>CM056820.1:9170000-11570000 GCA_029852735.1 Persea americana | reverse complement strand
AGCTCCAAATCACAACGGTGAAGGTAACGTTAGCCACAGAAAGAAATATCCTAGATCTTGTCAACCACCTCCGCCAGCCGCCATGGCACACCACAACTACCTGAAACCCAGTGAATAGCACAATCCGAGTCTCCTGTCACTACACTCAGGTTTAAGGTTCAGACTCATAGTTTCATGAAGACCCCCCTCGACTGGCGGAATCAACAGACTGAACTCCCACCAGCCCTTAAAAGTCCTAATAACAAAGGCAGCACTATCCCAAACAAGATCACCCACATTGGCAAAGCCTTCTTTTTACGTAAACATATCAATATTAAACTTTTTACAGCAACCCAAATTTTACCACATTTTAAACTGCCCAAACAAAATATACCCCCATGACATACTGGGTGCAAATTTTTTTTATCCCCAGTGACTAAGTATGCTTTCAAGTTACCAATCAACATTCTAATCCTAAAACTTTCACATGGAAAATTGCCCACAAATGGGAAAAACCCAAACAAGCTATGAAAAATAGCTTGATTTCACATTCTACATAAAATGGCCAAACAAAAAAACAAAAGAACGGCTTGAGCATCATCAGGCTATGATCAGTGAGGACCACTTACACAAATTGAACAGAAACAAGCATACCACACATTTATAAATTAAATCCCACCATTCCAACTTGCATTCGAATATCCAATGACTTCATTCGTCTCAAAATGAACAGAAAGCATGATCACAAAATAGTAAATGAGAAAAGTGTTTAAATCCCCGTGCTGTTTGGTTTCTTTTCATTTGTGAAAAGTTCTGATCTTTACAATACGAGCCCTGGGTAAATCCATTATATCCAAAATGTTAGAGAAAGGGTTTTCATAGCATTGAAAAAGATCCTTTTTTCAATACTAGCTAGAACAGGAAAAGAAAAAAAAAGAAAAAAAATAGCGAGAGCGAGCAGCAACGGCAAAGTGGAGATTGACGAACCTTTGTGGATGTGGTGAGGGAGAGCGAGCAACAGCGGCGGTAAGGGAGAAGGAGTCCTCGATCGGCGGCATTGAGGGAGACAGAAAGACCGGCGGAAAGAGAGAAAGAAATAGAGAGAGAGAGAGAGAGAGAGGGAGAGAGAGGGAACCGGTGTTGTCTCCGGAGCAGGCTGGCTCCAGCAGAGGGATGGCTAGTGCGGCGGGACAGTGAGGGGAAAGAGAAAGTGAGGGCAGAGCGCGGGAGGGGAAAAAAGGGAAAGTGAAAGTGGATTTTGTGGGGGGCGGTCTTAAAACGTTTGGCGACCGCTGTTGTGACCACTTGTGGTGGTCGCAAATGACCCTTTTGCGACCGCCACTAGCGGCCGCTCGCTTTTCCATCCGCCAAAAGTCCATTTTCTAGTACTGTAGTGGGACCCAATTTGACCAAGTCAGCCCTAGATTATCCTATTTAATAGGTGATTAGCATAAGTAGTTGGTAATCCCCATTAATTTAGTTTAGATTATAACATTAAGAACCTTGTGAGATTAATAATGGTTTCCTAGAATTTATTTACTACTTAGAATCCTTAATTGTAATCTTAGCCATAGATGAGTTTTCCATAGAGAATTGTGCAAGCTATCTTAGAATGACCCAACTACCCATGGCCTAACCCATTAACCCATTAATTATATGAGGGTACTCTAGTCCTCCCAACCACACATTTTGCCTCCTTTTTAAAAATCCCAATACCTTAAATGGCCTTGGCCTCCTTTATTGTCAACCAAGTAAACATGGGCACCTTTGTCATTATAAATAGCATAACTTTATTGCCTTTAGGCTCCTTTACTCACGACCACTCATTTGAGGATACTTTAGTAATTAAATGTTAGTACCTAAACTTCCCTAGACCTTATCACTTATTTATATTAGTAACTAAGGACCCTTTAGTTATTCCATTTTAACCTTCCCTAAATACCCCCCATCCTTATCATAAACTCACATTAACAAAAGAGGGCATTTTAGACTATAACCCAACCCAATTCCTATAAAAGAAACCCCCCTCATCCATTCTTCTCATTTCACTACAATTTTCCTCCAATCTCTCTCTCTCTAAATTAGAGATTAGGGTTTCTCTCTCTAGATCTTAGCCCTCAAATTACTAGAAGCAAGAGCCTCATATACATCTAGCCAAGCTAATTGAGGAGTTTTCTTCCTAAATAGGCAAGTAGACATGTTTAGATTCTTTAATTTAATTGATTAATATGCTTAGATTGATAATTACTGTCTTTTATGGATGTTTAGCATGTTTTTTGTTTATGGATGGTTGATTAGATGATAGGATGTGTGGGATTGTTATTCTAAGCTCTTTTATGTGATTTTGGCCAATGATGGATGGGAATCCCCCATTTGGAAGATCAATGGCCCATTTATGATGAGATCATGATATGGGAGGTGTGTATAATGTCTGGAGATTATCAGTGTGGATATGGGCTTGATTTGATGGAGTTTTAATTAAAGACGAAAATGGCAGAATTCTGAAAATAAGGGATTCCGTGTGTACCCGGTCGACCTGGTCACCCAGGATGTTGACCGGGCACACAGGGGGTTCCCTCACAACTGAGAGCAGAAAACCACACTCAGGGTACAAACCCAGTGTACCCGGTCGACGGGCCAAGAGGCCCGGTCGACCGGCCACACTGTATTCCCCCCCACCTGCCAGATGCTTGTGGAAATGCCCGCAGTGTACCTGGTCGACCGGGTGACCATGATGTCGATAGGGGACACTGCAAACTGTGTTTTTTGACTCACAGTTAGCTGTCCACTTCCACAGAGTGCCAGGGCAACCCGTGGACCCATGATGTCGACTCGGTACACTGTAAACAGTGATTTTCCAGATTTAGTTCCCTCTTTTATCTGATCTTGTGTGGGCCCCATTGACCTTTCATTTGGACCGTTTGGGATACGCTGAACACGAGTTAAAGGTCGGCCTTAACCTTGACCCACGTAGCCACCTAAGTAGGGTCTATAGTTGTAACCAGAACCTGATTCAATAGTTATGAATGTCTTATGATGCTAAATACCTTCAGAAGCACCAAGGATACATAATAAGCATCTAGGACTCCGTGATCACTGTCTCTATCACTGTCTGAGGTGAAGTGGGCCTTAGACCTGAATGGAGGGGCAGCGATTATCTATGGATTTGTGACATATGGTACTTATATTGATGAAACGGATACTAAGGCTAGCTGGTAGGTCCGAACTGTGGATATTGGCCTTGAGAGGTACTATAATGAGGGCATTGCACTTAGGCTCTGATCCATGATCACGGTTCGTATTGAATGAGATGTCAGGACATGAAACTTAAAGTCCTGACCTGTGATATTGTGAACTTAATGGTAGATATCGATGGACGGACTGTATAATAAGATAATGTTAATCAAGCGCATCGAGAAACGGACTTTACAAAGATATGCATTATTAACTGTTAAGAATCGTAAGGATAGATTACTTATACCTGAACTCCGTGCCTCATGCCCTTGACTAATATCGTCTCATATTAATTATGATAAAGCTATCCAGTTTGGAGTACCCCCACCTAGTGGTTTGTAGGATTTGTGGATGTACTATTGGTCTGCTGAGGGTTATGATGCCGGCATGGACATTGATATTGAGATATTGTTGGTTGACACAATAGGTACCAGTGTGCGAGGGGTAATGAGACCGCCAGCGCTCAGACCGAGTGTGGATGGATGGTGATGTTGATCTAGCACGTAAGACCAATGGCTGGGACTTGGCTGTGGCTATGGATGAGTGATTGATGTTGATCTAGCACGTAAGACCAATGGCTAGGACTTGGCTGTGGCTATAGATATTGATGGACTCTTATATGCTAATATTCGATGAGACAACAACGATGGGTGGCTACGACCCCCATGGTTGATGTCGATCGACAGTTGTCGGGACAACGACGATGGGTTGGCTCTGACCTCCCACGTCCCTTGTACTTCAACTGTGGACGTACCTTGTGTGCTCTTATGGATGTATATTGGATGTATTAATATTATGTATTCAAGATGTCGTTGCTTAGTGTCTTAGACTATCGACGTTGACACGGTTGGATCTAAATATGATGATTGTGGATATGGTAGGGTTACTTCCTCCGGTTACTTCTATTACTGGTGACACAGATGTATTTGCATGGTTTATACGATATATTGATGATGATGGCTTCTCTTGTCTATCTGATATGTTATATCTAATATCTGTTATATTATTATATCGATTACCTTTCATGCACTACACTCCACACTATTTATGTTGCACTCTGATATCTTATATTTATTATTGGGGTACTAATCACGCAGGTACAGTTGGGATCAGGTATGGTCTTCTTCCCTATCTGTTAATATAATGTATTGCCATCTAAGCATGCCTATTTGCTTGGCTCATCGAGCCTGACCCAATCCTTGGTGTTTTCAGGTATATTCTCTTCCACTTTCTTTAATTGGTAGAACTGCTTGGCGGCTAATCCGTTACTTCATGGTTCAGAGAATGGTGTAGTTGGTGCATCAAGAGGCGTCTATCAGAGAGATCTCTATTCTTTCCTTTTCTTGTAGTTGGCTGTGTTGGCGTAGGATTGAATAGTTAACTTAATTATGGAAAGTACCTTGTAATCCCTTAAAATGAAATAAGATTTTAGGACTCTGTCCAACTACCTGCTCATATGAGATTCAAACTTGATTATATTACTGAATTTTCCGCATCTCTTGGGTACTTTCTCGTAGCGCCCCGAGATTCGAGGCGCCCCGGATTTTGGGGCGTTACAGATGAGAGTGAGCTTTCTAGAGATAGTTTGGAGGAAGAAGATGAAGATGGGCTTGAAGAGTCTCATATGCACTCTCTAACTTGATGGTAATAGCAAGAGATTTAGAAGAAGAGAGTATGGGAGAGTAGAGAAATCAATTTCAGCAAAAATGAAGAACGAAGCAGGGAATCGACGGGAATGGCTTACTTTAAATGGGGATTTTTCTCTAGTTTTGCATGCAAGTCCATGTTTAATAGTGAAATATCAAATTGAGTATTTTGGGCTAAAAATGGGCCAAAGTGAGTCCGGAAGGTCTTGGTCAAAACAAGAAATTCAAAGTGCCCAAAATGCTCTACTCAATGCACCCAAACTCTTGTCGTAATTGAAAACATGTGCGTGAAACCCATAAATAAGATATTATAAAAAAGTCATCAATTACCTAGTCAATGGTCAAAACCCCCTAATCTACCTATCCAAGTACAAACACATCCAAAACAATACATTAGGCACCTAATTAAAATTAATTAGGCACTAAGCACTCTTAGGGAAAGTCGGGGTGTAACAGGCCCCACAATTGGAAAAAGAAAAAAAACTGGAGTAATTGGAATTACGTGAAACTCAACTAGTTTAATAATGAGTATATCTACAGTTGGTGGGTTTCCATGAATCACTCAAGATTCACAAGGATTAAAGCGATGAAATTTGACCTCCATAACAACTCTTGTGATTCTAAATTGGATCAATAGTTCGGATCTTGGTATTTGGGACAACAAAGGTTAGAAATTAAGATCCAACAGTTCACATTCTTCAACAAATATCTCAAGATTGGTTGAGCATCAACGACCAAAATTTGACATACTAGCCGCTCTTTGTGTTATGAAGAATTCCAACGGTTTGGATCATCATTTACATCCGAACAATTAAGGGATAGTAACCTGAAAAACAATCAGTTTCTTTTAAATAAATTAATGGTCCACAATTTCTTTAATAAACTTCTCGAGATCTACATCGAATCAAGAGTTGGAGTTCGAGCTCATAACCATCTTTATGACGCTTCAAATCATGATATAGGGGACCATAGAAGTCCAGAAATTGAAATTTCGAGGTCTACATATCGTGGAATATTCGACTAATGAATGACTCATATTTGACAAGGTGAGCTCGTGAAGATATCCTATGGTTCAGATTTCAACTTAGTGGCCCAGATTTCCAAAAATGAAAGAGAAACCAAACAAGGACATTTGTTTTCCACAGCCCTCATTCTCATCATTTTTGCCACGGACATAAATTTCTTTTATTTGGTATGAAAAAGACATACTACATGTGGTTACCAAACACTCTGTTTCATCTAAATGTCTATATGAATCCACTTTAAGAAATTTAGACGTGAGAGATGGAGATGCCAAACCCTACCAAGAGATCCCCTTTAAAGAGCATGCTAGTCTACTAGACGTGGACTCTAGCTATTGGGGCTTGGTTTGGATCTTTACGGCAGGATGTAAAAGCTATTATTTTATAGTTTATTCGGCCTAAACCAAGTTGAACCAATCCCTATAAGGGTTGAGTCTGGTTGTTTATGGGTCGGGTGCACCTGATGGGCCTAAAGGGAGGTTAGGACTGTTTTAATTACCAATGGCTGTTGTTGGTTTACTGTTCGCTGTCCTAGCTGTTATACTCTTTACATATGGGCCTAACTGTTTGGTTGCACTCATTTACATGTGTAAATGGGGGCTCATGCAAAATGATTATGGGTCCCATATTTGGTTGCACAATTTATGCAGGCGATGTGTAAATGTAGATATGAAAATGGTGTGAAAATGGGTATAGTTTTATGTCCAAAACTTTTACACCTCATACCTTGGTAAAAGGGATCACATGTCACTATTATTGTGCGAAGCTACGAAAACTCATGAGTTTTTGGGCTGTCCTTTTTACAAAAAAAAAAAATTGAAATTTTCAAGAACTAACTTGAGATATACACCGTTGGGTGTATTTAGAAGGTAAAAAATGGTTAGGGAACCAAATTTCAGCCGTGGACTCATCTTAAATTTTGAGATGTTTGTGAAAAATCCTATACCCTAAAATCTACCACTTTGGACTTTCGTGGGCCTCATTTTCATAATCTAAACTACTTGTCCTCTTTAGATGGTTCAAAACAGCTATGGGATCAGATTTGGTGCCTTGATTCATTTTCAGTCTCCAGAGATTTATGAAAAACTATGAACCGTTGATTCATCTTGCTGATTTAATACATGCTTTTCACGTCTCTTGAGCCCAATCGATTTTTCATTTTTTCTATTGACGTTGTCCCCTAATTCATGATCTGAATTTTTTAATCCCCTTAATAATGACCAAAACGGCCATGGGGTAAAATTATGATCTAAATTCATCGCGATGTTTTGGTATTTACAAAAAGAACCAGTCCCTAAAATCCGCCATTCTGGATTATGTGGGTTCCATTTTCATGATCCAAATTATCATCCTCTTTGGAAAGCTAAAAGAAGATGGGGAAGGGGGCTTCAAGTGTCATGTCTTGACTATTTATAAATTTCAAGAAACTTGAAAAGTTAGTGGAACCATCGGATCCACCGAGATTTACAAGTGAGAATGACAAACAATGGAACAATTGCATATGAAAATGGATCAAACGTGCATCATTTGGACATGTGAATCATTATTCTATCACATATGTAAAAGCCCAACAACCCTTTAAGTGTTGTGACAATATGTTTTCTACTTACTACAATGAATCCTTCATCCGAGAGCATCAATCACAACTGGCATTAGTTAACTGCATTCTGAGGGTCTCATCTCTCTACATACAATTGATTTTTTGGATTCTGCTATTGCACCTTTGTGGGGCTGTTAGGTTCATGGTTGATCTTCAGGCTAGTAAAAGTTGATCAACATCAATAAAAGCTGGGCTTCATTATATCTTGGAGATGGCCGCCTCATAACATGCGCATTGTTGACTTGGTCCCACTCAGTTTGTATGGCTTTAGCGGGCGTGAGCTAGGTGAATAGTCTATTTGGTAAAAGTCATCAAGGATACCTCGTCATAAAAAGAAGGTTTACATCTAATAAATTTAGATGTGTTCGAATGATGCTGTCTAGAAATTTCTCAAAATCCATGAAGATTTAGGATATGAAACTAAATGTCTTGATACTTATCCTTAATATGAGAATATGGAACAGTTTGGATTGTGAATTGAGGCCCATAAAAGTTCAAGAAAATTTGTTTATAGGTTAAAACTTTTTAACATTTTTCACAAATTACTCAAAATCTATGATGATTTAAGATAATTAGGTTAAAGCATTTGGAGTTAGTTCAATAAAAGAATCTAAATGGTTTGGGTTGCAATATGGAGCCACCAATGAAAAGAAAACAAAAAAAGTGTTTGAGGGAATTTGACTAGGGGACTAATTGCATAACCAAAGCAATCACCGTATCAAGCATGGTATGAGCGCCTTTTTCCAAGTGGGACATATGTTAAGAGTTCCACATCAATTTAGGTGTGAAATTTTTAGTGTCTAAATGAGTTTATTTACAAGAGCACAAACAAACACGATAATCCATAACCATTTACATATGTAAAGATCCAATATAATTTTAGACCCCATGAGATTTAGGTATTGTCATATTTATTTCTCTTTGTTTTCATTTTATTTATACTTCTTGTGAAAATTATAGCATCATAAGATTTATTGAGATGGACGTAACAACTTTTAAACCTGGAAATTCTATCTTAAAATAACTAAATAAAAAAAAATAAAAAGATGCCCCTAGTGGGGCCTACTAGCATGCAGGACAAAGGAAAGGAGGAAAATCAAGGAAAGCATGGAGATGGAAAAGTTTGGACGTAGACAAGGAGAATGATTCAAACTCCTCGAAATTTATTGACTCTACAACACGCAAGATTTGAAACAATATAAACTTGGGATTATGCTAATTCAATGGGAGCTTGTGTATATGAAAGGATTGCGTTGATTGAAAATGGTCATTGGGAACTAAACCCTCTAGGAAAAGAGTTCCTCTTTTCATAAAGTTGTGGAATACGGACGTTTGACAATTGTAAATTGCTGAGTATTTGGACTTATGGAAATGCTTATTTTCAAGGATTTTCAAATCCGAAAGACGGCCCCCACCCCCACACAGCACACACACAATCATATCTGGAAATCTTCACTTTTGCAAATTTTCACACTTAAGCTAATTTCGTTATATATATATATATCGAGCTAAATATACACACCAATATTGACGTGAAATTTTCACCTTTACAAATCCTTGACAAAGAATTCTTGCTTCACGGGCAAGGGCAGTCTTGCTTCAGGGCAGTGAGAAATTCTTAGATTTACAGATTTCTCACTTATTACCAAACGTGCTAAAAATCCTAAAAAAAGAACGTTGGAAAATTATCTGTAAGGTTCTACTAACAAGATTTCACTTTACATTAAAACCTTTTAAATGGTGAACAGTCTACTAAATGCACATCTATAAATATTCCAAAGAAATTTTGGGCGTGCCTAAAGTCTGGAGAACAATTCATCCTGGATGTAGATGTGTAAAGATATTCCATTTTAGAGATAAAACGCATAAGAGGAAACGCGGAATTGGAAACCTGGGTGTGTTTGGCATCGTGCCATTCGGATGTTCTCATGTTCCCACGAGCTGAGACTACGAAAAACATGTTTGGTTAGTGTAAATTATTGTTCCCAATTTTAGTCTTACGGGAATGAATCCCAATATCTTTACCCGCTGGCATAAGAAAGTTGGAACAAAAAATCTTTGTTTTATTTAAGAAACAACTTTCTGGCATAGTTGGTTCCTACTTATCTCTTATATTTTAAATAGGTCATTTAAAAAGATTTCAAATCCTCTCATTTATCATAATCCTAATGGTAGGCCCCATGTTCACAATCTTAAAGAAGGTGGCCCCACTTTGTAATTCTTGAAGGTGGGTCACATGGTCACAATCACAAAAGGTGGACCCAAATTATAATTTTTATAATGGTGGAACCACATTATAAGGCCCCATGTTTTAATTTCTAAAGGTGGGCACCACTTGTAATTTCTAAACGTGGGTTATATATTTACAATTAATCAAAAGATGGCCCCACATAATAAATTTTATAAAGGTGGGCCCACATTGTAAATCTTATGAACGTGTCCTCATATTCTCATTTCTAAAGGTGGGAACCACATTGTAATTTCCAAAGATGAGTTATGTGTCCACAATCACAAAAAATGTGTCACCACTTTGTCATTCTTAAATGTGGGTCACATGATCATGATCACAAAAAGGTGAACCCACATTGTAAATCTTATGAATGTGGGCCCATATTCTAATTTCTAAAGGTATGTACGATGTTGTAATTTCTAAAGCTGGGTCCCATATTTACATTTAGAAAAAGGTGGCCCCACATTATAATTCCTATAAAGTGGGCCCATATCGTAAATCCTATAAATATGGGCCCCGTGTTCTAATTTTTAAAGGTGGTACCAACTTATAATTTTATAGGTCGGTCCCATATACGACAATAATAGAGTGCTACAAATAATAAAAGGTGGGTCCCACATTATAAATCCTATGATTCTTTTGCTTCTATTCTTTAGAATAAAACTTTTATAATGTTACCAAACAAGTTCTGGACAACATATTCTCAACAGAATAATTTAATATAATGTTGCCAAATAAGATCTGGAGAGTATAGTTTCGGCACAATCCGATTTCAGCACAACCTGATCTGAGTACAAAACTATGAACAACATGAGAACGATTCCAAACAGGCCCCTAAATTCTCACTTGCAACCCAAAAAATATGTTGTTTTCACTTTTTAACGATGGAATCTCTTTTCGCCAAATGCATTAAAGGGTCAAAGTGCAAGGAAAACCAACCAAAAATCTGTTCATCTTCTATAGTAGTAATTAGTTGCCAAATGCGTCCAAGGTGAGGTAACCAATCCACTCATAGTTCAGTCGTGAGGTATCTTCTAGTCCACATAAATAACCAGTGATTATTCCCTAGCTGTTCTCTGTCAGTGAGAGAGTTGAGTAGAGTTGTATGTGCGCGCATATGATATTTTATCAAAAAAAAAAAAAAAAAAAAAGAAAAAAAAATAGCCACAGGCCATAGGCTATATAATTCAATTGACAGAGGTGACATATGGGCATCAGATTTCTGAGATTCTTTGCTTGTTATCTATAAAGTCAAGAAAAACTCACATTTGGTGATTATAAATCCTCGAGGGTCTTGTTAGTGAAAATTCTCATTTTTGAGGATTTTCATTTCGGACCCAGCATTTAAGTATATGTGGCCAGTTTTTTAACTTGAATATTAAAACGAAGTGAGGTGAAGGGTAAAATTAAAAGACAAGAACAGAAAAGGGGTCAAATAAAAAAGTAATTATTTTTTTTCATTTAATTAAATGATAATATAACTTTTTGAACTTTTTTTTAATGTATATTATTTTTTGTCATTTAGTGGCATGGAAAAGTACCTTTCTTGACTTGTTTAAAAAAGTAGAGTTGGTTTTTGAAATATAATATTTTATGATTTAACACCCCCCCCCCCCCCCCCCCCCTTTTTTTTTTTTTTTTTTTTTTTGTTTCTTAAAATAACCACTCACCCTATTTCACTAGTAAAATGAATTTACCAAATGAGTAGGAAAATATCCCCGTGTTCGAGGGGCAATGAAAAATCCTCAACTGTATAGATTTCACACTTGATATCAAACATGCCCTATTCAATTCTGAAAAATCCTAAAAAATAAATATAGTTATCAAAATATATAGGAGTATTTCAGGAGTGACCATATGTAAAAAGCAATTAAAATTATGAAAAGCTAAAAGGGCTGTTTTGCAATTTTGGGGGGGACCATGGCCCCTGTCGTCGCTTTTGATGGTTAATGAGGACAATAATGGCTTAGTGGTTGGAGACTAATTTTGTGCTGCCATCAAATCTTACGACTTTAATCTAAACAATGAGTAGTCTTAGTCTGATGGAAAACTGCTGGGCCACATGGAATGCTAGTCAAACTCATTTATTAAAGATAAGAGCTTTTAGTGGCAATTGTTTACCCAACCCTTCGACCCAACATACCCAATTGGTGTCTTTTTTTTTTTTTTTTAACCCAACCAAGGGAGTTGGGATTCAAGAGAGAGCCCGCATACGCGCACACACGAGAAGACAGCTCGCATGGTGTAGCCGAGTCCTTAGTAGTTATGTGAGAACTGCTGCCCCCTACCACCTGTTCTCACTTCCAAGTTGGGTTGGTTGACTTTTTCGATGAAATTAGTAATGGTTTGCCTCTAGGTTGGCCCAATTCTTACTACTAAACTGATTAGCTCCACCCAAGCCCAACCCAAACTGATTGATTACAACAAGTGGAAAACCAATCTTATGCGGACCTGGGGCAACCGCCCCAGTTATGATCCAAAAAAGCTTAAAAGTTGCATAGGCGGCCCATGCCCCATTCCAGTATAGTGATCACCCCATCCTAGGTCTCAAAAAACCCTTCCCTCTCGGTCTCAAAGATCTCCCAAACAAAAAACCTTGGAACTTTTCATTCAATCGTTGTGCGTCTTTCACTCTAAGGTTAGACAGTTGGGCTTCTATACAATAACATAGCATAAAAGTCTGCCCTCTCACCAAACCTTTACACAATATGTGGGGAAGTAATACATTGATTAGTAGCGGGGTATGAGTTCTTTATAGTTAATTTTTCAAGAAAATAAAAAAATTAATGTCTTTAAACTACACAATAAGTGGAGCTATTGGTAGTTGGTGTTGATTTTGACATTTTCAAATTTTAATTGACCATCGTCCGCCCCACCCAAGTGAAAATACTAGGTCCGCCGCCACTGATTACAACAATGACACAACTAACCCAACCTTAACTGAACATGGTAATTTTGGTTTTAGATTGACCCTTTCAAACTATTCAATCGGCTTCAAGTTCACGTTTCCAACCCAATTAAAACACAAATCAATCTAAATTGCACCTATGCCTATTACCAATTACCAACCTGGCCAGGCCATTGCTACCTCTAGTCAAACTTTCTCCAAAAGAGTTCATACTAGAAACACAGACACGAAATGCATTTAATAACCATTGCTTACATCTTCTTCCCTTTGAAATGGGGTGCCCAATAAAAGACAGAGACAAGCACATCACGGGCCCATAATACTTTGTGGCCCACCTTTATCACCAAGTATACCACACTGGTAGAAAATCCTAGTGAAATACACAGGCATGATACTCGTGTGATGAAAACGTACTCGTGTGATGAAAACCATCTGCTTATTTTAATTAAAGGCAAAGCGCAAAAAAGAAAAAAACTACTATATTCCACGCACGTATCACAGAAGACCCACCACCAAGTGTGGCCCACCCTCTACTTCCTGTGCTTGATCACAGCCCGGAGAGACCTTTTCATCACAACCGTAAACTCCAACTTCTCATCGAAGTCTATCTTGGTTTCGGATGGGTATGCGGACCACTCGAATTCCTGCACCATCCTAGCCACCATCAAGCTGACGTGGACCATGGCCATAGACAAACCCGGACAGATCCGACGGCCCACACCAAATGGCATCATCTTGATCCCGGTAACGCCAGTCATATCGGCCACCTCCCTCCCCGTCACAAACCGCTCCGGATCGAACCGCTCCGGATCCGCCCAGCGTTTCG
This sequence comes from Persea americana, assembly GCA_029852735.1. Taxonomy (NCBI): domain Eukaryota; kingdom Viridiplantae; phylum Streptophyta; class Magnoliopsida; order Laurales; family Lauraceae; genus Persea; species Persea americana. The sequence goes on along the minus strand of CM056820.1, from coordinate 11,556,555 downwards.
GATCCTCCGACACAGGCGGCAGATAGATTTCCAGGTTAGCATCTGCAGGAATGTCGTAACCGCCTAACTTAGCGGGTCGCACCGCTGCATGTGTCAGGGACAAGTGTGTCGGAGGGTGTTTGCGTAACAGCTCCGTGATGAAGGCCTTCAAATATGGCATTTCGTCTAGGTCCTTCTCATCCACCCTCCTCTCTCCAGCAACGGTCACGATTTCTCGATGCATTTTCTCCTGCATTTCAGGTTCGTCGATCAGCCTCGCGATGGCCCACTCAATCGCGGTGGCTGTCGTGTCGGTCCCACCGTTGATGAATTCGGAACATAGGGTCACGAGCTCCTCAACGGACGGTGAGGATTCACGGCCTTCGATCTTGAGATCGAAGAGAGTATCGATGTATGCGAACGGTGCAGAGTTCTTAACGGGAGATGGGTCGCGGAGATCCGATCTCCTCCGTTCGATCAGCGGAGCAACGGTCCGAATCTGTTCTTGTCGTACTTGCATAGCCACCTTCCAATTCTTGGAGAAGAATGGGCTTAAGATAGGGATATAATCGTCAATTCTGGGATTTAAAGTGATCAGAACCTTTTTCATGACGTCATCCATCTTAAAAATCTCGTCCTCTTCCATGTCAATGCCAAAACACATCGATAGAAGAATAGAAAAGACAGCGAACCGGGCGTTCTTCAGCACCCAAACCGAGCTCGGTTCGGTTGACTCGGACTCAGATCGGATTCGTTGAATGAACCGGTCCATGGCTGATTCTCGGACGGTTCCGAATTGGCGGAGGCGGGTGGAGCTCAGCATGTTGGAGACCATGTTGCGGCGGAGGGACCTCCAGACCGGGCCGTAGACGGCTGAGTTGACCGTGAATTTGTTGCAGCTGAAGATGGCCCGGGTCGGGGTCTCAGCGGGCCGGCTCGCGAAGAGGGCCCCGTTTTCGACAAAGGCCTCGTGGGCTAGCTCGGCGCTGCTGATAACAATGAGGGTCCGTGTTCCCATTTTTAAGGTTAGGATGGGGCCGTAGACCCGTCGGAGGTCCCGGACGTAGTGCATGAAGGGCTTGCCGGAGCGGATGAATTGGAGGAGGTTTCCCACGACCAGCGAACCGGGTGGGCCTGGTGGGAGGTTGAGTGATTTGGACTTGGATTTGCGTGTGAAGAAGAGGATGGAAGCAGAGAGAAGAAATGCCGCGAACGTGAACATAACATGAATGTATGAAGAAGAAGAAAGAGTACTCCGGTAAGAAGAATACAAGGAAGCCATGAGAAAAACTAAAGAGAGGAAGGTAGTACGAGCTGGTGAGAATGATGAGACAATATTTATCAAGTGTCACTGATGCACAGTTGGGTATTTATTAATAACCGTCATTGTTCTGCCCGTCAGAATTTGTGTTTTATTTATTTACTTATTTGGTAAAATGTCAAAATTTAAGTTTGAGCATACATACAGAAATGTAAAGATAGAGGATTATCTTAAGCTAGCTCTATGAATTCAATAGTGTAGGTCGAAATCGTTGTCATGGGCTACATTGGCACACGACCAGATTTTTAACTTCATTCAAACTCGGTCTACCATTTAGATTCATTATGTGCAAAATATGTTTTTTTATTTTATTTTTATTTATATATTTTATGCACTGTAAACCTTATAATAGATCTATCAATAAATTAGATTTAAATTTAGTACTGCTTCAATACGTGGCTATGATGGAACAGGACTATAATTGAGTGAAAATCACTTTCCACCTTATTTTATCATTGTGAATGATATAAGGTGGAAGTGTAGATGAGACCTTGATATTTTCACGTATTAAATTAATAGGGTGAGGGTTAAGTATTCATTTCTCATCTTTTTTCTTTTTTTTTATTCAACTAAGAGTAAAGGGGAGGTTGTATGATGGTAATTTTGGGAATTCACCTTTAAATGGTCTTCATTTTTAACTACAGATGGTATGAATTGCGGGCCTAGATTCTATGTGTTCTAATGCAAACAAACAATAAAACAACTCACTCAAATTATGATATACACACCGCCGTCGACTTGATTGATCAAGTTTAAAATACATGATTAATAGGAAAAAATCAATTAAATAATGTTTTAAGTGACATTAATTAAACCTGGTACTAGGAAATACTAATAGAAATGGTATTTTCATTAACAATGTGGAATAATGATCTTGAATCGTTAACATGAAAGTATGGTCTTTCTAAATTTTGGTTAGCACGCATGTGAGAAGTCACTTTTGCCCATGGAATACCCTCAAGTTTTTGAGTTTCAGAATGATACTAGACTCTTGAGCATTTTTAAATTCTATTATGGGGGAAAAGATATCCTCCTATGGTTGCAACTAAATAGGCCCTAACAAACTCAAGTCTTTCACACTCCCATCTTACATTTAGCAGGCGCCTGCCCCACTTTCATTCCTGTTCTTTCATTAATCCCTATTTGAATTCAATCATAAAAACAAATATAGTTAAAAAATGATCCGATACTTTCAATGATACTTAAATCCACCAACATGGCCATATAGCTTTTTGATAACCTTAAAAAAAAAAAAACTAAATACGGATGGAAGGAATGCATTTACTCATGAAACCAACAATCCAAATTCGAAAGGACTCTCTACCTTTGCATCCTACAAATGGGCATCAAATGAATAATAGAAGATTGAAATACCCACAAGGCCACATGCACAAAAGAACAGGTAGTGGTAGGATCATTCATTCCTAACATCAACCGAGTTCTTAAATGAAATAGATCAGAATATGCCATTTTCTCCATTTATACTTGAGACATTGCTTTGAGTCGGTATCCTCTAATGCTCGTGACATATTCATTGGTTCATCGGTGGAGCCCATATATGAAAAATCTAAATCGCACAAAATAAATGATCTCATGTTCTATGACACCAACTGGTCTACTATTAATATATTAAACACTAGTTGATGGATTAATCTATTAATCTATGAAGATATAACTCAAAAGTCTCAAATGTAGCTTCTCAAATGATTTTCTCATATCTCGACCCATTCTTCTGATTAAATCCTTTTTGCCTCCCATTGTATATTATAGAGATGACATTTAACAAATTCAAGCATTTGAGATCTTACGAATGACCTAGTAGTAAAGGCTCCCACTTTCATGCCACCCACCAGAGATCAATCTCTGGTAGGTGGCTTTATTCCTTTCCAACTTGGCCACTAAGCCAAGTAAGGAAATATATATATATATATATATATTCAAGGCTTTCACACTCATCTATCCCCCATCTAGCATTCTCCCCAATGTGTTCACTAACCTCCATTTGGATCTAGCCAGTCATGAAACTAAACACAAGTAAAAAATGCTAATTAAATTTTGAGGTGATCCTTATAATTTTTAGTGATATTTCAGCTACCTCTCTTTTAAGTGCCCCAGTTGGTAGAATCTTCTCCTACAAGAGGACCGCACATTCAGCTGCTGTTTGGGGCCCATTGAGCCCACCACTCCCGGTTGGATTGAGTCTAAATGAAATCTAAGGTTAATAGACCATCAAATTCTAACATGTAAAATCAAGAGCCAGGACGATCCATTTGTAGATGATTTTTTGCATGATTGTAACCTATAAAGAGACCTTCCTATCCATGATCCATCTCATCCTCGATGATTTGAATGCAACTCAGTGGGCCCGATGAGCTGGATTACATATTTACATTAGGCAATCTAACATTCTCCGTCCCCATTGTAAATGCATACAACCAACCACCACAAACTTAAATCTACCCCAAATAAGCCCATACGACTTTTCTTGACTGTCAGACAAATAATCTTAATTCGAATGGAAGGAGTACATTTACTCGTGAAGCCTACGTCTACCCACCCTGTCGAAACGACTGTACCTTGTGATGGTTGACAAAGGACCTGACAAATGGGCATAAAAGGGGTAACAAAAGAAGGGACAAAATACCCACATCACATGTACAAATGATAAGCTTGTGGCAGGATCCTTTATTCCTTTTAAACTCAGCACATTTCTCAATTACAAATAGAGCAAATTATGGCAATTTCTGCATTCACACTTGACGCATCGTGTTTGAAGATTAATATCTCCAAATTAAATATGCCGGTGGGAATAGAGTGCTAGAGGATACTAATCGGACATTGGCAAATATTATTAACCGTAGGTCAGTGAGTCTTTTCATCATTTATCTTGAGTTGTGTCACATCGGGACCTTGGTTTAGTAAATTAAATAATTATTTTAGCCGTAATTAGTTTTAAGCGAGATTAGAGGACGATTAACTTGGAATTTTAGTTAGATTAGAATTTTGAATAGCTTTGGGAAATTTTGAGGCCGTTGGTCTGGTTTGACCGGGCCCGGGTTGGCCTGTGTGACACATGTTAGTGTGGAAATTTGATCTTTGATCTCTAAAAATATTGATTTTGATATTTTTTGGATTTGTTATTTTGATCCCAACGACTTTTATGTTCACTTCATTTAAATTTGAACCCCAAAAATTACGTTTTTCGAAGAAAAATGGGCAAAATGGACTTTTCACACCAAATATGTGCATAAATTTTAAAAATTGAAAATCATGAGCAAAATATACTTTTTGAAAATTAGATTTTTCGACGATCACTTTTCTCTTCCTCGTCGATATTATCCGAGACACACAGATAGGAGTTTTAAGCCCTTAAAGTTTTAGGGCCAATGGGGCCCACAACTTAAACTCATTTATAAAACCCAAACCCAACGTTGCACTTCTTCTTCTTCCTTCATTCTCCTGCAACGAACCAGAGAGTTTTTCTCTCATTCTTCTCATCTTCTCTCCTCTTGCATGCTATGCAAACAAGCTCAAATTGAGAAACGAATTCCACCATCCTTCTCCTCATCTTCCAAGCTTTCTATGGGTACATTTTTTGTGGATTTTCAGTTGGGTTCTTCATCTTCTCAAAACCCTTCTTGTTTGAACCACCTAGAGGTAAGCAATGGCTTCTTCCTTCCACCAATGATCCTTTAGAACTTTTTATCATAAATGCAAGGAGTTTCTTGGAGAACTCCTTTGTTTTCCAGATTTTTGTGGAGTTTGAGTGGTGTTTCCATTGGGTTTTTGGTGTAGGATTGGAGTTGGGCTTTGTGAAAGAGTGTTGGATTGTTTTAGAATCCTTTTGAGCATCAAGGCAAGTGAATAAACCGATTGAAATGCATGCATTTGAAAATGGGTGTTCTCTTCCAAGTTGATATGAAATAAATTGCTAATTATTTGATTTGCTTCCTTGATTTATGTATTTTTTATTTTATAAGGTTTGTGTTCAGAATATGCATGAATCTCTGCAAGGTTTTGAACCAATATTAGTTTGGAAAAAGGCTTGGTCATGGTTGTTTGTAAGGCTAAAATTTGATTTCCTTGAAATCTTGTATTTTACACTTGCATTAAAATTTAAAATTTTGTTGCTAATGATTTTGGGAATGAGGTTTGATTGTTGTGGTTGAATGGATGTGGTTGGATATTAAGGAGTGTTTAGAATATTATAAAATGAATGGAGAAAGTTTAAATGAAAGGAGGAAGAAGGCAGAAAGTTCTGTACTGAACAGATACAGCTGCTGGGCTGTCCGCTCGAGCGGACGTAGCCACTGGCTAGTGGAATAGGGGACAGAACCTAGCTCACTCGATCGAACTCGTGGCTTGCTTGAGCGAGCCAGCTTCTGGGAGGCCTCGCTCGAGCGGACCTAACCGCACTTAAGCAGACAAGGTTACTGGTTGGTGAAGTTTGAGACAGAATGCTCGTCCGCTCAAGCGAGCTTCGTGCCCGCTCGAGCGGACTTGGAAACTGATTTGGGAGTTTGTTATGCACTGGGTGTACCAGCTTGATGTGTAGGTCTCCTCTAAATACTCATTGAAATCGGAATAGTGGAAAATTCGAACCCCAGATATTTTGTCTTATGGAATTCGAAGGGAATATGAGGAAGGATCGATATTTAGATTACTAGGAAATGTGTTTAAGACTCAATATGCGCTTAGTGTCACAAACATTAAAGATCTTCAGAGGCACCAAACTAATTGCTCATTAACCGAAGTTGCGACACTAAGGATATAATGAGACAATCCTAGGTAAACCAATCAACCACATATTACATCATTCCAAGTTAGCAGATTTATATAATTTCTTATAAGCCGGTTTGAAATGAATTTGAGTGGTTTGCCACGTCTAAAAATAATCGATAAGACTACTCGTTTGATTTGTTCGTATTGTTTGTTCGTATTTTGCTAAGAGTAGTTCTTTTATCGATTGAAATGTGTTTCGATAGTTTGATCGTATTGCTTCGAATTTTAATCGGCACCACTAAGCTTGGGTCGCTTTGTCGGGCTGATCATCTGGCTTAGGATCCTTAAATACTTTGCCAACTGCAGTTTGGACTGTTTGTTTGTTTGCTGCGGCCGTGGCAACAATTATTTGTTTGTTCCGGCCATTTTGTATGGCAACGGTTTTGCTCCGGCCATTTTACATGGCAACGGTTCTGTTCCGGCCATTTTGTATGGTAACGGTTTTGCTCCGACCATTTTGTATAGGGACAGTTTTGTTTGTGTGCTCTTGTTACTTCGGTAATAGGAGAATATAGTTAAATATAGGTTGCCAATATTTTGATTTGTTTATTAGTTAGCTTGAAATGTTTTAATATGAATTTCCCTTTTTGTACGGAAATTGCTTAATTTGACTCATCTTTATATATGCTTCGTTTTAAATGCACTTTACAATTTTAAATATGACATTAATAAAACATTGTATATTTTATCTATTTTATTCACCTGCCAGACCGTTGTGTCTGATATTTTTTTGTTTGATGTTAGATATTGAACCCGCTGCCGTTGAGGCAGAGCATGCGATTGAGGCAGTAGAGCCGCCGTTGGAGCGAGAGTGGCAGCTCAACGATGTCATGTAGACATCGTGTTGGGATATGAGCCTAGATAACATCTTTTGGGGAGTGACAATTATTTTGGGAACTTTCTATTAGCCTTTATTGGCTTTTGTTGGGATATATAACTTTAATATACTTTTGTGATACTCACAACTCTAACTAACTTGGGTTATGCTATGAATATATTTCTCTTTTGATACAAAGCTTGTGCATTTATCTTATGATTTCGTTTGATCTTTGTTTTGCTACATGCTTCCGCACACCAATATCTGTTGTGAAATTATTCGCCAAGATGTGATGGATCATCAGGAATCCCCACCGCTGAATCCTATAGGAAAATAATTAGAGCGGGTGGGCAGAATTTTTTGGCTCGCCACGTCGCGGCCCTGGATTATGGACTTGAGTTATCAGGACCTCAGTCCAGGGGCGTGGCAGGTCTTGGTATCAGAGCAAGAAATATATCCGAGCAATTAAAAGACACTAGAAACATAGGGATGTGGAGAGGGTCCGTTAGACTTTCCATTGGTTAGTATAATGTGGGGATTGTGGGTACGTTTTCTTTGATATATTTTATTGTACTAACAAATGGTTTTGCAGCAAAATACCTCCACGCAGAGATTACACCAACACAAATCCTTCTAGCAGCATTGCTCATAGTGCAGGCCCATCTGGGGATAATCAATTTCAAAACTTCATGCAAATGATGATGGAGTAGCAACAGAAAACAAATGAGATGATGATGGAACAACAAAGAAAAACCAATGAGAACTAGGCCAGATTGCAAGAACTGATGGCCAAGAAGGATGAAGAATTAGCCCAAGTTCAGAGACAGTTGTTAGAAGTTTTGGGAAGAAGGCCAGAACCTGTACAAGCTCCACCAGCAGGTCCTTAAATTGTCATTAACAACTGTGACAATGATCCAAATGTATTGTTTGAACGCTTCCGGAAGAGAGGCCCAAAAAAATTCACAATAAAAGAAGACCCTTCAACCACAGACGACTGGCTAGCTCACACCGAGAACATCATTGAACTCTTCAGATGCATAGGCAGACAGCAAGTCCACCTTGTAGCCTCTATGTTCACCTGTTTGGCAGACATATGGTGGAAGACACTCAAGGACGGATATCAGAATATTGCAAATGACACCATGTGGACTACCTTTAAGGAGCAGTTTATGGAAAAGTATGTGCCAGCCCATATCAAGAGACAGACGGCAGTGGAGTTTCAGCTACTCAAACAAGTGATGGACCCTGCTCCGTCCCTCCCTCTGCCTCGGGGTGGGGGGGGGGGGGGTTGAGAAAGAAAGAAGAAAGCGAGCATCAACATTTTTTTTTTGTACGGGTATGCCAGATTTTCTCCTCTACTTGGAATTTGAAATGGTGATCCGGAGATTCACCTCCATAAGTAGAAAAGGAAATCAACTTTTTTCTAACTTTCCATTGCACATATATTTTTAAAGAAAGAGACAAGATTTTTGAATGCCGTGAAAGACAATTTTCATTTGTTTACCGTGAAAGGTGGTTTGCCATGAAATGCTATTTTTGCAATGAAAGGCGATTTACAAATCTTATCAATAATGAAAGACAAGAATTGTGATTTTTTTGTCTTTTTAAAAAAAATACAAAATACAATTGAAAAGTAAGAAAAGGAATCTGACTTCTTAGGAAATTGTGGGGACTCGTTCAGATCGACGGTTACGAGTTATGTATGGACTCCGCCATCGTTCTTCAGATGAGAACACATGATGCTTTAATTCACTTGGCTTGGCTTGGACCTCAGATTTTTTGAGGATAAGGACCGAGAGGATGTCCTATATCCAATAAAAAGCCAAGTAGACGGGCTGAAGAGCCACATCTGGCCTTGTTGAATAGTAGGTGTCATGACCCGGGCCCGAGATTAGGGTTACCAAGGCTAAACCCCGAGTCGCGATCTCCATACTTACTCCCGTAAACCTTGCATCACCGAAGTCAATACGAAATTCACAAGGGATACCATACATTCATGCCTGTCAAATGTACATTTTTGCGGAAATATATATATACATTGATGACCAATTTAAACCGTACAAGTTCTTTACATCAAAGTAAAGTAAAGTCTACTTACACATTTCATTTCTTATTTAAGTCTAAGTCAACCCTGCATATTCAAATACAATGCAGGTGACTACTATTTACATTAAAATGAATCTATACTCAAAATATTCCAAACATTCAATGTGATTGCCCTCCGCTCTATGTCCACTCATTTAGTCCTCCTGAAGGAACCTGATTGGCCTCCTTCACTGGCGGCGCGTCGTCTGTATCAACGGGATGGGCAACTTGGCCTGTAATGTCATCGATAACACTATGAACACGACGGTTCAACAATGTATACACAATTCCATGCTAAGAATTTGTTTAGCAATTCTAAACATTTCAAATCAATAAGCAATTACATTCATATATTGCATTCAGTTATTCATTCATTTAGTTCTTCCCTGAAGGAAGCATTCAATATCATTACGTACACTTTATGAAGTGACTTTTCATTGTCCTCACTGGCATGGGCGGAAGGGCACACCATTCATGACCCAGCATTAAGAAAGGACTCATTTTCATTTCCATATTATAGACTTTATTAAGTGGCTTTTCAAATGTATGGGATTTACCAGTGTCTCGATCAGAGATCACCGGCATCATCACGGAGCTCCGGAACGCTCCAATTCATCTACTGCAGTAGGATTGTTCCTTATTCATTCATTTCATTTCATTAATTCCTTTTGTTTCATTAATTCGATGCATTATTCAATTGCAACTCAACAAGGAGCACAATAAACACAACACCGTACAATTCAAACAATAAAACAATTAAACAATTAAAATTTCCTAAAACAACATTCAGGTGAAACGTTCGTTATGTAATGTATATGTTATTCTGGATGACATCATTTTTAGGGAGATTTACATTCACATAACCTTAGCTAACACCCATGAAGGTTTAGGAAAATACCAATAACACTAGCCTTAGCCAATAGGCATCTACTCTAAAAAAAACATAAACAAATTCTGCAATTTCATCAACTTCGGTCACCTTGTCGGTTACCTGTCGGCTGACCGAGCTCTGGATTTCGGCTAACTGAACTCTGTCGGTCAGCTTTCCAGAAGCTCAGTTTTGTGATACAATTCTAACAATTTACCCAAGGGAATTCGGTCACCTGTCGGTTGACCGAACCTACAGTGTCTGTTAACCAAACTTGGTTCGGTTAACCCCTCGGTCCACAATCCAAAGAGCTCGGTTGAGATCTCAATTCGCTCGGTCAGGCAGTTCAGACGACCATCGGTCGACCGAGTTGTAACTTCGGCTGACCGAACTCAGTTTGGTCAGCATTCTAGAAGTTGGAATCTCTGCGAACTTCAACCCAGAAAAGGGTCGGTCAGGTGTCGGTCAGCCTGTCGGCTGACCGAACTGCTCCAGAATGTTCAGAAAATTCTGAACTGGAATTTTCTAGAATTGAACTCCTTGAGTTCAAACAAGCCTATTTACACCATTAAACATGAGAATTGAGTATACTTGCCTTGTTTGGAGATTAATTCATAAGAACCTCTTTGCTTAACTTGGATTCGAGATGAAAAATCCCAACTTGAATCCCTCTTTGAGCCTAAAATCACAATCAATCCATAAATAGAACTCTTATGAGTTCTTTGCACCAAAAACCACTCTAACTCAATGAACAAAACTTGGAAGTTCTAAATTCAACTCAAAACACTTACTTGTAGTCTCTTGAAGGAACTCATGAGCCTTTTTCTCAAGCTTCAAACTCCAAGAAAACCAAAGAAGAAGATAAAGAAGATGAAGGAGAGGAGATAACTTCTTTAATCCACTTGTCAAGCCTTCAGACCACACTTGATGGAGAGAACTTAGAAGAAGGAAGAAGAAGAGAAAGAGAGCTGTGCTGGGAGATGAGAGAATGGACTCAAAGGAGTTCATCTCAACCTAAATAAACCCCATTTTTCAATTAAGCCCATCTCGATCTCGCTATTTACATATTGAGTCAAATGAAGGGTCATTTGATCCAATTTACGTCGAATGGAATTGTGCCTATTACAAAAACTAACGTACTCCTCGAGATACATGCGCGGGTATCAAGAGTTTCCATATTCGATGATATACGCAAAAATTCGTATTTACTAGAAAGTCCTCGTATTCCTCAATCTAAGTCTAAAATCATTTCAACTCATTTAATGACACTCATTACCTTTCATTATGCTTAAATGAATCATTTGAGGCAATTTCAACTCAATTTGGTCATTAACCTACATTAATTCAATAAAATACATTCAATTAGCATTAATCCCGATTAATTAGAGTTAATCTTGATTAACTTAGGACAGAGTGTTACAGTAGGAGAATGGACCTTGGGAAGGGGGGGGGGGGTGGGCCAGGGAGGGCAAGGGACTTCAATCACCTTGTGTTGTCTCTTGCAACAGAGTTTCTTCAAAGTAGGAGAGCTTCTTTGAGCAAGGATTTCTTCTAGAATCTTTCGGCTGGGGTTGCGGTAGTGTCGCGGTCCCTTCTTTTTTGAATGACCCCATTTTTATAGGCTTTTGATAGCCATGGGTGGGTTTATGGGCATTGATGCTCCATGATGAGAGGAGTTCCAAGATTAATTTCAAAATTTTTGCAACTCCTTTTTCTTTGGATATGATTGGCCAATGAAGAATAATGGGCATTTAATCGCTTTTAATCTCCATGATGATGGGGGTTTCATGATTAATTACCATGATTAAACTCCATAATGATAGGAGTTACATGGTTAATTGCCATGATTACTTGGACTTGTAACTCCTTTTTCCTTGAATTTGATTGGGCCGTCCATAATAATGAGTTAATGACCGTATTAACTTGCCATAAAAAGGGTCATTTAACTTCATTAATTGGTTGCCAGGGCGCTTGAAGAGTCATGGGCTGCACATCGCCTCTTGGAATTTTTCTTGCGATGATCGCTGACGGATCCACACGTCATTTGATGTTGGATGGCGATGAAACTTTAGATATTAATTAATATCAATGGGCCGGCGACATCTGTCTAGTCGATTTTTCAATCGGTCGGGCAGAAAGTGGGCTTTCTTGGTGGGATGGTTGGCGATTTTGAAGCGTGAGATGATGATCATATGCTCTTGAAGATAGATCTGAAATGTCGATGAAGATCAGTTGATTTTCGTCACCAAAAATCATATTTTCAGAAAATCACAGCCACCGGAATCCTCAAAACGTGAAAAAGGTGAAAAAATGGCCCTTTCGGTGGAAATCCGGCTACCCGGGTTTCTATGGTAGCCGGCGGCGACCATGGGGTGTTCTCCCCTCTCAGTCGCCGTTTCTCGGCCTTTTTTTGGGCTTTTTTTGCTTCTTTTTTCTCTTGTATTTTTCTTGACATTTCTCCTCATTTATTGGCTTGATTCCTCTGAAGAAAACCTGATGAGAAGCCATGCAAATCGGAGCACAAAGTTTTCCCATTTTCTGAAAAGCCGAAGACTTTGTAGCCGATTTTCCACCAAGAGTCAAAACTAAGTCAAACGATATCGGAATGACCCGAAATTTGACATGAAGCTTCTTGAGTAATAGATAGGACCAACCATGGGCTTTTTTTTGAGTTTTGAAGCTATTTGGGGTCTCGTCGCTACTAGACTTGATTTCGCCGAGAGGAAAATGTCGAGCTTTGATATACGGTCAACCGATGTCCGATTGATCTGAAATTTGACAGGGAGCCTATGATGGACCCGTCTTTTTCTTTTTTCCTTCCTTCGTCCCGAGTCCGCCGAGGTGCGGCGGGGCGAAGAGAAAAAAAGAGCAAGCATCAACATTTTTGTACGGGTATGCCAGATTTTCTATTTTACTTGGAATTTGAAATGGTGATCCAGAGATTCACCTTCACAAGTAGAAAGGAAATCAAGATTTTTTTCTAACTTTCCATTGCACATATATTTAAAGAAAGAGACAAGATTTTAAAATGCCATGAGAGGTGATTTTGTTTAGTTTGCCGTGAAAGGCAGTTTTATGCCGTAGAAGGCGATTTTACCATGAAAGGCGATTTACAAATCTTATCAATAGTGAAAGACAAGAATCGTGATTTTTTTGTCTCTTTAAAAAATACAAAATACAATAGAAAAGAAAGAAAGAGGGATCTGACTTCTCAGGAGATTGTGGGGACTCGTTCAGATCGACGGTCGCGAGTCATGTATGGACTCCGCCATCGTCCTTCAGATGAGAACGCTTTGATGCTTTAGTTTGCTTGGCTTGGCTTGGACCTCAGACTTTTAGAGGACAAGGACCAAGGGAAGGTCCTATATCCAATAAAATACCAAGTAGACGGGTTGAAAAGCCGCATCTAGGCCATGTTGGATGGGAGAACAGGAGAAACCTTGGGGGGGGGGGGGGGTGGCCCCCCAATGGACTTCGATCACCTTGTAGTGTTTGCAGCAGAGTTTCTTCAGGGCAAGAAGCTTCTCTGTGCAGAGAATTCTTCAGGATAATTTTCAAGACGATTTTTCAGGACCCTTTCCCTTTGGAATGACCGCCTATTTATAGGCATTTGGTGGCCATTAGGAAGGTTTATGGGCATTAATGACATTAATGCACCATGATGGGAGGAGTTACAAGATTTAACTTCATAATTTTGTAACTCCTTTTTCTTGGATTTTGATTGGCCGATGGAGAACAATGGACATTTAATCTCCATGATGATGGGAGTTTCATGATTAATTACTATGATTAATCTCCATAATGATAGGAGTTACATGGTTAATTACCATGATTAATTGGACTTGTAACTCCCATTTGCTTGCTTCTGATTGGGCCGTCCAAAATAATGAGTTAATGACCCTAATAAGTTGTCATAAAAAGGTCAATTAACAGCATTAATTGGTCGCCAAGTCACTTGAAGAGTCGCGGTCCGTGCCGCGTCTTTTGAAATTCTTCTTGCGATGATCATTGATGGATCCGCATGTTATTTGATGTCGGATGACGATGCAAACTCAGACATTGGTTGATATCAATAGGCCGGCAACATCTGTCCAGTCGATTTTTCGATCGGGTTGGGCAGAAAGTTTGCTTTCTTGGTCGGCCGGTTGGCGGTTTCGGAGTGTCCGATGATGATCGAATGATTTTGATGGCGGATCCGTGATGTTGACGAAGATCGATGGATATTATGCCTTAAAAATCAAAATTTGAGAAAATCATAGGGGCCAAACATCTCGAAACGCGAAAAATACCCGGAAAAGTGGGTTTCCGGGTGAACTTTGGAGGCCTGGATCCCTATGGTCGCCGGCGACCATGGGATTTTTTCCCATTTTTTGGTCACCGTTCGGTCGCCATTTCTCTGTCGTTTCTCGGGCTTTTTCACTTCTGTTTTCTCCTGTATTTTTCTTGACATTTCTCCTCATTTATTGGCTTGATTCCCCTGAAGAAAATCAGTCGAGCAGCAGTGCAAATCAGAGCACGAAGTTTCCTATTTTTGGAAAAGCCGAAGACTTTGTAGCCGATTTTCCGCCAAGAGTTGAAACTAGGTCAAACAATGTCGGAATGACCTGAAATTTGAGGTGAAGCTTCTTGAGCATTAGATAGGACCAACCATGGGATTTTATTTGAGTTTTGAAGCCGTTTGGGGTCCTGTCAATGCTAGACTTGATTTCACCGTGCAGAAGATGTCGAGCTTCGATGTACTATCATTCGATGTCCGATTGACCTAAAATTTGACTGGGAGCCTATTGGAGTCATTTTGAGATGATCCATTAGCTCTGATTTGGATGCCATGGTCCCGGGGAGCTCCGCCGCCAGTAGGCTTGATTTTAGTTTGGAGCGTCAAAGCCGGGTCAAACGTCGTCGGAATGACCTGAAATTTGACGTGCAGCCTTTTGGAAGCATGTAGAAGCTACTCATGTGCTTTGTTTGATGAGTGGAGGCATCAAAGGTCCTCACCGCCGAGAGGCTTGATTTCGCCGATTGAGAGTTGATGGCGGGTCAAACGGTGTCGGTTTGACTTGAAATTCAACGTGGAGCCTTTTGGAGGTTTTTTGAGAGCATCCATAGGCTCTGATCAAAGATTTGATGTCTTCATCACTATCGTCGCCGGAAGCTCCCGTTTAGCTGTTAGAGGATTGAAGTTAGACCAGATAGTGTCGAAATGGCCCGAAACTTTATGTGTACCCTTCTTTTGGCCATTTTGAAGGATCTTGCAGTTTTTGTTTAATTTTGACAAGATCTGATGCTTGAAGCAGCTTTGCCTGTTTGTAATAAGATGCGGCTCTATGTAGCTTTTGATGTTGAGGAGGCAAAGTGACATTTTTGGTGTCAACAAATGCCCCCTCGAGGTACAGCGACGAATTGCATAGCCTTTTGCAATCAATGTGCCTCGAAGAAAACTTTGAAGAGGAGTTTCAGACTTAACCAAGAGTCTCTGAGCATTTTTCTTTGATAGAATAGCCTTTTGAATTTCCAAGGGGATTTTATGGCAGTGAGAGAGATCACGTACCATCTCAAGGCAAAATTTTGAAAATGACATTTGGATTGGGTTTTTGGGTTTTGGATTTTCCCTTTTGACCTTGTGGACCTAAAGGCTTTGTGTGGCACATCAGGCGGTCAAGAAAGGTTTTTTTTGGTTTTTGACTTTGTGACCTAATAAGCTGTATGTGGTAGGCTAGGGGGTCGGGTTTTGGATTTTGATTTTGGTCTTGTAACCTAACAAGCTGTATGTGGCAAGTTAGGGGACCGGGATTTGCTTTTCGGTTCTGGCCTTGTGACCCAACAAGCTGTATGTGGCAAGTTAGGGGACCATGGTTTGGTTTTTTGTCACTTTTTGGGACAATTTTGGGTCCATTGAAGTGGCTTGGGTTTTTGTGGAATGTTAATTTCAAGGTTTTGGCTTAATTTGGTTCATGAGGTGGGATGGTTTGGATTTTTGGAAACTCATGAGGCTTGCATTTATTTTTTTGTATGGTCCAATTAACTCAAATGGCATGGAATCATTTTTGTATGCTCTTGGTAAGAGGAATTTTGACTAAAAGCCACTTTTAGTGCCTAGGTCGTCAAACCTGGCTCATGTGGGCTAGGCCATGGGATCTTAAGTTTTAAAGATGACTTAGATCTCATGTGGTGTCATTTTTGTAATGAAAATCTAAAGATATCCCTTTTTGGTAGAGAATATCTAAAAATATTTTTACTTGGAGAGAATCTCTCAAGTTTCCTTGATTTTGGGAGAGATTTTCTCAAAATATCTTTCTTTGGGAGAAAGTTCCTCATAATCCCTTTCTTTTTGGAGAGGATTTCTCAAAGAATCTTCTCTTTAGGAGAGAATATCTCAAATTTCTCCTCTTTTTGGAAGTTTGCTAATTTTTAGCACTTACCTCATTTCTTTTCTCATCCTTTCCTCTTTTGGTTTGCTCTCTTCTATAAAAGCAAGGGGAGGTTGGATCCCTTGCTCCTATCGCTTTTTTTGCAAAAGTCTTCAAGAGTGCTCCAAGATCAAGAATTCTTCTTCTTCTCCAAGGATTTTCTAGTTCTTCTTCTTTCTCCATGGCTTCAAGTAAGTTTCTTCTTTTTCCTTAAGAAACCTCATGTAGAAATAGAAAAAGGTTTTCTTTCTTTCTTTTTCTTTTCTTTTTTTCTTTCTCTCTTTCTTTTTTTTTTCTTTTCCACGTGCATTTTTTTCCTTTTTTTTTTCACACGTTTTCTTTTCTCTCTTTTTTTTTCTTTTTTCTTTTTTTTTTCTTCTCTTTCTCTTTCTCTCTTTTTTTTCTTTGTCTTTCACGGTTTTTTCTCTCTTTTTTTCACCGTGCTTGTTTTTTTTTTTTTTCTCTTTTTTTTTGTGTGGCCGTATGGACAACACCGTACTGTCATGGCCATACGGCCACGTGGCCTGTGGGCAGAAAAACTTTCACTTTTTTTCTCTTTTTTTTTTTTTTTTTTGAAAAGAGATTCTCTTTTTTTTTTCTTCTTTCTGTCCCGGATTTCGAGACGCGCATGCATGACAACTTTCCTTCTATGCATTTTTTTTAGAATGGAATTGGAAGTATGATAGTGCACACCTGGAAATCTTTTGCAAGTCTCGGGATTTGGAGCTCGCAGCAATGTTGAGCCCTTTCTTGGTCTTGCGGGGATTTTCTAAGGAGCTTTGCAAGTTTTCGATTATGGAGCTTGCAGCAATGTTGAGCCCTTTTCCAATCTTGCGGATATTTGAGAAGCTTGGGTTTGATCTCGCGGCAATGTTTGAGTTCAAGCCTTCTTAGAGAATTTTCCATTGATTATGAGCTTGCAGCGATGTTGAGCCCATCTTCAAGCTCCCTATTTCTTTCGGGGTATTTCCCTTCTCTTTGGAATTGCCCCGGAACCATGCCAAAATTTCGTTAGAATATTTTTTAGCAAAATTCTGTCATTTTTATGATTGATTTTCTCTCTTTCCATCCTTTGCAGGTAGTCCCTCCAGAACAAACAAGGGTAAGGAGCCCGTCACTAATGCGCCTCATCGTTCTACCAGATCCTCTAATGTGGCCGTACAGCAGGCCTGGGAAGAGGTCCAGTATGTTGAAAGGAACTTGGAAGAGTGTGACTCGCTCAACCAAGATGAGATGAGGCAACGTTTGATCGTCCCCAAGGATGAGGAGTTTTACAAGATTATGGTAAGCAACCGTCCTTGGGTCACGGACGATCAGAGCATTGTGCCCAAGCCTACCTTCTTCTTTGGTGATGCAGTCCCTGATGATTCAACATACCGAAGGAGACGTTTTCAGTTCTCTTACATAGTTGATGGTGAGAAGACAACTGTTTCTACCCGGTTGACCTTCAATTGGACTATCTCGATCATAAGCGTTTCCTTCACGTGCTCAAAGAGGGAAGATCCTCTAATTTGGGTGAAGAGGTCAAACGTGATCAAGACCGGGGTTTTTGTTGGCGGCCCTTCTGGTTTTGCAGAGAAGTCGCCTTCCCGTATGGACATTTTGATGCCGGCCCACGGCTACCAAGGTTTAGATCACCCTTTGGTCGATTTGAGACCGGTGGGCCTTGGCATTTTCAAGGGCGATGGCAGCAATTGGGTGAATCCTTGTCGACTTCGCGGCTGTTTCAGTGCTGACTCGAGTTGGGAGTCATGGACTGATCACATCCTGCAGGTTGGCGGTGCCATTCTGAAGGAGGCCGAGATTTTTGACGCGGTTCGCGCTTTTCGGCAAATAGTGGTTTTCTTCGATGAGGCCTTCATGGCCATGCTGGGGTCGTTCCTTCCACAAACCAACACCTTCGCTGTCATGAATGGTGAGATTGATTTTTCTTTAAAGAAACTGAGCGCCATCACTGGGCTGCCTATCCTCGGCAATCTCTATGAGGAGTTCATGCCTATTGACAGCGTCCTTGAGGAGCAGTCTGAGGAGTTCAGGCTTTTGTACTTTCAGCTCGTCGCCTTCTACGACTTTTTGAAGGAGAAGGAGGGCTCGAAAGTCCGGTGTAGCAGTTGGAGGAGTGGTAGCCTTTTGTCTTCCAACTTCTTTGACAGCAGGGAGTCTTCTGAGAGTACAACCCAGGAAGCTAGGGCTAAGAACTTGGATTCGAAGAAGATCTCCACCATGCGAGAAAATTTGAAGGAACTCTTCGCAAGCACAGACGCCATTCATTCTGACATTGCGCTGCGGAGAGATCTCGCTGTTTACCTCACTTATTGGCTGGGTGAGGCGGTTTTTGCTGGGGGAATTGGTACGCACATCAGGCCGCACTGCATTTTTCCGACTTATCAGATGGCGTTTGGAGAGCGGCTTGCTTTGGTGCCTGCTTTTTACTCCTATTTATGCACAAAACTGCAGGCTGCTGCTTTCCTGGTTCGGCTTGGGCTTCCCATGAATAGGTTATTTTCTGCCCACATTTTCTATTCATGGTATGTATACCACTGTCCCAGTTTCCACCGATTGGGTGCTGCTCAGGACGATGACCCATTTATGATTCGGTTGGCTAGAGGGAAGCCTGTTTCCGAATCTCTCTTATCTGCTTGTTTGAGAATCCGACGATTCTTGGACGTCGAGATGGGGCAGTCTTTGGTGAAGCTTTCTCCGGGTTTGCGGAAGAAGGCTTTTGATGTTGGTATCTCCCGTGATTCGACCAGGGCAGGGTCGGGGAGACACTATTCTTTGACAAATGCGTTGAGGAGTTGGTTTTTTAACATACGTGTCGGCACGATGGTGTACCGTAGACATCTTTTCGTCGACATCCAACCGTATGTTCCCTCGCGTTTTGCTATGCAGTTGGGCTTCTCCCAAGGCGTTGTTGAAGCGCCTTCGAGCAAGGTGAAGCTTTTTGGAGGCCTACAGGACGGGAGAAATGCATGGTCCTTTTATAGCACGGAAGACACTAATGCCATGATTTCCTATCCTGAGTTGCCCACTTTCCGGACTGCCGGCTTCACAAAATGGTTCGTGGAGAGCCTTTCAGTGTACCGAGGACTTTGCAAGAAGGAGCTCGATGTAAAGCAGTCTTCCGGGAAAGGTCTTGGGAAGTCAGATGGCGTCCGCTGAGAAGAAGTTATGGCTTTCCTTTCTGGAGAAAAGCATAGAACAGGTTTTCTCAAGGACCAGGACGTCATCAGATCGGGAGCTGCGCAAGAGATACCTGGTGAGGTCTTGGAACTACTCGCAGAGGAGGACGTTGAAGTCGCTGCTTAGATACAAGCCGAGTGAGCAAAGGCTTCCATGGAGTCTACCGGCAAGGGCAAACCATTTGGTGAGGATTCTGGCGAGAGGCCCGATTTCGATGGTGGGGCGGGTACTTCCAGCAATTCGTCCCGTAGGAGCAAGAGGAGAAGATGACAGCGCCGAAGTCAGAGACGACACAAAAACTCTCCTGATCTGGAAATTCCTTCCACCATTGCTGAGGAGGCATCAGGGGATGATGATGAGCCTCCGGAAAAGAGGAGCCGAGAGGAAGAGACCATTGATGATGGTATGCTTTTCCCTTTTCTCTTTCCATTTCGTTTCTTTCATGAGAGCTTTTGTTTTGATTTACTGCTTTCTTTCTTTTGACAGAAGATGATGGTTTGATGATGCCTGAGGTTCTGGCCGATGAGGAGGTGACAGATCCGATTACGGCATCTGAGGAAGAGCCCAGAGATTCTGAAGTAGATCCAGAATCTCCACTTGATATGACTTCTTTTTTCTTTTTTCTTTTTTGTTTTTTTTTTCTCTACCGCCACTTGCTAACATGCATTTTTTGTTTCTTGCCAGCTGACTTGCCAGAAGATTCTGATGACTTTGAGCCATCCATGGATGCAACTTTTGATGATGCTTCGGATGAGCTCATGGAGGCAGAAAGCATTCTGTCAGTCGTCGAAGAAGGTACTTTGTAGTGATCATCTTGATATTTTGATTTTTGATAAGATCATATTCATACCTTTTCCATCTTCCATTGGTAGGTTGTGAGGTGACAGGAGAAGTTTCTCTGTCTTTCTCAGAGCCAGAGCAGGGGGTGCCCGCGGTTGATCCAGGAGTAGGGACTTCTTCTACCAGTTTTGATGAGGCAGAGGAAAGTCTGCGTGCTGATGTTCCCTCCCCAGCGGCTCCGATTGGAAAGAGCTTCTTGATTACTCTTCCAATGGTGCCTGACATGGGTAGTCGACCAACGGAGCATGGCGAGTCTTCATCTGAGCCATCCCGTCAGTTTACGAGGAAGGTATTGAAGAGAGTCTTGAGCTCATGGGTCGAAACACTTTCTTCTAGCCATTTGGAGGCTGGTTTCGGCATCGTTAAGCATGTGCAGGACATTCTTGCCGATAGCGAAGAAGTCGGTCTGGACATTACAGATGCCAAGGTTTTTGTTGATGAAGTCATCACTCTAGGCAACAAGTGGAATGAGATTAAGAGCTTTTCAAATGATGACTTTTTCAACGAGATGTTTTTGAAGCCTTCCAGCGATGTCAAATCTGAATTGAATGAGATCTCGCGGACTCGGAAGCAGCTCGTTCGAGAGAGTAACGTCACCGAGTTGGCTATTATTGAGCTGACACAGGACCAGCACCGTCTTGATAGGGAGGTCACTGAGGCCAGACAACGTCTTGAGCTATTGGAAGAACAGGCCGCTGCCAAGTGGGCTGCTACTTTGAAAGCTCGCGATAGAGAGATGACTCTCATTCGCCAAGTTGTGGAGGTTGAAAGCAATCTCCGGAGGAAGACTCAGGAATATGAACAATGGCAGATTCTCTGGGAAGAGCTTCCTCGTGCTGAAGATGGGTCACGACGGCATACTGCTTTTTACGGGAAAATCCTGAAGAAACGTGGCTTGGAAGCTTTGGAGGCTAGGGCCAAGAGTTTGCTTGAGGAGTTAAGCCTTTCACTGAAGACTATGTTGGACTAGTCTCCTGACTTTGTAACAAACTTTTGCCTTTTTATTCTAGCACCTCCATGTATAAACATTTTTTGGCACCTTTTTTGTAACCCCTTAGTTCACTTAAATTCACTTTTGATGAAAACATAAGCGAAAATTGAATGGGAATGGTTTGTATGAAAAATTGATCAAAAGGTTGTCTTTTTGTGAAAATCTTTTGTCAAATGGTTGTTTTGGGCATGAAAGCCAAATTTTGTGCCAAAAAGCCTGATTTTTAAGATGGCATGAAAGCCGAATTTTGGTGGCATGAGAGCCAAAATTTTGTTTGTGGCATGGAAACCGGTTTTTGGCATGAGAGCTGATTTTTGTTGCGTGAAAGCCGAGTTTTGGTTTTGTGGCATGAGCGCCAAAATTTTGTGGCATGGGAGCCAGATTTTGTTTGTGGCATGGAAGCCGGTTTTTGTTTGTTTGGCTTGAAAGCCAGGTTTTGTAGCATGGAAGCCGAGTTTTTTTTTTTTTTTTTTGTAAAACCAAGTTTTGTTTTGTTGGCATGGAAGCCAAATTTTTGATTTTTAGGCATGAAAGTCAGGTTTTGTTTTGTTGGCGTGGAAGCCAGACTTTTGGTTTTTGGCGTGAAAGCCAGGCTTTTGGTTTTCAAAGTGCAAGTATTGACTAAAACTCGCCTCCCTGCTGAATGGTATTGCAAGTATCAATGGAATGTCGTTTCCTTGCTCATTCGGTTACGAGTATCGATGGAATGTTGCCTCCTCGCGGATTTGGGTGCAAGTATCGACTGAATGTCGCTTCCTTGCTTTTTTCTCAAAAATTTGGTTTTTATGGTATCGATGGAATGTCGCCTCCCCACGATTTTTGAAATTTGAGGTTTTTTCGAACCTTTGTTTTTGTTCTGAAATTTGGCTTATGGATATCAACTGAAACGTTATGTCTCCACGATTTTTTTGAAATTTTGCAAGTATCGACGAGGTGTCGATTTCTTGCGATTTTGAGGTTTTGGAAGTATCGAATGGGGTTCGCATCCTTCCGATTTTTGGGTTTTGTGTGAGTATTGACTAAACGTCGCTTCCCCACAATTTTTTGAAAACCCATTTTTTGTTTAAAGACACGAGGGTCGTAAATTTTGACTCAAAACCATTTTTAAAGGTAAAAGTCGGGGTAGACTAGGGTGGAAATTCCTGAGTCCTAATTTTTGTTTCAAACCATGAATTTTTTGGTTCAAGGATCGAAAATTTTGGTCAAGTTAGGGAAGAGGCTCCTAAACTTGGATTTTGGGTTGTTGTTTTTTTTTTTTAACAATGAAACATTGAAAGTAAGCATTGTTTTGAGTTTTTTTTTTTTTTAGAAATTTCAACATAGGGATGAAAACTCTAAAAGGGGTGGGTTTGACGAGCAAGTACCTAGGAATAGGCTTTGTCCATGTAGGTATTGCTCTGACCCGTTGTAGGAAGTTTTCATGGGAAGTACCGCTTCAAGAACTTGCCATTGATGGGTAACATACATCTGTCACCCTCCATGTTTAGAAGAGCATATGCGCCATTGGAGAAAACTTTGGATTTTGTATTTGTCGCAGAACTTGTAGAGTTTGTGATCCCAGAATTGTGGTCTGTTGTCATGGATGAATCTTTTAGGTATGCCGAAAAGACAAATGATGTTGGTTCGCAAGAATTGAAGGACTGATGAGGTCTTCATTTCACTGAACGCAAATGCTTCTGACCACTTGAAGAAATAATCCGTAGCGGCGAAGATGAAGCGATGACCTTTGCTTGATGGGGGAGAGATAGGACCTATGATGTCCATACCCCAGGCTTCGAAGGGCCATGAGATCACTGTAGGATGCAGCCATTCTGGAGGCATGTGCACATAATCTCTATGAACTTGGCATTGTTGGCAACGTTTAGCAAATTGCATTGCGTCAGTCACCATAGTAGGCCAATAGTAACCTAATCTTTTTATCTGATCATAGAGCTTAAGACCAGCCTGATGGGCTCCACAAAGACCAGCATGAACTTCTTTTAGAGTCTCTTCCGCCTTTTGTTGTAACAAGCAACGTAGGAGTACTCCATTGAAGGACTTTCTATAAAGCATTTTGGAGGGAATATCCAAATGAAAGTTTGGGGCTCGTCTTTGAATGCTTACCCGCTCTTTTGGATCTTTAGGTAGGATTCCGAACATAATGTAATCAATGAATGGATCCCTCCAGTCTCCAATTGGAGGTTTAAGGATGGAAATCCGACTTCCGACTACTCAGTGGCATTCAGCGACCGCTTGGTGTGTGTTGAGAGGAGAGAAAATCCTTCTTTGACACACTGTAATTTGCATGTTTTCCCCTTCTTAGATTGCCATAGATGCAGCAAGTCCAACCAGGGCATCTGCACGAATGTTTTCACCTCTACGGATGTGGGAGATGTGACAGATGTCAAACTTTTGTCGAAGTGATTGTGCCTTATTGTAGTAAGAGAACAGATCCAGCTTCCTGATTTCATATTTCTGATCCATCTGATTGATGATCAGTTGAGAATCCCCAAATGCTTCCAACATGGTGATGCCGGATTCGAGGCCGAGTTCCAATCCTATGATCAGAGCTTGGTACTCAGCTGCATTGTTTGAACATGGTTCCAGTAGCGAGAATGCATGTGGAATCATGTATTTGTCAGGCAAACAAAGTGAATGCCGATTCCTGATATAGGCTTTCTTTTTTCATTTGTCCTGGTTGCACCATCAAACTACATGTTCCAGGAGGCATTTGGTGAGGAAGTCTCCACGTTGTAGACAGGTTCGTCTGGGAGATCATCCTTGAGCGGAGAATCCTTAGGCAATGGATGCTCTGCAAGAAAAACCGCCAGAGCTTGGCCTTTGATTGCTTTCTGTGGTACATACCTAATATCAAATTATGACTGAAGACCATTTTGCCAGCTGGGCATTGAGAGAACCTACTTTTGTGACAAGGACCTTTAAGAGATTGATCATTGATATCAGGTATACTGTGTTTGACAGCAAATAGTGGCATAGCTTTTGTACGGCAAACATCACTGTCAGGCATTCTTTCTCGACTGGAGAGTAGCGATGCTCTGCACTAACCAACATGCAATTGAGGTAGTATAGAGCAGCTTCTTTTCCACCATCATTTTCTTGTGCAAGTAGAGCGCCCAAAGAATAGTCGAGAGCTCTTGTGTACAAGATGAATGGTTTTCCGGTTGTGGGAGCGGCCAACACCGGAGGTTTGGTCAGGTATGACTTAATGTCCTGGAATGCAGCTTCACATTCAACATCCGAAACAAAGTCTACACCTTTCTTCATTAGGTGAGAAAATGGATGGCACTTCCCTGATAGGTTGGAAATGAACCATCGGATGTACGCCAACCTTCCTTGAAGCCCTTTCAGTTCTCTCAAGGTTCTTGGAGATGGCATTTCTAGGATAGCCTTGACTTTGATGGGGTCAATCTCTATTACAGCTTTCCAAACTATGAATTCGAGGAACTTACCCGATGAGACACCAAAGAAGCATTTGAGGGGATTCATTCGCAGTTTGTGTTTGCGAAGCCGGAGGAAGACTTCTCAAAGATCTTGGAGATGGTCTTCTTTTCTTTTGCTTTTGACGGTGGGGTCATCAACATAACATTCAACCGTCTTGTGCTGCATATCTTGGAATATCTTCATCATAGCCCTTTGATATGTTGCACCGGCATTTTTCAGACCAAATGGCATGATAGTGTAGCAATACACGTCAAATGGGGTCCGAAAGGATGTATGCCTTTCATCTTCGGGATGCATCTTTATCTGGTTGTAGCCTCTTTATCTGGTTGTAGCCAGAGAAGCCGTCCATGAAAGTCATTCGCTCAAACCCGCAGGTGTTGTCAATCATTACCTCCGGTATGGGGAGCGGGAATTCATCTTTGGGGCAAGCATTATTCAAGTCTCTATAGTCAATGTAGACTCTGATCTGCCCATTTTTCTTTGTCACGGAGACGATGTTGGCCAACCATTTAGGATGCTGTTCCTCGCGGATGAAGCCAACGTTTTTGAGTTTCTGAACTTCTTGTTCAATTTTGTTCATCACATCAGGACGGAATCTTCTTAGGCCTTGTTTTACAGGCTTGACATTTTCTTGCAAGTTGAGTTCGTGAACTGCTATTTTGGGATCTAAGTCAGGCATTTCAGCGTAAGACCATGCAAAACAATCAACAAACTCACGAAGAAAAGAGACATACTCGGGTAACTCATCATCCTTTATATTCTTGCTTATAAATACAGGACGTGGGTTATATGGTGTTCCCAAGTCTATCTTTCGAATATAATCTTCTATTGGAAGGTTTGAAGGTGGTTCCTCCACAATATTTTTGGAGGCTTCCAGCTCAACAAGACCTTGTGGATTTCCAAGGGCATTTTCAGACCATGGCTCCGCTTCTGTCCATAAATCTTCTTGATCGGTATTTTTCTCAAGACTTGCTATGAGATGATCCCAATCACCAGCTGAAACTGGGTAGAAATAAGGCACTTCTTTTGGAGACGATGGCTCCTCTAAATTAGAGAACCGTGCGTCTGTGTCATCGGACAATTCCTCTTCATCATCAGAGAAATAATACCAATTTGATGAGCTTCCTGGGTCCTTGTCGGGTAACTCTTCAAAGAGATATCCAGGGAGATTGATGTCTTCATTGACACGAGATGTTGAGGCTTGGTCGGCAAAATGACTTTACAGCCTTTGTGTCAATTGTCTCATCGGAGTGTCAGGATCATACCCTAATCCGTATGAAGACTTGTCTATGCGACGGTGGAGTTTCCAATCTTCCAGCTGACTTTTGGTCAGGGTGGGTTCCAATGGTATACGGATTCCATGGCCACCTCCCAAACCAATTGGATTTAGAGCATCATAGCCCATTTTCTTCATGATAGCTTGTGCCATTGGACTATACAAGGATAGTTAAGGCATACCTTCATTTTTGAAAGGTTCAAGCGAGGAATTTGATGAAGAAGCATCCGATATATGGAAGAAGATTGGTTTCTCTTCTGCAGATGTTGCCGGAACGATGAAGGTAGCGGACGTAAGATCTTCTACGTCTGCAGGTGTCTCCAATGGAGTGAGAGCAGGCCGAAGTTGCTGAGCATCAGCTTGGCTTGATGATGCATCGTCTTCTGTCTCTGAATCCGAATCCGTGTCTTGTATGATAGACACGAAGGAGACAGCAAACTTGCGCCCTGTCTTTTGCTTTGTCTTCTTTGCTTTAGTAGTGATTACCAAAGGTTTGGAAGATTTGAAGGAGATAACGAAGGGAGACTGATTGCTCTCTTCGGGTTTGCCTGAAGGTTTATTTTCTTTCGATGATTGCTGAGGAGCCTTGCCTTTATCTTTTTGGAGATTGCCGGCGAAGGATACTATTTTCTCCTCCTTTTCTCCTTTTTCATCCCTGTACATCCGAGAGTCTGCGAAATGAACTTCTTTCCCTTTAAAGGACTTTTTGTCTACAAACACTTGATGTATCAAGCCGTCATCACCAACAAATTTGATGCACTGATGTAGAGTCGAAGGAACGACACCGTTCTCGTGTATCCAAGGGTGTCCGAGAAGGATGTTGTAGCATGAAGGGGTTTTTATTGCATACATGGTGACCTCAGAGATAAGATCGCCGATTTGTAACCCGAACCTGATTTTGCCAATGGGCTTTTGAGCACTCCCATCGTATCCAAAGATGGACACAGATGTGTGGCTCAGTTTGCTAGGTGGGATACCCAGCTCTTTGAGTGTCGAAGTAGAGATGAGGTTGAGTGCCGAAGGGTCGGTTGTGCTTTGTCTCGCCCAGCAGGAGGTCTTCCTTATTGAAGGCAATGGTAGCACTTGCGGCCTTTTGGACCGAGAGGCATTCAGTGCAAGGTCCCTTAGTTTCTTTCTTTTCTCCTTTTGAGGAGGTTTTTGATTTTTTGACCCTATAGTCCATTTCAATTTGTAGGACTTGTGGGGCATGTTTGTCGACATCCACATTCAGCCTTTGTAGTTCTGAAATGAGACTATCACGAGTTTGTGGTGACATTCGTAATAAGTCTAGTATGTGCAGTCGTGCAGGTATGTGTTTGAAGTGCTCGATCAAGTCATACTTGAAAGCCTCCTTGGGGCCTGTATTTTCATTATTGTTGCCACTCGGGGCATTTACAGCTTGTTTTCCCGAAGGATTTACCTAAGATGAAGAAGAAGGTTGGTTGTAGTTTTTGTGATAATCCCGGCCAGAGTAAGTACCTTTCCCAACTTCAAAAGCTTCTGGAGGTGGCTCTTCATTCGGAAGACCTCCTTCGGGCTTAAGGGGCCGTTCCTCTCCATTTGCTGAAAACGCTTTTGCAGCAGCACCGTCGTCTTCAGTTATTGCGTTGCATGGAGCATTTTCCGGGAACAAGTCCTGAACAGCTTCCAACAACTTTTCTTCTTTGTCCAGTATTTTATCAGTCCAGACATCTCCTATGAGATTGGGTACCTGGGACCAATTGACTGGGTTTTCTTTGAAGACTTCATTAGCCAGAGCTTCTTCACGGTGATCAGTCGAAAGAGGCTTTAATTATGGTGTCACTGTTTCAAGAGACGACGGTTGAGAAGATGCTATCTTAGTGGAAGTCACCGGAGAATATGTAGCTCCAGAAGCTATACTGCCGGATGCATTTTGAGAGTCTGTGGCCTTAGCAAATGAAGTTTCAGAGGCACTATCATCCTGAACTATCACATTGCAGGCAACTTTGACAGAAGATGCCTCCACAATGGACTGTTGGGAATCAGACTCATCCTCCGATGTAAGAGGATCATCAATCCAATAACTTTCTTCATTTTCCGGAGTCACTGGAGGAGATGCTTGTAGATTCTCCGGGACTTCCGGTTCTGGATTTTGATGAAGCTGATTGATGCAATCCTGCTCTTGCTCTACGGCCAGACGCTGTAAAATCCTTGCATATTCTTTAAGATTGGGCATAGGAGCCAAATCTTCTTCTTCATCTGCTCCTTGTGGTTCAACCTCGTTGGGATCTACTAGAGCATCGGCCAGTGCTGGATTGACAGCATTTTCTTGAACAACCTCTTGGTCTTAATCATCATCAGACCAGGATCCTTGTGGCTAGAAGGGGTTATACTAGATTACTGGCATAAGGTGGGATTCTGGGATCCATTCTTCATCGGAAAGATATTCTCCGGTTTCAAGGGATTTCTCCCATTCATCTGTGTCACTGGTAGTGTCACTGGACTCGTATCCATTCATGGAGAATCCAACTACCCAGTTACGAGAGTATGATGCCCCCTGCGTAGTCTCATCTCTGAGTCGTGGTGGCATGAAATCACCGAGAGTGAATTTTCTTGCCACTCTTGAGGTCTTGGGAAGAGACTCCTCTGTTGTCCCTTGTGAAGCGGTAGAGGAGGTTTCTGCCTTTTCAGGGACCTCTTGCTTGGCTTGAGCCTTCTCCTACTATTTGAGCTTATGGAGTTGTCTCTTGGCTCGCCTTCGCTGTTGAGCAGTCGACTTTGTTTTGACGATCTCCCAATTTTCATCTTCTAGGAGATCGGTGTCGCGACCCCGGACCGGGATCCGGGACCGCGACGTGGTGGATGAATGATTATATGAATATACACATTTAATCTCCCACAGGTTTCCGCGGTGAGGATTTCACACACACTCATAGAACATTTACATTGGTGCGGAAGCGTGTAGCAAATCAAACTCTTAATCCATTCTCATTATATGAGACTGATAATACACGAGTATGACATGATGTCAGAGTGAGCCATGATCTCATTAGCATTCCCAAAATATGAAGTTAAAGTTTAAACAAAAGATCAAGTTAAATTAACATTCCCCAAAAATAATGGCCAACAAAGGCCAGTACAACCAAAAGTGCAAATCAAGAATCATTCTATGAACTCCTCCAAAATGTTACGTAGCTCAAAGCTAAACCAAATGTCTAAATGACATTGTCAGCTTTCCACTCCACTAATCGTTGCGGTTCGCTGACCGCCTCCTCTGGCTCCTCCTCGAAGGCAATAACGGGGGCTGGACCTGAGTACCACAAAATTGGGTCAGACACGACGGTCTGGCAGGTGGATGAATAGATAATACCAAGAAAGAAATCAAGCACTTCTTAACATAACGAAATCTTATTAAAGCAATAACCGTCTTAAAACAGGATGCATGGTTCATTTAAAGTACATGTGCAATATAAATCATGTAGGATATTCAAGGTATAGGAACTGACTAGATGGCAACCACACTAAAGCTAAATCCTCTCTATCACTAATGTGATGAGAGCACATTCAGTGCGTTGGGCTCGAGCACACGAAGTGACGAGAACCAACATTATATACATATACATATAGCTAGGCATGACCACGGCTGCGGAACCGGGTAACGGGACAGGACAGGATCCATGTTACAACTGGCATGAGCACAAGGGGGACGCCCAAGTCAGTTGATCAGACTGACAAGGACGTCCAAGCTTAGTGGTGCCGACTCATAAGTTACATGAGAAATCAAGACGTGTACATAACTATATCAGTGCAAAACACTCGGGCAGGTGGGGCATGGTGCTTGTAGGCACACATTTCATATCATTATCTTTTCATGCATAGATGCGGCTAGCAGGGCATGTTGGGTGCATAAATCAGAGTTAAAACAATGAAATAAATGCTTATACAGTTACGGACTATATATTGGGGCTTCCGTATTCAGACAACATGTATAAAGATCTTGTATGTCTATTATTGCCCTTAGTATGGTACTCGAATGATAGAGGACATATCAAGTTGATGAATCCAAAATTCCCAATACCTTTCCGAAATGGAGTTTCTTTCTAAGTCAGTCTCCTTATGTGATCCCCTGGGTCTTTCCAAGGTGGTAAGGCATCAGAACAACCCATCCAAACCTTTAAATACCATATCTGAAAACAATAGAAAAGACTCAGGAATTCTGGGTGAAATTCGGTCACCAGTCGGTTAGCTGGTGGTTAGCCGCTGAGGTGATCGGCGGTTAGCCACTGGCTGACCGCGGGGCTGACCGCGGTTCACCCTACTAAAATATAGCATTCTGTGTTTCTGACCGCGCATCTCGGCTACCTGGCGGTCACAGGGCCTTTGGGTGGCGGTTAGCCGTGAGTCGATCGCGGGGCTGACCGCTGGTCACCTGTCAAAACACAGCATTCTTTATTTGTAACCGAATCTGGGTCGGCTAGCCGCCGGTCACTTGTCGGCTAGCCGCCAAGGTGACCGCCTGCTGACCGCCCAGCTGCGAAAACTCCACATCAGGTGCAGATTTCAGCTCTTTCTTCCGCAAACCCTTTCACCTCAACTCCAACCATTTCTAACATGAAATGGGCCTATTCCCTTCCATTCAACATCAATCCTATCCTCCAACCATCCTTCCATCAACGCATTAGTCCTCCTTCCAACACAAACCCCATTCAATGCCTGTACAAATTTCATTTATAAAATCCATAATGGCAAAACAAGCTTTAGTAAAAGAATGTATACATTCTCATAAAATTTATTGAAAGGAAATCTTATCAATAATTACATTTCCAAAGGCATTATGAAACATAGGAAACTAGAGGAATATGAATAGTAAAATCCACATTTTCAATAAAACAAGAACTCATTCAAATCAAATCCATTCATTCACTTGCCTTGGTCTCCAAATATGCTAGTCAAGCTCTAAGCACACTCTCTAGCCCAAAATCCACAATCTACACAAAATCCTCCAAATGACATCCATCACAACCCTAGAATGTCAAAATTAAGAAATAGATGGAGATAGCTTCCAATAATCAAGGTGAAGTACCTCCATGGCTAGAAGAACACAAATATAAAAGATAGGAAGAAGAGCTTACATGGAAAGTCTTCAAAAACACTCAGCTTGCTCCCCAAGGGCTTTGGAGTGGTTGGTTTATCTACAAATGGTACTAATGTGAAGCCTTCATGGAGAGGAAGAAGAAGATGGTCTCCATTTCTCTCTTAGTAATAGGTTGGTATGGATTTGGAGATGGAGAAGCAAGAAGCAAGGTAGCTTGAAGAGAACCCTAGGGCTGGGCTGAAATTCATTTTTCTCAAAGAAAGTTGTAAGAAGAGGAAGAGGAAAAAGTGCTCCTCCTTATATAGGTAATGGCAATGGGTCCCACAACTTAAAAGTCCAAATTGGGCTAAAACATCGCTCTACGGGCTTCGGACGGATTCGACGAAGAAGGAAGAATTGATCCTCGAAATTTCTACTTTCCAAAAAGTATATATTTTACGAGTTTCGGAGACATTGAAAATAGTGTCCAGATTTTGTGTAAAAAGACTGTTTTACCCCTATCATTGGCAAAGTAGGGTTTAGAGGTTTCGAACGAGAATGGAGCAAATACAAAAGTTGTCGGGAATCATAAAATACATTAAACGAAGCAAATTACAGATTTCCTGAATTATTAAAGAAATCCCAAAACTAATCAAGACACAATAAAAGAAACCCCCAAAGGACCCCACTAAATCAAAAGAGTTCCCAAAATAATTCAAAGCTATAAAAAGCTATTCTAATTCAGATTTAACCCATTTCCGCTAATCTCACTTATAGCTAAAAAGCGTCTTAATTAACACTAAAAGGAAACTCTCGGGGCGGGGTCTTACAATCGGGATGCATCCATATGGGCTGTCCTTCTGGTGTTGGGTAAGGCACCAGCTCTTAGGACGTCTGGGTCATTTTTATCACCTTGAAGGAAGTTGTGATTTTTTCCTTTGGTGATTTGGATGTTTGTCCATATGACACCATGTTAACGGATGATCCTCACCTTTAAAGAGGGTCAGGAAGCGTGTCTTTAGCATGGTCCAGTTTTGAATGGAGTCCTCTGGCAGAGTGGAATACCAATCAAAGGTCGCACCTTTTAGGGTACTTGCAAAGAGACGGATCTTGAGAGCATCTTGATCTGCAATAGTTCCCATTAGGATTTTGAAGTGGATGACATGCTGTCTAGCTGAACCTTTCCCCGTATATGTTTGGAGAAGAGGTTCTTTGAACTTTGGAGGGAACGGAACTGAGTTCATCCATAAGGGATATGGTGGCTTAATTCCATGCTCCTTCAGTGTATCCTCTTCTTTTGCTTTGGCGAGGATATCGTCAACGTCCTTTTTAGTAAGGGCGCGTGACTCATCTTCTCCACCATTTGCCTCATCTTGTGGAGAAACTTCATCATTGTTTGGTGGACGTTGGAGAGTGAGAAGGAGGTTTTCCATTAGGACCTCTATTCTCTGCTGTCCTTGCTCTAGCTGCTGAATGCGAGAGCCATGTTATCGTTCGGCGGAGGTTGCTCAGAGTTTGTGTCTAGGACATTCACTCTTCGTGAGTCGAAAGAGGATATTGTTTTAGTGACTGAGCTGGAGCTCATTCTTCTAGATGAAGAACCCGAGGAATGATCACTCAGGTGTCCTTGGCTTGAAGGAGTGGGAGAGTCTTCTTGATTCTTATTTTCCGGGAGACGCTGCGAGTCACCGGGCGTCTGACATGTATTTTTGTTGTTGATTTCTGGCGTCTCTTAGTTTTGCCAACCATGTGGACAGCAGCAACTTGGTCGGGTCTTTCTTTTTCTACCCATTTTTAGGAGATTTGAAGCTCAGAATGCTGGGTTCTTTGCTTCTCTAATCTCTTTTGTCGATATGCCGCGCAACGACGTATACAACGAGCGATTTGAACTTCAGTTAGCTCAGGCTGCACTCTGGCAATGAAGGATGTGGTCCCTCGTGCGCAGCAACCGAGCTTGTCTTCCTTGAAGACTGGCATGGACAGGATCTGGACGGGGTCCTTAGCCTGTCGCAGCGAAGCTTTAAATTTTGCAAGCTCGGTCCCTGTTGAGATGAAGGGTTGAGTTGCAGGAGAGCAGGCCTTGGCAGGTTCTTGTCGAGGCCTTATGATGCACAACTTGATTTTGGGCTTGTATGAGCAAGCCGGCTCGTGCTGGGTTGGTTTCGTAGTTCGGTGGAGGGCATGTTTCTCTCCTTTGATGTAAGCAAAAGGATAGAACCGGTTCTCCTTGAGAGGAGCCAGGTATGCTGGCTTTGCAGATGTCCAGAACCTTCTTTGTTTTGGTGAAGATCGCGGGGACCAAGTCTTGGGGCAGACCTGGTTTTTTGCAGGTCGAGGCTTTGCAGGATTGCCAGGAGCCTCAGGCTTATTAGTGACCGCCTTTGGTGTCGGGGCAGCGACATGGTGAGGGGCGGTCTTCTGCTTCTTAGCAGGCGCCGTCTCTTCTACGGGTAGTGGGAATGGTCCCAGCGACCCGAAGACGATGGTCAGGGGAGTGGAGGTCGACCCGGTGTTTTGGGAGTTGCCGAGGGAGGTGACGCTTCGGCAGCTGGCGGGGCGCTTGAAAGTGTGCTTGCTTTACTTCTCTTGAAGCGTGATTTGGTACTTATTCTCGTCGAAGGTGACGGTCAACGAAGCTGCCATTGTTAGTTTTGGAAAATTTCTGAAACAAGATCACATCCATTAGTAATCACAAGAATATGGTGATCATAAATGGAAAACACTATGGTTTTGTCTTTTCAAATCGCTCAGCAGGCATGGCCTATTCTAAGCGTAATGAAGAAGGCAAAAAGCCATAGAGGGTGCAATTATTCTGAACGCAAGTATGGTCGACTCGAAATGAGCGCTCCAGTGACTGCTTAGAAGCAATTGTAAACCTTAATTCAAATTACCGAGAAGCAAAGCTCACTCGATGAAAAATGATATAAGGTTGGAGATACAAATGTGTCGGTCGCGAATACAGTAGACCCGAAAGGGCGTACTAGCACCGCTAGGCACAAATGTTGTAAATGGCATCCTTGAAAAGGACATGAGATGGGATTTTTTTTTGAAATGTCAAGATCAAATTCGCAAAAGAGAGCAAATGGTATTCCAATCCGAATAGAGGCTCAGCGATTTCCACGAGCCCTAATTCCGAAAAGGAAGGAACCAGGATTTCTCATATTTGAATCCAATAATGACGGGAGTTTTTTTTTTTTGAAAAGTCAAGATTGAATTCATAAAAGAGAGCAAATGGTATTCCAATCCGAACAGAGGCTCAAACATTTCTGCAAGCATTAAATCCGAAAAGGAATGAACCACAATTTCTCGAATTTGAACACAATAATGACAGAAGTTTTTTTTTTGAAGAGTGCACATAGGTCTTCCAATTCGGTCTTATGAAACCTTAGTGGATAGATTAGCCCCCAGGTAAGGGTAGGGTTACTTAATGAGCCCGTTTGAAGGAGCCTTGCCTCGAACAGTCTAGCTGCCTCCACACTCTGGACAAGGCTTTTCTTAAAATCGCCTTGGTTAAAGAACGCAATTGGCGCAATCTTAATGTGAGGAAAGAACCAAAGTTTCTCCAATTTGAATCCAAAAGAAAGAAATTTGAAAACTTTTCTTTTTTAAAAAAAATTTTCTTTTAAATTTTTTTTTATTTTGAAAGATCACCAATGGACCCATCAAAGAGAAGGAAATGGCCCCTCCCAATCCGACCGTTGGCTCAAACATTTCTGCGAGCCATTGTATGAAAAGGAAAGAACCAAAGTTTCTCCAATTTGAATCCAAAAGAGAGAAATTTGAGAGAAAAAAAAAGTTTTTTGTTTGAGAAGAGAAAGAATGGAAACAAGTTCAAAGACAGAAATTTCCAAAGAATCCCATCTCATGTTTTCTTTTAGATATAAGATCCAACATAGGCCACCAACTAGGAAGGAGCCAAGAATTCTAAGCATCGTGTTCTCCAATGAACGAGTCCCACCAGGTATGCCAACTTGATGGACCCGTCTTTTTCTTCTTGCCTTCCTCCGTCCCAGGTCCGCTGGGGTGCGGCGGGGTGAAAAGAAAAAAAGAGCAAGCATCAACATTTTTGTACAGATATGCCAGATTTTCTATTTTACTTGGAATTTGAAATGGTGATCTGGAGATTCACCTTCACAAGTAGAAAGGAAATCAAACTTTTTTTCTGACTTTCCATTGCACATATATTTAAAGAAAGAGACAAGATTTTACAATGCCGTGAGAGGCGATTTTGTTTAGTTTGCCGTGAAAGGCAGTTTTCTGCCGTGAAAGGCAGTTTTGTGCCGTAGAAGGCGATTTTTCCATGAAAGGCGATTTACAAATCTTACCAATAGTGAAAGACAAGAATCGTGATTTTTTTATCTCTTTAAAAAATGCAAAATACAATAGAAAAGAAAGAAAGAGGGATTTGAGTTCTTAGGAGATTGTGGGGACTCGTTCAGATCGATGGTCGCGAGTCATGTATGGACTCCGCCATCGTCCTTCAGATGAGAACACTTTGATGCTTTAGTTCGCTTGGCTTGGGTTGGACCTTGGATTTTTAGAGGACAAGGACCAAGGGAAGGTCCTATATCCAATAAAAAAACCAAGTAGACGGGCTGAAAAGCCGCATCTAGGCCATGCTGGATGGAAGAAGAGGAGAACTTTTGGGTGTGGGGGGGGGGGGGGGGGGGTTGCCCCCTAAGGGACTTCGATCACCTTGTAATGTTTGCAGCAGAGTTTCTTTAGGGCAAGAGAACTTCTCTGTGCAGAGAATTCTTCAGGATAATTTTCAAGACAATTTTTCAGGACCCTTTCCCTTTGGAATGACCGCCTATTTATAGGCTTTTGGCGGCAATTAGGAAGGTTTATGGGCATTAATGGCATTAATGCTCCATAATGGGAGGAGTTACAAGATTTAATTTCATAATTTTGTAACTCCTTTTTCTTGTATTTTGATTGGCCGATAGAGAATAATGGACATTTAATCTCCATGATGATGGGAGTTTCATGATTAATTATCATGATTAATCTTCATAATGACAGGAGTTACAAGGTTAATTGCCATGATTAATTAGACTTGTAACTCCCATTTGCTTGCTTCTGATTGGGCCGTCCAAAATAATGAGTTAATGACCCTAATAAGTTGTCATAAAAAGATCAATTAACAGCATTAATTGGTCGCTAAGTCGTTTGAAGAGTCGCGGGCCTCGCCGCATCTTTTGGAATTCTTCTTGCGATGATCATCGATGGATCTGCATGTTATTTGATGTCGGATAACGATGCAAACTCACACATTGGTTGATATCAATGGGACGACAACATCTGTCCAGTCGATTTCTCGATCGGTCGAGCAGAAAGTGTGCTTTCTTGGTCGGCCGGTTGGCGGTTTCGGAGTGTCCGATGATGATTGAATGATTTTGATGGCGGATCCGTGATGTTGATGAAGATCGATGGATATTATGCCTCAAAAATCAGAATTTGAGAAAATCACAGGGGCCAAACATCGTGAAACGCGAAAAATACCAGAAAAAGTGGGTTTCCAGGCAAACTTTGGAGGCCCAGATCCCTATGATCGCCGGCGACCATGGGCCAAGGTCGCCGGCAACCATGGGATTTTTTTCCCATTTTTTGGTCGCCGTTCGGTCGCCATTTCTCTGCCGTTTCTCGGGCTTTTTCAATTCTTTTTTCTTCTGTATTTTTCTTGACATTTCCCCTCATTTATTGTCTTAATTCCCCTGAAGAAAACCCGTCGAGAAGCCATATAACTCAGAGCACAAAGTTTCCTATTTTTGGAAAAGCTTAAGACTTTGTAGTCGATTTTCCGCTAAGAGTTGAAACTAGGTCAAACGATGTCGGAATGACCTGAAATTTGAGATGAAGCTTCTTAAGTATTAGATAGGACCAACCATGGGCTTTTATTTGAGTTTTGAAGCCGTTTGGGGTCCCGTCAATGCTAGACTTGATTTCACCGTGCAGAAGATGTCGAGCTTCGATGTACGGTCATCCGATGTCCGATTGACCTGAAATTTGACTGGGAGCCTATTGGAGTCATTTTGAGATGATCCATTAGCTCCGATTTGGATGTCATGTTCCCGGGGAGCTCTGCCGCCGGTAGGCTTGATTTTGCTTTAAAGCATCAAAGCCGGGTCAAACGTCGTCGGAATGACCTGAAATTTGACGTGCAACCCTTTGGAAGCACGTAGAAGCTATTCACGTGCTTTGTTTGATGAGTGGAGGCATCGGAGGTCCTCGCCGCCGAGAGGCTTGATTTCGCCGATCGAGAGTTGATGGCGGGTGAAACGGTGTCGGTTTGACTTGAAATTCGACGTGGAGCCTTTTGGAGATATTTTGAGACCATCCATAGGCTCTGATCAAAGATTTGATGTCTTCATCACTGTCGCCGCCAGGAGCTCTCGTTTAGCTGTTGGAGGATTGAAGTTAGGCTAGATAGTGTCGAAATGGCCCGAAAATTTATGTGTACCCTTCTTTTGGCCATTTTGAAGGATCTTACAGTTTTTGTTTGATTCTGACAAGATCTGATGCTTAAAGCAGCTTTGCCTGTTTGTAGTAGGATGCGGCTCCATGTAGCTTTTGAAGTTGAGGAGGCAAAGTGACATTTTTGGTGTCAACAACCTATTGGAGTCTTTTTAAGATGATCTATTAGCCCTGATTTCGATTTCATGGTCCCGGGGAGCTCCGCCGCTGGGAGGCTTGATTTTGCTTCCGAGCGTCAGAGACGGGTCAAACGTTGTCGGAATGACCTAAAATTTTGACGTGTATGTTGACACCAAAAATGTCACTTTGCTTCCTCAACATCAAAAGCTACATGGAGCCGCATTCTACTACAAACAGGCAAAGCTGCTTCATTCATTAGATCTTGTCAAAATCAAACAAAAACTGCAAGATCCTTCAAAATAGCCAAAAGAAGGGTACACATGAAGTTTCGGGCCATTTCGACACCATTTTGCCTAACTTCAATCCTCCAATGGCTGAGCAGGAGCTCCCGGCGGCAACAATGTCGAAGACATCAAATCTTTAATCAGAGTGTATGGATGGTCTCAAAATATCTCCAAAAGGCTCCACATCGAATTTCTATTCAAACCAATATTGTTTGACCATCCATCAACTCTCGAACGGTGAAATCAAGCCTCTCGGCAGCGAGAACCTCCGATGCCGCCACTCATCAAACAAAGCACATGAGTAGCTTCTACATGCTTCCAAAGGGCTGCACGTCAAATTTCAGGTCATTCCGACGACGTTTGACCCGGTTTCGACGCTCAAAAGCAAAATCGAGCCTACTGGCGGCGGAGCTCCCCGGGGCCATGTGACCCAAATTGGAGCTAATGAATCATCTCAAAATGACTCCAATAGGCTCCCTGTCAGATTTTAGGTCAATCGGACATTGGTTGATCGTACATAAAAACTCGACATCTTCCACACAATGAAATCAAGTCTAGCATCGACAGGACCCCAAACCACTTCCAAACTCAAATAAAAGCCCATGGTTGGTCCTATCTAATGCTCAGGAAGCTTCACCTCAAATTTCAGGTCATTCCGACATCGTTTGACCTAGTTTCAACTCTTGGCGGAAAATCGGCTACAAAGTCTTCGGCTTTTCCAAAAATAGGAAACTTTGTGCCCTGATTTGCACAGCTTCTCGATAGGTTTTCTTCAAACGAATTAATCCAATAAATGAGGAGAAATGTCAAGGAAAATACAAAGGAAAAAAGAAGCAGAAAAGCTCGAAAAACGTACGAGAAACGGCGACCGAAAAAAAGGACCAAAAGTCCATGGTCGCCGCCGACCTTGGCCCATGGTCGCCCGCGACCATGGCCCAAGGTTGCCGGCCCCATGGTCGCCGGATTTTCATCGAAAGCGCCGTTTTTCCGATTCTTTTCACGTTTCACAATGTTTGGCCTCTGTGATTTTCTCAAATTCTGATTTTTGAGGCATGATATCCGTCGATCTTCGTCAACATCATGGATCCGCCATTGAAATCATTTGATCATCATCGGACACTCCAAAATCGCCAACCGGCCGACCAAGAAAGCACACTTTTTGCCCAACCGATCGTGAAATCGACTGGACAGATGTTGTTGGCCTATTGGTGTCAACCAATGTCTGAATTTGCATCGTCATCTGACCTCAAATAACATGCTGATCCATCGATGATCATCGCAAGAAAAATTCCAAAAGACGCGGCACTGCTCGCGACTCTTCAAGCGACTCGGCGACCAATTAATGCTGTTAATTGACCCATTTATGACAAGTTAATACGGTCATTAACTCATTATTCTGGACGGCCCAATCTGAAGTAAGCAAATGAGAGTTACAAGTCTAATTAATCATGGCAATTAACCATGTAACTCTTTTCATTATGGAGATTAATCGTGGTAATTAATCATGAAACTCCCATCATCATGGAGATTAAATGCCCATTATTCTCCATCGGCCAATCAGAATCCAAGAAAAATGAGTTACAAAATTATGAAATTAATACTTGTAACTCCTCCCATCATGGAGCATTAGTGCAATTAATGCTCATAAACCCTCCTAATAGCTACCAAAAGCCTATAAATAGATGGTCATTCCAAAGGGAAGGGGTCCTGAAAAGTTACCCTGAAAAGTCTCTGCATAAAGAAGCTCTCTCACTCTGAAGAAACTCTGCTGCAAATACTACAAAGTGATTGAAGTCCCTTGGGGGGCCACCCCCCCAAGGTTTCCACTCTTTTTCTATTCAATGTGGCCTAGACGCGTCTTTTCAGCCCACCTACCCAGATTTTTTATTGGATATAGGACCTTCCCTTGGTCCTTGTCCTCTAAAAATCCGGGGTCCAAGCCAAGCCAAGTGAACTAAAGGATCAATTGTTCTCATCTGAAGGATGGTGGCGGAGTCCATACATGACTCGCCACCGTCGATCTGAACGAGTCCCCACAATTCTTGTCTTTCATTATTGATGAGATTTGTGAATCGCCTTTCATGGCAAAACCGCCGTCTACGGTACAAAGTTGCCTTTCACGGCATTGAAAATCCTGTCTCTTTCTTTAAAATATATATACAATGGAAAGTTAGAAAAAAAGGTTTGATTGCATTTCTACTTGTGAAGGTGAATCTCCGGATTACGAATTCAAATTCCAAGTAGAATAGAAAATCTGGCATACCTGTACAAAATGTTGATGCTCGCTTTTTTTCTTCGCCCCGCCGCACCCCGGCGGAACCGGGGTGGAGGAAGGCAAGAAAAGACGGGTCCATCAAGTTGTCATACCCGATGAGACTCGTTCATTTGAGAACACAGTGCTTAGAATCCTTGGCTCCTTCCAAGTTGGTGGCCTATGTTGGATCTTGTATCTAAAAAAAAACATGAGATGAGATTCTTTGGAAACTTCTTTCTTTGAACTTGTTTCCATTCTTTCTTTTCTCAAACAAAAAAAAAAGTTTTTTTTTATCATTAGGTTCAGATTTGAGAAATTCTAGTTTCTTCCCTTTTGGATTTAGCGCTCGCGAAAATTGTTGAGCCTTTGTTCGGATTGGAATACCATTTCTTCTGTTTTGTAAATCCAATCTTAACCTTTCTTTTAAAATTTTTTTTTCAGATTTCTTGTTTTTTTATTCAAATTGGAGAAACTTTGGTTCTTTCCTTTTCGTACAATGGCTCGCGGAAATCGTTGAGCCAACGTTCGGATTGGGAGGGGCCATTTCCCTCTCTTTGATGGGGCCATTTGTAATCTTTCAAAAAAAAAAAAAAGTTTTCAAATTTCTCTCTTTTGGACTCAAATTAGAGAAACTTTGGTTCTTCCTTTCCGTCTAATGGCTTGCAGAAATCGCTGAGCCAGCGTTTAGACTTGGAAGGGTCACTTTGCTCTCTTTGATGGGTCCATTGGAGATCTTTCCAAAAAAAAAAAAAAAAAAAGCATTAAGGTTGCACCAATTGCGTTCTTTGACCAAAGTGAATTTAAGAAAAGCCTTGTCTAGAGTTTGGAGGCAGCTAGACTGTTCGAAGCAAAGGTCCTTCAAACGGGTTCATTAAGTAATCCTACCCTTACCTGGGGGCCGATCTATCCACTAAGGTTTCATAAGACCGAATTGGAAGACCTATGTGCACTCTTAAAAACAAAATCTTCATAAAAAAAACTTCTGTTACTATTGTGTTCAAATTCGAGAAATTTTGGTTCCTTCCTTTTCGGATTTAGTGTTCGCAGAAATGTTTGAGACTGTATTCGGATTGGAATACCATTTGCTCTCTTTTATGAATTCAATCTTGGCTTTTCAAAAAAAAAAAAAAAAAAGCTTTCGTCATTATTGGATTCAAATATGAGAAATCCTAGTTCCTTCCTCTTCGGACTTAGTGCTTGCGGAAATCACTGAGCCTTTGTTCGGATTGGAATACCATTTGCACTCTTTTGTGAATTCAATCTTGACCTTTCAAACAGAAAATCCTATCTCGTGTCCTTTCAAGGATGCGATTTACAACATTTGTGCCTAGCGGTGCTAGTACGCCCTTTCGGGTCTACTATATTCGTGACCGACACATTTGTATCTCCAACTTTATATCATTTTACCTCGAGTGAGCTTCGCTTCTCGGTAACTTGAATTAAGGTTTACAATTGCTTGTAGCAGTCATTGCGACGCTCATTTCGAGCCGACCGTACTTGCGTTCAGAACAATTGTACCCTCTATGGCTTTTTGCTTTCTTTATTACGCTCAGAACAGGCCATGCCTGCTGAGCGATTTGAAAAGACAAAACCATAGTATTTTCTATTTATGATCACCATATTCTTGTGATTACTAATGGATGTGATATTGTTTCAGAAGTTTTCCAAAACTAACAATGGCAGCCTCGTTGACCATCACCTTCGATGAAAACAAGTACCAAGTCATGCTTCAAGAGAAGCAAAGCAAGCGCACTTAGAAGCACTGTCGCGACCCCGGACCGGGATCCGGGCCCGCGACGAGGTGGATGAATGATTATATGAATATACACATTTAATCTCCTACAGGTTTCCGCGGTGAGGATTTCACACACACTCATAGAACATTTACATCGGTGCGGAAGCGTGTAACAATCAAATTCTTGATCCAACATCATCATATAAGACTGATAATACACAAGTATGACATGATGTCAGAGTGAGCAATGATCTCATTAGCATTCCCAAAATACGAAGTTAGAGTTTAAACAAAAGATCAAGTTAAATTAACATTCCCCAAAAATAATGGTCAACAAAGGCCAGTACAACCAAAAGTATAAATCAAGTATCATTCTATAAACTCCCCCAAAATGTTACGTAGCTCAAAGCTAAACCAAATGTCTAAATGACATTGTCAGCTTGCCACTCCACTAATCGCTGCGGTTCGCCGACCGCCTTCTCTGGCTCCTCCTTGAAGGCAATAACCGGGGCTGGACCTGAGTACCACAAAATTGGGTCAGACACGACGGTCTGGCAGGTGGATGAATAGATAATACCAAGAAAGAAATCAAGCACTTCTTAACATAACGAAATCTTATTAAAGCAATAACCGTCTTAAAACAGGATGCATGGTTCATTTAAAGTACAGGTGCAATATAAATCATGTAGGATATTCAAGGTACAGGAACTGACTAGATGGAAACCACACTAAAGCTAAATCCTCTCTATCACTAATGTGATGAGAGCACATTCAGTGCGTTGGGCTCGAGCACACGAAGTGAGGAGAACCAACATTATATACATATACATATAGCTAGACAAGACCACGGCTGCGGAATCAGGTAACGGGACAGAACAGGATCCAAGTTACAACTGGCGGGAGCACAAGGGGGAGGCCCAAGTCAGTTGATCAGACTGACAAGGACGTCCAAGCTTAGTGGTGCCGACTTATAGGTTACATGAGAAATCAAAACATGTACATAACTATATCAGTATAAAATACTCGGGCAGGCGGGGCATGGTGCTCGTAGGCACACATTTCATATCATTATCTTTTCTTGCATAAACGAGGCTAGTAGGGCATGTTGGGTGCATAAATCAGAGTTAAAACAATGAAATGAATCCTTATACAGTTACGGACTATATATTGGGGCTTCCGTATTCAGACAACATGCATAAAGATCTTGTATGTCTATTATTGCCCTTAGTATGGTACTCGAATGATAGAGGACATATCACGTTTCCTTATACAAATTGATGAATCCAAAATTCCCAATACATTCCCAAAATGGAGTTTCTTTTTAAGTCGATCTCCTTATGTCATCCCCTGGGTCTTTCCAAGGTGGTAGGGCATCAGAACAACCCATCCAAACCTTTAAATACCATATCTGAAAACAATAGAAAAGACTTAGGAATTCTGGGTGAAATTCGGTCACCTGTCGGTTAGCTGGCAATTAGCCGTCGAGGTGATCGGCGGTTAGCCGCTGGCTGACCGCGGGGCTGACCGCGGTTCACCCTTCTAAAATATAGCACTCTGTGTTTTTGACCGCGCATTTCGGCTACCTGGCGGTCACAAGGCTTTTGGGTAGTGGTTAGCCGCGAGCTGACCACGGTTCACCTGTCAAAACACAGCATTCTGTGTTTGTAACCGAATCCGGGTCGGCTAGCCGCTGGTCACCTGTCGGCTAGCCGATAAGGTGATCGACCGCTGATCGCCCAGCTGCGGGAACTACACATCAGGTGCAGATTTCAGCTTTTTCTTTCCCAAACCCTTTTATCCCAACTTCAATCATTTGCTAACATGAAATGGGTCTATTCCCTTCCATTCAACATCAATCCTATCCTCCAACCAACCTTCCATCAAGGCATTAATTCTCCTTCCAACACAAACCCCATTCAATGCAAGTACAAATCTCATTTATAAAATCCATAATGGCAAAACAAGCTTTAGTAAAAGAATGTATACATTCTCATAAAATTTATTGAAAGGAAATCTTATCAATAATTACATTTCCAAAGGCATTATGAAACATAGGAAACTAGAGGAAGATGAATAGTAAAATCCACATTTTTAATTAAACAAGAACTCATTCAAATCAAATCCATTCATTCACTTGCCTTGGTCTCCAATTAAGCTAATGAACTCTAATCACACTTTCTAGCTGAAAATCCACAATCTACACAAAAATCCCCAAAATACATTCATTATAAGCCCTAAAATGGAAAAATTATGAAATAGAAAGGGATAACTTCCAATAACCAAGATGGAGCATCTCAAGGACTAGAAGAACACACAACCAAGAGATGAGAAGAAGAGCTTATATGGAAAGTCCTCTAATGGCAAGAGCTTGATCAGAGTGTAGCTTGGAATGGAAGGCTCTCTCTAAAAATGGTATCAAGATGAAGCTCTCATGGAGGGGAAGAAGATTACTACCTCCATTTTACCTTTTGCAATAGATTTGAGAGAGATTAAGAGATGGAGAAGCAAGAAGCAAGGTAGAAAAACCCTAGGGTTGGAACCTCTCTTTCTTCAATGAAAGTTGCAAGAAAAGGGGAGAAGAGAAGAAGACTCTTCTTTATATAGACAATGGCAATGGGTCCCACGACTTAAAAGTTCAAATTGGGC
The DNA here is from genome assembly GCA_029852735.1 of Persea americana. Taxonomy (NCBI): domain Eukaryota; kingdom Viridiplantae; phylum Streptophyta; class Magnoliopsida; order Laurales; family Lauraceae; genus Persea; species Persea americana. The sequence continues at coordinate 11,512,017 of CM056820.1, read as the reverse complement.
TAAAACATCGCTCTACGGGCTTCGGACGGATTCGACGAAGAAGGAAGAATCGATCGTCGAAATTTCTACTTTCCAAAAAGTATATATTTTACGAGTTTCGGAGACATTGAAAATAGTGTCCAGATTTTGTGTAAAAAGGCTGTTTTACCCCCATCATTAGCAAAGTAGGGTTTAGAGGTCTCGAACGATAGCGGAGCAAATACAAGAGTTGTCGGGAATAATAAAATACATTAAACGAAGCAAATTACAGATTTCCAGAATTTTTAAATAAATTCCAAAACTAATCAAGACATAATAAAGGAACCCCCAAAAGGGCCCCACTAAATCAAAAGAGTTCCCAAAATAATTCAAAGCTATAGCAAGCTATTCTAAATCCAGATTTAACCCATTTCCACTAATCTCACTTATAGCTAAAGCATGTCTTAATTAACACTAAAAGGAAACTCTCGGGGCGGGGTCTTACAAGCACCTTGCCAGCTGCCGAAGCATCACCTCCCTCGGCAACTCCCAAAACACCGGGTCGACCTCCACTCCCTGGACCATTGTCTTCGGGTCACTGGGACCATTCCCACTACCCGTAGAAGAGACGGCACCTGCTAAGAAGTAAAAGACTGCCCCTCAACGTGTCGCTGCCCTAACACCAAAGGCGGTCACCAAGAAACCTAATGCTCGTGGCAATCCCGCGAAGCCTCAATCCGCAAAAGACCAGGTCTGCCCCAAGACTTGGCCCCCGAGATCTTCACCAAAACAAAAAAGGTCCCAAACATCTGCAAAGCCAGCATACCTGGCTCCTCTCAAGGAGAACTGGTTCTATCCTCTCACTTACATCAAAGGGGAGAAACTTACCCTCCACCGAACTACAAAAACTACTCGGCACAAGCCGGCTTACTCAGACAAGCCCAAAATCAAGTCGTGCATCACAAGGCCTCGACAAGAACCTCCCAGGGCCTGCTCTCCTGTAACTCGACTCTTCATCTCAACAGGGGCCGAGCTTGCGAAATTTAAAGCTTCGCTGCAACAGGCTAAGGACCGTGTCCAAATCCTGTCCATGCCAGTCTTCAAGGAAGACAAGCTCGGTTGCTGCGCACGAGGGACCACATCCTTCATTGCCAGAGCACAGCCTGAGCTAACTGAAGCTTAAATCGCTCATCGTATACGTCGACGAGCGGCATATCAACAAAAGAGGTTAGAGAAGCAAAGAACCCAGCATTCTGAGCTTCAAATCTCCAAAAAATGGGTCGAAAAAGAAAGACCCGACCAAGTTGCTACTGTCCACATGGTTGGCAAAACCAAAAGATGCCAGAAGTCAGCAACAAAAATACATGTCAGGCGGCCGGTGACTTGCATCGTCTCCCGGACGAGAAGACATCAGGAAGACTCTCCCACTCCTTCAAGCCAAGGATGCTGGAGTGATCATTCCTCGGGCTCTTCATCTAGAAGAATGAGCTCCAACACAGTCACTAAGACAATATCCTCTTTTGACTCACGAAGAGTGAATGTCCTAGTCACAAATTATGAGCAACCTCCACCACATGATGACATGGCTCTACGCATTCAGCAGCTAGAGCAAGGACAGCAGAGAATAGAGGTTCTGATGAAAAACCTCCTTCTCACTCTTCAACGTCCACTAAACAATGATGAAGTTCCTCCACAGGATGAGGCAAACGGTGGAGAAAATGAGTCACGCGCCCTTACTAAAAAGGACATTGACAATATCCTCGCCAAAGCAAAAGAAGAGGATACACTGAAGGAGCATGGAATCAAGCCACCAGATCCCTTATGGATGGACTCGGTTCCATTCCCTCCAAAGTTCAAACAATCTCTTCTCCAAACATATACAGGGAAAGGTTCAGCTAGAGAGCACGTCATCCACTTCAAGATCCTGACGGGAGCTATTGCTGATCAAGATGCTCTAAAGATCCATCTCTTTGCAAGTACCCTAAAAGGTACGGCCTTTGATTGGTACTCCACTTTACCAGAGGATTCCATTCAAAATTGGACCATGCTAGAGACACGCTTCCAGACCCACTTCAAAGGTGAGGATTATCCTGTTACTATGGCTCAACTCTGCAGCTTAAACAGGGAGAGAATGAGTGGACATACGACTTCATTTACAAGTGGAAAGCAATGGCATATGAATGCTCAGATGTGCTGACACAAGCGTCGCTGGTCAACATCTGCCGAAAGAACATGAGTGCAAGGATCCGCTCCATGATCATCGGCAACAAATCGAAGAATCTGGGAGAACTCCTGGAAGCTTCTATGGAGGCTGAAATGGTGATCAAAGACCTCAACAGTTAGAAGTCATCAAAGAAGGAGCCGACTGCCGTTCCGACCTCCAAGCCAAAGAAAAAGGAGGTTCTCAATGTGAAAACCAAGTCAATTCCTTAGCCACCAAAGAAAGCTGAAAACAAAGCTCCAGGTAAGAGACCTGAACTCTCTGATGCCTTCAAAGAACGAGTAGAGAAGAAATACCCGTTTGATGAAGATGTTGAAGAAATATTTGGGGCTCTCTTGGCGAATGGAAAACTCACCTTGCTTGACCCCAAAAGACCGGGAGATGTTGGCAAAACCAATGATCCCCGATACTGTCCATACCACCAACTGGTCTCACATCCTTTCAACTAATGTTTCGTTGTGAGATAGAATATCAACGAGATGTGGAAAAATGGAGTCATTACCTTTGACAAAAACTATGGGTCTGCCTCCGTTAACATGGTGTCATATGGACAAACATCAAAATCACTAAAGGGAAAAATCACTACTTCCTTCAAGGTGATAAAAATGACCCAGACATCCCAAGAGCTGGTGCCTTACCCAACACCAGAAGGACAACCCAAATGGGTGCATCCCGATCTCCTAGAAGATGAAAATTGGGAGATCGTCAAAACAAAGCCGACTGCTTAACAGCGAAGGCAAGCCAAGAGACAACTCCGCAAGCTCAAACGGCAAGAGAAGGCTCAAACCGAGCAGGAGGTCCCTGAAAAGGCAGAAACTTCCTCTATCGCTTCACTGGGGGCAACAGAGGAGTCTCTTCCCAAGGCCTCAAGAGTGGTAAGAAAATTCACCCTCGGTGATTTCATGCCACCACGGCTCAGAGATGAGACTATGCAGGGGGCATCATACTCTTGTAACTTGGTAGTTGGATTCTCCATGGATGGATACGAGTCCAGTGACACTGCCAGTGACACAGATGAATGGGAGGAATCCCTTGAAACCGGAGAATATCTCTCCGATGAAGAATGGATCCCGGAATCCCACCTTACGCCAGTAATCTGGTATAACCCCTTCCAACCATAAGGATCCAGGTCTGATGACGATGAAGAGCAGGAGGCTGTTCAAGAAAGTGCTGTCAACCCAGCGCAAACAAATGCTCTAGTAGATCCCAACCAGGTTGAACCACAAGGGGCAGATGAAGAAGAAGATTTGGCTCCTATGCCCGATGTTGAAGAATATGCAAGGATCTTACAGCGTCTGGCCATAGAGCAAGAGTAGGATCGCATCAATTAGCTTCATCAAAATCCAGAACCGGAAGTCCCGGAGAATCTACAAGCATCTCGTCCAGTGACTCCGGAAAATGAAGAAAGTTGTTAGATTGATGATCCTCTTACATCGAAAGACGAGTCTGATTCCCAACAGTCCATTATGGAGGCATCTTCTATCGAAGTTGCCTGTAATGTGATAGTTCAGGATGATAGTGCCTATGAAGCTTCATCTGCTGAGGCCACAGACTCTCAAAGTGCATACGGTCGCATATCTTCTGGAACTACATCTTCACGAGTGACTTCCACTGAGATAGCATCCTTTCAGCCTTCGTCTCCTGAAACTGTGACATCAGAATTCAAGCCTCTTCCAACTGATCACCATGAAGAAGCTCTGGTTGATGAAGTCTTCAAAGAAAATCCAATCAATTGGTCTCAGATACCGAACCTCATAGGAGATGTCTGGACCGATCAAATACTGGACAAAGAAGAAAAGTTGTTGGAAGCTGTTCAGGACTTGTTCCCGGAAAATAATCCATGTAACACAATAACTGAAGACGGCAATGCTGCCACAGAAGCATTTTCAGCAAATGGGGAGGATCAGCCCCTTGAGCTCGAAGGGGGTCTTCCAAAAGAAGAACCACCTCTAGAAGCTTTTGAAGTTGGGAAAGGTACCGGCTTTAGCCGGGATTACCACAAAAACTACAACCAACCTTCTTCTTCTTCCTTTGTAAATCCTTCGGGAAAACAAGTTGTAAATGCCCCAAGCGGCAACAATAATGAAAATGCAGGCCCCAAGGAGGCTTTCAAGTATGACTTGATCGAGCACTTCAAACACATACCTGCACGACTGCACATTCTAGACTTATTACGAATGTCACCACAAACTCGTGATAGTCTCATTTCAGAACTGCAAAGACTGAATGTGGATGTCGACAAACATACCCCACAAGTCCTACAAATTGAAATGGACTACAGGGTCAAAACGTCAAAAACCTCCTCAAAAGGAGAAAAGAAAGAAACTAAGGGACCTTGCATTGAATGCCTCTCGGTCCAAAAAGCCGCAAGTGCCACCATCACCTTAAAAAAGGAAGATCTCCTGCTAGGTGAGACAAAGCACAACCGACCCTTGTACTTCATAGGGTACAACAAAGAGATGTCGATACACAGAGTCCAGATCGACCCGGGTTCTGCACTTAACCTCACCTCTACTACGGCACTCGAAGAGCTGGGTATCCCACCTAGCAAACTAAGTCACACATCTATGTCCATCTTTGGATACGATGGGAGTGCTCAAAGGCCCATTGGCAAAATCAGGTTCAGGTTGCAAATCGAAGATCATATCTCTGAGGTCACCGTGTATGCAATAAAAACCCCTTCATGCTACAACATCCTCCTCAGACGCCCTTGGATACACGAGAACGGTGTCGTCCCTTCAACTCTACATCTGTGCATCAAGTTTGTCGGCGACGACGGCTTGATACATCGAGTGTTTGCAGACAAAAAGCCCTTCAAAGGCAAAGAAATCCATTTTGCAGACTCTCAGATGTACATGGATAAGAAAGAGAAGGAGGAGGAGAAAATAGCATCCTTTGCCGGCAATCTCCAAAAAGATAAAGGCAAGGCTCCTCAGCAATCATCGGAAGAAAACAAACCTTCCGGCAAACTCAAAGAGAGTAATTAGTCTCCCTTCATTATCTCTTTCAAATCTTTAAAATCTTTGGTAATCACTACCAAAGCATAGAAGACAAAGCAAAAGACTGGGGGCAAGTTCACTGTTTCCTTCGTGTCTATTGTCGCGACCCCGAACCGGGATCCGGGACCGCGACGGGTGGTGTGGATAATGAACTACTCCTTATAATAATTATACATTTCCTTAATTTCCCACAGGTTTCCGCGGTGAGGATTCCACATACACTCATAGAACATTTATATTGGTGCGGAAGCGTGTAGCAAATCAAACTCTTAATCCACTCTCATCAAATAAGACTGATGATACACAAGTATGACATGATGTCAGAGTGAGCAATGATCTCATTAGCATTCCCAAAATAAGAAGTTAAAGTTTAAACAAAAGATTAAGTTAAATTAACATTCCCCAAAAATAATGGCCAACAAAGGCCAGTACAACCAAAAGTAAAAACCAAGTGTCAGTCTATGATCTCCCCAAAATATTCGCAGCTCAAAGCTAAACCGAATGTCTACATGACATCGTCAGCTTGCCACTCCACTAATCGTTGCGGTTCATCAACCGCCCCCTCTGGCTCCTCCTCAAAGGCAATAACGGGAGCTGGACCTGAGTACCACAAAAATGGGTCAGACACGACGGTCTGGCAGGTGGATGAATAGATAATACCAAGAAAGAAATCAAAGTACATCTTAAACATAACGAAATCTTGTTAAAACAATGACTGTCATAAAACAGGATGCATGGTTCATCTAAAGTACAGATGCAATATAAATCATGTGGGGTATTCAAGGTACAAGAACTGACTAGATGGCAACCACACTAGAGCTAAATCCTCTCTATCACTAAGGTGATGAGAGCACATTCAGTGCGTTGGGCTCGAGCACACGAAGTGACGAGAACCAACATTATATACATATACATATACATATAGCTAGGCAAGACCACGGCCGCGGAACCGGGTAACGGGACAGGACAGGATCCAAGTTGCAACTGGCGGGAGCACAAGGGGGAGGCCCAAGTCAGTTGATAAGACTGACAAGGACGTCCAAGCTTAGTGGTGCCGACTCATAGGTTACATGAGAAATCAAAACGTATACAAAACATATCAGTATAAACATTCGGGTAGGCGGGACATGGTGCTCGTAGGCACACATTTCATATTATTATCTGTTCATGCATACACGGGGCTGGCAGGACATATCAGGTGTATAAATCAGAATTTGAGATAAAACTAGTAGGATCGGGTAATTATACATATAATCTGAGTAAAACAATGCAATGAATCCTTATATCATTAGGGACTATATATTGGGGCATCCATATTCAAGCAACATATATAAGGATCATGTATGTCTATTATTACCCTTAGTATGGTACTCGAATGATAGAGGACATACTAAGTTTCCTTATGCAAGTTGATGAATCCAAAAGTCCCAATACCTTTCCGAAATGGTGTCTCTTCCTATGTCAATCTCCTTATGTCATCCCCTGGGCCTTTCCAAGGTGGTAGGGCATCAGAACAACCCATCCAAACCTTTAAATACCATATCTGAAACCAATAGAAATGACTCAGGAATTCTGGGTGAAACTCGGTCACCTGTCGGTCAGCTGGCGGTTAGCCGCCGAGGTGATCGGCGCTTAGCCGCTGGATGACCGCGGGGCTGACCGCGGTTCACCCTGCTAAAATATAGCATTCTGTGTTTCTAACCGCGCATCTCGGCTACCTAGCGGTCAGAGGGTTTTTGATTAGCGGTTAGCCGCGAGCTGACCGCGCGGCTGACCGCGGTTCGCCTGTCAAAACACAGCATTCTGTGTTTCTAACCGCATTTGGGTCGGCTGGCCGCCGGTCACCTGTCGGCTAGCTGCCAAGGTGACCGCCCACTGACCGCCCAGCTGCGGGAACTACACATCAGGTGCAGATTTCAGTTCTTTGCTTCCCAACCCATTTCACCTCAACTCCAACCATTCCCTAACATGAAATGGGTCTATTCCTTTCCATTTAACATTCAATCCTTCCCATCAACCACCATTCCATCAATGCATTAATTCTCCTACCAATACACATCTCATTCAATGCAAGTACAAATATCATTTAAGAAGTTTGGTAATGGCCAAAATAAACTTTAATGAATGAATGCATATATTCTCATAAAACTAACTACGAGAAAATCATATCAATAAGTACCTTTCCAAAAGCATTATGAAACAAAATGAACCAAAGGATTAGGAATAGTAAAAATTCCACATTTTCAATAAACAAGAACTTATTCAAATCAAATCCATTCATTCACTTGCCTTGGTCTCCAAATATGCTAGTCAAGCTCTAATCCCTCTATCAAGCTCAAAATCTACAATCTACACAAAAATCCCCAAAATACATTCATTACAACCCTAGAATGTCAAAATCAAGAAATAGATGGAGACAGCTTCCAATAATCAAGGTGAAGCACCTCCATGGCTAGAAAAATACACAACCAAGAGATGAGAAGAGGAACTTACATGAAGAGTCCTCTAATGGCAAGAGTTTGCTCAAAAGGTAGCTTGGAATGGGAGGCTCTCTCTACAAATGGTATCAAGATGAAGCTCTCATGGAGGGGAAGAAGATTACCACCTCCATTTTGCCTTTAGCAATAGATTTGAGAGAGATTGAGAGATGGGGAAGCAAGGAGCAAGAAGGAAAAACCTAGGGCTGGGCTGGAACTTCTCTTAGTTCTCAAGGGAAAGTTGCAAGAAAAGGAAGAGAGGGAAAAAGACTCCTCCTTATAAAGACAATGGCAATGGGTCCCACAACTTAAAAATCCAATTGAGCTAAAACATCGTTCTACGGGCTTTGGACGGATTCGACGAAGAAGGAAGAATTGATCGTCGAAATTTCTACTTTCCAAAAAGTATATATTTTACGAGTTTCGGAGACATTGAAAATAGTGTCCAGATTTTGTGTAAAAAGACTGTTTTACCCCTATCAATGGCAAAGTAGAGTTTAGAGGTCTCAAATAGAAACGGAACAAATATAAAAGTTGTTGGGAATCATAAAATACATTAAACGGAGTAATTTACAGATTTCCAGAATTATAACTAAATCCCAAAACTAATCAAGACACAATAAAAAGGAACCCCCAAAGGGCCCCACTAGATCACAAGAGTCCCCAAAATTATTCAAAGCTATAAAAAGCTATTCTAATCCAGATTTAACCCATTTCCACTAATCTCACTTATAGCTCAAATGCGTCTTAATTAACACTAAAAGGAAACTCTCGGGGCGGGGTCTTACATCTATCATATAAGACACGGATTCGGATTCAAAGACAGAAGACGATACATCGTTAAGCCAAGCTGATACTTAACAAGTTCAGCCTGCCCTCACTCCATTGGAGACTCCTTCTGACATAGAAAATCCTGCGTCTGCTACCTTCATCGTTCCGGCAACGACGGCAGAAGAGAAACCAATTTTCTTCCATAGATTGGACGCTTCTTCATCAAACTCCTTGCTTGAACCTTTCCAAAATGAAGGTATGCCTCAACTATCCTTGTATAGTCCAATGGCACAAGCTATCATGAAGAAAATGGCCTACGACGCTCAAAATCCAATTGGTTTGGGAGGTGGCCGTGGTATTCTAACACCATTGGAACCCACCCTGACCAAAAGTCAGCTAGAAGATTGGAAACTCCACTGTCGCATAGACAAGTCTTCATACGGGTTGGGGTATGATCCTGACACTCCGATGAAACAGTTGACACAAAGGTTGCACAGTCGTTTTGTTGACCAGGCCTCAACATCTTGTGTTGATGAAGACATCGATCTCCCTGGATATCTCCTTGAAAAGCTACCCGACAAAGACCCAGGAAGCTCATCAAATTGGTACGATTTCTCTGATGATGAAGAGGAACTGTCCAATGATACAGATGCACGGTTCTCTGATTCAAAAGAGCCATTGTCTCCAAAAGAAGTGCCTTACTTTGACCCAGTTTCAACAGGTGATTGGGATCGTCTCATAGCAAGTCTTGAGAATAGTACCGATCAAGAACATTTATGGACAGAAGCGGAGCCATGGTTTGAAAATGCACTTGGAAATCCAGAAGGTCTTTTTGAGTTGGAAGCCTCCGAAAATATTGTGGAGGAACCACCTTCAAACCTTCCAACAGAAGATTCTGTTCAAAAGATAGACTTGGGAACACCTGATAACCCACGTCCTGTATTCATAAGTAAGAATATAAAAGATGACGAGTTACCCGAGTATGTCTCTTTTCTTCGTGAGTTTGTTGATTGTTTTGCATGGTCTTACGTTGAAATGCTTGGCTTAGATCCCAAAATAGCAGTTCACAAACTCAACCTGTAAGGAAATATCAAGCCTGTCAAACAAGGCCAAAGAAGATTCCGTCCTGCTGTGATGGACAAAATTGAATAAGAAGTTCAGAAACTCAAAAACGTTGGCTTCATCCGCAAGGAACAGCATCCTGAATGGTTAGCCAACATCGTCCCAGTGACAAAGAAAAATGGGCAAATCAGAGTCTGTATTGACTATAGAGACTTGAATAATGCATGCCCCAAAGATGAATTCCCGCTCCCCATACTAGAGGTAATGATTGACAACACCAGCGGGTTTGAGCGAATGACTTTCATGGATGGCTTCTCTGGCTACAACCAGATAAAGATGCATCCCGAAGATGAAAGGCATACATCATTTCAGACCCCATGTAGCGTGTATTCCTACACTATCATGCCACTTGGCCTGAAATATGCCAGTACAACATATTAGAGGGCTATGATGAAGATATTCCAAGATATGCAGCACAAGACGGTCGAATGTTATGTTGATGACCTCGCCGTCAAAAGCAAAAAAGAAGAAGACCATCTCAAAGATCTTCGAGAAGTCTTCCTCCGGCTTTGCAAACACAAACTGCGAATGAATCCCCTCAAATGCTTCTTCGGTGTCTCATTGGGTAAGTTCCTCGGATAGATAGTTCGGAAAGCTGGAATAGAGCTTGACCCCATCAAAGTCAAGGCTATCCTAGAAATGCCATCTCCAAAAACCCTAAGAGAACTGAAAGGGCTTCAAGGAAGGTTGGCGTACATCCGTGAATCATTTCCAACCTATCAGGGAAGTACCGTCCATTTTCTCGCCTAATGAAGAAAGGTGTAGACTTTGTTTGGGATGCTGAATGTGAAGTTGCATTTTAAGACATCAAGTCGTACCTGACCAAACCTCCGGTGTTGGCTACTCCCACAACCTGAAAACCATTCATCTTGTACACAAGAGCTCTCGACTATTCTTTGCGCGCTTTACTTGCACAAGAAAATAATAGGGGAAAAGAAGCTGCTCTATACTACCTTAGTCGCATGTTGGTAGGTGCAGAGCATCGCTACTCTCCAGTCGAAAAGGAATGCTTGGCAGTGATGTTCACCGTGTAAAAGCTACGTCACTATTTGCTGTCAAACACAGTATACCTAATATCGAGGATCAATCTCTTAAAGGTCCTTGTCACAAAAGCAGGTTCTCTCAATGCCCGGCTGGCAAAATGGTCCATCCTTCTGTCACAATTTGATATTAGGTATGTACCACAGAAAGCAATCAAAGGCCAAGCTCTGGTTGATTTTCTTGCAGAGCATCCACTGCCTAAGGATTCTCCGCTTAGGGATGATCTCCCAGACGAACCTGTCTACAACGTGGAGACTTCCTTATCAAATGCTCCTGGAACATGTACTTCGATGGTGCAACCGAGGCAAATGAAAATGGAAAGTTGATATTGGGAATTGGCATTCTCTTTGTTAGCCCCGACAAATACATGATTCCACACGCATTTTCGCTACTGGAGCCATGTTCAAACAATGCGGCTGAGTACCAAGCCCTGATCGTAGGATTGGAACTTGCCCTCGAATCCGGTATCACCATGCTGGAAGCATTTGGAGACTCCCAACTGATTGTCAACCAGATAAATCAGAAATATGAAATCAGGAAGCCTGATCTGTTGCCTTACTACAACAAGGCGCAATCGCTTCGTCAAAGGTTTGACATTTGTCACATCACCCACATCTGCAGAGGTGAAAACATTCGTGCAGATGCCCTGGCTAGACTTGCTGCATCTATGGCAATCCAAGAAGGGAAAAGCATGCAAACTACAGTGTGTCAAAGAAGGATTCTCCCTCCTCTCAACGCACACCAAGCAGTTGCTGAATGCCACCAAGTGATCGGAAGTCGGATTTCCATCCTTAAACCTCCGATTGGCGACTGAAGGGATCTGTTTATCAATTATATTATATTCGGAATCCTACCAGAAGATCCAAAAGAGCGGGTAAGCGTTCAAAGACGAACCCCAAATTTTCATTTGGATATCCCCTCCAAAATGATTTACAGAAAATCTTTCAATGGAGTACTTCTACACTACTTGTCACAACAAGAGGTGGAAGAAACTCTAAAAGAAGTTCATGCTGGTCTTTGTGGAGCCCATCAGGCTGGTCCTAAGCTCTACAATCAGATAAAAATGTTAGGTTATTATTGGCCTACCATGGTAGCTGACGCAATGCAATTTGCTAAACGTTGCCAACAATGCCAAGTTCATGGAGATTATGTCCACATGCCTCCAGAATGGCTACATCCTATAGTGATCTTATTGCCCTTCGAAGCCTAGGGTATGGACATTATAGGTCCTATCTCTCCCTCGTCAAGCAAAGGTCATCGCTTCATCTTCGCTGCTACGGATTATGTAAGACCCCGCCCCGAGAGTTTCCGATTAGTGTTGATTAAGACGTGCTTTAGCTATAAGTGTGATTAGTGAATCTTGGTTAAGTTTGGATTAGGATAGCCTTTTATAGCTTTGGATTAATTTGGGGAACTCTTTTAATTTAGTGGGACCCTTTGGGGGTTCCTTTATTTGGGTTTTGATTGGTTTTGAGATTTATTTATTAATTCTAAAAATCTGTATTTTTCCCCATTTGATGTATTTTATGATTCCCGACAACTTTCGTATTTGCTCCGTTTCCATTAGAGGCCCCTAGACCGTACTTTGTTAATGATATGGGTAAATCAGTCTTTTTGCATGAAATCTGGACACTAATTTCAATATCTCCGAAACTCGTGAAATATATACTTTTTGGAAACTAAAAATTTCAACGATCAATTCTTCCTTCTTCGTCGAATCCGTCCGAAGCCCATAGAGCGATGTTTTAGCTCAATTAGAATTTTAAGTTGTGGGACCCACCCCATTTTCTATAAAAGGAGGAGACCTTTTCCCTTCTTCCTTTTCTTGCAATTTGCATGAGATAGAGGAGAGCTCCAGCATAGGGTTTTCTTTACTCTTCTTCTTGCTTCTTCATCTCTCAATCACTCTCAAACTATTGCTAAAGGATAAATGGAGGCCACAATCTTCTTCCTCACATTGAGAGCCTTCCATTGATACAACTTGTAAAGAAATCCACCTCTTTCTAGAGCCCATTTTGAACTACTTTCTTCCATTTGGGGACCTTCCATGTAAGTGACCATTTCCATCTTTTAGATATGTGTTCTTCTTGCCCAAGAGAAGCTCCATCTTCATTATTAGAAGCTCTCTCTTCCTATTCCTTGTTTTGCCATTTTTAGGGCTTGTAATGAATGTATTTTGGGGATTTTTGTGTAGATAGGGGATTTTGAGCTTGAGAGTGGGATTAGAGCTTATTAGTTTGATTGGAGACCAAGGCAAGTGGATGAATGAGTTTGTTTTATGATTTGTGATTTTGTAGAGAAACATGGATTTTTATAATGTTGGCTCATTCCTATGTTTATGCCTTTCATTGATTTTTGGAAGCATGCATGTTAATGAGCTTTTTTTTCTCTTAATTGCTCTTTTGAAATTTTGTACACTGAGTTGGTTTTGTCAATTTTTACATTCTCATTTTGATGGCCATTCTTGGCATTGAAGGAAGTTGGAAATCATTATGATTTTTGTGGTTGTGAATGTATGGTTGTTGGAGAAGTAAATGGAGAATGGAGTAGATGAAAATGCCACAAATGTATTGCCAAGGGAGTGGCTTGAATGGGGTTTTGAGTGGAAGAGAAATTGAGGTTCGGACTGCTGAAACGGAGTGCTTTTGAAGCAGTTCGCTCGAACGAACCCTTCACAGAACCTCCATCGCTTGAGCCAACCTGTTCCTTTGCTCGAGCATTCCTGTTCCGGAGCAGTTCGCTCGAGCGAACTTATACTCACCCGAGCGAAGCACTCACAGAACATTGTTCGCTTGAGCCTCCACCTTTCTTCGCTCGACCCTTCTTGATTTGAAGTAGTTCGTTCGAGCGAACTCATATCCGCTCGAGCGAACCCCTTCTAGAGAGTTGTTCGCTTGAGCCACTCCAGTTCTTTGCTCGACCCTTCCTGATTCAGAGTAGTTCGCTCGAGTGAACTTATACTTGCTCGAGCGAACCCCTTACAGAACGATGTTCGCTCAAGCCTCCCCATTCTTCACTTGAGCCCTCTTGAACTGAACCAGTCCGCTCGAGCGAACTGTACAGAATTCCTGGGTCTTTTCTATTGTTTCTAGATATGATGTTCTAAGGCTGGGATGGATTGTTTTGATGCCCTACCACCTTGGGAAGACCCAGGGGATGACATAAGAAGATTTACTTGGAAAGAAATACCACTTCGGAAATGTATTGAGAATTGTGTATTTACCAAACTGTACAAGGAATCTTGAGATGTCTATCATCATTCGAGTACCAGGCCAAGGGCAATAATAGACATACAAGGTCTTTATACATATTGTGTGAATACGGAAGTCCCAATACATAGTCCGTAATCGTATAAGGACTCATTGCACTGTTTTATTCGGATTATACTTCTCTTAACCCGATTTCTACCGATATCACTAGTTTTATCTCAAACTATGATTTATGCACCTGACATGTCCTGCCAGCCTCGTTTATACATGAAAAGATAGTGATATGAAATGTGTGCCTATGAGCAACATGTCCCGTCTACTTGAGTGTTTTATACCGATATTGTTTTTGTAAATGTTTTGATTTCTCATGTAACCTATAAGTCGGCACCACTAAGCTTGGACGTCCCTGTCAGTCTGATCAATAAGCTTGGGCCTCCCCCTCGTGCTCCCCCCAGTTGCAACTTGGATCCTGTCCTGTCCCGTTACCTAGTTCCGCGGTCGTGGTCTTGTCTGGCTATATGTATATGTATATATTATTGGTTCTCGTCACTTTGCGTGTTCGAGCCTAATGCACTGAATGTGCTCTCATCACTTTAGTGATGGAGAGAATTTAGCTTTAGTGTGGTTGCCATCTTGTTAGTTCCATGTTCTTGATATCCTGCATGTTTTACTTCATACATACATTGTGACAAATGATATATCTTGTTTTATGAAAGTACATGTGTGGATAGATTTCAACGTCTTTTAAATGTTATCTTTCGATTTCTCTTATTGTATTATCTATTCACCCACCTGCCAGCCCATCGTGTCTGACCCATTTTTGTGGTACTCAGGTCCAGTTCTCGTCATTGCCTATGAGGAGGAGCATGAGGAGGCGGTCGGTGAACCGCAACAATTAGTGGAATGGCAAGCTGACAATGTCATGTAGACATTGGTTCGAGCTTCGAGTTGCGAAACATTTTTGGGGAAATCTATAGAATGTTTTGATTTATACTTTTGGGTTGTACTGGCCTTTGTTGGCCATTATTTTTGGGAAATGTTAATTTAACTAACCTTTTGTTAACCTTATAACTTTACATTTTGGGAATGCGAAGGAAATCAATGCTCATTCTGACATCATGTCACTTGTATGTATTTATCAGTCTTGTATCGTGGAAGGGAGTATGAATTGATTTGCTACACGATGAATTGATTTGCTACACGCTTCCGCACCAATATAAAGATTTTGTGAGTGTGTGTGAAATCCTCACCGCGGAAACCTGTGGGAAATTAAGTGGATGTACGATCGTAGTTAAAGGTGGTTAAACCATCATCCACCCACTAGTTCGTAGGCCCAGACCCCCAGTCCGGGGTCGCGACAGATTATTTCTCTAAGTGGTTAGAAGTATTTGTGTTCAGTGAAATAAAGACCTCATCAGTCCTTCAATTCTTGCGCACCAACATCATTTGTTGCTTCAGCATACCTAAAAGATTTGTCCATGATAACAGACTACAATTCCGGGACCACAGATTATACAGGTTCTGCGACAAATACAAATTCCAAAGTTGTCATTCGACTCCGTATAACTTGGTAGTGAATGGACTAGCATATGCTTTCAACAAGATACTTCGCAAAATTGTCAAGAAAATGGTCTCTAGTCACAAAAGAGACTGGAGTGACAAACTACCTGAAGCTTTATGGGCCTATCGGACTACCGTGAGAGGACCAACCCATAGCACGCCATTCTCCTTGGTCTATGGATGTGAAGTAGTTGTTCCTCTAGAGGTACAAATTCCTTCCTTAAGGGTATCTCTACAAAATGAAATGACGCAAGAAAGAAACGTCAAATTGAGACTCCAAGAACTGGATAATCTCGATGAAAGACGGCTCGAAGCTCTACAAAGCGTTGAGCTTTACCAAGCACACATAGCAGCATCTTTCGACAAAAAGGTCAAGCAACTCGCCCACAAAAAGGGTGACTTGGCTCTTGTTAGTTTTATGGTCTCAATCCATTAAGGTTGATGTAATAAATTGATTAAATTCTTTATTTTATTAATATATTCATGTTCTCCTTTCATGAGATGAATGGTGTTTTATTACTTAAATGCACATAACCAATACAAATGACATACTGGCTCATGAGATGAACCGAAGTCCATAAGTGTATTAGATGTAACACATGTGTATAGATGAGATCCACATACAGGAGACTTGTGTCACAAATATTATACTTAAACTCATTCACAACCAGTGATGAGATTGGGCATCTCATCTGACAAGGTTGCAGTATTATGATCACTATAAAATAGTATGATCTGTCTCGATCATAGGAATGTAAGATTCTAGATCATTATATTGGTACATTAGATGTATTGAAGGACCATGAGAAGCACATCAAGGATACTGTCTTTTCTTTAAAGGTTTGCTCTCATAATTCCCTAGCAATGGGCCCTAAACCCTGAGACATTGATGAACTCAAGTTTCTATCTATTCATTTCCTTTGAGTCACCAATGAGTGAGGCCAATTGTAGGTCAACACCTCGGTGTCTTGGGTACGTGGTAGTAGGACTGTGAGAACATTTAATGGTCAAGATGGAATCTATCTTTTCCCCTTATGCCAATTAATGGATCTATCATTGGTATGTGTACACCTATCTCAATTAAGAGTTAATTGGATGGTACTAATGATTACTATAATTAATTGGGTCTTAAAGATAAAAAGATATGGATCTAAATTGGTGGGACAGTTTGACCAATTGATCCATGGATATTGATAGAGGAGCCTACTTGTAGTGATAGGGAAGTTTAGGGTCTTCATGTAATTTATTCCTAAGACTAGAGTTCAATTGCATCTATATAGTGGAGTTATTTGCAATTAATTGTGGGTCCGGATTGCACATGAGATGTGGGGTCGGGGTGTCCTAATTGGAGTCAGCTTTCTATGGAATCCCTAGTGGTCTCCACGCTAGTCAAGATTGGATCTTTACTAATTCTATTTGAACTCAAAATGGAAAGCTACTATTTCTATTTAAAGTGAGACTTCTAATAGTGGTAATAATAGAGCAAAGGGTTACTAAGTGTAATGGAAGTTGGACTTCTAATAATATACTAAGAGAGAAGGTTGAAAAGCTATAAAAGGAAGAGGAGGGAGCACCCTTGGACGCCCATGCCTTATTCCAAGGAGTTGTGCACGCCCACCTCTTTCTTAAGTTTGCAAGAGTTGCATTCTTCTTCTTCTCTCTCTCTTCTAGTTCCCTTCTAGTTTCCTTACTGATTCTAGGTAGACTTTCTCTTGGAGATTCCACCATCACCCTTGAGGAAAGAGATCTGAAGCGGGTTATAGCGTGGAAGACGATTGGGCATTGGAGATTCTGATCTTAGAAGAGCTCTTCATCAAAGAGTTGAATCAAGTTCTCCATTAGAGCACAACCAAGCTCCATAGGTATTTTCTAGTCCTTGTATGTTGTGGAATTTCGTGGTTGCATGTTTAGTGCGGTTTCTATCCTTTTGATAGGTTTGTATGCTGACAATGATGGCTGAGATTAAGGACATACATCTTGGATTGGGTATTGATGGCTTTTGGATAGGTGTTCATCACTTCTAGTTGGTGAGAAGTTTTTGAAACCTATCCAAGAGGTCCACCCACTTCCAACAGTTCTTTCGGTAAAAAGGCCAATGGTTTTTGCCCACAAATCCAAAGGCAAATTTGAACTAAAATGGGAGGGACCCTTCTTCATCGACAAAGTCTTCTCCAATGGTGCATATGCTCTTCTAAACATGGAGGGTGACAAATGTATGCTACCCATCAATGGCAAGTTCTTGAAGCGGTACTATCCTTGAAGACTTCCTACAACGGGTCAGAGCGATGCCTGTATGGCCAAAGCCTATTCCTAGGTACTTGCTTGTCAAACCCACCCCTTTTAGAGTTTTCATCCCTATGTTGAAATTTCTAAAAACCCGAAACAATGTTTACTTTCAATGTTTCATTGTTTAGAAAAAAAAAAAGAAAAGTCAAACCCAAAATTCAAGTTTGGGAACCTCTTCCCTAACTTGACCAAAACTTTCGATCCTTGAACCCAAAAATTCATGGTTTGAAACAAAAATCTGGACTCAGGGATTTCCACCCTAGTCCACCCTGACTTTTACCATCAAAAATGGTTTTGAGTCAAAATTTACGACCCTCGTGTCTTTAAACAAAAATGGTTTTTCAAAAAACCATGGGGAAGCGACGTTTAGTCAATACTCACACAAAACCCAAAAATCGGAGGGATGCGAACCCCATTCGATACTTCCAAAACCTCAAATCGCAAGGAAGCGACACCTTGTCAATACTTACAAAATTTCAAAAAAAATTCGTGGAGACACAACGTTTCAGTTGATATCCACAATCCAAATTTCAAAACAAAAACAAAGGTTCAAAAAAACCTCAAATTTCAAAAAATCGTGGGGAGGCGACATTCCATCGATACCTACAAAACAAAAATTTTGAAAAAAAAGCAGGGAAGCGACACTCAGTCGATACTTACACCAAAATCCGTGAGGAGGCGACATTCCATCGATACTCGCAACTGAATGAGCTAGGAAGCGACATTCCATCGATACTTGAAATACCATTCAGCAGGGAGGCGACTCTTAGTAGATACTTGCACTTTGAAAACCAAAAAACCCGGCTTTTATGCCAAAAACCTGGCTTTTATGCCAAAATCTGGCTTCCACGCCAACAAAACAAAACCTGGTTTTCATGCCAAAAATAAAAAATCTGGCTTCCATGCCAACAAAACAAAACTTGGTTTTAAAAAAAAATCGGTTCTCATGCCAAAAACCGGCTTCCATGCCATAAATAAAATTTGGCTCTCATGCCACAAACAAAATTTTGGCTCCCACGCCACAAAATTATGGCTTTCATGCCACAAAACCAAAACTTGGCTTTCACGCCACAAAAATCGGCTTTCATGCCATAAACAAAATTTTAGCTCCTATGCCACCAAAATTTGGCTTTCAAGCCATCAAATAACTAGGCTTTTTCCCACAAAATCTGGCTTTCATGCCCAAAACAACCCTTTGACAAAAGATTTTCACAAAATGATAACCTTTTGATCAAATTTTCAAACAAACATTCCCATCCAACTTTTACTTACTTTCATAAAAAAAGAATTTAAGTGAAACGAGGGAATACAAAAAAAAGAGGGTGCCAAAAAATGTTTATACATGGAGGTACAAGAAGAAAAGAAAAAAAAAGTTTGTTACAAATTAGGGGGCTAGTCCGACATGGTCTTCAGCCAAAGACTTAGCTCCTCAAGCAAACTCTTGGCCTTAGCCTCCAAAGCTTCCAGGCGGCGTTTCTTCAGGATTTTCCCATAAAAAGCAGTACGCCATCGCGATCCATCTTCAGCACGAGGAAGCTCTTCCCAGAGAATTTGCCATTGCTCATATTCCTGAGTCTTCCTCCGGAGATTCTTTCAACCTCCTCAACTTGGCGAATGAGAGTCCTCTCTCTATCGCGAGCTTTCAAAATAGCAGTCCACTTTGCAGCAGCTTGTTCTTCCAATAGTTCAAGGTGCTGTCTGGCCTCAATGACCTCCCTATCGAGACGGTGCTGGTCCTGTGTCAGCTCGATAATAGCTAACTCGGTGACATTCCTCTCCCGAATGAGCTGCATTCGAGTCCGCAAGATCTCATCTAGTTCAGATTTGACCTTGCTAGAAGGCTTTAAAAACATCTCGTTGAAGAAGTCACCATTTGGAAAGCTCTCGGTATCATTTCACTTGTTGCCTAGAGCGATGACTTCATCAACAAAAGCCTTGGCATCTGTAATGTCCATACCGACCTCTTCACTATCAGTAAGATTGTCCCGCACATGCTTAGCCATGCTGAAGGCAGCCTCCAAATGGCTAGAAGAAAGAGTCTCGACCCAGGAGCTCAAGACTCTCTTTAACACCTTCCTCGCAAACTAAGGGGATGGCTCAGATGAAGACTCGCCATGCTTGTTGGTCGACTGCCCATGCCATGCACCATTGGAAGAGTAATAAAAAAACTATTTCCAATTAGAGCCGCTGGAGAGGGAATATTAGCCTGCGGACTCTCCTCTGCCTCACCAAAACTGTTGGATCAACAGCGGGCACCCCTTGCTCTGGCTCTGAGAATGATAGAGGAACTTCTCTTGTCGCCTCACGACCTGCCAATGGAAGATGAAAAAGGTATGAGTATGATCTTGTCAAAAATCAAAATATCAAGATTATCACTACAAAGTACCTTCTTCGACGATCGATGGAATACTGTCTGCCTCCATAAGCTCATCCGAAGCATCGTCAAAAGTAGCATCCATGGATGGCTAGAAGTCGTCAGAATCCTCTGGCAAGTCAGCTGGCAAGAAAATAAAAAAATATATGTCAGCAAGAGGCGGTAAAAAGAAAAAAAGAAAAAAAAATCATACCAGGTGGAGATTCTGGGTCTACTTTAGAATCTCTGGGTTCTTCCTCAGATGCCATGACCGGATCCGTCACCGCCTTATCGGCTGGAACCTCAGGCATCATCAAATCATCATCTTCTACCAAAAGAAAGAAAAGCACTAGATAAAAACAAAAGCCTCATAAAAAGAAAGAAGCGGAAAAAAAGAAGAAGGTTCATACCATTACTACTAATCTTTTCTTCCCAGCTTCTTTTATTTGGAGCCTCGTCATCATCCCCTGATGCCTCCTCAACAATGGTGGAAGGAATTTCCAGATCAGGAGAATTTTCGTGTCGTCTCTTACTTCAGCACTGTCCTCTTCTCCTTTTGCTCCTACGGGATGAATTACTGGAAGTACCCGTCCCGCTATCGGAATCTAGCCTCTCGATAGAGTCCTCACCAGATGGTCTGCTCTTGCCGATAGACTCCATGGAAGCCTTTGCTCATTCGGCTTATATCCAAGCAGCGATCTCATCCTCCTCCTTTGCGAGTTGTTCCAAGACCTCATCAGGTATCTCTTGTGTAGCTCCCGATCTGATGACATCTTGGTCCTCGAGAAAGCCTGTTCTGTGCTTTTCTCCAGAAAGAAAAGCCAGAACTTCTTCTCGGCGGACGCCATCTGACTTCCCAAGACCCTTCCCGGAAGACTGCTTTACATCGAGCTCCTTCTTGGAAAGTCCCGGTACACTGAAAAGCTCTCCACGAACCACTTCGTGAAGCCTACAGATCGGAAAGTGGGCAACTTAGGATAAGAAATCATGGCGGTAGTGTCTTCCGCACTATAAAAGGCCCATGAATTTCTCACGTCCTATAGACCTCCAAAATGTTTCACCTTGCTTGAAGGCACTCCAACAACGCCTTGGGAGAAGCCAAACTGCATGGCAAAACGTGAGGGAACATACGGCTGGATGTCAACGAAAAGATGTCTACGTTTGTTGAAAAGCCACGTTTTCTTCGCGTTTGTCAAAGAATAGTGTCTCCCCGACCGTGCCCTGGTCGAATCACGGGAGACACGAAAATCAAAAGCCTTCTTCCACAAGCCCGGAGAAAGCTTCACTGAAGACTGCCCCATCTCGACGTCCCAAAATTGTCGGATTGTCAAACGGGCAGATAAGAGAGATTCGGAAACAGGCTTCCCTTTAGCCAACCGAATCATAAATGGGTCATTGTCCTGTGCAGCACTCAATCGGTGGAAACTGGGACAGTGGTATACATACCACGAATAGAAAATGTGGGCTAAAAATACCCTATTCATGGGGAGCCCAAGCCGAACCAGGAAAGCAGCCTGCAGTTCGGTACACAAATAGGAGTAAAGAACAGGCACCAAAGCAAGCCGCTCTCCAAACGCCATCTGACAAGCCGAAAAAATGCAATGCGGCCTGATGTACGTACCATCTCCTCCAACAAAAACAGCCTCACCCAGCCAATAAGTGAGGTATACAGCGAGATCTCTCCACAACGCAATGTCAGAATGAATGGCGTCTGTGCTTGCGAAGAGCTCCTTCAAATTTTCTCGCATGGTGGAGATCTTCTTCGAGTCCTTACCCTTGTTTGTTCTGGAGGAACTACTTGCAAAGGATGGAAAGAGAGAAAATCAATCATCAAAATAACATAATTTTGGTAAAAGAATTCTAGCGAAATTTTGGCATGATTCTGGGGCAATTCCGAAGAAAAGGGAAACACCCCCGAAAGAAATAGGGAGCTTGAAGATGGGCTCAACATTGCTACGAGCTCATAATCAATGGAAAATTCTCGAAGAAGGCTTGAACTCAAACATTGCTGCGAGATCAAACCAAAACTTCTCAAATATCCGCAATATGGGAAAAGGGCTCAACATTGCTGCGAGCTCCAAAATCCAAAACTTGCAAAGCTCCTCAGAAAATCCTTGCAAGACCAAGAAAGGGCTCAACATTGCTACGAGCTCCAAATCCCAAGACTTGCAAAAGATTTCCAGGTGTGCACTATCATCTTTCCAATTCCATTAAAAAAAATGCATAGAAGGAAAGTTGTCATGCATGCGCATCTCGAAATCCGGGAAAGAAAGAAAAAAAAAAAAGAGAGAAGAGAAGAATCTCTTTCAAAAAAAAAAAAAAAAAAGGAAAAAAGGGGGGCAGGCCACGTGGCCGTACGATCTTGTCCGTACTGCCACACAAAAAAAAAAGAGACAAAAAAAGAAAGAAAAAAAAAACACGGTAAATAAAAAAAGAAGAGAAACCGTAAAAGAAAGAAAAAGGAAAGAAAAAAAGAAAGAAAAAAAAACGTGTGAAGAAAAAAAAAGAGAAAGAAAAATAATGCACGTGAAAAAGAAAAAAAAAGGAGAGAAAGAAAAAGAAAAGAAAAGGAAAGAAAGAAAGCACCTTTCTATTTCTACATGGAGTTTCTTAAGAAAAAAAAGAAACTTACTTGAAGCCATTGATGGAGAAGGAGGAAGAACTAGAAGATCCTTGAAGAAGAAGAAGAATTCTTGATCTTGGAGCACTCTTGAAGATTTTTGCAAAAAAAAAGAGCAATAGCAACAAGAGATCCAACCTCCTCGCTTTTATAGAAGAAAGCAAACCAAAAGAGGAAAGAAGAAGAAAAGAAAGGAGGCAAGTGCTACAAATTAGCAAACTTTCTAAAAGAAAGGGATCATGGGACATTCTTTCCCAATGTGGAGATCTTTTGAGAAATTCTCTCCTAAAAGAGAGGGACTATGAGAAACTTTCTCCCAAAGAAAGATACTTTGAGAAAATCCCTCCCAAAATCAAGGAAACTTGAGAGATTCTCTCAAAGTAAGAATATTTTTAGATATTCTCTACCAAAAAGAGATATTTTTAGATATTCTTCACAAAAATGACAGCACATGAGATCTAAGCCATCTTTAAAGCTTAAGGTCCCATGGGCTAGCCCACATGAGCCAGGTTTGACAACCTAGGCACTAAAAGCGGCTTTTAGTCAAAATTCCTCTTACCAAGAGCATACAAAACTAGTTCCATGCCTCCTTTGAGTTGATTGGACTATAAAAAAAATCCCAGCCTCATGAGTTTCCAAAAATCCAAACCATCCCACCTCATGAACCAAATTAAGCCAAAACCTTGAAATTGACATTCCACAAAAAACCCAAACCACTCCAATGGACCCAAAATTGTCCCAAAGAGTGATAAAAAACCAAACCATGGTCTCCTAACTTGCCACATACGGCTTGTTGGGTCAAAAGACTAAAACCAAAAACCAATTCCTGGTCCCCTAACTTGCCACATATAGCTTGATAGGTCACAAGACCAAAATTAAAATCCAAAATCCGACCCCCTAACCTGCCACATAAAGCTTGTTAGGTTACAAGGTCAAAAACCAAAAACCTTCTTGACCGCCTAATGCGCCACACAAAGCCTTTAGGATCACAAGGTCAAAAAGAAAAATCCAAAACCCAAAAACCCAATCCAAATGTCATTTTCAAAATTTTGCCTTGAGATGGTATGTGATCTCTCTCACTGCCATAAAATCCCCTTGGAAACTCAAAAGGCTACTCAATCAAGAGAAAAATGCTCAGAGACTCTTGCTCAAGTCGGAAGTTCTCCTTCAAAGTTTTCTTCGAGGTACATCGACTACAAAAGCTACGCGATTCGTCGCTGTACCTCGAGGGGGCATTTGTTGACACCAAAAATGTCATTTTCCCTCCTCAACATCAAAAGCTACATGGAGCCGCATCCTACTACAAACAGGCAAGGCTGCTTCAAGCATCAGATCTTGTCAAAATCAAACAAAAACTGCAAGATCCTTCAAAATAGCCAAAAGAAGGGTACACATGAAGTTTCTGGCCATTTAGACACCATTTGGCCTAACTTCAATCCTCCAACAGCTGAGCAGGAGCTCCCAGCGATGACAATGTCGAAGACATCAAATCTTCAATTAGAGCCTATGGATGGTCTCAAAATATCTCCAAAAGGCTCTACGTCGAATTTCAAGTCAAACCGATACCGTTTGACCCTCCATCAACTCTCGAACGGTGAAATCAAGCCTCTCGGCGGCGAGAACCTCCAATGCCGCCACTCATCAAACAAATTACATGGGTAGCTTCTACATCCTTCCAAAGGGCTGCACGTCAAATTTCAGGTCATTCCAACGACGTTTGACCCGGTTTCGACGCTCGGAAGCAAAATCGAGCCTACCGGCGGCGATGCTCCCCAGGGCCATGTCACCCAAATCGGAGCTAATGGATCGTCTCAAAATGACTCCAATAGGCTCCCTGTCAAATTTCAGGTCAATCAGAAATCGGTTTACCCTACATCAAAGCTCGACATCTTCCGCACGGTGAAATCAAGTCTAGCATCGACAGGACCCCAAACGGATTCAAAACTCAAATAAAAACCCATGGTTGGTCCTATCTAATGCGCAGGAAGCTTCACCTCAAATTTCAGGTCATTCCGACATCGTTTGACCTAGTTTCAACTCTTGGCAGAGAATCGGCTACAAAGTCTTCGGCTTTTCCAAAAATAGGAAACTTTGTGCCCTGATTTGCACAGCTTCTCGATAAGTTTTCTTCAGAGGAAGTAAGCCAATAAATGAGGAGAAATGTCAAGGAAAATACAGAATAAAAAAGAAGCAAAAAAACTCAAAAAAACGGACAAGAAACAACGACCGGATGGCGACCGAAAAAAAGGACCAAAAGTCCATGGTCGCTGGCGACCATGGCCCAAGGTCGCCAGCCCCATGGTCACCAGCGACCATGGGTGCATGGTCGCCGGCGACCCTGGAAATCCGGGTCGCCGGATTTTCACCAAAAACGTCGTTTTTCCGATTCTTTCCGCGTTTCGTGATGTCTAGCCCCTGTGATTTTCTCAAATTCTGATTTCTGAGGCATGTTATCCATCGATCTTCGTCAACATCATGGATCCACCATCAAAATCATTTGATCATCATCGGACACTCCAAAATCGTCAACCGGCCGACCAAGAAAGTACACTTTCTGCCCTACCGATCATGAAATCGGCTGGACAGATATTGCCGGCCCATTGGTGTCAACCAATGTCTGAATCTGCATCGTCATCTGACATCAAATAACATGCGGATCCATCGATGATCATCGCAAGAAGAATTCCAAAAGACGAGGCGCGGCCCGCGACTCTTCAAGCGACACGACGACCAATTAATGAAGTTAAATGACCTTTTTATGACAAGTTATTACGGTCATTAACTCATTATTCTGGATGGCCCAATCAAAAGCAAGAAAATGGGAGTTACAAGTCTAATTAATCATGAAAATTAACCATGTAACTCCTATCATTATGGAGATTAATCATGGTAATTAATCATGAAACTCCCATCATCATGGAGATTAAATACCCATTATTCTCCATCGGCCAATCAGAATCCAAGAAAAAGAAGTTACAAAATTACGAAATTAATACTTGTAACTCCTCCCATCATGGAGCATTAATGTAATCAATGCTCATAAACCCTTCTAATAGCTACCAAAAGCCTATAAATAGATGGTCATTCGAAAGGGAAGGGGTCCTGAATAATTATCCTGAAAAGTCTCTGCATAAAGAAGCTCTCTCACTCTGAAAAAACTCTGCTGCAAACACAACAAGGTGATTGAAGTCCCTTGGAGGGCCACCCCCCTAAGGTTTCCACTCTCCTTCTATTCAACGTGGCCTAGACACGGCTTTTCAGCCTGCTTACCCAGAATGTTTATTGGATGTAGGACCTTCCCTTGGTCTTTGTCCTCTAAAAATCCGGGGTCCAAGCCAAGCCTAGTGAACTAAAGCATCAAGTGTTCTCATCTGAAGGACGATGGCGGAGTCCATACATGACTCGCGACCGTCGATCTGAACGAGTCCCCATAATCTCCTGAGAAGTCAGATCCCTCTTTCTTCCTCTTCTATTATATTTTTTATTTTTAAGGAGACAAAAAAATCACAATTCTTGTCTTTTATTATTGATGAGATTTGTAAATCACCTTTCACGGCAAAACTACCTTCTAGGGCACAAAATCGCCTTTCACGGCATTAAAAACCTTGTCTCTTTCTTTAAAATATTTATGCAATGGAAAGTTAGAAAAAAACAGTTTGATTTCCTTTCTACTTGTGAATGTGAATCTCCGGATCACCATTTCAAATTCCAAGTAGAATAGAAAATCTATCATACCTGTACAAAATGTTGATGCTCGCTTTTTTTCTTCGCCCCGCCGTACCCCGGTGGACCCGGGGCAGAGGAAGGCAAGAAAAGACGGGTCCATCAGTGTAGCCCTGTGGAAGCATGTAGAAGTCACCCATATGCTTAGTTTGATGAGTGATGTCCTCGGTGGTTCTCGTTGCCGAGAGGCTTGATTTTGCTGCTCGAGAATTAATGGAGGATCAAACGGTGTCGGTTTGGCTTGAAATTTGACGTGGAGCCTTTTGGAGGTATTTTGAGACCATCCATAGGCTTCGATCGAAGATTTAATATCTTCGACGCTATCGTCGTCGGGAGCTCCTGCTCAGCCGTTGGAGGATTGAAGTTAGATCAAATGGGGTCGAAATGGCCCGAAACTTCATGTGTACCCTTCTTTTGGCTATTTTGAAGGATCTTGCAGTTTTTGTTTGATTCTAACAAGATCTGATGCTTGAAGCGGCTCTGCCTGTTTGTAGTAGGATGTGGCTCCATGTAGCTTTTGATGTTGAAGAGACAAAGTGACATTTTTGGTGTCAAAAAATGCCCCCTCGAGGTATAGCGACAAATTGCATAGCTTTTGCAGTCGATTTGCCTCGAAGAAAACTTTGAAGGAGCTTCTTGACTTGACCAAGAGTCTTGAGCATTTTTCTTTTGGAGAGGCAGCCTTTTTGAGTTTCCGGGGGAATTTATGATAGTGAGAGGGATCATGTACCATCTCAAGGCAAAGTTTTGAAAATGACATTTGGTTTTGGATTTTGGGTTTTGGATTTTTTTCTTTTGACCTTGTGAACCTAAAGGCTTTATATGGTGCATTAGGCAGTCAAGAAGGGTTTTTTGGTTTTTGACCTTGTGACCTAACAAGCTGTATGTGGCAGGTTAGGGGGTCGGATTTTGGATTTTGATTTTGGTCTTGTGACCTAACAAGCTGTGTGTAGCAAGTTAGGGGACCGGGATTTGGTTTTAGGTTTTGGCCTTGTGACCCAACAAGTTGTATGTGACAAGTTAGGGGACCATGGTTTTGGTTTTTGGTTACTCTTTGGGACAATTTTGGGTCCATTGGAGTGGTTTGGGTTTCTGTGGAATGTCAATTTTAAGGTTTTGACTTAATTTGGTTCATGAGGTGGGATGGTTTGGATTTTTGGAAACTCATGAGGTTTTGATTTTTTATTTTTTTATTTTTGTATTGGTCCAATCTACTCAAAAGAGGCATGGAACCATTTTTGTATGCTCTTGGTAAGAGGGATTTTGACTAAAAGCCACTTTTAGTGCCTAGGTGGTCAAACCTGGCTCATGTGGGCTAACCCATGGGACCTTAAGCTTTAAAGATTGCTTAGATCTCATGTGGTGTCATTTTTGTGAAGAATATCTAAAAATATCTCCTTTGAATAGAAAATATCTAAAAATATTATTACTTGGAGAGAATCTCTCAAGTTTCCTTGATTTTGGGAGAGATTTTCTCAAAGTATCTTTCTTTTAGGAGAGAATATCTCACATTCCATTTCTTTTTGGAGAGAATTTCTCAAAGGATCTCCTCCTTGGGAAAGAATATCTCAAGATCTTTTTCTTTTAGAAGAGTTGCTAATTTGTAGCATTTACCTCCTTTCTTTTCTCCTTGTTTCCTCTTTTGGTTTGCTCTCTTCTATAAAAACAAGGAGGTTGGATCTCTTCTTGCTATTGCTCTCTTTTTGCAAAAGTCTTCGAGAGTACTTCAAGATCAAGAATTTTTCTTCTTCTTCAAGGATCTTCAAGCTTTTTCTTGTTCTTCTCCATCAGTGGCTTCAAGTAAGTTTTCTCCCTCAACAAGAAACCCCATGTAGAAGTAGAAAAAGTTTCTGTTCTTCCTTTTCTTTTCTTTGTTTTCCTTCTTTTTTTCTTCCCACATTTTTCTTTTCTTTTCTCTTTTTATTTATTTTTTGCTTCTCATGGTTTTTTTCTTTTTTTCTCTTTTCTCTTTTTTTTTTTCTTTCTTTCCCCACGTTTTTCTTTTCTTTTCTCTTCTTCTTTTTTTTCTTTTGCTTCTCACGGTTTTTTTTTCTTTTCTTTTTACCCTTTTTTTTTTTTTGCTGTATGGACAAGGTCCGTACGGACCTGGCCGTTCTGCCACGTGGCAATGGGCCATGGTTGTGGGCCAGCTCAGATTTTTTTCCACTATTCTAATGAGGTTTGTGCAATCCAAGATGTTCGTGCATTTTTTTTCCTTTATTTTTTGTATCAAACAAAAGGCTAGGATTTCTGGGTCAAGCCAACATGAATTTTGGCTTAGACAAAGTTTGGTTGGTTTTGACCAAGTTGGGTTGGAATTGGTCAAACTTTGGTCATGGTTTTCCTAACATCTAGTGCATGATGATGATGTTTTGGTAAATTGATGTGAAAGGATGATCATGATGCACACCTGGAAACCTTTTACAAGTCTTGGGATTTGGAGCTCGCAGCAATGTTGAGCCTTTTCCTAGTCTCATGAGGTTTTGAGGAGCTTTGTGAGTTTTGGAGTCTGGAGCTCGCAGCAATGTTGAGCCTTTTTTCCAATCTTGTGGAGATTTGAGAAGACTGGCTTGATCTCGCAGCAATGTTTGAGTTCGAGCCTTCTTTGAGAATCCTCCATTGATTATGAGCTCGCATCAATGTTGAGCTCATCTTCAAGCTTCCTACCTTTTTCGGGGTATTTCTTTTTCCTTCGGAATTGTCCAGGAACCATGCCAAAATTTCGCTAGGATTTTATTTTTTAGAAAAATTATGTTATTTTGATTATTGATTTCTTCTTTTCCATCCTTTGCAGGTAGTTCCTCCAGAACGAACAAGGGTAAGGAGCCTGTCACCGATGTGCCTCGCCGTTCTACCAGATCTTCTAATGTGGCCGTACAGCAGGCCTGGGAGAAGGTCCAGTATGTTGAAAAGAACTAGGAAGAGTGTGATTCTCTCAACCGAGATAAAGCGAGACAGCAGTTGATCGCTTTCAAGGATGAGGAATTTAACAAGATTATGGTAAGCAGTCGTCCTTGGGTCATGGGCGATAAGAGCATTGTGCCCAAGCCTACCTTCTTCTTTGGTGATGCAGTCCCTGACGAATCAACATACCAAAGGAGATGTTTTCAGTTCTCTTACACAACTGATAGTGAGGAGAGAACTGTTTTTACCCGATCGACCTTTGATCGCACTATCTCGATCATGAGCCTTTCTCCCACATGCTCAAAGAGGGAAGATCCTCCAAGCTGCGTGAAGAGGACTGATGTGATCAAGACCGAGGTTTTTGTTGGCAGCCCTTCTGGTTATGTAGAGAAGTCGCCTGCCCGTATGGACATTTTGATGCCGGCCAGCGGCTACCAAGGTTCAGATCATCCTTCGGTCGATTTGAGACCAGTGGGCCTTGGTATTTTCAAGGGCGATGGAAGCAGTTGGGTGAAGCCTTTTCGACTTTGTGGCCGTTTCAGCACGGACTCGAACTGGGAGTCGTGGACTGATCATATCCTGCAGGTTGGCGGTGCCATTCTGAAGGAGGTCGGGATCTTTGATGCGGTCCGCACTTTTCGACAAATCGTAGTTTTCTCGGATGAAGTCTTCATGGCCATGCTGGAGTCATTCCTTCCACAAACCAACACCTTCATTGTTACGAATGGTGAGATCGGTTTTTCTTTGAAGGAACTGAGTATCAACACTGGACTGCCTTTCCTCAGCAAATTCTATGAGGAGTTTATGCCTATCGACAGTGTTCTTGAGGTGCAGTCTGAGGAGTTTAGGCTTTTGTACTTTTAGCTCGTCGCCTTCTACGATTTCTTGAAGGAGAAGGAGGGCTTGAAAGTTCGGTGCAGTAGTTAGAAGAGTGGTAGCTTTTCGTCTTCCAACTTCTTTGATAGCGGGGAGTCTTCTGAGAGTATGGCCCAGGACGCCAGGGCTAAGAACCCAGGTTTGAAGAAGTTCTCCGCCATGCGAGAAAATTTGAAGGAATTCTTCGCAAACACAGACGCCATTTATTCTGACATTGCGCTGCGGAGAGATCTTGCTGTTTACCTCACTTATTGGTTGGGTGAGGCTATTTTTGCTAGAGCAGATGGAGCGCACATCAGGCCGCACTGCATTTTTCCGGCTTGTCAGATGGCGTTTGGAGAGCGGCTTGGTTCGGTACCCGCTCTTTACTCCTATCTGTGTACAGAACTGCAGGCTGTTGTTTTTCTAGTTTGGCTTGGGCTCCCTACGAACAGGGCATTTTCAACCCATATTTTCTATTCGTGGTATGTATACCACTGTCCTAGTTTCCACCGAATGGGTGCTGCACAGGACGATGAACCGTTTATGATTCGGTTGGCCAGAGATAAGCCTGTTTTCGAATCTCTTTTATCCGCCCGTTTGAAGATCCGGCGATTCAGTGACGTCGAGATGGGGCAATCTTCAGTGAAGCTATCTCTGGGTTTGCGGAAAAAGGCTTTTGATTTTGGTGTCTCCCGAGATTCCACCAGGGCTGGGTCGGGGAGGAGTTGGCTTTTTAACATACATGTTGGTACGATGGTGTACCGTAGACATCTTTTCGTCGACATCCAACAGTATGTCCCCTCGCACTTTGCACTGCAATTGGGCTTCTCCCAAGGTGTTGTTGGAGTGCCTGCAAGTAAGGTGAAGCGCTTTGGAGGTTTGCAGGACGGGAGGAATGCATGGGCCTTTTATAGCGCAGAAGACACTACCGCCCATGATTTCCTATCCTGAGCTGCCCACTTTCCGGACAGCTGGCTTCACAAAATGGGTTGTGGAGAGCTTTTCAGTGCACTGGGGGCTTTCCAAGAAGGAGCTCAATGTAACGCAGTCTTCTGGGAGGGGTCTTGGGAAATTAGTCTTCTGGGAAGGAGCTCAATGTAAAGCAGTCTTCTGGGATGACATCCGCTGAGAGGAAGTTCTTGCTTTCCTTTCCGGAGAAAAGCACAAAATAGGCTTTCTCGATGATCGGGACATCATCAGATCAGGAGCTGTACAAGAGATACCTGGTGAGGTCTTGGAACATCTCGCAGAGAAGGAGGCTAAGGTTGACGCTTAGATGCAAACGGAACGAACGAAAGCTTCCATGGAGTCTACTGGCAAGAGTAGATCATCCAACGAGGAGTCAAGTGAGAGGCCTGACTCTAAAGGTGGGGCGGGTTCTTCAGACAGATCGACCCATAGAAGCAAGAGAAGGAGAGGGCAGCGCTGTAATAAGAGACATCATGAAGACTCTCTTGATCTGGAAATCCCTCTCACCATTGCTGAGGAGGCATCAGGGGATGACGATGAGCCTTTAGAGAAGAGGAGCCAAGAAGAAAAAAATCAGTAGTGATGGTATGATCCTCCTTCTCTCGTTTTCCGCTTCTTTCTTTTTATGAAGGTTTTCTTTTGATCCATTGCTTCCGTTCTTGTGGCAGAAGTTGATGATTTGGTGATGCCCGAGGTTCCGGCCAATGAGGCGATGACGGATCCAGTTGTGGCATTTGAGGAAGAACCAAGGGACTCTGGAGTAGATCCAAAATCTTCACCTGGTATGATTTCTTTGCCTTTTTTTAACTTCCTGTTTTTTTTTTCTTTGCTGCCACTCGCAGACACATTTTTGGTTTCCTTGCCAGTTGACTTGCCACAAGATTCTAATGACTTCGAACTATCCATGGATGCAACTTTTGACGATGCTTCGGATGAGTTCATGGAGGCAAAAAGCATTTTGCCGGTAGTCGAAGAAGGTATATAGTAATAGTCTTGATATTTGATTTTTGACAAGATCATATTCATACCTTTTTCATCTTTCATTGGCAGGTTGTGAGGCGACACGAGAAGTTCCTCTATCCTTCTTAGGGCTAGAGCAAGGGGTGCCCGCAGATGATCCAGGAGTAGGGGCTTCGTCCACCAGTTTTGATAAGGCAGAAGAGAGCCCGCATGCTGATATTCCTTCTCTAGTGGCTCCGATTGGAAAAAGCTTCTTGATTACTCTTCCGACGGTGCATGACATGGGCAGTCGACCAACGGAGCATGACGAATCTTCATCTGGGCCATCCCTTCAGTTTGCGAAGAAGGTGTTGAAGAGAGTTTTAAGCTCATGGGTTGAGACTTTCTGTTCTGGCCATTTGGAAGCTGGTTTCGGCATGATTAAGCATGTGCAGGACATTCTTGCTAATAGCGAAGAGGTTGGTCTGGACATTACAAATGCCAAGGCATTTGTTGATGAAGTGATAGCTTTGGGCAACAAGTGGATTGAGACCAAGAGTTTCCCAAATGGTGACTTCTTTAATGAAATTTTGTCAAGCCTTCCAGCGAAGTCAAATATGAAGTGGATGAGATTTCACGGACTCGGAAGCAGTTCATTTGGGAGAGGAACGTCACCGAGTTGGCTATCATCCGGTTAACACGAGACTTGCACCGTCTTGATAGGGAGGTCGTTGAGGCCAGGCAACGCCTTGAGCTATTGGAAGAACAAGCCGCTGCCAAGTGGACTGCTATTGGGGAAGCTCTAGCTATAGAGGGGATTCTCATTCGCCAAGTTGAGGAGGCTGAAAGCAATCTCCGGAGGAAGACTCAGGAATATGAACAATGGCAAATTCTCTACGAAGAGCTTCCTCATGCTGAATATGGATCGCAACAGCCCGCTGCATTTTGTGGAAAAGTTCTGAAGAAATGTGGCCTGGAACCTTTGGAGGCTAAGGCCAAGAGTCAACTTAAGGAGTTAAGTCTTTGGCTGAAAACCATGTCGGACTAATTTCCTAATTTGTAACAAACTTTTCCTTCTTTTCTTTTGGTACCTCCATGTATAAACATTTTTGGTACGTTATGTACCTTTTACTTAAATTCCTTTTTTGATGAAAATAAGCAAAAGTCGCATGAGAATGTTTGTTTGAGAATTTGATCAAAAGGTTGTCATTTTGCAAAAATCTTTTGTCAAAGGGTTGTTTTGGGCATGAAGGCCAGATTTTGTGGCGAAAAGTCTGATTTTGTGGCGAGAGGCCTAATTTTTGAGATGGCATGAAAGCCGAATTTTGGGATGGCATGAAAGCCGAATTTTGGAGTGGCATAGGAGCCAAAATTTTGTGGCATGGAAGCCGTTTTTGTTTGTGGCATGGGAGCCAAGATTTTTTGTTTTATGGCATGAGAGCCCAAAATTTTGTTTTTGGCATGAAAGCCAGATTTTGTGGCATGAAAGGGGAGTTTTTTTTTTTTTTTTGAAAACCAAGTTTTGTTTTGTTAGCATGGAAGCCATATTTTTAATTCTTTGGCGTGAAAGCCAAGTTTTTGGCATGAAAGCCGAGTTTTGGCGTGAAAGCCGGGTTTTTGGCGTGAAGGCCAAGTTTTGGGCGTGAAAGCCGAGTTTTGGCGTGAAAGCCGGATTCTTGGCATGAAAGCTAAGTTTTGGCGTGAAAGCCAGGTTTTTGGCGTGAAAGCCGAGTTTTGGGCGTGAAAGCCGAGTTTTGGCTTGAAACCCGAGTTTTCAAAATGCAAGTATCGACTAAGAGTCGCCTCCCTACTGAATGGTATTCCAATTATCGATGGAATGTCGCTTCCTTACTCATTCGGTTGCGAGTATCGATGGAATGTCGCCTCCTCGCGGGTTTTGGTGCAAGTATCGACTGAATGTCGATTCCTTGCTTTTTTTCAAAAATTTTGTTTTGTGGGTATCGATGGAATGTCGCCTCCCCACGATTTTTGAAATTTGAGGTTTTTTCGAACCTTTGTTTTTTGTTTTCAAATTTGAGTTGTGGATATCAGCTGAAACGTTGCGTCTCCACGATTTTCGAAATTTTGCAAGTACTGACGAGGTGTCGCTTCCTTGTGATTTTGAGGTTTTGGAAGTATCGAATGGGGTTTGCATCCTTCCGATTTTTGGGTTTTGCGAGTATTGACTAAGTGTCGCTTCCCGCGATTTTATGAAAAACCATTTTTGTCTAAAGACACGAGGGCCTTAAATTTTGACTCAAAACCATTTTTTGTGGTAAAAATCGGGGTGGACTAGGATGGAAATTCCTGAGTCCCGATTTTTGTTTCAAACCATGAATTTTGGGTTCAAGGATCGAAAGTTTTGGTCAAGTTAGGGAAGAGGCTCCTAAACTTGGATTTTTGGGATTTTTTTTTTTTTGAACAATGAAACATTGAAAGTAAGCATTGTTTTGAGGTTTTTTAGGAACTTCAACGTAAAAATGAAAATTCCAAAAGGAGTGGGTTTGACGAACAAGTACCTAGGAATAGGCTTTGGCCATGCAGGCATCACTCTGACCCAATAGAGGAAGTCTTCAAGGGTAGTATCGCTTCAAGAACTTGCCATTGATGGGTAGGATACATCTGTCGCCCTCCATATTTAGAAGAGCGTATGCGCCATTGGAGAAGACTTTGTCGATGACGAAGGGTCCTTCCCGTTTTGGTTCGAACTTGCCTATGCATTTGTGGGCAAAAACCATTGGCCTTTTCACCGCAAGAACCAATTCACCCTTTTTGTGGGGCGCGTTGCCTGACCTTCTTGTCGAAAGATCTTGCCATGCGTGCTTGGTAAAGCTCAACGCTTTGTAGAGCTTCGAGCCATCTTTCATCGAGATTATCTAGTTCTTGGAGTCTCAATTTGACATTGCTTTCTTGCGTCATGTCATTTTGCAGAGATACCCTCAATGAAGGAATTTGTACTTCCAATGGCACAACAGCTTCGCATCCATAGACCAAGGAGAATGGTGTGCTATGGGTTGGTCCTCGAACGGTGGTCCGATAGGCCCATAAAGCTTCAGGCAGTTTGTCGCTCCAGTCTCTTTTGTGACTAGAGACCATTTTCTTGAGGATTTTGCAGAGTGTCTTGTTGAAGGCTTCTGCCAGTCCATTCACTGCCGGGTTATACGGAGTCGAAGGACAACTTTGGATTTTGTATTTATCGCAGAACTTGTAGAATCTGTGATCCTAGAATTATGGTCCGTTATCATGGATGAATCTTTTAATTATGCCAAAGCGACAAATGATGTTGGTTTGCAAGAATTGAAGGACTGATGAGGTCTTCATTTCGTTGAGCACGAATGTTTCTGACCACTTGGAGAAATAATCCGTAGTGGCGAAGATGAAGTGATGACCTTTGCTCGATCGGGGAGAAATAGGACCTATGATGTCCATACCCCAGGTTTCGAAGGGCCATGAGATCTAGCCATTCTGGAGGCATGTGGACATAATCTCTATGAACTTGGCATTGTTGGTAACGTTTAGCAAATTGCATCGCGTCAGCTACCGTGGTAGGCCAATAGTAACCTAACCTTTTTATCTGATTGTAGAGCTTAGGACCAGCCTGATGGGCTCTACAAAGACCAGCATGAACTTCTTTTAGAGTTTCTTCCGCCTTTTGTTGTGACAAGCAGCGTAGAAGTACTTTGTTAAAGGATTTTCTATAAAGCATTTTGGAGGGAATATCCAAATGAAAGTTCGGGGCTCGTCTTTGGCTACTTACCCGCTCTTTTGGATATTCTGACAGGATTCCGAACATAATGTAATCAATGAACGGATCCCTCCAATCGCCGCTCGGAGGTCTAAGGATGGAAATTCGACTTCCAACCACTTGGTGGCATTCAGCGACTGCTTGGTGTGTGTTGAGAGGATGGAGGATCCTTTTTTGACACATTGAAATTTGCATGTCTTCCACTTCTTGGATCGCTATAGATACAGCAAGTCTAGCCAGGGCATCTACTTGGATGTTTTCACCTCTGCGGATGTGGGTGATGTGATAGACATTAAACTTTTGTCGAAGTGATTGTGCCTTGTTGTAGTGAGGCAACAGATCAGGCTTCCTGATTTCATATTTTTGATTCATTTGGTTGACGATTAGTTGCGAGTCCCTAAAGGCTTCCAGCATGGTGATACCGGATTCGAGGGCGAGTTCCAATCCTACAATCAGGGCTTGGTACTCAATTGCATTGTTTGAACATGGTTCCAGTAGCGAGAATGCATGTGGAATCATGTACTTGTTGAGACTAACAAAGAGAATGCCAATTGCCGATATCGGCTTTCTTTTTTCATTTGTCCTAGTTGCACCATCGAAGTACATGTCCCAGGAGGCATTTGATAAGGAGGTCTCCACACTGTAGATAGGCTCGTCTAGGAGATCATCCTTTAGTGGAGAATCCTTAGGCAGTGGATGCTCTACGAGAAAGTTTGCCAGAGATTGGCCTTTCATTGCTTTCTATGGTACATGCCTAGTATCAAATTGTGATAGAAGGATGGACCATTTTGCCAGTCGAGCATTGAGAGAACTTGCTTTTGTGACAATGACTTTTAAGAGATTGATCCTCAAAATCAGGTATACTGTGTTTGACAACAAATAGTGACGTAGCTTTTGTACAGCGAACATCACTGCCAGGCATTCCTTTTTGACTGAAGAGTAGCGATGCTCTGCACCTACCAACATGTGACTGAGGTAGTATAGAGCAGCTTCTTTTCCTCTGTCGTTTTCTTGTGAAAGTAGAGCTCCCAAAGAATGGTCGAGGGCTCATGTGTACAGGATGAAGGGTTTTCCAGTCGTGGGAGCAGCCAATATTGGAGGTTTGGTCAGGTATGACTTGATGTCTTGAAATGTGGCTACACACTCAGCGTCCCAAACAAAGTCTACACCTTTCTTCATCAAGCGAGAAAATGGACGGCATTTTCTTGATAGATTGGAAATGAACTGTCGGATGTACACCAACCTCCCTTGAAGCCCTTTGAGTTCTCTTAAGGTTCTTGGAGATGGCATTTCTAGGATAGCCTTGACTTTGGTGGGGTCAAGTTCTATTCTGGCTTTCCGAACTATGAATCCGAGGAACTTACCCGATGAAACACCGAAGAAGCATTTGAGGGGATTCATCAACAGTTTGTGTTTGCGAAGTCGGAGGAAGACTTCTCGAAGATCTTTGAGACGGTTTTCTTTTCTTTGGCTTTTGATGGCGAGGTCATCAACATAACATTCGACCGTCTTGTGCTGCATATCTTGGAATATCTTTACCATAGCCCCCTGATATGTTGCACCGGCATTTTTCAGACCAAATGGCATGACAGTGTAGCAATACTCACCAAATGGAGTCCGAAATGATGTATGTTTTTCATCTTCAGGATGCATCTTTATCTGATTGTAACCAGAGAAGCCATCCATACATGTCATTCGCTCAAATCCGCAGGTGTTGTCAATCATTACCTCCGGTATGGGGAGTGGGAATTCATCTTTGAGGCATGCACCATTCAGGTCTCTGTAGTCAATACAGACCCTGATTTGCCCATTTTTCTTTGTCACGGGGACATTGTTGGCCAACCATTCAGGATGCTGTTCCTCGCGGATGAAGCCAACGCTTTTGAGTTTCTGAACTTCTTGTTTAATTTTATCCATCACGTCAGGACAGAATCTTCTTGGGCCTTGTTTGACAGGCTTGATATCTTTCTGCAGATTGAGTTTGTGGACTGCTATTTTGGGGTCTAAGCCAGGCATTTCAGCGTAAGACCATGCAAAACAATCAACAAACTCATGAAGAAAAGCGATATACTTGGGTAACTCATCATTCTTTATATTCTTACTTCTGAATACTGGATGTGGGTTATCAGGTGTTCCCAAGTCTATCTTTTGAACAGAATCTTCCGTTCGAAGGTTTAAGCTTGGTTCCTCCACAATATCTTCGGAGGCTTCCAACCCAACAAGACCTTCTAGATTTCCAAGGGCATTTTCAGACCAAGGTTCTGCTTCCGTCCATGAATCTTCTTGATTGATACTCTTCTTAAGACTTGCTATGAGATGATCTCAATCACTTGTTGAAACTAGATCGAAGTAAGGCACTTCTTTTGGAGAAGATGGCTCTTCTGAATCAAAGAACCGTGTGTCTGTGTCATCGGACAATTCCTTTTCATCATCAGAGAAATCGTACCAATTGGATGAGCTTCCAAGATCCTCGATGGGTGATTCTTCAGAAAGGTATCCAGGGAGCTTGATGTCTTCATGGATACGAGACGTTGAGGCTTGATCGGCAAAACGATTTTGCAGCCTTTATGTCAACTGTCTCAAAGGAGTGTCAGGATCATACCCCAACCCATGTGAAGACTTATATATCTTACGGTGGAGTCTCCAATCTTCCAGTTGGCTTTTGGTCAGGGTGTTGCGACCCCGGACTGAGACCCGGGCCCGCAACAATGATGTGAAGTGTCTAGTGACCAAACAACCAACTATCAATTACGATTAACCCATAGGTTTCCGCGGTGAGGATTCCCAAAACACACTTGGAATTTGTCTCACTATCACTATGATTTGCGGAAGTGTGTAAGTAATCTTATCTTGTCCAATACATGTGTTACAACATCAACTGACATAAGTTAAATCATCTTCACGACAATGTTCAGAGAAGGAAACATAAACATGGCATTACCATAAATTAACTTTCAAGTTTTCAAAAGAACAAAAGTAAGTTAAGTTGAGTTTACATAACCCTAAAGTATCAAAAGGGCCAACAAAGGCCATACATCCAAAAATAACAAAACAAAATAGTCCCATCCATGTGTCATAAATAACAAAACAAAATAGTCCCATCCATGTGTCATACACAAGACCCCACCCGACGTCTAGAGCACGTCGTCGGGTTGCCACTCACGGGCTGGGGGTGGCTCGAAAGCCTCCTCCGGGCGCTCTTCCTCAGGGGCAACGGCGCCTGCATCTAAAACATCAAAGCAAAAAGGGTCAGACACGACGGTTTGGCAGGTGATCAATTTAGGCATAAAATAAATCGGTACTAATAATATGTCATGAGTTCTGAACAAATCATATTTAAAGTGCAAAGTAAACTAGCATGATTTAAAGAAAACATCATGATTCATTAATCCACAATGAGTCTATCCTTTCTCAATCACACACGGTGACAAGAGCAAGCACGACACGCAAAGCACGACACGCAAAACACGATCCCACGTCGTGCAAGATAGATGGGGAGGCCGGCCGCGGAACCGGAACACGCACGATGTGTAATATAATACATGACTAATTAGTAGATAGTCCACATGTTTAAGGAGCCCCGGACAGTGGATCAGACTGAAGGGACAGTCCAGACTCAGTGGTATTCAATGATATTCATGTATGCACAAAACATGTCGAGGCTTGTACAAAACTTATCGAAAACAAGGGAAAACACTTATCAAAACAATGACAAATGAAGCTAACAAGAATAGATTGTAAGATGTTCCCTAACAAGGTTCTTAAGTAATTCAAAACAAACTTATACTTGTACAAACAAAGCAAATGATAGAAAGCGAAATTCGATGTATCAAATCACAACCCCAAGCGAAACTCGTCAAGCATACAATAAGACCTTCCATTTGATATTCATGTGGTTGAGACCCGAATGTCTTAATGAGAGAGATTGGTGTTTCAGAAGGTAAAAAGACATTTTGAGCCTCAAGCACACAAACTCTAGCTTGAAAGTTCCTAATCATATTCAAGTTTTTAATCCCAAGTAAACCCCACAAACAAATCTACTTTTGAAAACTCGGTCAGCCCTCGGTTACTTGTCGGCTAGCCGAGTAGGTGAGTGTCGGTTAACCGTCAGCTAACCGACGGCTGACTGTCAGATTTCCTGACAAAAAATCACCATTCTGGAAATGGAACCGAACTTCCCTCGATTGGCTGTCGGTCGACCGAGATTGAGCTCGTGGGTTGGCCGACGGCTGACCGATGATTCCCTATCACAAAACATGTTTCTGTAATCGGAACCGAACTGAACTCGGTTGGTTGTCGGTCGACCGAAATGGACATGTCGGTTAACCAACAGATGACCGCCCGCTGACCGACTGAACTCGGCAGCCCAATTCAAGTCAGATCTTCAGTGCCTCTTCCTACACTCCTTTTCCCATTCCACTTCCTTTCCTTCTTGGTCAAATCCCTGCATTCCCCTTAAGCCTCCATGCTCTCCTAGGGGCCATTTCTATTCCAATTCCAACAACCAATGTTAGGGATTTTGTGTTTTGCAATTTGATGGATGCATTATCATTTTAATCATCATTTGAAGTTTCACGTAACCATTAATTTAGAAAATCTTGAAATATTGATTTTCACATACATTGGTTTTTAAGACTTTTAAGAATCATGTTTCATGCATGTTTTGGTTTTTAAACTTGGATGCATTAAATTTTGAAAAGAAGGTTTTTTTAATCAAGCAAGTCTATGGTTTTAAAACTTTCAAATCATCTTACGCATTTTAGGTTTCATGTTTTTAAAAACTCTTAGATTGATTTAAAACATGTCTCTAGGCTTCATTCCATGCCCCAAAGTCCCCCCAAGAAAATTACTTTGAAAAAAACACATGTGGGAAAACAGGACTTATACCGGCGGCCAGTATGGCACTTTTACCGGCGGCCTCGACCCCCTCGAAAAGCATATTTTCAAAAATAATATGACCGTTGCACTAGCAGTTGGAGCCTCATTTTTCTATAAAATGAGCTCTTCCTAGGGCTATTGAAGCATCCTTTGAGGCACTCTCTGGGGGAATTAAGTCTAAGCAAAAGGAAATGAGCAAACGGAGGCTAGGGGGTCTTTTGGTGAGCTAAAGCTTGAATCAATGAAGTTAAATCTCTAAGTAAGCTTTACTTTTATTAATCCTATATTATACGCTTTGTTTGAATTATTGGTAAATGAATTTTAGCATGATAACTATGATGTGTTGAATCCATTCTTCATTTAATCTTTGATCTAAGTTGGATTGGATTTTTCACCTTGATTTCAAACCAAGTTTGTTTTAAAATCTTCTTTAATCACGCTTAGCCAAAATCTTTGATTTCTTTTATAGCATGATTCATTTACTTGGTTGAATCTTTATTTGTTGTTTTCATTCATTTCAACCTTAGTTAAATTAGTTTGGTTTTCAAAACAACATTGCACATGCATCACATGTTTAGAGTTAATTAGTTTCATACAACTTGTGAGCCTTTGATTTTCACTTCATCAACAAGTTAGTATTTACACATGTGATTTGCATTTCACTTCAATCAAAACTTTTTATGTGCCTTAAACTTTTAAATGCTTTGAGCATTTATTGATTGATCTTACCTTTTAACTTGATTGAAGTTATCACACACACACAGCATGAGCATACACCTTGGCATTCATATAGTGTTTGTGTGAGTTAGATTCTCAATTTCATATCCGCCCATTTTAGAGGCATTGTAATTGAGCTTGAATTGTATCTCTTTTAGTGTTTGTATAGACACTACTTTGAGAGAAAATATTCTTCTTGTAAAGGTTATTGCTTAGCCTAAGAAAAGCATAGTGCAGAGGTTATTGCTTAGCCTTTGAAAAGCATCTTGTTAAGGTTATTGCTTAGCCTAAAAAAGCACATTGATAGGTTGTTGTTTAGCCTAGAAAAACATCATTGTAAAGGTTATTGTTTAGCCAATTGAAAAGCATAAATAGTGGAAATCCGGTAGGGTGTTGGACCACAAGCCGGTAGTGGATGTAGGCATTGAGGCCGAACCACTATAAATCATTGTGTCATGGTGTATGCTTTGTGGTGATTGTTTTTGTTTAGCTTCCGCATTTAATTTTATAATCATCATTTGTGACTAGTTAATTTTAAAGAAGTTAAAATTGTTCATATTTGGTCACTAATTTGAAGCTCCCCCTATTCACCCCCCCTCTAGGGTTTGGATCCCGGACTTTCAACCAAAACATCCATTCCATTCACAACACATTCCACCATTCTTTCATCTATTTGCAAAACATTTAAACAAGGTAAAATCACTTGGATTGAATGAAAACCTTCAAATAAAACTACTAGCATATGCATTTCAGCTAAAACAAAATTTCAAACCATATCACATAACTGAAACATCATATTATGCAACTAAAATAAATGGATGAACCAAAACATTGAAGGTAAAATGTTCAAACATGGCATGCATCAAGAAGAGCTAGGTTGATCACTTGCCTTGACAATAGCTAAGCTCAAAATCCCTCAAGATTCCTACCACACAGCTGAGTCCCGAAATGTACAAGAAATCCCATGAAAAACGTTCCAAAAATCATCATTTTGGGCAATCAAAACCCCCTTTTCGAAAATGGGTTTGCATGTTAGAGAAATGGAGTCCTAATGAGCGCAAAAGGCCACGTTGAAGGGGAGAGAAGATCCCTTACCTGAAGCTTGCTAAACGAGGTGAAGAGGAGAAAATGGAGATCTCTCCTAACTGGAATTTCCAAGAAAATGCTACCAATGGAGAGCTTGTGAAGAGAGGAAAAGGAAAATGGTCTCAGATTTTTAGATGGATGTCTCTAGGTTGGGCATGCAAAGAGAGAAAGGAGAGAAGATGAAGGAACTCCTCTCAGCTGGGTTGAAGAGTTGCAGAACGATTTTTCTGAAACGTGGGAGAGAGAATGAAGGTGATGACACTTAAGTCAAATGTGTTTGTGGGCCCCATTGACTTCAAAACTTGTGACGATTAAAACATCGACTTACGAGCCCCGGACGGAAACGACGAAGATGACAAAAATGATCATCGAAAAATCTAATTTTCAGAAAGTATAAATTTGGCATAGTTTTGAGATTTCGAAATTTGGGTCCATATTTGGTGTGAAATGACTGTTTTACCCTTTTAGTCAAAACTTGGATTTCTGGGTCTCAAACACAGATAGGCTGAAAACAAAAGTTGAACAATAAAATAAAACCATTAAAAAAATCAAAATCACGATAAAATCGAGAAAACTGAAATTTCCTCTCAAGCTTACACGTACACTCAAGGCACCCTTGAGTGTAACTAAATAGCATAAAACGCTCTCGAAATTCCCCAAAGCTAATTCCAAGATAAAATGAACCAATTTCTAACCCACGAACACTAAATCCACATTATAACTAAACACGCGCTTAATTAACACTAATCGCGCTAATCATGGGTTGCGGTTTGACATCCTCCACCCCTTAGGTTATTTGGTCCTCCAAATAAAAACATAATTATAGCTCGGGTAACAAGTCGGGATACTTTCTTTGAACTTGATCTCTTAATTCCCAAGTAGCTTCTTCTGGTTTGTGATTTTCCCACTGTACTTTAACCCAATGGATGGTCCGGTTTCTCAATTCTTGCTCTTTTGTGTCCACAATTCTAACCGGCTTCTCCACATACTAGGCATCTTCTCGAATCTCCAGTGGTTCATGCTGCAACACGTGTGAAGGATTTGGGATGTATCTTGTAAGACCCCGCCCCGAGAGTTTCCGTTTAGTGCTAATTAAGACGTGCTTTAGCTATAAGTGGGATTAGTGGAATTTGGTTAAATCTGGATTAGAATAGCTTTTTATAGCTTTGAATTATTTTGGAAACTCTTTTGATTTAGTGGAACCTTTGGGGGTTTCCCTTGTTGAGTTTTGTGTGATTTTGGGGGGTTCGTTTATTGTGTTTTGATTAGTTTTGGGATTTATTCAATAATTCTGGAAATCGGTAATTTACTTCATTTAATGTATTTTATTATTCCCGACAACTTTTGTATTTGCTCCGTTTCCATTCGAGACCTCTAAACCCTACTTTGCTAATGATAGGGGTAAAATAGTCTTTTTACACAAAAATCTGGACCCAAATTCCGAGATCTCAAAACCATGCCAAAATTATACTTTTTGAAAAATAGATTTTATGAGGAACATTTTTCTCTTCTTCGTCGATCACATCCGGGGCCCAAAAACCGATGTTTTAATCCCGACAAGTTTAAGTGATGGTGGGACCCACACCCACCCTTTTACAAAAAGGCCAGCCCATATCCTTCTTCCCCATTCGATTCCAGCAGAATGAGAGGGTGAGAGGAGCCTCTCCTTAGGGTTTTTCCCCTTTCCTCTTCTTCTTCTTGTTTTCTCACAAGACCCACCTCCAAGCTTGCCAAAATGAGAGATTTGTGCCCATATCCTTCTTCCCCTCATCTCAAGCTCTCTATGGATGCCATAAGAAGAGAAATCCAGCCACATTGAGGTTCTCCTTGAGCTAGTCTTCTTCATTTGAAGCACTTCCAAATTGGAGATTTGTGGCTTCAGAGGGTGATTAGGAGCTTGATTAGCTACTTTGGAAACCAAGGCAAGTGAATGATTGGATTTGATTTGAATAAGTTCTTGTTTTATTGAAAATGTGGATTTTTACTATTCATATTCCTTTAGTTTATTATGTTTCATAATGCTTTTGGAAAGGTACTTATTGATATAACTTTCCTCTTAGTTAGTTTATGAGAATGTATGCATTCATTCATTAAAGATTATTTTGGTCATTATGGACTTCTTAAATGATATTTGTACTTGCATTGAATGAGATTTGTGTTGGAAGGAGAATTAAATGCATTGATGGAATGGTGGTTGGTGGAAAGGATTAAGTGTTAAATGGAAGGGAATATACCCATTTCATGTTAGGAAATGGTTGGAGTTGAGGTG
This sequence comes from Persea americana, assembly GCA_029852735.1. Classification (NCBI taxonomy): domain Eukaryota; kingdom Viridiplantae; phylum Streptophyta; class Magnoliopsida; order Laurales; family Lauraceae; genus Persea; species Persea americana. Next base: position 11,467,312 of record CM056820.1, on the reverse strand, counting down.
AAAGGGTTTGGGAAAGAAAGAACTGAAATCTGCACCTGATGTGGAGTTCCCGCAGCTGGGCGGTCAGCGGGCGGTCACCTTGGCGGCTAGCCGACAGGTGACCGGCGGCTAGCCGACCCAGATGCGGTTAGAAACACAGAATGCTGTGTTCTGACAGGCGAACCGCGGTCAGCCCCGCGGTTAGCTCGCGGCTAACCGCTAACCAAAAACCCTGTGACCGCCAGGTAGCCGAGATGCGCGGTTAGAAATACAGAATGCTATATTTTAGCAGGGTGAACCGTGGTTAGCCCCGCGGTCTGCCAGCGGCTAACCGCCAGCTAACCGACAGGTGACCGAATTTCACCCAAAATTCCTGAGTCTTTTCTATAGTTTTCAAAGATGGGATTTAAAGGTTTGGATGGGTTATTCTAATGCCCTACCACCTTGGAAAGACCCAGGGGATGACATAAGGAGATTGACTTACAAAGAAGCACCATCTCGGAAATGTATTGCGACTTTTGGATTCATCAACTTGCAGAAGGAAACTTGGTATGTCCTCTATCATTCGAGTACCATACTAAGGGTAATAATAGACATACAAGATCCTTATACATGTTGCTTGAATATGGATGCCCCAATATATAGTCCCTAATGGTATAAGGATTTATTGCATTGTTTTACTCAGATTATATGTATAATTACCCGATCCTACTGGTTTTATCTCAAATTCTGATTTATACACCTAATATGTCCTGCCAGCCCCGTTTATGCATGAACAGATAATGATATGAAATGTGTGCTTACGAGCACCATGCCCCGCCTGTCCGAGTGTTTTATACTAATATAGTTTTGTACATGTTTTGATTTCTCATGTCACCTATGAGTCGGCACCACTACGCTTGGACGTCCTAGTCAGTCTGATCAACTGACTTGGGCCTCCCCCTTGTGCTCCCGCCAGTTGCAACTTGGATCCTGTCCTGTCCCGTTACCCGGTTCCGCGGCCGTGGTCTTGCCTAGCTATATGTATATGTATATAATGTTGGTTCTCGTCACTTCGTGTGCTCGAGCCCAACGCACGGAATGTGCTCTCATCACATTAGTGATAGAGAGGATTTAGCTTTAGTGTGGTTGCCAATCTGTTCCTCACGATTGTGCCTCCCCTGAAGAAGGGCAATTTGCAGGGTCCGCCTATGGACTGGGTTTGCAATGTGAGGAATACATGTTTTACAGTTGTTTTAAAAGAATACTTGTTTTACAGTTGTTTTAAAGGAATACATGTTTTACAGTTGTTTTAAAGGAATGCATGTTTTACCAGATATATATGCTTTTACACATGCTTTAAAATGAATACATGTTTTGTCAAGTATATAAGTTTTACACTGGTTTTAAATCTATGCAACTCTTGATAAAATACCATGATTTATCATATGTTTTATTATTCAGATTATCGTTATATCTTTTCACCCACCTGCCAGACCGTCGTGTCTGACCAACTCTTTTGGTACTCAGGTCCAGATTTCTTCGCTCTGAGCTAAGTGCACGTGCTGGCTGTGGAGCCATGAGTTGCAGATTTGTAGCGTTGGCTATGTCAGACATTTAGCTCGACATCTGAGTTACGTCACATGTGGAGTAGTGTTTATTTAGCTTGTTATTTGTATGGCTTTTATTAGCCTGTTCTCCGGGATTTTTAATTAATGCACATTGATACTTGTAACTTGAACATATGTGGGAATGAAATATCCTGTTACCGTCAGCTCTGTATTTTAATGTGATGGATTGTTCCAGTCTGATATGATTCTTGATACGATAGCTATATGCTAGCGGTTGAGTGCGATGCGGAATCCGATTGCCACGGAATTCGAGTAGCAACGCCACGTAAGCTTTCGCAAAATATTTAGAATGTGTTGCAATTGTCATCCTCACTCACGCAGATCCTAGGAGAAATATAATTATTACTTAAATCCCAATTTCACGCTCCCCGAGGTCGGGCCGCTGTAGGGTCCGGGTTTGGGGGCGTCACATATCTCTTCAACATAGAGACATGAAAAGCATTGTGCACCCCGGAGAGTTCCGGCGGTAACGCAAGTCTATAAGCAACGTCTCTAATTTTGCTCAAAATCTCGTACGGTCCGATGTATCTTCTTGCTAGCTTGCCCTTCTGACCAAATCTTAGTGTTCCTCTGACCGGAGATACTTTCAAAAATACCTTGTCACCCTCTTTGAGTTGTAAATCTCTCTTACGAGTGTCAGGATAGCTTTTCTGTCTGCTTCTGGCAACCTTTAGCCGTTCCTGGATCAGCTTGATCTTATCACTTGTCTCTCCAACTATCGTCGGTCCATGGAAACTACGTACACCGACTTCTTCCTAGCAAACGGGAGTTCTGCATCTCCTACCGTAGAGTGCCTCAAAAGGTGCCATCCCAATGCTGGAATGGTAGCTATTGTTGTATGCAAACTCACATAGGGGCAAGTACTCGTCCCATTGAACCTTAAAGTCTAGCACACAAGCACGCAACATATCTTTTAAAGTTTGTATCGTTCTCTCTGACTGGCCATCTGTCCGAGGATGGTATGCAGTGCTGAATTGTAACTTGGTGCCCATAGATTCGAATAGGGTCTTCCAAAACCGCGAAACAAATCTGCTATCTCTGTCGGAGGTGATGAGACGGGCTGTCCATGTCTGCTGACAATCTCAGTCACGAATAAGTCTGCTAATGTGCATCTTACTCCCGGTCTTCATAGGAATGAAGTGAACCGACTACGTTAGACGATCCACGATAACCCAAAATGCATTGTTCCCCTTCTTGGTCGTAGGCAAACCGGAAACAAAATCCATAGTGATGTGCTCCCACTTCCACTCTTGAATGTCTAGCGGCTGCAACAATCCTGGAGGCTTCTGATGTTCTGCCTTGATCTGTTGACATGTGAGGCACCGAGATGCAAAAGCTGCTATCTCTCGTTTCATGTTATTCCACCAGAATCGGTTTTTCACATTTTGGTACATTTTGGTGCTCCCCGGATGCATGGAATATCTCGTGCTATGAGCTTCGATCATAATCTCATTCTTCAATTCTTCGACGTTAGGCACACACAACAGGTCACGAAAATACAACACTTCGTCCACTACTCTGAAATATGGATGTTCAGCAATGTGCTCTACAATCTTAGGTAAATCTGGGTCTTGCAACTGACTATCCTTGATCTGCTGAATGAAAGTAGGCTCAGACGCTATCATACTTGCCAACATCACACCCTTCCTTAACGGTTGCACTTCCACTCCGAGTTCTTCAAACTGGTGTAAGACACTGAATCCTCTCAAGCTGGCCAAAACTGCTGATTTTCTGCTCAACGCATCAGCCACTACGTTCACCTTGCCCGGATGATACTTGATTGGAAAGTCATAATCTTTTATATACTCCATGCACCGTCTCTGCCTCATGTTCAATTCTTTCTGCGAAAACAAATACTGCAAGCTCCGGTGGTCTGAATGGACTTCGAATTTCGCTCCGTATAAATAGTGTCTCCACATCTTCAAAGCAAATACTACCGCTGCCAACTCCAAATCATGGATGGCATAATTCTTTTCATGGTCCTTCAACTGCCTCGAGCCATAAGCAATTACCTTGTCATTATGCATCAATACACAACCCAATCCTATATTTGAAGCGTCTGTAAAAACAACGAATCCTCCACTTCCTGACGGTAGAGTAAGAATCGGGGCTGTAGTCAGTCTCTTTTTCAACTCTTTGATGCTTTCTTCACACTGGTCTGTCCATACAGAAGGCACACTCTTCATAGTTAACTTGGTCAATGGTGCTGCAATAGATGAAAATCCTTGAACAAACCTTCTATAATATCCTGCTAACCTTAAAAAGCTTCTAATCTTTGTCACACTGCTTGGTCTTTTCCAACTAACAACTGCATCAACTTTGGACGGATCCACTGCTAACCCTTCTCTGGATATAACATGGCCTAGAAAAGCCCACTTGCTCTAGTCAAAATTCACATTTACTTAACTTGGCATAGAGTTGGTTGTCCCTCAAAAGCTGCAATGACGTCCTCAAATGCTCTTCATGCTACTCCTTACTCTTAGAATACACAAGCACGTCATCAATAAACACCACCGTAAAGTTATCCAAATACTCTGCAAATACCTTATTCATGAGGGCCATAAACATCGCAGGTGCATTTGTCAATCCAAACGGCATCACCAAAACCTCATAGTGCCTGTATCTGGTTTGGAAAGCTGTTTTAGGCACATCTGATTCTCTAACCCGCAGCTAATAATACCCAGACCTGAAGTCTATCTTGGAAAAAAACGCTGCTCCTTGCAAGTGATCAAACAACTCATCTATTCTTGGCAACGGATATTTGTTCTTGACGGTCATATGATTCAAACTTCTGTAGTCTATGCACACTCTCAAGCTTCCGTCCTTTTTCACGAACAACACTGGTGCTCCTCAAGGTGAGACGCTTGGTCTAATGAAACCTTTACTCAACAAATCTTGCAACTGGAGTTTTAGTTCATCTAATTCTGCTGGAGCCATCCTGTAAGATGCAATTGAAATCGGAGCTGTCCCTGGAAGGAGCTCAATAGTGAACTCAACTTCTCGAATTGGTGGCAATTCCGGGATTTCTTCAGGAAAAACATCCGGAAATTTGCGCACAACGGGGATTTCCTCCACCCCTTGGGACTGTTTATCCTTTGTGATAAACGCTATGAAAGCTTCACACCCACTGTTTACCATTCTGCCTGCTTTCAGTGCTGAAACAGTCCTCACTTGGTTTTTCTTCCTACTCCCCTGAAGCAACAAATCTACCTGTTCCCCTTTCAACTTAAAAGTGATAGTCTTACTATAGCAATCCGTGGTAGCATGATACTTCTCTAACCAATCAATGCCTAAAATGACATCAAAGTCATGCATATCTAGGATAATAAGGTCTGCTGGAAGGTTGACCTTTCCTAATAAAACCAAACAACTGGGGTAATATGTTCTACAAACAACCTGTTTTCCTACTGGTGTAGTAACAGTCAAAATATAATCGAGTTCTCTAAAAGGCATATCAATCATCTTTGCAAACATTGGAGATAAAAATGAATGAGTGCTGCCAGGATCGAATAAAATTTGAGCTTCTACTCCACAAATGAGAAGTTTACCTTCTACTACATCACCCGCAGCCTCTGCATCAACACGGTTGAGATGGTACGCACGTCCTTACTGCTGTGGCCTATTCTGCCTCCCTTGGGCATTTCTGTTCTGCTGCTGCTGAAGAGGACGAGCATTCTGATTCTAAGCTTGCTGCCTGCCTTGCTGCAGTTGCTGCTGAGGTGGTCTTGCCTAGTTCTGAGCTGGTGCCTGATTCTGAGGAGCTGCTTGCCTCTATGGATGATTCCTATTGGCTTGATTCTGCAATTGTGGGCCGTCCTTGATTGCATGGTCCATAGCACCACACTTAAAACAAGCACTGGAGGCTTTACGACATTGTGTAGTTTCATGGTTTTTGCCGCAATGTGCACATGCATTTTGCCTTGGAGGGTTCTGTTCTTGTTGTGGCTTCTTGTAACTCTGCTGTCTCTGATTCTGTTGGTAGTGTTGCTTCCTATCCTTTTTGATCTGATTGTTAATGTCCTCAAACTTGTATGCCTGCTGGACTGCCTCATCAAAGGTGGCTGGTGGAACTACCCCTGTAGCATCTCTCATAAGAATGAGGTTCAGCCCTTCTAAAAATTTTGTTATCTTCCTTTGCTCGGTATCAATGAGCTATCTAGCATATCTGCCTAGCCTCTCAAATTTTGTAACATATTCCAACACTATCATACTACCTTGTTTGAACTGCTGAAACTCTATAGCCTTTTGTCTCTTGATGTGAGAAGGGACATATTTGTCGGTGAAGTGGTTCTTGAATGTCTCCCATGCAGTGTCATCTGCCATAGCCTGATACGGTTCCTTAACCGTTTGCCACCAAGTATCCGCCAATCCGAAAAATAAAGAAGCGGTGAGGTTGACCTTCCGGATGCCCGTATAGGTGAATACATAAAAAAATTTCTCTGTGTTTACTAGCCAATCGCCTGCTACCAAAGCGTCCTCTTGACCCGAAAAACTCCTTGGGTCCTCTTTTCCTAAACCTTTCAAACAATATGGTAGGATCTCGGTCTCTATTGTTGATGATTATATTAAGGCCCCCTGTTGTCTAGGCTGTGGTTGGGGTCTGTTCTGCAGAGCTTCTAATAACTACCTTTGAACTTGTGCCATTTCCTCAGCCTTCTTAGCTAGTTGTTCTTGGAACCTTGCTTGGTTCTCATTGGCTTCTCATTGCAATCGAGCTTGGACTTCATTTGCTTCTCTCTGTAGTCTAGTTTGACTTTCATTGGCCTGCCTCTGCTATTCCAACATCGCTTGCATAAGTGCTTGAAACTGTGTTACAGTAGGGAGTTGCTCAAGATTTGTTTCATTGTTATTGGCGTTAGTATTGCTTCCGGAAGCATTTTGATTCGGAGCTTTCCTTGGAGGCAAGATGCTGTAAAACAAATTGTTAGTACATAATAACAAATTCGGGTTTGGTTTCTACGTCTATACTAACGATCTAACGAACTCACGAATCCTCGCCACGCCCCTAAGGGTTTCTAGTTTCTTTTATATGCCTGAAACATGTCCTGCTCTGATACCAGTCATGTCGCAACCCCGGACCGAGACCCAGGCCCGCGACAATGTTGTGAAGTGTCTAGTGACCAAATAGCCAACTATCAATTACGATTAACACACAGGTTTCCGCGGTGAGGATTCCCAAAACACACTTGGAATTTGTCTCACTAGAACTATGATTTGCGGAAGCGTGCAAGTAATCTTATCTTGTCCAATACATGTGTTACAACATCTACTCACATAAGTTAAATCATCTTCACGACAATGTTCAGAGAAGGAAACATAAGCACATCATTACCATAAATTAACTTTCAAGTTTTCATAAGAACAAAAGTAAGTTAAGTTGAGTTTAGATAACCCCAAAGTATCAAAAGGGCCAACAAAGGCCATACATCCCAAAATAACAAAACAAAATAGTCCCATCCATGTGTCGTACTCAAGACCCCACCCGACGTCTAGAGGACGTCGTCGGGTTGCCACTCACGGGCTGGTGGTGGCTCAAAAGCCTCCTCCGGGCGCTCCTACTCAGGGGCAATGGCGCCAGCATCTAAAACACCAAAGCAAAAGGGTCAGACACGACGGTCTGGCAGGTGATCGATTTAGGCATAAAATAAATCAGTACTAAAAATATGCCATGAGTTCTGAACAAATCATATATAAAGTGCAAAGTAAACTAGCATGATTTGAAGAAAACATCATGATCCATTAATCCACAATGAGTCTATCCTTTCTCAATCACATGTGGTGACAAGAGCAAGCACAACACGCAAAACACGACACGCAACACACAATCCCACGTCATGCAAGATAGATGCAGAGGCCGGCCGCGGAACCGGAACACGCACGATGTGTAATAAAATACACGACTAATCTGCAGATAGTCCACATGTTTAAGGACCCCCGGACAGTGGATCAGGCTGAAGGGGCAATCCAGACTCAGTGGTATTCAATGATATTCATGTATGCACAAAACATGTCGAGGCTTGTACAAAACTTATCGAAAACAAGGGAAAACACTTATCAAAACAATGAAAAACGAAGCTAACAAGAATAGATTGTAAGGTGCTCCCTAACAAGGTTCTTAAGTAATTCAAAACAAACTTATACTTGTACAAACAAAGCAAATGATAGAAAGTGAAATTTGATGTATCAAATCACAATCCCAAGCGAAACTCGTCAAGCATACGATAAGACCTTCCATTTGATATTCATGCGGTTGAGACCCGAATGTCTTAATGAGAGAGATTGGTGTTTCAAAAGGTAAAAAGACATTTTGAGCCTCAAGCACACAAACTCTAGCTCGAAAGTTCCTAATCATATTTAGGTTTTTAATCCCAAGTAAATCCCACAAACAAATCTACTTTTGAAAACTCGGTCAGCTCTCGGTTACCTGTCGGCTAGCCGAGTAGGTGAGTGTCGGTTAACCGTCGCTAACCGACGGCTGACCGTCAGATTTCCTGACAGAAAATCACCATTCTAGAAATGGAACCGAACTTCCCTCGGTTGGTTGTCGGTCGACCGAGATTGAGCTCGTCTGTTGGTTGACGACTGACCGACGATTCCCTGTCACAAAACACATTTGTGTAAATGGAACCGAACTGAACTCGGTTGGTTGTCGGTCGACCGAAATGGACATGTCGGTTAACCGACAGATGACCGCCAGCTGACCGACTGAACTCAGTAGCCCAATTCAAGTCAGATTTCCAGTGCCTTTTCCTACACTCCTCTTCCCATTCCACTTCTCTTCCTTCTTGGTCAAATCCCTGCATTCCCCTTGAGCCTCCATGCTCTCCTAGGGCCCATTTCTATTCCAATTCCAACAACCAATACATCCATTCCATTCACAACACATTCCACCATTCTTTCATCTATTTGCAAAGCATTTAAACATGGTAAAATCACTTGGATTGAATAAAAACCTTCAAATAAAACTACTAACATATGCATTTCAGCTAAAACAAAATTTCAAACCATATCACATAACTAAAACATCATATTATGCAACTAAAATAAATGGATGAACCAAAACATTGAAGATAAAATGTTCAAACATGGCATGCGTCAAGAAGAGCTAAGTTGATCACTTGCATTGACAATAGCTAAGCTCAAAATCCTTTAAGATTCCTACCACAAAGCTGAGTCCCGAAATCTACAAGAAATCCCATGAAAAACATTCCAAAAATCATGATTTTGGGCAATCAAAACCCCCATTTTGAAAATGGGTTTGCATGTTAGAGAAATGGAGTGCTAATGAGCTCAAAAGGCCACATTGAAGGGGATAGAAGGTCCCTTACCTGAAGCTTGCTAAACGAGGAGAAGAGGAGAAAATGGAGATCTCTCCTAACTGGAATTTCCAAGAAAATACTACCAATGGAGAGCTTGTGAAGAGAGGAAAAGGAAAATGGTCTCAGATTTTTAGATGGATGTCTCTAGGTAGGGCATGCAAAGAGAGAAAGGAGAGAAGATGAAGGAACTCCTCTCAGCTGGGTTGAAGAGTTGCAGAACGATTTTTCTGAAACGTGGGAGAGAGAATGAAGGTGATGACACTTAAGTCAAATGGGTTTGTGGGCCCCATTGACTTCAAAACTTGCAACGATTAAAACATCGACTTACGGGCCCCGGACGGAAACGATGAAGAAGCCAAATTGATCATCGAAAAATCTAATTTTCAGAAAGTATAAATTTGGTATAGTTTTGAGATTTCAAAATTTGGGTCCATATTTAGTGTGAAATGACTGTTTTACCCTTTTGGTCAAAACTTGGATTTCTGGGTCTCAAACACAGATAGGCTAAAAACAAAAGTTGAACAATAAAATAAAACCATTCAAAATAAATCAAAATCACGATAAAATCGAAAAAATTGAAATTTCCTCTCGAGCTTACACGTACACTTAAGGCACCCTTGAGTGTGACTAAATAGCATAAAACGCTCTCGAAATTCCCCAAAGCTAATTCCAAGCTAAAATGAACCAATTTCTAACCCACGAACACTAAATCCACATTATAACTAAACACGCGCTTATTTAACACTAATCGCGCTAATCATGGGTTGGGGTTTGACACAGGGTGGGTTCCAATGGTGTGAGAATGCCCCGGCCACCTCCCAAACCAATTGGATTTTGAGCGTCATAGTCCATTTTAATCATGCAAGCTTGTGCCATTGGACTATATAGGGATAGTTGAGGCATACCTTCATTTTGGAAAGGTTCAAGCGAGGAATTTGATGACGAAGCTTCCTATTTATGTAAGAAGATTGGTTTTTCTTCTGCCGGGGCTGCCGGAACAACAAAGAAAGCAGACACAGGATCTTCTATGCCAGCAGGAGTCTCCAATGAAGTGAGGGAGGGCTGAACTTGTTGAGTATCAGCTTGGCTTGACAATGTGTCGTCTTTTGGCTCTAAATTTGTCTCAGAATCCTAATCCGTGCCATACATGATAGACACGAAGGAAACGACAAACTTGCCCCCAAGCTTTTGTTTTGTCTTCCTCGCTTTGATTGTGATTACAAAAGGTTTTGAAGGTTCGAGGGAGACAACGAAGGGAGAGTGATTTCTCTCTTTGGACTTGCCGAAAGGTTTGTTTTCTTCTAGTGATTGCTGAGGGGCTTTGCCTTTATCTTTCTGGAGATTTTTGGCAAAGGATGTTATTTTCTCCTCCTTTTCTTCTTTTTTGTCCTTATACATCTGAGAGTCTGCGAAATGAACTTCTTTGCCTTTGAAGGGCTTTTTGTCTGTTAACACTCGATGTATTAAGCCGTCGTCGCCAACAAACTTGATGCATTGATGTAGAGTTGAAGCGACGACACCATTCTCGTGTATCCAAGGGTGTCCGAGAAGGATGTTGTAGCATGAAAGTGGTTTTTATTGCATACACGGTGACCTCAGAGATAAGATCGCCGATTTGCAATTTGAACATGATTTTGCTGATAGGCCTTTGAGCACTCCCATTATATCCAAAGATAGATACAGATGTGTTACTCAACTTGCTAGGTGGAATACCCAGCTCTTCGAGTGCCATTGTAGAGATGAGGTTGAGTGCAGAACCTGGGTCAATCTGAACTCTGTGTATTGTCATCTCTTTGATGTACCTTGTGAAGTACAGGGGTCGATTGTGCTTTGTCTCGCCCAGCAGGAGGTCTTCCTTATTGAAGGCGATGGTCGCACTTACTGCTTTTTGGACCAAGAGGCATTGAATGCAAAATCCCTCAGTTTTATTCTTTTCTCCTTTTGAGGAAGTGTTTGATTTTTTGACCCTATAGTCCATTTCAATTTGTAGGACTTGTGGGGCATGTTTGTCGACTTCCGCATTCAGCCTTAGCAGTTCTGAAACGAGACTATCACGAGTTTGTGGCGATACTCGTAATAAGTTTAGGATGTGCAGTCGTGCAGGTATGTGTTTGAAGTGCTCAATCAAGTCATACTTGAAAGCCTCCTTGGGGCCTGCATTTTCATTATCATTGCCGCTTGGGGCATTTACAACTCGCTTTCCCGAAGGATTTACATAAGAAGAAGAAGAATATTGGTTGTAGTTTTTGTGGCAATCCCAGCCAGAGCGGGTACCGTTCCCAACTTCAAAAGCTTCTAAAGATGGTTCTTCTTTTGGAAGACCTTCTTCGAGATCAAGTGGTTGATACTTCTCATTTGAGAATGTTGATGCATCAGCATTTCCGTCCTCAGTAATTGCGTTGCATGGAGCATTTTCCGGGAACAAGTCTTGAACAGTTTCCAATAACTTTTCTCCTTTGTTGAGTATTTCTTTGGTCCAAACATCACCTATGAGGTCGGGTATCTGAGACCAGTTGACCGGGTTTTCATTGAAGAGGACTTCATCGGCCAGAGCTTCTTCATGGTGACCAGTTGGAAAAGGCTTGAATTCTGAAGTCACCGTTTCAGGAGATGAAGCCTGAGAAGGTGCTATCTCAGTGAAAGTCACATGAAAAGACATAGCTCTAGAAGATATGCTACCAGATGCATTTTGAGAGTCTACGGCCTCAGCAGTTGAAGCTTCAGATGCACTATCATCCTGAATTATCACATTGCAAGCAACTTCAATAGAAGATGCCTCCATAATGGACCGTTGGAAATCAGACTCATCCTCCGATGTAAGAGGATCATCAACCCAGCAATCTTCTTCATTTTCCGGAGTTATTGGAGAAGATGCTTGTAGATTCTCCGGGACTTCCGGTTCTAGATTTTGATGAAGCTGATTGATGCGATCCTGCTCTTGATCTACGGCAAGACGTTGCAAGATTCTCACATATTCTTCGAGATCCGGCATAGGAGCTAAATCTTCTTCTTCATCTGCTCCTTGTGGTTCAACATCGTTGGGTTTCACTAGGGCATTCGCTTCCGCTGGGTTAATAACACTTTGTTGAACAGCCTCTTGGTCTTCATCATCATCAGACCAGGATCCTTGTGGCTGGAAGGGGTTATACCAGATTACTGGCAAAATGTGAGATTCTGGGATCCATTCTTCATCGGAGAGATATTCTCCGGTTTCAAGGGATTCCTCCCACTCGTCGATATCATTGGCAGTGTCACTGGACTCGTATCCATCCATGGAGAATCCAACTACTGAGTTGCAAAAGTATGATGTCCCCTCTGTAGTCTCATTTCCGAGCCGTGGTGGCATGAAATCACCGAGGGTGAATTTTCTTACCACAATTGAAGTCTTAGGAAGGGACTCCTCTATTGCCCCTAGTGAAGTGGTAGAGGAGGTTTCTGCCTTTTCAGGGACTTCTTGCTTGGGCTGAGCCTTCTCCTGCTGTTTGAGCTTGCAGAGTTGTCTTTTGTCTTGCCTTCGCTATTGAGCGGTCGGCTTTGTTTTGACAATCTCCCAGTTTTCATCTTCTAGGAGATCGGGATGCACCCATATGGGCTGTCCATCTGGTGTTGGGTAAGGCACTAGCTCTTGGGACGTTTGAGTCATCTTTATCACCTTGAAGGAAGTAGTGATCTTCTCCTTTGGTAACTTTGATGTTTGTCCATATGACACCATGTTAACAGAGGCAGACCTGTAGTTTTTGTCAAAGGTGATGCCTTAGTTTTTTCACATCTCGTTGATCTTCTCTCTTACAACGAAACATTGATTAAGAGGAGGCGAGACCATTTGGTGGTATGGACAATATCGGGGATCGTTGGTTTTGCTAACATCTCCTGGTCTTTTGGGGTCTGGCAAAGTAAGTTTTCCATTTGCTAAGAGAGCCCCAAAAATTTCTTCAATATCTTCATCGAACGGGTATTTCTTCTCTACTCGTTCTTTGAAGGCATCAGAGAGTTCAGGCCTCTTACCTGTAGTTTTGTTTTCAGCTTTCTTTGGTGGCGAGGAGTTGACTTGGTTTGCACATTGAGAACCACATTTTTCTTTGGTTTGGAGGTCGGAATGGAGGTCGGCTCTTTCTTTGATGACTTCTGATTGTTTAGGTCTTTGATCACTGTTTCAGCCTCCATAGATGCTTCTAGGAGTTCTCCCGGATTCTTTGATTTGTTGCTGATGATCATGGAGCGGATCCTTGCTCTCATGTTGTTACGGCAGATGTCGACCAGTGACGCTTGTGGCAGTACTTCTGAGCATTTGTATGCCATCGCCTTCCACTTGTAAATGAAGTTGTATGTTGACACATTCTCTCCCTGTTTTAGGCTGCAGAGTTGAGCCAAGTAACAGGGTGATCCTCACCTTTAAAGTGGGTCAGGAAGCGTGTCTCTAGCATGGTCCATTTTTTAATGGAATCCTTTGGCAGAGTGAAGTACCAATCAAAGGCCGTACCTTTCAGGGTGCTTGCGAGGACACGGATCTTGAGGGCATCTTGATCTGTAATAGCTCCCGTCAGGATCTTGAAGTAGATGACATGCTGTCTAGCTGAACCTTTCCCTGTATATGTTTCGAGAATAGGTTGCTTGAATTTTACAGGGAACGGGACCGAGTCCATCCATAAGGGATATGGTGGCTTGATTCCATGCTCCTTCAATGTATCCTTTTCTTTTGTTTTAACAAGGATATCGTCCACGTCCTTTTTGGTAAGGGCGCGTGACTCATCTTCTCCACCATTTGCCTCATCGTGTGGAGGAACTTCATTATTTAGTGGACATTGGAGAGTGAGAAGAAGGTTTTCCATCAGAGCTTCTATTCTCTGCTATCCTTGTTCCAGCTGCTGGATGCGTGTAGTTATGTTATCATCCAGTGGAGGCTGCTTAGAGTTTGTAACTAGGACATTCACTCTTCGTGAGTCGAAAGAGGATATTGTCTTAGTGACTGAGCTGGAGCTCATTCTTCTAGATGAAGAGCCCAAGGATTGATCACTCCAGTGTCCTTGACTTGAAGAAGTGGGAGAATCTTCTTGATGTCTTCGTGTCCAGGAGACGCTGCGAGTCACCAGCCATATGACATGTATTTTTGTTGCTGACTTCTTGCGTCTTTTGGTTTCGCCAACCATATGGACAGCAGCAACTTGGTCGGGTCTTTCTTTTTCGACCCATCTTTTAGAGACCTGAAGCTCAGAATGCTGGGTTCTTTGCTTCTCTAGTCTCTTTTGTCAATATGCCGCGCGGCGACGTATACGACGAGCAATTTGAGCTTTAGCTAGCTCGAGCTGTGCTCTGGAAAATGAAGGATGTGGTCCCTTGTGTGCAGCAGCTGAGCTTATCTTCCTTGAAGCTTGGCATGGATAGGATCTGGACGCGGTCCTTTACCTGTCGCAGTGGGGCTTTGAATTTAGCAAGTTCAGCCCCTGTTGAGATGAAGGGTCGAACTGCAGAAGTGCAGGCCTTAGCAGGTTCTTGCAGAGGCCTTGTGATGCACGACTTGATTTTGGGCTTGTATGAGCAAGCCGGCTCATGCTGTGTTGGTTTTGTAGTTTGGCGAAGGGTAGGTTTCTCCTTCTTCATGTAAGTGAGAGGATAGAACCGGTTCTCCTTGAGAGGGGTCAGGTATGCTGGCTTTGTAGGTGCTTGTGACCTTCTCTGTTTTGGTGAAGGTCTCAGGGACCAAGTCCTGGGGCGGACCTGGTTTCTTGTAGGTTGAGGCTTTGCGAGATTGCCACGGGCCTCAGGTTTCTTGATGACCGCCTTTAGTGTCGGGGCAGTGACACGTTCAAGGGTGGTCTTCTGCTTCTTGGCGGGTGCAGTCTCATCTACGGGGAGTGGGAATGGTCCCAGCGACCCAAAAACGATAGTCCGGGGAGTGGAGGTCAACCCAGTGTTTTGAGAGTTGCCGAGGGAGGTGATGCTTCGGCAGCTGGCAGGGCGCTTGTGAGTGCGCATGTTTTGCTTCTTTTGAAGCATGAGTTGGTACTTGTCCTCATCAAAGGTGATGGTTAATGAAGCTGCCATTATTAGTTTGGAAAACTTCTAAAACAAGACCACATCCATTAGTAATCACAAGAATATAGTGATCATAAATGAAAAATACTATGGTTTTGTCTTTTCAACTTGCTCGAGGGGACATGGCCCCGCTTAAGAAAAATGAAGAAGGCAAAAAGCCGTAGAGGGTACAATTGTTTTGAATGCAAGTATGGTAGGCTCAGAATGAGCGTTCTAATGACTGCTAGAAACAATTGTAAACCTTAATTCAAATTACCGAGAAGCGAGGCTCACTCGAGGTAAGATGATATAAGGTTAGAGATACAAATGCGTCGGTCGCGAATACAGTAGACCCGAAAGGGCGTACTAGCACCGCTAGGCACAAATGTTGCAAATCGCATCCTTGGGAAGGACAAGATATGAGATTTTTTTGAAAGGCCAAGATTGAATTCACAAAAGAGAGCAAATGGTATTCCAATCCGAATACAGGCTCAAACATTTCCGCTAGCACTAAATCCGAAAGAGGAAGGAACCAGGATTTCTCATATTTGAATCCAATAATGATAGAAGTTTTTTTCTTTTTTTGTTTTGAAGAGAGATTTTTTTTAAGAGTACACATAGGTCTTCCAATTCGGTCTTATGAAACCTTAGTAAATAGATCAACCCCTAGGTAAAGGTAAGATTACTTAATGAACCCGTTTGAAGGACCCTTGCTTCAAACAGTCTAACTGCCTCCACATTCTAGACAAGGCTTTTCTTATATTCACTTTGGTCAAAGAATGCAATTGGTGCAACCTTGATGTTTTTTTTTTTTTTGAAAGATCACTAATGTACCCATCAAAGAGAGCAAATGGACCCTCCAGATCCGAACATTGGCTCAGCGATTTCCGTAAGCCATTGTACAAAAAGGAAAGAACCAAAGTTTCTCCAATTTGAATCCAAAAGAGAGAAATATGAAAAAAAAATTTCTTTTTTTTGAAAGATCACTAATGGACCCATTGAAGAGAGGAAATGGCCCCTCCCAATCTGAATGTTGGCTCAGCGATTTCCGCAAGCCATTGTACGAAAAGGAAAGAACCAAAGTTTCTCCAATTTGAATCCGAAAGAGAGAAATCTGGAAAAAAATTTTTTTTTTTTTTTTTTGAAAGATCACTAATGGACCCATCAAAGAGAGGAAATGGCCTCTCCCAATCTGAATGTTGGCTCAGCGATTTCCGCGAGCCATTCTACGAAAAGGAAAGAACCAAAGTTTCTCCAATTTGAATCCAAAAGAGAGAAATATGGAAAAAAAATTTAAAAATAGGTCAAGATTGGATTCGCAAAAAAGAGGAAATGGTATTCCAATTCGAACATAGGCTCAAACATTTCTGCGAGCACTAAATCCGAAAGGGAAGAAACAAGAATTTCTCAAATCTGAACCCAACGGTAAAAACAAAACTTTTTTTTTTTTTAGAAGAGAAAGAATGGAAATAAACTCAAAGAAAAAAATTTTCAAAGAATCCCATCTCTTGTTTTTTTTTTTTAAAGATGCAAGACCCAACATAGGCCACCAACTAGAAAAGAGCCAAGGAGTCTAAGCATCGTGTTCTCAAATGAACGAGTCCCACCGGGTGTGCCAACTTGATGGACCCGGCTCCGTCTCTCCCTCCACCCCGGGGTGGGGGAGGCGGGGGGTGGGTGAGAAAGAAAGAAGAAAGCGAGCATCAACATTTTTTTTGTACGGGTATGCCAGATTTTCTCCTCTACTTGGAATTTGAAATGGTGATCCGGAGATTCACCTCCACAAGTAGAAAGGGAAATCAACTTTTTTCTAACTTTCCATTGCACATATATTTTTAAAGAAAGAAACAAGATTTTTGAATGCCGTGAAAGGAAATTTTCAATTGCTTGCCGTGAAAGGCGGTTTTGCCATGACATGCTATTTTTTCCATGAAAGGCGATTTACAAATCTCATCAACAATGGTGATTTTTTTGTCTCTTTAAAAAAATACAAAATATAATAGAAAAGTAAGAAAATGAATCTGACTTCTAAGGAAATTGTGGGGACCCATTCAAATAGACGGTCGCGAGTCATGTATGGACTCCGCCATCGTCCTTCAAATGAGAACACATAATGCTTTCATTCACTTGGCTTGGCTTGGACCTCAGATTTTTAGAGGATAAGGACCGAGAGGATGTCCTATATCCAATAACAAGCCGAGTAGACGGGCTGAAGAGCCACATCTGGCCGTGTTGAATAGTAGGAGAATGGACCTTGGGGGGGGGGGGGGGGGGGGCGGGCGGTGGCCCCCCAAGGGACATCAATCACCTTGTGTTGTCTCTTGCAACAGAGTTTCTTCAAAGTAGAAGGGCTTCTTTGAGCAAGGATTTCTTCCGGAATCTTTCGGCTAGGGTTGCGGTAGTGTCGCGATCCCTTCTTCTTGGAATGACCCCCTTTTTATAAGCTTTTGATAGCCATGGGTGGGTTTATGGGCATTGATAACATTGATGCTCCATGATAGGAGGAGTTACAAGATTAATCTCATAATTTTTGTAACTCCTTTTTCTTTGGATATGATTGGCCGATGGAAAATAATGGGCATTTAATCGCTTTAATCTCCATGATGATGGGGATTTCATGATTAATTACCATGATTAAACTTCGTAATGATAGGAGTTACATGGTTAATTGCCATGATTACTTGGACTTGTAACTCTTTTTTCCTTGAATCTGATTGGGCCGTCCAAAATAATGAGTTAATGACCGCATTAACTTGCCATAAAAAGGGTCATTTAACTTCATTAATTAGTTGCCAGGGCACTTGAAGAGTCATGGGCCGCACATCGCCTCTAAGAATTCTTCTTGCGATGATCGCCGATGGATCCACACATCATTTGATGTTGGATGGTGATGAAACTTTAGATGTTGATTAATATCAATGGGCCGGCTACATCTATCCAGTCGATTTTTCGATCGGTCAGGCAGAAAGTGGACTTTCTTAGTGGGCCGGTTGGCGATTTTGAAGCGTGTGATGATGATCACATGCTCTTGATGGTAGATTTGAAATTTCAGTGAAGATCAGTTGATTTTAGTCACCAAAAATCAGATTTTCAAAAAATCACAGGCACCGGAATCCTCGAAACGTGAAAAAGGGCGAAAAAATGGCCCTTCTGGCGGAAATCCGGCGACTCGGGTTTCCAAGGTCACCGGAGACCATGTACCCATGGTCCTCGGCAACCATGGGCTAGGTTCGCCGCCGGCGACCATGGGCCAAGGTCGCCGGCGACCCTAGGCCATGGTGGTTTTCTCCTTTTTCGGTTGCCGTTTCTCGGCTTTTTTTGGGCTTCTTTCCTTGTTTTTTCTCCTATATTTTTCTTGACATTTCTCCTCATATATTGACTTGATTCCTCTGAAGAAAACTTGACGAGAAGCAGTGCAAATCGGAGCACAAAGTTTTCTCATTTTCTGAAAAGCCCAAGACTTTGTACCCAATTTTCCGCCAAAAGTCAAAACTAGGTCAAACGATGTTGGAATGACTTGAAATTTGACGTAAAGCTTCTTGAGCAATAGATAGGACCAACCATGGGCTTTTGTTTGTGTTTTGAAGCTATTTGGGGTCTTGTTGCAGCTAGACTTGATTTCGCCGTGAGGAAAATGTCGAGCTTTGATATACGGTTAATCAATGTCTGATTGACCTGAAATTTGGCAGGGAGCCTATTGGAGTCTTTTTGAGATGACCCGTTAGCTCCGATTTCGATCTCATGGTCCTGGGGAGCTCCGCCGCTGGGAGACTTGATTTTGTTTCCGAGCGTCAAAGCAGGGTCAAACGTTGTTGGAATGACCTGAAATTTGACGTGTAGCCCTTTGGAAGCATGTAGAAGTCACCCATATGCTTAGTTTGATGAGTGATGCCCTCGGTGGTTCTCGCCGCCAAGAGGCTTGATTTTGCTGCTCGAGAATTAATGGAGGATCAAACGATGTCGGTTTGACTTGAAATTTGACGTGGAGCCTTTTGGATGTATTTTGAGACCATCCATAGGCTTTGATCAAAGATTTAATATCTTCGACACTGTCGCGGTCGGGAGCTCCAACTCAGCTGTTGGAGGATTGAAGTTAGGCCAAATGGGGTCAAAATGGCCCGAAACTTCATGTGTACGCTTCTTTTGGCTATTTTGAAGGATCTTGCAGTTATTGTTTGATTCTGACAAGATTTGATGCTTGAAGTGGCTCTGCCTGTTTGTAGTAGGATGCGGCTCCATGTAGCCTTTGATGTTGAAGAGGCAAAGTGACATTTTTGGTGTCAACAACAAGGGGACTTGACAGTCTTATAGTATGTCACCAAATTCAAGAAACTATCTCGGTATGCCCCAGAGCTTGTCAATACTGAGGAGAAAAAGATAATCAAGTTCCTGGAGGGACTCAATCCCATTATTAAGCGAGATGCTACCGGTGTGGTCCTACTTGCCACCTTTCAAGAAGCAGTTAAAAGGGCTTACAAATTTGAAGATATTAATAACAAAATCATTTAGGATGTTCGAAGGGAACGTCAGCAGCAAGGGCAGAGATCCCATCAAGACAAGAAGTTGAGACAAGAGCAGAATCCCCCAAGGCAAGGCGGATGTGAACACTGTGTCAAGAATCACCTTTCCCACCAATGTTATAAGGTCATGGGTGGATGCTTTACATGTGGCCCTACGGACCACATGATGAAAGATTGCCCAAACAACCGGAACCAGGGCAACAGGCCACCTCAGCAGAATCAATAAGCACCTCAGAACCAACCAAGGCAGCCACAGTAGCAGAATCAGCCACAGCAGCCCCGCCAACAAACTCAGAACCAGAATGCTAGTCCACCTCAGCAAAATAGGAATGTGCAGCAAGGGAGATAGAACCAGAATCGGAATAGACCTTAACAACAGGGACGCGCTGTCGCGACCCCGGACCGAGGTTTCCCCAAGTCCGGGCCCCGCGACAGTTATGTCCATCCAACTATGATTAACCCACAGGTTTCCGCGGTGAGGATTCCCAAAAAAACGAACATGTAAAAATCTCACACGAGTAATGATTTGCGGAAGCGTGCAAGTAATCTCATCACAATTTAATGACATAAACCTAATGATTCTGAATTGCATAAGTTAAGTCATCATTAAGACAGTAATCAGAGGAGAAAATGTAAGCATAGCATTACCAAATTCAGTTCAAGTTTCAAGTTAACCAAAAAGCGTTAAATTACATAACCCCAAAAGTGTGAAAAGGCCAACAAAGGCCATACATTCCAAAATAGCAAAATAATCCCATCTATGTGCATCGTACTCAAGACCCCGCCCAACGTCTAGAGGACGTCGTCGGGTTGCCACTCACGGGCTGGGGGTGGCTCAAAAGCCTCCTCCGGGCGCTCCTCCGCAATAGTAACGGCGCCTGCATCTAAACACCAAAACAAAAGGGTCAGACATGACGGTCTTGCAGGTGAACAGCTTAGACATAATACAAGTCAGTTAATGTGAAAGTAATCAGCACTTAAAACATGGCATGAGTTCTAAACAAAACATGTTTAAGGTGTAATTCAAAATTAATATGATTTTCAATAAAATAACATGATTCACGGATCCACATTGAGCTCATCCTTTCTCCGTCATACGTAATGACAAGAGCAAGCGAAACGAAACAAAACGAGACGAAACGAAACAAAAGTCCGAGCCACACAAGGTGGGCGGAAAACCGGCCGCGGAACCGGAGAAAACAAAGATGTGTATAAATACACGGCTAATCTGCAGATTGCCCTTATGTTTAAGGACCCCCTAACTAGTGGATCAGACTGAGAGGGCAGTCCAAGCTCAGTGGTATTCTATGATATCCATGTATGCATAAAACATATCAATACTTGCACAAAACTTAGCGAAAAGTGGAGAAAAACACTTATCAAAACATGACAAGACGAGACTAACCAAGAATAGCATAAGCTACGACATCAAGGCTGGAAAAGTGTCCCCAATATAGTTCTTGAAACAAATCAAAAGCTAAACACCTGCTTATAAAATCAAAACAGGTACGAGACGGTATTCTTCATGTCAAAATTCAAGATTTCGAAACAATTAAGTCAAGTATATGCTAAGATTCTTTATTTGATTCTCGTGAAGTTGAAACCCAAATGTTGGAGTTTAAAATGAATTGGTGTCCCCGAAGCTAGACAACATTTCATGTTTCAACTGCACAGCATCAAGCTAAAGACCCCTTAACATATTCTAGTTTTTCTCTCCCATCGAAGCCCCTTCAAAGTTCTCCTTCTGTACACTCGGCCACTACGCGGCTACCTGGCGGCTAGCCGCTGGTTGGCTGGTCGGCTGGCCGACCCACTGACCGACTACTGACCGACTGTTCAGGAGAAATACTACTTTTCAGATTTCTTGCGCAGGTCGGTTAGCCGCCTACTGACCGCCCGCGGGCCGACCACGCCCTGTGCAGAAACTGAGTTACTGTTATTCTGACCGACACAGGGGCGGTTAGCCGTGGGTCAACAGTCGGCTAGCCGACGTCTGGCCGACTGCTGACCGCCGATCTGCGGCAGCTTTAGTTTGATTCAGATTTCACACCTCTTTTCACCATTTCGTTCCTTTGTCAAATCCCTGCATATCCCCTGAGCCTCCATGCTCTCCAAGGGGCAATTCCCATTCAAATTCTAACAATCCACACTTCCAAACACCTCGCAACATTTCCTCCATTCTTGCATCCATTTATAACACATTTTGGCAAGATAAAAACAACTTCAAATGGATGAAAACCATTAATACCAACCATTAGCATATGCATTTCAATTAAAACAAGATTTCAGATGATAACACATCTTTGAAACAATACCTTACCCAAATTAGCATGGAAAAGAAATCAAACCATGAAAGATAAAATAATCAAATATTGCATGCATTATGAAGCTAAGTCGATCACTTGCCTTTACAAAAATCCAAGCCCAACAAACTCAGAAAATCCTACCAATTGTACTCCACGAAATCTACAAGAAAATCCATGAAAAGAACTTCAAAAATCCACCAAAAAGAGAAGACAATGACCCATTTCGAAATGGGTGTTGCATGCGTGAAAAATGGGCTCCTAAGGAACTCAAAAGACTACATTGAAGAGGAGAAAAAGATCCATTACCTGAAGCTTGCTAAACAAGAAGAGGAGAAGAAAATGGAGTAGAAACACGGCTGGGATCTCCAAGAAAATGGTAGCAATGGATTCCTTGAGTTGAGAGGAAGAAGATGGTATGATTGGTTTTTGATTTGAAGCTTTCTAGCTTAGGCATGCAAAGAGAAGAAGGGAGGGGAAGAAGAAGAAGTTACAACTGAGTTGAAGAGGGTTGCAGGGAAGAACCGAAATGAACAATGAAGGAGGGGAAGACTCATTTCAAATGGGTTCTTGTGGGTCCCATTGCTCAAAGCTTGCAATGGTTACAACACTGACTTGGGGGCCCCGGATGAAAACGACGAAGAAGACTAAAATGATCGTCGAAAAATCTAGTTTCCAAAAAGTATAAATTTGGCATAGTTTTGAGATTTCGAAATTCGAGTCCAGATTTGGTGTGAAAAGACTGATTTACCCCTTTGGGCCAAAACTTGGGTTTCTGGGTCTAAAACACAGACAAGCTGAACACAAAAGTTTATCAATAAAATAAAACCATTCAAAAGAGATCGAAATCACGATTAAAATCAGAAAACTGGAATTTCCTCCCAAGCTTACACGTACACTCAAGGCAACCTTAAGTGTGACCAAATAGCACAAAACGCTCTCAAAATACCCCAAAGCTAATTCTAGACTAAAATTGGACCAATTTCTAATCCCACGTACACAAAACTCACATTACAACTAAACACGCACTTAGTTAACATTAATCGCGCTAATCCTAGGTCGGGGTTTGACACGCGCATATCATTTGAATCAAGTGGAAGCAAATGCAGCGGGCAATGTCGTAGAAGGTACACTTTTTGTCTGTGGAGTAGAAGCTAAAGTACTGTTTGATTCTGGATCTACACACTCATTTCTATCTCTTATGTTTGTTAAAATGATTGATGCGCCTGTTAGCGAACTAGACTTTATTCTAACTGTCATGACACCAGTAGAAAAAAAAGTCGTGTGTGGAACATATTATTCTAATTACACATTTAAGATAGGTGATGTTACATTCCTAGCAGATCTTATCCTCTTGGACATGCATGACTTCGATGTCATATTAGGGATGGACTGGTTGTCAGGACACCATGCTACTATGGACTATTTTAACAAAACTATTTCTTTCAAATTGGATGGGACATCACTAGAAGTGAAATTTCATGGAGAGAAAAGGTTCCACAGGCTAGTGTGATTTCAGCATTGTCAGCAGTCAAGCTATTAAGAAGTAGATGCGAGGGATTCATAACATTTATTATAGAGGACAAACAACCCAAGGGGTGGAGGAAATCCCCATAGTGTGCAAATTTCCAGATGTGTTCCCGGAAGAAATTCTAGGGTTGCCACCAGTCAGGGAAGTTGAATTCACCATAGAGCCTATGCCAGGAATGACTCCAATTTCCATTGCCCCGTACAGAATGGCTCCGGCAGAGTGGGTGAATTGAAATTAAAGTTGCAAGAGTTGTTGAAGAAATGTTTTGTCAGACCAAGTATATCACCTTGGGGAGCCCCAATGTTGTTTGTTGAGAAGAAAGATGGAAGCTGGAGAATGTGTATAGACTACAAGAGATTGAATCAAGTGACCATAAAAAACAAGTACCCATTGCCAACAATAGAAGAATTATTTGATCAATTACAGGGAGCAGAGTATTTTTCAAAGATAGACTTAAGGTCCGGATATTACCAGTTGAGAGTCAGAGAATCGGTTGTACTGAAGACAGCTTTCCGGATGAGATATGGGCACTATGAATTTATAGCAATGCCCTTTGGACTGACAAATGCACCAGCTGTCACGTCCTCTGAACACGATTAGAGAATAAATCGGATCCGAGGAGTGAAATTTAGGGCTAATTAAAATTTTTGCCCTTTAGGCCTAAGGATCGTAAGTCCGCCGTGAGGCTATTGTATTTCAAACCTCAAGTAATATAAAAACTGCGGGATTCGTTCAATTCAAGGCATTTGTGGATATATTACAATGAATAATAATCTCATTGAGAATTTATAGTTTCAAGAAACAATTTAAGCTATTCAAGGAGTTAATTTATTTACAATGGCCATCCTAGAAACTAAAGGCCATTAAACACAAGTGAAGTCAATGAAATAAATATCCAACGATGAATAATAAATGAATGAATCAAAATCTAGTGAAGTCCCATATGAGTCTCTCAAGTGCCGGGTAGGATGACGCTACTCTACGTCATCGGCACGCCACTTTCGCTCCTTTTCTGTTGGTTGGAGATCCTCTGGGACCTCCTCACCTGCCTGGTCGTTATAGTAGTCACCTTGAGTGTCTGCACACCTAGGAATAGAGTCAACAACATGTTGAGCAATAAATAAGAAAAATATAAATGAACATGGCATACATCAAATATAAGAATAATAACAGGTATAACAATCATGTGAATATAAGGAAACGAAGCTAGGCCTAAAGCATGAAAAAATGTCATCAGGAACAATAACAGGAATCCTAACAAAACTAACAATCACCAAATATCCATGCAATGCAATGCAAGTATCAAGAGGGAGACTCCGATGATATCCAAGCCATCTCCGGGGGTACCAGTAACAACCAATCCGGACTACTGATACCAAAGTCTGGCTCCAGGGGGATCATAGCTCCCGGTCCTAGGAATAGTAGAACAGTCCAAGCCCACTCCTAACTACTCAACGCAATGGACGCCGTCCAAAGCCGACTGCCTACCCCGATGTCTGAGTAACCGACCCATCAATAAAACTCAAACTGCAGTTGGCCATGACATGCAAATAATAATAAAGTGGTGTCGACACAAGGGAAAACCAAGACAAGCAAGTCTGGCTAGTTCAATATACATGATATTCTCATAGGGATTATCTCATTCAAAATAATACAAGACAAGTCAAACACACGATAATCCCTTACATGCTAGCCAATCATGTTTATCAATACATGACACACGGTTCCTATGATACACTCTAAGTCAGGTCAGTATCCTAGTTCTACAGGAATTTATGTTTCATAAATAATTAGATGTATTACGCCAAGAGAATGTACAAGGAGTAACAACGACAGATACTGTAAAGTCCGCGACCTTACTAGGTCAACTGGGCCCAATAGCAGGCTCGCTGACCCGTTTATTTTGTTATTATTATAAATAATTATTTTTTTAGATATTTAAGTGGGTTAGACCTTGAACAAGTTTCTTTTAGCATTAGAATTGTGTCTGTAAAGTTTCGTTCGATTCTGAGTTCGTTTGATCATAGCAGGGGGTAGTTTACAATTTAGGAAAAATTGAGTATTTTTCCTGAAAAATCCAATCGCTGTGATTATGGATTCGTTGGAAAGGTCTCGTCACGTTGATTATTTTTGTCTCTTGACTCGTCGCGATCCGACGAACAGAAACCCTTCAAGTGGCCCATTGGTTCACCGGACCCACTTAAGGGCAAACTTGTCTTTTTCCCCTTCTCCTCTTCTTAAGCAGAGATTTGCCCTAATCTCTATCTTTTCTAATCTCTGCAACGAAACTACAACAGCTCTATTCTTCTTCCTCTTCATCATCTCAAGCCCAGAACTTTTGGGAAAGACCTTCTCGAAGACCCGAACCGGTAATCTTCTTCCTCGTAATCTCCTCTTTCCATTGATCT
This sequence comes from Persea americana, assembly GCA_029852735.1. Taxonomy (NCBI): domain Eukaryota; kingdom Viridiplantae; phylum Streptophyta; class Magnoliopsida; order Laurales; family Lauraceae; genus Persea; species Persea americana. The sequence continues at coordinate 11,441,630 of CM056820.1, read as the reverse complement.
TAGTTTGGTAAGATTTCCCTCACCTTTTTTTTTCAATCATTTTCTCTTTTGGTTAGGTTTAGGTTTGATCTCGATCTTTTCCTCTGTTTTCTTCTTCTTTACAATTTAGGTTGCGTTTGGTTGGGTAGATTGTGGTTTTGTGTTGTTAAAGCTTCTTCCCAATTTTTTCCCCAGTTTCATCTTCTTCTCGGTTGAGGCAAGTAGATTTGCAGTTTTATATTTAAACATGTGATATATATTTCAATTGATTGGGTATGCTTTCTTGCTAGATTTCCCTAATTCCAAGCTTGTTATGGTATTGATTTGGGAATTAATATGTTAGATTAGGTTTGGGAATTTTTGGTTGGATTAAAAGATTCAATCGATAGACTTAGGATGTTTTTAATTTGATAAAATGCATAGAAATGGTGATTGTGATGAATGGGGAGCATGGTGGCTCATTTCTGCAGTTTTTCCATACAATGGCCTGAAGAGGAAGAGGGCAGAACACCCAAATGCGGGGTTCAAGTGCAGTGCCGATCGACCGGACACTCTGTCCAATCAATCGAACAGGGTTTCTGTCTCAGTTAACTGAGACAATTCACTGTCCGATTGATTGGGCAAACTGTCCGATCGATCGAACAGAAAACATGCCTCAATTAAGTGCATTCTGGCACTGTCCGATCGATCGGGCAAACTGTCCGATCGATCGAATAGTAAATTTCTAACACCACTTCGTAACTTCAAACACTTGTAACTTTTAATCCACCCGTTGAATTTCTACATATAATATACCGTTGGAAAGCCCTTGAGATGTAGAATCCAAACGTTCTGGTTTCGTTATGATCAGAGATTGGGAAGTGATATAAATACTTGAATTATTGCTTCAGCTCATATTTTATTAGAAATGAGACCGGTAACCTAGGTTTAGGCCTTAAATGTTGGAAACTATGAACCTACTTTCACCAGACCATTAATGGGATTAAAATCGTAGCGCGTAGCTTGGTGTGCTTCGGTTTGGGTGTCTAGGTTTTCGTGTGATATGCATGGGCTAACCGAATGCGTATGGAATTGTTTCAACGAATGCTTAACATGATTGTACACCAAGGAATTCTCCTAAAAGCATCATCGAATCAATTTTCCCCACGCACTCCGTTAAAACAGGTACAATACATGGATGGCACTGCTTGCCTAGGTTTGGTTTGTAATTCCTCCTTGACTTATGAATTGTATCTGTTGTTAATGTTCCTTGTACACTCTCTTGGCATAATATACCTAATTAATTATGAAACATAAACTGTTGTAGAATTAGGATATGGACCTGACTTAGAGTGTACCTTAGGACCCTGTGTCATGTAATTGATAAACATGACTGGCTAGACTAAAGGGATTATCATGTGATTGGATTTGTCTTGTATTGGCTTGAATGAGATAATCCCTCTGAGCATGTCTTGTATATTGATATAGCCAGACTTGCTTGTCTTGGGTTCCATGTGTCAACCCCACTTATTATTATTATTATTTGCATGTCATGGCCAGCTGCAGTTTAGGGTTATTATTGATGGGCCGGTTACTCAGACATCGGGGTGGGCAGTCGGCTTTGGACGGCGTCCATGGCGTTGAATAGTTGGGAGCGGGCTTGGACCGTGCTATTATTCTCAGGACCGGGAGCTTGGATCCCCCTGTAGCCGGACTTTGGTATCAGTAGTCCGGATTGGGATTGTTACTAGTACCCTGTGAGATGGCTTGGACATCCTCAGAGTCTCCTTCTTGTTACTTGCATTGCATTGATTGTATAGTGGTGATTGTTAGTGTTGGTAGGATTCCTGTTATTGTTTCGGATGGTTATTTATTCATGCTTTATGCCTAGCATTGTTCCTTGTATTCTCATGACTATTACACCTGTCATCACTCTGATATTTGATGCATGTCATGTTTATTTATATTTTCCTTATCTATTGCTCAACATGTCGTCGACTCTATTCCTTGGTGTGCAGACACCCCAGATGACTACTATGACGACCAGGCAGGTGAGGAGATCCCAGAGGATCTCCAACCAGTAGAGAAGGAACGAGAGTGGCGTGCTGATGACGTAGAGTAGCGTCATCACTTCCGACACGAGAGAGACTCACATGGGAATTTTCTTAGATTTTGTTTTTTTTTTTTATTATTCTTTTATTGTTTCATCGTTGAACCTTTCCTTTCATTGACTTCAATTTATTAAATGGCCTTGATCATGGGGATGGCCATTGTAATTAAATTAACTTTTGATTAGCTTTAATTGTTCTTTGCAACTTTAAATTAATCGATGAGATTTGTTATTCATTGTTTTGGTAATTAAGACGCGATTTAGCTATAAGTGTGATTAGTAAGTTTGGATTAAATTTGGATTAGAATAGCTTCTTATAGCTTTGAATTATTTTGGGAACTCTTTTGATTTAGTGGGACCCTTTGGGGGGTTTCCTTTATAGTGTTTTGTGTGATTTTGGGAATTATGTGATATTCGGAAAAATCTGTATTTTGCCCCATTCGACTTATTTTATTGTTTTCGACAACTTTCGTATTTGCCCCGTTTCCGTTCGAGACCTCTAAACCCTACTTTGCTAGTGATAGGGGTAAAACAGTCTTTTCGCACAAAATCTGGGCACTAAATTCAATGTCTCCTAAACTCATGAAATATATACTTTTTGGAAACAAGAAATTTCGACGAGCGATTCTTCCTTCTTCATCGAATCCGTCCGAAGCCCGTAGAGCGATGTTTCAATCCAATTGGATTTTTAAGTAGTGGGACCCATCCCCCACTTTCTATATAACAAGAGTCTTCTTCTCTCCTTTCCCTTTTCTTGCAACTTTCATTGAGAAGAAGAGGAGTTCCAGCCCTAGGGCTTCTTGCCCTTCCTTCCTGCCTCCTCATCTCTCAATCACTCTCAAACTCATGCTAAAGGAGAAATGGAGGCTACAATCTTCTTCCTCACCTCGAGAGCCTTCCATTGATACAACTTGTGAAGAAATCCACCTTCTCTACAGTTCATTTTGAACTACTTTCTCCCATTTGGGGACCGTACAAGTAAGTAATCCTTCCCATCTTCTAGATTATGCTTCTTCTAGTCCTAAACAGTCTCCATCTTTATTATTGGAAGCTCTCTCTTCCTATTCCTTGTTTTGCCATTTTTAGGGTTTGAAATGAATGTCATTTTGGGGGTTTTTGTGTAGATTGTGGAATTTGAGCTTGGGAGAAGTGCTTAGAGTGGTTTAGCATTTTTGAAGCCAAGGCAAGTGGTTGAATAGAAGAAATGGATGATTTCATATTTTATTTGAATCTTCATTATTGATTTTATTTATGACCAATGGTTTATATAAGCATGCATGGAATGTTTTGATGAGCACCTCCTTCTATTTAGTCTTTTGGAAACATGTGTATGCATTGCTTTTAATTAAAAGTCATATTCCCTTTCTTTACATCTTCATTTATGTTAGTCATTTATTGCTTTGAATGGATTTGATATCATTATGAATTGGATGAGATGTGATAGGAGGAGGGATGTGATTTTTTTTTAGTTGTAATGGTTGGTTGTTGGAGGACTAGATGTGGTTGAAGGGTGTAGAAGGATGGCCATAAATGTTGTGTTAAAGGGTGGCTTGAATGGGGTTTTGTGTAGAAGAGAATTTGAGGTTCGGACTGTTGAAACGGGGTGTTTCTGAAGCAGTTCGCTCGAGCGAGCGCTTCACAGAACCTCATTCGCTTAAGCCAACCACATACTTCGCTCGAGGTCTCCTGTTCCGGAGTAGTTCGCTCGAGCGACCTTTTCATCGCTCGAGTGAACCCCTCCCAAAACCTTGGTCACTCGAGCCTCCACCTCTCTTCGCTCGACCCTTTCTGACTTGAAGTTGTCCGCTTGAGCGAACCCCAAACTCGCTCGAGCGAACCCCTTCCAGAGAGTTGTTCGCTTGAGACATTCTATCTGTTCACTCGACCCTTTCTGTCTTGAAGTAGTCTGCTCGAGCGAACCCCCCAAACTCACTCGAGCGAACCCCTTCCAGAGAGTTGTTCGCTTGAGCCATTCTATTTGTTCGCTCGGCCCACCCTGACTCGGACAAGTTCGCTCGAGCGAACCTATACTCGCTTGAGCGAACCCCTCCCAGAATGCTGTTCGCTCGAAAGAACCTTCCAGTTCGCTTGAGCGAACTGTACATAAATGTTGGGCTATTTCCAAACATGATTAAAAGGTTGTTTTAAGGTCTAGTGAGGTTGGTTTGGAGCCCTATTATGATGTGGATGAATAAGAAGTGTTTCATGGAGAACGATTTAGAAAAGAACCCCAATTCCGGGGATTATTGAGGATGATTGACTTATCAATTTGTACATGGACCTGGGGATGTTTCAAACCTTCGGGAGTACCATGCTATCAGCTTAAATTGACATACGAGACCCTTGTACCTATTGCTTAAATCCTGAAAACTCAATATATGGTCCGGAAATATGTGGGTGTCCACAGTGTTTGTTTTTATCAAACCTTATACGTTTTCGACAGTTTTTGCATATTAGTACAAGTAGCATCTCAAAACCACTGAAATCAGTAAATTGAGTATTTGATCAGCTGTATGCATTTTGATAAGAGGTAATTGTGTTAAATGCGCTTTTGGAGCCTTCAGTTCAGTTTGCTTTGAGTGTTATACACTCCCTTTAGATATGTTTACGATTTGAATGTGTTTTAACCTATGAGTCGGCACCACTAAGATTGGACGACCTTGTCGGTTTCATCCACCGACTTGGGGTCCCGCTTTAGCTTCTGTCAGCTGCAGTCTGAATTTTGTTCTGTTCTGTCAGTCAGTTCCGCGGCCGTGGTTTTGCTCAGTATATTATATATGTATATAGTTGCTTCTCGTCACCTTGTGTGCTCCGAGATCAACTCCCTTAGTGTGCTCTCATCACACTAGTGATGGAGGATTTAGCTTGAGTGCGGTTGCCATCTTGTCAGTTTCTTTCCTTTGGTTACCTTCATGATTTATCTTGCATTTGTCCCTTATTTCAATAAGGCATCATGTTTATAACAATCATTGTTTCATTATGTTTAAGTTATGTTTGTTTTCTTAAATTGTATTATCTATTCACCCACCTACCAGACCGTCGTGTCTGACCCATTTTTGTGGTACTCAGGTCCCGTCCCCGTTCTTGCCTTCGATGGGGAGCATGAGGAGGCGGTCGGTGAACCGCAGCGCTTAGTTGAATGGCGAGCTGACAATGTCATGTTGACATTGGTTTGAGCTACGAGTTGCGCAACATTTTGGGGGATTTATAGAATGTTTTGATTTATACTTTTGGGTTGTACTGTCCTTTGTCGGCTATTATTTTTGGGGATTGTTAACTTAAAATGATCTTTTGTTTAAACTTCAAATGTTATATTTTGGGAATGCCAATGATATCATTGCTCACTCTGACGTCATGTCGGTTACATGTGTTTATCAGTCTTATATTATGGAATGGATTTTGAAATTGATTTGCTACACGCTTCCACACCAATGTAAATGTTTTGTGAGTGTGTGAGAGATCCTCGCCGCGGAAACCTGTGGGAAATTAGTGAATGTATGATCTTTGTTGATCCATGTTCACACAACATTATCCCCAATGCTCGCGGGCCCGAATCTTAGTCCGGGGTCCCGACAAAAACTGCAAGATCCTTCAAAATAGCCAAAAAGGAGGTACATATGAAGTTTCGAGCCATTTTCACACCATTTGGCCTAACTTCAATCCTCCAACAGCTAAGCGGGAGCTCCCGGCGGCGACAGTGACGAAGACATCAAATCTTCGATCAGGGCCTATGGATGGTTTCAAAATACCTCTAAAACGCGCCACGTCGAATTTTAAGTCAAACCGACACCGTTTGACCCGCCATCAACTCTCGAATGGAAAAATCAAGCCTCTCGGCGGCGAGAACCTCCGATGCCGCCACTCATCAAACAAAGCATATGAGTAGCTTCTACATGCTTCCAAAGGGCTGCACGTCAAATTTCAGGTCATTCCGACGACGTTTGACCCGGGTTTGATGCTCCGAAGCAAAATCAAGCCTACCGGCGGCGGAGCTCCCCGGGGCCATTGCTCCCAAATCGGAGCTAATGGATCATCTCAAAATAACTCCGATAGGCTCCCTATCAAATTTCATGTCAAACGGACATTGGTTGACCGTACATCAAAGCTGACATCTTCCGCACGGTGAAATCATCAAGTCTAGCATCGACGGGACCCCAAACGGCTTGAAAACTCAAATAAAAGCCCATAGTTGGTCCTATCTAATGCTCAGGAAGCTTCACCTCAAATTTCAAGTCATTCCGACATCGTTTGACCTAGTTTCAACTTGTGGCGGAAAATCGGCTACAAAGTCTTCGGCTTTTCCAAAAATAGGAAACTTTGTGCCCTGATTTGCACGACTTCTCAACAGGTTTTCTTCAGTGGAATCAAGCCAATAAATGAGGAGAAATGTCAAGAAAAATACAGGAGAAAACAGAAGCAAAAAAGCCAGAAAAACGGTCGAGAAACGGCGACCGAACGGCGACCGGAAAAGGGGCAAAACCCCCATGGTCGCTGGCGACCTTGGCCCTGATGGACCCGTCTTTTTCTTTTTTGCCTTCCTCCGTCCCGGGTCCGCCGGGGTGCGGCGGGGCGAAGAGAAGAAAAAGAGCGAGCATCAACATTTTTTTTTGTACGGGTATGCCAAATTCTCTATTCTACTTGGAATTTTAAATGGTGATCCGGAGATTCACCTTCACAAGTAGAAAGGAAATCGAACTTTTTTTCTAACTTTCCATTGCACATATATTTAAAGAAAGAGACAAGATTTTAAAATGTCGTGAGAGGGGATTTTGTTTAGTTTGCCGTGAAAGGCGGTTTTGTGCCGTAGAAGGCGATTTTGCCATGGAAGGCGATTTACAAATCTTATCAATGATGAAAGACAAGAATTGTGATTTTTGTTTCTTTTAAAAATACAAAATACAATAAAAAGGGAAGAAAGAGGGATTTGACTTCTCAAGCGATTGTGGGGACTCATTCAGATAGACGGCCGCGAGTCATGTATGGACTCCGCCATCGTCCTTCAGATGAGAACACTTGATGCTTTAGTTCACTTGGCTTGGCTTGGACCCTAGATTTTTAGAGGACAAAGACCAAGGGAAGGTTCTATATCCAATAAAAAAACAGGTAGACGGGCTGAAACGCCACATCTAGGCCATGTTCGATAGAAAAAGAAAAACCTTAGGGGTGGGGGGGGGGGGGGGGGTGGGAGTGGCCCCCCAAGGGACTTCAATCACCTTGTAGTTCTTGCAGCAGGGTTTCTTCAAGGTAGGAGAGCTTCTTTTTTGAAGAGAATTCTTCAGGATAATTTTCAGGCGATTTTTCAGGATCCCTTCCCTTTGGAATGACCGCCTATTTATAGGCTTTTGGTGGCCATTAGGAGGGTTTTATGGGCATTAATGGTATTAATGCTCCATGATGGGAGGAGTTACAAGTATTAATTTCATAAATTTGTAACTCCTTTTCCTTGGATTTTGATTGGCTGATGGAGAATAATGGACATTTAATCTCCATGATGATGGGGGTTTCATGATTAATTACCATGATTAATCTTCATAATGATAGGAGTTACATGGTTAATTGTCATGATTAATTAGACTTGTAACTCCCATTTGCTTGCTTCTGATTGGGCCGTTCAAAATAATGAGTTAATGACCCTAATAAGTTGTCATAAACGGGTCAATTAACAGCATTAATTGGTCGCCGAGTCACTTGAAGAGTTGCAGGCCGCTCCGCGTCTTTTGGAATTCTTCTTGCGATGATCATCGATGGATCCGCACGTTGTTTGATATCGGATGATGATGCAAATTCAGACATTGGTTGACACCAATAGGTCGGCAACATCTGTCCAATCGATTTCTCGATCGAACGGGCAGAAAGCATACTTTCTTGGTTGGCCGGTTGGCGGTTTCAGAGTGTCCGATGATGATCAAATGATTTCGATGGCGGATCCGTGATGTTGATAAAGATCGACGGATATCATGCCTCAAAAATCAGATTTTAAGAAAATCACAGGGGCCAAACATTGCAAAACGCGAAAAAGAATAGAAAAACGACACTTTTGGCGAAAATCCGGCGACCCAGATTTCCAGGGTCGCCGGTGTAAGACCCCGCCCCGAGAGTTTCCTTTTAGTGCTAATTCAGACGTGCCTTAGTTATAAGTGAGATTAGTGGAATTTGGTTAAATCTGGATTAGAATAGTTTTTATAGCTTTGAATTATTTTGGGAACTCTTTTGATTTAGTGGGGCCCTTTGGGAGTTCTTTTATTGTGTTTTGATTAGTTTTGGAATTTATTTAATAATTCTGGAAATCTGTAATTTGCTTCGTTTAATGCATTTTATTATTCCCGACAACTTTTGTATTTGCTCCGTTCCCGTTCGAGACCTCTAAACCCTATTTTGCTAATGATAGGGGTAAAACAGTCTTTTTACACAAAATTTGAACACTATTTTCAATATCTCCGAAACTCGTAAAATATATACTTTTTAGAAAGTAGAAATTTCGACGATCAAATCTTCCTTCTTAGTCGAATCCGTCCGAAGCCTGTAGAGTGATGCTTTCAACCCTAGAAGTTGAGTAAGTTGTGGGACCCATGACCATTGTCTATATAAAGAAGAGTCTTCTTCTTTCTCCCTTTTCTTGCAACTCTCATTGAGAAAAAGAGAGGTTCCAGCCCTAGGGTTTTGCTACTTTGTTTCTTGCTTCTTCATCTCTCAATCACTCTCAAACTCTTGCTAAAGAAGAAATGGAGGTTGCAATCTTCTTCCTCTCCCTCTAGGCTCTCTATTAGTATCATTTTCAAAAGAAGACCTCCATTCCAAGACCTACTTTGAGCAACTTCTTGTCATTTGAAGGTCTTCCATGTAAGCTTTCATTTCCATGTCTTAGATGTGTATTCTTATAGCCATAGTGAAGCTCCATCTCCATTGTTGGAAGCTTTCTCTTCCTATTCCTTGTTTTACCATTTTTAGGGCTTGATATGTATGCTATTTTGGGGATTTTGTGTAGATTGTGGATTTTAAGCTAGAGAGTGTGCTTAGAGCTTGACTAGCATATTTGGAGACCAAGGCAAGTGAATGAATGGGTTTGATTTGAATGAGTTCTTGTTTTATTGAAAATGTGGATTTTACTATTCATCTTCCTCTAGTTTCCTATGTTTCATAATGCTTTTTGGAAATATACTTATTGATAAGATTTCCTCTTAGTTAGTTTATGAGAATGTATGCATTCATTTACTAAAGCCTGTTTTGCCATTATGGATTTTATAAATGAGATTTGTACTTGCATTGAATGGGGTTTGTATTGGAAGGAGAATTAATGACTTGATGGAAGGATGGTGGGAGGATAGGATTGATGTTGAATGGAAGGGAATAGACCCATTTAATGTCAGGAAATGGATGAGGTTGAAGTGGAATGGTTTAGGAAAGAAAGAGCTTAAATTTGCACCTGATGTGTAGTTCCCGCAGCTGGGTGGTCAGCGGGCGGTCACCTTGGCGGCTAGCCGACAGGTGACCGGCGGCTAGCCGACCCAGATTCGGCTACAAACACAGAATGCTATATTTTAGCAGGGCGAACCGCGGTCAGTCAACGGCTAATCGCCATCTATCCGCCCTATGACCGCCAGGTAGCCAAAATGCGCGGTCAGAAACACAAAATGCTATATTTTAGCAGGATGAACCGCGGTCAGCCCCACGATCATCCAGCGGCTAACCGCCGAACACCTCGGCGGCTAACTGTTGACACAAAAAATGTCACTTTGCCTCATCAACATCAAAAGCTATATAGAGCCGCATCCTACTACAAACAGACAAAGCTGCTTCAAACATCAGATCATGGCAAAACCAAACAAAAACTATAAGATCTTTCAAAGAAGCCAAAAGAAGGTTACACATGAAGTTTCAGGCCATTACGACACTATTTGGCCTAACTTCAATCCTCCAATAGCTGAGCGGGAGCTCCCGACGGCGACAGTGTTAAATACATCAAATCTTCGATCAGAGTCTATGGATGGTCTCAAAATACCTCCAAACGGCTCCATGTCGAATTTCAAGTCAAACCGATACCATTTGACCCTCCATCAACTCTCGAACGGTGAAATCAAGCCTCCCGGCGGCGAGACCCTCTGATGCCTCCACTCATCAAATAAAACACATGAGTAGCTTCTGCATGCTTCCAAAGGGTTGCACGTCAAATTTCAGGTCATTCCGACAACGTTTGACCCGGTTTTGATGGTCCGAAGCGAAATCAAGCCTACCGGCGACAAAGCTCCCCGGGACCATGGCCCCCAAATTGGAGCTAATGGATCATCTCAAAATGACTCCAATAGGCTCCCCGTCAAATTTCAGGTCAATCGGAGATCGGATGACCGTACATCAAAGCTCGGCATCTTCTGCACGGTGAAATCAAGTCAAGCATCGACGGGACCCCAAGCGGCTTCAAAACTCAAATAAAAGCCCATGGTTGGCCCTATCTAATGCCCAAGAAGCTCCACCTCAAATTTCAAGTCATTCCAACATCATTTGACCCATTTTCAACTCTTGGCGGAAAATCGGCTACAGAGTCTTCGGCTTTTCCAAAAATTAGGAAACTTTGTGCTCTGATTTGTACAGCCTTTCGACGGGTTTTCTTCAGAGGAATAAAGCCATTAAATGAGGAGAAATGTCAAAGAAAAATACAGGAGGAAACAGAAGCGAAAAAGCTCGAGAAACGACCAAGAAACGGCGACCGGAACGCGACCGGAAAATGGACCAAAGTCTAAGGTCGCCGGCGACCTTGGCCCATGGTCGCCGGCGACCCTGGAAATCCGGTCGTCGGATTTCCGCGAAACATCCGTTTTTCCGATTCTTTTCGCTATTCGCGATGATTGGCCCCTGTGATTTTCTTAAAATCTGATTTTTAAGGCATGATATCCATTGATCTTCGTCAACATCACGAATCCGCCATCAAAATCATTTGATCATCATCGGACACTCCGAAACCGCCAACCGGCCGACCAAGAAAGCGCACTTTCTACCCGACCGATCAAGAAATCGACTGGACAGATTTTGCCGGTCCATTAGTGGCAACCAATGTCTAAATTTTCATCGTCATCGACATCAAGCAACATACGAATCCATCGATGATCATCGCAAGAAGAAAAGACGCGGCGCGGCCCACGACTCTTCAAGCGACTCGGCAGACAATTAATGAAATTAAATGACCCTTTTATGGCAATTTATTAGGGTCATTAACTCATTATTTTGAACGGCCCAATCAGAAGCCAAGAAATGGGAGTTACAAGTCCAATTAATTATGACAATTAACCATGTAACTCCTATCATTATGGAGATTAATCATGGTAATTAATCATGAAACTCCCATCATCATGGAGATTAAATACCCATTATTCTCCATCGGCCAATCAAAATCCAAGAAAAAGGAGTTACAATATAAAGAATTAAATCTTGTAACTCCTCCCATCATGAAGCATTAATACCATTAATGCCCACAAAACCCTCCTAAGGGCCACCAAAAGCCTATAAATAGGCGGTCATTCCAAGGAGAAAGGGTCCAGAAAAATTGTCTGAAGTGGTCCTGAAAATTGTCCGAAAAAATCATCTGAAGAGTTCTGAAGAAATTGTCCTAGAAATCTCTACACAAAAAGAAGCTCTCTTGCCTTGAAAAGACTCTGCTGCAAGCACTACAAGGTGATCGAAGTCCCTTGGGGGGCCACCCCCCCAAGATATCCTCTCTTCTTGTATCCAACTTGGCCTAGATGCGGCTTTTCAGCCCGTCTACTTGGTTTTTTATTAGCTATAAGACCTTCTCTTGGTCTTTATCCTCTAAAAATCTGAGGTCCAAGCCAAGCCAGGTGAATCAAAGCATCAAGTGTTCTCATCTGAAGGACGATGGCGGAGTCCATACATGACTCGCGACCGTCGATCTGAACGAGTCCCCACAATCGCTTGAGAAGTCAGATTCCTTTTCTTACTTTTCTGTTGTATTGTGTATTTTTTTAAAAGAGATATAAAAATCACATTTCTTGACTTTACATTTTGATGAGACTTGTAAACTGCCTTTTACGGCACAAAATCGCCTTCTACGGCACAAAACTGCCTTTCATGGAAAATTAAACAAACTCGCCTTTCACGGCATCTTAAAATCTTGTCTCTTTGTTTAAAATATATGTGCAATGGAAAGTTAGAAAAAAGTTGATTTCCTTTTCTACTTGTGAAGGTGAATCTCGGGATCACCATTTCAAATTCCAAGTAAAATAGAAAATCTGGCATACCCGTACAAAAAAATGTTGGTGCTTGCTCTTTTTTTTCTCTTCACCCCGCCGCACCCCAGCGGACCCGGGACGGAGGAAGGCAAGAAAGAAAAAGACGGGTCCATCAAGTTGGCATACCCGGTGGGACTTGTTCAATTGAGAACATGATGCTTAGAATCCTTGGCTCCCTTCTAGTTGGTAGCCTATGTTGGATCTTGTATCTAAAAAAAAAACATGAGATGGGATTCTTTGGAAACTTCTTTCTTTGAACTTGTTTCCATTCTTTCTTTTCTCAACAAAAAAAGGGGTTTTCTCTCTTTTGGGTTCGAATTAGAGAAACTTTGGTCTTTCCCTTTTCGTGCAATGGCTCGCAGAAATTTTGAGCCAACGTTCGGATTGGGAGGGGCCATTTTCCTCTCTTTGATGGGTCCATTGGAGATCTTTCAAAAAAAAAAGAAAAGTTCAAAGAAAAAAAACTTTTCAAATTTCTCTCTTTTGGATTCAAATTAGAGAAACTTTGGTTCTTTCTTTTTCGTACAATGGCTCCCAGAAATGTTTGAGCCAACGTTCGGATTGGGACGGGCCATTTTCCTCTCTTTGATGGGTCCATTGGAGATCTTTCAAAAAAAAAAAGGAAAAGTTCAAATAAAAAAACTTTTCAAATTTCTCTCTTTTGGATTCAAATTAGAGGAACTTTGGTTCTTTACTTTTCGTGCGATGGCTCGCAGAAAGGTTTGAGCCAACATTCGGATTGGGAGGGGCCATTTCCCTCTCTTTGATGGGTCCATTGGAGATCTTTCAAAAAAAAAAAAAATAAATAAAAGAAAAGTTCAAAAAACAAAAAAAAAAATAACTTTTCAAATTTCTCTCTTTTGGATTCAAATTAGAGAAACTTTGGCTCTTTCTTTTTCGTGCAATGGCTCGCAGAAATGTTTGAGCCAACGTTCGGATGGGGAGGGGCCATTTCCCTCTCTTTGATGTGTCCATTGGAGGTCTTTCAAAAAAAGAGAGCATTAAGGTTGCACCAATTGCGTTCTTTGACCAAAGTGGATCTAAGAAAAGCCTTGTCCAGAGTGTAGAGGCAGCTAGACTGTTCGAGGTAAGGGTCCTTCAAATGGGTTCATTAAGTAATCCTACCCTTACCTGGGGGCTAATCTATCCACTAAGGTTTCATAAGACCGAATTGGAAGACCTATGTGCACTCTCAAAAAAAAAAAATTAAAAAAAAAAAAAAAAACTTATGTCACTATTGTGTTTAAATTGGAGGAATTTTGGTTCTTTCCTTTTCGGATTTAGGTTCGCAGAAATGTTTGAACCTGTACTCGGATTGGAATACCATTTGCCCTCTTTTATGAGCTCAATCTTGACTTTTCAAAAAAAAAAAAACTCTCGTCACTATTGGATTCAAATCTAAGAAAACCTGGTTCTTTCCTTTTTCGGATATAGGCTCGCAGAAATGTTTGAACCTGTATTCGGATTGGAATACCATTTGCTCTCTTTTGCTAATCCAGTCTTGACATTTCAAAAAATCCCATCTCGTGTCCTTCAAGGATGCGATTTACAACATTTGTGTCTAGCGGTGCTAGTACGCCCTTTCGGGTCTACTATATTCGCGACCGACACATTTGTATCTCTAACCTTTTATCATTTTACCTCTAGTGAGCTTCGCTTCTCGGTAATTTGAATTAAGGTTTACAATTGCTTCTAGTGGTCCCTGGAACGCTCATTTCGAGCCGACCATACTTGCGTTTAGAACAATTGTACCATCTATGACTTTTGGCCTTCTTCATTACGCTCAGAACGGGCCATGCCCCTGAGCGATTTGAAAAGACAAAACCATAGTATAGCCCATTTATGATCACCATATTCTTCTGATTACTAATGGATGTGGTCTTGTTTCAAAAAAGTTTTTCAAAACTAACAATGGCAGCTTCGTTGACCATCACCTTCGATGAGAACAAGTACCAAGTCATGCTTCAAGAGAAGCAAAGCAAGGGCACTTTCAAGCGCCCCGTCAGCTACGGAAGCATCACCTCCCTCGGCAACTCCCAAAACAACCTCCACTCCCCGGACCATCGTCTTCGGGTCACTGGGACCAATCCCACTGCCCGCAGAAGAGACGGTGCATGCTAAGAAGCAGAAGACCGCCCCCCAACGTGTCACTACCCCGACACCAAAGGCGGTCACCAAGAAACCTGAGGCTCGTGGCAATCCCATGAGGCCTCAGCCTACAAAAAACCAAGTCTGTCCCAAGACCTGGTCCCCGCGATCTTCACCAAAACAAAGAAGGTCCCGGACATCTGCAAAGCCAGAATACCTGGCTCCTCTCAAGGAGAATAGGTTTTATCCTCTTGCTTACATTAAAGGAGAGAAACCTACCCTCCACCGAACAACAAAAACTACTCAACACGAGCCGGCTTGCTCATACAAGCCCAAAATCAAGTCGTGCATCACAAGGCCTCGACAAGAACTTGCTAGGGCCTGCTCTCCTGCAACTCGACCCTTCATCTCAACAGGGGACGAGCTTGCAAAATTTAAAGCTTTACTGCGACAGGCTAAGGACCGTGTCCAAATCCTGTCCATGCCAGTCTTCAAGGAAGACAAGCTCGGTTGCTGCACACAAGGGACCACGTCCTTCATTGCCAGAGCACAGCCCGAGCTAACCGATGCTCAAATTGCTCGTCGCATACGTCGTCGCTCGGCATATCGACAAAAGAGATTAGAGAAGCAAAGAACCCAGCATTCTGAGCTTCAAATCTCCCAAAAATGGGTCGAAAAAGAAAGACCCAACCAAGTTGCTGCTGTCCACACGGTTGGCAAAACCAAAAGACGCCAGACGTCAGTGACGAAAATACATGTCAGACGATCGGTGACACGCAGTGTCTCCCGGACGAGAAGACATCAGGAAGACTCTCCCACTCCTTCAAGCCAGGGACATCGGAGTGATCATTCCTCGGGCTCTTCATCTAAAAGAATGAGCTCCAGCTCAGTCACTAAGACGGTATCCTCTTTCGACTCACGAAGGATGAATGTCTTGGTCACAAACTCTGAGCAACCTCCACCACATGATGACATGGCTCTACGCATTCAGCAGCTAGAGCAAGGACAGCAGAGAAAAGAGGTTCTGATGGAAAACCTCCTTCTCACTCTTCAGCGTCCACCAAACAATGAGGAAGTTCCTCCACAAGATGAGGCAAACGGTGGAGAAGATGAGTCATGCGCCCTTACTAAAAAGGACGTGGACAATACCCTCGCCAAAGCAGAAGAAGAGGATACACTGAAGGAGCATGGGATCAAGCCACCATATCCCTTATGGATGGACTCGGTTCCGTTTCCCCCAAAGTTCAAACAACCTCTTCTCCAAACATATACGGGGTAAGGTTCAGCTAGAGAGCATGTCATCATCCACTTCAAGATCCTGGCAGGAGCGATTGCGGATCAAGATGCACTCAAGATCCGGCTCTTTGCAAGTACCCTAAAAGGTACGGCCTTTGATTGGTATTCCATTCTGCCAGAGGACTCCATTCAAAATTGGACCATGCTAGAGACACCTTTCTTGACCCACTTCAAAGGTGAGGATCATCCTGTTACTGTGGCTCAGCTCTGCAGCCTTAAACAGGGAGAGAATGAGTCGACATACGACTTCATTCACAAGTGGAAAGCAATGGCATGCAAATGCTCAGATGTGCTACCACAAGCGTCGCTAGTCGACATTTGCCGAAACAACATGAGAGCAAGGATCCGCTCCATGATCATCGGCAACAAATCAAAAAACTTGGGAGAACTCCTAGAAGCGTCTATGGAGGTTGAAACGGTGATCAAAGACCTCAACAGTCATAAGTCATCAAGGAAGGAGCAGACCGCCATTCCAACCTCCAAGCCAAAGAAAAAGGAGGTTCTCAATGTGCAAACCAAGTCAGCTCCTCAGCCACCCAAGAAAGCTGAAAATAAAGCTGCAGGTAAGAGAACTGAACTCTCTAATGCCTTCAAAGAACGAGTAGAAAAGAAATACCCGTTCGATGAAGATGTCGAAGAAATATTTGGGGCTCTCTTGGCAAATGGCAAACTCACCTTGCCTGACCCCAAAAGACGGGGAGATGTTGGCAAAACCAACGATCCCCGATATTGTCCATACCACCAAATGGTCTCGCATCCTCTCAACCAATGTTTCGTTGTGAGAGAGAAGATTAACGAGATGTGGAAAAACAGAGTCATCACCTTTGACAAAAACTATGGGTCTGCCTCCGTTAACATGGTGTCATATGGACAAACATGCAAATCACCAAAGGAAAACGTCACTACTTCCTTCAAGGTAATGAAAATGACCCAAACGTCCCAAGAGCTGGTGCCTTACCCAACACCAGAAGGACAGCCCATATGGGTACATCCCGATCTCCTAGAAGATGAAAATTGGGAGATCGTCAAAACAAAGCCGACCGCTCAACAGCGAAGGCAAGCCAAGAGACAACTCCGCAAGCTCAAACAGCAGGAGAAGGCTCAAATAAAACAAGAGGTGCCTGAAAAAGCAGAAACCTCCTCTACCGCTTCACTGGGGGCAACAGAGGGGTCTCTCCCCAAAGTTCCAAGAGTGATAAGAAAGTTCACTCTCAGTGATTTCATGCCACCACGGCTCAGAGATGAGACTACGCAGGGGGCATCGTACTCTTGTAACTCGGTAGTTGGATTCCCCATGAATGGATACGAGTCCAGTGACACTGCCAATGACACCGATGAGTGAGAGGAATCCCTTGAAACCGGAGAATATCTCTCCGACGAAGAATGGATCCCGGAATCCCACCTTATGCCAGTAATCTGGTATAACCCCTTCTAGCCACAAGGATCCTGGTCTGATGATGGTGGAGACCAAGAGGCTGCCCAAAATGCTGTTAACACAGCACAAACAAATGCTCTAGTGGATCCCAACTAGGCCGAACCACAAGGGGCAGATGAAGAAAAAGATTTGGCTCCTATGCCCGATCTTGAAGAATATGCGAGGATCTTGCAGCGTCTAGCCATAGAGCAGGAGCAGGATCGCATCAACCGACTTCATCAAAATCCAGAACCGGAAGTCCCAGAAAATCCACAAGCATCTCTTCCAGTGACTCCGGAAAATGAAGAAAGTTGCTGGATTGATGATCCTCTTACATCGGAGGATGAGTTTGATTCCCAATGGTCCATTATGGAGGCATCTTCTATCGAAGTTGCCTGTAATGTGATAGTTCAGGATGATAGTGCCTCTGAAGCTCCATCTGCTGAGGCCACGGATTCTCAAAATGTATCCAGTAGCACATCTTCTGGAGCTACATATTCTCGGGTGACTTCCACTGAGATAGCACCTTCTCAGCCATCGTCTCCTGAAACAGTGACATCAGAATTCAAGCCTCTTCTGACTGATCACCATGAAGAAGCTCTAGCTGATGAAGTCTTCAAAGAAAACCTAGTCAATTGGTCCCAGGTACCCAACCTCATAGGAGATGTATGGACCGATGAAATACTGGACAAAGAAGAAAAGTTGTTGGAAGCTGTTTAGGACTTGTTCCCGGAAAATGCTCCATGCAACGCAATAATTGGAGACGGCAATGCTGCTGCAAAGGCGTTTTCAGCAAATAGGGAAGATCGGCCCCTTGAGCCCGAAGGGGGTCTTCCGAAAGAAGAACCACCTCTAGAAGCTTTTGAAGTTGGGAAAGGTACCCGCTCTGGCCGGGATTACCACAAAAACATCAACCAACCTTCTTCTTCTTCTTATGTAAGTCCTTCGGGAAAACAAGCTGTAAATGCCCCAAGCGGCGGTGATAATGAAAATGTGGGCCTAAAGGAGGCTTTCAAGTATGACTTGATCGAGCACTTCAAACACATACCTGCACGACTGCACATCCTAGACTTGTTACGAATGTCCCCACAAACTCGTGATAGTCTCATTTCAGAACTGCAAAGGCTGAATCTGGATGTCGACAAACATGCCCCGCAAGTCCTGCAAATTGAAATGGACTATAGGGTCACAAAATCAAAAACCTCCTCAAAGGGAGAAAAGAAAGAAGCTGGAGGACCTTGCACTGAATGCCTCTCGGTCCAAAAAGCCGCAAGTGCTACCATTGCCTTCAATAAGGAAGACCTCCTGCTAGGCGAGACGAAGCACAACCGACCCTTGTACTTCACAGGGTACATCAAAGAGATGCCAATACACAGGGTCTAGATCGACCCGGGTTCTGTACTCAACCTCATCTCTACTTCGGCACTCGAAGAGCTGGGTATCCCACCTAGCAAACTAAGCCACACATCTGTGTCCATCTTTGGATACGATGGGAGTGCTCAAAGGCCCATTGGCAAAATCCGGTTCAGGTTGTAAATTGGCGATCTTATCTCTGAGGTCACCGTATATGCAATAAAAACCCCTTCATGCTACAACATCCTTCTTGGACGCCCTTGGATACACGAGAACGGTGTCATTCCTTCGACTCTACATCAGTGCATCAAGTTTGTTAGCGACGACGGCTTGATACATCGAGTGTTTGCAGACAAAAAGCCCTTCAAAGGCAAGGAAGTCCATTTTGCAGACTCTCAGATGTACAAGGATGAAAAAGAAGAAAAGGAGGAGAAAACAGCATCCTTTGCCGGCAATCTCCAAAAAGATAAAGGCAAGGCTCCTCAGCGATCATCGGAAGAAAACAAACCTTCCAGCAAACTCAAAGAGAGCAAACAGTCTCCCTTCGTCATCTCCTTCAAATCTTCCAAACCTTTGGTAATCACTACTAAAGCAAAGAAGACAGAGCAGAAGACAGGGGGCAAGTTTGTTGTCTCCTTCGTATCTATCATACAAGACACGGATTCGGATTCAGAGACTGAAGACGATACATCGTCAAGCCAAGCTGATACTCAGCAAGTTTGGCCTGCTCTCACTCCATTGGAGAACCCTGCTGACATGGAAGATCCTGCGTATGCTACCTTCGTTGTTCCGGAAACTTTGGTAGAAGAGAAACCAATCTTCTTCCATAGATCGAACGCTTCTTCATCAAACTGCCTACTTGAGCCTTTCCGAAATGAAGATATGCCTCAACTATCCTTGTATAGTCCAATGGCACAAGCTATCATGAAGAAAATGGGCTATGACGCTCAAAATCCAATTGGTTTGGGAGGTGGCCGTGGTATTCTCACACCATTGGAACCCACCCTGACCAAAAGTCAGCCGGAAGATTGGAAACTCCACCGTCGCATAGACAAGTCTTCATAAGGATTGGAGTATGATCCTGACACTCCAATGAGACTGCTGACACAAAGGCTGCAGAGTCGTTTTGCCGACCAAGCCTCAACATCTCATGTCGATGAAGACATCGATCTCCCTGGATATCTCTTTGAAGAGTTACCCGATAAGGACCCAGGAAGCTCATCAAATTGGTATCATTTCTCTGATGATGAAGAGGAATTGTCCAATGACACAGACGCACGGTTCTCTGATTCAGAAGAGTTGTCGTCTCCAAAAGAAGTGCCTCACTTCGACCCAGTTTCAGCTGGTGATTGGGATCATCTCATAGCAAGACTTGAGAAGAATACCGATCAAGAAGATTTATGGACAGAAACGAAGCCATGGTCTGAAAATGCCCTTGGAAATCCAGAAGGTCTTGTTGAGCTGGAAGCCTCCGAAAATATTGTGGAGGAACCACCTTCAAACCTTCCGACAGAAGATTCTGTTCAAAAGATAGACTTGGGAACACCAGATAACCCACGTCCTGTATTCGTAAGCAAATATATAAAGGATGAGGAGTTACCCGAGTATGTCTCTTTTCTTAGTGAGTTTGTTGATTGTTTTGCATGGTCTTACGCTGAAATGCCTGGCTTAGATCCCAAAATAGCAGTTCACAACTCAACCTGCAAGAAAAAATCAAGCCTGTCAAACAAGGCCAAAGAAGATTTCGTCCTGATGTGATGGACAAAATTGAACAAGAAGTTCTGGAAAACTCAAAAACGTTGGCTTGATCCGCGAGGAACAGTGTCGCGACCCCGGACCGGGGGTCCCGGGACCGCGACGGGGGTGGTGTAGATGATGAACCACCCCTTGTGATGATTGTACGTTACGTTAATTTCCCACAGGTTTCCGCGGTGAGGATTCCTCATACACTCATAGAACATTTATATTGGTGCGGAAGCGTGTAGCAAATCAAACTCTTATTCCAATCACATCAAATAAGACTGTTAATATACAAGTATAACATGATGTCAGAGTGAGCAATGATCTCATTAGCATTCCCAAAACATTAAGTTAAAGTTTAACAAAAGAACAAGTTAATTAACATTCCCCAAAATTAAAGGCCAGCAAAGGCCAATACAACCAGAAAGCATAGAACAATATCATTCTCAAAGTTCCCAAAATGTTCGCAGCTCCGAGCTAAACCGAATGTCTACATGACATCGTCAGCTTGCCATTCTACTAATCGCTGCGGTTCACCGACCGCCTCCTCTGACTCCTCCTCAAAGGCGCTAACGGGAGCTGGACCTGAGTACCACAAAAATGGGTCAAACACGACGGTCTGGCAGGTGGGTGAATAGTTATACCAATAAAGAAATCAAAACATATCATAGTTGTAACGAAAACTGTCATAAAACATGATGCATAGTTTATTTGAAGTACAGATGCAATATAAATCATGCGGGGTAATCAAGGTACAGGAACTGACTAGGTGGCAACCACACTGAAGCTACATCCTCTCTATCACTAAAGTGATGAGAGCACATTGTGTGCATTGGGCTCAATCACACGAAGTGACGAGAACCAATATTATAAACATATATACATATACTTATACATATAGCTAGGCAAGACCACGGCCGCGAACCGGGTAACGGGACAGTACGGGATCCAAGTTGCAACTGGCGGGAGCACAGGAGGAGACCCAAGTCAGTTGATCAGACTGACAAGGATGTCCAAGCTTAGTGGTGCCGACTCTTAGGTTACATGATAAATCAAAACATATACAAAATTATATCAATATAAAACATACGGGCAGGCGGGGAATGGTGCTCGAAGGCACACATTTCAAATCATTTTCGGTTCATGCATACACGGGCTGGCAAGGCATATCGGGTGTACAAATCGGGATTTGAGAGAAAACCAGTAGACTCGGGCTATTATACGAATAACTGAATAAAACAATGCAATAAATCCTTATGCCATTAGGGACTATGTATTGGGGCATCTATATTCAAATGACCTGTATAAGAATCTTGTATGTCTAATTTACCCTTATTATGGTACTCGAATGATAGAGGACATACTAAGTCTCCTTATGCACGTTGATGAATCTAAAGGTCCCAATACCCTTTTCCGAAATGGTTTTTTCTTTCTATGTCCGTCTCCTTATGTCATCCCCTGGGTCTTTCCATGGTGGTAGGGCATCAGAACAACCCTTCCAAACCTTTAAATACCAAATCTGAAACCAATAGAAAAGACTCCGGAATTCTGGGTAAACTCGGTTACCTGTCGGTCAGATGGCGGTTAGCCGCCGAGGTGATCGGCGGTTAGCCGCTGGCTGACCGCGGAGCTGACCGCGACTCACCCTGCTAAAATGTAGCATTCTGTGTTTCTAACCGCGCCTCGCGGCTACCTAGCGGTCACTGGGTTTGGGATTGGCGGTTAGCCGCGAGCTGACCGCGCGGCTGACCGCGGTTCGCCTGTCAAAATGCAGCATTCTGTGTTTCTAACCGTATCTGGGTCGGCTAGCCGCCGGTCACCTGTCGGCTAGCCGCCGAGGTGACCGCCCGCTGACCGCCCAGCTGCGGGAACTACACATCAGGTGCAGATTTCAGTCAATTCTTTCCCAAACCATTTCACCTCCATTCCAACCCTTTTCTGATGTGGAATGGGTCTACTCCCTTCCAGTCAACATTTACTTCTTTCTACCAACTACTATTCCACCAAGGTATTAATTTCACCTACCAATCCAATTTCATTCAATGCCAGTACAAAACTATTTAAGAGGTCATACCAACCAAAATAAACTTTCATGAATGCATGCATATATTCTCATAGAACTAACTAAGAGAAAACCATGACAATAAATACATTTCCAAAAGCATTACATACATAATGATTCAAATGAAATAGGAATAGTAAAAATCCACATTTTTAGCAAAATAAGAACTTAATCAAATCTAATCCATTCATCCACTTGCCTTGGTCTCCAAGAATGCTAATCAAGCTCTAATCCACTATCAAGCTCAAATCTACAATCTACACACAAAATCCCCAAATACAATCATTACAACCCTAGAAGGTCAAAAATCAAGAAATAGATGGAGATAGCTTCTAATAATCAAGGTGAAGCACCTCCTAGGCTAGATGAACACACAATCAAGAGATGAGAAGAAGAACTTACATGGAAAGTCCTCTAATGGCAAGAGCTTGCTCAAGGGATAGCTTGGAATGGAAGGCTCTCTCCACAAATGGTATCAAAATGGAGCTCTCATGGAGGGGAAGAAGACTACAACCTCCATTTTGCCTTTAGCAATAGATTTGAGAGAGATTGAGAGATGGAGGAGCAATGAGCAAAGAAGAAGAAGGAAAACTCTAGGGCTGGGCTGGGATTTCTGGTTCTCAAGAAATTGCAAGAAGAGGAAGAGAGGGAAAAGACTCCTCCTTATATAGAAAATGGCATTGGGTCCCACAACTTAAAAGTTCAATCGAGCTAAAACATCGTTCTACGGGCTTCGAACGGATTCGACGAAGAAGGAAGAATTGATCGTCGAAATTTCTACTTTCCAAAAAGTATATATTTTACTAGTTTCGGAGACATTGAAAATTGTGTCCAGATTTTGTGTAAAAAGACTGTTTTACCCCTATCAATGGCAAAGTAGAGTTTAGAGGTCTCGAATGGACACGGAGCAAATACGAAAGTTGTAGGGAATCATAAAATACATTCAACGGAGCAATTTACCGATTTCCAGAATTAACAATTAAACCCCAAACTAATCAAGACACCCTAAAAAGGAACCCCCAAAGGGCCCCACTAGATCCAAAAGAGTTCCCAAAATTATTCAAAGCTATAAAAAGCTATTCTAATCCAGATTTAACCAATTTCCACTAATCTCACTTATAACTAAAACACGTCTTAATTAACACTAAGCGGAAACTCTCGGGGCGGGGTCTTACAAACAGCATCCTGAATGGTTGGCCAACATCGTCCCTGTGACAAAGAAAAATGGGTAAATAGAGTTTGTATTGACTATAGAGACCTGAATAATGCATGCCCCAAAGATGAATTCCCGCTCCCCATACCGGAGGTAATGATTGACAACACCTGCGGGTTTGAGCGAATGACTTTCATGGACGGCTTCTCTGGCTACAACCAGATAAAGATGCATCCCAAAGATGAGAGGCATACATCCTTTCGGACCCCATTTGGCGTGTATTGCTACATTGTCATGCCATTTGGTCTGAAAAATGCTGGTGCAATATATCAAAGGGCTATGATGAAGATATTCCAAGATATGCAGCACAAGACGGTAGAATGTTATGTTGATGACCTCGCCATCAAAAGCAAAAGGAAAGAAGACCATCTCCAAGATCTTCGAGAAGTCTTCCTCCGGCTTCGCAAACTCAAACTGCGAATGAATCCCCTCGAATGCTTCTTCGGTGTCTCATCGGGTAAGTTCCTCGAATTCATAGTTCGGAAAGCTGGAATAGAACTTGACCCCATCAAAGTCAAGGCAATTCTAGAAATGCCATCTCCAAGGACCCTAAGAGAACTAAAAGGGCTTTAAGGAAGATTGGCATATATCCGACAGTTCATTTCCAATCTGTCAGGAAAATGCCGTCCATTTTCTCGCCTAATGAAGAAAGGTGTAGACTTTGTTTGGGATGCTGAATGTGAAGCTGCATTTCAAGACATCAAGTCATACCTGACCAAGCCTCCGGTGTTGGCTGTTCCCACAACCGGAAAACCATTCATCTTGTACACAAGAGCTCTCGACTATTCTTTGGGCGCTCTACTTGCACAAGAAAATGATGGAGGAAAAGAAGCTGCCCTATACTACCTCAGTCGCATGTTGGTAGGTGTAGAGCATCCCTACTCTCCAGTCGAAAAAGAATGCTTGGCAGTGATGTTCATCGTACAAAAGCTGTGTCACTATTTGCTGTCAAACACAATATACCTAATATCGAGGATAAATCTCTTAAAGGTCCTTGTCACAAAAGCAGGTTCTTTCAATGCCCGGCTAGCAAAATGGTCCATCCTTCTTTCACAATTTGATATTAGGTATGTACCACAGAAAGCAATCAAAGGTCAAGCTCTGGCAGACTTTCTCGCAGAGCATCCACTGCCTAAGGATTCTCGGCTCAGGGATGATCTCCTAGACGAACCTGTCTACAGCGTGGAGACTTCCTCACCAAATGCCTCTTGGAACATGTACTTCGATGGTGCAACCAGGACAGATGAAAAAGGAAAGCTGATATCGGGAATTGGCATTCTCTTTGTTAGCTCCGATAAATACATGATTCCACACGCATTTTCGCTACTGGAACCATGTTCAAATAATGCAGCTGAGTACCAAGCTCTGATTATAGGATTGGAACTCGCCCTCAGATCTGGCATCACCATGCTGGAAGCATTTGGGGATTCTCAACTGATCATTAACCAAATGAATCAGGAATATTAAATCAGGAAGCCTGATCTGTTGCCTTACTACAACAAGGAGCAATCGTTTCGTCAAAACATTGACATCTGTCACATCACCCACATCCGAAGAGGTGAAAACATCCGTGCAGATGCCCTGGTTGGACTTGCTGCATCCATGGCAACCCAAGAAGGGGAAAACATGCAAATCACAGTGTGTCAAAGAAGGATTCTCCCTCCTCTCAACACACACCAAGCAGTTGCTGAATGCCACCGAGTGGTCGGAGGTCGGATTTCCATCCTTAAACCTCCGATAGGCAACTGGAGGGATCCGTTCATTGATTATATTATGTTTGGAGTCCTACCTGAAGATCCGAAAGAGCGGGTAAGTATCCAAAGACGAGCCCCAAACTTTCATTTGGATATTCCCTCCAAAATGCTTTACAGAAAATCCTTCAATGGAGTACTTCTACGCTTCTTGTCACAACAAGAGGCGGAAGAAACTCTAAAAGAAGTTCATGCTGGTCTTTATGGAGCCCATCGGGCTGGTCCCAAGCTCTACGATCAGATAAAAAGGTTAGGTTATTATTGGCCTACCATGGTGGTTGACGCATTACAATTTGCTAAACGTTGCCAACAATGCCAAGTTCATGGAGATTATGTACACATGCCTCCAGAATGGCTACATCCTACAGCGATCTCATGGCCCTTCGAAGCCTGGGGTATGGACATCATAGGTCCTATCTCTCCCCCGTCAAGCAAAGGTCATCGCTTCATCTTCGCCGCTACGGATTATTTCTCCAAGTGGTTAGAAGCATTTGCGTTCAGTGAAATGAAGACCTCGTCAGTCCTTCAATTCTTACGAACCAACATCATTTGTCGCTTCGGCATACCTAAAAGATTCGTCCATGATAACGGACCACAATTCCGGGATCACAGATTCTACAGGTTCTGCGACAAATACAAAATCCAAAGTTGTCCTTCGACTCCGTATAACCCGGCAGCGAATGGACTAGCAGAAGCATTCAACAAGACACTCTGCAAAATTCTCAAGAAAATGGTCTCTACTCAAAAAAGAGACTGGAGTGACAAACTGCCTGAAGCTTTATAGGCCTACCGGACTACCGTTCGAGGACCAACCCATAGCACACCATTCTCCTTGGTCTATGGATGTGAAACAGTTGTCCCCCTAGAGGTACAAATTCCTTCTTTAAGGGTATCTCTACAAAATGAAACGACGCAAGAAAGCAACGTCAAATTGAGACTCCAAGAACTGGATAATCTCGATGAAAGACGACTCGAAGCTCTACAAAGCGTTGAGCTTTACCAAGCACGCATGGCAGGATCTTTTGACAAAAGAGTTAGGCAACGCGTCCATAAAAAGGGTGACTTGGTTCTTGCGGTGAAAAGGCCAATGGTTTTTGCCCACAAATCCAAAGGCAAATTCGAACGAAAATGGGAGGGACCCTTCGTCATCGACAAAGTCTTCTCTAATGGCGCATATGCTTTTCTAAACATGGAAGGTGACAGATGTATGCTGCCCATCAATGGCAAGTTCTTGAAGCGGTACTACCCTTGAAGACTTTCTACATCGGGTCAGAGTGATGACTACATGGCCAAAGCCTATTCCTAGGTACTTGCTCGTCAAACCCACCCCTTTTAGAGTTTTCATCCCTTTGTTGAAATTTCTAAAAAGCCAAAAAAACAATGCTTACTTTCAATGTTTCATTGTTAAAAAAAAAATCAAACCCAAAATCCATGTTTCGGACCCTCTTCCCTAACTTGACCAAAACTTTCAATCCTTGAACCCAAAATTCATGGTTTGAAACAAAAATCAGGACTTAGGAATTTCCACCCTAGTCCACCCTGACTTTTACCACCAAAGATGGTTTTTAGTCAAAATTTATGACCCTCGTGTCTTTAAACAAAAACAAAATGGTTTTTTAAAAAAAAAACCGTGGGGAAGCGACGTTTAGTCGATACTCACACAAAACCCAAAAATCGGAAGGATGCGAACCCCATTCGATACTTCCAAAACCTCAAAATCTCAAGAAAGCGACACCTCATCGATACTTGAAAAATCTAAAAAAGAATCGTGGAGACACAACGTTTCAGTTGATATCCGCAACCCAAATTTCAAAACAAAAAACAAAGGTTTGAAAAAACCTCAAATTTCAAAAATCGTGGGGAGGCGACATTCCATCGATAACCACAAAACCAAATTTTTGAGAAAAAAGCAAGGTGGCGACATTCAGTCAATACTTGCACCCAAATCCGCAAGGAAGCGACATTCCATTGATACTCGCAACCGAATGAGCAAGGAAGCGACATTCCATCGATACTTGCAATACCATTCAGCACGGAGGCGACTCTTAGTCGATACTTGCCTTTTTGAAAACCAAAAACCTGGCTTTCACGCCAAAACCCGGCTTTCACGCCAAAACCCGGCTTTTATGCCAAAAACCTGGCTTTCATGCCAAAAATAAAAAAATCTGGCTTCCATGCCAACAAAACAAAACTTGGTTTCCAAAAAACCAAAATCTAGCTTCCATGCCAACAAAACAAAAACCTGGCTTTCATGCCAAAAATAAAAAAATCTGGCTTCCATGCCAACAAAACAAAATTTGGTTTTAAAAAAAAACTTGGCTTCTATGCCACAAAATCTGGCTTTCACGCCAAAGAAACAAAAATCTGCTCTCATGCCAAAAATCGGCTTCCATGCCACAAAACAAAAAACCGGCTTCCATGCCACAAACAAAAATCGGCTCTCATGCGAAAAACCGGCTTTCATGCCAAACAAAACTTGGCTTTCACGCCACAAAAATTGGCTCCCATGCCAAAAATCGGCTTTCATGCCAAGCAAAACTTGGCTTTCACGCCACAAAAATCGGCTCTCATGCCAAAAACCAGGCTTTTTGACACAAAATTTGGCTTTCATGCCTAAAAACAACCATTTGACAAAAGATTTTCAAAAAATGACAACCTTTTGATCAAATTTTCAAACAAACCATTCCCATTCAATTTTTGCTTATATTTCATCAAAAGTGAATTTAAGTGAAATAAGAGGATACAAAAAAAAAAGTGCCAAAAATGTTTATACATAGAGGTACCAAAAGAAAAGAAGAAAAAGTTTGTTACAAATCAGGAGGCTAGTCCGACATGGTCTTCAGCCATAGGCTTAACTCCTCAAGCAAACACTTGGCCTTAGCCTCCAAAGCTTCCAGGCCGCGTTTCTTCAGAATCTTCCCATAAAAAACAGTAGGCCGTCGTGATCCATCCTCGGCACGAGGAAGCTCTTCCCAGAGAATCTGCCATTGTTCATATTCTTGAGTCTTCCTCCGGAGATTGCTTTCGACCTCCTCAACTTGGCGAATGAGAGTCCTCTCTCTTTCGCGAGCTTTCAAAGTGGCAGTCCACTTGGCAGCGGCTTGTTCTTCCAATAGCTCAAGGCGCTGTCTGGCTTCGGTGACCTCCCTATCAAGGCGGTGCTGGTCCTGTGTCAGCTCAATAATAGCCAACTCGGTGACGTTCCTCTCCCGGACAAGCTTCTTCCAAGTCCGCGAGATCTCATTCAAATCAAATTTGACCTCGCTGGAAGGCTTCAAGAACATCTCGTTGAAGAAATCATCATTCGGAAAGCTCTTGGTCTCAGTCCACTTGTTGCCTAGAGCGATGACTTCATCAACAAAAGCCTTGGCATCTGTAATGTCCAAACCGACTTCTTCGCTATCGGCAAGAATGTCCTGCACATGCTTCACCATGCCAAAACCAGCCTCCAAATGGCCAAATGAAAGAGTCTCGACCCATGAGCTCAAGACTCTCTTCAACACCTTCCTCGCAAACTGACGGAATGGCTCAGATGAAGACTCGCCATGCTCCGTTGGTCAACTACCCGTGTCAGGCACCGTTGGAAGAGTAATCAAGAAGCTCTTTCCAATCGAAGCCGCTGGGGAAGGAATATCAGTAGGCAGACTCGCCTCTGCCTCATCAAAATTGGTGGAAGAAGCCCCTACTCCTGGATCGGTCACAGGTACCCCCTGCTCTGGTTCTGAATAAGATAGAGGAACTTCTTCTGTCACCTCACAACCTGCCAATGAAAAATGAAAAAGGTATGAATATGATCTTGTCAAAAATCAAAATATCAAGATTATCATTACAAAGTACCTTCTTCGACGACTGGTGGAATGCTTTCTGCCTCCATGAGCTCATCCGAAACATCATCAAAAGTTGTGTCCATGGATGGCTCAAAGTCTTCGGAATCCTCTAGCAAGTCAGCTGGCAAAAAATATATATATATGTCAGCAAGTGGCGGTAAAAAAAAAAAAAAGAAAAAAGAAAAAGAGAAAAAATCATACCAGGAGGAGATTCTGGATCTACTTCAGAATCTCTGGGTTCTTCCTCAGATGCCACGATAGGATCCCTTACCGCCTCATCGGTCGGAACCTCGGGCATCATCAAACCATCATCTTTTGCCAAAAGAAAGAAAGCAGTAGATCAAAACAAAAGCTCTCATGAAAGAAAAGAAACAGAAAGAGAAAAGGGAAAAGCATACCATCATCAATGGTCTCTTCCCCTCGGCTTCTCTTCTCTGGAGGCTCGTCATCATCCCCTGATGCCTCCTCAACAATGGTGGAAGGAATTTCCAGATCAGGAGAACTTTCGTGCCGCCTCTGACTTCGGCGGTGTCCCCTTCTCCTCTTGCCCCTACGGGACGAACTGCTGGAAGCACCCTCCCCACCATCAAAATCAGGCCTCTCTCCAGAGTCCTCACTGGACAGTCTGCTCTTGCCAATAGACTCCATGGAAGCCTTTGCTTGCTCGGCTTGTATCCAAGCAGCAACCTCAACCTCCTCCTCAGCAAGCTGTTCCAAGACCTCACCAGGTATCTCTTGTGCAGCTCCCAGTCTGATGACGTCCTGTTCCTCGAGAAAACCTGTTCTGTGCCTTTCTCCAGAAAGGAAAGCCAGAACTTCTATTCGGCAAACACCGTCTGACTTCCCAAGGCCCTTCCCGGAAGACTGTTTTACATCAAGCTCTTTCTTGGAAAGCCCCCGGTATGCTGAAAAGCTCTCCACAAACCATTTTGTGAAGCCAGCCGTCCGAAAAGTAGGCAACTCAGGATAAGAAATCAGGGCAGTAGTGTCTTCCGCACTATAAAAGGCCCATGCATTTCTCCTGTCCTGCAGACCTCCAAAACGCTTCACCTTGCTTGAAGGCGCTCTAACAACGCCTTGAGAGAAGCCCAACTGCATGGCAAAACATGAGGGAACATACGGCTGGATGCTGTCGAAAAGATGTCTGCGGTACACCATCGTGCCGACACGTATGTTAAAAAGACAACTCCTCTCGGCATTTGTCAAAGAATAGTGTCTCCCAGACCCTGCCCTGGTCGAATCATGGGAGACACCGAAATCAAAAGCCTTCTTCCTCAAACCCGGAGAAAGCTTCACTGAAGACTGCCCCATCTCGACATCCCAGAATCGTCGGATCCTCAAGCGGACAGATAAAAGAGATTTGGAAACAGGCTTCCCTCTAGCCAACCGAATCATAAACGGGTCATCGTCCTGAGCAGTACCCAATCGGTGGAAACTGGGATAGTGGTATATATACCACGAATAGAAAATATGGGCAGAAAATACCCCATTCACGGGAAGCCCAAGCCGAACCAGGAAAGTAGCAGCCTGCAGTTCGGTACACAAATAGGAGTAAAGAGCAGGCACCAAAGCAAGCCGCTCTCCAAACGCTATCTGACAAGCCGGAAAAATGCAATGCGGCCTGATGTGCGTTCCATCTCCTCCAGCAAAAACAGCCTCACCCAGCCAATACGTGAGGTAGACAGCGAGATCTCTCCTCAGCACAATGTCAGAATGAATGGCGTCTGTGCTTGCGAAGAATACCCTCAAAATCTCTTGCATGACAGAGATCTTCTTCGAATCTGGGTTCTTAGCCCTGGCTTCCTGGGTCGTACTCTCAGAAGACTCCCCGCTGTCAAAGAAGTTGGAAGATAAAAAGCTACCACTCCTCCAACTGCTACACCGGACTTTCGAGCCCTCCTTCTCCTTTAAAAAATCATAGAAGGCGACGAGCTGAAAGTACAAAAGCCTGAACTCCTCAGACTACTCCTCAAGGATGCTGTCGATAGGCATAAACTCCTCATAGAGATTGCCGAGGATAAATAACCCAGTGATGGCACTCAGTTCCTTTAAAGAAAAACCAATCTCACCATTCGTGACAACGAAGGTGTTGGTTTGTGGAAGGAACGACTCCAGCATGGCCATAAAAGCCTCATCGGAGAAAACCACTGTTTGCCGAAAAGCGCGAACCGCATCAAAAATCTCGGCCTCCTTCAAAATGGCACCGCCAACCTGCAGGATGTGATAAGTCCATGACTCCCAGCTCGAGTCAGCACTGAAACGGCCACGAAGTTGAAAAGGCTTCACCCAATTGCTGCCATCGCCCTTGAAAATGCGACGGCCCACCGGTCTCAAATCGACCGAAGAATGGTTTGAACCTTGGTAGCCACTGGCTGGCATCAAAATGTCCATACGGGCAGGCGACTTCTTTGCAAAACCAAAAGGGCCGCCAACAAAAACCCCGGTCTTGATCACATTTGTCCTCTTCACCCAGCTTGGAGGATCTTCCCTCTTCGAGCATGTGGAGGAAAAGCTCATGATCGAGATTGTCCGATCGAAGGACGACCGGGTAGAAACAGTTCTCTTCTCACCATCAACTGTGAAAGAGAACTGAAAACATCTCCTTTGGTATGTTGAATCGTCGGGGACGGCATCACCAAAGAAGGTAGGCTTGGGCACAATGTTCTGATCGTCTGTGACCCAGGGACGGTTGCTTATCAAACGTTGCCTCATCTCATCTCGGTTGAGCGAGTCACACTCTTCCAAGTTCCTTTCAACATACTGAACGTCCTCCCAGGCCTGCTGTAAGGCCGCATTAGAGGATCTGGTAGAACGGCGAGGCGCATCAGTGATCGGCTCCTTACCCTTGTTCGTTCTAGAGGAACTACCTCCAAAGGGTGGAAAGAAAAAAAAATCAATCATCAAAATGATAGAATTTTGCTAAAAAATCTAGCGAAATTTTGGCATGATTCCGGGGCAATTTCAAAGAAAAGGGAAACACCCCGAAAGAAATAGGAGCTTGAAGATGGGCTCAACATCGCTGCAAGCCCATAATCATGGAAAATTCTTGAAGAAGGCTCGAATTCAAACATTGCTGCGAGATCAAGCCAAAGCTTCTCAAATATCCGCAAGATCGAAAAAGGGCTCAACATTGCTGCGAGCTCCAGAATCCAAAACTTGCAAAGCTCCTCAGAAAATCCCCGCAAGACCAAGAAAGGGCTCAACATTGCATCAAGCTCCAAATCCCAAGACTTGTGAAAAGATTTCCAGGTGTGCACTATCATACTTTCAATTCCATTTTCTAAAAACAAATGCATAGAAGGAAAGTTGTCATGCATGCGCATCTAAAAAAAAAAAGAGAAAATCTCTTTTCATAAAAAAAAGAAAGAAAAAAAAAATATATTTTTTTTTCCCACAAGCCACGTGGCCATACGGCCATGACCGTACTGTCTTGTCCGTACGGCCACAAAAACAAAAGAGAGATAAAAAACCAAAAAAAGAAAACACACATGGTAAATAAAAAGAAACCGTGAGAAAAATAAAAGAAAAAGAAGAGCCACGGTAAAAAAAAACAGAGAGAGAAAACCGTGCAAAAAGAAAAAAAAAAGGAAAAAAAGAAGAAAAACGTGTAAAAAGAAAAAAAAAGAATGCACGTGGAAAAGAAAAAGAAAAAAGAAGAGAAAGAAAAAGAAAAGAAAAGAAAGAAAACCTTTTTCTATTCCTACATGGGGTTTCTTAAGGAAAAAGAAGAAACTTACTTGAAGCCATTGATGGAGAAGAAGAAGAAAAAGCTTGAAGATCCTTAAAGAAGAAGAATTCTTGATCTTAAAGCACTCTTGAAGACTTTTGCAAAAAGAAGGCAATAGGAGCAAGAGATCCAACCTCCCCTTGCTTTTATAAGAAGAGAGCAAACCAAAAGAGGAAAGGAGGAGAAAAGAAAGGAGGTAAGTGCTACAAATTAGCAAACTTCCTAAAAGAAATGAATTATGTGATATTCTTTCCCAATAAGAAGATCTCTTGAGAAATTCTCTCCCAAAAAGAGAGGGATTATGAGAAACTTTCTCCCAAAGAAAGATACTTTGAGAAAATCTCTCCCAAAATCAAGGAAACTTGAGAGATTCTCTCCAAGTAAGAATATTTTTAGATATTCTCTACCAAAAGGAGATATTTTTAGATATTCTTAACAAAATGACACCACATGAGATCTAAGCCATCTTTAAAGCTTAAGGTCCCATGGGTTAGCCCACATGAGCCAGGTTTGACCACCTAGACACTAAAAGTGGCTTTTAGTCAAAATTCCTCCTACCAAGAGCATACAAAAATGGTTCCATGCCTCCTTTGAGTTGATTGGATCATACAAAAAATCCAAGCCTCATGAGTTTCCAAAAATCCAAACCATCACACCTCATGAACCAAATTAAGCCAAAACCTTGAAATTGACATTCCACAAAACCCAAACCACTCCAACGGACCCAAAGTTGTCCCAAAGAGTGACCAAAATTCAAACCATGGTCTCCTAACTTGCCACATACAACTTGTTGGGTCACAAGGCCAAAACCAAAACCAAATCCCGGTCCCCTAACTTGTCACATACTGCTTGTTAGGTCACAAGACCAAAATCAAAATTCAAAAACCGACCCCCTAACCAGCCACATACAGCCTGTTAGGTCACAAGGTCAAAAACCAAAAACCTTCTTGACCGCCTGATGCACAACACAAAGCCTTTAGGTTCACAAGGTCAAAAAGAAAATCCAAAACCCAAAAACCCAACCCAAATGTCATTTTCAAAATTTTGCCTTGAGATGGTACGTGATGTCTCTCACTGCCATAAAATTCCCTTGGAAACTCAAAAGGCTACACTATCAGGAAAAATGCTCAGAAACTCTTGGTCAAGTCAGAAGTTCTCCTTCAAAGTTTTCTTCGAGGCACATCGACTGCAAAGGCTATCCAATTCGTCGTTGTACCTCGAGGGGGCATTTGTTGACACCAAAAATGTCACTTTGCCTCATCAACATCAAAAGCTATATAGAGCCGCATCCTACTACAAACAGGCAAAGCTGCTTCAAACATCAGATCTTGGCAAAACCAAACAAAAACTACAAGATCTTTCAAAGTAGCCAAAAGAAGGGTACACATGAAGTTTCGGGCCATTACGACCCTATTTGGCCTAACTTCAATCCTCCAACAGCTGAGCGGGAGCTCTCGATGGCGACAGTGTCAAATACATCAAATCTTCGATCAGAGTCTATGGATGGTCTCAAAATACCTCCAAAAGGCTCCATGTCGAATTTCAAGTCAAACCGACACCGTTTGACCCTCCATCAACTCTCAAACGGCGAAATCAAGCCTCCCGGCGGCGAGAACCTCTGATGCCGCCACTCATTAAACAAAATACATGAGTAGCTTCTGCATGCTTCCAAAGGGCTGGAAGTCAAATTTCAGGTCATTCCGACAACGTTTGACCCGTTTTGATGCTCCGAAGCGAAATCAAGCCTACCGGCGGCGAAGCTCTCCGGGACCATGGCACCCAAATCGGAGCTAATGGATCATCTCAAAATGACTCCAATAGGCTCCCCATCAAATTTCAGGTCAATCGAACATCGGATGACCGTACATCAAAGCTCGGAATCTTCCGCATGGTGAAATCAAGTCAAGCATTGACGAGACCCCAAACGGCTTCAAAACTCAAATAAAAGCCCATGGTTGGTCCTATCTAATGCCCAAGAAGCTCCACCTCAAATTTCAGGTCATTCCGACATCGTTTGACCCAGTTTCAACTCTTGGCGGAAAATCGGCTACAGAGTCTTCGGCTTTTCCAAAAAATAGGAAACTTTATGCTCTGATTTGCATAGCCTTTCAACGGGTTTTCTTCAAAGGAATCATGCCAATAAATGAGGAGAAATGTCAAAGAAAAATACAGGAGAAAACAGAAGCGAAAAAGCCCGAGAAACGACCAAGAAATGGCGACTGGAAGGCGACCGGAAAATGGACCAAAGTCCAAGGTCGCCGGCGACCATGGCCCATGGTCGCCGGCCCCATGGTCACTGGTGACCATGGGTGCATGGTTGCCGGCGATCCTGGAAATCCGGGTCGCCGGATTTCCGCCGAAATGTCCGTTTTTCCAATTCTTTTCCCGTTTCGCGATGATTGGCCCCTGTGATATCCGTCGATCTTCGTCAACATCATGGATCCGCCATCAAAATCATTTGATCATCATCGGACACTCCGAAACCGCCAACCGGCAGACCAAGAAAGCACACTTTCTGCCCGACCGATCAAGAAATCGACTGGACAGATGTTGTCGGCCCATTAGTGGCAACCGATGTCTGAATTTTCATTGTCATCCGACATCAAGCAACGTACGGATCCATCGATGATCATCGCAAGAAGAATTCCAAAGTACGCGGCGCGGCCCACGAATCTTCAAGCGACTCGGCAGCCAATTAATGAAGTTAAATGACCCTTTTATGGCAATTTATTAGGGTCATTAACTCATTATTTTGAACGGCCCAATCAGAAGCCAAGAAATGGGAGTTACAAGTCCAATTAATCATGACAATTAACCATGTAACTCCTATCATTATGGAGATTAATCATGGTAATTAATCATGAAACTCCCATCATCATGGAGATTAAATGCCCATTATTCTCCATCGATCAATCAAAATCCAAGAAAAAGGAGTTACAATATAAAGAATTAAATCTTGTCACTCCTCCCATCATGGAGCAGTAATACCATTAATGCCCATAAAACCCTCCTAATGGCCACCAAAAGCCTATAAATAGGCGGTCATTCTAAGGAGAAAGGGTCCAGAAAAATTGTCTGAAGTGGTCCTGAAAATTGTCTGAAAAAATCATCTGAAGAGTTCTGAAGAAATTGTCCTAGAGATCTCTACACAAAAAGAAGCTCTCTTGCCTTGAAGAAACTCTGCTGCAAGCACTACAAGGTGATCGAAGTCCCTTAGGGGGCCACCCCCCCAAGATCTCTTCTCTTCTTCTATCCAACATGGCCTAGATGCCTCTTTTCAGCCCGTATAATTGGTTTTTTATTGGATATAAGACCCCCCCGAAGATCTCTTCTCTTCTTCTATCCAACATGGCCTAGATTCCTCTTTTCAGCCCATATACTTGGTTTTTTATTGGATATAAGACCTTCTCTTGGTCTTTATCCTCTGAAAATCTGAGGTCCAAGCCAAGCCAAGTGAATCAAAGCATCAAGTGTTCTCATCTGAAGGACGATGGCGGAGTCCATACATGACTCGCGACCGTCGATCTGAACGAGTCCCCACAATCGCTTGAGAAGTCAGATTCCTTTTCTTACTTTTCTGTTGTATTGTGTATTTTTTTAAAAGAGACATACAAATCACATTTCTTGTCTTTACATTTTGATGAGACTTGTAAACTGCCTTTTACGGCACAAAATCGCCTTCTACGACACAAAACTACATTTCATGGCAAATTAAAAAAAATCGCCTTTCACGGCATTTTAAAATCTTGTCTCTTTTTTCAAAATATATGTGCAATGGAAAGTTAGAAAAAAGTTGATTTCCTTTTCTACTTGTGAAGGTGAATCTACGGATCACCATTTCAAATTCCAAGTAGAATAGAAAATCTGGCATACCCGTACAAAAAAATGTTGATGCTTGCTCTTTTTTTTTCTCTTCACCCTGCTGCACCCCCGCGGACCTGGGACGGAGGAAGGCAAGAAAGAAAAAGACGGGTCCATCACTAACCGCCAGCTAACCGACAGGTGACCGAATTTCACCCAGAATTCCTGAGTCTTTTCTATTGTTTTCAGATATGGTATTTAAAGGTTTGGATGGGTTGTTCTGATGCCCTACCACCTTGGAAAGACCCAGGGGATGACATAAGGAGATCGACTTAGAATGAAACTTCATTTCGGAAATGTATTGGGAATTTTGGATTCATCAACTTGCATAAGGAAACTTAGTATATCCTCTATCATTCGAGTACCATACTAAGGGCAATAATAGACATACAAGATCTTTGTACATGTTGTCTAAATATGGATGCCCCAATATATAGTCCCTAACGGTATAAGGATTCATTGCATTGTTTTACTCATATTATATGTATCCTTACCCGATATCATTGGTTTTATCTCAAACTCTGATTTATGCACTTGACATGTCCTGCCAGCCTCATTTATGCATGAAAAGATAATGATATGAAATGTGTGCCTACGAGCATCATGCCCCGCCTGCCCGAGTGTTTGATACTAATATAGTCATGTACATGTTTTGATTTCTCATGTAACCTATGAGTCGGCACCACTAAGCTTGGACGTCTTTATCAGTCTGATCAACTAACTTGGGCCTCCCCATTGTGCTCCCGCCAGTTGCAACTTGGATCCTGTCCTGCCCCGTTACCCGGTTCCGCGGCCGTGGTCTTGTCTAGCTATATGTATATGTATATAATGTTGGTTCTCGTCACTTCGTGTGCTCGAGCCCAACGCACTGAATGTGCTCTCATCACATTAGTGATAGAGAGGATTTAGCTTTAGTGTGGTTGCCATCTAGTCAGTTCCTGTACCTTGAATATCCTACATGATTCATATTGCATCTGTACTTTAAATGAGCCATGCATCCTGTTTTATGACAATTATTGTTTTAACAAGATTTCGTTATGTTTAAGATGTGCTTTGATTTCTTTCTTGGTATTATCTATTCACCCACCTGCCAGACCGTCGTGTCTGACCCATTTTTGTGGTACTCAGGTCCAGCCCCCGTTATTGCCTTCGAGGAGGAGCCAAAGGAGGCGGTCGGCGAACCGCAACGATTAGTGGAGTGGCAAGCTGACAATATCATTTAGACATTTGGTTTAGCTTTGAGCTACGTACATTTTGGGGAGATTATAGAATGATACATGATTTATACTTTTGGTTCTACTGGCCTTTGTTGGCCATTATTTTTGGGGAATGTTAACTTACTTGATCTTTTGTTTAAACTCTAACTTCATATTTTGGGAATGCTAATGAGATCATTGCTCACTCTGACATCATGTCATACTTATGTATTATCAGTCTCATATGATGATGATGGATCAAGAATTTGATTTGTTACACGCTTCCGCACCAATGTAAATGTTTTATGAGTGTGTGTGACATCCTCACCGCGGAAACCTGTGGGAAATTAAGTGAATATATAATCATTGTTAAGGGTAGTTTATTACCCTATCCACACTCGTGGGCCCGGATCCCGGTCCGGGGTCGCGACAACTGGTGATCATGCACCCATGGTCGCCGGCGACCATGGGGCTGGCGACCTTGGACTTTGGTCCATTTTTCGATCGCCTTCCAGTCGTCGTGTCGTGACCCCGAACCGGGGCCCGGGACCGCGATGGGTGTGGTGTGGATAATGAACTACCCTTAATAATGATTATACATTTCCTTAATTTCCCACAGGTTTCCGCGGTGAGGATTCCACATACACTCATAGAACATTTATATTGGTGCGGAAGCGTGTAGCAAATCAAACTCTTAATCCAATCTCATCAAATAGGACTGATGATACACAAGTATGACATGATGTCAGAGTGAGCAATGATCTCGTTAGCATTCCCAAAATATGAAGTTAAAGTTTAAACAAAAGATCAATTTAAATTAACATTCCCCAAAAAAAATAATGGCCAACAAAGGCCAGTACAACCAAAAGTATAAATCATAAATCAGTCTATAATCTCCCCAAAATGTTCGCAGCTCAGAGCTAAACCGAATGTCTACATGACATCGTCAGCTTGCCACTCCACTAATCGTTGCGGTTCATCAACCACCCCCTCTGGCTCCTCCTCAAAGGTAATAACGGGAGCTGGACCTGAGTACCACAAAAATGGGTCAGACACGACGGTCTGGCAGGTGGGTGAATAGATAATACCAATAAAGAAATCAAAGCATTTCATAGACATAACGAAAACTATCATAAAACAGGATGCATAGTTCATTTAAAGTACAGATGCAATATAAATCATGTGGGGTATTCAAGGTACAGGAACTGACTAGGTGGCAACCACACTAGAGCTAAATCCTCTCCATCACTAAGGTGATGAGAGCACATTCAGTGCATTGGGCTCGAGCACATGAAGTGACGAGAACCAACATTATATACATATACATATACATATAGCTAGGCAAGACCACGGCCGCGGAACCGGGTCACGGGACAGGACAGGATCCAAGTTGCAACTGGCGGGAGCACAAGGGGGAGGCCCAAGTCAGTTGATCAAACTGACAAGGACGTCCAAGCTTAGTGGTGCCGACTCATAGGTTACATGAGAAATCCAAATGTATACAAAACATATCAGTATAAAACATTCGGGTAGGCGGGGCATGGTGCTCGTAGGCACACATTTCATGTTATCATCTGTTCGTGCATAAATGGGGTTGGCAGGACATATCCGGCGTATAAATCAGGATTTGAGATAAAACCAGTAGGATCGGGTAATTATACATAAAACCTGAGTAAAACAATGCAATGAAACCTTATATCATTAGGGACTATATATTGGGGCATCCATATTCAAACGACCTGTATAAGGACCTTGTATGTCTATATTACCCTTAGTATGGTATCGAATGAAAGAGGACATACTAAGTTTCCTTATGCACGTTGATGAATCAAAAGGTCCCAATACCTTTCCGAAATGGTGTCTCTTCCTATGTCAATCTCCTTATGTCATCCCCTGGGTCTTTCCAAGGTGGTAGGGCATCAGAACAACCCATCCAAACCTTTAAATACCATATCTGAACCCAATAGAAAAGACTCAGGAATTCTGGGTGAAACTCGGTCACCTGTCGGTCAGCTGGCGGTTAACCGCCGAGGTGATCGGCGGTTAGCCGCTGTCTGACCGCGGGGCTGACCGCGGTTCGCCCTGCTAAAATATAGCATTCTGTGTTTCTAACCGCGCATCTCGGCTACCCAGCGGTCACATGGTTTTTGGGATTGGCGGTTAGCCGCGAGCTGACCGCGGTTCGCCTGTCAAAATACAGCATTCTGTGTTTCTAACCGCATCTGGGTCGGCTAGCCGCCGGTCACCTGTCGGCTAGCCGCCAAGGTGACCGCCTGCTGACCGCCCAGCTGCGGGAACTACACATCAGGTGCAGATTTCAACCCTTTCCTTCCCAAACCATTTCACCTCCATTCCAACCATTTCCTAACTTGGAACGGGTCTATTCCCTTCCATTAAACATTTAATTCTTTCCACCAACCACCATTCCATCAATGTATTTAATTCTCCTACCAATACAAATCTCATTCAATGCAAGTACAAATATCATTTAAGAGGTTTATAATGACCAAAATAAACTTGATGATGAATGCATTTATTCTCATAAAACTAACTAAGGGAGAAACCATGTTAATAAATACATTTCTAAAAGCATTATGAAACATAATGAACCGAATGAAATAGGAATAGTAAAAAAATTCCACATTTTCAATAAAACAAGAACTTATTCAAATCAAATCCATTCATCCACTTGCCTTGGTCTCCAAAGTATGCTAGTCAAGCTCTAATCCACTATCAAGCTCAAAATCTACAATCTACACAAAAATCCCCAAAATACATTCATTACAACCCTAGAATGTCAAAATCAAGAAATAGATGGAGATAGCTTCCAATAATCAAGGTGAAGCACCTCCATGGCTAGAAGAATACACAACCAAGAGATGAGAAGAGGAACTTACATGAAGAGTCCTCTTATGGCAAGAGTTTGCTCAAAAGGTAGCTTGGAATGGGAGGCTCTCTCCACAAATGGTATCAAGATGAAGCTCTCATGGAGGGGAAGAAGATCAATGCCTCCATTTTGCCTTTAGCAATAGATTTGAGAGAGGTTGAGAG
Organism: Persea americana; assembly: GCA_029852735.1. NCBI lineage: Eukaryota > Viridiplantae > Streptophyta > Magnoliopsida > Laurales > Lauraceae > Persea > Persea americana. The sequence goes on along the minus strand of CM056820.1, from coordinate 11,400,745 downwards.
ATGGAGAAGCAAGGAGCAAGGTAAGTTGAAAAGAACCCTAGGGCTGGGCTAGGATTTCTTGTTCTCAAGAAAGTTGCAAGAAGAGGAAGAGAGGGAAAAGGACTCCCCCTTATATAGATAATGGCAAGGGGTCGCACAACTTAAAAGTCCAATCGAGCTAAAACATCGTTCTACAGGCTTCGGACGGATTCGACGAAGAAGGAAGAATTGATCGTCGAAATTTCTACTTTCCAAAAAGTATATATTTTACGAGTTTCGGAGACATTGAAATTAGTGTCCAGATTTTGTGTAAAAAGACTATTTTACCCCTATCAATGGCAAAGTAGGGTTTAGAGGTCTCGAATGGGAACGGAACAAATACGAAAATTGTTGGGAATCATAAAATACATTAAACGGAGCAAATTACAGATTTTCAGAATTATCAAATAAATCTCAAAACTAATCAAGACACACTATAACGAACCCCCAAAGGGCCCCACCAGATCAAAAGAGTTCCCAAAATTATTCAAAGCTATAAAAAGCTATTCTAATCCAGATTTAACCCATTTCCTCTAATCTCACTTATAGCTAAAACACGTCTTAATTAACACTAAAAGGAAACTCTCGGGGCGGGGTCTTACATCCTCCACCCCTTAGGGCATTTGGTCCACCAAATGAAATAAAATAACTAACCTCGGGTAGTAGATGCGGATACTTCTTCTGAACTTGATCCTGTAATTCCCACGTTGCCTCTTCAGGTCCGTGATTTTCCCAGAGCACTTTCACCCATTGTATAGTCCTTGTCCTCAGTTCTTGTTCCTTCGTATCGATGATCTGAATAGGCTTCTCGACGTAGGTGGCATCTTCTCTTTTCACTAATGGTTCATGACGGAGTACATGTGACGGGTCGGGGACGTACTTTTTCAACATAGACACATGGAACACATTGTGTACGCCGGAAAGCTCAGGTGGTAAGGCCAATCTGTAAGCCACGTCACCAATCTTGCTCACGATATCATAGGGTCCAATGTATCTCCGAGATAATTTGCCTCTCTGTCCGAATCTCAAGGTTCCTCTAGTAGGGGACACCTTCAAGAAAACCTTATCTCCTTCCTTAAAATGTAAGTCCCTTCGATGAGAGTCTGCATAACTCTTCTGTCTACTCCGGGCTACTTTCAGACGTTCTTGGACCAACTTGACTTTGTCACTGGTTTCACTCACCATAGTCGGTCCATGAAAACTGCAAATACCTACTTCTTCCCAACAAACTGGAGTTCTACACCTCCTACCATACAATGCCTCAAAAGGCGCCATCCCAATGCTCGAATGATAACTGTTGTTGTAGGCGAATTCGCAAAGCGGTAGGGTCTCATCCCATTGAGTCTTGAAATCTAGTACACACGCTCGAAGCATATCTTCAAGGGTCTGAATTGTTCTTTCCGACTGACCATCTATTTGTGGGTGATACGTTGTGCTAAACTGAAGCTTTGTTCCCATAGACTCATGCAAAGTCTTCCAAAATCTCGAGACGAATCTGCTATCTCTATCCGAAGTAATGGAGACTGGCTGCCCATGACGCCTGACAATCTCGTTGACAAACAACTCTGCGAGAGGTAACATATGCATTTTCTCTCCGGTCTTCATAGGAATAAAATGAGCTGATTTGGTAAGACGGTCTACAATGACCCATATGGAGTTGTTCCCTTTTCTAGTCCTTGGCAATCCTGAGATGAAATCCATGGTGATATGTTCCCACTTCCACTCTGGGATCTCTAATGGCTGCAATAACCCTGGAGGTCTCTGATGCTCTGCTTTCACCAACTGACACGTCATACATCGGGAAACGAAAGCTGCTATTTCCCTCTTCATGTTGTTCCACCAAAATCTGCCCTTCAAGTTCTGATACATCTTCGTGCTACCCGGATGCATAGAGTACTTCGTACTGTGCGCCTCTGACATAATTTAATTCTTTCCACCAACCACCATTCCATCAATGTATTTAATTCTCCTACCAATACAAATCTCATTCAATGCAAGTACAAATATCATTTAAGAGGTTTATAATGACCAAAATAAACTTGATGATGAATGCATTTATTCTCATAAAACTAACTAAGGGAGAAACCATGTTAATAAATACATTTCTAAAAGCATTATGAAACATAATGAACCGAATGAAATAGGAATAGTAAAAAAATTCCACATTTTCAATAAAACAAGAACTTATTCAAATCAAATCCATTCATCCACTTGCCTTGGTCTCCAAAGTATGCTAGTCAAGCTCTAATCCACTATCAAGCTCAAAATCTACAATCTACACAAAAATCCCCAAAATACATTCATTACAACCCTAGAATGTCAAAATCAAGAAATAGATGGAGATAGCTTCCAATAATCAAGGTGAAGCACCTCCATGGCTAGAAGAATACACAACCAAGAGATGAGAAGAGGAACTTACATGAAGAGTCCTCTTATGGAAAGAGTTTGCTCAAAAGGTAGCTTGGAATGGGAGGCTCTCTCCACAAATGGTATCAAGATGAAGCTCTCATAGAGGGGAAGAAGATCAATGCCTCCATTTTGCCTTTAGCAATAGATTTGAGAGAGGTTGAGAGATGGAGAAGCAAGGAGCAAGGTAAGTTGAAAAGAACCCTAGGGCTGGGCTGGGATTTCTTGTTCTCAAGAAAGTTGCAAGAAGAGGAAGAGAGGGAAAAGGACTCCCCCTTATATAGATAATGGCAAGGGGTCGCACAACTTAAAAGTCCAATCGAGCTAAAACATCGTTCTACGGGCTTCGGACGGATTCGACGAAGAAGGAAGAATTGATCGTCAAAATTTCTACTTTCCAAAAAGTATATATTTTACGAGTTTCGGAGATATTGAAATTAGTGTCCAGATTTTGTGTAAAAAGACTGTTTTACCCCTATCAATGGCAAAGTAGGGTTTAGAGGTCTCGAATGGGAACGGAACAAATACGAAAATTGTTGGGAATCATAAAATACATTAAACGGAGCAAATTACAGATTTTCAGAATTATCAAATAAATCTCAAAACTAATCAAGACACACTATAACGAACCCCCAAAGGGCCCCACTAGATCAAAAGAGTTCCTAAAATTATTCAAAGCTATAAAAAGCTATTCTAATCTAGATTTAACCCATTTCCTCTAATCTCACTTATAGCTAAAACACGTCTTAATTAACACTAAAAGGAAACTCTCGGGGCGGGGTCTTACACGTCGTTTCTCGGCCGTTTCTCGGGCTTTTTCGATTCTATTTTCTCCTGTATTTTTCTTGAGATTTCTCCTCATTTATTGGCTTAATTCCTCTGAAGAAAACTTGTCGAAAGGCTGTGTAAATCAGAGCACAAAGTTTCTTATTTTTGGAAAAGCCGAAGACTCCGTAGCCGATTTTCCACCAAGAGTTGAAACTAGGTCAAACGATGTCGGAATGACCTGAAATTTGAGGTGAAGCTTCTTGAGCATTAGATAGGACCAACCATTGGCTTTTATTTGAGTTTTGAAGCCGTTTGGGGTCCCGTCGATGCTTGACTTGATTTCACCGTACGAAAGATGTCGAGCTTTGATGTACGATCATCGATGTCCGATTGACCTGAAATTTGACAGGGAGCCTATTGGAGTCATTTTGAGACGATCTATTAGCTCCAATTTGGAAGCCATTATCCCGGGGAGCTTCGCCGCCGGTAAGCTTGATTTTGCTTCGAAGCATCAAAACTGGGTCAAACGTTGTCGGAATGACCTGAAACTTGACGTGCAGCCCTTTGGAAGCATGAATAAGCTACTCATGTGCTTTGTTTGATGAGTGGTGGCATCGGAGGTTCTCGCCGCTGGGAGGCTTGATTTCGTCGCTCGAGAGTTGATGGAGGGTCAAATGGTGTCGGTTTGACTTGAAATTCGACGTGGAATGTTTTGGAGGTATTTTGAGACCATCCATAGGCTCTGATGATCAAAGATTTAATGTATTTGACACTGTCGCCGCCGAGAGCTCCCGCTTAGCTGTTGAAGGATTGAAGTTAGGCTAAATGGTGTCGAAATGGCCCGAAACTTCATCTGTACCTCTTTTTTGGCTATTTTGAAGGATCTTGCATTTTTTGTTTGATTTTGATAAGATTTGATGCTTGAAGCAGCTTTGCCTATTTATAGTAGGATGCGGCTCCATGTAGCAAAGTGACATTGTTGGTGTCAACAAATGCCCCCTCGAGGTACAGCGACGAATTGGATAGCTTCTGCAGTCGATGTGCCTCGAAGAAAACTTTGAAGGAGAACTTCTGACTTGACCAAGAGTCTCTGAGCATTTTTCTTGATAGAGTAGCCTTTTGAGTTTCCAAGGGGATTTTACGGCAGTGAGAGAGATCCCGTACCATCTCAAGGCAAAATTTTGAAAATGACATTTGGATTGGGTTTTTTGGGTTTTGGATTTTCCTTTTTGACCTTGTGAACCAAAGGGCTTTGTGTGGCGCATCAGGCGGTCAAGAAAGGTTTTTGGTTATTGACCATGTGACCTAACAAGCTGTATGTGGTAGGTTAGGGTGTTGAATTTGGTTTTGGTTTTGGCCTTGTGACCTAACAAGCTGTATGTGGCAAGTTAGGGGACCATGGTTTGGTTTTTTGTCACTCTTTGGGACAATTTTGGGTCCATTGGAGTGGTTTGGTTTTTTGTGGAATGTCAATTTCAAGGTTTTGGCTTAATTTGGTTCATGAGGTGGGATGGTTTGGATTTTGGAAACTCATGAGGCTTGGATTTTTTTGTAAGGTCCAATCAACTCAAAGGAGGCATGGAACCATTTTTGTATGCTTTTGGTAAGACGAATTTTGACTGAAAGCCACTTTTAGTGCCTAGGCGGTCAAACCTGGCTCATGTGGGCTAGCCCATGGGACCTTAAGCTTTAAAGATGGCTTAGATCTCATGTGGTGTCATTTTTGTAAAGAATATCTAAAAATATCTCTTTTTGGTAGAGAATATCTAAAAATATTCTTACTTGAAGAGAATCTCTCAAGTTTCCTTGATTTTGGAAGAGATTTTCTCAAAGTATCCTTCTTTGGGAGAAAGTTTCTCATAATCCTTCTCTTTTTGGAGATAATTTCTTAAGTGATCTTCTCTTTGGGAAAGAATATCCCATAATTCCTTTGTTTTAGGAAGTTTGCTAATTTGTAGCACTTACCTCCTTTCTTTTCTTCTTCTTTCCTCTTTTGGTTTGCTATCTTCTATAAAAGCAAGGGGAGGTTGCATCTCTTTCTCCAATTGCCTTCTTTTTGCAAAAGTCTTCAAGAGTGCTCCAAGATCAAGAATTCTCCTTCTTCTTCAAGGATCTTCAAGCTCTTTCTTCTTCTTCTCCATCAATGGGTTCAAGTAAGTTTCTTCTTTTTCCTTAAGAAACCCCATGTAGAAATAGGAAAAAGTTTTCATTCCTTCCTTTTTCTTTTCTTTTTCTTTCTTTTTTTTTTCTCTTTTTCACGTGCATCTTTTTTTTCTTCACACGTTTTTCTTTCTTTCTTTTTTTCTTCTCTTTTTCTCTTTCTTTTTTTTTTTCTTACACGGTCTTCTCTCTCTCTCTGTTTTTTTTTTTACCGTGGCCCTTTTTTTCTTTTTTTTTCTCACAGTTTCTTTTTCTTTTTTTCCGTGGCTCTTTTTTCTTTCTTTCCTTTTTTTTTGTGTGGCCGTACGGACAAGACTGTACTGTCATGGCCGTACGGCCACGTGGCTTGCGGGCATTTTTTTTTCTTTTTTTTTTTTTTTGTTGTTGTTTGAAAAAAGAAACTTTCTTCCTCTCTTCTTTCCCCCTTTTGTTTTGGATTTTGAGACTCACATGCATGACAACTTTCCTTCTATGCATTTTTTTCTTTTTAGAAAATAGAATTGGAAGTATGATAGTGCACACCTAGAAATCTTTTCGCAAGTCTTGGGATTTGGAGCTCGCAGCAATGTTGAGCCCTTTCTTGGTCTTGCGGGGATTTTCTAAGGAGCTTTACAAGTTTTGGATTCTGGAGCTCGCAGCAATGTTGAGCCCTTTTCCAGTCTTGCGGATATTTGAGAGGCTTTGGTTTGATCTCGCAGCAATGTTTGAGTTCAAGCCTTCTTCGAGAATTTTCCATTGATTATGAGCTTGCAGCAAAGTCTTGGGATTTGGAGCTCGCAGCAATGTTGAGCCCTTTTCTAGTCTCTCGGATATTTGAGAAGCTTTGGTTTGATCTCGCAGCAATGTTTGAGTTCAAGCCTTCTTCGAGAATTTTCCATTGATTATGAGCTTGCAGCCATGTTGAGCCCATCTTCAAGCTCCTATTTCTTTCGGGGTGTTTTCCTTTTCTTCGGAATTGCCCCGAAACCATGCCAAAATTTCGCTAGAATTTTTTAGCAAAACTCTATCATTTTGATGATTGATTTTCTTTCTTTCCATCCTTTGCAGGTAGTTCCTCCAGAACGAACAAGGGTAAGGAGCCCGTCACTGATGCGCCTCGTCGTTCTACCAGATCCTCTAATGCAGCCGTACAGCAGGCTTGGGAGGAGGTTCAGTATGTGGAAAGGAACTTGGAAGAGTGTGACTCGCTCAACCGAGATGAGATGAGGCAACGTTTGATTGCCCTCAAGGATGAGGAGTATTATAAGATTATGGTAAGCAACCGTCCCTGGGTCACGGACGATCAGAGCATTGTGTCCAAGCCTACCTTCTTCTTTGGTGATGCCGTCCCCGACGATTCAACATACCAAAGGAGATGTTTTCAGTTCTGTTTCACAGTTGATGGTGAGAAGAGAACTGTTTCTACCCGGTCGACCTTCGATCGGACTATCTTGGTCATGAGCCTTTCCTCCACATGCTTGAAGAGGGAAGATCCTCCAAGCTGGGTGAAGAGGACAAGCGTGATCAAGACTGGGGTTTTTGTTGGTGGCCCTTCTAGTTTTGCAGAGAAGTTACCTGCCCGCATGGACATTTTGATGCAGGCCAGCAGCTACCAAGGTTCAGACCATCCTTCGGTCGATTTGAGACCGGTGGGCCTTGGCATTTTCAAGGGCGATGGCAGCAATTGGGTGAGGCCTTTTCGATTTCACGGCTATTTCAATGCTGACTCGAGCTGGGAGTCGTGGACTGATCACATCCTGTAGGTTAGCGGAGCCATTATGAAGGAGGCCGAGATTTTTGACGCGGTTCGCGCTTTTCGACAAACCATGGTTTTCTCCGATGAGGCCTTCATGGCCATGTTGGAGTCGTTCCTTCCACAAACCAACACCTTCGTTGTCACGAATGGTGAGATTGGTTTTTCTTTAAAGGAACTGAGCGCCATCACCGGGCTGCCTATCCTCGGCAATCTCTATGAGGAGTTTATGCCTACTAACAGCATCCTTGAGGGGCAGTCTGAGTAGTTCAGGCTTTTGTACTTTCAGCTCGTTGCCTTCTACGATTTTTTGAAGGAGAAGGAGGGCTCGAAAGTCCAGTGTAGCAGTTGGAAGAGTGGTAGCTTTTTATCTTCCAACTTCTTTGACTGTGGGGAGTCTTCTGAGAGTACGACCCAGGAAACCAAGGCTAAGAACCCGAATTCGAAGAAGATCTCTGTCATGTGAGAGAATTTGAGGGTATTCTTCGCAAGCATAGTCGCTATTCATTCTGACATTGTGCTGCGGAGAGATCTCGCTGTCTTCCTCACTTATTGGCTGGGTGAGGCTGTTTTTGCTGAAGGAGATGGAACGCACATCAGGCTGCACTGCATTTTTCCGGCTTGTCAGATGGTGTTTGGAGAGTGGCTTGCTTTGGTACTTACTCTTTACTCCTATTTGTGCATCGAACTGCAGGCTGCTGCTTTCCTGGTTCGCCTTGGGCTTCCCATGAATAGGGTATTTTTTGCCCACATTTTCTATTCGTGGTATGTATACCACTATCCCAGTTTCCACCGATTAGGTGTTGCTCAGGACGATGACCCATTTATGATTCGGTTGGCTAGAGGGAAGCCTGTTTCCGAATCTCTTTTATCTGCCCGTTTGAGGATCCGACGATTCTGGGACGTCGAGATGGGCAGTTTTTAGTGAAGCTTTCTCCGGGCTTACGGAAGAAGGCTTTTGATTTTGGTGTCTCCCGTGATTCGACCAGGGCAGGGTCTGGGAGACACTATTCTTTGACAAACGCAGAGAGGAGTCAGCTATTTAACATATGTGTTGGCACGTTGGTGTACCGCAGACATCTTTCCGTTGACATCCAGCCGTATGTTCCTTCGCGTTTTTCCATGCAGTTGGGCTTCTCTCAATGCGATGTTGGAGCGCCTTCAAGCAAAGTGAAGCGTTTTGGAGGTCTGCAGGACGGGAGAAATGCATGGGCGTTCTATAGCGCGGAAGACATTACTGCCCTGATTTCTTATCCTGAGTTGCCTACTTTCCAGACTGCTGGCTTCACGAAATGGTTCGTGGAGAGCTTTTCAACGTACCGGGAACTTTCCAAGAAAGAGCTTGATGTAAAGTAGTCTTCTAGGAAGGGTCTTGGGAAGTCAGATGGCGTCTGCCGAAAGGAAGTTCTGGCTTTCCTTTATGGAGAATAGCCCAGAACAGGCTTTCTCGAGGACCATGACGTCATCAGATCAGGAGCTGCACAAGAGATACCTGGTGAGGTCTTGGAACAGCTTGCCGAGGAGGAGGCTGAGGTTGCTGCTTGGATACAAGCAGAGCGAGCAAAGGCTTTCATGGAGTCTACTGGTAGGAGTAGACCATCCAGTGAGGACTCTGGTAAGAGGCCCGATTTCGATGGTGGGGAGGGTGCTTCCAGCAGTTTGTCCCGTAGGAGCAAGAGGAGAAGAGGACAGTGCCGAAGTCAGAGGCGGCACGAAAGCTCTCCTGATCTGGAAATTCCTTCCACCATTGTTGAGGAGGCATTAGGGGATGATGATGAGCCTCCAGATAAAAGAAGCCTAGGGGAAGAGACCATTGATGATGGTATGCTTTTCCCCTTTCTTTTTCCGTTTCTTTTCTTTCATGAGAGCTTTTGTTTTGATCTACTGCTTTCTTTCTTTTGGCAGAAGATGATGGTTTGATGATGCCTGAGGTTCCGGCCGATGAGGCGGTGACAGATCCTATCGTGGCATCTGAAGAAGAACTTAGAGACTCTGAAGTAGACCCAGAATCTCCTCCTGGTATGACTTCTTTTCTTCTTTTTTATTTTTTTGTTTTTCTCTACCGCCGCTTGCTGACATGCATTTTTGTTTTTAGCCAGCTGACTTGCCAGAAGATTCTGACGACTTTGAGCCATCCATGGACACAACTTTTGACGATGCTTTGGATGAGCTTATGGAGGCAGAAAGCATTCCGCCGGTCGTTGAAGAAGGTACTTTGTAGTGATAATCTTGATATTTTGATTTTTGACTAGAGCATATTCATACCTTTTTCATCTTTCATTGGCAGGTTGTGAGGTGACAGAAGAAGTTCATCTATCTGTTTCAGAACCAAAGTAGGGGGTACCTGTGACCGATCCAGGAGTAGGGGCTTCTTCCACCAGTTTTGATGAGGCAGAGGCAAGTCCGCCTACTGATATTCCTTCCCCAGCGGCTTCGGTTGGAAAGAGCTTCTTGATTACTCTTCCAATGGTGCCTAACACGTGCAGTCGACCAACGGAGCGTGGCGAGTCTTCATCTGAGCTGTCCCGTCAGTTCACGAGGAAGGTATTGAAGAGAGTATTGAGCTCATGGGTCGAGACTCTTTCTTTTGGCCATTTGGAGGCTGGTTTCAGCATGGTGAAGCATGTGCAGGATATTCTTACCGATAGCGAAGAAGTCGGTCTGGACATTACAGATGCCAAGGCTTTTGTTGATGAAGTCATCACTCTAGGTAACAAGTGGACTGAGACCAAGAGCTTTTGAAATGTTGACTTCTTCAACGAGATGTTTTTGAAGCCTTCCAGCGAGGTCAAATCTGAACTAAATGAGATCTTGCGGACTCGGAAGTAGCTCGTTCGGGAGAGGAATGTCATAGAGTTGGCTATTATTGAGCTGACACGGGACCAGGACCATCTTGACAGGGACGTCACTGAAGCCAGACAGCACCTTGAGCTATTGGAAGAACAAGCCGCTGCCAAGTGGACCGCCACTTTGAAAGCTCGCGATAGAGAGAGGACTCTCATTCGCCAAGTTGAGGAGGTCGAAAGCAATCTCTGGAGGAAGACTCAAGAATATGAACAATGGTAGATTCTCTGGGAAGAGCTTCCTCGTGCTGAGGATGGATCGCGACGGCCTACTGCTTTTTATGGGAAGATTTTGAAGAAACGCGGCTTGGATGCTTTGGAGGCTACGGCCAAGAGTTTGCTGGAGGAGTTAAGCCTTTCGCTGAAGACCATGTCGGACTAGCCTCTTGATTTGTAACAAACATTTCTTCTTTTCTTTTGGTACCTCCATGTATAAACATTTTTTTGCACTCTTTTTTTTTTTTTTCTGTATCCCCTTATTTCACTTAAATTCACTTTTGATGAAAACATAAGCAAAAATTGAATGGGAATGGTTTGTTTGAAAATTTGATCAAAAGGTTGTCATTTTATGAAAATCTTTTTTCAAATGGTTGTTTTTAGGCATGAAAGCCAGATTTTGTGGCAAAAAGCCTGGTTTATCTTTTTTTTTTTGATAGCTTGAAAGCCGAATTTTGGATGGCGTGAAAGCCGGTTTTTGGCATGAGAGCCGATTTTTGCGGCGTGAAAGCCAAGTTTTGGTTTTGTGGCATGAGAGCCGGTTTTTGGCATGAGAGCCGATTTTTGTGGCGTAATGTAACACCCTGTCCCGAGTTAATTAAGATTAACTCTAATTAATCGGGACTAATGCTAATTGAATGTGATTTAAGGAATTAATGTGGCTTAATGGCCAAATTGAATTGGAATTGGCTCAAATGATTGATTTGAGCATGATGGAAAGGGAATGAAGGTGATTACGTGCAGTGAAATGAGTTTGAACTTGGAATGAAGGATACGAGGACTTTTTCGTAAATACGAATTTCCTCATATTTCTTCTACTATGGAAACTCAGGATAACCGCGCTTGTATCTCGAGTAGTACGCTAACTTCCTTAACTATAGCGATTCCATTCGGTGTGAATTGGTTCAAATGACCTTTCATTTTACTTGAATTGTAATTAGAGGAAATATGAGGGGGTTCAATGCAAAATTTGGGATTATAAGATGATGATGAACTCATTTGACTTCATTCATCATCCCAGTACAGCTCTCTCTTCCTCTCTTTCTCTTCTTTTTCCTTCTTCCAATTTCTCTCCATTGATTGGAGATTTGGAAGCTTGACAAGTGAGTGAAGAGGGACTCCATCTTCACCATCCTCTTCTCCATCTTGCTCCCTTGTTTTCTTGAAGTTGGAAGCTTGAGACAAGTCCAAGAATTCCTTTAAGAGAATACAAGTAAGTGATTTAGATTGTTTATAGAGTTTTTCAACTCCTCTTAGTGATTTGGAATGGTTTTTAGTGTAAAGAACTCATTGGAGTTCCATTTATGGATTGAATTGATTCTAGGTGTAAAAGAGGGTTTCAAGAGGGGTTTTTCATCTCAAATTCAAGTTGAGCAAGGAGGTTCTTGTGGATTAATCTCCAAACAAGGCAAGTGTAATTCTATTGATTTCATGTGTTAATAGACTTGTTAGAACTCAAGGAGTTCAATTCTAGAGAATTCAGTTCAGAAATTTCTGAACTTCTGGGGCACAATTCGGTCAGCTGACCGTAACCTAACCGACATAGTTCGGCTAGCCGAAATTGTGAGTTTGGCTAGCCAAGGGTTGACCGCAAGGTAACCGAAAATCTTGTTAGGATTTTTCCATTAGAAGTTGAACTTCTGGAAACCTGACCGTGAGCTAACCAACATAGTTCGGCTAGCCGAAATTGTGAGTTCAGCTAGCTGAGGGTTGACTGCAAGGTAACCGAAAATCTTGTCAGGGTTTTCAGCAGAAGTTGAGCTTCTGAAAAGCTGACCGAAGGGTGACCGAGAGTGGTTCGGCTAACCGAATTTGAAATTTTGGTCAGCCAAGTAGGTGACCGAGCAAGTGACCGAATTGGGCAAAACTAACTGTAATCGTGAGATTCTGGAAAACTGACCGAATGTGGTTCGGTCAGCAGAATTCCGTGTTTCGGTTAAAACTAGGTAACCGACGAGGTGACCGAAATTGTGGAGGTATCATAATTGATTTTTGATATTTTCCTAAACCTTCATAGGTGTTAGCTGTGGTTACGTGGATGTAAAATTCAGTAAAAAGTGATGTCATCTAGAATAACACTTACATTGCCTAACGAACGTTTCACCCGGATGTTGTTTTAGGAAAATTTATTTGTTTAAGGATTTTAGGCTTGAGTTGGCATGTCCTCTCATGTCTAGTATTGTTGTGCTCCTTGTTGAGCTACCATTGAATAATGTATCGAATTAATGAAATGAAATGCAATGAAATGAAAGGAAACGAACTGAAATGAACGACCACTGTAATGAATTAAAGATCAAGTCTACTGCAGTATATGGAGCATTCCGGAGCTCCGTGGTGATGCCGGTGATCTCTGATCAAGACACTGGTAAATCCCACATAATTGAAAAGCCACTTAATAAAGTGTGTAATATTGAAATGAAATGAGTCCTTCTTAAGGCTGGGTCACGAATGGTGCGTCCTTCCACCTATGCCCAGAGGACAACGAAAAGACACTTGATAAAGTGTACATAATGAATTGAATGCTTCCTTCAGGGGAGAACTACATGAATGATAAATATACATGTATTGAATTGAATTGATTTGAATTGTTTAGAATTGCTAAACATATTATTATCATAGAATTGTGTATACATTGTTGAAATATCGTGTTCACAGTGTTATTGATGATGTTACAGGCCAAGTTGCCCGTCCCAGTAGTGCAGAAACCGCGCCGCCAGCGGAGGAGGCCGATCCGGTTCCTCCTGGAGAACTAAATTAGTGGACGTAGCTCGGAGGGTGACCGGTTTAGAATGTTTTATAAATATTTTGAATAGATTTATTTTGATGTCGATAGTAATCACATGCATTGTATTTGAATCTGCATGGTTTACTTAAATAGGAAATGAAATGTGTAAGTAAACTTTACTTTTATGTAACTAACTTGTACAGGTTAAAGTTGGTTGTCAATGTATATGTCTATTTCCGCAAAAATGTACATTTGACAGGTATATGTAAGATCCCTTGTGAATCTCGTGTTGACTCAGGTGATGCGAGGTTTACGGGAGTAAGTATGGTGTTCGCGACTCGGAGTTTGGCCGTGGTAACCCTAATCTCGGGCCCGGGTCGTGACGTACTTATTGTATAGTATCAGTGCATAGTTAATCAAGTTAAATGACTTAGCCAATTATAGGAACGAAGTGAGGAACGTTACGTTTCGTGCCGAATCCAATCTTGGATTTGTGATTTAAATGCTTTCACTCTATGTGATATATATGAGATTGAAGTGTAGAGATGTATGTATCTTACCTTCAGTATTGTTTACAGCATGTCTGCATCTGGATCAAATCCAGGAAGTGACGACTTTATTGAGGTTGTCACACCATCTCTTGTCTCCGATGTGGACGCAAGGATGACTGCCATTCTTGAGCAATTAGTGAAAAGCAATGACGCTCAAGTTACTATGCAAGCACAGCATAGAGAAGCCCAGCTAGCTATGCAAGCTCAGCATAGGGAGCAAATGGCCAAGAGCCATGAAGCACAGATGGGTACGCAAGCCCAGATTACTTCTTTGTTGCAAGTACAGAGCCAATTGCAGGCTCAGATGCAAGTAGCACCACCATTGCCACCAGTTCAACCACTTGCTCATGTTGGGACACAAGTGGTGATACAGTCAAAGGAGAAAGACCTAACATCCTGTACGAGCAGTTCAGGAAAAGAGGAGCCACTGAGTTCCAGGGTACTGAAGACGTGCTGAAAGCTAACGAATGGCTAGAACACATCAAGGATGTGTTTGGTATAGTCACTTGCACGCAGAAGCAAAAAATTTCCCTCATTTCCTCCATGCTACGAGAAGTAGCAAAGACATGGTGGAAGAGAATGAATGAGGCAATCTCTAAATTTCTATAAGTAGTTATGTGGGAGACTTTCAAACAACAATTTCAGAGAAAGTTCGTCCCAGAGCATGTGAGGCAAAAGAAAGAATCAAAATTTCTGCATTTGAAACAAGGTCAAATGACAGTGTCTGTGTATGTCCATACCTTACTGCATTTGTCTAAGTATGCTACCTATCTGGTAGATATGGAAGACAAGAAGGTGAAGAGGTTTCTCAACGGCCTAAATCCCACGTATAAGAAGATGGTATTGGCAAATAAGCCTACTACCTTCGATGGAGCCTACACAGCAGAAGAAGTCCACAGAGAGGAAATGGCTGAGAATGAAAATACCAAGAGGAGTGGTAGTGAAAAATCTACAGGCTCCTGGTTTAAGAAGGGAGGACAGTTCAAGGGCAAGAACAAGAAACAGAAATTCGCTGCCACGACTGAGAATTAGCAAGTCTGTGAGACATGTGGAAAGGTTCACAAGACTGAGTTGTGTTGGAGGACTACTGGAGCGTGCCTTGTTTGTGGTTCTTTGGAATACAAAATGGCACAATGTCCAAAGGCAAGGAGAGATGACAGAGCTCCAAATTAGCAGACTGCTCAAGGACAAGTAGCACTCCCTGCTCCTCCATAGCGATTAGCTTTGTCAGCTCCTCCTAGGCAACAACAACAACAAGGCCAGCAGCGTCAGTGGCAGAGGCAACGGTCTGGACAGCAACAACAGAGACCACAACTAGCTGGAAGGGCTTATGCACTTAATCGAGAGCAAGCTGATGTTGCAACCAATGTGGTTGAAGGTACAATTCTTATAGAAAATAAACTTGTGGTTGCATTATTTGATCCCGGTTCTACGCATTCATTTCTAACACCTGTATTTGTGTGTAATATGTGAGACCGGATAATGCAATTGCCGTATGACTTTACTGTATCTACTCCTTTAGGGAGAAGAGTAGTATGTGAATTGTACGTTCCCCAATGTGAGGTGAAAGTCGGGGAAGTGGCAATGCCAGCTGATCTGGTGATATTAGCCATGAATGATTTTGATGTAATCTTTGGCATGGATTGGCTTGCGAAGTACAGAGCTTGTTTAGACTGTTTCCGCAAAGTCATCACCTTTAGGGTTGATGAGGCCAATGCCAGTGTACTGTTTGAAGGCACTCAAAAGAGATTTGACACA
Organism: Persea americana; assembly: GCA_029852735.1. NCBI lineage: Eukaryota > Viridiplantae > Streptophyta > Magnoliopsida > Laurales > Lauraceae > Persea > Persea americana. The sequence continues at coordinate 11,385,568 of CM056820.1, read as the reverse complement.
AGGCTTATTTCAGCACTTAAGGCTGAATGAGTGATGCATAGTGGTTGTGAAGGCTACATTGCATTCATTTCTGAACAGAAGCTAGAACGGAAATTAGAAAACATCCCTGTAGTCTGTGAATTTCCAGACGTAGTTCCCGATGAAGTGCCAGGTCTACCTCCAGCATGGGAAGTGGACCTCACTATTGAACTTGTGCCCAGTACTGCATCGATATCCAAGGCACCGTATCGAATGGCACCATCAGAGTTGCATGAGTTAAAGAAACAGATACATGAATTGCTAGACAAAGGTTTTATTAGACCGAGTGTCTCACCATGGGGAGCACCTGTACTGTTTGTGAAGAAGAAGGATGGCACCTTTCGAATGTGTATTGATTATCGGCAGATCAATCAAGTGACAATTAAAAATAAATATCCACTGCCTAGAATCGATGAGTTGTTTGATCAACTCCAAGGTGTAGCTTACTTTTCTAAGATTGATCTTCGATCTGGATATCACCAGATACAAGTTAGAGATCAAGATGTACAGAAGACTGCATTCAGGACTCGTTATGGACACTATGAATTTTTAGTGATGCCTTTTGGTCTAACCAATGCACCAACAGATTTTATGGCTCTAATGAACAGAGTGTTTGCCTCGTACCTAGACCAGTTTGTTGTAATCTTTATTGATGACATCCTGGTATACTCAAGGTCAGAGAGAGAGCATTCACGTCATCTGAGAACAGCCTTGCAGATACTGAGAGAGAGTCAATTGTATGCAAAGCTCTCGAAGTGCGACTTTTGGTTGCAGTAGGTTGCATTTTTGGGTCACATCATTACCAGGGATGGATTAGCTGTTGATTCAGCTAAGATCGACGCGGTTAACAATTGGCAGAGTCCGAAGAATGTACCAGAGGTTCGGAGTTTCTTAGGGTTGGCGGGCTACTATAGAAGTTTTGTAAAGGACTTCTCCAAGATAGCAGCTCCGTTGACGAAATTGATTCGGAAGGACGTTCCCTTTTAATGCAATGATGTATGCGAGTGCAGTTTCCAAACTCTGAAGCAGAAGTTGATATCAGCCCCAATCTTGGCTTTACCTGAAGGAGGAGGAGGATTTGAGATTTACTCAGATGCCTCAGGTATTGGATTGGGATGTGTGTTGATGCAGCGAGGTAGGGTAATTGCCTACAGCTCGCGTCAATTAAAGGAGCATGAAAAGAGCTATGCTACACATGATTTAGAGCTCGCGGCTGTTGTATTCGCATTGAAGCAATGGAGACATTATCTGTACAGAGAGACTTTTGAAGTCCATTGTGATCACAGAAGTCTTTAATACTTATTCACTCAGAAAGATATCAATTTGAGGCGTTGTTTAGAGCTCATCAAGGACTATGATTTTCCATTCACATACGTACCTGGAAAGGGTAACGTTGTAGCTGATGCTTTGAGTCGGAAATTAGCAGACTTGGCATCATTGGTGGGTGAATGGACTCTGATTGAAGAATTCAGGGATCGGGATGTGTCCATTGAATTCGTGGACAATCAAATCATGATTACAGCGATGTCAGTGTTCGAACCGCTACTAATCCAGCAAATTAAAGATTGGCAGTTCGATGACCCGGAATTAATAAGAATTCGGGATAACATTGCAGCAAGGCCAGATTTCCTATTGGAAACAGGAGTTCTCTATTTCAGAGACAGACTATCTGTACCAACACAGGAAGATTTGAAGCAAGCAGTAATGTTTGAAGCTCATCACACCAGATATTCTGTGCATCCAGGAAGTACGAAGATGTATAGAAATCTTAAGGGTAGATTTTGGTGGAATAACATGAAGCGGGAGATAGCCAGTTATGTGTCTTCTTGCTTGACTTGCTAGCGTGTGAAATTTGAACACAAGAAGCCACCAGGCCTGCTTCATCCATTGTATATCCCTAAATGGAAGTGGGAACATCTCACGATGGACTTTGTGTACGGATTGCCAAGGACGCGGAGACAACATGACACCATTTCGGTGATTGTGGATTGTCTTACGAAGTCCTCGCATTTCCTTCAATTTAAAATGGATATGGGATTCAACGAGATGTCCAAATTGTCTGTCAAGGAGATTTTTATACTGCATGGAGTACCGGTCTTGATTATTTCTGATCAAGATAGTCGGTTCGTCTCAACATTTTAGCAAACATATCAGAATGCTATGGGTACGAGACTGGGGTATAGTACTGCATATCATCCGCAGACAGATGGGCAGTGAGAGAGAACATTTCAAACACTTGAAGATTTGCTTCGTGCCAGTGTTGCAGACTTTGGAAGTGACTGGGATGATCACCTAGCTCTGTGAGAATTTGCGTACAACAATAGCTATCACTCCAGCATTGAAATGGCACCCTTTGAAGCATTGTAGGGTAGAAGATGTAGGACTCCAGTTAGATGGGAAGAAGTTAGAACTTGAAGTTTCCATGGTCCTACGATCATTGCTGAAATAACAGATAAAGTGCAGAAGGTGCAAGAACGGTTGAAAATTGCAAGATCAAGGCAGAAAAGCTATGCGGACAATTGTCGGCGTGATCTGGAATTCGCTGTTGGTGATTTAGTCTTCTTGAAGACTTCTCCAATGAAGGGCACCATCAGATTTGGACAAAAGGGTAAGCTTTCTCCGAGATTTATCGGACCCTTTAAGATTCAAAGTAGGATTGGAAATGTGGCTTATCGCCTAGACCTTCCAGCAGAACTCTCCGGTATCCACAATGTCTTTCATGTGCCAATGCTTCGAAAGTATGTGTCAGATCCTTCACATGTGATTTGTCATGAAGAGATCCAAGTGTTACCAGACACCGCATACGTTGAGAAGCCAATTCAAATCATAGATACCAAGGAGGTGGTTCTGCGTACCAAGACTATCAAATGGGTCAAAGTGCTTTGGGCACATCATGGACCAAATGAAGCTACATGGGAGCTTGAAGAGCAAATGGCTCAAAACTATCTAGAGCTATTAGTTCAGGTAACTTTCATACTAAATTGTTTAATTGATTTGTATTACATTCGGAAGACCGAATGGTTCTAAAAGTTTAGGAGAATGTAACACCCTGTCCCGAGTTAATTAAGACTAACTCTAATTAATCAGGATTAATGCTAATTGAATGTGATTTAAGGAATTAGTGTGGCTTAATGGCCAAATTGAATTGGAATTGGCTCAAATGATTGATTTGAGCATGATGGAAAGGGAATGAAGGTGATTACGTGCAGTGAAATGAGTTTGAACTTGGAATGAGGGATACGAGGACTTTTTCGTAAATACGAATTTCCGCATGTTTCGTCGAATACGGAAACTCTGGATAATCGCGCGTGTATCTCGAGTAGTACGCTAACTTCCGTAACTATAGCGATTCCATTCGGCGTGAATTGGTTCAAATGACCTTTCATTTTACTTGAATTGTAATTAGAGGAAATATGAGGGGGTTCAATGCAAAATTTGGGATTATAAGATGATGATGAACTGATTTGAGTTCATTCATCATCCCAGCATAGCTCTATCTTCCTCTCTTTCACTTCTTTGTCCTTCTTCCAATTTCTCTCCATTGATTGGTGATTTGGAAGCTTAACAAGTGAGTGAAGAGGGACTCCATCTTCACCATCCTCTTTCCATCTTGTTTCCTCGTTTTCTTGAAGTTGGAAGCCTGAGACAAGTCCAAGAATTCCTTTAAGAGAATACAAGCAAGTGATTTAGATTGTTTATAGAGTTTTTCAACTCTTCTCAGTGATTTGGAATGGTTTTTAGTGTAAAGAACTCGTTGGAGTTCCATTTCTGGATTGAATTGATTCTAGGTGTAAAAGAGGGTTTCAAGAGGGGTTTTTCATCTCAAATTCAAGTTGAGCAAGGAGGTTCTTGTGGATTAATCTCCAAGCAAGGCAAGTGTGCTCAATTCTATTGATTTCATGTGTTAATAGACTTGTTAGAACTCAAGGAGTGCAATTCCAGAGAATTCGGTTAAAAAATTTCTGAACTTCTGGGCTCGGCTGACCGACACCTGACTGTAACCTAACCGATATAGTTCGACTAGCCGAAATTGTGAGTTCAGCTAGCCGAGGGTTGACCGCAAGGTAACCGAAAATCTTGTTAGGATTTTTCCAACAGAAGTTGAACTTCTGGAAACCTGACCGTGAGCTAACCGACATAGTTCGGCTAGCCAAAATTGTGAGTTCGGCTAGCCGAGGGTTGACTGCAAGGTAACCGAAAATCTTGTCAGGGTTTTCAAAAGAAGTTGAGCTTCTGGAAAGCTGACCGAAGGGTGACCGAGAGTGGTTCGGCTAACCGAATTTGAAATTTTGGTCAGCCGAGTAGGTGACCGAGCAGGTGACCGAATTGGGCAAAACTAACTGTAATCGTGAGATTCTGGAAAACTGACCGAATGTGGTTCGGTCAGCCGAATTCCGTGTTTCGGTTAACCGCTAGGTAACCGACGAGGTGACTGAAATTGTGGAGGTATCATAATTGATTTCTGATATTTTCCTAAACCTTCATGGGTGTTAGCTAAGGTTACGTGGATGTAAAATTCAGTAAAAAGTGATGTCATCTAGAATAACACTTACATTGCATAACGAACGTTTCACCCGAATGTTGTTTTAGGAAAATTTATTTGTTTAAGGATTTCAAGCTTGAGTTGGCATGTCCTCTCATGTCTAGTACTGTTGTGCTCCTTGTTGAGCTACCATTTAATAATGTATCGAATTAATGAAATGAAATGCAATGAAATGAAAGGAAACGAACTGAAATGAAAGACCACTGTAATGAATTAAATATCAAGTCTGCTGCAGTATATGGAGTGTTCCAGAGCTCCGTGGTGATGCCGGTGATCTCTGATCAAGACACTGGTAAATCCCACACAATTGAATAGCCACTTAATAAAGTGTGTAATATTGAAATGAAATGAGTCCTTCTTAAGGCTGGGTCACGAATGGTGCGTCCTTCCACCTATGCCCAGAGGACAACGAAAAGACACTTGATAAAGTGTACATAATGAATTGAATGCTTCCTTCAGGGGAGAACTACATGAATGATAAATATACATGTATTGAATTGAATTGATTTGAATTGTTTAGAATTGCTAAACATATTATTATCATAGAATTGTGTATACATTGTTGAACCGTCGTGTTCACAGTGTCATTGATGATGTTACAGGCTAAGTTGCCCGTCCCAGTAGTGCAGAAACCGCGCCGCCAAGAGAATTAAATGAGTGGACGTAGCTCGGAGGGTGACCGGTTTAGAATGTTTTATAAATATTTTGAATAGATTCATTTTGATGTCAATAGTAATCACATGCATTGTATTTGAATCTGCATGGTTTACTTAAATAGGAAATGAAATGTGTAAGTAAACTTTACTTTTATGTAACGAACTTGTACAGGTTAAAGTTGGTTGTCAATGTATATATATATATTCCCGCAAAAATGTACATTTGACAGGTATATGTAAGATCCCTTGTGAGTCTCGTGTTGACTCCGGTGATGCGAGGTTTACGGGAGTAAGTGTGGTGTTCGCGACTTGGGGTTTGGCCGTGGTAACCCTAATCTCGGGCCCGGGTCATGACATGTGAAAGCCTGATTTTTGAGATGGCATGAAAGCCGAATTTTGGATGGCGTGAAAACCGAAATTTTGTTTGTGGCATGGAAGTCTGTTTTTGGCATGAGAGCCGATTTTTTATTTTGGCATGGAAGCCGGTGTTTGGCATGAGAGCCGATTTTTGTTTGCTTGGCGTGAAAGCCAGATTTTGTGGCATAGAAGCCGAGTTTTTTTAAAACCGAGTTTTTTGTTGTTGGCATGGAAGCCGGATTTTTTATTTTTTGGCATGAAAGCCAGGTTTTTGTTTTGTTAGCGTGGAAGCCAGATTTTTTGTTTTCAGCATGAAAGCCAGGTTTTCAGGATGAAAACCGGGTTTTTGGCATGAAAACCGGGTTTTGGCGTGAAAGCTCGGTTTTTGGAATAAAAGCCGGGGTTTCTTGGTTTTCAAAATGCAAGTATCGACTAAGAGTCGCCTCCCTGCTGAATGGTATTGCAAGTATCGATGGAATGTCGCTTCCTTGCTCATTTGGTTGCGAGTATCGATGGAATGTCGCTTTCTCGCGGATTTCGGTGTAAGTATCGACTGAATGTCACTTCCTTGCTTTTTTCTCAAAAATTTGGTTTTGTGGGTATCAATGGAATGTCGCCTCCCCACGATTTTTGGATTTTGAGGTTTTTTTTATCCTTTGTTTTTGTTTTGAGGTTTGGGTTGTAGATATCAACTAAAGCGTTGTGTCTCCACGATTTTTTTGAAATTTTGCAAGTATCGACTAGGTGTTGCTTTCTTGCGATTTTGAGGTTTTGGAAGGATCGAATGGGGTTCGTACCCTTCCGATTTTTGGGTTTAGTGTGAGTATCGACTAAACGTCGCTTCCTCACGGCTTTTTGAATAACCATTTTTTTTGTTTAAAGACACAAGGATTGTAAATTTTGACTCAAAACCATCTTTGGTGGTAAAAGTCAGGGTGGACTAAGGTGGAAATTCCTAAGTCCTTATTTTTGTTTCAAACCATGAATTTTGGGTTCAAGGATTGAAAGTTTTGGTCAAGTTAGGGAAGAGGCTCCTAAACTTGGAGTTTGGGTTTGATTTTTTTTTTGTTTTTTTTTTTTTTTTTTTTGAACAATGAAACATTGAAAGTAAGCATTGTTTTAGGTTTTTAGAAATTTCAACATAGGGATGAAAACTCTAAAAGGGTGGGTTTGACGAGCAAGTACCTAGGAATAGTCTTTGGCTATGCAAGCATCGTTCTGACTCAATGTAGGAAGTCTTTAAGGGTAGTACCGCTTCAAGGACTTGCCATTGATGGGCAGCATACATCTGTCACCCTCCATGTTTAGAAGAGCATATGCGCCATTAGAGAAGACTTTGTCAATGACGAAGGGTCCCTCCCATTTTGGTTCGAATTTGCCTTTGGATTTGTGGGCAAAAACCATTGGCCTTTTCACCGCAAGAACCAAGTCACCCCTTTTGTGGGTGCGTTGCCTGACCTTTTTGTCAAAAGATCCTACCATGCGTGCTTGGTAAAGCTCAACGCTTTGTAGAGCTTCGAGTCGTCTTTCATCGAGATTATCCAGTTCTTGGAGTCTCAATTTGACGTTGCTTTCTTGCGTCATTTCATTTTGGAGGGATACCCTTAAAGAAGGAATTTGTGCCTCTAGGGGGACAATTGCTTCACATACATAGACTAAGGAGAATGGTGTGCTATGGGTTGGTTCTCGAACGGTAGTCCGGTAGGCCTATAAAGCTTCAGGCAGTTTGTCGCTCCAGTCTCTTTTGTGACTAGAGACCATTTTCTTGAGAATTTTGCAGAGTGTCTTGTTGAAGGCTTCTGCTAGTCCATTCGCCGCCGGGTTAGACGGAGTCGAAGGACAATTTTGGATTTTGTATTTGTCGCAGAACCTGTAGAATCTGTGATCCCGGAATTGTGGTCCGTTATCATGGACGAATCTTTTACGTATGCCGAAGCGACAAATGATATTGGTTTGTAAGAATTGAAGGACAAACGAGGTCTTCATTTCACTGAACGCAAATGCTTTTGACCACTTGGAGAAGTAATCCGTAGCGGCGAAGATCAAGCGATGACCTTTGCTTGACGTGGGAGAGATAGGACCTATGATGTCCATACCCCAGGCTGCGAAGGGCCATGAGATCGCTATAGGATGTAGCCATTCTGGAGGCATGTATACATAATCTCCATGAACTTGGCATTGTTGGCAACGTTTAGCAAATTGCATTGCGTCAGCTACCATGGTAGGCCAATAATAACCTAACCTTTTTATTTGATCGTAGAGCTTAGGACCAGCCTGATGGGCTCCACAAAGACCAGTATGAACTTCTTTTAGAGTCTCTTTCGCCTCTTGTTGTGACAAGCAGCGTAGAAGTACTCCATTGAAAGATTTTCTGTAAAGCATTTTGGAAGGAATATCCAAATGAAAATTTGGGGCTCGTTTTTGAATGCTTACCCGGTCTTTTGGATCTTCAGGTAGGATTCCGAACATAATATAATCAATGAACGGATCCCTCCAGTGGCCAATCGGAGGTTTGAGGATGGAAACTCGACATTCGGCCACTCGGTGGCATTCAACAACTGCTTGGTGTGTGTTGAGAGGAGGGAGACTCCTTCTTTTACATACTGTAATTTTCATGTTTTCCCCTTCTTGGAATGCCATAGATGCAGCAAGTCCAGCCAGGGAATCTGCACAGATGTTTTCACCTCTGCGGATGTGGGTGATGTGACAGATGTCAAACCTTTGACGAAGCGATTGCGCCTTGTTGTAGTAAGGCAACAGATCAGGCTTCCTGATTTCATATTTTTGATTCATCTGGTTGACAATCAGTTGGGAGTCCCCAAATGCTTCCATCATGGTGATGCCGGATTCGAGGGTGAGTTCCAATCCTAAGATCAGGGCTTGGTACTCAGCTGCATTGTTTGAACACGGTTCCAGTAGCGAAAATGCGTGAGGAACATGTATTTATTGAGGCTAACAAAGAGAATGTCAATTCCTGATATCGGCTTTCCGTTTTCATTTGTCTTGGTTGCACCATCGAAACACATGTTTCAGGAGGCATTTGATAAGGAGGTTTCCACGCTGTAGACAGGCTCGTCTGGGTGATCATCCCTAAGCGGAGAATCCTTAGGCAGGGGATGCTCTGCAAGAAAATCTGCTAGAGCTTGGCCTTTGATTGCTTTCTGTGGTACATACCTAATATCAAATTGTGATAGAAGGATAGACCATTTTGCCAACCGAGCATTGAGAGAACCTGCTTTTGTGACAAGGACCTTTAGGAGATTGATCCTCGATATCAGGTATATCGTGTTTGACAGCAAATAGTGAGATATCTTTTGTACGGCGAACATCACTGCCAAGCATTCTTTTTCGACTGGAGAGTAACGATGCTCTGCACCTACCAACATGCGACTGAGGTAGTATAGAGCAACTTCTTTTCCTCCATCATTTTCTTGTACAAGTAGAGCGCCCAAAGAATAGTCGAGTGCTCTTGTGTACAAGATGAATGGTTTTCCGGTTGTGGGAGCAGCCAGCACCGGAGGTTTGGTCAGGTATGACTTGATGTCTTGAAATGCAGCTTCACATTCAACATCCCAAACAAAGTCTACACCTTTCTTCATCAGGTGAGAAAATGGACGGCATTTTCTTGATAGATTGGAAATGAACCGTCGGATGTATGCCAATCTTCCTTGAAGCCCTTTCAGTTCTCTCAGGGTTCTTGGAGATGGCATTTCTAGGATAGCCTTGACTTTGATGGGGTCAAGCTCTATTCCTGCTTTCCGAACTATGAATCCAAGGAACTTACCCGATGAGACACCGAAGAAGCATTTGAGGGGATTCATTCGCAGTTTGTGTTTGCGAAGTCGGAGGAAGACTTCTTGAAGATCTTGGAGATGGTCTTCTTTTCTTTTGCTTTTGACGGCGAGGTCATCAACATAACATTCGACCGTCTTGTGCCGCATATCTTGGAATATTTTCATTATAGCCCTTTGATATGTTGCACTGGCATTTTTCAGACCAAATGGCATGACAGTGTAGCAATACACGCCAAATGGGGTCTGAAATGATGTATGCCTTTCATCTTTGGGATGCATCTTTATCTGGTTGTAGCCAGAGAAGCCGTCCATGAAAGTCATTCGCTCAAACTCGCAGGTGTTGTCAATCATTACCTCCGGTATGGAGAGCGGGAATTCATCTTTGGGGCAAGCATTATTCAAGTCTCTATAGTCAATATAGACTCTGATTTGCCCATTTTTCTCTGTCACGGGGACGATGTTGGCCAACCATTCAGGATGCTGTTCCTCGCAGATGAAGCCAACGTTTTTGGGTTTCTGAACTTCTTGTTCAATTTTGTCCATCACATCAGGATGGAATCTTCTTTGGCCTTGTTTGACAGGCTTAACATTTTCTTGCAAGTTGAGTTTGTGAACTGCTATTTTGGGATCTAAGCCTGGTATTTCAGAGTAAGACCATGCAAAACAATCAACAAACTCACGAAGAAAAGTGACATACTCGGGTAACTCATCATCCTTTATATTCTTGCTTATGAATACAGGACGTGGGTTATCTGGTGTTCCCAAGTCTATCTTTTGAACAGAATCTTCTGTTGGAAGGTTTGAAGGTGGTTCCTCCTTAATATTTTCGGAGGCTTCCAGCTCAACAAGATCTTGTGGATTTCCAAGGGCATTTTCAGACCATGGCTCCGCTTCTGTCCATAAATCTTCTTGATCGGTATTCTTCTCAAGACTTGCGATGAGATGATCCCAATCACCAACTGAAACTGGGTCGAAGTAAGGCACTTCTTTTGGAGACGATGACTCTTCTGAATCAGAGAACCGTGCGTCTGTGTCATCGGACAATTCATCTTCATCATCAGAGAAATCATACAAATTTGATGAGCTTCCTGGGTCCTTGTCGGGTAACTCTTCAAAGAGATATCCAGGGAGATCGTTGTCTTCATCGACAAGAGATGTTGAGGTCTGGTCGGCAAAACGACTCTGCAGCCTTTGTGTCAGCTGTCTCATCGAAGTGTCAGGATCATACCCCAAACCATATGAAGACTTGTCTATGCGACGGTGGAGTTTCCAATCTTCCAGCTGCCTTTTGGTCAGGGTGGGTTCCAATGGTGTGAGAATACCACTGCCACCTCCCAAACCAATTGGATTTTGAGCGTCATAGCCCATTTTCTTCATGATAGCTTGTGCCATTGGACTATACAAGAATAGTTGAGGCATACCTTTATTTTGGAAAGGCTCAAGCAGGGAGTTTGGTGAATAAGCGTCCGATCTATGGAAGAAGATTGGTTTCTCTTCTACCGATATTGCCGGAACGATGAAGGTAGCGGACGTAGGATCTTCTACATCAGTAGGTGTCTCCAATGGAACGAGGGCAGGCTGAACTTCCTGAGTATCAACTTGGCTTGAAGATGTATCGTCTTTAGTCTCTGAATCTGAATCCGTGTCTTGTATGATAGACACGAAGGAGACAACAAACTTGCGCCCAGTCTTTTGCTTTGTCTTCTTGGCCTTAGTAGTGATTACCAAGGGTTTGGAAGATTTGAAGGAGACAACGAAGGGAGACGGATTGCTCTCTCCGGATTTGCCGGAAGGTTTGTTTTCTTCCGATGATTGCTGAGGAGCCTTGCCTTTGTCTTTTTGGAGATTGCCGGCAAAGCATGCTATTTTCTCCTCCTCCTTCTCTTTCTCATCCTTGTACATTTAAGAGTCTGCAAAATGGACTTCTTTGCCTTTGAGGGGCTTTTTGTCTGCAAACACTCGATGTATCAAGTCGTCGTCGCCGACAAACTTGATGCATTGATGTAGAGTTGAAGGGACAACACTGTTCTCGTGTATCCAAGGGCATCCGAGAAGGATGTTGTAGCATGAAGAGGTTTTTATTGCATACACGGTGACCTCAGAGATAAGATCACCGATTTGCAACCTGAACCGGATTTTGCCAATGGGCCTTTGAGCACTCTCATTGTATCCAAAGATGGACACAGATGTATGGCTTAGTTTGCTGGGTGGGATACACAGCTCTTCGAGTGCCGAAGTAGAGATGAGGTTGAGTGCAGAACCCGGGTCGATCTGGACTCTGTGTATCAGCATCTCTTTGATGTACCCTGTGAAGTACAAGGGTCGATTGTGCTTTGTCTCGCCTAACAGGAGGTCTTCCTTATTGAAGGCGATGGTAGCACTTGTGGCCTTTTGGACTGAGAGGCATTCAGTGCAAGGTCCTCCAGCTTCTTTCTTTTCCCCCTTTGAGGAGGCTTTTGATTTTTTGACCCTATAGTCCATTTCAATTTGTTGGACTTGTGGGGCATGTTTGTCGATATCCAGATTCAGCCTTTGTAGTTCTGAAATGAGACTATCATGAGTTTGTGGTGACATTCGTAATAAGTCTAGGATGTGCAGTCATGCATGTATGTGTTTAAAGTGCTCAATCAAGTCATACTTGAAAGCTTCCTTGGGGCCTGCATTTTCATTATCATTGTCGCTTGGGGCATTTACAACTGTTTTCCCGAAGGATTTACATAAGAAGAAGAAGAATAAGGTTGGTTCTAGTTTTTGTTGTAATCCCGGCCAGAGTGAGTATCTTTCCCAACTTCAAAAGCTTCTAGAGGTGGTTCTTCTTTTGGAAGACCCCCTTCGGGCTCAAGGGGCCGATCCTCCCCATTTGCTGAAAATGCTTCTGCAGCAGCATTACCGTCTTCAGTTTTTGCGTTGCATGGAGCATTTTCCGAGAACAAGTCCTGAACAGCTTCCAACAACTTTTCTTCTTTGTCCAGTATTTCATCGGTCCAGACATCTCCTACGAGGTTGGGCATCTAAGACCAATTGACTAGGTTTTCTTTGTAGACTTCATCAGCCAGAGCTTTTTCCTAGTGATCAGTCGAAAGAGGCTTGAATTCTGATGTCACCGTTTCAGGAGACGACAGCTGAGAAGGTGCTATCTCAGTTGAAGTCACCCAAGAATATGTAGCTCCAGAAGATATGCTACCGGATGCATTTTGAGAGTCCGTGGCATCAGCAGATGAAGATGCGTCTACAATCAACTGTTAGGAATCAGACTCATCCTCCGATGTAAGAGGATCATCAATCCAGCAACTTTTTTCATGTTCCGGAGTCACTGGAGGAGATGTTTGTAGATTTTCCAGGACTTCCGGTTCTGGATTTTGATGAAGCTAGTTGATGTGATCCTGCTCCTGCTCTATGGTGAGACGCTGCAAGATCCCCGCATATTCTTCGAGATCTAGCATAGGAGCTATATCTTCTTCTTCATCTGCTCCTTGTGGTTCAACCTGGTTGGGATCCACTAGAGCATTTGTTTGTGCTGTGTCAACAGTATTTTGAGCAGCCTCTTGGTTTTCATCATCATCAGACCAGGATCCTTGTGGCTGGAAGGGGTTATACCAGATTACTGGCATAAGATGGGTTCTGGGATCCATTCTTTATCGGAGAGATATTCTCCGGTTTTGAAGGATTCCTCCCATTCATCTGTGTCACTGGCAGTGTCACTGGACTCGTATCCATTCATGGAGAATCCAACTACCGAGTTACAAGAGTATGATGCCCCCTGCGTAGTCTCATCCCTGAGCTGTGGTGGCATGAAATCACTGAGAGTGAATTTTCTTATCACTCTTGGAGCTTTGGGAAGGGACTTCTCTGTTGCCCCCAGTGAAGCGGTAGAGGAGGTTTCTGCCTTTTCAGGGACCTCTTGTTTTTTTTTAGCCTTCTCTTGCTATTTGAGCTTGCGGAGTTGTCTCTTGCCTTGCCTTCGTTGTTGAGCAGTCGGCTTTGTTTTGACGATCTCCCAATTTTCATCTTCCAGGAGATCGGGATGCACCCATATGGGCTGTCCATCTGGTGTTGGATAAGGCACCAGCTCTTAGGACGTTTGGGTCATTTTTATCACCTTGAAGGAAGTTGTGATCTTCTCCTTTGGTGATTTGGTTGTTTGTCCATATGACACCATGTTAACGGAGGCAGACCCATAGTTTTGTTCAAAGGTGATGACTCCATATTTCCACATCTCGTTAATCTTCTCTCTCACAACGAAACATTGGCTGAGAGGATGTGAGACCACTTGGTGGTATGGACAATATCGGGGATCACTGGTTTTGCCAACATCTCCCGGTCTTTTGGAGTCAGGCAAGGTGAGTTTCCCATTTGCCAAGAGAGCCCCAAATATTTCTTCAACATCTTCATCGAACGGGTATTTCTTCTCTGCCCGTTCTTTGAAGGCATCAGAGAGTTCTGGTCTCTTACCTGCAGCTTTGTTGTCAGCTTTCTTTGGTGGCTGAGGAGCTGACTTGGTTTGCACATTGAGAACCTCCTTTTTCTTTGGCTTGGAGGTCGGAATGGTGGTCGGCTCCTTCTTTGATGACTTTTGACTGTTAAGGTCTTTGATCACCGTTTCAGCCTCCATAGACGCTTCTAGGAGTTCTCCCAAGTTTTTTTATTTGTTGCCGGCGATCGTGGAGCGGATCCTTGCTCTCATGTTGTTTCGGCAAATGTCGACTAGCGACGCTTGTGGCAGCACATCTGAGCATTTGTATGCCATTGCTTTCCACTTGTGAATGAAGTCATATGTCGACTCATTCTCTCCCTATTTAAGGCTACAGAGCTGAGCCATAGCAACTGGATGATCCTCACCTTTGAAGTGGGTCAGGAAACGTGTCTCTAGCATGTTCCAGTTTTGAATGGAGTCTTCTGGCAGAGTGGAGCACCAATCAAAGGCCGTACCTTTCAGGGTACTTGCAAAGAGACGGATCTTGAGAGCATCTTGATCCGCAATCGTTCCTGTCAGGATCTTGAAGTGGATGACGTGCTGTCTAGCTGAACATTTCCCCGTATATGTTTGGAGAAGAGGTTGTTTAAACTTTGGAGGGAACTGAACCGAGTCCATCCATAAGGGATATGGTGGTTTGATTCCATGCTCCTTCAGTGTATCCTCTTCTTTTGCATTGGCGAGGATATTGTCAACGTCCTTTTTAGTAAGGGCGCGTGACTCATCTTCTCCACCGTTCGCCTCATCTTGTGGAGGAACTTCCTCATTGTTTTGTGGATGCTGGAGAGTGAGAAGGAGGTTTTCCATCAGAACCTCTATTCTCTGCTGTCCTTGCTCTAGCTGCTAAATGCGTAGAGCCATGTTATCGTCCAGTGGAGGTTGCTCAGAGTTTGTGACCAAGACATTCATCCTTCGTGAGTCGAAAGATGATACTGTCTTAGTGACTGAGCTGGAGCTCATTCTTCTAGATGAAGAGCCCGAGGAATGATCACTCCGGCGTCCTTGGCTCGAAGGAGTGGGAGAGTCTTCCTGATGTCTTCTCGTCCGGGAGACGCTGCGAGTCACCGGCTGTCTGACATGTATTTTAGTCACTGACTTCTGGCGTCTTTTGGTTTTGCTAACCATTTGGACAGCAACAACTTGGTCGGGTCTTTCTTTTTCGACCCATTTTTGGGAGATTTGAAGCTCAGAATGCCGGGTTCTTTGCTTCTCTAATCTCTTTTATCAATATGTTGCGCGGCGACGTATACGACGAAGAATTTTGAGCTTCTGTTAGCTCGGGCTGTGCTCTGGCAAAGAAGGACGTGGTCCCTCGTGCGTAGCAACCGAGCTTGTCTTCCTTGAAGACTGGCATGGATAGGATTTGGACGCGGTCCTTAGCCTGTCGCAGCGAAGCTTTAAATTTTGCAAGCTCATCCCCTGTTGAGATGAAGGGTCTTGTTGCAGGAGAGCAGGCCCTGGCAAGTTCTTGTCGAGGCCTTATGATGCACGACTTGATTATGGGCTTGTATGAACAAGTCGGCTCGTGCTGAGTTGTTTTGGTTGTTCGGTGGAGGGTAGGTTTCTCTCCTTTGATGTAAGCAAGAGGATAGAACCGGTTCTCCTTGAGAAGAGCCAGGTATGCTGGCTTTGCAGATGTCTGGGACTTTCTTTGTTTTGGCGAAGATCGAGGGGACCAAGTCTGAGGACAGACTTGGTTTTTTGTAGGTTGAGGCTTTGTGGGATTGCCACGGGCCTCAGGTTTCTTGGCGACCGCCTTTGGTGTCAGGGCAGCGACACGTTGAGGGGCGGTCTTTAGCTTCTTAGCAGGCACCATCTCTTATGCGGGTAGTGGGAATGGTCCCAGTGACTCGAAGACGATTGTCCGGGGAGTGGAGATCGACCCGGTGTTTTGGGAGTTGCCAAGGGAGGTGATGCTTCGGCAGCTGGCGGGGCGCTTGAAAGTGCACTTGCTTTGCTTCTCTTGAAGCATGACTTGGTACTTGTTTTCGTCGAAGGTGATGGTCAATGAGGCTGCCATTGTTAGTTTTGGAAAACTTTTTTGAAACAAGACCACGTCCATTAGTAATCACAAGAATATGGTGATCATAAATGGGTTATACTATGGTTTTGTCTTTTCAAATTGCTCAGCAGGTATGGCATATTCTGAGCGTAATGAAGAAGGCAAAAAGCCATAGAGGGTACAATTGTTCTGAACGCAAGTATGGTTAGCTCGAAATGAGCATTCCAGTGACTTCTAGAAGCAATTGTAAACCTTAATTCAAGTTACCGAGAAGCGAAGCTCACTCGAGGTAAAATGATATAAGGTTGGAATACAAATGTGTCGGTTGCGAATACAGTAGACCCGAAAGGGCGTACTAGCACCGCTAGGCACAAATGTTGTAAATCGCATCCTTGAAAAAGGACACGAGATGGGATTTTTTTTTTTTTGAAATGTCAAGATTGGACTCACAAAAGAGAGCAAATGGTATTCCAATCTGAATGCAGGCTCAAACATTTCTACGAGCCTAAATCCAAAAAAGGAAAGAACCGAGATTTTTCATATTTGAATCCAATAATGATAGGAGTTTTTTTTTTTTTTTTTGAAAAGTCAAGATTGAATTCATAAAAGAGAGCAAATGGTATCCCAATCCGAATACAGGCCCAAACATTCATGCTAGCCTAAATCCGAAAAAGGAAAGAACCAAAATTCCTCCAATTTGAATACAATAGTGACAGAAACTTTTTTTTTTTTTTTAGATTTTTCATTTTTTATTTTTTATTTTGAAGAGTGCACATAGGTCTTACAATTCGGTCTTATGAAACCTCAGTGGATAGATTAGCCCCCAGGTAAGGGTAGGATTACTTAATGAACCCGTTTGAAGGACCCTTACCTCGAACAGTCTAGCTGCCTCCACACTCTGGACAAGGCTTTTCTTAGATCCACTTTGGTCAAAGAATGCAATTGGTGCAACCGTAATGCATTTTTTTTTAAACATTTCCAATGGACCCATCAAAGAGAGGGAAATGGCCCCTCCCAATCCGAACGTTGGCTCAAACAACTCTGCGAGCCATTATACGAAAAGAAAAGAACCAAAGTTTCTCCAATTTGAATCCAACGAAAGGAATATGAAAAGTTATTTTTTAAAACCTTTTTTTTTGAAATAATTCCAAGGGACCCATCAAAGAGAGGAAAATGGCCCCTCCCAATCCGAACGTTGGCTTAAACATTTCTGCGACCCATTGTACGGAAAGGAAAGAACCAAAGTTTCTCCAATTTGAATCCAATGAAAGGAATTTGAAAAGTTTTTTTCTTAAAAACTTTTTTTTTTGAAAGAATTCCAATGGACCCATCAAAGAGAGGAAAATGGCCCCTCCCAATCCGAACGTTGGCTCAAACATTTCTGCGAGCCATTGTATGAAAAGGAAAGAACCAAAGTTTCTCCAATTTGAATCCAATGAAAGGAATTTGAAAAGTTTTTTTTCTTAAAAACTTTTTTTTGAAAGAATTCCAATGGACCCATCAAAGAGAGGAAAACGGCCCCTCCTAATCCAAACGTTGGCTCAAACATTTCTGCGAGCCATTGTACGAAAAGGAAAGAACCAAAGTTTCTCCAATTTGAATCCAAAAGAAAAAAAACTTTTTTTTTTTTTGTTGAGAAAAGAAAGAATGGAAAAAAGTTCAAAGAAAGAAGTTTCCAAAGAATCCCATCTCATGTACTTTTTTTCGATACAAGATCCAACATAGGCCACCAACTAGGAAGGAGCCAAGGATTCTAAGCATCGTGTTCTCAAATGAACGAGTCCCACCGGGTGTGTCAACTTGATGGACCCGTCTTTTTCTTTCTTGCCTTCCTCCGTCCCAGGTCCGCCGGGGTGCGGCGGGGCGAAGAGAAAAAAAAGAGCAAGCATAAACATTTTTTTTTGTACGAGTATGCCAGATTTTCTATTCTACTTGGAATTTGAGATGGTGATCCGAACTTCACCTTCACGAGTAGAAAGGAAATCGAACTTTTTTTCTAACTTTCCATTGAACATATATTTAAAGAAAGAGACAAGATTTTAAAATGCCGTGAGAGGCGATTCTGTTTAGTTTACCGTAAAAGGCAGTTTTGTGTCGTAGAAGGCGATTTACAAATCTTATCAATGATGAAAGACAAGAATTGTGATTTTTGTCTCTTTTAAAAATACAAAATACAATAGAAAGGGAAGAAAGAGGGATCTGACTTCTCAAGCGATTGTGGGGACTTGTTCAGATCAACGGTGGTGAGTCATGTATGGACTCCGCCATCATCCTTCAGATGAGAACACTTGATGCTTTAGTTCACTTGGCTTGGGTTGGACCCCAGATTGTTAGAGGACAAAGACCAAGGGAAGGTCCTATATCCAATAAAAAATTGGGTAGACGGGCTGAAAAGCCACATCTAGGCCATGTTCGATAGAAAAAGAAAAACCTTGGGGGGGGCGGTTGGCCCCCCAAGGGACTTCAATCACCTTGTAGTTCTTGTAGCAGGGTTTCTTCAAGGCAAGAGAGCTACTTTTTTGCAGAGAATTCTTCAGGTTAATTTTCAGGCGATTTTTCAGGATCGCCTATTTATAGGCTTTTGGTGGCCATTAGGAGGGTTTTATGAGCATTAATGGTATTAATGCTCTATGATAGGAGGAGTTACAAGTATAATTTCATAATTTTATAACTCCTTTTCCTTGGATTTTGATTGGCCGATGGAGAATAATGGACATTTAATCTCCATGATGATGGGGGTTTCATGATTAATTACCATAATTAATCTCCATAATGATAGGAGTTACATGGTTAATTGTCATGATTAATTGGACTTGTAACTCCTATTTGCTTGCTTCTGATTGTGCCATTCAAAATAATGAGTTAATGACCCTAATAAGTTGTCATAAACGGGTCAATTAACAGCATTAATTGGTCGCCGAGTCGCTTGAAGAGTCGCGGGCCGCGGCTCGTCTTTTGGAATTCTTCTTGCGATGATCATCGATGGATCCGCACGTTGTTTGATGTCGGATGATGATGCAAATTCAGACATTGGTTGACACCAATGGGCCGGCAACATTTGTCCAGTCGATTTCTCGATCGGTCGGGCAGAAAACATACTTTCTTGGTTGCTCGGTTGGCGGTTTCGGAGTGTCCGATGATGATCAAATGATTTCGATGGCGGATCCGTGATGTTGATGAAGATCAACGGATATCATGCCTCAAAAATCAGATTTTAAGAAAATCACAGGGGCCAAACATCGCGAAACGCGAAAAAGAACGGAAAAAACGGCACTTTTGGTGGAAATCCGGCGACCCGGATTTCGAGGGTCGCTGGCGACCTTGGATTTTGGTCCATTTTCTGGTCGCCTTCCGGTCGTCGTTTCTTGGCCGTTTCTCGGGCTTTCTCGCTTTTGTTTTCTCCTGTATTTTTCTTGACATTTCTCCTCATTTATTGGCTTAATTCCTCTGAAGAAAACCTGTCGAAAGGCTGTGCAAATCAGAGCACAAAGTTTACTATTTTTGGAAAAGCCGAAGACTCCGTAGCCGATTTTCCGCCAAGAGTTGAAACTAGGTCAAACGATGTCGGAATTTCCTGAAATTTGAAGTGAAGCTTCATGAGCATTAGATAGGACCAACCATGGGCTTTTATTTGAGTTTTGAAGCCTTTTGGGGTCCCGTCAAGGCTTTCCTTGATTTCACCGTGCGGAAGATGTCGAGCTTTGATGTACGATCATCCGATGTCCGATTAACTTGAAATTTGACCGGGAGCCTATTGGAGTCATTTTGAGACGATTCATTAGCTCCAATTTGGATGCCATGGTCCTGGGGAGCTTCGCCGCCGGTAGGCTTGATTTTGCTTCGGAGCATAAAAACCGGGTCCAACGTTGTCGGAATGACTTGAAATTTGACGTGCAGCCCTTTGGAAGCATACAGAAGCTACTCATGTGCTTTGTTTGATGAGTGGCGGCATCGGAGGTTCTCGCCGCCAGGAGGCTTGATTTCGTCGTTCGAGAGTTGATAGACGGTCAAACGGTGTCGGTTTGACTTGAAATTCGACGTGGAACCTTTTCGAGGTATTTTGAGACCATCCATAGGCTCTGATCGAAGATTTGATGTATTTGACACTGTCGCCGCCGGGAGCTCCCGCTCAGCTGTTAGAGGATTGAAGTTTGGCCAAATGGTGTCGAAATGGCCCGAAACTTCATGTGTACCTCTTTTTTGGCTATTTTGAAGGATCTTGTAGTTTTTATTTGATTTTGACAAGATCTAATGCTTGAAGCAGCTTTGCCTATTTATAGTAGGATGCGTGTCCATGTAGCAAAGTGACATTTTTGGTGTCAACAAATGGCCCCTCGAGGTACAGCGACGAATTGGACAGCTTTTGTAGTTGATGTGCCTCGAAGAAAATTTTAAAGGAGAACTTTTGACTTGACCAAGGGTCTCTGAGCATTTTTCTTGATAGAGTAGCCTTTTGAGTTTCCAAGGAGATTTTATGGCAGTGAGAGAGATCACGTACATCTTAAGGCAAAATTTTGAAAATGACATTTGGATTGGGTTTTTTGGGTTTTGGATTTTCCTTTTTAACCTTGTGAACCTAAAAGGCTTTGTGTGGTGCATCAGGCGGTCAAGAAAGGTTTTTGGTTGTTGACCTTGTCACCTAACAAGCTGTATGTGGTAGGTTAGGGGGTCGGATTTGGTTTTGGCCTTGTGACCTAACAAGCTGTATTAAATTATGAAATTAATACTTGTAACTCCTCCCATCGTGGAGCATTAATGCAATCAATGCTCATAAACCCTCCAAAATGGCCACCAAAAGCCTATAAATAGGCGGTCATTCCAAAGGGAAAGGGTCCGAAAAAAATCATTTAAAGAGTCCTGAAAAATTGTCCTGAAAATTATCCAGAAGAATTCTCTGCACAAAGAAGCTCTCCTGCCCTGAAGAAACTCTGCTTCAAACACTACAAGGTGATTGAAGTCCCTTGGGGAGCCACCCCCTCATGGTTTCCCCTCTTATTCTATCCAACATGGCCTAGATGCGGCTTTTCAGCCCGTCTACTTGGTTTTTTTATTGGATATAGGACCTTCCCTTGGTCTTTGTCCCTTAAAAATCCAGGGTCCAAGCCAAGCCAAGTGAACTAAAGCATCAAGTGTTTTCATCTGAAGGACGATGGCGGAGTCCATACATGACTCGCGACCATCGTTCTGAACGAGTCCCCACAATCTCCTGAGAAGTCAGATCCCTCTTTCTTCCTCTTCTATTACATTTTGTATTTTTTTAAAGAGACAAAATATCACAATTCTTGTCTTTCATTATTGATAAGATTTTTAAATCGCCTTTTATGGAAAAATTGCCTTCTATGGTACAAAATTGCCTTTCACTGCATCAAAAATCTTGTCTCTTTCTTTAAAATATATGTGCAATGGAAAGTTAGAAAAAAAAAGTTTTGATTTCCTTTCTACTTGTGAAGGTGAATCTCCGCATCACCATTTCAAATTCCAAGTAGAACAGAAAATTTGGCATACCTGTACAAAATGTTGATGCTTGCTTTTCTCCTTCGCCCCACCGCACCCCAGCGGACCCGGGATGGAGGAAGGCAAGAGAAAAAGCCGGGACCATTAGTGAGGAGTACATGTTTTACCAGATATCCATGTTTTACACTTGTTCCAAATGAATACATGTTTTACCATATATATATGTTTTAAACATGCTTCAAAATGAATACATGTTTTGTCAGGTATACACGTTTTACACTGGTTTTAAATCTATGCAACTTTTAATCGAACACCATGATTTATCATATGTTTTATTATTCAAATTATTTTTTATATCTTTTCATCCACTTGCCAGACCATCGTGTCTGACCCACTCTTATGGTACTCAGGTCCAGATTTCTTCGTTCCGAACTGAGTGCATGTGTTGGCTGTGGAGCCATGAGTTCCAGATTGTTGCGTTGGCTATGTCATGTAGACATTTAGCTCGTCATCAGAGTTACATCACATGTGGGGTAGTGTTTATTTACCTTGATATTTGTATGGCTTTTATTAGCCTGTTCTTCGGGATTTTTAATTAATGCACATTGATACTTCTAACTTGAACATATATGGGAATGAAATATCCAGTTACTATCAGCTCTATATTTTAATGTGATGGTTTGTTCTAGTCTGATATGATTCTTGATATGATAGCTATATGCTAGCGGTTGAGTGCGATGCGGAATCCGATGGCCACGGAATCCAAGTCGCAACGCCACATAAGCTTCCGCAAAATATTCAGAGTGTTGGAATTGTCATCCTTACTCACGCGGATCCTGGGAGAAATATAATTGTTACTTAAGTCCCAATTTCAAGCTCCCCGAGGTCGGGCCGCTGCAGGGTCCGGGTTCGGGGTCGTGACAATTCTAGAAATGTGACCGAAATTAGTCGGTCACGTGTCGGCCAGCTGCGAAGGTGCATTGCGGCTAGCCGCCAGCTAATCGTCCAGCTGACCGCTGGTCCCAGTCAACTTGCAGCATTCTGCATTTCTAGCCGTGAATCTCGGTGACCTTGCGGTTACTTGGCGGTTGGCCGTAGTCAAATTTCGGCTAGCTGCCAGGACTTTCTAGTTCGAAGTGAGTATTCTGTGTTTGTAACCGAACTAGGTTGGCTAGCCGCCAGTCACCTGTCAGCTAGCCTCCGAGGTGACCGCCAGCTAACTGCCAGTTGCGGGAATCAACACAGTAGATCAGATTTAGGCCATTTCTTCTTCAAAACAAGTCAGATTCTCATCAAAATGAAACTAGAGCTGAAAGAAAACATTTAAACCATGCTACATCATATGCATACAAACTTGAATGTGGATTTCTAGCACAAATAACCACATTCACTAAAATCACCAAAACAACCTAGGAAAACCTCATTTTTGAGGTGAAAATGATATACATTTAAAAACAAGTATAATAAGGGCCAAAGAGATCACTTGCCTTGACCAATAAATGCAAATCCAACTTTCTTGAAAGATCCTACTCAAGAGATCTACAAATGCCCCAAAAACAACCTCAAAACCTTTACATTGTGAAAAGAAGGAACCCATTTCGAAAATAGGCATACAATCATGAAAAACAAGATCTTTGGGAGTTAAAAAGACTTCATTAAAGAGGTGGGTTGAAGCTCTTACCTAGAAATGTCCAAACAAGGAGAAGAGAGGAAGATGAAGAGCTTGATACGTTGAAAATAGGTCTAACGGGAAGCTTGAGAAGAGAGGAAGAAGTGGTCAGGTCAAATCTTTAATCAAGCTCAAGAGGTTGACATGCAAGGAAGAGAAGGTGAAGAGAAGAAGAAAAACTCCATTGCCCTGGACGTTGACTCCCACGTTTGCAGAATGAGAGAATGAAGGTGAGGGAAGAAAGGAGACACTTGTCTTGAGTGAGGGTGGGGGCCCCAACAAGTCTGAAACTTCAAAGGCCATAAACATGATCTTGCGGACTTCAGACGAGATCGACAAAGAAGGATAAAACGATCCTCAAAAAATCTAGTTTCCAAAAAGTATATTTTTGACATATTCATGAGATATCGAAAATCGTGTCCAGATTTGGGTTGAAAAGACAATTTTACCCCTTTTTGGCCAAAACACACGTTTCTGTGTTTCAAACGCGGACGGACAAAATACAAAAGTTATAACAAATGATAAAACCATTTAGAATAAATTAAAATCACAATCAAAGTAGAAATCTAGAGTTAGTCTCCCACGCTAACACGTGCACCCAGGGCGTCCCTGAGCGTGTCTGACTCAACCAACGCTCTCAAATTTCCCAAACAAATACTAAGACTAACACAAGTCATTCTAACCCAAACGATTACTAAAATCTCTTAAACTAAGCACTCATTTAATTTACACTAATCAAGCTAATCTGGGTTGGGGTCTGACAAAACGCACCTGAAGCCAGTCCGCTAGAGCAGATAATAGGTGAGCTCGAGCGAACCAGCTTCTAGATGCGTTCGCTCGAGCGAACCACAGGAAAGATCGAGCGAAGTAGGTTCTAGATGCATTCGCTCGAGCGAACCGATCATCGCTTGAGCGAACTTGATGCTGTCTGCAATTTTGAATTGAAGGAGAAAAAGGAGGTTTTTTAGAGGGTTTTTGGAAGGATGAAAACCTTATTATGTTAGGTGGCTTTAGCTTAATATTGTGCTATTGAAACTCAAAATATCTTATAACTTCAGGACACCAGACTATCTATAAAAATTGATATTTGAATTTCAGGTGCACAATGATCAAGCAAAGGTTCTTAGCATGGGCTTGACTAGTTGTCTGAAAATCTCGATTGTTGACACCATGAGCATTACTTCGTACTTGTTTTTTTCCACAAATTTAGTTTCGCTTTGAATTATTTTGAGAATGAGAAATGGGAATCACTTCTTCAGTTCATGATATTATAGCTCATGCTATCTTTACAAGTTTCGCTTCGTTTTGCTTAATAAGTGCATTTCCTTATCTTCGATAAGTTTCATACTATTATAATCATGTTTTGTGCATTCATGGTTTCCGCTGAACACCACTGAGGTTGGACTGCCCTCTCAGTCTGATCCATTAGTTAGGGGGTCCTTAAACATAGGGACTATCTGCAGATTAGTCATGTATTTATACACATTTTTGTTCCGGTTCCGCGGCCGATTTTCCCGCCCACCTTGTGTGGCTTGGGCTTTTGTTTCGTTTCATTTTGTCTTGTTTTGTCTTTGTTTTCTCTCGTCATCACTTATGACAGAGAAAGGATGAGCTCTATGTGGATTTATGAATCCTGATGTTTTCTTGTAATCATGCTAGTTTTACCTTGCATACTATTTAAGTTTTGTTTCGAATTCAGTAATGGTTTTGAGCATTGTTATTTCAGATTTTTAAATGATTTATATTATGCCTAAATTGATCACCTACCAGACCGTTGTGTCTAATCCATTTGTTTTGGTGTTCAGATGCAAGCGCCGGTGTCATTGAGGAGGAGCAGCGGGAGGAGGCTCTTGAGCCACCCCTAGTCTGTGAGTGGCAACCTGACGACATCATCTAGACGTCGGGTGGGCACTTGAGTTGCGAAGAAATTGGATTGGGACTCATGTTTTGGTTTCTTTGGGATGTAATGGCCTCTGTTGCTTTTTTTTCGATTTGGGGAATGTAAACTTTTAAACTTAACATACTTTTGTCACTTTGAAACTTGGAAGTTAATTTTGGTCATGATATGCTACATTTCTCCCTCTGAATGTTTATGTCCTTTGAATTATTTGAGTTATGCATCTTGGAATCATTTGATTTACTTTGATAAGGAGTGATTGAGATTATTTGTGTCACGCGCCCGATCGTGAAACCGAGGTTTATGCGTGAGATTAGGGCCAATTAAAAATTTTCAACATTAATAACAACACTGGGCCCCAATCATGTCCCAATATGGATCGAAGACTGCTGTGAGGAATAAACATTTCCTCAAACACATAAAATGTATAGCGGAAGCTTCATTGTACAAATGGTATCTTGAAGTATATAGTTAAGAGCAAAGACTGATCATATATATTAACTAGAGTTCAAGTTTGAAACAATTAAACAAAAGTATTATTTACAACAATAGGCCACATCCAAAACTCGGGCCTAATCAAAAGATGAAGAAACCAAAAGGTGAAGCTACACAAAATAACGTGAAGGCGCTCATGTATGGGGTCGTTACGGCTATACAATGCTGTCTGCACTGTACTCTAGGAAGTCATCAGGTTGATCCTCCTGAACTTCTTCCGTCGCCTCCTCCTCGGTAAGGTAGAGCTCGGTACCTATTCACCAACAGTAGCATCATCAAACATGAAGGTTGGCAAGCAATATATATATAAATCATCCAGATATGTAGAACAAATCAGAGTAAGCGATAAACAAAATCATATGAAATGCATAGCATCCTGATCGTAAGAAGTGCATAGCATTCGAATCAAAATCAAACTAACATAAATATCTAACAAAGAGGCAACCCACATAAACTAATACACCATGGGATAGTTTCACATGACCCTCCTTGCTCAACATAAGAGCTGTGGTAGAGTGGCACGGGATGAAACCCGGCAAGCAAGCAATCAAAATGGATATCAAAAGGCCATAAGTCATCAAAGTCAATCGTTCAATATGTATCTGATCGTGTACATCCATCAAAATATAAAAATTCGTACTGCATAGACGTTCAATCCAAAGTCCTCACACAGAATGGTGCCCCATCTGTGTTGGGCGTTAATAGTTGAGTGGTGCCTGACACAAAGAGTCCTAAACAAACGATAGTGAAGAGCTAGACTTTCTTGCGTGAACAAGATTCATCAATCAAAGAGAAACTACATTTCTATCATCAAATCAAAGTATTAAACATCAAACTTCTATAACAACCTCATCATAGGTAGTTCTCAACAAGCTTCTACAATTGAAGCTGCCGAGCCTCAACACATCATCAAATTTTGAAACAAACGGAACCTCAAAGGGGATCCTAAATCCATCATCTAAGTTCTCAAAAGTGATCCCAAAACAACGCAAATAAACGAAGCTAATGAACATGAACATTTCATGTAAACAGTACCAGACGGTACAATCCAGAATCTAAGGCAATAAACAATCCAATCCTAAGTCAATTGTTAAACCCGAAGCATCGTACAATCCTACTCAGTCAACGAAAGGGTTTAGGGTTCGCGATACCTAAATATATGATCTTCATGCATAGATATAGAAAAGGTATCCCAATGTCCCGTACCATTCAAGATTGAGTGAAATTGATTCTCGATACAACCGGAATAACGTGAAGAACGTTAGCTCAAAACGTCCCCACATATAGTCCAATGAGTCCTAAAAAGGGTAGCCAAAGTCCCACCTAAAGTCCTCCAAAACATAGAGAAAAGAATCCCTGAAAAAGGGTTTCAACAGTTGACCCGGTCGACCCGGCCCTAGGCAGGTCGACCGCATACACAATCTACCCGGTCGACCGCGCCCCTGGCCGGTCGACCGCCTACACAGCACCCCTGTCAACCTGCAAGAAACAGGTTGGCATCCTCCTGTATGCCCCGTCAACCGAGCCCTGGGCCGGTCGACCGGCAGTTGCAAGTGAAAATGGGAAAATAGTGTTCTCGTTAGGATCCAGAGAACCTGACTCAGTGTCGCCGGTTGACCGGGTACACTACAGTTACAGAACACAGGTTCTGTAATTGAAGTGAACCTGGGACCTACCCTTCACCTATTTCCTAGACCTGATAATTCAACACATATGTAGATACAACAAGTCCATAAAAATCCAATCCCATCATCTAATCAAGTCATTAAAGTCCTAATCCATTTCATTAAGCAATTACATTCAATTATCATGATTTCAATCTAAAACGAATCAAATGAGCAACCGGTCATCTAAGCATCATCAATCATCAATCAAAGGTGAAACAAAACATATCAAATCATAAACATGTACATTAACTTGCCTTGATGAAGAGCTTTAAGGAAAATCAAGAAGAAAGTTGGAGAAAATCCTCTAGAGCTCAAAGGAGAAGAAGAAGGTTTCCAAACCAAAACCTCTCTACAAAATGAATGCAAAGGGTTGCTAAGAGTCTTCCTAATCCATTTCTAATCAAAAGGACGAAGAGTAGCTAGGTCTAGTAGCTTGGAGAGCCTACCTTGTAGTGGTTTGTTGATGACTTAAAAAATTGGATGGTTGGGATCTTGGAGTCTTAAGGAAGAAGATGGGTGGATTGGCCGTCAAAGATGAGTTCCGGTGGTTGTCGTTGGCAAGGCAGCAATGAGAAGAAGAAGAGGCTTGGAGATGACATAGAGAAGTGGAAGAAGAGATGAAGGTAAGAGAAGAATGAGTCTTCGTTGGAGGCTAGATATTAAGAGTGAATTTAGGTGAAATTTAGGTTAAGCCCCTGGTTAGCTAAATGTGATTATTTGGCCTCTTCAATGCATCGAATCGAAACACGATAGAAGACTAAAGTTCATGAAATGACGAGACCTATCCGATGCAACCGAACTCACAAAACTCATAATCTCATAAATACCCCTGAAAACTTCCCAAATTTGCAAACCAACCCCCTACTCTATCCAAACGTACTCGGACTCGTCCGAGACTTTGCACGCATAATCCACACGCCAAACCCGACTCGCTAAAACTCTAAACATACTTACTAACTAATCAAGCAATTAATTAGAATTAATATGGGGTTAAGGTACAGGGTGTTACATTCTCTCCCCCTTGGACTATTTGGTCCTCCAAATCCTTAACACACCTCTGGTAGTAGCTCTGGATACTTTTCCTTGACCTGATCCCTGAGCTCCCACGTAGCTTCTCTCCCATTATGATGTTCCCACTGCACTTTGACCCAATGAATGGTCCTGGTCCTCAAAACCCGCTCTTTAGTATCGATGATCTTCTTCGGTCTCTCCACAAAAGTAACATCTGCCTAAACATCTAGAGGCTCGTGATGTTGCACGTGTGAAGGGTCTGAAATGTACTTTTGCAGCATGGAGACGTGAAAAGCCCCGTGAACTCCTGCTAACTCTGGCGGTAGTATCAATTGGTACGCCACTTCACCCACGCGCATATCAATCTCGAATGGCCCAATGTATCTCTGAGTTAATTTCCCTTTTTGACCGAATTTCATGGTTCCTTTAGTCGGTGAGACCTTAAGGAAGACCTTGTCTCTGACTTGAAACTCCAAATCTCTCCTCTTGGGATCTGCATAGCTCTTCTGACGGTCTCTTGCAATTTTCAGCCGGTCAATGATCTGTTTCACCTTCTCACTAGTATAGTTGATGACCGAAGGTCCATGAAAACTCCGGACACCAATCTCTTCCTAACAAATCGGGGTTTTACACTTCCGTCCATACAACGCCTCGAACGGTGCCATCCCGATACTGGAGTGATAACTGTTGTTCTATGCAAATTCGCATAAATGAAGACTCTTCTCCAAGTCTTTCCCAAAGTCTAAAACACATGCCCGTAACATATCCTCCATAGTCTGGTTCATCCTCTCAGTTTGTCCATTGGTCTGAGGGTGATACGCAGTACTGAAGTTCAGTGTAGTCCCTAAAGTTGCTTGCAAACTGACCCAAAATCTGCTCACAAACCTCATATCTCTGTCAGAAACAATGGAGTCTGGAATCCCATGTAGTTTGACGATGTTATCAATGTACTTGTGTGCCAAGATATCCATGGAACCCCTCATCTTCATCGAAATGAAGTGTGCTGACTTGGTGAGTCTATCCATGATCACCCAAATACTGTCATTGTCCCTCGTAGGTGGTAATCCTGCCACGAAGTCCATGGTGATGTGTTCCCACTTCCACTCCGGTGTTTTCAAAGGTTGGAGTAACCCTGGAGGATTCTGATGATCAACCTTCACTTGTTGGCACACTAAACATCTCGAAACAAAACCAGCAATATCCTTCTTCATGTTCCTCCACCAATAAAAGCTCTTCAAGTTCTGGTACATCTTGGTGCTCCTTGGGTGGATAGCATAACAAGAGTGGTGTGCTTCCACCATAATCTCGTTCTTCAAGTCATGCACATCCGGAACACACAATCTGTCCTGGCAATACAACACTCCATCTATGAGTCTGGACTCTGGTCTTTCTGCTGTGTTGTCAATCAACCTGACTAATTCTGGATCTTCTCTCTGACTACTCTTGATTCTGCCCAAAATCTCAGGTTCCCACGTATGCATGTTTGCAATCATGATTCTTTCACTCTAAGACTGAAACTCTATAGCTAAATCCCTAAATATCTCCATCAAAGACCACTCTGTCCATAAACATCCGGTATTCGCTATTTTTCTACTCAGTGCATCTGCTACTACATTTGCTTTCCCGGGATGATACTTTATCAGAATGTCGTAGTCTTTGATGTATTCAATCCATCTAGTTTGCCTCATGTTCAAATCCTTCTGTCTGAATAAGTACTGAAGACTCTTGTGATCTGAATGAACTTCAAATTTTTCTCCATACAGGTAATGTCTCTACATCTTCAGTGCCATAACTACCGCTGCAAGCTCCAAATCATGGGTAGCATATCTCTTTTCGTGCTCTTTCAACTGTCTGGACCCGTAGGCCACTACTTTTCCCTCCTGCATGAGTATGCATCCCAAACCAACTCTTGAAGCATCTGTAAAAATCACAAACCCTCATGTACCCGAAGGTAAGGTAAGGATAGGGGCTGTGGTCAATCTGGTCTTCAACTCTTCAAAATTCGCTTCACACTGCGCAGTCCATACAAAAGGAACATCTTTCCTCGTCAATTTGGTCAATGGAGCTACTATACTGGAGAATCCCTTCACAAATCTTCTGTAATACCCTGCTAAACCCAAAAAACTCCTGATCTATGCTACTATTTTCGGACGTTCCCAATTGGTTATTGCATCAATCTTTGCTGGGTCTACTACTAAACCTTCCTTAGAGATGATGTGTCCAAGAAAAGACACCTGTTCAAGCCAAAACTCACATTTGCTAAGCTTGGCATAGAGTTTATTTTCTATCAAAATCTGCAATGAAGCCCTCAAATGCTCTGCATGATCATCTTTGGACCTCGAATAGACTAAAACATCGTCTATGAATACTACTGTGAATTGATCTAAGCATGGTGCAAAGATCTTATTCATCAAAGCCATGAAGACACTCAGTGCATTGGTCAGCCCAAATGGCATAACCAGAAATTCATAATGGCCATATCTGGTCCTGAAGGCTGTCTTCTGAACATCTTGGTCTCTGACTCGAAACCGATGGTAGCCTGATCTCAAATCAATTTTCGAAAAATGCTGTGCTCCTTGCAGCTGATCGAACAACTCATCTATCCAGGGTAAAGGATACTTGTTCTTGATTGTAACCTGATTCAGCTGTCTGTAATCTATACACATAAGCATCGAGCCATCCTTCTTTTTCACGAACAAAACTGGTGCACCCCATGGAGATACACTCGGTCTCACAAATCCTCTCTCCAAGTGATCATGTAGCTGAGCTTTTAACTCCCTTAACTCTGCTGGAGCCATGCGGTAAGGTGCTCTCGATATCGGTGCTATCCTTGGCACAAGCTCAATCGTAAAGTCTATCTCTCGAACTGGTGGCAATCCAGGTATCTCCTCCGGAAAGACATCCGGGAACTCACATACAACTGGAATATCCTCCACCGCTTTGGACAATTTATCCTCCGTGATAAATGCCAAATAACCAGCACAACCACTGTTGATCATCCGGTCTGCCCGCAAAGCGGAAATGACACTAGTGGTCATACGCTTCCTCTCTCCAACAATCTCAACATTGGCTTCTAACACCTACAATCTGACGGTCTTGTTGAAGCAATCCATCACGGCGCGATAAGTGGACAACCAGTCCATTCCCAAAATAGCATCAAAGTCTTTCATCTCGAGGACGATGAGATTAGCAACTAAGATGCAATTGCCCACCTGCACTTTGCAATCTGGGTAATAGATTTCACACTACATTGTCTTCCCTACTGGGGGTACTAACAAGCAAAATACAATGCAATGGAGCTACGTCTCCCACCAAGCATGCAACAAACATGGGGGAAACAAAAGAATGCGTGGAACCATAATCAAATAAGACTCTAGCAGGTACATCTGAAATAGAGAGCGTACCTTCCACGACTCCTCTAGCTTCATCAGCCTCCTGATGATCCAAAGCATACACTCTGCCCTCCTACTGGGGTCTCTGTTGCTGTCTCTGCTGTAGTCGATACTGTTGTCCTCTGTTCTGCTGCAGTCCTGCAAGTCGAAGTGGCTACTGCTGCTGCTAAACTCGAGGCTGTTGTTGATTAGGCTGCTGTTGTACCTGCCTCAAAGGCTGCACTACCATTGGTGGTCGTGGAGCTGTGTTTCTGACACACTGCCCTTGCTTCTTAAGGCAGCCTTTAGCCATGTGGCCCTAAAGACCACACTCGAAACATGCTCCCGTTCTCCGCCTACATTCTGATGTCGGGTGGTTTCTGTGACAATGCTGACAACGAGATCTCTGCCCCTGATCTGTCCTAGGCCTATTGGCCTGCTACTGATACTATTGCTGCTATGGACTTTGCTGTTGCTACTGGTATGAACCTGCACTCTTATTCTGAGTCTGAGTCTGCTGAAGTTTTTGCTTGTAGATGGCCTTCTCTCTAATGCACTCTTTAGCCCAATAAGCCTGTTTGAAGTTCTCCTCAAAAGTATCCAAGGCAACGCTGGTTACCTTCACCTTAATATGAGGATTCAGTCCCCGAATAAACCTCATGACCTTGTCAGCTTCAGTCTTCACTAGAGATGGTGCAAACCGAGACAAGTTTATAAACTGCTGCTCATACTCCTAAACGGAGTTTTCTCCCGGCTGAAGTAGCTCAAACTCAGCCACCTTAAGGGCGGTGATGTGAGGTGGTATAAACTTTGTACGGAACAACGTACTGAACGAAGTCCATGTAATGTCATCCTCGATAGTCTCGTACCGTGTCTTGACTGATTTCCACCACATCTCAGCCGTGCCCCTCAACATATAAGCTACCAATTGTACCCGTTCCTTTCTGGTGCACTTGAAGACCTCAAATATCTTCTCAATCTGGACTACCCATTCATCAGCATCGAGAGGGTCTTCGTTACCATAAAACTCTGGTGGTGCCCTTTTCTTAAATTTATCAAACATATCATTCGGGTCAACCACCTTCGCTGGCATAATCACTTGTGCTTGTTGGGTTGGTCACTGTAGTACTTCCATCATTTGAGTCTGAAAGACAGCTTGATCCTCTTGTTGCTTAGTCTGGTTCTGGGTCTGTGCTTCTTGAGAGTTCACGAATGCTTGCATCAGCTTGTTAAATCTGCCTTCTATGGAGTCACTATCCTGAGCATTGGCATTAGTATTACTACTCTCTGGGTTACCATTGTGAGAATGCATGTTACGACCAACCATCCTGAAACATAAGAAACGTTAGTCCTATGGGACTCAATCTAAGAAACAAACTATACACTCTACAAAAGCTAAGATACCCCAAAAGAAACGAACCAAATTCTCACACGTCTTAAGTTTCTACTTATTTTTAACCTAAGAAACTAGCATGCTCTGATACCGACTTGTCAGGTTCTGTAACTGTAGTGTACCTGGGACCTGTCCTTCACCTATTTCCTAGACCTGATAAATCAACACATATGTAGATACAATAAGTCCATAAAAATCCAATCCCATCATCTAATCAAGTCATTAAAGTCCTAATCCATTTCATTAAGCAATTACATTCAATTATCAAGAATTTCAATCTAAAACGAATCAAATGAGCAACCGGTCATCTAAGCATCATCAATCATCAATCAAAGGTGAAACAAAACATATCAAATCATAAACATGTACATTAACTTGCCTTGATGAAGAGCTTTAAGGAAAATCAAGAAGAAAGTTGGAGAAAATCCTCTAGAGCTCAAAGGAGAAGAAGAAGGTTTCCAAACCAAAACCTCTCTACAAAATGAATGCAAAGGGTTGCTAAGAGTCTTCCTAATCCATTTCTAATCAAAAGGACGAAGAGTAGCTAGGTCTAGTAGCTTGGAGAGCCTACCTTGTAGTGGTTTGTTGATGAAAAGCTTAGAAAATTGGATGGTTGGGATCTTGGGGCCTTAAGGAAGAAGATGGGTGAATTGGCTGTCAAAGATGAGTTCCGGTGGTTGTCGTTGGCAAGGCAGCAGTGAGAAGAAGAAGAGGCCTGGAGATGACACAGAGAAGTGGAAGAAGAGATGAAGATAAGAGAAGAATGAGTCTTCGTTGGAGGCTAGATATTAAGAGGGAATTTAGGTGAAATTTGGGTAAAGCCTCTGGTTAGCTAAATGTGATTATTTGGGCCTCTTCAACGGGTCGAATCGAAACGCGATAGAAGACTAAAGTTCATGAAATGACGAGACCTATCCGATGCACCCAAACTCGCAAAACTCAGAATCTCATAAAAAACCCTGAAAACTTCCCGAATTTGCAAACCAGCCCCCTACTCTATCTAAACGTACTCGGACTAGCGTGAGACTTCGCACGCGCAATCCACACGCCAAACCCGACTTACTAAGACTCTAAACACACTTACTAACTAATCAACCAATTAATTATAATTAATATGGGGTTAAGGTACGGGGTGTTACAGTTTGTATGTTTCCGCCAACCATTGTTCGTGTGAGATTGTTTCGTGTTTGTTTTGGAATCCTCACCGCGGAAACCTATGGGATAATTATATCACGCATCGGGTCACGGGCCCAGATCGAGGACCTCGGTTCGGGGTCGCGACACTTCCTTACTCACTTCAAATGTGAGGATCATCTTGTTACTATGGCTCAGCTCTACACCATAAAACAAGGAGAGAACGAGTCAAGATATGACTTCATTAACAAGTGGAAGGCAATGGCATACAAATGCTCAGACAAGTGCCACAAGCGTCACTCGTTGACATCTACCGTAACAACATGAGAGCAAGGATCCACTCCATGATCATCGGCAACAAATCAAAAGAACCTAGGAGAACTCCTAGAAGCATTTATGGAGGCTGAAATGGTGATCAAAGACCTCAACAGTCATAAATCATCGAAGAAAGAGCCGATTGCCATTACAACTTCAAAACCAAAGAAAAATGAGGATCTCAATGTGCAAACCAAATCAGCTACTCATCTGCCAAAGAAAGCCGAAGACAAAGCTGTAGGTAAGAAGCTTGAACTCTCTGATGCCTTCAAAGAACGCATAGAAAAGAAATTCTCGTTCAATGAAGATGTTGAAGAAATCTTCAGGGCTCTCGAAGCAAATGGGAAACTCACCTTGCCTGATCCCAAAAGACCGGGAGACGTTGGCAAAATCAACGATCCCCGATATTGTCCATAGCACCAAATGATTTCACATCCTCTCAATCAATGCTTTGTTGTGAGTGAGGAAATCAATGAGACGTGGAAAAATGGTGTCACCACCTTTGATAAAAACAATAGGTTTGCCTCCGTTAACATGGTGTCATATGGACAAACATCAAAGTCACCAAAGGAAAAGATCACTACTTCCTTTAAGGTGATAAAAATGACTCAAACATCCCAAGAGCTAGTCCCTTATCCAACACCAGACGGACAACCCATATGGGTGCACCCCGATCTTCTGGAAGATGAAAACTGGAGATTGTCAAAACTAAGCCGACCGCTCGACAGTGAAAGGAAGTCAAGAGAAATCTTCGCATGCTAAAACAACAGAAGAAAGCTCTGAAAAAACAAAAAGAGACCTCCTCTACCGCTTCACTGGGGGCAACAGAAGAGTCTATTCCCAAGACTTCAAAAGTGGTAAAAAAATTCACCTTTGGTGATTCCATGCCATCACAGCTCAGAAATGAGACTACTCAGGGGGCATCATACTCTTGCAACTTGATAGTTGGATTCTCCATGGATGGATATGAGTTCAGTGACATTGACGAGTGGGAGGAATCCATTGAAACAGGAGAATACCTCTCCGATGAAGAATGGATTCCCGAATCTCACCTTATGCCAGTAATCTACTGTAACCCACTACAGCCACAAGGTTCCTGGTTTGATGATGAAGAAGACCAAGAGGTTGTTCAAGAAAATGT
The DNA here is from genome assembly GCA_029852735.1 of Persea americana. NCBI lineage: Eukaryota > Viridiplantae > Streptophyta > Magnoliopsida > Laurales > Lauraceae > Persea > Persea americana. The sequence continues at coordinate 11,350,177 of CM056820.1, read as the reverse complement.
TGTCGATCCAGCACCCGCCAATGCTCTAGTGGAACCCAACCATGTTGAACCACAAGGGGCAGACGAAGAAGAAGATTTGGCTCCTATGCCTGATCTTAAAGAATATACGAGGATCTTGCAGCGTCTTGCCATTAATCAACTTCATCGCAATCCAGAACCGGAAGACCCAGAAAATTTACAGGCATCTCCTTCGGTAACTCCATAAAATAAAGAAAGCTGCTGGGTAGATGATCCTTTTACATTTGAGGATAAGTCTGATTCCCAACAGTCCATTCTAGGAATAACTCCTACCGGAGTAACCTGCAATGTGATAATTCAGGATGATAGTTCCTCTGAAGCCTCATCTGCTGAAGCCACATATTCTCAGACCACATCTGGTAGTATATCTTCCGATGCTACATCTTCCCATGTGACTTCCACTGAGATATCACCTTCTTAGGTTTCCTCCCCTGAAACTGCGACATCGGACTTCAAACCTCTTCCGACTGATCACCATGAAGAAGCTCTGGCCAATGAAGTCTTCTTCAATGTAAACCAGGCCAATTGGTCTCAGATACCCAACCTCTTAAGAGATGTCTAGACCAATGAAATACTAAACAAAGAAGAAAAGTTACTGGATGTTGTTCAGGACTTGTTCCTGGAAAATGCTCCGTGCAATCCAATCACTGAGACAGCAATGCTGACGCAGAAACGTCTTCAGCAAATGAGAAGGATCATCCCCTTGATCCCGATGGTGATCTTCCAGATGAAGAACCTTCTCCAGAAGCTCTTGAAGTTGGTAAAGGTACCCGCTCTAGCCGAGATTACCACAAGAATTACAACCAACCTTCTTTTTCTTATGTAAATCCTTCGGAAAAACAAGCTGTAAACGCCCCAAGCGGTAACAATAATGAAAATGCAGGCCCCAAGGAGGCTTTCAAATATGACTTGATTGAGCACTTCAAACACATACCTGCACGACTGCACATCCTTGATTTATTACAAAGGTCTCCACACACTCGTGATAACCTCATTTCAGAATTGCAAATGCTGAATGTGGATGTGGACAAACATGCCCCACAAATCCTAGAGATTGAAATGGACTATAGGGTCAAAAAATCAAATACTTCCTCAAAGGAAGAAAAGAAGAAAACTGAGAGATCTGGCATTGAATGCCTCTCGGTTCAAAAAGCAGTAGATGCAACCATCGCCTTTGATAAGACTTCATGCTAGGCGAGACAAAGCACAACCGACCCTGTACTGCACAGGGTACATCAAAGAGATGCCAATACACAGAGTCCAGATCAACATGGGTTCTACACTCAACCTCATCTCTACTTCGGCACTCAAAGAGTTGGGTATCCCACCAAGCAAGCTGAGCCACACATCTGTGTCCATCTTTGGATACGATGGGAGCACTCAAAGGCCTATCGGAAAAATCAGGTTTAGATTGCAAATCGATGATCTTATCTCTGAAGTCACTGTGTTTGCAATAAAGACCCTTCATGCTACAACACCCTTCTCGGACGCCCCTAGATACACTAGAACGGTGTCGTCCCTTCAACTCTACATCAATGCATTAAGTTTGTTGGCAATGGCAGCTTGATATATCAAGTGTTTATAGACAAAAAGCCCTTCAAAGGGAAAGAAGTTCATTTTGCAGACTCTCAGATGTACAAAGACGAAAAGGAAGAGGAGGAGGAAGAAATAGCACCGTTTGCCGAAAATCTTCAGAAAGACAAAAGGTGAGACTCCTCAGTAATCACCGGAAGAAAACAAACCTTCCGGCAAATCCGAAGAGAGTAGTCAATCTCCCTTCGTTGTCCCCCTCAAATCTTCAAAGCCTTTGGTAATCACCACCAAAGCAAAGAAGACAAAACAAAAGTCTTGGGGCAAGTTTGTTGTCTCCTTCTTGTCTATCATGCAAGACACGGATTTGGATTCAGAGCCAGAAGATTACACACTGTCAAGTTAGGCTGATACTCAGCAAGTTCAGCCAGCTCTCTCTCCGATGGAGAGACCTTCCAACATAGAAGAACTAGAGTCTGCTTCCTTCGTCGTTCCGGCAGCTTCAACAGAAGGAAAGCCATTCTTCTTCCATAGATCGGAAGCTTCTTCATCAAATTCTTTGCTTGAACCTTTCCAACATAAAGGTGTGCCTCAACTATCCCTGTATAGTCCAATGGCACAAGCTATCATGAAGAAAATGGGTGATGATGCTCAGAATCCAATCGGTTTGGGAGGTGGCCGTTGTATTCTCATGCCATTGGAACCCACCCTGACCAAAAGCCAACTAGAGGATTGGAAACTCCACCATCATATAAACAAGTCTTCATATGGGTTGGGGTATGATCCCGATACTCCTTTGAGACAGTTAACACAAAGGCTAGAAAGTCGTTTTGTCGACCAAGCCTTAACATCTCATGTTGATAAAGACATCGAACTCCTTGGATATCTCTTTGAAGAGACACCCGTCAAGGATCCAGGAAGTTCATCTAATTGGTACGATCTCTCTGATGATGAAGAGGAATTGTTCAATGACATAGACACACTGTTTTCTGATGTAGAAAAACCATCGTCTCCAAAAGAAGTGCCTAACTTCAACCCAGTTTCAGCAGGTGATTGGGACCATCTCATAACAAACCTTGAGAAGAGTGTCGCTTATGAGGACTTATGGACATAAACAAAGCCTCTGTCTGAAAATTCTTTTGAAACTCTAAAAGGTCTTGTTGAGTTGGAAGCCTCCGAAAATATTGTGAAGGACCACCTTTAAACCTTCCAACAGAAGATTATATTCAAAAGATAGACTTGGGAACACCAGATAACCCGCGTATTGTATTCGTAAGTAATAATATAAAGGATGATGATTTACTCGAGTATGTCTCTTTTCTTTATGAGTTTGTTGATTGTTTTGCATGGTTTTACACTGAAATGCCTGGTTTAGACCCCCAAATAGCAGTCTACAAACTCAACATGCAGAAAGATATCAAGCCTATTAAATAAGGGTAAAAAAGATCCGTCCTAACGTGATGGAAAAAATTGAACAAGAGTTCAAAAACTCAAAAGCATTGGCTTTATCCGCGAGGAACAACATCCTGAATGGCTGGCCAACATCGTCCCCATGTCAAAGAAAAATGGGCAGATTAGGGTCTGTATTGACTATAGTGACCTGAATAATGCATGCCCCAAAGATGAATTCCCACTCCCCATACCAGAGGTGATGATTAATACATGCGAATTCGAGCGAATGACATTCATGGATGGCTTCTCTGGCTACAATTAGATAAAGATGCATTCTGAAGATGAAAAACACACATCATTTCGAACCCCATTTGGCGTGTATTGATACATTGTCATGCCATTTGGTCTAAAAAATGATGGCGCAACATATCAGAGTGCTATGATGAAAATATTCCAAGATATACAGCACAAAACGGTCGAATGTTAGGTTGATGATCTCGCCGTTAAAAGCCGAAGAAAAGAAGACCATCTCAAAGATCTTCGAGAAGTCTTCCTTCGACTTCGCAAACCCAAACTGTGAATGAATCCCCTTAAATGGTTCTTCGGTGTTTCATCAAGTAAGTTTCTTTGATTCATAGTTCGGAAAGCTAGAATAGAACTTGACCCCATCAAAGTCAAGGCCCTCCTAGAGATAACATCTCCAAGAACCTTGAGAGAATTAAAAGGGCTTCAACAAAGATTGGCATACATCCGATGATTCATCTCCAACTTATCAGGGAAGTGCATTCCATTCTTTCGCTTGATAAAGAAAGGTGTAGACTTTGTTTGGGATGTTGAATGTGAAGCTGCATTTCAAGATATCAAGTCATACCTGACTAAACCTCCAGTATTGGCTGCCCCCATAATTGGAAAACCATTCATCTTGTACACAAGAGCCCTCTACTATTCTTTGGGAGCTCTACTCGCATAAGAAAACAATGAGGGAAAAGAAGCTGCTCTATATTACCTCAACTGTATGTTGGTAGGTGCAGAGCATCGCTACCCTCTAGTCGAGAAAGAATGCCTCATAGTGATGTTTGTTATACCAAAGCTACGTCATTATCTGCTGTCCAACACAATTTACCTAATCTCTAGTGTAGGCGGTGAAAACACGACACCTACTTAGATTGAGATGAACTTTGTAGATCAGGGAATACCAAACGCCAATAACCTGAAAAGGGAATGAAAGTGGCTTAGGTCAGAGCCCTTGGTTGCCGTGAGTCGAAGGCGCTCCGATGCCTGAGTTAGTTCTGAGAAAACTAAGCAGGAGGAGGGAGAGGAGAATGAGAGACAGTATGTTGTGTATTGTGTGTTGCGTACCTCCATGGGGCTGATCCCATGTGTATATGTAGACATTCCTCGTTCATTCTCTCAGTGAGTGGGGGTAGGTGGGGTGAGGTCTCATCGATCCTCACCCTGACATTTGGCGGTAGGTAAAAAAGGAACATCCCCATCAAAACCTTCCATGCTTTCGGTTAGTTGATGTTATGGGATGATAAAGCCAACTTCTTATCACCATAAATGAGCAATCCTATCGCCATAAATGAGCGCACCTATCTGTCAGGGCGCTCCCGTACTTCTCAGCGGAGGGTAAGGGCCCACTCTGCATTCAGCATTTCTACCGGGACCAGAAATGGCCTGGCCGTGCTGGGCACTGTGCTGTGCTGGCACTCACGCCGAGCTGCCAAGCTGACCCATTGTACTGGCACTCCTAACCGAGTTGCCGAGCTGCATGGTGGAGGTCTCTTGAGTCGACACTTCCTACTGAGCCGCCGAACTGCTGGGCTGTGATTACCGAGGCCGAGGTGGACAGCTAGTGCTCCTACCGTGATCCTCCCTTAATCTCGTCATTACAGTGTTTTACCTACACATTGAGGATCAATCTCTTAAAAGTCCTTGTCATAAAAGCAGGTTCTCTCAATGCCCGATGGGTAAAATGGTCCAACTTTCTGTCATAATTTGACTTTAGGTATGTACCACAAAAACCGATCAAAGGCTAAGCTCTAGCAGACTTTCTCGCAGAGCATCCACTGCCGAAGGATTCTCCACTCAGGGATGACCTCTGAGATGAACCTGTCTATAATGTGGAGAGTTCCTCATCAAATGCTTCCTGGCACATGTACTTCGATGGTGCAACCAGGACAAATGAAAAAGGAAAGCTCATATCGGGAATTAGCATTCTTTTTGTCAGTCCCGACAAATACATGATTCCACACGTATTCTTGCTACTGGAACCATGCTCAAACAATGCAGCTGAATACCAAGCTCTGGTCACAGGATTGGAATTTGCCTTCGAATCAGCATCACCATGCTGGAAGCCTTTGGAGACTCTCAACTGATCGTCAACCAAATGAATAGGAAATTTGAAATCAGGAAGCTTGATCTATTGCCTTACTACAACAAGCACAATCGCTTCGGCAAAAGTTTGACATCTGTCACATCACCCACATCCTCAGAGGTGAAAACATCCGTGCAGATGCCCTGGCTGGACTTATTGCATCTATTGCAATCCAAAAAGGGGAAAACATGCAAATCACAGTGTGTGAAAGAAGGATTCTCCCTCCTATCAACACACACCAAGCAGCTGCTGAATGCCACCGAGTGGTTGAAAGTCAGATCTCCATCCTTAAACCTCTGATCGACGACTAGAGGGATCCATTCATTGATTACATTATATTTGGAATCCTACCCGAAGATCCAAAAGAGCAGATAAGCATCCAAAGACGGGGCCCAAATTTTCATTTGGATATTCCTTCAAAAATGCTTTATAGAAAAATCCTCCAATGGAGTACTTCTACGCTGCTTCTCACAACAAGAAGCAGAAGAAACACTCAAAGAAGTTCATGCTGATCTCTGTGGAGCCCATCAGGCAGGTCTTAAGCTCTACGATCAGATAAAAATGTTAGGTTATTATTGGCCTACCATGGTAGCTAACGCAATGCAATTTGCTAAGTACTGCTAACAATGCCAAATTCATGGAGATTATGTACACATGCCTCCGAAATGGCTACACCCTCCAGCGATCTCCTGGCCTTTTGAAGCCTGGGGTATGGACATTATAGATCCTATCTCTCCCCCATCAAGCAGAGGTCATCGCTTCATCTTCGCCGCTACGGATTACTTCTCCAACTTGTCAGAAGCATTTATGCTCAGTGAAATGAAGACCTCATCAGTCCTTCAATTCTTGCACACCAACATTATTTGTCACTTTGGCATACCTAAAAGATTCGTCTATGATAACGGAGCGCAATTCTGGGATAAAAAATTCTACAAGTTCCGCGACAAATACAAAATCCAAAGTTGTCCTTCGACTCCATATAATCCGGTAGCGAATGGACTAGCAGAAGCCTTCAACAAGACACTCTGCAAAAACCTCAAGAAAATGTTCTCTATTCACAAAAGAGACTGGGGCGAAAAATTGCCGAAAGCTTTGTGGGCCTATCAAACCACCATTCGAGAACCAACACACAGCACACCATTCTCATTGGTCTATGGATGTGAAGCTGTTGTCTCTTTGGAAGTACAAATTCCTTACTTAAGGGTGTCTCTACAAAATGGCATGACGTAATAAAGCATTGTCAAATTGAGACTCCAAGAGATGGATAATCTCGATGAAAGACGGCTCGAAGCTCTACAAAGCATTGCGCTTTACCAAGCACGCATGGCAGGATCTTTCAACAAGAAAGTCAGGCAACGTGCCAACAAAAAGGGTGACTTGGTTCTTGCAATCAAAAGGCCAATGGTTTTTGCCCACAATTCCAAAGGTAAATTTGAACCAAAATGGGAGGGACCATTTGTCATAGGCAAAGTCTTATCTAACGGCGCATACGCTCTTCCAAATATGGAGGGTGACAGATGTATGCTGCCCATCAATGGCAAGTTCTTAAAGCGGTACTACCCTTTAAGACTTCCTCCACCGGGTCAAAGCGATGCCTGCATAGCCAAAGCCTATTCCTAGGTACTTGCTCGTTAAGCCCACTCCTTTTGGAATTTTCATCCGTACGTTGAAATTTCTAGAAAACCTCAAAACAATGCTTACTTTCAATGTCTCATTGTTAAAAAAAATCAAATCCAAAAATCGAAGTGTAGGAACCTCATCCCAAACTTGACCAAAATTTTCGATCCTTGAACCCAAAATTCATGGTTTGAAACAAAAATCAAGACACAGGGATTTCCACCCTAGTCCGCTCTGGCTTTTACCACTTAAAATGGTTTTGAGTCAAAATCTACAACCCTCGTGTCTTTAAAAAAAAAGTGGTTTTTCAAAAAAATCGCGGGGTAGCAACATTCTGTCGATACTCGCAAAACCCAAAAATCGAAAGGATGAGAACTGTTGGAAGTGGGTGGACCACTTGGATAGGTTTCGAAAACTTTTCACCAACTAGAAGTGATGAACACCTATCCAAAAGTCATCAAAACCCAATCCGGGATGCATGTCCTCAAACTCAGCCATCATGATCAGCAAACAAACCTATCAAAAGGATAGAAACAGCACTAACATGCAACCACGAAATTCCACAACATACAAGGAGTAGATAATACCTATGGAGCTTGGTTGTGCTCTAATGGAGAACTTGATTCAACTCTTTGATGAAGAGCTCCTCTAAGATCAGAATCTCCAATGGCCAATCGTCTTCCACGCTATGACCCGCTTCAGATCTCTTTCCTCAAGAGAGATGGTGGAATCTCCAAGAGAAAGATTATCTAGAATCTCCTAGGAAACTAGAAGGGAACTAGAAGAGAGAGAGGGGAAGGAGAAGAATGCAACTCTTGCACTTTTGGGTTGATGGACGTGAACTCCTCTTAATAGACCAAGCATAGTCGTCCAAAGCCACCCCTAGTCTCCTTTATATAGATTTTCAACCTTCTCTCTTAGTGTATAATTAGAAATCCAACTTCCATTACACTTAGTAACCCTTTGTTCCACTATTACCACTATTAGAAGTCTCACTTCAAATAGAAATAGTAGGCTTCCCTTTTGAGTTCAAATAGAATTAGTAAAGATCCAATTTTGGGCTAGCGTGGGGACCACTAGGGATTCCATAGAAAGCTGGCTCCAACTGGGACACCGCGACCCCACATCTCATGTGCAATCCGGGCCTACAGTTAATTGCAAATAACTCCACTATATAAATGCAATTGAACTCCAGTCTTAGGAATAAATCACATGAAGACCCTAAACTTCCCCATCACTACAAGTGGGCCCCTCTATCATTATCCATGGATCAATTGGACAGACTGTCCAACCAATTTTGACCCATATCTTATTATCTTAGAGACCCAATTAATTATAGTAATCATTAGTACCATCCAATTAACTTTTAATTGAGATGGGTGTACACTTACCAATGATAAATCCATTAATTGGCACAAAGGGATAATAGAGATAGATTCCATCTTGGCCATTAAATGTTCTCACAGTCCTACTACCACGTACCCAAGACACCGAGGTGTTGACCTATAGTTGGCCTCACTCATTGGTGACTTAAAGCAAATGAATAGATAGAAACTTGAGTTCATAAATGTCTCAGGGTTGAGAGCCTATTGCTAGGGAATTATGAGAGCAGACCTTAAAGTAAAGATAGTGTTCTTGAGGTGTTTCTCATGGTCCTTCAATACATCCAATGTACCAGCACTATGATCCAGAATCTTACATTCTTATGATCGAGACAAATCACACTATCTCATAGTAATCAAAGTACTGCAACCTTGTCAGATGAGATGTCCAGTCTCATCACTGGTTGTGAAGATATTCAAATATAAGATTTGCTATACATGTCTCCCATATGTGTATCTCATCCATACACATGTATTGCATCTAATATACTTGTGGACTTCAGTTCATCTCATGAACCATCATGTCATTCGTATTGGTTATGTGCATTTAAGTAATAAACACCATTCATCTCATGAAAGGAAAGCATGAATATATTGATAAATAAAGAAATTAATCAATTTATTACATCAATCTTAATGGATTGAGACCATAAAACTAACAAGAACCCCATTCGATACTTCCAAATTTTCAAAACCACAAGGAAATGACACCTCGTCAATACTTGCAAACTTTCAAAAAAAAATCATGAAGATTCAACATTCCAGTTGATATCACAACCCAAATTTCAAAAATCGTGGGGAAGCGACATTCAGTCGATACCCACAAAACAAAGTTTTTGAAAAAGCAAGGAAGCGACGCTCAGTCGATACTTGCACCCAACCTCGAGGAAGCGACAATCCATCGATACTTGCAATACCATTCAGCAAGGAAGAGACTTTTAGTCGATAATCTGGCTTCCACGCCGACAAAACAAAACCCGACTTTTATGCCAAAAATCAAAATCTGGCTTCCACGCCAACAAAACAAAACCTAGCTTTTATGCCAAAAATAAAAATCCGGCTTCCACGCCAACAAAAAGAACCCAGCTTTTATGCCAAAAATCAAAACTTGGCTTCCACGCTAACAAAACAAAACCTGGCTTTTATACCAAAAATTAAAATCTGGCTTCTACACCGACAAAACAGAAATTGGTTTTCAAAAAATTGGCTTTCATGCTAAAAACCCAGGTTTCAGGCCAAAAATCAAAAAAATTTGGCCCCCATGCCACAAAAATCGGCTTTCACACCACAAACAAATTTTTGGCTTTCATGCCATCACAAAAATCAGCTCTCATGCCACAAAATTTTGGCCTTAATACCATAAAAAAGAAAAAAAAACCAAATTCGGTTTTTATGCCATCTCAAAATTCGACTTTCATGCCATCTCAAAATTCAGCTTTCATGCCATCAAAACCCAGACTTCTCGCCACAAAATCTGGCTTCCATGCCAAAACAACCTTTTGACAAAAGATTTACATAAAATGATAACCTTTTGATCAAATTTTCAAACAAATATTCCCATTTAACTTTTGTTTATTTTTATCAAAACGAATTTATGTGAAACAAAGGGAATACAAAAAATAAGAGGTACCGAAAATGTTTGTACATGGAGGTACCAAAAGTAAAAAAGAAAAGAGTTCGTCACAAATCAAGAGCTCAGTCTAACATGGTCTTCAACAAATGATTCAGCTCCTCAAGTGGACTTTTGGCTTTAGCCTCCAAAGTTTCTAGGCCACGCTTCTTAAAAATCTTGCCATAAAATGCTGCAGAACACTGCAACCCATCTTCAGCACGAAGAACCTTTCCCAAAGAATTTTCCATTGCTTATACTCCTGAGTCATCCTCCGAAGATTGCTGTCAGCCTCTTCAACTTGGCGAATCAGAGTCCCCACTCTAGCCCAAGTGTCAAACCCCGACTCAGGCTTAATATTGTTAATTATGGTTTTAGTCGTGTTTAGTTAGTAAGTGGGGTTAAAGGACGATTACCTTGGATTTCTAGCTAGATTAGCATTTTGATTAGCTTTGGGGATTTTCGAGGGCATTGAGTTAGGTTTGACTAGGCCCGGGGTGGCCCGTGCATTACGTGCTAGTGTGGGAATCCGAATTTTTTATTTTGGAAAATATCGATTTGATCTCTTGGATTTGTATTTTTATTTCAACAACCTTGGAAATTACTCCGTGTGTATTTGAACCCCGAAACCATGTTTTTCAGCGAAAAAGGCAAAACGGTCTTTTCACTTCAAAATCTGTGCATGAATTTCGAAATTCCAAAAATGTTCCAAAATTATACTTTTTAGAAACTAGACATTTCAACGATCATTTTTCTCTCTTTCGTCAATCTCATCCGAGACCCACAAGAAGGAGTTTTAAACCCTTGAAGCTACATGGCCTAGTGGGGCTCACACCCCACCCAACTTAAATGGAAACCCAGATGTGTTTGTACTTCTTCCTCACTCGTTCAAACCACTTGAGAAATTGAGAGAACCAACTCTTCTTCTCCTCTCTTCCAGCCACTCTCTCTCTTCTTGCATGTCTCTCTTTCTTGGCGGAAAGTGGAGCTTTGATCTCACCAATCTCTTCTCATTCCTCTTGGCTACCTATTGATACTTTTTTTTAAAGAATTCAAGCTGAGTTCATCTTCTCCTTAAGGGTGTTATTCATTGTTAGAGCTTCAAAAGGTAAGCAATGGTTTCCTTCTTTCAACCATGGTTTTATTGAACCCTTAGGAAGCTTTCTTTCATGCATGCAATGGTTTTCTTTGAGGACTCCTTTGATTTTGAATTTTGTGGAATTTTGAGTGGTTTTCTTGGGGTCTTCTTGTAGATTGGAGTTTAGCTAAGAGAGTTGTGTTAGGAGACCTTTCTTGAGTGCTTTTCTACCCAAGGCAAGTAATTGAATGAGATGTGGTTGTGCATGCAATGTTTTATGGATTATGAGCTTGAATTCTTACTATTAAATTTCCATTGGTTAATCTTACCGTGTTTTAATGTTTAGTTTACTAAACCCATGTCCTAATGCTCATGTGCTGTGATTGATTTCATTGAATTCTGATCTTGAAATTGTTTCTCTCAAATGGGGATTTCTACATTACAATTGTGAGGAATTGTATGAGGTGGATTTAAGGATTTTGAATTGGTTGAAATGAGTGGTTGTTTGATGAAAGGGGAGGAGCATGTAGGCTCATTTTCGTGCAAGAAAGGAGGGGTGATAAGGAGAAGTGATGGAGAAAAGAAAGGGCTGAAAACAGCTTCAGAAATGCATTCCTGCATGTTGACACCAAAAATGTCACTTTGCCTCTTCAACATCAAAAGCTACATGGAGCCGCATCCTACAACAAACAGGCAGAGCCACTTCAAGCATCAGATCTTCTCAAAATCAAACAAAAACTGCAAGATCCTTCAAAATAGCTAAAAGAAGTGTACACATGAAGTTTCGGGCCATTTCAGCACCATTTGGCCTAACTTCAATCCTCCAATGGCCGAGCAGGAGCTCCCGGCGGTGACAGTGTTGAAGATATCAAATCTTCAATCAGAGCCTATGGATGGTATCAAAATACCTCCAAAAGGCTCCACGTCAAATTTCAAGTCAAACCGACACCGTTTGACCCTCCATCAACTCTCGAACGACGAAATTAAGCCTCTTGGCGGCGAGAACCACCAATGCCGCTACTTATCAAACAAAGCGCATGGGTAGCTTCTACATGCTTCCAAAGGGCTGCGCGTCAAATTTCAGGTCATTCTAACATCGTCTGACCTGGCTTTGGCGCTCAGAAACAAAATCAAGACTACCGGTGGCGGTGCTCCCTAGGACCATGGCATCCAAATTGGAGCTAATGGATCGTCTCAAAATGACTCCAATTAATGCTGTTGATTGACCCGTTTATGACAAGTTAATGCGGTCATTAACTCATTATTTTGGACAGCCTAATCAGAAGCAAGGAAAAAGGAGTTACAAATCCAAGCAATCATGGCATTAAACCATGTACCTCCCCTCATCATGGAGATTAAAAGCGATTAAATGCTCATCATTCTCCATCAACCAATCAAAAGCTAGGAAAAAGGAGTTACAAAATCAAGAATTAAACACTTGTAACTCCTCCCATCATGGAGCATTAATATAATCAATGCTCATAAACTCATCTAATGGCCACCAAAATCCTATAAATAGGCGGTCATTCCAAGGAGAAAGGGTCCTGAGAATTATCCTAAAAAATCCTCAAAAAAATTACTAGAAAATTCTAGGAGAAATCTCTGCTCAAAGAAGCTCGGCTACTCTGAAGAAACTCTGCTACAACAAACACCACAAGGTGATTGAAGTCCCTTGGGGGGCCGCCCCCCCCCCCCCCCCCAAAAAGGTTTTCCCCCTCCTTCTATCCGATATGGCTAGACGTGGCTCTTCAGCCCGTCTACTCATTTTTTTATTAGATATAGGACCTTCCCTTGGTCTTTATCCTCTAAAAATCTGAGGCCCAAGCCAAGCCAAATGAATCAAAGCATCAAGTGTTCTCATCTAAGGGACGATGGCGGAGTCCATACATGACTTGCGACCGTCGATCTGAACGAGTCCCCACAATCTCCTGAGAAGTTAGATCCCTTTTCTTACTTCTTCTATTGTATTTTGTGTTTTTTTTAAGAGACAAAAAAAATCACAACTCTTGTCTTTCTTTATTGATGAGATTTGTAAATCACGTTTCACGGCATTCAAAATCTGTCTCTTTTCTTAAAAATATATGTGCAATGGAAAGTTAGAAAAAAGTTTGATTTCCTTTCTACTTGTGAATGTGGGTCTTCGGATCACCATTTCTAAATTCTAAGTAGAATAGAAAATTTGGCATACAAGTACAAAAATGTTGATGCCCGCTTTTCAGCCTCGCCGCACCCCGGCGAACCCGGGGCGGAGGAAGGTGAGAAGCCGGGTCCATTAAGTTGGCATACCCGGTGGGACACGTTCGTTTGAGAACTTGATGCTTTGGATTCTTTGGCTTCTTTCTAGTTGGTGGCCTATGTTGGATCTTGCATCTAAAAAAAAACATGAAATGGGATTTTTTTTGGAAATTTCTTTCTTTGAGTTTATTTCCAGTCTTTCTTGTTAATTTTTTTTTTCAGATTTCACATTTTTGGATTCAACTTTGAGAAACTTTGATCATTTCCTCTTTGAACTTGATAGCTCACAGAAATGTTTGTAGCTATTGTTCAATTTGGGGGATGGGCCATCTTTTCTCTTTGATGAGTCCAATAGGGATCTTAAAAAAGAAATCTGATTTCAGACTTTTCAGATGTTGAAAAAAAAAAGATTTCTCTCTTTTGGATTCAAATTGTAGAAATTTTGATTCTTTCCATTTCGGACAATAGGTCGCGGAAATCGCTGAGCTGGCGTTTGGATTGGGAGGGACCATTTCCTCTCTTTGATGGGTCGATTAATGATCTTTCAAAAAAAAATTCAGATTTCTCATTTTTGGATTCAACTTTGAGAAACTTTGACCCTTTCCCCTTTGAACTTGATAGCTCACAGAAATGTTTGTAGCTATTGTTCATATTGGGGGATGGGCCATCTTTTCTCTTTGATGAGTCCAATAAAGATCTTTAAAAAAAAATCTGATTTCAAACTTTTCATATCTTGAAAAAAAAAAAAAGGATTTATCTCTTTTGGATTCAAATTGGAGAAACTTTGGTTCTTTCCATTTCGGACAATAGCTAGCGGAAATCGTTGAGCTGACGTTCGGATTGGGAGGGGCCATTTCCTTTCTTTGATGGATTCATTAGTGATCTTTCAAAAAAAAAGCAAGGGTTCAAAACAAAAAAAAAAAAAAAAAAAAAAAACACTAAGGTTGCACCAATTGCGTTCTTTGACCAAAGTGGATCTATGAAAAGCCTTGTCCAGAGTGTGGAGGCAGCTAGACTGTCCGAGGTAAGGGTCCTTCAAACGGGTTCATTAAGTAATCCTACCCTTACCAGGGGGCTAATCTATCTACTAAGGTTTCATAAGACCGAATTGGAGACCTAAGTGTACAAAAAAAAATCTTCAAATTTTTTTTCTTCAAAACAAAAAAAAAACTTCTGTTATTTTTGAGTTCAGACTCGAAAAATCCTGCTTCCTTCCCATTCGGATCTAGTGCTCGTAGAAATGTTTGAGCTTGTATTCGGATTGGAATACCATTTGCCCTCTTCAATGAACTTAATCTTGACCCTTCAAAAAAAAACTTCCGTCAGTCTTGGGTTCACATTTGAGAAATTTTGGCCCTTTCGGATCTAGCGCTCACAGAAATGTTTGAGCCTATATTCGGATTGGAATACCATTTGCTCTCTTCTATGGATCCAATCTTGGCCTTCCAAAAAATCCATCTCATGTCCATTCCAAGGATTCAATTTGCAACATTTGTACCTAGCGGTGCTCGTACGCCCTTTCGGGTCTGCTATATTAGCGACCGAGATATTTGTAACTCTAACCTTATATCATTTTACCTCGAGTGAGCCTCGCTTCTCGGTAATTTGAATTAAAGTTTACAATTGCTTCTAGCAGTCATTGGAATGCTCATTCTGAGCCGACCATACTTGCGTTTGGAACAATTGTACCATCTATGGCTTTTTGCCTTCTTCATTACGCTTAGGACGGGCCATGCCCCCTGAGCGATTTGCAAGGGCAAAACCATAGTATTTTCCATTTATGATCACCTTATTCTTGTGATTACTAATGGATGTGGTCTTGTTTCAGAAGTTTTCCAAACTAACAATGGCAACTTTATTGACCATCACTTTTGATGAGAACAAGTACCAAGTCATGCTTTAAGAGAAGAAAAACAAGCGCATGCACAAGCGCCCTGCCAGCTGCCGAAGCATCACCTCCCTCGGCAGCTCTCAAAACACCGGGTCGGCCTCCACTCCCTGGACCATTGTCTTTGGGTCGCTGGGATCATTCCCACTCCCCGTAGAAGAAACTGTGCCTGCCAAGAAGCAGAAGACTGCCCCTAAATGTGTCACTGCCATGACACCAAGGGCAATCACCAAAAACGCCTGAAGCCCGCGGCAACCCCACGAAGCCTCAACCTGCAAGAAACCAGGTCTGCCCCAAGACTTGTTCACCAAGACCTTGACCAAAACAAAGGAGGTCCCGAACATCTACAAAGCCAGCATACCTGGCCCTTCTAGAAAAGAACCGGTTCTACCCTCTCTCTTACATGAAAGAGGAGAAACCTATCCTCTAACAAACAAAATCAACTCAGCATGAGCCGACTTGCTCCTACAAGCCCAATATCAAATCATGCATCAGCAGGCCTCAACAAGAACCTGCCAGGGCCTGCTCTCCTCAACTCGACCCTTCATCTCAACAGGGGCCGAGCTTGCAAAATTTAAAGCTTCATTGCAACAGGCAAAGGACTGCGTCCAAACCCTGTCCATGCCAGTCTTCAAAGAAGATAAGGTCGGCTGCTGCGCACGAAGGACTACATCCTTTATTTCTAGAGCATAGCCAGAGCTAACTGAAGCTCAAATTGCTCTTCGCATACGTCGCCGCGCAGCATATCAACAAAAGAGACTAGAGAGGCAAAGAATCCAGCATTCCGCCCTCCAAGTCTCTAAAAAATGGGTCAAAAAAGAAAGACCCGACCAAGTTGCTGCTGTCCATATGGTTGGCAAAACCAAAAGACACCAGAAGTCAGCAACCAAAATTCATGTCAAACGGCCGGTGACTCGCAGCGTCTCCCGTACACGAAGACATAAGGAGGACTCTCCCACTCCGTCAAGCCAAGGACACTGGAGTGATCATTCCTTGGGCTCCTCATCCAAAAGAATGAGCTCTAGCTCAGTCACCAAGACGATATCCTCATTCGATTCTCAAAGGGTGAATGTCCTGGTCACAAACTCTGAGCAACCTCCACCGCATGATGACGTCGCTCTACGCATCTAGTAGCTAGAGAAAGGACAATAGAGAATAGAGGTTCTGATGGAAAACCTCCTTCTCACTTTCCAACATCCGCCAAACAATGAAGTCCCTCTAAATGATGAGGTGAATGGTGGAGAAGACGAGTCACGCACCCTTACCAAAAAGGACGTTGACGATATCCTCGCTAAAGCAAAAGAAGAGGATACACTGAAGGAGCATGGAATCAAGCCACCATATCCTTTATGGATGGACTCGGTTCCGTTCCCTGCAAAATTCAAGCAACCTACTCTCCAAAAATATACGGGGAAAGGGTCAGCTAGACAGCATGTCATCCACTTCAAAATCCTGATGGGAACTATTGCGGATTAAGATGCTCTCAAGATCCGTCTCTTTACAAGTACCCTAAAAGGTATAACCTTTGATTGGTATTCCACTTTGCCAGAGGATTCCATTCAAAACTGGACCATGCTAGAGACACGCTTCCTGACCCGCTTCAAAGGTTAGGATCATCCTATTATTATGGCTCAGCTCTGCAGCCTAAAACAGGGAGAGAATGAGTCAACGTACAACTTCATTTACAAGTGGAAGGCAATGGCGTACAAATGCTCAGAAGTGCTGCCACAAGCGTCGCTGGTCGACATATGCCGAAACAACAAGAGAGCAAGGATCCGCTCCATGATCATCGGCAACAAATCAAAGAACCTAGGAGAACTCCTAAAAGCATCCATGGAGGCTGAAATGGTGATCATAGACCTCAACAGTAAAAAATCATCAAAGAAAGAGCCGACAACCATTGCAACCTCAAATCCAAAAGAAGAAGGACGTTCTCAATGTGCAAACCAAGTCAGCTCCTCAGCCGCCAAAGAAAGTTGAAAACAAAGCCACAGGTAAGAAACCTGAACTCTCCGATGCCTTCAAATAACAAGTAGATTACAAATACCCGTTCGATGAAGATGCTGAAAAAATATTTGGGGCTCTCTTGGCAAATGGGAAACTCACCTTGCCTGACCCCAAAAGACCGGGAGATGTTGGAAAAACCAACAATCCTCGGCATTGCCCATACCAACAGATGGTCTCACATCCTCTTAATCAATGCTTCGTTGTGAGAGAGAAGATTAACGAGATGTGGAATAACGGAGTCATCACCTTTGACAAAAATTATGGGCATGCCTCCGTCAACATGGTGTCATATGGAAAAACATCAAAATCACTAAAGAAAAAGATCACTACTTCCTTTCAGGTGATAAAAATGACCCAAACATCCCAAGCGTTGGTTCCTTACCCAACACTGGATGGACAGCCCATATGGGTACATCCCGATCTCCTTAAAGATGAAAATTGGGAGGTCGTCAAAGCAAAGCCTACTGCTAAATAGCGAAGGCAAACCAGGAGACAACTCTGAAAGCTCAAACAGCAGGAGAAAACTCAACCAAAACAAGAAGTCATTGAGAAGGCAGAGACTTCCTCTACCGCCTCACTAGGGGCAACAGAAAAGTCCGTTCTCAATACTTCAAAAGTGGTAAGAAAATTCGCCCTCAGTGATATCATGCCACCACGGCTCAGAAATGAGACTACGCAGGGGGTATCATACTCTTGCAACTCGGTAATTGGATTCTCCATGAATGGATATGAGTCCAGTGACACCGCCAGTGACACCGATGAGTGGGAGGAATCCCTTAAAACATGAGAATACCTCTTCGATGAAGAATGGATTCCCAAATCTCACCTTATGCCAGTAATCTGGTATAATCCCTTACAGCCACAAGGATCTTGGTCCGATGATGAAGAAGACCGAGAGGCTGTTCAAGAAAATGATGTCAATCCAGCACTCGCCGATGCCCGAGTGGAACCCAATAGTGTTGAACCACAAGGGGCAGACGAAGAAGAAGATTAGGCTCCTATGCCCGATCTGGAAGAATATGCAATGATCTTGTAGCGTCTGGTCATACAGCAAGAGTAAGATCGCATCCATCAACTTCGTCACAGTCCAAAACAGGAGGTCTCGGAAAACGTACAACAATCTCCTCCAGTAACCCCGGAAAATGAAGAAAGTTGTTCGGTTGATGGTCTTCTCACATCTGAAGATGAGTCTGAATCATAGCAGTGCATTCTGGAGGAATCTTCTATCAGAGTTGCTTGCAATGCGATAGCTTAGGATGATAGTGCCTTTAAAGCTCCATCTGCCGAAGCTGCAAACTCTCAAACTACATCTGGTAGCATATCTTCTAAAGCTACATTTTCTCGGGTGACTTCCACTGAGATTTCATCTTCTCAGCCTTCATCTCCTGAAACTGTGACATCGGAATTCAAGCCTTTTCTGACTGATCACAATGAAGAAGCTCCGGCCGATGAAGCCTTCTTCAATGAAAACTCGGTCAATTGGTCTTAGATACCCAACCTCATAGGAGATGTCTGGACCAATGAAATACTCAACAAAGAAGAAAAGTTGCTGGATGCTGTTCAGGACTTGTTCCGGGAAAATGCTCCATGCAAAGCAATCAATGAAGCCGGCAACGCTGCTGTAGAAACATTTTCAACAAATGAGAAGGATCAACCCCTTGATCCAAAGGGTGATCTTCCAAACGAAGAACCTTCTCCAGAAGCTCTTGAAGTTGGTAGAGGTACCCGCTCTGGTCGGGATTATCACAAAAATTACAACCAATCTTCTTCTTCTTATGTAAATCCTTCGGGAAAACGATTTGTAAACGTCTCAAGTGGCAACAATAATGAAAACGCAGGTCCCAAGGAGGCTTTCAAGTATGACTTGATTGAGCACTTCAAACACATACTTGCACGACTGTACATCCTAGACTTGTTATGATTGTCACCACAAACTCGTGACAGTCTCATTTCAGAACTACAAAGGCTGAATGCGGATGTCGACAAACATGCCCCACAAGTCCTAAAAATTGAAATGGACTATAGGGTCAAAAAATCAAAAACCTCCTCAAAGGGAGAAAAGAAAAAAACGAAGGGATCTTGCACTGAATGCCTCTCGATCCAAAAAGCCGCAAGTGCTACCATCACTTTCAATAAGGAAGACCTCCTGGTAGGTGAGACGAAGCACAACCGACCCTTGTACTTTACAGGGTACATCAAAGAGATGCCGATACATAGAGTCCAAATCGACCTAGGCTCTGCACTTAACCTCATCTCTACTTCGGCACTCAAAGAGTTGGGTATCCCACCTAGCAAGCTAAGCCACACATCTGTGTCCATCTTTGGATAAGAAGGGGGCACTCAAAGGCCTATTGGCAAAATCAGGTTCAGGTTGCAAATTGGTGATCTTATCTCTGAAGTCACCGTGTATGCAATAAAGACCCTTTCATGTTACAACATCCTTCTCGAACGCCCTTGGATTCACGAGAATGGGGTCGTTTCTTCAACTCTACATCAGTGCATCAAGTTCGTTGGCGACGATAGCTTGATACATCGAGTGTTTGCAAATAGAAAGCCCTTCGAAGGCAAAAGAGTCTATTTTGGAAACTCTCAGATGTACAAAGAGGAGAAAGAAAATGAGGAGGGAGAAATAGCAACATTTGCCAAAAATCTCCAGAAAGATAAGGGCAAGGCTCCTTAGCAATCATCGGAAGAAAACAAACCTTCCGGCAAATCCGAAGGGAGCAATCCATCTCCCTTCGTTGTCTCCTTCAAACCTTCCAAACCTTTGGCAATCACCACCAAAACAAAGAAGAAGACTGGGGGCAAGTTTGCTATCTCCTTTGTGTCTATTATGCAGGACACAGATTCAAAATCAAAGCCTGAAGACGATACATCGTCAAGCCAAGCTGATACTTGGCAAGTTCAGCCTGCTCTCACTCCATTGGAGACACCTGCCGACGTAGAAGATCCTGCGTCTGCCACCTCCATCGTTCCGTCAGAATCGACAAAAGAGAAACCAATCTTCTTCCATAGATCAGACGCTTCTTCATCAATTTCTTTGCTTGAACCTTTCCAAAATAAAGGTATGTCTCAACTATCCCTATATAGTCCGATGGCACAAGCTATCATAAAGAAAATGGGCTATGATGCTCAAAATCCAATAGGTTTAGGAGGTGGCCATGGTATTCTCACGCCATTGGAACCCACCCTGACCAAAAGTCAACTGGAGGACTGGAAACTCCACTGTCATATAGACAAGTCTTCATACAGGTTGGGGTATGATCCTGATACTCCCATGAGACAGTTGACACAAAGGCTGCAAAGTCGTTTTGCCGACCAGGCCTCAACATCTCGTGTCGATGAAGACATCGATCTCCCTGGATATTTCTTTGAAGAGTCAACCAACAAGGACCCAGGAAGCTCGTCAAATTGGTACGGTTTCTCTCATGATGAAGAGGAATTGTCTGATAACACAGACACATGGTTTTCTAACCCAGAAGAACCATTGTCTCCAAAAGAAGTGTATTACTTCGACCTAGTTTCAGCAGGTGATTGGGACCACCTCATAGCTAGACTTGAGAAGAGTGTCGATCATGAAGACTTATGGACAGAAGCAGAGCCTTGGTCGGGAAATGATTTTGAAACTCCAGAAGGTCTTGTTGAGTTGGAAGCCTCCGAAAATATTATCGAGGAATCAACTACAAACCTTCCAACAGAAGATTTTGTTCAAAAGATAGACTTGGGAACACCAAATAACCCACATCCTATATTCATAAGTAAGAATATAAAGGATGATGAGTTACCCGAGTATATCTCTTTTCTTCGTGAGTTTGTTAACTATTTTGCGTGGTCTTATGTTGAAATGCATGGCTTAGACCCCAAAATAGCAGTCCGCAAACCCAACCTACAAGAAAATATCAAGCCTGTCAAACAAGGCCAAAGAAGATTCCATCCTGATGTGATGGACAAAATTGAACAAGAAGTTCAGAAACTCAAAAACGTTGGCTTCATTCGCGAGAAGCAGCATCCTAAATGGTTGGCTAACATCGTCCCCATGACAAAAAAAAATGGGCAAATCAAGGTCTGTATTGACTGTAAAGACCTGAATAATGCATGCCCCAAAGATGAATTCCCGCTCCCCATACCGGAGGTAATGATTGACAACACCTGCGGATTTGAGCGAATGACTTTCATGGATGGCTTCTCTGGCTACAATCAGATAAAGATGCATCTCGAAGATGAAAGGCACACATCATTTCAGACCCCATTTGGCGTTTATTGCTACACTGTCATGCCATTTGGTCAGAAGAATGCCGGTGCGACATATCAAAGGGCTACAATGAAAATATTCCATGATATGCAGCACAGGACGGTCGAATGTTACGATGACGACCTCGCCGTCAAAAGCAAAAGAAAAGAAGACCATCTCAAAGATCTTCGAGAAGTCTTCCTTCTACTTCGCAAACACAAACTGCGAATGAATACCCTCAAATGCTTCTTCGGTATCTCATCGGGTAAGTTCCTCGGATTCATAGTTCGGAAAGCTGGAATATAACTTGACCCCATCAAAGTCAAGGCTATTCTAGAAATGCTACCTCCAAGAACCCAAAGAGAACTAAAAAGGCTTCAAGGAAGATTGGCATACATCCGACGGTTCATTTCCAACCTATCAGGGAAGTGCCGTCCATTCTCTCGCTTGATGAAGAAAGGTGCGGACTTTGTTTGGGATGCTGAATGTGAAGCTGCATTTCAAGATATTAAGTCATACCTAACCAAATCTCTAATGTTGGCTGCCCCCACAACTGGAAAACCATTCGTCTTTTACACAAAAGCTCTCAACTATTCTTTGGGTGCTCTACTCACGGGGACGATGTTGGCCAACCATTCAGGATGTTGTTCCTCGCGGATGAAGCCAACGTTTTTGAGTTTCTGAACTTCTTGTTAAATTTTGTTCATCACATCAGGATGGAATCTTCTCTGTCCTTGTTTGACAGGCTTGATATTTTCTTGCAGGTTGAGTCTGTGAACTGCTATTTTGGGATCTAAGCCAGGCATTTCAGCGTAATACCATACAAAACAATCAACAAACTCACGAAGAAAAGAGACATACTCGGGTAACTCATCATCCTTTATATTCTTACTTATGAATACAGGACGCGGGTTATCAGGTGTTCCCAAGTCTATCTTTTGAACAGAATCTTCTGTTGGAAGATTTGAAGGTGGTTCCTCCACAATATTTTCGGAGGCTTCCAACTCAACAAGGTCTTCTGGATTCCTAAGGGCATTTTCAGACCATGGCTCCGCTTCTCTCCCCAAATCTTCCTGATCGGTATTCTTCTCAAGACTGGCTATAAGATGATCCCAATCACCTGCTGAAACTGGGTCGAAGTAAGGCACTTCTTTTAGAGACGATGGCTCCTTTGAATCAGAGAACCATGCGTCTGTGTGATCGGACAATTCATCTTCATCGTCAGAGAAATCGTACCAATTTGATGAGCTTCCTAGGTCCTTATCGGGTAACTCTTCAAAGATATATCCAGGGAGATCGATGTCTTCATCGACACGAGATGTTGAGGCCTAGTCGGCAAAATGACTTTGCAGCCTTTGTGTCAGCTGTCTCATCAGAGTGTCAAGACCATACCCCAATCCGTATGAAGACTTGTCTATGCGACGGTGGAGTTTCCAATCTTCCAGCTGACTTTTGTTCAGGGTGGGTTCCAATGGTATAAGGATACCACACCACCTCCGAAACCAATTGGATTTTGAGCGTCACAGCCCATTTTCTTCATGATAGCTTGTGCCATTGGACTATACAAGGATAGTTAAGGCATACCTTCATTTTGGAAAGGCTCAAGCAAGGAGTTCGATGAAGAAGCATCCGATCTATGGAAGAAGATTGGTTTCTTTCCTGCCGTTGTTGCCGGAACGATGAAGGTAGCAGACGCGGGATCTTTTACGTCAGCAGGTGTCTCCAATGGAGTGAGGGCAAGCTGGACTTGCTGAGTATCAGCTTGGCTTGCGATGTATCGTCTTCTGTCTCTGAATCCGAATCCGTGTCTTGTATGATAGACACGAAGGAGACAGCAAACTTGCCCCCAGTCTTTTGCTTTATCTTCTTTGCTTTAGTAGTGATTACCAAAGGTTTGGAAGATTTGAAGGAGATAACGAAGGGAGATTGATTGTGTATCCAAGGGCGTCCGAGAAGGATGTTGTAGCATGAAGGAGTTTTTCTTGCGTACACGGTGACCTCATAAATTAGATCGCCAATTTGCAGCATGAACCGGATTTTGCCAATGGGCCTTTGAGCACTCCCATCGTATCCAAAGATGGACACAAATATGTGGCTCAGTTTGCTAGGTGGGATACCCAGCTCTTCGAGTGCTGAAGTAGAGATAAGGTTGAGTGCAGAACCTGGGTCGATCTAGACTTTGTGTATCAGCATCTCTTTTATGTACCCTGTGAAGTACAAGGGTCGGTTGTGCTTTGTCTCGCCTAGCAGGAGGTCTTACTTATTGAAGGCAATGGTAGCACTGCGGCTTTTTGGACAAAGAGGCATTTGGTGCAATGTCCCTTAGTTTATTTCTTTTCTCCTTTTGAGGAGGCTTTTGACTTTTTGACCCTATAGTCCATTTCAATTTGTAGGACTTGTGGGGCATGTTTGTCGACATCCACATTCAGCCTTTGCAGTTCTGAAATGAGACTATCACGAGTTTGTGGTGACATTCGTAATAAGTCTAGGATGTGCAAGTGTAAGACCCCGCCCCGAGAGTTTCCGATTAGTGTTAATTAAGACGTGTTTTAGCTATAAGTGTGATTAGTGGAAATGGGTTAAATCTGGATTAGAATAGCTTTTTATAGCTTTGAATAATTTTGGGAACTCTTTTGATCTAGTGGGGCCCTTTGGGGGTTCCTCATAGTGTGTCTTGATTAGTTTTGAGATTTATTTAGTAATTCTGGAAATTGGTAAATTGCTCCGTTGAATGTATTTTATGATTCCCGACAACTTTCGTATTTGCTCCGTTCCGATTCGAGACCTCTAAACCCTACTTTGCCATTGATAGGGGTAAAACAGTCTTTTTACACAAAATCTGGACACTAATTTCAATATCTCCGAAACTTGTAAAATATATACTTTTTGGAAAGTAGAAATTTTGACGATCAATTCTTCCTTCTTCGTCGAATCCGTCCGAAGCCCGTAGAATGATGTTCTAGCCCATTTTGGACCTTTAAGTTGTGGGACCCATTGCCTTAGCTATATAAGGGGAAGTCTTCTCCTTCTTCCTCTTCTTGCAACTTCTTGAGAAAAAGAGGAGTCCCAGCCCAGCCTAGGTTTTCTCCATTGCTTCTTGCTCCTCCATCTCCCAATCTCTCTCAATCTATTGCTAAAGGCTAAATGTATGCTTCAATCTTCTTCCCCTCCATGAGAGCTCCTTCATGGTACCATTTTTAGAGAGAAACCACCATTCAAGGACCCTCTTTGAGCAAGCCTAGTGTATTTGAAGAACCTCCACGTAAGCTCTTCTTCTTATCTTTTAGATTTGGATTCTTCTAGTCTCGAAGATACTTCATTTCCATTATTGGGAGTTATTCCTTTTTATTTCATAGTTTTGCCTTTTTAGGGCTTGTAATGATTGTTTTTTTGGGGATTTTGTGTGTAGATTGTAGATTTGAGCATGATAGTGGTTTAGAGCTTGATTAGCATTCTTGGAGACCAAGGCAAGTGGATGAATAGATTCAATTTGGATAAGTTCTTACTTTGTCAAAAATGTGGATTTTTACTATTCATATGTCATTTGATTTATCATGATTCCATAATGATTTAGAAATGTATTATTGACATGGTTTCTTCCTTAGCTTTATGATAATAAATGCATTCCTCATCAAAGTTTATTTTGGGTCATTATAAGCTTCTTAAATGGTATTGTACTTGCATTAAATGAGATTTGGATTGGTAGGTGAATAAATGCTTGGATGAGAAGGGTGGTTAGTGGAATGAATGCATTGTTAAATGAGAGGGAATGGACCTATTTCATGTTAGGAAAGGGTTGGAGATGATGGGAAATAGGTTAGGAAAGAAAGCACTGGAATCTGCACCTGATGTGTAGTTCCCGTAGCTGGGCGGTCAGCGGGCGGTCACCCTGGCGGCTAGCCGACAGGTGACCGGCGGCTAGCCGACCCAGATACGGTTAGAAACACAGAATGCTGCATTTTAACAGGCGAACCGCGGTCAGCCGCGCGGTCAGCTCGCGGCTAACCGCCACCCCAAAAACCCCAGTGACCGCTAGGTAGCCGCGAGGCGCGGTTAGAAACACAGAATGCTACATTTTAGCAGGGTGAACCGCGGTCAGCTCCGCGGTCAGCCAGCGGCTAACCGCCGATCACCTCGGCGGCTAACCGCCACCTGACCGACAGGTGACCGAGTTTAACCCAGAATTCCTGAGTCTTTTCTATTGGTTTCAGTTATGGTATTTAAAGGTTTGGATGGGTTGTTCTGATGCCCTACCACCTTGGAAAGACCCAGGGGATGACATAAGGAGATTGACATGGATAGAAACACCATTTCGGAAAAGGTATTGGGACTTTTAGATTCATCAACGCGCATAAGGAAACTTAGTATGTCCTCTATCATTCGAGTACCATATTAAGGGTAATATGGACATACAAGATCCTTATGCATGTTGCTTGAATATGGAAGCCTCAATATTTAGTCCCTAATGATATTAGGAATTATTGCTTTGTTTTACTCAAAATTATATATATAATTACCCGATCTTAATGGTTTTGTCTCAGATTCCGATTTATACACCGATATGTTTCCCCAGCCCCGTTTATGCATGTACGGAAAATAATATGAACTGTGTGCCTTCGAGCACCATGTCCCGCCTGCCCGTATGTTTTATATTGATATAGTTTTGTATATGTTTTGATTTATCATGTAACCTATGAGTCGGCACCACTAAGCTTGGACATCCTTGTCAGTCTGATCAACTGACTTGGGTCTCCCCCTGTGCTCCCGCCAGTTGCAACTTGGATCCCGTACTGTCCCGTTACCCGGTCCGCGGCCGTGGTCTTGCCTAGCTATATGTATATATATATGTTTATAATATTGGTTCTCGTCACTTCGTGTGATTGAGCCCAATGCACTCAATGTGCTCTCATCACTTTAGTGATAGAGAGGATGTAGCTTTAGTGTGGTTGCCACCTAGTCAGTTCCTGTACCTTGGTTACCCCGCATGATTTATATTGCATCTGTACTTTAAATGAACTACATGCCCTGTTTTAAGACAGTTATTGTTTTAACAAGATTTCATCATGTTTAGAAAGTGTTTTGATTTCTTTCTTGGTATATCTATCCACCCACCTGCTAGACCGTCGTGTCTGACCCATTTTTGTGGTACTCAGGTCCAGATCCTGTCTTTGCCCTTGAGGAGGAGTCAGAGGAGGCGGTCGGTGAACCGCAACGATTAGTAGAGTGGCAAGCTGACGATGTCATGTAGACATTGGGTTTAGCTCGGAGCTGCGAACATTTTGGGAATTTTGAGAATGATGTTGTTTTATACTTTTGGGTTGTATTGGCCTTTGTTGGCCTTTATTTTTGGGGAATGTTAATTAACTTGTTTTTTTTTGTTAAACTTTAACTTAATGTTTTGGGAATGCAAATGAGATCATTGCTCACTCTGACATCATGCTATACTTGTTTATTAACAGTCTTATTAGATGTGAACGGACTAAAAGTTTGATTTGCTACACGCTTCCGCACCAATATAAATATTCTATGAGTGTATGAGGATTCCTCACCGCGGAAACCTGTGGGAAATTAAATAAATGTTTAATCCCTATTTAACACAAGGGGCGGTTCGTTGTTCTTCCACGCCGCCCCCGTCGCGGTCCCGGGGCCCCCGGTCCGGGGTCGCGACAGCAAGCGTGCAAGTATGTGTTTGAAGTGCTCGATCAAGTCATACTTGAAAGCCTCCTTGGGGCCTGCATTTTCATTATCATTGCCGCTTGGGGCATTTACAGCTTGTTTTCCCGAAGGATTTACATAAGAAGAAGAAGAATGGTTGTAGTTTTTGTGGTAATCCTGGCCAAGCGGGTACCTTTCCCAACTTCAAAAGCTTCTAGAGGTGGTTCTTCTTTCGGAAGACCCCCTTCGGGCTCAAGGGGCTGATCCTCCCTATTTGTTGAAAACACTTCTGCGGCAGCATTGCAGTCTTCAGTTATTGCGTTGCATGGAGCATTTTCCGGGAACAAGTCCTGAACAGCTTCCAACAACTTTTCTTCTTTGTCCAGTATTTCATCGGTCCAGACATCCCCTATGAGGTTGGGTATCTGAGACCAATTGACTGGATTTTCTTTGAAGACTTCATCAACCAGAGCTTCTTCATGGTGATTAGTCGGAAGAGGCTTGAATTCTGATGTCACAGTTTCAGCAGACGAAGGCTGAGAGGATGCTATCTCAGTGGAAGTCACCCAACAATATGTAGCTCAAGAAGATATGCTACCGGATGCATTTTGAGAATCTGTGGCCTCAGCAGATGAAGCTTCAGAGGCACTATCATCCTGAACTATCACATTGCAGGCAACTTCGATAGAAGATGCCTCCATAATGGACTGTTGGGAATCAGACTCGTCTTCCGATGTAAGAGGATCATCAATCCAGCAACTTTCTTCATTTTCCGGAGTCACTGGAGGAGATGTTTATAGATTCTCCAAGACTTCCGGTTTTGGATTTTGATGAAGCTGATTGATGCGATCCTGCTCCTGCTCTATGGCCAGACGCTGTAAGATCCTTGCATATTCTTCAAGATCGGGCATAGGAGCCAAATCTTCTTCTTCATCTACCCCCTGTGGTTCAACCTGGTTGGGATCCACTAGAGCATTTGTTTGCGCCGGGTTGACATCACTTTCTTCAACAGCCTCTTGGTCTTCATCATCATCAGACCAGGATCCTTGCGGCTGGAAGGGGTTATACCAGATTACTGGCATAAGCTGGGATTCTGGGATCCATTATTCACTGGAGAGATATTCTCCGGTTTCAAGGGATTCCTCCCATTCATCTGTGTCACTGGCAGTGTCACTGGACTCGTATCCATTCATGGAGAATCCAACTACCGAGTTACAAGAGTAAGATGCCCCTGCGTAGTCTCATCCCTGAGCCGTGGTGGCATGAAATCACTGAGGGTGAATTTTCTTACCACTCTTGAAGCTTTGGGGAGAGACTCCTCTGTTGCCCCCAGTGAAGCGGTAGAGGAGGTTTTTGCCTTTTCAGGGACCTCTTGTTTTGTTTGAACCTTCTCCTGCTGTTTGAGCTTGCGGAGTTGTCTCTGGGCTTGCCTCCGCTGTTGAGCGGTCGGCTTTGTTTTGACGATCTCCCAATTTTCATCTTCTAGGAGATCGGGATGCACCCATACGGGTTGTCCTTCTTGTGTTCGGTAAGGCACCAGCTCTTGGGACCTCTGGGTCATTTTTATCACCTTGAAGGAAGTAGTGATTTCTTTCTTCGGTGATTTGGATGTTTGTCCATATGACACCATGTTAACGGAGGTAGACCCATACTCTTTGTCAAAAGGTAATGACTCCGTTTTTCCACATCTCGTTCATCTTCTCTCTCACAAAGGAACATTGGTTAAGAGGATGCGAGACCATTTGGTGGTATCGACAATATCGGGGATCATTGGTTTTGCCAACATCTCCCGGTCTTTTGGGGTCAGGGAAGGTGAGTTTCCCATTTGCCAAGAGAGCCCCAAATATTTCTTCAACATCTTCATCGAACGGGTATTTCTTCTCTACTCGTTCTTTGAAGGCATCAGAGAACTCAGGTCTCTTACCTGGTCGGGTCTTTCCTTTTGGACCCATTTTTGGGAGATTTGAAGCTCGGAATGCTGGGTTCTTTGCTTCTTTAATCTCTTTTGTCGATATGCCGCGTGGCGATATATACGACGAGCGATTTGAGCTTCAGTTAGCTTAGGCTGTGCTCTGGCAATAAAGGATGTGGTCCCTCGTGCGCAGCAACCGAGCTTGTCTTCCTTGAAGACTGGCATGGACAGGATCCGGACGCGGTCATTAGCCTATCGCAGCGAAGCTTTAAATTTAACAAGCTCGGCACCTGTTGAGATGAAGGGTAGAGTTGCAGGAGCGCAGGCCCTGGCAGGATCTTGTCGAGGCCTTGTGATGCACGACTTAATTTTGGGCTTGTATGAGCAAGCCGGCTCGTGCTGGGTTGGTTTTGTAGTTCAGTGGAGGGTAGGTTCCTCCCCTTCGATGTAAGCGAAAGGATAGAACCGGTTCTCCTTGAGATGGGCCAGGTATGCTGGCTTTGTAGATGTCTGAGACTTTCTTTGTTTTGTGAAAGGTAATGGCTCCGTTTTTCCACATCTCGTTGATCTTCTCTCTCACAACGAAACATTTGTTGAGAGGATGCGAAACCATTCTGTGATATGGACAGTATCGGGGATCGTTGGTTTTGCCAACATATCCTGGTCTTTTGGAGTCAGGCAAGGTGAGTTTACCATTTACTAAGAGCGCCCCAAAGATTTCTTCAACATCTTTATCGAAAAGGTATTTCTTCTCTACTCGTTCATTGAAGGCATCGGAGAGTTCGGGTCTCTTACCTGCAGCTCTGTTTTCAGCTTTCTTTGGCGGCTATGGGGCTGACTTGGTTTGCACATTGAGAACCTCTTTTTTCTTTGGCTTGGAGGTTGGAATGGCGGTCGACTCCTTCTTTGATGACTTTTGACTGTTGAGGTCTTTGAGCACCGTTTCAACCTCCATATACGCTTCTAGGAGTTCTCCCAAGTTCTTTGATTTGTTGCTGATGATCATGGAGCGGATCCTTGCTCTCATGTTGTTTTAGCAGATGTCGACCGGCGACGTTTGTGGCAGCACATCTGAGCATTTGTATGCCATTGCTTTCCACCTGTGAATGAAGTCGTATGTTGACTCATTCTCTCCCTATTTAAGGCTGCAGAACTGAGCCATAGTAACAGGATGATCCTCACCTTTGAAGTGGGTCAGGAAGCGTGTCTCTAGCATGGTCTAGTTTTGAATGGAGTCCTCTGGCAGAGTGGAGTACCAATCAAAGGCCGTACCTTTTAGGGTACTTGCAAAGAGATGGATCTTGAGAGCATCTTGATCCGCAATAGCTCCCATCAAGATCTTCAAGTGGATGACGTGTTGTCTAGCCGAACCTTTCCCCGTATATGTTTGGAGAAGAGATTGTTTGAATTTTGGAGGGAACGAAACCGAGTCCATCCATAAGGGATATGGGCGATTGATTCCATACTCCTTCAGTATATCATCTTCTTTTGCTTTCGCGAGGATATCATCAACGTCCTTTTTATTAAGGGCGCGTGACTCATCTTCTCCACCGTTTGCCTCATCTTGTGGAGGAACTTCATCATTGTTTGGTAGACGTTGGAGAGTGAGAAGGAGGTTTTAATCAGAACCTCTATTCTTTGTTGTCTTTGCTCTAGCTGCTGAATGCGTAGAGCCATGTTATTGTCCGGTGGAGGTTGCTCAGAGTTTGTGACTAGGACATTCACTCTTCGTGAGTTGAAAGAGGATATTGTCTTAGTGACTAAGCTGGAGCTCATTCTTTTGGATAAAGAGACCGAGGAATGATCACTCTGGTGTCCTTGGCTTGAAGGAGTGGGAGAGTCTTCCTGATGTCTTCTCCTCTGGGAGACGCTGCGAGTCACCAGCCGTCTGACATGTATTTTTGTTGCTGATTTCTGGCGTCTCTTGGTTTTGCCAACCATGTGGACAGCAGCAACTTGGTCGGGTCTTTCTTTTTCGACCCATTTTTGGGAGATTTGAAGCACAGAATGCTGGGTTCTTTGCTTCTCTAATCTCTTCTGTAGATATGCCGCGCGGCGACGTATACGACGAGTGATTTGAGCTTCAGTTAGCTCAGGCTGTGCTCTGGCAATGAAGGATGTGGTCTCTCGTGCGCAGCAACCGAGCTTGTCTTCCTTGAAGACTGGGATGGACAAAATCTGGACGCGGTCCTTAGCCTGTCGCAGCGAAGCTTTAAATTTTGCAAGCTTGGCCCCTATTGAGATGAAGGGTCGAGTTGCAGGAGAGCAAGCCCTGGCAGGTTCTTGTCGAGGCCTTGTGATGCACAACTTGATTTTGGGCTTGCATGAGCAAGCCGGCTCATGCTGGGTTGGTTTTGTAGTTCGGTGGAGGGTAGGTTTCTCTCCTTTGATGTAAGCAAGAGGATAGAACCGGTTCTCCTTGAGAGGAGCCAGGTATGCTAGCTTTGCAGATGTCCGGGACCTTCTTTGTTTTGGCGAAGATCGCGGGGACCAAGTCTTAGGGCAGACTTGGTTTTTTGCAGGTTAAGGCTTTGCGGGATTGCCACGAGCCTCAGGTTTTCTGGTGACCGCCTTTGGTGTCGGGGCAGCGACACGTTGAGGGGTGGTCTTATGCTTCTTAGCAGGTGTCGTCTCTTCTATGGGTAGTGGGAATGGTCCTAGTGACCCGAAGACGATGGTCCGGGGAGTGAAGGTCGACCCGGTGTTTTGACAGTTGCCGAGGGAGGTGACGCTTCGGCAGCTGGCAGGGCGCTTGAAAGTGTGCATGCTTTGCTTCTCTTGAAGCATGATTTGGTACTTGTTTTCGTCGAAGGTGATGGTCAACGAAGCTACCATTGTTAGTTTTGGAAAACTTCTGAAACAATACCACATCCATTAGTAATCACAAGAATATGGTGATCATATATGGAAAACACTATGGTTTTGTCTTTTCAAATCGCTCAGCAGGAATGGCCTATTCTGAGCGTAATGAAGAAGGCAAAAAGCCATAAAGGGTAGAATTGTTCTGAACGCAAGTATGGTTGGCTCGAAACGAGTGCTCGAGTGACTGCTTAGAAGCAATTGTAAACCTTAATTCAAATTACCGAGAAGTGAAGCTCACTCGAGGTAAAATAATATAAGGTTGGAAATACAAATGTGTCGGTCGCGAATACAGTAGACCCAAAAGGGCGTACTAACACCGCTAGGCACAAATGTTGTAAATCGCATCCTTGAAAAGGACACGAGATGGGATTATTTTTTTTTTTTTTTTGAAATGTTAAGATCGAATTCGCAAAAGAGAGCAAATGGTATTCGAATCCGAACAGAGGCTCAGCGATTTCCGTGAGCCCTAAGTCCGAAGAGGAAGGAACTAGGATTTCTCAGATTTGAATCCAATAATGACGGGAGTTTTTTTCTTTTTTTGAAAAGTCAAGAATTAATTCATAAAAGAGAGCAAATGGTATTCCAATCCGAATAGAGGCTCAAACATTTCTGCAAGCACTAAATCTGAAAAGGAATGAACCACAATTTCTCAAATTTGAACACAATAATGACAGAAGGTTTTTTTTTTTTTAAAGATTTTTTTTTTTTAAGATTTTTTTTGAAGAGTGCACATAGGTCTTTCAATTCGGTGTTATGAAACCTCAGTGGATAGATTAGCCCCCATGTAAGGGTAGGATTACTTAATGAACCCGTTTGAAGGACCCTTACCTCGAACAGTCTAGCTGCCTCCACACTCTAGATAGGGCTTTTCTTAGATTCACTTTGGTTAAAGAACGGAATTGGCACAACCTTAATGTGTGTTTTTTTGTTTTTTTAAAAGATCTCCAATGGACCCATTAAAGAGAGGAAAATGGCTCCTCCCAATCCGAACGTTGGCTCAAACATTTCTGCGAGGCATTGTACGAAAAGGAAAGAACCAAAGTTTCTCCAATTTAAATCCAAAAGAAAGAAATTTGAAAACTTTTTTTTTTAAAAGATCTCCAATGGACCCATCAAAGAGAGGGAAATGGCTCCTCCCAATCCGAACGTTGGCTCAAACATTTCTGCGAGCCATTGTACGAAAAGGAAAGAACCAAGGTTTCTCCGATTTGAATCCAAAAGAAAGAAATTTGAAAACCTTTTTTTTTTTTTTTAAAGATCTCCAATGGACCCATCAAAGAGAGGGAAATGGCTCCTCCCAATCTAAACGTTGGCTCAAACATTTCTGCGAGCCATTGTACGAAAAAGAAAAGAACCAAAGTTTCTCCAATTTGAATCCAAAAAAGAGAAATTTGAAAACTTTTTTTTTTGTATGAGAAGAGAAAGAATGGAAACAAGTTCAAAGATAGAAATTTCCAAAGAATCCCATCTCATGTTTTTTTTTTAGATACAAGATCCAACATAGGCCACCACTAAAAAGGAGCCAAGGATTCTAAGCATCGTGTTCTCAAATGAACGAGTCCCATCGGGTATGCGAACTCGATGGACCCATCTTTTTCTTCTTGCCTTCCTCCGTCCCGGGTCCGCCAGGATGCGGAGGGGAGAAGAGAAAAAAAGAGCAAGCCTCAACATTTTTGTACGGGTATGCCAGATTTTCTATTCTACTTGGAATTTGAAACGGTGATCCGGAGATTCACCTTCACAAGTAGAAAGGAAATCAAACTTTTTTTTTTAACTTTCCATTACACATATATTTAAAGAAAGAGACAAGATTTAAAATGCCGTGAGAGGCGATTTTGTTTGGTTTGCCGTCAAAGGCAGTTTTGTGCCGTAGAAGGCGATTTTGCCATGAAAGGTGATTTGCAAATCTTATCAATAGTGAAAGACAAGAATTGTGATTTTTTTTTGTCTCTTTAAAAAAATACAAAATACAATAGAAAAGAAAGAAAAAGGGATCTGACTTCTCAGGAGATTGTGGGGACTCGTTCAAATCGACGGTCGCGAGTCATGTATGGACTCTGCCATCGTCCTTCAGATGAGAACACTTGATGCTTTAGTTCACTTGGCTTGGCTTGGACCCCGGATTTTTAGAGGACAAAGACCAAGGGAAGGTCCTATATCCAATAAGAAACCAAGTAGACGGGCTAAAAAGCCGCATCTAGGCCATGTTGGATAGAAGAAGAGGGGACACCTTGGGGGGGTGCCCCCCCAAGGGACTTCAATCACCTTGTAGTATTTGCAACAGAGTTTCTTCAGGGCAGGAGAGCTTCTTTGTGCAGAGAATTCTTCAAGATAATTTTCAAGACGATTTTTCAGGACCCTTTTGTAGACACCTTTTTGGCCCCCATGATTGCCTTAAATACCTATCATATATAGCGGTGCCCCCATTTCACCCACAATTAAATGGTTAATGACATAATTCAGATTAATTAATGACGATGAAGATGCTTGTTGATAATTCTAGACTTAGTTTGATGATTTCTAAAAATTCGTAAGAGAAAAGCCAAGTCGCGTCGAGATCTCGAGTCCAACCCCACTACTTACACAAGTAATGAACCGTGATACTATTCAAACCTTCTTCCGGACCACTTAAGACATGCTGAGGTCAATTCCTACAAAGACCGTGCTTAGTTTGCCAAAATGTCACCCGATTAGCCTAAGTTAGGAAACTAAATCAATTGATCTAGATATCCCTCACTTTTCCTAAGCCCTAATCAGCAGGACAATTGACATTTTGGATTCCTCACTTTGAGAGCTTTTTGACGATATGTAGAACATCCAAATCCGACCATTGGATCAAAAGATATGATCCTCGGAAGATTGCCCTAGCGGCCCCCACTCAAGACCCACATGGGCGCCACCACATGTGCGCCCATGTACTTGGGCGCACACATAGGTGCGCCCAAGTCCCCAGTAATGTTAAAAATGCACTTCGGTGTATACTTAGGTATATCCCACTCTACTCTTCGTAGTTCTGACTAAGTTTAGACCAAAAAACAACCCGAAACTGAACCCGAGACCCATTAGGCTTTAAAGTTAGACATGAGCGCCACCATGTGGGCGCCCAACTCATGGGACCCACTTGGGTGCCACCACAGATGCTCCCCAAGTCCCGAGAAGCCCTAATCCGGCCTTGGGATGCGAGAACCTTCTAGAAGTTCGTGCAAACAGCAGCCCTAATCTCTCTTGCACACTCTAATCCCTTACTTAAGGATCTCTTAACTTAATTTACAAAGGAGGCTACCCAAATACCCTAAGAAATGAGAGAAAAGAGAAAATAAAGAAGAAGAAGAAGAAAGGTAGCCACCATTATTGGGAGAAAGCTTCAGATCTAGAGAAGAAGAAAAGGAAATAGAGGAGTAGGCTTTCATACATTCAACTAGAGCTATGGGACTTCATGAAAGCTTCGTTCTTGGAGCTTAACAAACACTTCGATAAACCGATATTCCTAGATCTCTCTTCTTTTATTGCATTCAATTGCTATACATGCTTAGAAATATGTTTAGGATCATTCATACATAGTAGATCTTCATTAATAATAGTAGATTTGCAGTAGATCTAATTTTCAGTAATCATCCATTATTAGGAACATGCTTAGGATCAATCATAAGTAATAGATTCTCATCATTTTCATCATCCCGAACTCGTGATTAGGTTAGATCTTGCATCCATATCATCCTCATTAAGAAGAATCCGAATCTAAAAGAGAAAAGTGCAGAAAAGCACTTGGGCGCACATACAGTTGCGCCCAAGTCCCAAGAGTTAGGTTTCGACCCCGTTTTCCATCATACGCATATTTTGTCTCTTAAATTCAGGTTCTTCTTCATATAAGTTGATATTAGAGCCTTCGGATCTGTCATTTTGTGTTCTAAATCGGACGAAAGACATCATAAGAACACATAAAAGTATTACAAAAGAAGAAAAGAAGGGAAAAAGTGCAGAGAAGCACTTAGGCGCCACTATGTGTGCGCCCAAGTCCCAGGAGTTGGACTTCGACCCCATTTTTCGTATTAGTTGCATTCTACTTCTCAAATACCTATATTCCTTCGTATAAGTTGATATCAGAGCCTTCGGACCTGCAAATTCACATTCTAAATTGTAAGAAGATAAACATTACCAAAAGGGAAGGAAAAGAAGAAAAAAAACATACTGTACACTTGGGCGCCACTGTGGGTGCGCCCAAGTCTCTACCAAGGGTATTCACCCCTTTAATTTAGATCCTCGTGTCATCATTCTTAGATCCGAAGTCTCTGACATCAATAGTCAACATTAGGACCCCGCATTTAGTCATAAAGTGTTAGAAATCGCATTGGAGTATCGTCGAAAAGTAACAAGTGCATCCCAATCCGCAAGGAGACACTTGGGCGCCACTGTGAGTGCGCCCAAGTCCCCAGTTCATCTTCTGATCGCCTTTTCTATCTTTTGCATTTTCATTTAGCTTATTATTAAATCTCTGTGATGAATATGTATTATTGCTGAACTTCCGAACTGTGAATTGTTGATTTATCACACTTTAGTCTAGGTTGCATCACTTTTGCATAAAAACAAAAAAAATCATAAAATCATAAAACTCTTCCCTTCTCATCTTACTCTTTAGTAATTAGAGAAGAGAACGGAAAAAGAATAAAAAGAAATAGAAAAATTCAAACAAAAATAGAGTAGATGTTCATTAGGTGATTCTAGGCTATTGCACTCGTGCCTAAGTAAATTAACTTAGTCAACTCCAATCTAAAACACTTAATTCAAAACATCTAAACGAAAACATCCAATTAAAATCCATAGACTTAATTAACTAAAATTTAATTAATCAAACCCTTAAAGCCTAGTCAACAACCCTTAATAAAGTTCCAATTAACCAAAACCCCACTTAGTAAAACCTAATTAACAACCCCTAATTAACAATCCCTAATTAATAAAACCCTAATTTGATAAATCCTAACTCATCAAACATCCAATAAAATAAAAACCCTAATTAACTAAGACTGTAGTCAACGAAGTCCAATTAACAACCCCAAATTCAAACCTTAACCAAATTATAATCATGCTTTGATTACCAATTCTTAATTTAAACACTAATCAAGACCTAATTAAAATAATAAACCAATCACATTTCGAAAATAAAAACCTCTCCCAATCAAAACCAGAGTCAAATACCCGAAGCCAACTCAGAAATACCCTAGAAACCATCAAACTAGGAGCTACCCTAGTAGGCCAACACTTGGGCGCCACCACAGGTGCGCCCAAGTCTCAGCACTCACCTGGGCGCCCCCACAGATGTGCCCAGCTCCTTTGTCTAACCCCAAGACACGCTTTGTTTGCGTTTCGATCACCCAACCCCAATCATTATCACCCTTGAGGTCTAGAGACTCAAACCAGTTCCAGGTTCGGAATTTACTAACATAGAGCACCTAAAACTATAAATCCAAGTGAATGATTCCTGAAGACAACCGAAACTCACGAATCAAGCACTTGGGCGCCACCACAGGTGCGCCCAAGTACACCAGGAGGACTTAGGCTTCACCACAGGTGCGCCTAAGTCACATCTTACCCCTTGGGCCCGTCGTATCCCTATTCATTTCACATCTTAACCCGAATCAATATTCCAGAACCTTTACAGAATCGATAACAGCCTTGGAATTAAAAATTTAATCAACTTAAACCTATCTAGAACCTCGAACCGAAGTCAGAGGACCGAAAAGCATCAATTAAGACTTTGGCACAACTGCTGGTGCGCCCAAGTGTACAGAATCACTTAGGCACCCACACAGGTGCGCCCAAGTCCCCTATCTCGCCTAGGTTGAGAATCTCAGCCACGTTTCGCATTTCGAACTCAAAGTCAGTGCAATAAAATCAACCAAAACCTAAAACAATATCAAAAGATAGACCTATCCTAAGTAGAAACTCCCCGAATTCCGAAATTAACATCGATATCATCACCACAAGCCCAGCCACACAGAACCAGACAATTGGGCGCCACTGTAGTTGCACCCAAGTCACCATAGTGACCTAGGCTCCACTGTGTGTGCACCCAAGTACTCCGTCAGTCCCGTTCAACCGATTTCGACATTACTTCACCTTTTAAATTCAAACCTTAAATTCCAAAACCCTAAAGTATTTAAAAACACACTAATAAGAACTCTAAGACACTCCTAATCCATCCCTAAACCACTCCTAATCAACTCATAATTTAAAATAAACCAAACCAATTAAAGTCACACCCAACAAGTTGCTTAGGCGCTGAAACCACCAAGCTTAGGTTGCCCACACCCTAGGATTAGATCGGATTACCTAGTTAGGTAGCTTAGAGCATTAGGCTTCGCCCCACCGCTCTTCCTGTTCCTTTAGGGGACTGGGAGAGCTGATGTGGGCGGTCTACGACCTTAGGTTAGGGATAATCCGATGATCAGTAATAAATCATTAATTACATAGTTCCAAGTAAAATCCCTTAGTTAAGCCCTTCTAGCCCCATATCAAAAAGCCATAAAAACTATAAAACCAACAAAATAAACCCAAAAAGATTTTCCTTTTATTTCTCCCTCCACCTCAAGTGCCAGATATTTAATCAAACTTAATGATAAAAAGGAATAGAGAACTGATTTCTAAAATTGAATAAATGAGAATAACGAGATGAGATGAGTGATTTTGCACACACTTTTAATCAATCACGGCCCATCGGCCATCTCCAATCAATTTTGGCCGATCGGCCACCTTCAATCAATTACGGCCCATCGGCCTTTTACTTTTATCACTCATGTATTGCACACGAAAAGCACAAAAATCACAAATCACAGTCTCATTTGCACCATCATTTTGGTTTGAAAAATCAGCCTTTAAACCCTATTTTGCCAAGGGATCAGAAGGGGGTACCCGGGAATGGGGCCGATCCTCTTCTTAAATATTTGACACCTCCCCCCTCTCTTTTATTTTATTTATTTTTCTTTATTCTAGTTATTTTATTTTACTTGGATATATTATGATTATGCTATGTGAGGATTAACCTTCATTCAGACTTTAACTCATGTCCCAAATTAAAGAGACCCAAAGAGACCCAAATTAACGTAATAGGACAACCGTCGTGTGTTGCTGGAAGCACATTAGTCGAGAGGAAGAACCCACCTTATTATTTTTTTCTCCCCATATTTCTTCAACTTTCGTCAAAGAACAGTGTTACGATCGTTACCGTAGCTGGTGATCGTGATCCGTCGATTTTGAGGGTAGTCGGAATCCTCATTTTCGATGTAAAATCTAAATAGCATATATAGATGAATGGAGATTTCCCCAAACCATGTCTCTCTTGGAGGAAGGGGGGTCGAAATTCACATCCGACACCTTTCCCTTTGGAATGACCGCCTATTTATAGGCTTTTGGTGGCCATTAGGAAGATTTATGGGCATTAATGGCATTAATGCTCCATGATGGGAGGAGTTACAAGATTTAATTTCATAATTTTGTAACTCCTTTTTCTTGGATTCTGATTGGCCGATGGAGAATAATGGACATTTAATCTCCATGATGATGGGAGTTTCATGATTAATTACCATGATTAATCTCCATAATGGTAGGAGTTACATGGTTAATTGCCATGATTAATTGTACTTGTAACTCCCATTTGCTTGCTTCTGATTGGGCCGTCAAGAATAATGAGTTAATGACTGTATTAACTTGTCATAAACGAGTCAAGTAATAACATTAATTGGTCGCCGAGTCCCTTGAAGAGTCGCGGGCCGTGCCGCGTCTTTTGGAATTCTTCTTGCGATGATCATCGATGGATCTGCATGTTGTTTGATGTCAGATGACGATGCAATTTCAAGCATTGGTTGATACCTATGGGCTGACAACATCTGTCCAATCGATTTCTCGATCGGTCGGGCAGAAAGTGTGCTTTCTTGGTCGGCCGGTTGGCAATTTTGGAGTGCCCAATGATGATCGAATGATTTCGATGGCGGATCCGTGATGTTGACGAAGATTGACAGATATCATGCCTCAAAAAACAGAATTTGAGAAAATCACAGGGGCCAAACATCGCGAAACGTGAAAAATACTTGAAAAAGTGGGTTTCTGGGCTAACTTTGGCGGCCCGGATCCCTATGGTCGCCGGCGACCATGCACCCATTGTTGCCGGCGACCATGGGGCCGGCGACCCTGGGCCATGGTCGCCGGCGATCATGGGCCAAGGTCGCCGGCAACCATGGGGCTTTTGCCCATTTTTAGGTCGCCGTCCGGTCGCCGTTTCTTAGCCGTTTCTCGGGCTTTTTCACTTCTATTTTCTCATGTATTTTTCTTTGACATTTCTCCTCATTTATTAGCTTAATTTCATTGAAGAAAACCCATCGAGAAGTCATGCAAATCAGAGCACAAAGTTTCCTATTTTTGGAAAAGCCGAAGACTTTGTAGCCGATTTTCCGCCAAGAGTTGAAACTAGGTCAAACGATGTCGGAATGACCTGAAATTTGAGGTGAAGCTTCTTGAGCAATAGATAGGACCAACCATGGGCTTTTATTTGAGTTTTGAAGCCGTTTAGGGTCCCGTCGATGTTAGACTTGATTTCACCTCGCGGAAGATGTCGAGCTTTGATGTACGGTCATCCGATGTCTGATTGACCTAAAATTTGGCAGGGAGCCTATTGGAGTCATTTTGAGATGATCCATTAGCTCCGATTTGGGTGCTATGGCTCCGGGGAGCTTCACCGCCGGTAGGCTTAATTTTGCTTCGGAGCGTCAAAGTCGGGTCAAACGTTGTCGGTTTGACTTAAAATTTGACGTCCAGCCTTTTGGAAGCATGTAGAAGCTTCTCATGTGCTTCGTTTGATGAGTGGCGGCATCGGGGGTTCTCGCCGTTGAGAGGCTTGATTTCGTCGTTCGAGAGTTGATGGAGGGTCAAACGGTGTCAGTTTGACTTGAAATTCGACATGGAGCCGTTTAGAGGCATTTCGAGACCATCAATAGGCTTTGATTGAAGATTTGATGTCTTCGACACTGTCGCCGCCTGGAGCTCCCACTCAGTCGTTGGAGGATTAAAGTTAGGTCAAATGGTGTTGAAATGGCCTGAACTTCATGTGTACCCTTTTTTTGGCTATTTTGAAGGATCTTGCAGTTTTTGTTTGATTCTGACAAGATCTAATACTTGAAGCGGTTTTACCTGTTTGTAGTAGGATGCAGCTCCATGTAGCTTTTGATGTTGAGGAGGCAAAGTAACATTTTTAGTGTCAACAGTCAATTTTTTGAACAAAATCTTTTGTTGGAAGGTTTGAAGGTGATTCCTCCACAATATTTTCGGAGGCTTCCAGCTCAACAAGACCTTTTGGATTTCCAAGGGCATTTTCAGACCATGGCTCCGCTTCTGTCCATAAATCTTCTTGACCGGTACTCTTCTCAAGACTTGCTATGAGATGATCCCAATCACCTGCTGAAACTGGGTCGAGGTAAGGCACTTCTTTTGGAGACGATGTCTCTTCTGAATCAGAGAACCGTGTGTTTGTGTCATTGGACAATTCCCCTTCATCATTAGAGAAATCGTACCAATTTGATGAGCTTCCTGGGTCCTTGTCGGGTAACTCTTCATAGAGATATCCAGGGAGATCGATGTTTTCATCGACACGAGATGTTAAGGCCTGGTCGGCAAGAAGACTTTGCAACCTTTGTGTCAATTGTCTCATCGGAGTGTCAGGATCATACCCCAACCCGTATGAAGACTTGTCTATGCGACGGTGGAGTTCCCAATCTTCCAGTTGACTTTTGGTCAGGGTGGGTTCCAATGGTGTAAGAATACCACGACCACCTCCCAAACCAATTGGATCTTGAGCATCATAGCCCATTTTCTTCATGATAGCTTGTGCCATTGGACTATACAAGGATTGCTGAGGCATACCTTCATTTTGGAAAGGCTCAAGCAAGGAAATTTGATGAAGAAGCATCCGACCTATGGAAGAAGATTGGTTTCTCTTCTGCCGATGTTGTCGGAACGATGAAGGTAGCAAACGCGGGATCTTCTACGTCAGCCGGTGTCTCTAATAGAGTAAGGGCAGGCCGAACTTGCTGAACATCAGCTTGGCTTGACCATGTATCGTCTTCTATCTCTGAATCTGAATCCGTGTCTTGTATGATAGACACGAAGGAAACAGCGAAATTGCACCAATTTGTTTACTTTGTCTTATTTGTTTTGGTAGTGATTACCAAAGGTTTGGAAAATTTGAACGAGACAACGAAGGGAGACGAGTTGCTCTCTTCGGGTTTACCGGAAGGTTTGTTTTCTTCCGTTGATTGCTGAGGAGCCTTGCCTTTATCTTTTTGGAGATTGCCAGGAAAGGATGTTATTTTCTCCTCCTCCTTCTCTTTGTACATCTGAGAGTCTGCAAAATGGACTTTTTTGCCTTTGAAGGGCTTTTTGTCTGCAAACACTCAATGTATCAAGCCGTTGTCGCTGACAAACTTGATGCACTGATGCAGAGTTGAAGAGACGACACTGTTCTCGTGTATCCAAGGGCATCCGAGGAGGATGTTGTAGCATGAAGGGGTTTTTATTACATACACGGTGACCTCAGAGATAAGATCGCCGATTTGCAATCTAAACCTGATTTTGCCAATGGGCCTTTGAGCACTCCCATCGAATCCAAAAATGGACACAGATGTGTGACTTAGTTTGCTAGGTGGGATACCCAGCTCTTTGAGTGTCGAAGTAGAGATGAGGTTAAGTGCAGAACCTGGGTCGATCTAGACTTTGTGTATCAGCATCTCTTTTATGTACCCTGTGAAGTACAAGGGTTGGTTATGCTTTATCTCACCTAGCAAGAGGTCTTACTTATTGAAGGCAATGGTAGCACTTGCGGCTTTTTGGACAGAGAGGCATTTGGTGCAATGTCCCTTAGTTTATTTCTTTTCTCCTTTTGAGGAGGCTTTTGACTTTTTGACCCTATAGTCCATTTTAATTTGTAGGACTTGTGGGGCATGTTTGTCGACATCCACATTCAGCCTTTGCAGTTCTGAAATGAGACTATCACGAGTTTGTGGTGACATTCGTAATAAGTCTAGGATGTGCAAGCGTGCAAGTATGTGTTTGAAGTGCTTGATCAAGTCATACTTGAAAGCCTCCTTGGGGCCTGCATTTTCATTATCATTGCCGCTTGGGGCATTTACAGCTTATTTTCCCGAAGGATTTACATAAGAAGAAGAAGAAGAACGGTTGTAGTTTTTGTGGTAATCCTGGCCAAGCGGGTACCTTTCCCAACTTCAAAAGCTTCTAGAGGTGGTTCTTCTTTCGGAAGACCCCCTTCGGGCTCAAGGGGCTGATCCTCCCTATTCGTTGAAAACGCTTCTGCGGCAGCATTGCAGTCTTCAGTTATTGCGTTGCATGGAGCATTTTCCGGGAACAAGTCCTGAACAGCTTCCAACAACTTTTCTTCTTTGTCCAGTATTTCATCGGTCCAGACATCCCCTATGAGGTTGGGTATCTGAGACCAATTGACTGGATTTTCTTTGAAGACTTCATCAACCAGAGCTTCTTCATGGTGATTAGTCGGAAGAGGCTTGAATTCTGATGTCACAGTTTCAGCAGACGAAGGCTGAGAGGATGCTATCTCAGTGGAAGTCACCCAACAATATGTAGCTCAAGAAGATATGCTACCGGATGCATTTTGAGAATCTGTGGCCTCAGCAGATGAAGCTTCAGAGGCACTATCATCCTGAACTATCACATTGCAGGCAACTTCGATAGAAGATGCCTCCATAATGGACTGTTGGGAAATAGAGTCGTCTTCCGATGTAAGAGGATCATCAATCCAGCAACTTTCTTCATTTTCCGGAGTCACTGGAGGAGATGTTTATAGATTCTCCAAGACTTCCGGTTTTGGATTTTGATGAAGCTGATTGATGCGATCCTGCTCCTGCTCTATGGCCAGACGCTGTAAGATCCCTGCATATTCTTCAAGATCGGGCATAGGAGCCAAATCTTCTTCTTCATCTACCCCCTGTGGTTCAACCTGGTTGGGATCCACTAGAGCATTTGTTTGCGCCGGGTTGACTGCACTTTCTTGAACAGCCTCTTGGTCTTCATCATCATCAGACCAGGATCCTTGCGGCTGGAAGGGGTTATACCAGATTACTGGCATAAGCTGGGATTCTGGGATCCATTATTCACTGGAGAGATATTCTCCGGTTTCAAGGGATTCCTCCCATTCATCTGTGTCACTGGCAGTGTCACTGAACTCGTATCCATTCATGGAGAATCCAACTACCGAGTTACAAGAGTAAGATGCCCCCTGCGTAGTCTCATCCCTGAGCCGTGGTGGCATGAAATCACTGAGGGTGAATTTTCTTACCACTCTTGAAGCTTTGGGGAGAGACTCCTCTGTTGCCCCCAGTGAAGCGGTAGAGGAGGTTTTTGCCTTTTCAGGGACCTCTTGTTTTGTTTGAACCTTCTCCTGCTGTTTGAGCTTGCGGAGTTGTCTCTGGGCTTGCCTCCGCTGTTGAGCGGTCAGCTTTGTTTTGACAATCTCCCAATTTTCATCTTCTAGGAGATCGGGATGCACCCATATGGGCTGTCCTTCTGGTGTTGGGTAGGGCACCAGCTCTTGGGACGTCTGGGTCATTTTTATCACCTTGAAGGAAGTAGTGATTTTTTCCTTTGGTGATTTGGATGTTTGTCCATATGACACCATGTTAACGGAGGCAGACCCATACTCTTTGTCAAAAGGTAATGACTCCGTTTTTCCACATCTCGTTCATCTTCTCTCTCACAAAGGAACATTGGTTAAGAGGATGCGAGACCATTTGGTGGTATCGACAATATCGGGGATCATTGGTTTTGCCAACATCTCCCGGTCTTTTGGGGTCAGGGAAGGTGAGTTTCCCATTTGCCAAGAGAGCCCCAAATATTTCTTCAACATCTTCATCGAACGGGTATTTCTTCTCTACTCGTTCTTTGAAGGCATCAGAGAACTCAGGTCTCTTACCTGGTCGGGTCTTTCCTTTTGGACCCATTTTTGGGAGATTTGAAGCTCGGAATGCTGGGTTCTTTGCTTCTTTAATCTCTTTTGTCGATATGCCGCGTAGCGATATATACGACGAGCGATTTGAGCTTCAGTTAGCTTAGGCTGTGCTCTGGCAATAAAGGATGTGGTCCCTCGTGCGTAGCAACCGAGCTTGTCTTCCTTGAAGACTGGCATGGACAG
This sequence comes from Persea americana, assembly GCA_029852735.1. NCBI lineage: Eukaryota > Viridiplantae > Streptophyta > Magnoliopsida > Laurales > Lauraceae > Persea > Persea americana. The sequence goes on along the minus strand of CM056820.1, from coordinate 11,305,180 downwards.
GATCCGGACGCGGTCATTAGCCTATCGCAGCGAAGCTTTAAATTTAACAAGCTCGGCACCTGTTGAGATGAAGGGTAGAGTTGCAGGAGCGCAGGCCCTGGCAGGTTCTTGTCGAGGCCTTGTGATGCACGACTTAATTTTGGGCTTTTATGAGCAAGCCGGCTCGTGCTGGGTTGGTTTTGTAGTTCAGTGGAGGGTAGGTTCCTCCCCTTCGATGTAAGCGAAAGGATAGAACTGGTTCTCCTTGAGATGGGCCAGGTATGCTGGCTTTGTAGATGTCTGGGACTTTCTTTGTTTTGGGGAAGGTCGCGGGGACCAAGTCTTGGGGCAGACCTGGTTTTTTGTGGGTTGAGGCCTCGCGAGATTGCCACGAGCCTTAGGTTTCTTGGTGACCTCCTTTGGTGTCGGGACAGCGACACGTTGAGGGGCGGTCTTCTGCTTCTTAGCAGGCGTCGTCTCTTCTACGGGTAGTGGGAATGGTCCCAGTGACCCGAAGACGATGGTCCGGGGAGTGGAGGTTGACCCGGTGTTTTGGGAGTTGCTGAGGGAGGTGATGCTTCGGCAGCAGGCAGTGTGCTTGTAAGTGCTAAGCGATTTCTACGAACGGTCAAGATCGAATTCGCAAAAGAGAGCAAATGGTATTCCAATCCAGACAAAGGCTAAGCGATTTCTACGAACACTAAGTCTGAAGAGGAAGGAACCAGGATTTCTCATATTTGAATCCAACAATGATGGAAGTTTTTTTTTTTTTTTTTTCTGAAAAGCCAAGATTGAATTCATAAAAGAGAGCAAATGGTATTCCAATCTGAATACAGGCTAAAACATTTCTGCGAATACTAAATCCGAAAAGGAAGGAACCAAAATTTCTCAAATCTGAACACAATAGTGAGAGAAGATTTTTTTTTTTTTTTAAGATTATTTTTTAGATTTTTTTTTAATAGAATTTCTTTTTAAGAGTGCACATAGGTCTTCCAATTCGGTCTTATGAAAACTTAGTGGATAGATCGGCCCCCAGGTATGGGTAGGATTACTTAATGAACCCATTTGAAGGACCCATGCCTCGAACAGTCTAGTTGCCTCCATACTCTGGATAAAGCTTTTCTTAAATTCACTTTGGTCAAAGAACGCAATTGGTGCAACCTTAATGCATTTTCTTTTTTTTTTTTTTTTTTTGAAAGATCTCCAATGGACCCACCAAAGAGAGGAAAGTGGCCCTTCCCAATCCGAACGCTGGCTCAGCGATTTCCGCGAGCCATTATACGGAAAGGAAAGAACCAAAGTTTCTCCAATTTGAGTCCAAAGGAGAGAAATTTGAAAACTTTTTTTCTTTTTAAATTTTGAAAGATTTTTTTTTTTTTGAAAGATCTCCAATGGACCCATCAAAGAGAGGAAAGTGGCCCTTCCCAATCCAAGCGCTGGCTCAGCGATTTCCGCGAGCCATTATATAAAAAGGAAAAGGACCATAATTTCTCCAATTTGAATCCAAAAGAGAGAAATATCTGAAAAAAAATTTCATTATTTTTTAAAAGGTTAAGATTGGATTCACAAAAGAGAAGAAATGGTATTCCAATCCGAACAAAGGCTCAACAATTTCTACGAGCACTAAATCCGAAAGGGAAGAAATCAAAATTTCTCAAATCTGAACCCAACGGGAAAAAAAACTTTTTGTTTTTTTGTTTGAGAAGAGAAGGAATGGAAGCAAGTTCAAAGAAAGAAATTTCCAGAGAATCCCATCTCATGCTTCTTTTTTTTTTTAGATGCAAAATCCAACATAGGCCACCAACTAGAAAGGAGCCAAGGAATCTAAACATCGTGTTCTCAAATGAACAAGTCCCACTGGGAATGCCAACTTGATGGACCCGTCTTTTCTTCTTGCTTTCCTCCATCCCGGGTCCGCCGGGGTGCGACGAGGCGAAGAAAAAAGCGAGCATCAACATTTTTTTACGGGTATGCCATATTTTCTATTCTACTTGAAATTTGAAATGGTGATCCGGAGATTCACCTTCACAAGTAGAAAGGAAATCAAACTTTTTTTCTAACTTTCCATTGCATATATATATTTTAAAGAAAGAGATAAGATTTAGAATGCCATGAGAGGCGATTTTGTTTAGTTTGCCGTGAAAGATGGTTTTGTACCGTAGAAGGCGATTTTGCCGTGAAAGGCGATTTACAAATCTCATCAATGTTGAAAGACAAGAATTGTGATTTTTTTGTCTCTTTAAAAATACAGAATACAATAGAAGAGAAAGAAAGAGGGATTTGACTTCTCAGGAGATTGTGGGGACTCGTTCAGATCGACGGTCACGAGTCATGTATGGACTCCGCCATCGTCCTTCGGATGAGAACACTTGATGCTTTAGTTCACTTGGCTTGGCTTGGACCCCGAATTTTTAGAGGACAAGGACCAAGGGAAGGTCCTATATCCAATAAAAATCTGGGTAGATTAGCTGAAAAGCCGCGTCTAGGTCACGTTGAATAGAAGGAGAGTGGAAACCTTGGGGGGTGGCCCCCCAAGGGACTTCAATCACCTTATAGTGTTTGCAGCAGAGTTTCTTCAGAATGATAGAGCTTCTTTATGCAGAGACTTTTCATGATAATTTTTCAGGACCCCTTCCTTTGGAATGACCATCTATTTATAGGCTTTTGGTTGCCATTAGGAGGGTTTATGGGCATTGATTGCATTAATGCTCCATGATGGGAGGAGTTGCAGGATTTAATTTCATAATTTCGTAACTCCTTTTTCCTTGAATCTGATTGGTCGATGGAGAATAATGGGCATTTAATCTCCATGATGATGGGAGTTTCATGATTAATTACCATGATTAAACTCCATAATGATAGGAGTTACATGGTTAATTGCCATGATTAATTAGACTTGTAACTCCCATTTGCTTGCTTCTGATTGGGTTGTCCAAAATAATGAGTTAATAACCAAATTAATTTATCATAAACAGGTCAATTAACTGCACTAATTGGTCGCCAAGTCGCTTGAAGAGTCGCGGGCTATGCCGCGTCTTTTGGATTCTTCTTACGATGATCATCGATGGATCCGTATGTTATTTAATATCGGATGACGATGCAATTTCAAACATTGATTGGTACCAATGGGCCAGCAACATCTGCCCACTCGATTTGACGATCGGTCAAGCAGAAAGTGTACTTTCTTGGTCGTCTGATTGGCGAATTTTGAGTGTCCAATGATGATCAAATCATTTCGATGGCGGATCCGCGATGTTGACGAAGATCGACGGATATCATGCCTCGAAAATCAGAATTTGGGAAAATCACAGGGGCCAAACATCGCGAAACGCAAAAAAATACCCGAAAAAGTGGGTTTCCGGGCTAAATTTGGCAGCCCGGATCCCTATGGTCTCCGGCGACCATCCACTCATGATCGCCGGCGACATTGGGCCATGGTCGCCGGTGACCATGGGATTTTTTCCCATTTTTGGTCGCCGTTCGGTCGTTGTTTCTCGGTTGTTTTTCGGGCATTTTAGCTTCTTTTTTCTCCTGTATTTTTCTTGACATTTCTCCTCATTTATTGGCTTGATTCCACTGAAGAAAAGCTGTCAAGAATCCATGCAAATCAAGGCACAAAGTTTCCTATTTTGAAAAAGCCGAAGACTTTGTAGCCGATTTTCCGCCAAGGGTTCAAACTAGGTCAAATGATGTCGAAATGACTTGGAATTTAAGGTGAAGCTTCCTAAGCATTAGATAGGACCGGCCATGGGCTTTTATTTGAGTTTTGAAGCCATTTGGGGTCCCATCGATGCTAGACTTGATCTCACCGTGCGGAACATGTCGAGCTTGGATGTACGGTCAACCGATGTCCGATTGACCTGAAATTTGACAGGGAGCCTATTGGAGTCATTTTGAGATGATCCATTAGCTCCGATTTGGATGCCATGGTCCCAGGGAGCTCCACCACCGAGAGGCTTGATTTCACCGTTCGAGAGTTGATGGAGGGTCAAACGGTGTCGGTTTGACTTGAAATTCGACCTGGAGCCTTTTGGAGGTATTTTGAGACCATCCATAGGCTCTGATCGAAGATTTGATGTCTTCGATATTGTCGCCGTCGGGAGCTCCTGCTCAGCCATTGGAGGATTGAAGTTAGGCCAAATGGTGTCGAAATGGCCCGAAACTTCATGTGTACCCTTCTTTCGGCTATTTTGAAGGATCTTGCAGTTTTTGTTTGATTCTGACAAGATCTGATGCTTGAAGCGGCTCTGCCTGTTTGTCGTATGATGCGGCTCCATGTAGCTTTTGATGTCGAAGAGGCAAAGTGACATTTTTGGTGTCAACACCTTGCGAGAAAATCAAGCCTACTGGCGATGGGACCCCATACGGCTTCAAGACTTAAATAAAAGCCTATGGTTGGTCCTATCCACTACTCAGGCAGATTCAGCTCGAATTTCAGGTCGTTCCAACATCATTTGACCTAGTTTTGGCTTCTGGCGGCAAATTGGTGACAAAGTCTTCGGCTTTTCAGAAAATTGGAAACTTTGTGCTCTAATTTGCATGGCTTCTCGTCAGGTTTTCTTTAGAGAAATCGAGCCAATAAATGAGAAAAAATGTCAAGAAAAATATTGGAGAAAAATAACTGTAAAAGATCGGGAAACGACCAAAAAGCGACAACCAAAAGAGGAAAAATCCCCATGGTCACCAGCGACCATGGAAATCCGGGTCACCAGATTTCCGCTGAAAGGGCCATTTTTCGACCCTTTTCACGTTTCGAGAATTTCGGCACTTGTGATTTTCCAAAAATTTAGTTTTTCGAGCATAAAATCCGCTGATCTTCACCGACATCTCCAATCCACCATCAAAAGCACGCGATCATCATCGCACACTTCAAAATTGCCAACCAGCCAATCAAGAAAGTGCACTTTCTATCCGACCGATCGAGAAATTGACTGGACAAATGTTACCGGCCCAATTGTATCAATCGATGACTGAAGTTGCATCACCATCTGACATCAAACAACAAGTGGATCTATCAGCGATCATCGCAAGAAGAATTCCAAAAGTCGCAATACGGTCCGCGACTCTTCGAGTGCCTTGGCGACCACTTAATGCAGTTAAATGACCCGTTTCATGACAATTTAATACGGTCATTAACTCATTATTTTGGACGGCCCAATCCGAAGCAAGGAAAAAGGAGTTATAAGTCCAAGTAATCATGGCAATAAATCATGTAACTCCCCCTTATCATGGAGTTTAAAGGCAATTAAATGCCCATCATTCTCCATCGGCCAATCAGAAGCGAAGAAAAAGGAGTTACAAAATCATGAAATAAAAGCTCGTAACTCCTCTCATCATGGAACATTAATGCAATTAATGCTCATAAACACACCTAATGGCTACCAAAGGCCTATAAAAGGGGGGTCATTCCAAGAAGAACGGGTTCGAAATCAAGCGATCAAAAAGCCAGGAAAAAGTCCAGAAAATCTCAGAAAAAAAATATAGAACTTTTGCAACAACCTCTCCTTCATTGAAGAAACTCTGTTGCAACAAACACCACAAGGTGTTTGAAGTCCCTTGGGGGGCCACCCACATAAGGTCCCCTCTCTTTCTATCCAATATGGCTAGACGTGGCTCTTCAGCCCGTCTACTCAACTTTTTATTGGATATAGGACATCCCCTTTGTCTTTATCGTCTAAAAGTCTGAGGTCCAAGCCAAGTTAAGTGAATCAAAGCATCTTTTTTTTCTCATCTGAAGGACGATGGCGGAGTCCATACATGATTCACGACCGTCGGTCTGAACGAGCATCCACAATCTTCTAAGAAGTTTGAATCCTTTTTCTTACTTTTTTATTGTATTTTGTGTTTTTCTAAAGAGACAAAAAAATCACAATTCTTGTCTTTCATTATTGATGAGATTTAAAAATTGCATTTCACGGCAAAATCTCCTTTTACAGCACAAAACCGCCTTCTACGGCACAAAACCGCCTTTCACGGAAAACAAATGAAAATCACCTCTTATGGCATTAAAAAAAAAACCCTATCTATTTTCTTAAATATATGTGCAATGGAAAGTTATAAAAAAGAATTGATTTCCTTTTCTTCTTGTGAAGGTGAATCTCTAGATCACCACTCCTAAATTCCAAGTAGAATACAAAATCTGGCATACCCGTACAAAAATATAGATGCTCGCATTTCGTCCGTTGGACCTCGGCAACCTTGGGGCGGAGGAAGGCAAAAGCCAGGTCCATGAGGTACCTTACATGTTTCATATTGCACATGTGTTTTAAATAAATGATGCATCTTATTTTTAATGAAAATTATTGTGTTTGACAGGTTTCTAATATTTTCTAAATTATCCTTTTTATTGCTTTTATTGTCATATCTTTTCACCCGCCTGCTAAACTGTCATGTCTGACCCACTATTTTGGTACTCAGGTCCAGATGTCCCCTTCCTTGAGGAGGAGCCAAAGGAGGCGGCCGGAAAGCCGCAACGCATAATGAATGGCAGGCTGACGATGTCGTCTAGGCATTCGGTCAAGCCTTGAGACACGAAACATTTTGGGGATAAAGATTGACACATCTTGGGAAATTCTTTTGTTTGTATTGGCCTTCGTTGGTCTCTAATAATGGGGGAATGATTAATTGAATTCACCTTTTGTATTAACACTAACTTTATATTTTTGGGAATGCCCTTGATCATTGGTCACTCTGACATCATGTTGTTTATGTTTAGTTATCAATCTTGATTATTGATGAAAGGTTACTAAACTCGATTTGCTACACTTTTTCCGCATGTTGAACGTGAATGACTTGTGTGTCTGTGTGATATCCTCACTGCGGAAACCTGTGGGAAATTAATGTACGTATCTTGTAATCATCACCTTATCCTATCCCTAGCTCGTTGATCCCGGATTAGGGGCGCCCTCCGTGTGCTAACCCGGTTCAGGGTCGCAATAGTATGAAACTATTAAGATATAAAAATTGAAAATAACTTAGTGTGAATCAAAGTGAAGAATCCTTACTTTAGTTTTTTCTTTCTCTTCATCTCTAGAATCCCCCCAACTAAGAACCCTTGGCTTGCTCCCTTTCTTTTAAAAAGTTCAGCCCCCTCAAGCCTTGTGACTAGGTTTGAATTTATAAATAAAAATCAAATTTACTATATGTAGCAATAGTGATCGTAGCAAAAGTACTGTAGCAAAACCACTGTAGGAAAAACATTTTAAAATTAGATTTTTTAAAATAATACCAAAAAAAAGAAGCTAGTCCAATGAGATTAACTTATCTTAAAATTAACACAATGATATCATAAAATTAACACGATGATAACAATGATTTTCAAGTCATGATCCTATGATGCGTAGAAAGCTATGCATGAAGAATCATGTTTAAAAGATAAAAAAAATCATGCAAGAAGAATCAAGTTTAAATGTTCGAACATGTAGAAGAATCAAGATTAACAAAATGAGAATGCATCCAATCAAATTTCAACACACAAAATCCTTAACATCGTCCGGTTGCAGTTCCAGATGATGAAACCAGTTTCGACCTGTAATTTGGTTTGGTGGAAAGCACGCGAAAATATATTCCGAGTGCTTTTCACCCTGATTCATGATTTACTAATAGTTTCAGTGTCTACAGTCGCATCAGAGCAAGCTTTTAGTGCAGGTGGAAAAATTATTGGAAGCAAGAGGACGATGCTTTCGGAAGAAATGATGGGAACATGCATGTGCCTGTGTGATAGACCCGGCTTCTCGCCTTCCTCCACCCAGGGTACGGCGGGGCGGAAAAGTGGGCATCAACATTTTTTTGTACGTGTATATCAGATTTTCTATTCTACTTGGAATTTAAAAATGGTGATCCGGAGATCCACCTTCACAAGTAGAAAGGAAATCAATCTTTTTTCTAACTTTCCATTGCACATATATTTTTAAGAAAAGAGACAGATTTTGAACGTCATGAAAGGCGGTTTTCTTTTATTTGCCGTGAAAGGCGATTTTTTTCCGTAGAAGACAATTTACAAATCTCATCAATGAAGAAAGACAAGAGTTGTGATTTTTTGTCTCTTTAAAAATACAAAATATAATAGAAAAAGTAAGAAAAGGGATCTAACTTCTCAGGAGATTGTGGGGACTCGTTCAGATCGACGGTCGCGAGTGATGTATGGACTCCGCCATCATCCTTCAGATGAGAATGTTTGATGCTTTGATTCATTGCCTTGGCATGGACCTCAGATTTTTAGAGAATAAAGACCAAGGGAAGGTCCTATATCGAATAAGAAACCGAGAAGACGGGCTGAAGAGCCACGTCTAGCCATGTTGGATAGAAGAAGGGGGGACCTTCGGGGTGGGGGGGAGATGGCCCGCCCAAGGGACTTTGATCACCTTGTGGTGTTTTCTTGTAGTAGAGTTTCTTCAGAGTAGCCGAGCTTCTTTGCGCGGAGATTTCTCCGAGAATTTTCTAGCAATTTTTCGGGGATTTTTCCAGGACCCTTTCTCCTTGGAATGACCGTCGTTTATAGGCTGTTGGTGGCCATTAGATGAGTTTATGGGCATTGATTACATTAATGCTCCATGATGGGAGGAGTTACAAGTATTTAATTCTTGATTTTGTAACTCCTTTTTCTTAGCTTTTGATTGGCCGATGGAGAATGATGGGCATTTAATCGCCTTTAATCTCCATGATGAGGGGAGTTAAATGGTTTAATGCCATGATTGCTTGGATTTGTAACTCCTTTTTCCTTGCTTTTGATTGGGTCGGACAAAATAATGAGTTAATGAGCGCATTAACTTGTCATAAACGGGTCAATTAACGGCATTAAGTGGTCGCCAAGTCGCTTGATGAGTCACGGGCCGTGCCGCGTCTTTTGGAATTCTTCCTATGATGATCGCCGATGAATCCACATGTTGTTTGATGTCGGATGGAGATGCCATTTCAGACATTGATTGGTACCAATGGGCCAGCAACATCTGTCCAGTCGATTTGACGATCCGTCGAGCAGAAAGTGTACTTTCTTGGTCGGTCGATTGGCGATTTTGAAGGTCGGATGATGATTCCATGATTTTGAGGGCAGATCTGTGATGTTGACGAAGATCGATGGATTTCATGCCTCAAAAATCATATTATGGAAAAATCACAGGGGCCAAACGACTCGAAACACAAAAAGGGACCGAAAAAGTGCCCTTTCGGCGGAAATCCGACGACCCGGTTTTCCACGGTCGGCAGCGACCATGGGCCAGGGTCTCCACCGGCAACCATGGGCTAAGGTCGCCAGCGACCATGAGCCAAGGTCGCAGGTGAGCATGGGGTCTTTTCCCCATTCAGTCGCCGTTTCTCGGCCGTTTTTCGGGCTTTTTTTTGTCCTTCTTTCTCTTGTATTTTTCTTGACATTTTTCCTCACTTATTGACTTGATTTTCTTGAAGAAAACCTGATGAGAAGCCGTGAAAATCAGAACACAAAGTTTCCTCTTTTTTGGAAAAGCCGAAGACTTTATAGCCGATTTTCCGTCAAGAGTTGAAACTAGGTCAATTGATGTCGGAATGATCTGAAGCTTCCCGAGCAATAGATAGGACTAACCATGGGCTTTTGTTTAAGTTTTGAAGCCGTTTGGGATCCCGTCGATTCTAAACTTGATTTCACCGCGAGGAAGATGTCGAACTTTGATGTACAGTTAACCGTTGTCCGATTGACCTGAAATTTCACAGAAAGCCTATTGGAGTCATTTTGAGACGATCCATTAGCTCTTATTTAGATGCCATGGTCCCGGGGAGCTTCGCCGCCAAGAGGCTTTATTTTGCTTCCGAGCATCAAAGTTAGGTCAAACGTTGTCAGAATGACCTCAAATTTGACGTGTAGCCCTTTGGAAGTATGTAGAAGCCACCCATGTGCTTTGTTTTATGAGTGATGGCGTCGGTGGTTCTCGGCGCCAAGAGGCTTAATTTTGTTGCTTGAGAGTTGATGGAGGGTTAAACGGTGTCGGTTTGACTTGAAATTTGACGTGGAGCCTCTTGGAGGTATTTTGAGACCATCCGTAGGATCTGATCGAAGATTTGATATCTTTGACACTGTCGCCGCCGGGAGCTCATGCTCAGCCATTGGAGGATTGAAGTTAGGTCAAATGCTGTTGAAATGGCCCGAAACTTCATGTGTACCCTTCTTTTGGCTATTTTGAAGGATCTTGTAGTTTTTGTTTGATTTTGACAAGATCTAATGCTTAAAGCAGCTTTGCCTGTTTGTAGCAAGATGCGGCTCCATGTAGCTTTTGATGTTGAAGATGCAAAGTGACATTTTTGGTGTCAACACTGTGAGACTGGTTCCAAGCAGAGAGTAGAATGCAAAACGTCAAGGAGGAAGATGAAATAAAAGGTGACTTTTCAGCATTACAAATATCATATTGTTAAAAAATATAATAATTCTAATCTTTGTGAAATTTAATTCAAGTTAGAAACTATCATCATAGTTGTTGTAACTTTATTTTCAGGAAATTTTCATACCTATAAATTTTTTATTATAACTTTCATACAATTAGAATTTTAATCAAACTTGTAAATTCTTCATAAAGATATTATATATTATCATCAAAGTTCTTCAAAACTTCATATTAAGCAATATAAATTAATTCATTTTTTTTCGATGAATGTTTTTGCTTCTGTTTTAGTGATTTTAATTTCATTTCAAGGTGACTACCCTTAAAAGTCTCTGTGCATTTATTTTAAAAATTCTAAAAATTAAATAAAGAAAAGTCATTCCATGAGCAGCATGGGCCAGCACGACATGATCTAAGCCGTGCCTTGAGTGGTGCTGCTTGACCCGCAGTTGACCTGGGCATGACACAGCACAGCTCATGAATTCTCATGGGTCAGCACGGCACGACTCAAGCACGGGTGGGCTGACCTCAGAGCGGTCTAAATTTAACGTGCACTATCTGGAAAATATAGTGAGAATGTTTTTATATTTAATTCAGAAGATTTTATTTTCATTAATATCACGGTCCTTTCAAATTGATTTGTTTTCACCTCTTCACATCAATCCAAATTTGTTCAAATACCTTTTCCGTCCTTTTTATTTTCCACATGGGAGATTGGTTTCAACCCATATACATAGGACCCACTTGGCCATGTTTCGACCAAATCATCCAAAGCAACGGCCTATAGAGTAGTCTACATGTAACTTTATTTTGAATTATTTACGTGTTTATGACTGATGGCCAATTGAATTTGTGGGTAGTTTATTCAATTGTTTCTTTAGTCTGCGTGATTTGATCTATATTTCAGAAAGTTATAGCCAATTTGATGGTAAAATGTAGAGATCTAGTGGCTAGGTGAAAGCTGCAATTTGTTACCACTCGGATAAAGAGTTATTCTCAAGTGAAGTAAAATTCAGTAGCTATCTAAATTAACTTAGATTCTTGCCTGCCCTCACCTAATAGGATACACTTTTTAATAAGTGCACACATGGCCACAGGACTTTCCATGAGCTCGCACATACAGCTGGAAGGAGTACAATTAGTTTAAAAACCTCACCAACCGAACCACTCACCGAAAATCCAAAACGACAGTACCTCTGGCATCCTTTAAATGGGCATCAAATGAACTGTGAAAAAGAGGTTCCCCTTGCCCAGTACGCCGGTAGCAGGATTGCTCCACACATTAAATGGGTAATGTTATCCTTCCAGCACTTGCAAATAGAGTCCAATTCTATGGGGTCCATCTAGGCCCGCCTTTCATCATTGCCAACCCCTTGGTAGTCTTTTTACTGTCATTGAACCTTCCGTTTCACGGAAGTTAAATCAATGAAAGATGGGAAAAGATTACCCCACCATCACACTAGTATATGAATGCCCACAAAAGTCATCCTCCCCACCATCACACTAGTATATGAATGCCCACAAAAGTCATCCTCCCATCTACAGATCCACCTCGCAAATGGCTCTTTATATATCTTAACGAGGTTCCCATTCTCTCTGCTCATTCGAAAGAATCTTTCTGATGCTTTTTAGTGGGGCTTACTTGTTAAAAACCAAAATGCTCGACGAGTCCCATCTTATTTTATGGTCCTCATCAAAAGTTTTACAGGAGTTGACCCTACAATTAGATGGATTATTATAAACATGTGAATCTTATTTTAGATACCATTTTCCTGTGCTTTGTAACTCGAATGTGATGTGTATTTTCGCTCCCCATTCCCAAAGAGTCTAACTTTTCCCATACGTTCACCATGCTAGGGAAAATGATAAAACTGCCCATATTCATGCGATTTTACATTGTTAAAAAATGCCATCCTATTATACTCATTGTTCTTCCAATGCATGAAAATTTATGATATTAAACTAAACTTATTATTTCTTATCATTAAAGTAAGAATCTAGGAGTGTTTGGATCATAATCAAGGTGCCATAATATTCTAAAAAATAAATATAATCAGGACTTTTTTTAAAAACTTTACAGAACTTTCACACTAATCTATGAAGATTTAACAGGTGAAAGTAAACCTCAAAAGTATTATAAATGGCGTGGATTATAAATTTGGAGTTCAACAAGAATTTAAAAAATAACACCTAGCTCATGAATTCCAAAAACCTATAGAAACAAAATTCAAACCCCAAAACCTTAACCAATAATAATAATAATAATAATATAACAACCTTACAATAATATATTGTCTAATAAATTTTTTATAATAGCAATGTATTATCGTAAAACATCTTCATGTATAAATATTAGTGTAACATTTAATATATCTTACTTCAAATAGAGTATAAGATGAATGATCCATTTTTCTAATTTTCATGGGTTGGAACATTTCATCCATAGCAAAAGAAATAGACTCGTGAATTAAATTTTCACCCTAAAAAAATAAAAATACTAAACCCAATGTACCTTACTAAAGAGTAGGAAGATTAAAAAAATATATATAGTAAAAAAATGGTTAAAACGTAGAGGCAGAAAAAAATGATAAAGTTGTCAAAAAGAAACATGAATACAAAGGAAGGGAGCACTTTTATAGATTAAAAAAAGAAGAAATTTATGCAATTTCTCACAATTTATAGTTTCATCTGATATCACATAGCCAAAGGAAAGAAATGAATTTACGGAATATCATATAATTTATTTACTTTATACGTTATCGCATAGTCAAGGGCATTCTTGTCCTTAAATACTGTGATTGTAGCTATGAGAAAATATTTAAAATTTGATAAGTGGGAGGGGAAATCCATCCCTATTGGTAAGTGTACGGTCAAAACCTCTTGTAAAATTGGACCAAAGACAATAAAGCGAGTCTAATACTTCATTTGTTTGAATTATACTCAAGCTGATCATAAAAGCATATAGAGCTTTTATAAGCCTCGGTTTAAATATTGGGACCCTTTTGTAACACCCCGACCCCCAATGCACTATTAATTATAATTAATTATTTATTAGCTAGTTAAGAAAGTTTAGAGTCCTAGAGAGTCGGGCTTGGCGTGTGGATCATGCGTGCAAAGTCTCGCGCGATTCTGACTGCGTTTGGGCAGAGTAGGGGTGGTTTGGAATTTCGGGAAAATTTTAGGGGTTTTATGAGATTATGATGTTTTTATGAGTTTGAGTGCATCGGGTAGGTCTTAACATTTCTTTAACTTTAGCCTTTTGTTGCATTTCAATCCGACGCGTGGAAGGGGCCCAAACGATCACAATTAGCGAACCGAGAAGTAAACTGTAAATTCCATAACCCCAAACCCTTATAAGCCAACGATCCCCATCTCCTTTTCTTTCTCTCTTTTTCATTCCTCTATGGCTCTCTCTTATTCTCTCATCTCCCTCACTGCCTCGTTGTTGTTGAGGGCCACCGAAGCTCCGTCTTCGCTGGCGAACACTCGTTTCTTCTTCCTTAAGCCTCCAAGAGCTCAGCCATACCATTTTCCAAGTGTTTCCCTCAACACCCAGCTCATTGGTAAGTCCCCAAGCTTCTATAGATGTGGGTCAATGGATCATGTGGTCAAAGATTGCTCACAAATTCAGAATCAAGGTAACAGAATCCAGCAATAGCGACAAGCAGCTATTTAGAATCAACTACCAGTCTAGAATCAGGCCAGACAACCACAGCAGCAAGCACAGCAAGGCGGACCACAAGTCCAGAATCAGAATGCTCGTCCTCCACAGCAAAATAGAAATGCACAAGGAAGGCAGAATCAGGCATAAAACAGGCCACAACCGCGAGGACGTTCATATCATCTCAATCGTGTGGATGCAGACGCTACGGGTGACGTGGTGGGAGGTAAACTTCTTGTTTGTGGCGTAGAAGTATAGATCTTATTTGATCCTGGATCCACTCATTCATTTTTATCTCCTATATTTGCCAAGTTGATTGATACTCCACTTAGAGAACTGGAATATGTTTTGACTGTCACTATTCTAGTAGGTAAACAGGTTGTTTGTAGAACCTATTATCCTCATTGTCCAGATTAATTAGGTGAAGTTGTTTTATTAGTGAAGCATATTGTTTTGGACTTGCATGATTTTGATATCATCTTGGGCATGGATTGGTTAGAAGCATATCATGCTGATGGACCCGTCTTTTTCTTTCTTGCCTTCCTCCGTCCCGGATCCGCCGGGGTACGGCGGGGCGAAGAGAAAAAAAGAGGAAGCACCAACATTTTTTTGTACGGGTATGCCAGATTTTCTATTCTACTTAGAATTTGAAATGGTGATCCGGAGATTCACCTTCACAAGTAGAAAAGGAAATCAACTTTTTTCTAACTTTCCATTGCACATATATTTTAAAAAAAGAGACAAAAAATTTTAATGCCGTGAAAGGCGGTTTTGTCGTGATAGGCGATTTTGTGCCGTAGAAGGCAGTTTACAAATCTCATCAAAATGTAAAGACAAGAAATGTGATTTTTATGTCTCTTTTAAAAAAATACACAATACAACAGAAAAGTAAGAAAAGGAATCTGACTTCTCAAGAGATCGTGGGGACTCGTTCAGATCGACGGTCGCGAGTCATGTATGGGCTCCGCCATCGTCCTTTAGATGAGAATACTTGATGCTTTGATTCACTTGGCTTGGCTTGGACCTCAGATTTTTAGAGGATAAAGACCAAGAGAAGGTCTTATATCCAATAAAAAACAAGTAGACGGGCTGAAAAGCTGCATCTAGGCCATGTTGGATAGAAGAAGAGAGGAGATCTTGGGGGGGGTGGCCCCCCAAGGGACTTCGATCACCTTGTAGTGCTTGCAGCAAAGTTTCTTCAAGGCAAAAGAGCTTCTTTTTGTGTAGAGATTTCTAGGACAATTTCTTCAGAACTCTTCAAATGATTTTTTCGGACAATTTTCAGGACCACTTCAGACAATTTTTCTGGACCCTTTCTCCTAGGAATGACCGCCTATTTATAGGCTTTTGGTGGCCATTAGGAGGGTTTTATGGGCATTGATGGTATTAATGCTCCATGATGGGAGGAGTTACAAGATTTAATTCTTTATATTGTAACTCCTTTTTCTTGGATTTTGATTGGCCGATGGAGAATAATGGGCATTTAATCTCCATGATGATGGGAGTTTCATGATTAATTACCATGATTAATCTCCATAATAATAGGAGTTACATGGTTAATTGTCATGATTAATTGGACTTGTAACTCCCATTTCTTGGCTTCTGATTGGGCCGTTCAAAATAATGAGTTAATGACCCTAATAAATTGCCATAAAAGGGTCATTTAACTTCATTAATTCGCTGCTGAGTCGCTTGAAGAGTTGCGAGCCGCTCCGCGTCTTTTGGAATTCTTCTTGCGATGATCATCAATGGATCCGTACGTTGTATGATGTCGGATGACGATGAAAATTCAGACATTGGTTGCCACTAATGGGTCGGCAACATCTGTCCAGTCGATTTCTTAATCGGTCGGGCAGAAAGTGTGCTTTCTTGGTCGGCCGGTTGGCAGTTTCGGAGTGTCCGATGATGATCAAATGATTTCGATGGTGGATCCATGATGTTGACGAAGATCGACGGATATCATGTCTCGAAAATCAGATTTTAAGAAAATCACAAGGGCCAAACATCGTGAAACACGAAAAAGAACGGAAAAACGACACTTTTGGCGGAAATCCGGCGACCCGGATTTCCAGGGTCGCCGGCGACCATGTACCCATGGTCGCCGGAGACCATGGGGCTGGCTACCTTGGGCCATGGTCGCCAGCGACCACGGGCAAAGGTCGCCGGCGACCTTGGACTTTGGTCCATTTTCCGGTCGCCTTCCGTTCGCCGTTTCTTAGTCGTTTCTCGGGCTTTTTCGCTTCTGTTTTCTCCTGTATTTTTGTTTGACATTTCTCCTCATTTATTGTCTTAATTCCTTTCAAGAAAACCTGTCAAAGGGCTGTGCAAATCAGAGCACAAAGTTTCCTATTTTTTGGAAAAGCCGAAGACTCTGTAGCCGATTTTCCGCCAAGAGTTGAAACTGGGTCAAATGATGTCGGAATGACCTGAAATTTGAGGTGAAGCTTCTTGGGCATTAGATAGGACCAACCATGGGCTTTTATTTGAGTTTTGATGCCGTTTGGGGTCCCGTCGATGCTTGACTTGATTTCACCGTGCGGAAGATGTCGAGCTTTGATGTACGGTCATCCGATGTCCGATTGACTTGAAATTTGACTGGGAGCCTATTGGAGTCATTTTGAGATGATCCATTAGCTCCGATTTGGGTCCAATGGTCCCGGGGAGCTTCGCCGCCGCTAGGCTTGATTTTGCTTCGGAGCATCAAAACCGGGTCAAACGTTGTCGGAATGACCTGAAATTTGACGTACAGCCCTTCGGAAGCATGCAAAAGCTACTCATGTGTTTTGTTTGATGAGTGGCAGCATCGGAAGTTCTCGCCGCCGAGAGGCTTGAATTCGCCGTTCGAGAGTTGATGGAGGGTCAAACGGTGTCGGTTTGACTTGAAATTCGACATGGAGCCTTTTGGAGGTATTTTGAGACCATCTATAGACTCTGATAGAAGATTTGATGTACTTGACACTGTCGCCGTCGGAAGCTCCCACTCAGCTGTCGGAGGATTGAAGTTAGGCCAAATAGTGTCGTAATGGCCCGAAACTTCATGTGTACCCTTCTTTTTGCTACTTTGAAAAATCTTTTAGTTTCTGTTTGGTTTTGCCAAGATCTGATGCTTGAAGCAGCTTTGCCTGTTTGTAGTAGGATGCGGCTCCATATAGCTTTTGATGTTGATGAGGCAAAGTGACATTTTTGGTGTCAACAAATGCCCCCTCGAGGTACAGCGACAAATTGGATAGCCTTTGCAGTCGATGTGCGTCGAAGAAAACTTTGAAGGAGAACTTTTGACTTGACTAAGTGTCCCTGAGCATTTTTCTTGATAGTGTAGCCTTTTGAGTTTCCAACGAAATTTTATGGCAGTGAGAGACATCACGTACCATCTCAGGGCAAAATTTTGAAAATGACATTTGGGTTGGGTTTTTTGGTTTTGGATTTTCTTTTTGACCTTGTGAACCTAAAGGCTTTGTGTTACGCATCAGGCGGTCAAGAAGGTTTTTGGTTTTTGACCTTGTGACCTAACAAGCTGTATGTGGCAGGTTAGGGGGTCGGGTTTTGAATTTTGATTTTGGTCTTGTGACCTAACAAGCTGTATGTGGCAAGTTAGGGGACCGGGATTTGGTTTTGGTTTTGGCTTTGTGACCCAACAAGCTGTATGTGGAGAGTTAGGAGACCATGGTTTGGATTTTGGTCACTCTTTGGTACAACTTTGGGTCCGTTGGAGTGGTTTCGGTTTTTGTGGAATGTCAATTTCAAGGTTTTGGCTTAATTTGGTTCATGAGGTGGGATGGTTTGGATTTTTGGAAACTCATGAGGCTTGGATTTTTTGTATGGTCCAATCAACTCAAAGGAGGCATGGAACCATTTTTGTATGCTCTTAGTAGGAGGAATTTTGACTAAAAGCCACTTTTAGTGCCTAGGTGGTCAAACCTGGCTCATGTGGGCTAACCCATGGGACCTTAAGCTTTAAAGATGGCTTAGATCTCATGTGGTGTCATTTTTGTTAAGAATATCTAAAATTATATCTTTTTGGTAGAGAATATCTAAAAATATTCTTATCTGGAGAGAATCTCTCGAGTTTCTTTGATTTTGGGAGAGATTTTCTCAAAGTATCTTTCTTTGGGAGAAAGTTTCTCATAATCCCTCTCTTTTTGGAGAGAATTTCTCAAAAGATCTTCTTATTGGGAAAGAATATCCCATAATTCCTTTCTTTTAGGAAGTTTGCTAATTTGTAGCACTTACCTCCTTTCTTTTCTCCTCCTTTCCTCTTTTGGTTTGCTTTCTTTTATAAAAGCAAGGGGATTGGATCTCTTGTTGCTATTGCTCTCTTTTTGCAAGAACCTTCAAGAGTGCTCCAAGATCAAGAATTCTTCTTCTTCAAGGTTCTTCAAGCTTTTTCTTCTTCTTCTCCATCAATGGCTTCAAGTAAGTTTCTTCTTTTTCCTTAAGAAACCCCATGTAGGAATAGAAAAAGGTTTTCTTTCTCTTCTTTTTTTTTTTTCTTTTTCACGTACATTCTTTTTTTTTTTTTTACACGTTTTTCTTCTTTTTTTCCTTTTTTCTTTTTGCACGGTTTTCTCTCTCTATCTTTTTTTTTTTACCGTGGCTCTTCTGTTTCTTTTTTTTTTTTATTTTTCTCACGGTTTCTTTTTTTTTTTTTTTACCACGTGTGTTTTTTTTTCTTTTTTTATTTCTCTTTTTTGTGGCTATACGGACAAGACCGTACGGTCATGGCCGTACGATCACGTGGCCAGTGGGAAATTTTTTTTTTCTTTTTCTTTTTTTTGAAAAGAGATTTTCTCTTTTTTTTTTTTTGAGATGCGCATGCATGACAACTTTCCTTCTATGCATTCTTTTTTTTAGAAAATGGAATTGCAAGTATGATAGTGCACACTTGGATATCTTTTTGCAAGTCTTAGGATTTGGAGCTCGCAGCAATGTTGAGCCCTTTCTTGGTCTTGCGGGGATTTTCTGAGGAGCTTTGCAAGTTTTGGATTCTGGAGCTCGCAGCAATGTTGAATCCTTTTCCGATCTTGTGGATATTTGAGAAGCTTTGGCTTGATCTGGCAGCAATGTTTGAGTTCGAGCCTTCTTCGAGAATTTTCCTTGATTATGGGCTCGCGGCGATGTTGAGCCCATCTTCAAGCTCTTATTTCTTTCGGGGTGTTTCCCTTTTCTTCGGAATTGCCCCGGAATCATGCCAAAATTTCGCTAGATTTTTTTAGCAAAATTCTGTCATTTTGATGATTGATTTTTTTTTTCTTTCCACTCTTTGCAGGTAGTTCCTCCAGAACGAACAAGGGTAAGGAGCCGGTCACTGATACGCCTCGCCGTTCTACCAGATCCTCTAATGCGGCCGTACAGCAGGCCTAGGAGGAGGTTCAGTATGTTGAAAGGAACTTGGAAGAGTGTGACTCGCTCAACCGAGATGAGATGAGGCAACATTTGATTGCCCTCAAGGATGAGGAGTATTATAAGATTATGGTAAGCAACCGTCCCTGGGTCATGGACGATCAGAGCATTATGCCCAAGCGTACCTTCTTCTTTGGTTATGCCGTCCTTGATGATTCAACATACCAAAGGAGATGTTTTCAGTTCTTTTTCATAGTTGATGATGAGAAGAGAACTGTTTCTACCTGGTCGTCCTTCGATCGGACAATCTCGATCATGAGCCTTTCCTCCACATGCTCGAAGAGGGAAGATCCTCCAAGCTGGGTGAAGAGGACAAATGTGATCAAGACCGGGGTTCTTGTTGGCGGCCCTTCTGGTTTTGCAGAGAAGTCGCCTGCCCATATGGACATTTTGATGCTGGCCAGCGGCTACCAAGGTTCAGACCATTCTTCGGTCGATTTGAGACCGGTGGGCCTTGGCATTTTCAAGGGCGATGGCAGCAATTGGGTGAAGCCTTTTCGACTTCGTGGCCGTTTCAGTGCTGACTCGAGCTGGGAGTCGTGGACTGATCACATCCTGTAGGTTGGCGGTGCCATTCTGAAGGAGGCAGAGATTTTTGATGCGGTTCGCGCTTTTCGGCAAACCGTGGTTTTCTCCGATGAGGCTTTTATGGCCATGCTGGAGTCGTTCCTTCCACAAACCAACACCTTTGTTGTCACGAATGGTGAGATTGGTTTTTCTTTAAAGGAACTGAGTGCCATCACTGAGCTGCCTATCTTCGGCAATCTCTATGAAGAGTTTATGCCTATCGACAGCGTCCTTGAGGAGCAGTCTGAGGAGTTCAGGCTTTTGTACTTTCAGCTCGTCGCCTTCTATGATTTTTTGAAGGAGAAGAGGGCTCGAAAGTCCGGTGTAGATGTTGGAGGAGTGGTAGCTTTTTGTCTTCCAACTTCTTTGACAGCGGGGAGTCTCCTGAGAGTACGACCCAGGAAGCCAGGGCTAAGAACCCAGATTCGAAGAAGATCTCCGTCATGCGAGAGAATTTGAGGGTATTCTTAGCAAGCACAGATGCCATTCATTCTAACATTGCGCTGCGGAGAGATCTCGCTGTCTACCTCACTTATTGGCTGGGTGAGGCTGTTTTTGCTGGAGGAGATGGAACACACATCAGGCCGCATTGCATTTTTCCGGCTTGTCAGATGGCGTTTGGAGAGCGGCTTGCTTTGGTGCCTGCTCTTTACTCCTATTTGTGTACCGAACTGCAGGCTGCTGCTTTCCTGGTTCAGCTTGGGCTTCCCATGAATACGGTATTTTCTGCCAACATTTTCTATTCGTGGTATGTATACCACTGTCCCAGTTTCCACCGATTGGGTGCTGCTCAGGACGATGATCCGTTTATGATTCGGTTGGCTAGAGGGAAGCCTGTTTCCGAATCTCTTTTTTCTGCCCGCTTGAGGATCCAACGATTCTGGGACGTCGAGATGGGGCAGTCTTCAGTGAAGCTTTCTCCGGGTTTGAGGAAGAAGGCTTTTGATTTCGGTGTCTCCCGTGATTCGACCAGGGCAGGGTCTGGGAGACACTATTATTTGACAAATGCCGAGAGGAGTTGGCTTTTTAATATACGTGTCGGCACGATGGTGTACAACAGACATCTTTTCGTCGACATCCAGCCGTATGTTCCCTCGCGTTTTGCCATGCAGTTGGGCTTCTCTCAAGGCGTTGTTGGAGCGCCTTCAAGCAAGGTGAAGCATTTTGGAGGTCTGCAGGACGGGAGAAATGCATGGGCCTTTTATAGCGCGGAAGACACTACTGCCCTGATTTCTTATCATGAGTTTCCTACTTTCCGGACTGCTGCCTTCACAAAATGGTTTGTGGAGAGCTTTTCAGCGTACCGGGGGCTTTCCAAGAAAGAGCTTGATGTAAAGCAGTCTTCCGGGAAGGGCCTTGGGAAGTCAGACGGCGTCCGCCAAGAAGAAGTTCTGGCTTTTCTTTCTGGAGAAAGGCACATAATAGGTTTTCTCGACGAACAGGACGTCATCAGACTGGGAGCTGCACAAGAGATACCTGGTGAGGTCTTGGAACAGCTTGCTGAGGAGGAGGCTGAGGTTGCTGCTTGGATACAAGCCGAGCGAGCAAAGGCTTCCATGGAGTCTACTGGCAAGAGCAGACTGTCCAGTGAGGACTCTGGCGAGAGGCCTGATTTTGATGGTGGGGAGGGTGCTTCCAGCAGTTCGTCCCATAGGGGCAAGAGGAGAAGGGGACACCGCTGAAGTCAGAGGCGGCACGAAAGTTCTCCTAATCTGGAAATTCCTTCCACCATTGTTGAGGAGGCATCAGGGGATGATGACGAGCCTCCAGAGAAGAGAAGCCGAGGGGAAGAGACCAATGATGATGGTATGCTTTTCCCTTTTCTCTTTCCGTTTCTTTTCTTTCACGAGAGCTTTTGTTTTGATCTACTACTTTCTTTCTTTTGGCAGAAGATGATGGTTTGATGATGCCCGAGGCTCCGACCGATGAGGCGGTGACGGATCCTATCGTGGCATCTGAGGAAGAACCCAGAGATTCTAAAGTAGATCCAGAATCTCCTCCTGGTATGATTTTTTCTTCTCTTTTCTTTTCTTTTTTTTTTACCGCCACTTGCTAACATATATATTTTTTGCCAGCTGACTTGCCAGAGGATTCCGACAACTTTGAGCCATCCATGGACACAACTTTTGAAGATGCTTCGGATGAGCTCATGGAGGCAGAAAGCATTCCACCAGTCGTCGAAGAAGGTACTTTGTAATGATAATCTTGATATTTTGATTTTTGACAAGATTATATTCATAACTTTTTCTTTTTTCATTGGCAGGTTGTGAGGTGACAAAAGAAGTTCCTCTATCTTTTTCAGAACCAGAGCAGGAGGTACCTGTGACCGATCCAGGAGTAGGGGCTTCTTCCACCAATTTTGATGAGGCAGAGGCGAGTTCGCCTACTGATATTCCTTCCCCAGCAGCTCCGATTGGAAAAAGCTTCTTGATTACTCTTCTAACGGTGCCTGATACGGGTAGTCGACCAACGGAGCATGGCAAGTCTTCATCTGAGCCATCCCATCAGTTTGCGAGGAAGGTGTTGAAGAGAGTCTTGAGCTCATGGGTCGAGACTCTTTCTTCTGGCCATTTGGAGGCTGGTTTTGGCATGGTGAAGCATGTGCAGGACATTCTTGCTGATAGCAAAGAAGTTGGTCTGGACATTACAGATGCCAAGGCTTTTGTTGATGAAGTCATCGCTCTAGGCAACAAGTGGACTGAGACCAAGAGCTTTCCGAATGATGATTTCTTCAATGAGATGTTTTTGAAGCCTTCCAGCGAGGTCAAATATGATTTGAAGGAGATCTCGCGTACTCGGAAGCAGCTCGTTCAGGAGAGGAACGTCACCGAGTTGGCTATTATTGAGCTGACACAGGACCAGCACCGCCTTAATAGGGAGGTCACCGAAGCCAGACAGCGCCTTGAGCTATTGGAAGAACAAGCCGCTGCCAAGTGGACTGCCACTTTGAAAGCTCGTGATAGAGAGAGGGCTCTCATTCGCCAAGTTGAGGAGGTCGAAAGCAATCTCCGGAGGAAGACTCAAGAATATGAACAATGGCAGATTCTCTGGGAAGAGCTTCCTCGTGCCAAGGATGGATCGCGACGGCCTACTGCTTTTTATGGGAAGATTCTGAAGAAACGCGGCCTGGAAGCTTTGGAGGCTAAGGCCAAGTGTTTGCTTAAGGAGTTAAGCCTATGGCTGAAGACCATGTCGGACTAGCCTCCTGATTTGTAACAAACTTTTTCTTCTTTTCTTTTCGTACCTCCATGTATAAACATTTTTGGCTTCTTTTTTTGTATCCCTTTATTTCACTTAAGTTCACTTTTGATGAGAACATAAGCAAAAATTGAATGGGAATGGTTTGTTTGAAAATTTGATCAAAAGGTTGTCATTTTGTGAAAATCTTTTGTCAAATGGTTGTTTTTAGGCATGAAAGCCAGATTTTGTGGCAAAAAGCCTGGTTTTTTTTATGGCTTGAAAGCCGAATTTTGGATGGCGTGAAAGCCAAAATTTTGTTTGGCATGAAAGCCGGTTTTTGGCATAAAAGCCGATTTTTGTGGCGTGAAAGCCAAGTTTTGGTTTTGTGGCATGGAAGCCTGTTTTTGGCATGAGAGCCGATTTTTGTGGCGTGAAAGCCAAGTTTTTGGTTTTGTGGCATGGAAGCCGATTTTTGTATGTTTGGCGTGAAAGCCAGATTTTGTGGCATAGAAGCCAAGTTTTTTGAAAACCAAGTTTTGTTTTGTTGGCATGGAAGCCAGATTTTTTTATTTTTGGCATGAAAGCCAGGTTTTTGTTTTGTTGGCATGAAAGCCAGATTTTGGTTTTTGGCATGAAAGCCAGGTTTTTGGCATAAAAGCCGGGTTTTGGCGTGAAAGCCGAGTTTTGGCGTGAAAGACAGGTTTTTGGTTTTCAAACATACAAGTATCGACTAAGAGTCGCCTCCCTGCTGAATGGTATTGCAAGTATCGATGGAATGTCGCTTCCTTGCTCGTTCGGTTGCGAGTATCGATGGAATGTCGCTTCCTCGCGGATTTGGGTGCAAGTATCGACTGAATGTCGCCTCCTTGCTTTTTCTCAAAAAATTGGTTTTGTGGGTATCGATGGAATGTCGTCTCCCCACGATTTTTGAAATTTGAGGTTTTTTCGAACCTTTGTTTTTTTGTTTTGAAATTAGGGTTGTGGATATCAACTGAAACGTTGTGTCTCCACGATTTTTTTTTGAGATTTTGCAAGTATCGACGAGGTGTTGCTTTCTTGCGATTTTGAGGTTTTGGAAGTATCGAATGGGGTTCGCATCCTTTCGATTTTTGGGTTTTGCGTGAGTATCGACTACACGTCGCTTCCCCACGGTTTTTTGAAAAACCATTTTTTGTTTAAAGACATGAGGGTCGTAAATTTTGACTCAAAACCATCTTTGGTGGTAAAAGTCTGGGTGGACTAGGGTGGAAATTCCTAAGTCCTGATTTTTGTTTCAAACCATGAATTTTGGGTTCAAGGATTGAAAGTTTTGGTCAAGTTCGGGAAGAGGCTCCTAAACTTGGATTTTGGGTTTGATTTTGATTTTTTTTTTTTTGAACAATGAAGCATTGAAAGTAAGCATTGTTTTCGGCTTTTTAGAAATTTCAACATAGGGATGAAAACTCTAAAAGGGGTGGGTTTGACGAGCAAGTACCTAGGAATAGGCTTTGGCCATGCAGGCATCACTCTGACCCGATGTAGGAAGTCTTTAAGGGTAGTACTGCTTCAAGAACTTGCCATTGATGGGCAGCACACATCTGTCACCTTCCATGTTTAAAAGAGCATATGCGCCATTGGAGAAGACTTTGTTGATGACGAAGGGTCCCTCCCATTTTGGTTCGAATTTGCCTTTGGATTTGTGGGAAAAAACCATTGGCCTTTTCACCGCAAGAACCAAGTCACCCTTTTTGTGGGCGCGTTGCCTGGCCCTTTTGTTAAAAGATCCTGTCATGCGTGCTTGGTAAAGCTCAACGCTTTGTAGAGCTTCGAGTCGTCTTTCATCGAGATTATCCAGTTCTTGGAGTCTCAATTTGACGTTGCTTTCTTGCGTCATTTCATTTTGTAGAGATACCCTTAAAGAAGGAATTTGTACCTCTAGGGGGACAACTGCTTCACATCCATAGACCAAGGAGAATGGTGTGTTATGGGTTGGCCCTCGAACGGTAGTCCGGTAGGCCCATAAAGCTTCAGGCAATTTGTCGCTCCAGTCTCTTTTGTGAGTAGAGACCATTTTCTTGAGAATTTTACAGAGTGTCTTGTTGAAGGCTCCTGCTAGTCCATTCGCTGCCGGGTTATACGGAGTCGAAGGACAACTTTGGATTTTGTATTTGTCGCAAAACCTGTAGAATCTGTGATCCCGGAATTGTGGTCCGTTATCATGGACGAATCTTTTAGGTATGTGGTCCGTTATCATGGACGAATCTTTTAGGTATGCCGAAGCGACAAATGATGTTGGTTCGTAAGAATTGAAGGACTGACGAGGTCTTCATTTCACTGAACGCAAATGCTTCTGACCACATGGAGAAATAATCCGTAGCGGCGAAGATGAAGCGATGACCTTTGCTTGACGGGGGAGAGATAGGACCTATGATGTCCATACCCAAGGCTTCGAAGGACCATGAGATCGCTGTAGGATGTAGCCATTCTGGAGGCATGTGTACATAATTTCCATGAACTTGGCATTGTTGGCAACGTTTAGCAAATTGTATTGCGTCAGCCACCATGGTAGGCCAATAATAACCTAACCTTTTTATCTGATCGTAGAGCTTGGGACCAGCCTGATGGGCTCCACAAAGACCAGCATGAACTTCTTTTAGAGTTTCTTCCGCCTCTTGTTGTGACAAGCAGCGTAGAAGTACTCCATTGAAGGATTTTCTGTAAAGCATTTTGGAGGGAATATCCAAATGAAAGTTTGGGGCTCGTCTTTGGATACTTACCCGCTCTTTTGGATCTTCAGGTAGGATTCCGAACAAATATAATCAATGAACGGAGCCTATCAGAGGTTTGAGGATGGAAATCCGACCTCCGACTACTCGGTGGCATTCAGCAACTGATTGGTGTGTGTTGAGAGGAGGGAGAATCCTTCTTTGACACACTGTAATTTACATGTTTTCCCCTTCTTGGGTTGCCATGGATGCAGCAAGTCCAGCCAGGGCATCTGCACGGATGTTATCACCTCTGCGGATGTGGGTGATGTGACAGATGTCAAAGTTTTGACGAAGCGATTGCGCCTTTAGTAAGGCAACAGATCAGAATTCCTGATTTCATATTCCTGATTCATCTGGTTGACGATCAGTTGAGAATCCCTAAATGCTTCTAGCATGGTGATGCCAGATTCGAGGGCGAGTTCCAATCCTATAATCAGAGCTTGGTACTCAGCTGCATTATTTGAACATGGTTCCAGTAGCGAAAATGCGTGTGGAATCATGTATTTATCGGGGCTAACAAAGAGAATGCCAATTCCCGATATCAGCTTTCCTTTTTCATTTGTCCTGCTTGCACCATCGAAGTACATGTTCCAGGAGGCATTTGGTGAGGAAGTCTCCACGATGTAGACAGGTTCGTCTGGGAGATCATCCTTGAGCGGAGAATCCTTAGGCAGTGGATGCTCTGCGAGAAAGTCTGCCAGAGCTTGACCTTTGATTGCTTTCTGTGGTACATACCTAATATCAAATTGTGACAGAAGGATGGACCATTTTGCCAGCCGGGCATTGAGAGAACTTGCTTTTGTGACAAGGACCTTTAAGAGATTGATCCTCGATATCAGGTATATTGTGTTTGACAGCAAATAGTGACGCAGCTTTTGTACGGCAAACATCACTACCAAGCATTCTTTTTCGACTGGAGAGTAGCGATGCTCTGCACCTACCAACATGCGACTGAGGTAGTATAGAGCAGCTTCTTTTCCTCCATCATTTTCTTGTGTAAGTAGAGCGCCCAAAGAATAGTCGAGAGCTCTTTTGTACAAGATGAATGGTTTCCCAGTTGTGGGAACAGCCAACACCAGAGGTTTGGTCAGGTATGACTTGATGTCTTAAAATGCAGCTTCACATTCAGCATCCCAAACAAAGTCTACACCTTTCTTCATCAGGCGAGAAAATGGACGGCATTTTCCAGATAGATTGGAAATGAACCGTCGGATATATGCCAATCTTCCTTGAAGCCCTTTCAGTTCTCTTAGGATCCTTGGAGATGGCATTTCTAGAATTGCCTTGACTTTGATGGGGTCAAGTTCTATTCCAGCTTTCCGAACTATGAATCCGAGGAACTTACCCGATGAGACACCGAAGAAGCATTTGAGGGGATTCATTTGCAGTTTGTTTGCGAAGCCGGAGGAAGACTTCTCGAAGATCTTGGAGATGGTCTTCTTTCCTTTTGCTTTTGACGGCGAGGTCATCAACATAACATTCGACCGTCTTATGCTGCATATCTTGGAATATCTTCATCATATCCCTTTGATATGTTGGACCAGCATTTTTCAGACCAAATGGCATGACAGTGTAGCAATACACGCCAAATGGGGTCCGAACGGATGAATGCCTTTCATCTTCGGGATGCATCTTTATCTGGTTGTAGCCAGAGAAGCCATCCATGAAAGTCATTCACTCAAACCCGCAGGTGTTGTCAATCATTACCTCCGGTATGGGGTGCGGGAATTCATCTTTGGGGCATGCATTATTCAGGTCTCTATAGTCAATACAGACTCTGATTTGCCTATGTTTATTTGTCACAGGGACGATGTTGGCCAACCATTCAGGATGCTGTTCCTCGCGGATGAATCCAACGTTTTTGAGTTTCTGAACTTCTTGTTCAATTTTGTCCATCACATCAGGACGGAATCTTCTTTGGCCTTGTTTGACAGGCTTGATATTTTCTTGCAGGTTGGGTTTGTGAACTGCTATTTTGTCATCTAAGCCAGGCATTTCAGTGTTAGACCATGCAAAAAAATCAACAAACTCACAAAGAAAATAGACATACTCGGGTAACTCCTCAACCTTTATATTCTTGCTTATGAATACAGGACGTGGGTTATCTGGTGTTCCCAAGTCTATCTTTTGAACAGAATCTTCTGTCCGAAGGTTTGAAGGTGGTTCCTCCACAATATTTTCAGAGGCTTCCAGCTCAACAAGACCTTCTGGATTTCCAAGGGCGTTTTCAGACCATGGCTCCTTTTCTGTCCATAAATCTTCTTGATCGGTATTCTTCTCAAGACTTGCTCTGAGATGATCCCAATCACCAGCTAAAACTGGGTCGAAGTAAGGCACTTCTTTTGGAGACGATGGCTCTTTTGAATCAGAGAACCGTGCGTCTGTGTCATCGGACAATTCCACTTCATCATCAGAGAAGTCATACCAATTCGATGAGCTTCCTGGGTTCTTGTCGGATAACTCTTCAAAGATATATCCAGGAAGATCAATGTCTTCATTAACATGAGATGTTGAGGCTTGGTCGGCAAAACGACTCTGCAGCCTTTGTGTCAGCAGTCTCATTGGAGTGTCAGGATCATACCCCAATCCGTATGAAGACTTGTCTATGCGACGGTGGAGTTTCCAATCTTCCAGCTGACTTTTGGTTAGGGTGGGTTCCAATGGTGTGAGAATACCACGGCCACCTCCCAAACCAATTGGATTTTGAGCGTCATAGCCCATTTTTTTCATGATAGCTCGTGCCATTGGACTATACAAGGATAGTTGAGGCATACCTTCATTTCAGAAAGGCTCTACCAGGCAGTTTGATGAAGAAGCGTTCGATCTTTGGAAGAAGATTGGTTTCTCTTCTACCGACGTTTCCGGAACGACGAAGGTAGCAGACGTAGGATCTTCTACGTCAGAAGGGGTCTCCAATGGAGTGAGAGCAGGCCGAACTTGCTGAGTATCAGCTTGGCTTGACGATGTATCGTCTTCAGTCTCTGAATCCGAATCCGTGTCTTGTATGATAGACATGAAGGAGATAGCAAACTTGCCCCCTGTCTTTTGCTTTGTCTTCTTTGCTTTAGTAGTGATTACTAAAGGTTTGGAAGATTTGAAGGACATGACGAAGGGAGACTGATTGCTCTCTCTGAGTTTGCCGGAAGGTTTATTTTCTTCCGATGATTGCCGAGGAGCCTTGCCTTTATCTTTTTGGAGATTGCCGGCAAAGGATGTTGTTTTCTCCTCCTTTTCTTCTTTTTCATCCTTGTACATCTGAGAGTCTGCAAAATGTACTTCCTTGCCTTTGAAGGGTTTTTTGTCTGCAAACACTCGATGTATCAAGCCGTCGTCGCCAACAAACTTGATGCACTGATGTCGAGTCGAAGGAACGACACCGTTCTCGTGTATCCAAGGGCGTCCAAGATGGATGTTGGAGCATGAAGGGGTTTTTATTGCATAAACGGTGACCTCAGAGATAAGATCGCCGATTTGCAACCTGAACTGGATTTTTCCAATGGGCCTTTGAGCACTCCCATCGTATCCAAAGATGGACACAGATGTGTGGCTTAGTTTGCTAGGTGGGATACCCAGCTCTTCGAGTGCCGAAGTAGAGATGAGGTTGAGTGCAGAACCCGAGTCGATCTGGACTCTATGTATCGACATCTCTTTGACGTACCCTGTGAAATACAAGGGTCGGTTGTGCTTCGTCTCGCCTAGCAGGAGGTCTTCCTTATTGAAGGCAATGGTAGCACTTGCGGCTTTTTGGACCGAGAGGCATTCAGTGCAAGGTCCTCCAGCTTCTTTCTTTTCTCCCTTTAAGGAGGTTTTTGATCTTGTGACCCTATAGTCCATTTCAATTTGCAGGACTTGCGGGGCATGTTTGTCGACATCCAAATTCAGCCTTTGCAGTTCTGAAATGAGAGTATCACGAGTTTGTGGTGACATTCGTAATAAGTCTAGGATGTGCAGTCATGCAGGTTTGTGTTTGAAGTGCTCGATCAACTCATACTTGAAAGCCTCCTTTAGGCCTGCATTTTCATTATCACCGCCGCTTGGGGCATTTACAGCTTGTTTTCCCGAAGGATTTACATAAGAAGAAGAAGAAGGTTGGTTATAGTTTTTGTGGTAATCCCGGCCAGAGCGGGTACCTTTCCCAACTTCAAAAGCTTCTAGAGGTGGTTCTTCTTTCGGAAGACCCCCTTCGGGCTCAAGGGGCTGATCTTCCCCATTTGCTTAAAACGCCTCTGCAGCAGCATTGCCGTCTTCAGTTATTGCGTTGCATGGAGCATTTTCCGGGAACAAGTCCTGAACAACTTTCAACAACTTCTCTTCTTTGTCCAGTATTTCATCGGTCCAGACATCTCCTATGAGGTTGGGTACCTGGGACCAATTGACTGGGTTTTCTTTGAAGACTTCATCAGCTAGAGCTTCTTCATGGTGATCAATCGGAAGAGGCTTGAATTCTGATGTCACCGTTTCAGGAGACGATGGCTGAGAAGGTGCTATCTCAGTGGAAGTCACCCGAGAATATGTAGCTCCAGAAGATATGCTACTGGATACATTTTGAGAGTCCGTGGCCTCAGCAGATGGAGCTTAAGAGGCACTATCATCCTGAACTATCACATTACAGGCAACTTCGATAGAAGATGCCTCCATAATGGACCGTTGGGAATCAGACTCCTCCTCCGATGTAAGAGGATTATCAATCCAGCAACTTTCTTCATTTTCCGGAGTCACTCGAAGAGATGCTTGTGGATTTTCCTGGACTTCCGGTTCTGGATTTTGATGAAGTCGGTTGATGCGATCCTGCTCCTGCTCTATGGCTAGACGCTGCAAGATCCTCGCATATTCTTCAAGATCGGGCATAGGAGCCAAATCTTTTTCTTCATCTGCCCCTTGTGGTTCGACCTGGTTGGGATCCAGTAGAGCATTTGTTTGTGCCGTGTTAACAACAATTTGGGCAGCCTCTTGGTCTTCATCATCATCAGACCAGGATCCTTGTGGCTGGAAGGGGTTATACCAGATTACTGGCATAAGGTGGGATTCCGAGATCCATTCTTCGTCGGAGAGATATTCTCCGGTTTCAAGGGATTCCTCCCACTCATCGGTGTCACTGGCAGTGTCACTGGACTCGTATCCATTCATGGAGAATCCAACTACCGAGTTACAAGAGTACCATGCCCCCTGCGTAGTCTCATCTCTGAGCCGTGGTGGCATGAAATCACTGAGAGTAAATTTTCTTATCACTCTTGGAACTTTGGGGAGAGACCCCACTGTTGTCCCCAGTGAAGCGGTAGAGGAGGTTTCTGCTTTTTCAGGGACCTCTTGTTTTGTTTGAGCCTTCTCATGCTGTTTGAGCTTGCGGAGTTGTCTCTTGGCTTGCCTTCGCTGTTGAGTGGTCGGCTTTGTTTTGACGATCTCCCAATTTTCATCTTCTAGGAGATCGGGATGTACCCATATTGGCTGTCCTTCTGGTGTTGGGTAAGGCACCAGCTCTTGGGACGTTTGGGTCATTTTTATCACCTTGAAGGAAGTAGTGACTTTTTCCTTTGGTGATTTGGATGTTTGTCCATATGACACCATGTTAACGGAGGCAGACCCATAGTTTTTGTCAAAGGTGATGACTCCGTTTTTCCACATCTCGTTGATCTTCTCTCTCACAACGAAACATTGGTTGAGAGGATGCAAGACCATTTGGTGGTATGGACAATATCGGGGATCGTTGGTTTTGCCAACATCTCCCGGTCTTTTAGGGTCAGGCAAGGTGAGTTTGCCATTTGCTAAAAGAGCCCCAAATATTTCTTCAACATCTTCATCGAACGGGTATTTCTTTTCTACTCGTTCTTTGAAGGCATCAGAGAGTTAAGGTCTCTTACCTGCAGCTTTATTTTCAGCTTTCTTTGGTGGCTGAGGAGCTGACTTGGTTTGCACATTGAGAACCTCCTTTTTCTATGGCTTGGAGGTTGGAATGGCGGTCTGCTCCTTCTTTGATGACTTCTGACTGTTGAGGTCTTTGATCACCATTTCAGCCTCCATAGATGCTTCTAGGAGTTCTCCCAAGTTTTTTGATTTGTTGCCAATGATCATGGAGCGGATCCGTGCTCTCATGTTGTTTCGGCAAATGTCGAGTAGCGACGCTTGTGGCAGCACAACTGAGCATTTGTATGCCATTGCTTTCCACTTGTGAATGAAGTCGTATGTCGACTCATTCTCTCCCTATTTAAGGCTGCAGAGTTGAGCCACAGTAACAGGATGATCCTCATCTTTGAAGTGGGTCAGGAAACGTGTCTCTAGCATGTTCCAGTTTTGAATGGAGTCTTCTGGCAGAGTGGAGTACCAATCAAAGGCCGTACCTTTTAGGGTACTTGCAAAGAGCCGGATCTTGAGTGCATCTTGATCCGCAATCGTTCCTGTCAGGATCTTGAAGTGGATGACATGCTGTCTGGCTGAACCTTTCCCGGTATACATTTGGAGAAGAGGTTGTTTGAACTTTTGGGGAAATGGAACCGAGTCCATCCATAAGGGATATGGTGGCTTGATCCCATGCTCCTTCAGTGTATCCTCTTCTTTTGCTTTGGCGAGGATATTGTCCACGTCCTTTTTAGTAAGGGCGCGTGACTCATCTTCTCCACCGTTTGCCTCATCTTATGGAGGAACTTCCTCATTGTTTGGTGGATGCTGGAGAGTGAGAAGGAGGTTTTCCATCAGAACCTATATTCTTTGTTGTCCTTGCTCTAGCTGCTGAATGCGTAGAGCCATGTCGTCATGTGGTGGAGGTTGCTCAGAGTTTGTGACCAAGACATTCATCCTTCGTGAGTCGAAAGAGGATACCGTCTTAGTGACAGAGCTGGAGCTCATTCTTTTAGATGAAGAGCCCGAGGAATGATCACTCCGATGTCCCTGGCTTGAAGGAGTGGGAGTGTCTTCCTGATGTCTTCTCGTCCGGGAAACGCTGCGAGTCACCGGTCGTCTGACATGTATTTTCGTCGCTGACTTTTGGCGTCTTTTGGTTTTGCCAACCATGTGGATAGTAGCAACTTGGTCGGGTCTTTCTTTTTCGACCCATTTTTGGGAGATTTGAAGCTCAGAATGCTGGGTTCTTTGCTTCTCTAATCTCTTTTGTCGATATACCGCGCGGCGACGTATGCGACGAGCAATTTGAGCTTCGGTTAGCTCGGGCTGTGCTCTGGCAACGAAGGACGTGGTCCCTCGTGCGCAGCAACTGAGCTTGTCTTCCTTGAAGACTGGCATGGACAGGATTTGGACGCGGTCCTTTGCCTGTCGCAGTGAAGCTTTAAATTTTGCAAGCTTGTCCCCTGTTGAGATGAAGGGTCGAGTTACAGGAGAGCAGGCCCTGGAAAGTTCTTGTCGAGGCCTTGTGATGCACGACTTGATTTTGGGCTTGTATGAGCAAGCGGGCTCGTGCTGAGTAGTTTTTGTAGTTCGGTGGAGGGCAGGTTTCTCTCCTTTGATGTAAACAAGAGGATAAAACCGGTTCTCCTTGAGAGGAGCCGGGTATGCTGGCTTTGCAGATGTCCGGGACCTTCTTTGTTTTGGTGAAGGTCGCGGGGACCAAGTCTTGGGACAGACTTGGTTTTTTGTAGGTTGAGGCCTTATGGGATTGCCACGAGCCTCAGGTTTCTTGGTGACCGCCTTTGGTGTCGGGGGTAGCGACACGTTGGGGGGCGGTCTTCTTCTTCTTAGCAGGCACCGTCTCTTTTGAGGGGCAGTGGGAATGGTCCCAGTGACTCGAAGACGATGGTCCGGGGAGTGGAGGTCGACCCAGTGTTTTGGGAGTTGCTGAGGGAGGTGATGCTTTGGCAGCTGGCGGGGCGCTTGCAAGTGCCCTTGCTTTGCTTCTCTTGAAGCATGACTTGGTACTTGTTCTCATCGAAGGTGATGGTCAACGAAGCCGCCATTGTTGGTTTTGAAAAACTTTTCTGAAACAAGACCACATCCATTAGTAATCACAAGAATATGGTGATCATAAATGGGCTATACTATGATTTTGTCTTTTCAAATCGCTCAGGGGCATGGCCCATTCTGAGCGTAATGAAGAAGGCCAAAAGCCATAGATGGTGCAATTGTTCTAAATACAAGTATGGTCGACTCGAAATGAGCGTTCCAGGGACCGCTAGAAGCAATTCTAAACCTTAATTGAAATTACCGAGAAGCGAAGCTCACTCGAGGTAAAATGATATAAGGTTAGAGATACAAATGTGTCGGTCGCGAATACAGCATACCCAAAAGGGCATACTAGCACCGTTAGATACAAATGTTGTAAATCGCATCCTTGAAGGACACGAGATGGGATTTTTTGAAATATCAAGATTGAATTCGCAAAAGAGAGCAAATGGTATTCCAATCCGAATACAGGTTCAAACATTTCTGCGAGCCTATATCCGAAAAAGGAAAGAACCAGGATTTCTCAGATTTGAATCCAATAGTGACGAGAGTTTTTTTTTGAAAAGTCAAGATTGAATTCATAAAAGAGGGCAAATGGTATTCCAATCCGAATACAGGTTCAAACATTTCTGCGAGCCTATATCCGAAAAAGGAAAGAACCAAAATTCCTCCAATTTGAGAACAATAGTGACAGAAGTTTTTTTTTTTTAGAGTGCACATAGGTCTTCCAATTCGGTCTTATGAAACCTTAGTGGATAGATTAGCCCCCAGGTAAGGGTATGATTACTTAATGAACCCGTTTGAAAGACCCTTACCTCGAATAGTCTAGCTGCCTCCACACTCTGGACAAGGCTTTTCTTAGATCCACTTTGGTCAAAGAACGCAATTGGTGCAACCTTAATGCTCTCTCTTTTTTTTTTGAAAGACCTCCAATGGACTCATCAAAGAGAGGAAAATGGCCCCTCCCAATCCGAACGTTGGTTCAAACATTTCTGCGAACCATTGTATGAAAAGGAAAAGAACCAAAGTTTCTCTAATTTGAATCCAAAAGAGAAAATTTTGAAAAGGTTTTTTTTTTAACTTTTTTTTTTTTTTTTAAGATCTCCAATGGACCCATCAAAGAGAGGAAAATGGCCCCTCCCAATCCGAACGTTGGCTCAAACATTTCTGCGAGCCATTGCACGAAAAGGAAAGAACCAAAGTTTCTCTAATTTGAATCCAAAAGAGAGAAATTTGAAATTTTTTTTTTTGAAAAACGTTTTTTCTGAAAGATCTCCAATGGACCCATCAAAGAGAGGAAAATGACCCCTCCCAATCCAAACACTGGCTCAAACATTTCTGCGAGCCATTGTAGGAAAAGGAAAGAACCAAAGTTTCTCTAATTTGAATCCAAAAGGGAGAAATTTGAAAAGTTTTTTTTTTGAAGTTTTTTTTTTTTTTTTTTTTTTGGAAAGATCTCCAATGGACCCATCAAAGAGAGGGAAATGGCCCCTCCCAATCCGAACGTTGGCTCAAACATTTCTGCGAGCCATTGCACGAAAAGGAAAGAACCGAAGTTTCTCTAATTTGAATCCAAAAGAGAGAAAACCCCCCTTTTTTTTTTGTTGAGAAAAGAAAGAATGGAAACAAGTTCAAAGAAAGAAGTTCCCAAAGAATCCCATCTCATGTTTTTTTTTAGATACAAGATCCAACATAGGCCACCAACTAGAAGGGAGCCAAGGATTCTAAGCATCGTGTTCTCAATTGAACGAGTCCCACCGGGTATGACAACTTGATGGACCTGTCTTTTTCTTTCTTGCCTTCCTCCGTCCCGGGTCCGCTGGGGTGTGGCGGGGCAAAGAGAAAAAAAAGAGCAAGCATCAACATTTTTTTGTATGGGTCTGCCAGATTTTCTATTCTACTTGGAATTTGAAATGGTGATCCGGAGATTCACCTTCACAAGTAGAAAAGGAAATCAACTTTTTTCTAACTTTCCATTTCACATATATTTTAAAGAAAGAGACAAAATTTTTTAATGCCGTGAAAGGCGATTTTCATTTGTTTGCCGTGAAAGGCGGTTTTGCCGTGATAGGCGATTTTGTGCCGTAGAAGGCAGTTTACAAATCTCATCAAAATGTAAAGACAAGAAATGTGATTTTTATGTCTCTTTCAAAAAAATACACAATACAACAGAAAAGTAAGAAAAGGAATCTGACTTCTCAAGAGATCGTGGGGACTCGTCCAGATCGACGGTCGCGAGTCATGTATGGGCTCCACCATCGTCCTTCAGATGAGAACATTTGATGCTTTGATTCACTTGGTTTGGCTTGGACCTCAGATTTTTAGAGGATAAAGACCAAGAGAAGGTCTTATATCTAATAAAAAACCAAGTAGACGGGCTGAAAAGCCGCATCTAGGCCATGTTGGATAGAAGAAGAGAGGAGATCTTGGGGGGGTGGCCCCCCAAGGGACTTCAATCACCTTGTAGTGCTTGCAGCAGAGTTTCTTCAAGGCAAGAGAGCTTCTTTTTGTGTAGAGATTTCTAGGACAATTTCTTCAGAACTCTTCAGATGATTTTTTCGGACAATTTTCAGGACCACTTCAGACAATTTTTCTGGACCCTTTCTCCTTGGAATGACCGCCTATTTATAGGCTTTTGGTGGCCATTAGGAGGGTTTTATGGGCATTAATGGTATTAATGCTCCATGATGGGAGGAGTTACAAGATTTAATTCTTTATATTGTAACTCCTTTTTCTTGGATTTTGATTGGTCGATGGAGAATAATGGGCATTTAATCTCCATGATGATGGGAGTTTCATGATTAATTACCATGATTAATCTCCATAATGATAGGAGTTACATGGTTAATTGTCATGATTAATTGGACTTGTAACTCCCATTTCTTACCTTCTGATTGGGCCGTTCAAAATAATGAGTTAATGACCCTAATAAATTGCCATAAAAGGGTCATTTAACTTCATTAATTGGCTGCCGAGTCGCTTGAAGAGTCGCGAGCCGCGCCGCGTCTTTTGGAATTCTTCTTGCGATGATCATCAATGGATCCGTACGTTGCTTGATGTCAGATGACGATGAAAATTCAGACATTGGTTGCCACTAATGGGCCGGCAACATTTGTCCAGTCGATTTCTTGATCGGTCAGGCAGAAAGTGTGCTTTCTTGGTCGGCCGGTTGGCAGTTTCGGAGTGTCCGATGATGATCAAATGATTTCGATGGTGGATCTGTGATGTTGACGAAGATCGACGGATATCATGCCTCAAAAATCAGATTTTAAGAAAATCACAGGGGCCAAACATTGCGAAACATGAAAAAGAACGGAAAAAAGACACTTTTGGCGGAAATCCGGCGACCCGGATTTCCTAGGTCGCCGGCGGCCATGCACCCATGGTCGCCGGCGGCCATGGGGCTGGCGACCTTGGGCCATGGTCACCGGCAACCATGGCCAAAGGTCGCCGGCAACCTTGGACTTTGGTCCATTTTCCGGTCGCCATTTCTTGGTCGTTTCCCGGGCTTTTTCGCTTCTGTTTTCTCCTGTATTTTTCTTTGACATTTCTCCTCATTTATTGGCTTAATTCCTCTGAAGAAAACCTGTCAAAGGGCTGTACAAATCAGAGCACAAAGTTTCCTATTTTTTGGAAAAGTCAAAGACTCTGTAGCCGATTTTCCGCCAAGAGTTGAAACTGGGTCAAACGATGTCGGAATGACCTGAAATTTGAGGTGAACCTTCTTGGGAATTAGATAGGACCAACCATGGGCTTTTATTTGAGTTTTGAAGCCGTTTGGGGTCTCGTCGATTCTTGACTTGATTTCATCGTGCGGAAGATGTCGAGCTTTGACGTACGGTCATCCGATGTCCGATTGACCTGAAATTTGACGGGGAGCCTATTGGACTCATTTTGAGATGATCCATTAGCTCCGATTTTGGTGCCATGGTCCCGGGGAGCTTCACCGCTGGTAGGCTTGATTTTGCTTCGGAGCATCAAAACCGGGTCAAACGTTGTCGGAATGACCTGAAATTTGACGTGCAGCCCTTCGGAAGCATGTAGAAGCTACTCATGTGTTTTGTTTGATGAGTGGCAACATCAGAGGTTCTCGCCGCCGGGA
Source organism: Persea americana (assembly GCA_029852735.1). Taxonomy (NCBI): domain Eukaryota; kingdom Viridiplantae; phylum Streptophyta; class Magnoliopsida; order Laurales; family Lauraceae; genus Persea; species Persea americana. The sequence goes on along the minus strand of CM056820.1, from coordinate 11,267,311 downwards.
GGCTTGATTTCGCCGTTCAAGAGTTGATGGAGGGTCAAACGGTGTCGGTTTGACTTGAAATTCGACATGGAGCCTTTTGGAGGTATTTTGAGATCATCCATAGACTCTGATCGAAGATTTGATGTATTTGACACTGTCGCCGTCGGGAGCTCCCGCTCAGCTGTCGGAGGATTGAAGTTAGGCCAAATAGTGTCGTAATGGCCCGAAACTTCATGCGTACCCTTCTTTTGGCTACTTTGAAAGATCTTGTAGTTTTTTGTTTGGTTTTGCCTGTTTGTAGTAGGATGCGGCTCCATATAGCTTTTGATGTTGATGAGGCAAAGTGACATTTTTGGTGTCAACACATGCCACTATGGATTGTTTTAATAAAACCATCACCTTTAGATTGAAAGGGGCACAAGCAGAATTGATAATATTGGAAAACAGGAAGGGCACTCAAACATGATTCATTTCATCTTTGAAAGCTAGTAGATTATTGCAGAGTGGTTGTGAAGCATTCATCGAGCTTATCACAGAGGATAAACAATCCCAATGGGTGGAGGAAATCCCTGTTGTTTGTGAATTTCCGGATGTTTTTCCGGAAGATATCCCGGGATTACCACCAATTAGGCAGATTGAAATTACAATCAAACTTCTTCAAGGACAACTCCGATCTTTACTGCTCCATACCGAATGGCTCCAGCAGAATTGGGTGAATTGAAGCTTAAGTTGCAAGATTTATTAAACAAATGTTTCATTAGGCCAAGCGTTTCACCTTGGGGAGCACCAGTTTTATTTTTAAAAAAGAAAGATGGAAGCTTGAGAATGTGCATTGACTACAGAAGATTAAATAATGTGACCATTAAGAACAAATATCCATTGCCAAGAATAGATGAATTCTTTGATCAATTGCAAGGAGCAGCTTACTTTTCCAATATTGACTTGAAACCCGGGTACCATCAGTTGAGAGTTAGAGACTCAAATGTGCCAAAAACAGCTTTTTCGAACAAGATATGGGCGCTATGAATTCTTTGTAATGCCTTTCAGCCTGACGAACGCACCAATAGTATTCATGGCTCTCATGAATAAAGTATTTGCATAATACTTGAATCATTCTACAATGGGTTTCATTGACGATGTTCTCGTGTATTCCAAGAGTAAGGAAGATCATGAGCAGCACTCGAGTACGTCATTGCAACTTTTAAGGGACAACCAGCTATATGGAAAGCTCAGTAAGTGTGAATTTTGGTTGGAAAATGTTGCTTTTCTTGCCACATTATCTCTAAAGAAGGCTTAGCAGTGAATACATCTAAAATAGAAGCAGGTGTCAGTTGGAAAAGGCCGAGCAGTGTGACAGAAATTAGAAGCTTTTTAGGATTAGTAGGCTATTATAGAAGATTTGTCCAAGGATTCTCATCCATTGCATCACCCTTGACAAAATTGACTCGGAAAAGTGTTCCGTTTCTATGGATCGAGCAGTGTGGAACAAGCTTCCAAGAGCTAAAAAGAAGATTGACCATAGCACCAATCCTTACATTACCGTCGGGCAGTGGCAGATTCATTGTATACACAGATACATCAAATGTGAGATTGGGTTGTGCATTGACGCAGGATGGCAAAGTAATTTATTATGGCTCAAGACAATTGAAAGATCATGAGAGAAACTATGCAACTCATCACTCAGAATTGGTAGCAGTCATCTTTGCCTTGAAGATGTGGAGACATTACCTCTACGGAGAAAAATACGAAGTCCATTCAGACCACCGAAGTTTGCAATACTTATTCTCGCAGAAAGAATTGAGTATGAGACAAAAACGGTGAATGAAATACATTAAAGACTATGATTTTCCAATCAAGTACCATCCAGGTAAAGTGAATGTAGTTGCAGATGCCTTCAGCAAAAAATCAGTGATTATGGTCAGCTTAAGAGGAGTCGGTGTTTTCCAGCAGTTTGAGGAGCTGGGAGTGGAAGTGCAGCCATTGAGGAAGGGTGTGATGTTAGCAAACATGACTGTATCGGAGCCTATCTTCATCCAAAGAATCAAGGACATTCAGTTGCAAGATCCAGACTTGGCCAGGATTGTGCAGCACATTGCAGAACGCTCAGATTTTAGGTTAGTGAACCGGACATTGTGTTTCCATGACCGGTTGTGTGTTCCTAAGGTGGATGATTTGAAGAATGAGATAATGATCGAAGCTCACGGCACAAGATACTCCATGCATGCGAGTAGCATAAAGATGTACCATAACTCGAAGGACAGATTTTGGTGGAACAACATGAAATGAGAGATTGCAACTTTTGTATCTCGTTGTTTGACTTGTCAGCTAGTGAAGGCAGAACATCGGAACCCACTAGGTTTGCTACAACCGCAAGAGATTCCGGAGTGGAAGTGGGAGCACATTACCATGGATTTCATCTCCGGTTTACCAAATACTAGCAAGGATAATAATGCAATATGAATTATTGTGGATCGTCTCACGAAGTCTGCTCACTTCATTCCAATGAAGATAGGGAATATGATGCATATGTTACCTCTCGCAAAATTGTTCGTCACTGAGATAGTTAGTCGACATGGTTAACCCGTCTCCATCACTTTAGACAGAGATATCGGATTTGTTTTGAGATTTTGGAAAACTCTACTTGAGTCCATGGTACAAAGCTATTATTCAGCAAAGCGTACCACCCTTAGACGGATGGCCAATCAGAATGGACAATGGACAATACAGACTCTTGAGGATATGTTATGTGCTTATGTATTAGACTTCAAAGTACAATGGGATGAGTATTTACCGCTCTGTGAGTTTGCTTACAACAATAGCTACCACTTGAGCAACAGAATGACACCTTTTGAAACATTGTATGGCAAAAGATGTAGGACTTTGGTTTGTTAGGAGTAAGTTGGTGTCCGTAGTTTTCATGGACCGACTATAGTTGGGGAAACTAGTGACAAGGTCAAATTGATTCATGAGCGTTTGAAGGTTGCCCAGAGTAGACAGAAGAGCTACACTGATACTCATCGGAAATAATTGCAGTTTTAAGAGGGTGACAAAGTGTTCTTAAAGGTATCACCGGTCAGGGGAACCTTGAGGTTTGGGCAGAAGGGCAAGCTAGCAAGGAGGTTTATCGGGCCATACGAAATTTTAAGTAAAATCATAGATGTTGCCTATAGACTTGCTTTACCACTGGAACTCTCCGGGGTACACAATGTTTTCAACGTCTCCAAGCTAAAGAAGTATGTGCCTAGTCCTTCACATGTACTACAGCATGAGCCACTAGAGATTCAAAAAGATGCTACGTATGTTGAAAAGCCAGTTAGGATCATTGACATGAAGGAACAAAAGTTGAGAACTCGAACTATTCATTGGGTCAAGGTGCTTTGGGAGAATCACGGGCTGGAAGAAGCGACATGGGAATTGAGAGATCAAGTTCAGAAAAAGTATCCCCTTTTACTGCCGGAGGTAAATTACTTTCATTTGCTGGACCAAATGCCCTAAGAGGTGGATGATGTAAGACCCCGACCCAGATCATAATGATTAGTGCTAATTAAGTGGACGCTTAGGCTTACTTGGAATTAGAGATAGTTGGATTAGAGTGTGGTTAGATTTAGTCTTACTCATAGCTCTAGGAATTTTGACAACATTTGGATTCAGTCTGACACACTCAGGGGTGCCCTGGGTTACAGATGTAAGCATTGGGGATAATTTTGAATTTCAATAAATTATGATTTTCAATCATTTTTTGAAAGATTTTGTTATTATCCACTACTTTCATATTCATTCCATCCGTGTCCAAAGCCCAGAAACTCGGTTTTAGCCCAAAAAGGATAAAATTGCCTTTTCACACTCAAATATGTGCACGATTTTCAAAATCTCCAAACCATGCAAAATTTATACTTTTTGGAAACTAAATGTTTCGAGGAACATTTCTTCCTTCTTCGTTGATCTCATCTAGGGCCCGCATGAGGGGTTTTCAGCCACTTGAAGTCGTAGACCTGGTGGGGCCACTCCCCACCTACACAAACCGTTTCTCTCCCTCACCCTCATTCAAATCCATTTCAGCTTCAGAAAACCCATAACCTGAGGAGAGCTTCTTCCCCTCCTCCACTTTCTTCCTCTTGTAGGTTGGGTTTGGGTTAGGTGACCTTGGGCTAATGGGCTGGACTGGGTTAGGTGGGTTTGGGCTAATGGGTTGGACTGGCCCAGGTCAGGTTGGGTCCAAAAGGAAATGGTTCAGGCTAGGAAGGTGGGGTCCAGTGGAGATTGGTCGGGTTGTTATTACCAGGGACTAGGTTTTGCAGACTTCGATCTGCTCATTGGATTTTAGGTCACGATGAGTCAACTTTCGGGACAATCAGAGGCTCAGAAATGATAGGTGATTCTTCAAGTGGGCACCCCCGGGGCGCGGGACCTGCTGCTATGATTTTGATTCTCCTGTCGGATCTCGGAGTTCTATATATGGACGGAAAGCTCTTGACGAGAAGAACGTGATGAGCCAACTCCCAAGGCGATCAGTGTCGTGACCCCGGACCGAGTCCCTGATCCGGGCCCGCGACGAGTGTGTCGAACTATGATTATCCCACAGGTTTCCACGGTGAGGATTTCCAAAACAAATATGAAACTATCTCACACGAACGATGATTTGCGGAAGCGTACAAGTAATCTCAATCACACTTATCAATACAAAACTGATGATTCCAAAATGCATAAGTTAATTGAATCAAAGGACATAAACATTCAGAGAGAGAATGTGTAATGTAGCATATCCATAAATTAAACTTCAAGTTTCAAAATAACAAAAGTAAGTTAAGTTTATGGTTACATTTCCCAAGTATAAAAGGGCCAAGAAAGGCCATACATCCTAAACTAACAAAACAACCCCATCCAAGTGTGTCGTACTCAAGACCCCACCCGACGTCTGGAGGACGTCGTCGGGTTGCAACTCACGGGCTGGGGGTGGCTCAAAAGCCTCCTTCGAGCGCTCCTCCTCATGAGCAACGATGCTTGTATCTAAATACCAAAGCAACGGATTAGACACGACGGTCTGGCAGGTGATCAATTTAGGCATAATACAAATCCATTGAAATATGAGATAATCAGTGCTTAAAACATGACATGAGTTCTAAACAAAACATGTCTAGTGTAAAAAGCAAAACTTGCATGATTTTGAGAAAACATCATAATTCATCAACCCACATTGAGCTTATCATTTCTCCGTCATACGTGATGACAAGAGCAAGCAAAATGAGATAAAACAAAACAAAACAAAACGAAACGAAAGCCCGAGCGACACAAGGTGTGCGGGAAAACCGGCTGTGGAACCGGGTAAAACAAAAATGTGTATAAATACACGACTAATCTGTAGATTGTGTCGCGGCCCCGGACCAAGATCCGGGCTCGCGAGTAAGGGTGGTGATGTGAACATACATTAATAAAAATCATACATTCACTTAATTTCCCACAGGTTTCCGCGGTGAGGATTCCACATACATTCACAAAACGTTTACATTAGTGCGGAAGCGTGTAGCAAATCAAATTCTTAATCCATTTTCATCATATGAGACTGATAAACGCATACAAGTGACATGATGTCAGAATGAGCAATGATTTCCTTGGCATTCCCAAAATGTAAAGTTATAAGTTTATCAAAAGATTAGTTAAATTCACATTTCCCAAAAACAAAGGCCAATACAATCCAAAAGTATATCTCAAAAGTAAACCAATAATCCCCCAAAATGTGTACCAACTTGAAGCTCAGACCAATGTCTACATGATATTGTCAGCTTGCCATTCGACTAGACGTTGCGGTTCACCGACCGCCTCCTCAGGCTCCTCCTCATAGGCAATAACTGGGACTGGACCTGAGTACCACAAAAATGGGTCAGACACGACGGTCTGGCAGGTGGATGAATAGATAATACAATAAGAGAAATCGAAAGATAACATTTACAAGACACTGACATCTATCCACGCATGTATTTCCATAAAACAAGACAAATCATATGCCAAAATATCTAAATAAAGTAAAACATGCAGGTGATCAAGAATAGGGAGCTAGCAAGATGGCAACCACAGTAGAGCTAAATCCTCTCCATCACTAAAGTGATGAGAGCACAATCTGTGCATTGGGCTCAACACACGAAGTGACGAAAACCAATCATATATCTAGACAAGACCATGGCCGTGGAACCGGGTAACGGGACAGGACGAGATCCAAGTTGCAACTGGCGGGAGCACGAGGGGGAGGCCCAAGTCAGTTGATCAGACTGACAAGGATGTCCAAGCCTAGTGGTGCCAACTCATAGGTTACATGAGAAATCAAAACATTTACCAAAACCATGTCGGTATAAAACACTCTAACAGATGGGGCATGTTGCTCATTGGCACACATTTCATATCATTATCTTTCCATGCATAACAGGGCTGGCAGGGCATGTCGAGTATATAAATCGTAGTTTAAGATAAAACTAGTAATGTCGGGAGAAATCGGGTTAAGACAAGTTTAATTTAATTAAACAGTGTGACGATTCCGTACACAATTACGGACTATGCATTGAGACTTCCATGTTCACGCAATAGGTATAAGGACCTTGTATGTCAACTATTGCTCTTAGCATGGTACTCGAATGGTGATAGACATCCCAAGTTTCCTTGTACAGTTTGGTAAATCTACAAATCTCAATACATATCCAAAGTGGTATTCCTTTCCAAGTAAATCTCCTTATGTCATCCCCTAGGTCTTTCCAAGGTGGTAGGGCATCACAACAACCCGTCCAAGCCATAAAATATCATATCTAAAAACAATGGAAAAGACCCAGGAATTCTGCACAGTTCGCTCAAGCGGACAGGAGGTTCGCTCGAGCGGACTGGTTCAGTTCAGGAGGGCTCCAGTGAAGAATGGGGAGGCTCGAGCGAACATAGTTCTGTGAGGGGTTCGCTCGAGTGAGAATAAGTTCGCTCGAGCAAACTACTCTGAATCAGGAAGGGTCGAGCGAAGAACTAGGGTGGCTCAAGCGAACAACTCTCTAGAAGGGGTTCGCTCGAGCGAGTTTTGGATTCGCTCGAGCGGACTACTTCGTGTCAGAAAAGGTCGAGCGAAGAAAGGTGGAGGCTCGAGCGACCAATGTTCTGTGAGGGGTTCGCTCGAGCAAACTGCTCTGGAACAAGAAGGCTCGAGCGAAGGAACAGGTTGGCTCAAGCAAAGGAGGTTCTGTGAAGGGTTCGCTCGAGCGAATAGAGGTTTGCTTGAGCGAACTGCTTCAGAAACACTCCGTTTCAGCAGTCCGAACCTCAACTTCTCTTCCACTCAAAACCTCAATCAAGCCAACTTTCAACACAACATTTATGGCATTTTCATCTATTCAATTCACCATTTATTTCTCCCACATCTATACATTCGCAACCATCACATTCATAATGGTTTCCAATGTCATTCAATGCCAAGAATGGCCATCATAAATGAGAATGTAAAAATTGACAAAACACTAACTTAATGTACAAAATCTCAAGAGAGTAATTAAGAGAAAAGAAAGCTCATTAACATGCATGCTTCCAAAAATCAATGAAAGACATAAACATAGGAAAGTGCCATCATTGTCAAAATTCATATTTCTCTAAAAACTAACAAATCATAAAACAAATCCATTCATCCACTTGCCTTAGCCTCCAATCAAGCTAATAAGCTCTAATCACACTCTCAAGCTCAAAATCCTCTATCTACACAAAAATCCCCAAAATACATTCATTACAAGCCCTAAAATGGCAAAACTATGAAATAGAAAGGGACAACTTCCAATAACCAAGATGGAGCATCTCAAAGACTAGAAGAACAGAAATCCAAGAGATGAGAAGAAGAGCTTACATGGAAGGCTTCCAAATACACAAGGCTTGCTCAATGAAGATCTTAGAGTGAAGGGTTTTCTCTAAAAAAGACTATCAATAGAGAGCTTAGAAGGGGAGGAAGAAGGTTGCAACCTCTAATCTACCTTTAGCAATGGTTTGGGGAGTGCTTGGATGAAGAAGAAGCAAGAAGAAAAGTGCAAGGAAACCCTAGGCAGCTGCACTCTCTTATCTCAAAGGAACTTTGCAAGAAAGGGGAAGAAGAAAGGGGACTCTTCCTTATATAGGAAATGAAGGAGGGTCCCACAACTTAAAAATCTAATTGGACTAAAACATCGCTCTACGGGCTTCGGACGGATTCGACGAAGAAAGAAGAATTGATCGTCGAAATTTCTAATTCCCAAAAAGTGTATATTTTTCGGGTTTCGGAGATATCAAAAATAGTGTCCAGATTTCATGCAAAAAGACTGTTTTACCCCTATCATTAGCAAAGTAAGGTTTCGAGGTCTCGGATAGAAACAGGGCAAATACGAAAGTTGTCGGGAATCATAAAATAAGTCAAATAGGGCAAGATACAGATTTTTCCGAATATCACATGAATCCCAAAACTCACACAAGACACAATAAAGGAACCCCCAAAGAGTCTCACTAACTCAAAAAAGTTTCCAAAATAATTCAAATTTATAAAAAGCTATTCTAATCCAAATTTAACCAAATACCACTAATCTCACTTATAACTAAAATACGTCTTAATTAACACTAATCGGAAACTCTCGGGGCGGGGTCTTACAGATTGTCCTTATGTTTAAGGACCCCCTAACTAGTGGACCAGACTGAGAGGGCAGTCCAAGCTCAGCAATATTCAATGATATTCATGTATGAACAAAACTTATCGATACACATACAAATCTTGTCGAAAATAGGGGGAATACAATTATCAAGGCAAGGCAAATTGAAACTAAAGAAGAGTGGCATAATGCATAACAAAATGAAGCTGAAAGGTGTTCCCCAATATAGTTCTTGAATAATTCAAAACGAAACTTATACTTGTAAAACAAAGCAAGTGCTAAAGCAATATTCATTGTATCAAATGACGATTCCAAAGCAAATTTTATTAAGCATACGTTAAGACCTTTCCTTTGATCTTCATGTGGTTGAGACTCAAATGTCTAAATGAAAAGGAATTGGTGTTCCGCAAGTTAAAGGGCATTCTAAGGCCTCAAGTACACAAACTCAAGTTGAAAGTTCCTAATCATATTCAGGTTTTCATCCACAAGAAAATTTCACAAAACAGGTCTAATTTGAAAACTCGGTCAGCTCTCGGTCACCTATTGGCTAGCTGAGTAGGTGACTGTCAGCTAGCCGCCAGCTGACCGCCAGGTCTCCTGACAGGAAAAACACCATTTTGTAATTGGAACCTTACTGGAGCTCGGTTGGCTGTCGGCTGACCGAAGTGACCATGTCGGTTAGCCGATAGTTGACCGAAAATCCTCTGTTGGAAAACAGGATACTAGAAATGGAACCGAACTAAATTCAGTTGGCTTTCGGCTGATCAAAGTGGACATGTCGGCTGACCGCCAGCTGACCAACTGTGCACGACAGCCCAGTTCAAGTCAGAATTCCAGTTCTTCCTTCCTCTATTCACTTTCCACTCCACTTCCTTTCCTTCTTTGTTAAATCCATGCACATCACTTGAGCCTCCATGCTCTCCAAGGGGCCATTTCCACACAATTTTAACAACCAACACATTCCTACATTTCACAACATATTCCTCCATTCTTTCATCCATTCACAGAACATTTAGGCAAGATGAAAAACACTTAAATTGAATAGTAACCCATCAAAATTAAAACCATTAACACATGCATTTCAACTAAGGCAAAGTTTCAAACCATAATACATACTTGGAACAATACATTGTTCAAACTAACATGGAAACAAAACCAAACCGTTGAAGATAAAATGTTCAAACATGCATGCATCAAGAAAAGCTAAAATGATCACTTGCCTTGACAATAGCTAAGCCCAAAGATTTCTCAAAAATCCTACCCAAAGCTGAGCCATGAAATCTACAAGGAAACCCCATGAAACCATTCAAAAATCACCATTTTTGGTTAACCAAAACCCCCATTTCAAAAATGGGTTTGCATGTTAGAGAAATGGGTTCCTAAAGAGCTCAGAAGACTACATTGAAGAGGAGAAAGAGAAGCCCCACCTGAAGCTTGCTAATCAAGGAGCAAGGACGAAAATGGTGGTTCCCTCCATCAAGAATATCAAAGAAAAAGGTACCAATAGAGAGCTTGGATTGAGAGGAAGAAGAGAGTAACTTTAGATTTTGAGTTGGAGGTCTCTAACTATGTGATAAGTCCACAAAATTATAGTTTTCATTCATCATTTCATATGCATTTGTGGACTTAATTAGGTTAATTGCATAGAATTACACTTAATTTCATGATTTCATGCATTTGAGCATCAAAGTTGGAATCTTAGTCAAATTTGGTCAAAATTCATTACATTGCATGACTTTTGTGAAATTAGGGATTTTCATCTCATTCATCACCCAAAAATTAGTTCTTTTGGCTTCACTAATGCATACCTTCTAATCTTGACGCCATGTGCTATTTTTGGAAAGTTGGGTATTTTTGGTGTATTAATTAGGCATGTAGGGCCCCATGCATAGTCCATTTAGGTTCCTCACACTTGATTATTATTGACATCATTTAATTTCATTTTTGTAGGATAAATCAAGAGTGGGACCTGCATTGGTGAAATTTGAGAGAGATCAAAGGCGGGACACGCTTCATGGTGGGCCACATATCTTAACATCTTGGTGGAGTTGGAAAGATTGAAAAATCTCAAAGATGGAAAGGGAATCAAATAAGCAAGCAAAGAAAGAGTCCAAGCATGCCTTGGACGTCCAATATGAGTCCAACACACTCCATTCCATGCCAAACATAGAAGTTTCCTTAATTGCACAATTATTCCCGGATTTTTCAGGGGCAACAAATTTAAATGGACATAACTCTCAAACCTAGTATCGGATTCGTGCAATCTACCTATCGTTGGAAATCTCTTTTCGAGTAGATATCCGTGGAGTCCAAGATAGCATAAATCAGAGCTATATTGAGGGAGATATGACCTCGGAAAATTACTTGTTATAATTCTATGCAGGAATTACAAGAAGTTTTCAAAATTGGCAACATGAGAGATGTTTGAGAAGTTCAATTTGGCAAGACTTGGAGCCCAAGAGACCACACTTAGTAGCAAGTCTTTTCCAATTCAAAATCTTTCCAAGTGTGAAGACTAACTTGAGTCTTAAGCAAGAAATCTCTCCAAATAAGGAAACAAGTCCTAAAAGAGAGGAGATTCTTTTCTAAAAAGGAGGCATCAACATCTATAAAACCAACCCAAAAGGGGATGGAGGCATCACACATCCAGCCCTCTCTCCAATTCCCTTCTTTCATTTCTTCCTTTCTTGTTTTCCATTAGTATTTTCTTTATTTATTTTATTTTGGTAGTCTTGTGTCATGTCCAAGGATTTATTTTGAAGGAGAATTTTTGTGAAGGAGAAGTTGTAAAGATGTAATTTTTAATGACAAATCAAGAAGCATTCTTTGCAATGGCGGGCTAATTTTCTTGATTAGAGCTATGGATGAAGGTAAGTAACTTCTTTTTATTTATTTAGTAATTCTAATTTTTGTTCCATGATTATGTGCTTAATGATTAATAGGCTTGTCTTCTTGCCCTACATAAATCTCCATTCTTAAATTCTGAAAATAAAAATTAGTTTTTGACTATTCATGCTTAGGTTTGATAGACCATGCTTAGGATCTAGATCTTTTGATGGTTTATACTTACTTTTGATGGGTAGTTCTTAAATTATTTTTATTCTTTTATGAGATGAAGGAAGTCTTGAATTTTGAATTTTTATGATTGAAAAGGGATTTTAAAAGTTAGATTTTCCAAATTAAAAACATTGATTTGTCTTTGATTTGAAGTAAAAATTGGAACAAATTAGGATTACTTGATAAATAATTTGCAGATGCTTATTGGATTCCCATGCTCTAATCACTTTCATTAATTTGTAGTTTTTCATCTTTCTAAATTAGTTGCTTGATTTTATATCTAAATATTCAAAACTTTCCTTGATTGTTATTAATTAGTTTTCTTAATCTAAAAGTTTCTTTAATTAGCTCCTTGTGGGTTTAACCCGTTCTTGCCATTGTCTCATCTAGACACCCGTGCACTTGCGGTATTTTATAATTGATATTGATCACATCAAGCTTTTGGCGCCGTTGCCAGGGAGCCAATTCAAAAGGAACCATTTAGTTAGGATTTCTAACATTAATTTTTGCATATCATGGCATATTTTTGTAGTTAGTTTCATTCATAGCTTGCATTAGATTTGGTTTTTGTGTTTCTTTATATTTGTGGTTGTTGTTTTTCAAGTTTGGTTTGTTGATTATTAGTTAATTTTCGGACTGATTTCAAGTGGTTACATAGAAGACAAATTTCAGCACTAATTTTTTCACAGATTTGACTTGTTTTCCCCCCAAACGTTCACACTATTAAATCCAGTCAAACGGACTCCTTTGGACTTGAAATTTTGCTGGATTGGACTTTGGTATATTGACTTTGAACCATCAAAATTTCAGAAAGAAATACGTTTTGGAAGTCCAACTTTTAGTGCCGCAAATAGGGCCAGTCAGTCGGGCAGATTCTGCAATCAACAGAAAAATTTGTTCAAGTAGCCAACTTCATGATACCATAACTTCTTCATTTTTTATCATTTTTAGTCTCTGTTTATTTTTTTTTATTCTTGCATATTAGGAGATTACATCCATTCATTGTTTTCTGGTTTTGGTTAATAAGAGTAGATCGTACATATCTGTAAACTTGGGCCTGTGCAACAGGTTCCAACACTTAGAATTTTTTTCAGCACTTGACAACATGGCCTCCATTTTACTTAGGACTGCATTCGTAGTTTTATAAGTGCATCTTTCATTCAAATTGCAGTAGCTTAGGGTTGTGAAATTTAGATTAGGTTGATTTTTCAATTTAGGAATTTTATTAACAATTTTTTTGCTATTTTTAGTAGATTATTTAGATCTAACATTTTAGTTGTTTTCTGTGAGGTTACAATCTGAATTTTGAAGGACTCTAAAAAGAAGGAAATTGAGGGGATTGCTTTGAAGCAAACAAGTTGCTCTTAGAATTGCTAAAATTGCTCTCAGAATTGCAAAATTGCTAAAAGAAAAATGCAGGTTAAGCTTTCACGGTTTAAAGATTTACATGGACCCGCTGTAAGAGTTTCTAAATTTTGCCACACGAATCTTTTACTTGCAAGTGGAGCTTGGATGGTTTAATTTTTGCGAAGTGTGAATGCTTGATTGACACACCATCTAATTGGACACACACTTAGTTGAGGGCAATCCACCCGAAAAAAGATAAGGTCTGGATTTCATTACCAGATCCTTGCCCATCTAGGTTAACCATCTCTCACATTAGGATCCTAACTTTAATTAAAATCAAGTAGCAACAAGACCCTAGGATTCAAGCTCGGTAGGACGAAGACCACTGACGGTTGCACCAATTGCTCTCTTTGACCGAAGTTGATGCCCAAGAAAGCCTTTGCTCCTACGGGTGCAACAGCTTAATTGTTCAGGGTACTGGTACTTAAGAGGGTTCATCCCCACCACTCCCTGGTGCCTAGTTAACTAAAGTTTCATAGGACCGAATTGGAGGCCCACGTGTTCTCTTCACTAGTTACGAGCTGTCTAGTGTTTAGGCCAATCCTAGGACTTTTCTTGTTCTCAATCCTTGTACGAGACTGCTTGATTTGTTTGTGCATCATATTAGAACTAGCATGGCCCTGCATACAGATTAGGCTAACATTTTTTTGTTAGAACCGGTGCATGCAATCCAAACCTGAAAAAAAAAATTGCGGGAACGTGAAAATCGAAGGTTGACTTGAATAAAGCCTGAGTTAGCGTTGACCATCATTGGAAGGTCATCAATTTTCGAAGAAAAAATGACTGATCACGTGGACCCACCCATGAATTTGAAGGACTACATGTACCCCACCAGGACAACTCAACCGTCCTGCATCACCCCGCCTCAGACCAATGCCACATTTGAGCTGAAATCTGGCATGATCCAGATGCTCTCAGTATTCCGTGGGCTAGACCAGGAAAACCCATACCAACATGTTAGGGAATTTGAGGACATTTGTGGGACCATGAGAATTAATCACATAACTGAAGAGGCCCTTAAACTTAGATTATTTCCTTTCTCCCTAAAAGAAAAGGCTAAAGCTTGGCTTTATGCCTTACAGGCTGGGTCCATCACTGCATGGGCCAAGCTAGTCGAAGAATTTTACAAAAAATTCTACTATAAGCAGAAAACCACTTCAATTAGGCAGGCCATCAATGGATTCCATCAAATGGAAGGGGAGACACTTTACAGTTAATTTGAACGGTTCAAGGACCTCTTAATCCAGTGTCCCCGCCATGGATTTGAAAAAATCCGATTGGTCCAGATCGTGTATGAGGGTTTGGATTACCCTACTAAGCAGATGGTGGAATATTTTTGTAGTGGAAAGTTTACACAGAAAACAACAGATGAAGCATGGACATTTTTGGAAGAAACCGCTGAAAATACACTGTAGTGGGCCCCTATCAAGAGAGAGCCCATCACACCCACCATTGTTAAAAAAGGGGGAATGTTCAAGGTTGAACCCAAAATTGAGGTAGATACTAAATCAGCCACATTGTTGAGGAGAATAGAGGCCCTAGAGATGAACCAAAAACCCACTCTAAACACTTTGGAGTCATTGAAATATAATCAGGCCATGAATGGAGGGATTGACCCAACAACTTTGGGTCAGGCCGAATCTGTTGATAATAGTCGGAGGTATGACCCATACTCCAGCACTTACAATCCAGGTTAGAGGGATAATCCAAACTTTTCTTGGACCAAGGGTCCAACTCAGGGTGGCCCATCCCAGGCACATCAACTTTAACCCATTCAATCTCAGTCCAATGCCCCACCCGGTTTCCAAAAACCCAACTTCAACCCTAGTCCATTGACCCAGAGGGTAGATTCCCTGGAAGAGGCCATGAAACTCATGTCTCAGACCACGGCCCAATTGTCTCAGAATACTGCTCAATTCCAACAAACCACTACTCAAATTTCGAATGGTCACACCCTGACCCTTGCAAAACTGGAATATCAGATGGGCCAACTGGCCAACTCCATCAATGCTAGAGACAAGGGACCATTTCCTAGTCAACCTGAACCCAATCCCAAGGGCCAAGTCGTTCATGATATAAAAGGAAAAGGCCCAGAACAAGTTAAGTCCATCATTACTCTTAGGTCGGGTACACAAATTGATAACAATGTTGAACTACCCAAAGAATCTAAGAAAACACCAAGTGAGGATGTGGAAAGTGAGGAACAAAGTGTGAATGCTAAACCTATGTTAGAACCAGAGCCATTCAAAGAAAACCCAGTCAAAACTGACCCATCACCTAGTGAGCCATCTCCTAAGACTTATGTGCCCAAGGCACCATACCCACAGAGGCTAGGCCCAGCAAAATCAATTGTTCAACTAGATAAAATGCTAGAAGTAGTCAAACAAGTGAGAATCAATATCCCACTACTTGATGATATCCAACAGATTCCGGCCTATGCAAAATTTCTGAAAGACCTTTGCACCTTCAAACAGACTACTAATGTGCTCAAGAAAGCTTTTCTAGCCTAACAAGCTAGCTCGATCATTTCCTGTCCAACCCCAATCAAATACAAGGACTCAGGGTGTCCTACCATTTCTTGCCAAATAGGGGACCATCACATAGAGAAAGCTTTGCTAGATTTAGGTGCAAGTGTGAACCTTCTTCAGTACTCTGTTTATGAAGTACTAGGTTTGGGGGAGTTGAAAATGAAACATGTGTTTTGACACCAAAAAAATCACTTTGCCTCTTCAACATGAAAAGCTACATGGAGCTGCATCCTACCACAAACAGGCAGAGTCGCTTCAAGCATCGAATCTTGTCAGAATCAAACAAAAACTGCAAGATCCCTCAAAACAACCAAAAGAAGGGTACACATGAAGTTTTGGGCCATTTCAACACCATTTGGCCCGACATCAATCCTCCAACTGCTGACCAAGAGCTCCCGGCGGCGACAGTGTTGAAGATAACAAATCTTTGATTAGAGCCTATGGATGGTCTCAAAATACCTCCAAAAGGCTCCACGTCAAATTTCAAGTCAAACTGGCACCGTTTGACTCTTCATCAACTCTCGAACGGTGAAATCAAGCCTCTCGGTGGTGAGAACCACCGATGCCGCCACTCATCAAACAAAACACATGGGTAGCTTCTACATGCTTCCAAAGGGTTGCACGTCAAATTTCAGGTCATTTCGACAACGTTCGACCCGGCATTAACACTCGGAAACAAAATCAAGCCGACCGGCGGCAGAGCTCCTTGGGACCATGGCACCCAAATCGGAGCTAATGGATCGTCTCAAAATGACTCCAATAGGCCCCTTGTCAAATTTCAGGTCAATCGGACATCGGTTGACCCACATCGAAGCTCGACATCTTCCACGCGGTAAAATCAAGTCTAGCATTGACGGGACCCCAAACGGCTTCAAAACTCAAATAAAAGCCCATGGGTGGTCCTATCTAATGCTCAGGAAGCTTCACCTCAAATTTCAAGTCGTTTCGACGTCGTTTGACCTAGTTTCAACTCTTGGCGGAAAATCGGCTACAAAGTCTTCGACTTTTCCAAAAATGGGAAACTTTGTACTCTGATCTGAACAGCTTCTTGACAGGTTTTCTTTAGAGGAATCAAACCAATAAATGAGGAGAAATTTCAAGGAAAATACAGGAGAAAAAAGAAGCAAAAAAGCCTGAAAAACGGCCGAGAAACGGTGACCGAACGGCAACCAAAAAAAGGGACAAAAATCCCATGGTCGCCGGGCCTATGGTCGCCGGCGACCCTGGAGATCCGGGTTTTCGGATTTTCGCCGAAACGACCATTTTTTCGATCCTTTTCGCGTTTCGCGATTTTTTGCCCTTGTGATTTTCTCAAATTCTGATTTTTGAGGCATGATATCCGTTGATTTTCGTCAACATCACGGAACCGCCATCGAAATCATTTGATCATCATCGGACACTCCGAAATTGCCAACCGGCTGACCAAGAAAACACACTTTCTACCCGACCGATCGTGAAATTGACTGGACAGATGTTACTGGCCCATTGGTACCAATCAAAGTCTGAAATTTCATGGTCATTCGATGTCGATCAACATGGAAATCCATCAATCATCATCACCAGAAGAATTCCAAGAGGCACAGTGTGGCCCATGACTCTTCAAGCTGCTTGGCAACCAATTAATGCTGTTAATTGACCCGTTTATGACAAGTTGATGCGGTCATTAACTCATTATTTTGGACGGCCCAATCAGAAGCAAGCAAATGGGAGTTACAAGCCCAATTAATCATGGCAATTAACCATGTAACTCCTATCATTATGGAGTTTAATCAGGGTAATTAATCATGAAACCCCTATCATCATGGAGATTAAATGCCCATTATTCTCCATCGACCAATCAAATTCAAGGAAAAAGGAGTTACAAAATTATGAAATTAATCTTCTAACTCCTCCCATCATGGAGCATCAATGCTATTAATGCCCATAAACCCTCCTAAATGGCTACCAAAAGCCTATAAATAGGCAGTCATTCCAAGGGGAAAGGGTCCGAAAAAATCATCCGAAGAGTTATGGAAAATTGCCTTGAAAATCTCTCCGCAAAGAAGCTCTCTTGCTCTGAAGAAATTCTGCTGAAAACAATACAAGATGATTGAAGTCCCTTGAGGGGCCAGTCCCCAAGGTTTCCTCTCTTCTTCCATCCAACGTGGCCTAGATGTGGCTTTTCAGCCTGTCTACCCAGATTTTTATTGGATATAGGACCTTCCCTTGGTCTTTGTCCTCTAAAAATCCGAGGTCCAAGCCAAGTCAAGTGAATTAAAGCATCAAGTGTTCTAATCTGAAGGATGATGGCGGAGTCCATACATGACTCGCGACCGTCAATCTGAACGAGTCTTCACAATGTCCAGAGAAGTCAAATCCCTCTTTCTTCCTTTTCTATTGTATTTTGTATTTTTTTAAGAGACAAAAAAAATCACAACTCTTGTCTTTCATTATTGATAAGATTTGTAAATCGCCTTTCATGGCAAAATCGCCTTCTACGGCACAAAACCGCCTTTCACGACAAACTAAAGAAAATTGCCTCTCACGGCATTCTAAATCTGTCTCTTTTCTTAAAATATATGTGCAATGGAAAGTTAGGAAAAAAGTTTGATTTCCTTTTTACTTGTGAAGGTGAATCTCCGGATCACGATTTCAAATTCCAAGTAGAATAGAAAATATGGCATACCCGTACAAAAAAAAAATGTTGATGCTCACCTTCTCCTTTTTCACCCCGCCGCACCCTGGTGGACCCGGGGCGGAGGTAGGCGAGAAAGCAAGCCGGGTCCATCAAGTTGGCACACCCGGTGGGACTCGTTCATTTGAGAACACGATGCCTAGATTCCTTGGCTCCTTTCTAGTTGGTGGCCTATGTTGGATTTTGCATCTAAAAAAAAACATGAGATGGGTTTCTTTGGAAATTTCTGTCTTTGAGTTTATTCCCATTCTTTCTCTTTCAAAAAATAAAATAAAATACAAAAACAAATTTGTTTTTTTTTATCATTGGGTTCAGATTTGAGAAATTCCTGGTTTCTTCTCTTTCGGATTTAGCGCTCGCGGAAATCGCTGAGCCTTTGTTCGAATTGGAATACCATTTCTTCTCTTTTGTGAATCCAATCTTGACTTAAAGAAAAAAAAAGAAAATTCAGATTTCTCTCTTTTGGATTCAAATTAGAGAAATTTTAGTTCTTTCCTTTTCATATAATGGCTCGCGGAAATCGCTAAGCCAGCATTTGGATTGGGAGGGGCCTTTTCCTCTTTTTGATGGGTCCATTAGTGATCATTCAAAAAAAAAAAACAAAAAGAAAAAAAAAACACGTTAAGGTTGCACCGATTGCGTTCTTTGACTAAAGTGAATCTAAGAAAAGCCTTATCCAGAGTGTGGAGGCAGCTAGACTATTCGAGGCAAGGGTCCTTCAAATGGGTTCATTAAGTAATCCTACCCTTACCTGGGGGCCGATCCATCCACTAAGGTTTCATAAGACCGAAATGGAAAACCTATGTGCACTCTTCAAAAAAAAAAAACATCTCCTAAAAAAAATATTTAAAAAAATCTCTCTTAAAAAAAAAAAAACTTCTATCAATAATGTGTTCAGATTTGAGAAATTTTGGTTCCTTCCTTTTCGGATTTAGTGCTTGCAGAAATGTTTGAGACTGTACCCAGATTGGAATACCATTTGCTCTCTTTTATGAATTCAATCTTGACTTTTCAAAAAAAAAAAAACTTCCGTCATTATTGGATTCAAATCTGAGAAATCCTGGTTCCTTCCTTTTCGAATTTAGCACTCGCGGAAATCACTGAGCCTGTATTCGTATTGGAATACCATTTGCTCTCTTTTGCGAATTCGATCTTGACCTTTCAAGAAATCCCTTCTCATGTCCTTTCAAGGATGCGATTTACAACATTTGTGCCTAGCGGTGCTAGTACGCCCTTTCGGATCTACTGTATTCGCGACCGACACATTTGTATCTCTAACCTTATATCATTTTACCTAGAGTGAGCTTCGCTTCTCGGTAACTTGAATTAAGGTTTATAATTGCTTCTAGCAGTCACTGGAACACTCATTTTGAACCAACCATACTTGCGTTTAGAACAATTGTACCCTCTATAGCTTTTTGCCTTTTTCATTACGCTTATAATGGGCCTTGCCCCCTGAGTGATTTGAAAAGACAAAATCATAGTATTTTCCATTTATAATCACCATATTCTCGTGATTACTAATGGATGTAGTCTTGTTTCAGAAGTTTTCCAAACTAACAATGGCAGCTTCATTGACCATCACTTTTGACGAGAACAAGTACCAGCTCATGCTTCAAGAGAACCAAAGCAAGCGCACTTACAAGCGCCCTGCCAGCTGCCGAAGCGTCACCTCCCTCGGCAACTCTCAAAACACTGGGTTGACCTCCACTCCTCGGACTATCGTCTTCAGGTCACTGGGACCATTCCCACATCCCGTAAAAGAGACTGCGCTTGGTAAAAAGTAGAAGACTGCCCCTGAACGTGTCGCTGCCCCGACACCAAAGGCGGTCACCAAAAAACCTGAGGCTCGTGGCAATCCTACGAAGCCTCAACCTGCAAAAAACCAAGTCTACCCCAAGACTTGTTCCCCGAGATCTTCACCAAAGCAAAGAAGGTCCTGGACATCTGCAAAGCCAGCATACCTAGCCCCTTTCAAGAAGAACCGGTTCTATCCTCTCGTTTACATGAAAGGGGAGAAACCTACCCTCTGCCGATCTACAAAAACTACTCAGCACAAGCCGGCTTGCTCATACAAGCCCAAAATCAAGTCAAGCATCACAAGGCCTCGACAAAAACCTGCGGGCCTACTTTCCTGCAACTCGACCCTTTATCTCAACAGGGGCCAAGCTTGCAAAATTTAGAGCTTCGCTGCGACAGGCTGAGGACCGCGTCCAGATCCTGTCCATGCCAGTCTTCAAGGAGGACATGCTCGGTTGCTGCGCACGAGGGACCACATCCTTCATTGCCAGAGCACAGCCCGAGCTAACTGAAGCTCAAATTGTTCGTCGTATACATCGCCGCGCGGCATATTGACAAAAGAGATTAGAGAAGCAAAGAACCCAGGATTCTGAGCTTCAAGTCTCCCAAAATTGGGTCGAAAAAGAAAGACCCGACCAAGTTGCTGTTGTCCACATGGTTGGTAAAACCAAAAGACGCCAGAAGTCAGCAACGAAAATACATGTCAAACGGCCAGTGACTCGCAGCGTCTCCCGGACACGAAGACATCAGGAAGATTCTCCTAGTCCTTCAAGTCAAGGACATCGGAGTGATCAATCCTCGGGCTATTCATCTAGAAGAATGAGCTCCAGCTCAGTCACTAAGACAATATTCTCATTCCATTCTCGAAGGGTGAATGTCTTGGTCACAAACTCTGAGCAACCTCCGCCACATGATGACATGGTTCTACTCATTCAGTAGAGGTCCTGATGGAAAACCTCCTTCTCACTCTCCAACGTCCACCAAACAATGAAGTCCTTCCAAATGATGAGGAAAATGGTGAAGAAGATGAGTCACGGGCCCTTACTAAAAAGAACGTTTACAATATCCTCGCCAAAGCAAAAGAAGAGGATACAATGAAGGAGCATGGAATCAAGCCACCATATCCCTTATGGATGGACTCGGTTCCGTTCCCTGCAAAGTTCAAGCAACCTACTGTCCAAACATATATGGGGAAAGGTTCAGCTAGACAGCATGTCATCCGCTTCAAGATCCTGACGGGAGCTATTGCAGATCAAGATGCCCTCAAGACCCGTCTCTTTATAAGCACCCTGAAAGGTACAACCTTTGATTGGTACTCCACTCTGCTAGAGGATTCCATTCAAAACTGGACCATGCTAGAGACACGCTTCCTGACCCACTTCAAAGGTGAGGATCATCCTGTTACTATGGCTCAACTCTGCAGCCTAAAACAGGGAGAGAATGAGTCAACATACGACTTCATTCACAAGTGGAAGGCAATAGTGTACAAATGCTCAGACGTACTGCCACAAGCATCACTGATCGACATCTGCCGAAACAACATGAGAGTAAGGATCCGCTCCATGATCATCGGTAATAAATCAAAGAATCTGGGAGAACTCCTAGAAGCATCTATGGAGGCTAAAACGGTGATCAAAGACCTCAACAGTCAGAAGTCATCAAAGAAAAAGCTGTCCGCCATTCCAACCTCCAAGCCAAAGAAAAAGGAGATTCTCAATGTGCAAACTAAGTCAGCTCCTCAGCCACCAAAGAAAGTTGAAAAGAAAACTGAATGTAAGAGGCTTGAACTCTCTGATGCCTTCAAAGAACGAGTAGAGAAGAAATACCCGTTTGATGAAAATGTTGAAGAAATCTTTGGGGCTCTCTTAGCAAATGCCAAACTTACTTTGCCAGACCCCAAAAGACTGGGAGATGTTGGCAAAACCAATGATCTCCGATATTGTCCGTACCACCAAATGGTCTCGCATCCTCTCAACCAATGTTTCGTTGTGAGAGAGAAGATCAACGAGCTGTGGAAAAATAGAGTCATCACCTTTGACAAAAACTACAGGTCTGCCTCCGTCAACATGGTGTCATATCGACAAACATCCAAATCACCAAAGGAGAAGATCACTACTTCCTTCAAGGTGATAAAGATGACTCAAACGTCCCAAGAGCTGGTTCCTTACCCAACACCAGATGGACAGCACATATGGGTGCATCCCGATCTCCTAGAAGATGAAAACTAGGAGATCGTCAAAACAAAGCCGACCGCTCAACAATGAAGGCATGCCAAGAGACAACTCCGTAAGCTCAAACAGCAGGAGAAGGCTCAACCCAAGCAAGAGGCCCCTGAAAAGGCAGAAACTTCCTCTACCGCTTCACTGGGGGCAACAGAGGAGTCTCTTCCCAAGACTTCAAGTGTGGTAACAAAATTCACCCTCGATGATTTCATGCCACCACAGCTCTGAAATGAGACTACGCAGGGGGCATCATACTCTTGCAACTCGACAATTGGATTCTCCATTGACGGATACGAGTCCAGTGACACTGCCAGTGACACAGATGAATGGGAGGAATCCCTTGAAACCAGAGAATATCTCTCCAATGAAGAATGGATCCCAAAACCCCACTTTATTCCAGTAATCTCGTATAACCCCTTCCAGCCACAAGGATCCTGGATTGATGATGATGAAGATCACGAGGCTGTTCGACAAAGTGTTGTTGACCTAGTACAAGCAAATGCTCTAGTGGATGATGGTCCCGGCTTTTCTCTTGCCTTCCTCCGTCCCGGGTCCGCCGGGGTGCGGCGGGGCGAAGGAGAAAAGCGAGCATCAACATTTTGTACGGGTATGCCAGATTTTTTGTTCTACTTGGAATTTGAAATGGTGATCCGAAGATTCACCTTCACAAGTAGAAAGGAAATCAAAATTTTTTTTCTAACTTTCCATTACACATATATTTTAAATAAAGAGACAAGATTTTTTTAATGTCGTGAAAGGCGATTTTGTTTAGTATGCCGTGAAAGGCAGTTTTGTGCCGTAGAAGACAATTTTGCCATGGAATGCGATTTACAAATCTTATCAATAGTGGAACACATGAGTTGTGATTTTTTTGTTTCTTTAAAAAAAATACAAAATACAATAGAAGAGGAAGAAAGAGGGATCTAACTTCTCAGGAGATTGTGGGGACTCGTTCAGATTGACGGTCGCGAGTCATGTATGGACACCGCCATCGTCCTTCAGATGAGAACACTTTGATGCTTTTGATTCACTTGGCTTGGCTTGGACCTCGGATTTTTAGAGGACAAAGACCAAGGGAAGGTCCTATATCCAATAAGAAAACCAAGTAGACGAGCTGAAAAGCCGCATCTAGGCCATGTTGGATGGAAGAAGAGGAGAAACCTTGGGGGGGTGGCCCCACAAGGGACTTCAATCACCTTATAGTGCTTACAGCAGAGTTTCTTCAGGGCAAGAGAGCTTCTTTGTGCATAGAATTCTTCAGGATAATTTTCAGGACTTTTCGAATGATTTTTTCAGACCCTTTCCCTTTGGAATGACCGCCTATTTATAGGCTTTTGGTAGCCATTAGGAAGGTTTATGGGCATTAATGACATTAATGCTCCACGATGGGAGGAGTTACAAGATTTAATTTCATAATTTTGTAACTCCTTTTTCCTTGAATCTGATTGGTCGATGGAGAATAATGGGCATTTAATCTCCATGATGATGGGGGTTTCATGATTAATTACCATGATTAATCTCCATAATGATAGGAGTTACATGGTTAATTGCCATGATTAATTGGACTTGTAACTCCCATTTGCTTTGCTTCTGATTGGGCCGTCCAAAATAATGAGTTAATGACCGTATTAACTTGTCATAAACGGGTCAATTAACCGCATTAATTGGTCGCCAAGTCGCTTGAAGAGTCAGGGGTCGCGCCGCATCTTTTGTAATTCTTCTTGCGATGATCATCGATGGATCCGCATGTTGTTTGATGTCGAATGACGATGCAAATTCAGACATTGGTTGATACCAAAAGGCTGCCAACTTCTGTCCAATCGATTTCTCGATCGGTCGGGCAGAAAGTGTGCTTTCTTAGTCGGCCGGTTGGCGGTTTTGGAGTGTCCGATGATGATCGAATGATTTCAATGGCAAATCTGTAATGTTGACGAAGATCGACGGATATCATGCCTCAAAAATCGGATTTTAAAAAAATCACAGGGCCCAAACATCGCGAAGCACGAAAAAGAACGGAAAAATGGTTGTTTCGGCGGAAATCCGGAGACCCTGATTTCCAGGGCCGCTAGTGACCATGCATCCATGGTCGCCGGCGACCTAGGGCCATGGTCATCGGCGACCATGGACTTCTGGTCCTTTTTTCAGTCACCGTCCGGTCGCCGTTTCTCGTCCGTTTTTCGAGCTTTTTTATTTCTTTTTTCTTCTGTATTTTTCTTGACATTTCTCCTCATTTATTAGCTTAATTCCTCTAAAGAAAACTTGTCGAGAAGCTGTGCAAATCAGGGCACAAAGTTCCCTATTTTTTGAAAAGCCGAAGACTTTGTAACCGACTTTCCGCCAAAAGTTCAAACTAGGTCAAACGATGTCGGAATGACCTGAAATTTGAGGTGAAGCTTCCTGAGCATTAGATAAGACCAACCATGGGCTTTTCTTTGAGTTTTGAAGCCGCTTGGGGTCCGGTCAATGCTAGACTTGATTTCACCGTGCGGAAGATGTCGAGCTTCGATGTACGGTCATCCGATGTCCGATTGACCTGAAATTTGGCAGGGAGCCTATTGGAGTAATTTTGAGATGATCCATTAGTTCCGACTTGGGTGCCATGGTCCCAGGGAGCTCCGTCACCGGTAGGCTTGATTTTGCTTCGGAGCGTCGAAGCCGGGTCAAACGTCGTCGGAATGACATGAAATTTGACGTGTAGCCTTTTTGAAGCATGTAGAAGCTACTCATGTGCTTTGTTTGACGAGTGACGGCATCTAGGGTTCTCACTGCCGAGAGGCTTGATTTCGTTGTTCAAGAGTTGATGGCGGGTCAAACAGTGTCGGTTTGACTTGAAATTCGACGTGGAGCCTTTTACAGGTATTTTGAGACCATCCATAGGCTCTGATCGAAGATTTGATGTCTTCGCCACTGTCGCCACCGGGAGCTCCCGTTTAGCCGTTGGAGGATTGAAGTTAGGCCAAATGGTGTCGAAATGGCCCGAGACTTCATGGTACCTCCTTTTTGGCTATTTTGAAGGATTTTGCAGTTTTTGTTTGATTCTGACAAGATCTGATGCCTGAAAGCAGCGTTGTCTATTTGTAGTAGGATGCGGCTCCATGTAGCTTTTGATATTTGAGGAAGCTAAGTGAAATTTTTTGTGTCAACAAATGCCCCCTCGAGGTACAGCGACGAATCGCACAGCTTTTGCAATCGATGTGCCTTGAAGAAAACTTTGAAGGAGAACTTTTGACTTAACCAAGAGTCTCTGAGCATTTTTTTTTTATAGAATAGCCTTTTGAGTTTCCAAGGGGATTTTATGGCAGTGAGAGAGATCACGTACCATTTCAAGGCAAAATTTTGAAAATGACATTTGGATTGGGCTTTTGGGTCTTGGATTTTTCTTTTTGACCTTGTGAACCTAAAGGCTTTTTGTGGCGCATCAGGCGGTCAAGAAGGTTTTTGGTTTCTTGACCTTGTGACCTAACATGCTGTATGTGGCAGGTTAGGGGGTCGGGTTTTGAATTTTTATTTTGGTCTTGTGACCTAACAAGCTGTATGTGGCAGGTTAAGGGACCGGGATTTGGTTTTTGGTCACTCTTTGGGACAAATCTGGGTCTATTGGAGTGGTTTGGGTTTTTGTGGAATGTCAATTTCAAGGTTTTGGCTTAATTTGGTTCATGAGGTGGGATTGTTTGGATTTTATTTTATTTCTTTTAAACTCAGGAGGCTTGGATTTTTTTTTGTATGGTCCAATCAACTCAAAGGAGGCATGGAACCATTTTTGTATGCTCTTGGTAAGAGGAATTTTGACTAAAAGCCACTTTTAGTGCCTAGGTGGTCAAACCTGGCTCATGTGGGCTAACCCATGGGATCTTAAGCTTTAAAGATGGCTTAGATCTCATGTGGTGTCATTTTTGTAATGAATATCTAAAAATATCTCCTTTGGGTAGAGAATATCTAAAAATATTCTTACTTGGAGAGAATCTCTCAAGTTTCCTCGATTTTGGAAGAGATTTTCTCAAAATATCTTTCTTTGGGAGAAAGTTTCTCATAATCCCCCTCTTTTTTTTAGAGGATTTCTAAAAGAATCTTCTCTTTAGGAGAGAATATCTCAAATCTCTCCTCTTTTAGGAAGTTTGCTTATTTTTAGCACTTACCTCCTTTCTTTTCTCCTCCTTTCCTCTTTTCGTTTGCTCTCTTCTATAAAAGCAAGGGGAGGTTGTATCTCTTGCTCCTATTGCCTTCTTTTTGCAAAAGTCTTCAAGAGTGCTCCAAGATCAAGAATTCTTCTTCTTCTTCAAGGATCTTTAAGTTTTTTTCTTCTTTTTCTCCATTAATGGCTTCAAGTAAGTTTCTTCCTTTTCCTTAAGAAGCCCCATGTAGAAATAGAAAAGTGTTTTCTTTCTTTCCTTTCCTTTTCTTTTTTTTCTTTCTCTCTCTGTTTTTTTTACGTGCATTCTTTTTCTTTTTTTTTCACACGTTTTTTTTTCTTTTGTTGTTTTTTTCCTTTTTCTTTCTTTCTCTTTTTTTTTCTTTCTCTTTTCATTTTCTTTCACGGTTTCTATTTTTTTCTTTCTACCGTGTTTTTTTTTCCTTTTTTCTTTTTTTTTCTTTGTTTTTTTTTCTCTCTGTTTTTTTTTTTTTGTGTGGTCGTACGGACAATACCGTACGGTCATGGTCGTACAACCACGTGTCCTGTGGGCAGAAAAATTTTCTTTTTTTTTTTAATTCATTAGTTTATTTTTTTTGAAAAGAGATTCGGTTTTTTTCTCTTTTTCCTTTTTTCCTTCCCGAATTTTGAGGCGCACATGCATGACAACTTTCCTTCTATGCAATTTTTTTTTTTAGAATGGAATTGGAAGTATGATAGTGCACACCTGGAAATCTTTTGCAAGTCTAGGGATTTGGAGCTCGCAGCAATGTTGAGCCCTTCCTTGGTCTTGCGGGTATTTTTGAGGAGCTTTGCAAGTTTTGGATTCTGGAGCTCGCAGCAATGTTGAGCCCTTTTCTAATCTTGCGGATATTTGAGAAGCTTCGGTTTGATCTCACAGCAATGTTTGAGTTCAAGCCTTCTTCGAGAATTTTCCATTGATTATGAGCTTGCAGCGATGTTGAGCCCACCTTCGATAGGACTATCTCGATCATGAGCCTTTCCTCCACATGCTCGAAGAGAGAAGATCCTCCAAGATGAATGAAGAGGACAAACGTGATCAAGACCAGGGTTTTCGTTGGCGGCCCTTCTGGTTTTGCAGAGAAGTCGCCTGCCCGTATGGACATTTTGATGCCGGCCAGTGGCTACCAAGGTTCAGACCATCCTTCGGTCGATTTGAGACCACTGGGCCTTGGCATTTTCAAGGGCGATGGTAGTAATTGGGTGAAGTCTTTTCGACTTCACGGCCATGTCAGTGCTGACTCGAGCTGGGAGTCGTGGACTGATCACATCCTACAGATCGGCGGTGCCATTCTGAAGGAGGTCGAGATTTTTGACGCGGTTCACGATTTTCGGCAAACCGTGGTTTTCTCCGATGAGGCCTTCATGGCCATGCTGGAGTCGTTCCTTCCATAAACCAACACCTTCATTGTCACGAACGGTGAGATTGGTTTCTCTTTAAAGGAACTGAGCGCCATCACCGAGCTGCCTATCCTCGGCAATCTCTATGAGGAGTTCATGCCTATCGACGGCGTTCTTGAGGAGCAGTATGAGGAGTTCAGGCTTTTGTACTTTTAGCTCGTCGCCTTCTACGGTTTTTTGAAGGAGAAGGAAGGGTCGAAAGTCCGGTGTAGCAGTTGGAGGGTTGGAGGAGTGGTAGCTTTTTGTCTTCCAACTTCTTTGACAGCGGGGAGTCTTCTGAGAGTACGACCCAGGAAGCCAAGGCTAAGAACCTGGATTCGAAGAAGATCTCCGCCATGCGAGAAAATTTGAAGGAACTCTTCGCAAGCACAGACGCCATTCATTCTGACGTTGCGCTGCGGAGAGATCTCGCTGTTTACCTTACTTATTGGCCGGGTGAGGCTATTTTTGCTTGGGGAGATGGTATGCACATCAGGCTGCATTGTATTTTTTCGGCTTGTCAAATGGCGTTTGGAGAGCGGCTTGCTTTGGAGCCAGCTCTTTACTCCTAGTTATGCACCGAACTGCAGGCTGGTGCATTCCCGGTTCGGCTTGGGTTTCCCATGAATAGGGTATTTTCAGCCCACATTTTTTATTCATGGTATGTATACCACTGTCCCAGTTTCCACCGATCGGGTGCTGCTCAGGACGATGATCCTTTTATGATTCAGTTGGCTAGAGGGAAGCCTGTTTCTGAATCTCTCTAATCTACCCGTTTGAGGATCCGACGATTCTGGGACATCGAGATGGGGCAGTCTTCAGTGAAGCTTTCTCCGGGCTTACGGAAGAAGGCTTTTGATTTTGGTGTCTCCTATGATTCGGCCATGGCAGGGTCGGGGAGACACTGTTCTTTGACAAATGCGGAGAGGAGTTGGCTTTTTAACATACGTGTCGGCACGATGGTGTACCGCAGACATCTTTTCGTTGACATCCAACCTTATGTTCCCTCGCGTTTTGCCATGTAATTGGTCTTCTCCCAAGGCGTTGTTGGAGCGCCTTCGAGCAAGGTGAAGTGTTTTGGAGGTCTGTAGGACGGGAGGAATGCATGGGCCTTTTATAGTACGGAAGACACTACTGCCATGATTTCCTATCCTGAGTTGCCCACTTTCCGGACTGCCGGCTTCACAAAATGGTTTATGGAGAGCTTTTCAACATACCGGGGGCTTTCCAAGAAAAAGCTTGATGTAAAGTAGTCTTCTGGGAAGGGCCTTGGGAAATCAGATGGCGTCTGCCGAGAGGAAGTTCTGTCTTTCCTTTCTGGAGAAAAGCACAGAACAGGCTTTCTCGAGGACCAGGACTTCATCAGATCGGGAGCTGTACAAGAGATACCTGGCGAGGTCTTGGAACAGCTCGCAGAGGAGGAGGCTGAGGTTGCTACTTGGATACAAGCCGAGAGAGCAAGGGCTTCCATGGAGTCTACCGGCAATAGTAGACCATCCGGTGAGGACTCTGGCGAGAGGCCCGATTTCGATGGCGGGGCGGGTACTTCCAACAATTCATCCCATAGGAGCAAGAGGAGAAGAGGACAGTGCCGAAGTCAGAGACAGCACGAAAACTCTCCTGATCTGGAAATTCCTTCCACCATTGTTGAGGAGGCATCAAGGGATGATGATGAGCCTCCAGAGAAGAGGAGCTGAGGAGAAAAGATCGGTAGTGATGGTATGACCCTTCTTCTCTCTTTTTCCGCTTCTTTCTTTTTATGAGGCTTTTGTTTTTTATCTACTACTTTTCTTTCTTTTGACAAAAGATGATGATTTGATGATGCCTGAGGTTCCCGCCGATGAGGCGGTGACGGATCCGATTGTGGCATCTGAGGAAGAACTCAGAGATTTTGAAGTAGATCAGAATCTCCACCTGGTATGACTTCTTTTTTCTTCTTCTTCTTTTTTCTTTACCGCCGCTTGCTGACATATATTTTTTTGTTTCTTGCCAGCTGACTTGCCAGAAGATTCAGACGACTTTGAGCCATCCATGGATGCAACTTTTGACGATGCTTTGGATGAGCTCATGGAGGCAGAAAGCATTCCGCCAGTCGTCGAAGAAAGTACTTTGTAGTGATAATCTTGATATTTTGATTTTTGACAAGATCATATTCATACCTTTTTCATCTTTCATTAGCAGGTTGTGAGGCAATGGGAGAAATCCCTCTATCCATCTCAGAGCCAGAGCAGGGGGCGCCTGCGGCTGATCCAGGAGTAGGGGCTTCTTCTACCAGTTTTGATAAGGCAGAGGCGATTCCGCATGCTGATATTCCTTCTCCCGCGGCTCCGATTGGAAAGAGCTTCTTGATTACTCTTCTAACGGTGCCTGACATGGGTAGTCGACTAACGGAGCATAGCAAGTCTTCATATGAGCCATCCCATCAGTTTACGAAGAAGGTGTTGAAGAGAGTCTTGAGCTCATGGGTCGAGACTCTTTCTGTTGGCCATTTGGAGGCTGGTTTCGGCATGGTTAAGCATGTGCAGGAAACTCTTGCCGATAGCGAAGAAGTCGGTCTGGACATTACAGATGCCAAGGCTTTTGTTGATGAAGTCATCACTTTGGGCAACAAGTGGAATGAGACCAAGAGCTTTCCAAATGAAGACTTCTTCAACGAGATGTTTTTGAAGCCTTCCAGTGAGGTCAAATCTGAACTGAATGATATCTCATGGACTTGGAAGCAGCTCATTCGGGAAAGGAACATCACTGAGTTGGCTATTATTGAGCTGACACAGGACTAGCACCATCTTGATAGGGAGGTCATTGAGGCCAGACAGCGCCTTGAGCTATTGGAAGAACAAGCCGCTGCCTAGTGGGCTGCTACTTTGAAAGCTCGTGATAGAGAGAGGACTCTCATTCGCGAAGTTGAGGAGGTTGAAAGCAATCTCCGGAGGAAGACTCAGGAATATGAATAATGACAGATTCTCTGGGAAGAGCTTCCTCGTGCTGAAGATGGGTCACGACGGCATACTGCTTTTTATGGGAAAATCCTGAAGAAACGTGGCTTGGAAGCTTTGGAGGCTAAGGCCAACAGTTTGCTTGAGGAGTTAAGCCTTTGACTGAAGACCATGTGGACTAGTCTCCTGACTTTGTAGCAAACTTTTCCCCTTTTGTTCTGGCACCTTTTGTTTTGTATCCCCTTATTTCACTTAAATTCACTTTTGATGAAAACATAAGCAAAAATTGAATGAGAATGGTTTGTTTGAAAATTTGATCAAAAGGTTGTCATTTTTTGAAAATCTTTTGTCAAATGGTTGTTTTGGGCATGAAAGCCAGATTTTGTGGCAAGGGAGGTGATGCTTCGGTAGCTGGCAGGGCACTTGAAAGTGCGCTTGCTTTGCTTCTCTTGAAGCATGACTTGGTACTTGTTTTCGTCGAAGGTGATGGTCAACGAGGCTGCCATTGTTAGTTTTGGAAAAACTTCTGAAACAAGACCACATCCATTAATAATCACAAGAATATGGTGATCATAAATGGAAAATACTATGGTTTTGTCTTTTCAAATTGCTCAGCGGGCATGGCCCATTCTGAGCGCAATGAAGAAGGCAAAAAGTCATAGAGGGTACAATTGTTCTAAACGCAAGTATGGTCGGCTCCAAATAAGCGTTCCAGCGACTGCTAGAAGCAATTGTAAACCTTAATTCAAGTTACGGAGAAGCAAAGCTCACTCGAGGTAAAATGATATAAGGTTGGAGATACAAATGTGTCGGTCACAAATACAGTAGACCCGAAAGGGCGTACTAGCACCGCTAGGCACAGATGTTGTAAATTGCATCCTTGAAAAGGACACGAGATTGGATTTTTTTTGAAAGGTCAAGATCGAATTCGCAAAAGAGAGCAAATGGTATTCCAATCCGAACATAGGCTCAGCGATTTCCGCGAGCCCTAAGTCCGAAGAGGAAGGAATCAGGATTTCTCAGATTTGAATCCAATAATGACGGGAGTTTTTTTTTTTATGTTAAAAGTCAAGATTGAATTCATAAAAGAGAGCAAATGGTATTCCAATCCGAACAGAGGCTCAAACATTTCTGCGAGCACTAAATCCGAAAAGGAATGAACCACAATTTCTCGAATTTGAACACAATAATGACAAAATTTATTTTTTTTTATTTTTATTTTTTGAAGAGTGCACATAGGTCTTCAAATTCGGTTTTATGAAACCTTAGTGGATAGATAAGCCCCCAGGTAAGGGTAAGGTTACTTAATGAACCTGTTTGAAGGACCCTTCCCTCGAACAGTCTAGCTGCCTCCATACTCTGGACAAGGCTTTTCTTAAATTCACCTTGGTCAAAGAACGCAATTGGTGCAACCTTAATGCGTTTTTTTTTTTTTTTTAAGATCTCCAATGGACCCATCAAAGAGAGGAAAATGGCCCCTCCCAATTCGAATGTTGGCTCAAACATTTCTGCGAGCCATTGTACAAAAAGGAAAGAACCAAAGTTTCTCCAATTTGAATCCAAAAGAAAGAAATTTGAAAACTTTTTTTTTGAAAGATCTCCAATGGATCCGTCAAAGAGAAGGAAATGGCCGCTCCTAATCTGAACATTTGTTCAAACATTTCTGCGAGTCATTGTACAAAAAGGAAAGAACCAAAGTTTCTCCAATTTGAGTCCAAAAGAATGAAATTTGAAAAAAAAACATTTGCATGAGAAAAGAAAGAAGTTCCTAAAGAATCCCATCTCTTTTTTTTTTTTTTTAGATACAAGATCCAACATAGGCCACCAACTAGGAAGGAGCCAAGGATTCTAAGCATCATGTTCTCAAATGAACGTGTCCCACCGGGTATGTCAACTTGATGGTCCCGGCTTTTCTCTTGCCATCCTCCGTCCCGGGTCCGCCGGGGTGCGGTGGGGCGAAGGAGAAAAGCGAGCATCAACATTTTGTACGGGTATGCCAGATTTTCTGTTCTACTTGGATTTTGAAATGGTGATCCAGAGATTCACCTTCACAAGTAGAAAGGAAATAAAAAAAGAGGCCAAACATCGCGAAACGCAAAAAAGAACGGAAAAACGGTAGTTCCGGCGGAAATCCGGAGACCCGGATTTCCCGGGTCGCCGGCAACCATGCACACATGGCCGCCGGCGACCTTGGGCCATGGTCGCTGGCGACCATGGACTTGTGGTCCTTTTTTTTGTCGCCATTTCTCGTCCGTTTTTCGAGCTTTTTTGTTTCTTTTTTCTTCTGTATTTCCCTTGACATTTCTCCTCATTTATTGGCTTAATCCCTCTGAAGAAAACTTGTCGAGAAGCTGTGCAAATCAGCGCAGAAAGTTTCCTATTTTTGGAAAAGTCGAAGACTTTGTAGCCGACTTTCCGCAAGAGTTGGAACTAGATCAAACTATGTCGGAATGACCTAAAATTTGAAGTGAAGCTTCATGAGGATTAGATAGGATCAACCATGGGCTTTTATTTGAGTTTTGAAGTTTGGGGTCCCGTCGATGCTAGACTTGATTTCACCGCGTGGAAGATGTCGAGCTTCGATGTACGGTCATCCGATGTCCGATTGACCTGAAATTTGGTAGGGAGCCTATTGGAGTCATTTTAAGATGATCCATTAGTTTAGACTTGGGTGCCATGGTCCCGGGGAGCTCCGCCGCCGGTAGGCTTGATTTTGCTTCGAAGCGTCGAAGCCGGGTCAAACGTCGTCGAATGACCTGAAATTTGACGTGTAGCCTTTTGGAAGCATATAGAAACTACTCATGTGCTTTGTTTGACGAGTGGCGGCATCGGGGGCTCTCATTGCCAAGAGGCTTGATTTCGTTGCTCGAGAGTTGATGGCGGGTCAAACAGTGTCGGTTTGACTTGAAATTGGACGTGGAGCCTTTTGGAGGTATTTTGAGACCATCCATAGGCTCTAATCGAAGATTTGATGCCTTCGCCACTGTCGCCGCCGGGAGCTGCCGTTTAGATGTTGGAGGATTGAGGTTAGGCAAAATGGTGTCAAAATGGCCCGAGACTTCATGTGTACCTCCTTTTTTGCTATTTTAAAGGATTTTGCAGTTTTTGTTTGATTCTGACAAGATCTGATGTCTGAAGCAGCTTTGCCTGTTTCCAGTAGGATGCGGCTCCATGTAGCTTTTGATGTTTGAGGAAGCTAAGTGATATTTTTGGTGTCAACAGTGGAACTCAATGATGTGGAACCACAAGGAGCAGATGAAGAAGAAGATTCGGCTCCTATGCTCGATCTCGAAGAGTATGCAAGGATCTTGCAGCGCCTTGCCATAAAGCAAGAGCCAGATCATATCAATCGGCTTTATCAAAATCTAGAACCAGAAGTCCCGGAGAATCTACAACCATCTCCTCCAATGACTCTGGAAAATGAAGAAAATTGTTGGGTTGATGATCCTCTTATGTCGGAGGATGAGTCTGATTCCCAACAGTCCATTATGGAGGCATCTTCTATCGAAGTTACCTGTAATGCGATAGTTCAGGATGATAGTTCATCTGAAGCCTCATCTGCTGAGGCCACAGACTCTCAAAATGCATCTGGTAGCATATCTTCTGGAGCTACGTCTTCTCATGTGACTTCCACTGAGATAGCATCTTCTCAGCCTTCATCTCCTGAAACTGAGACATCAGAATTCAAGCCTCTTCCTACTGATCACTATGAAGAGGCTCTGGCTGATGAAGTCTTCAAAGAAAACCCAGTCAATTGGTCTCAGATACCCAACCTCATAGGAGATGTCTGGACCGATGAAGTCTTGGACAAAGAAGGAAAGTTGCTGGAAGCTGTTCAGGACTTGTTCCCGGAAAATAATTAGCAACCTTCTCTCTTTACTAATTTAAATAGAAGTCTCACTTCCATTATAATTAGTAACTTACTATTACCACTATTAGAAGTCTCACTTCAAATAGAAATAGTGACTTTCTATTTCCTTTTAGAGTTCTACTATAATTAGTATCTTTCCAATAACTTGGGCTAGCGTGGGGACCACTAGGGATTCTTTAGAAAGCTGACTCCAACTAGGACACCGCAACCACACATCTCATGTGCAATCTGGGACCGCAGTTAATTGCAGATAACTCCACTAAATAAATGCAATTGAACTCCAGTCGTAGGAATAAATTACATGAAGACCCTAAACTTCCCAATGTCCGCAAGTAGGCCCCTCCATCAATATCCATGGATCAATTGGACCTTTCTTCCAAACTTAGATCCATATCTTATTATCCTTGTGCCCCAATTAATTATAATGATCATTTGGTACCGATCCAATTAACTCTTAATTGGAATGGGTGCGCACTTACCAATGATAAATCCATTAATTGGCACAAGGGGATATTAAAGATAGATTGCATCTTGACCATCGAATGTTCCCACAGCTCCTCTACCATGTACCCAATTCAGCAAGGTGTTGACCTACAATTGGCCTCACTCATCGGTGACTCAAAGCAAATGAATAGATAAAAACTTGAGTTCATTAATGTCTCAGGATTGAGAGCCTTTTGCTAGGGAATTATGAGAGCAGACCTTAAAGTAAAGACAGTATTCATAAGGTGCTTCTCATGGTCCTTCAATACATCCAATGTTCCAACACTATGATCCAGAATCTTACATTCTGATGATCGAAACAAATCACACTATCTCATAGTAATCAAAGTGCTACAACCTTGTCAGATGAGATGTCCAATCTCATTACTGGTTGTGAAGATATCCAAGTATAAGATTTGCTATACATGTCTCTCGTATGTGGATCTCATCCATACACATGTATTGCATCTAGTATACTTATGGACTATGGTTCATCTCATGAACCATCATGTCATTCGTATTGGTTATGTGCATTTAAGTAATAAACACCATTCATCTCATGAAATGATAGCATGAATATATTGATAAATAAAGAAATTAATCAATTTATTACATCAATCTTAATGGATTGAGACCATAAAACTAACAAGATTCACGCCCAAGGCCCTTGTTGTGCAAGAGTTGCACATGCATCTTCTCCTCTTCCTCTTCTAGTTCTCTTCTATTTTCTTTAAGAGCTTTCTCTTAGAGATCCCACCCATCTTCTTGAGAAAAGAGAATCTGATACGGGTCATAGCGTGGAAGACGATTGGGTGTTGGAAATTCTGATTTGATTTGTGAAAGTGTTTCATCATCAAAGAAAGAAATGAACTC
Organism: Persea americana; assembly: GCA_029852735.1. Classification (NCBI taxonomy): domain Eukaryota; kingdom Viridiplantae; phylum Streptophyta; class Magnoliopsida; order Laurales; family Lauraceae; genus Persea; species Persea americana. The sequence continues at coordinate 11,231,327 of CM056820.1, read as the reverse complement.
CTCCATTAGAGCACAACCGAGCTCCATAGGTATGATCTACTTCATTGTATGTTGTGGATTTCTTGGTTGCTTGTATGCTGCTATTTCTATCTTCTAGATAGGGTTTATTACTGTAAATGGTGATGAGAAAGAGACGACGGATCCTGGATTGAGTTTTGTAGCCTTCCGGATAGATGATCACTGGATCAAGTTGGTCAAAAGTTTTTGAAACCTATCATAGAGGCCCACCTATTTCCAACAACATCATCAAATCATCATCTTCTGCCAGAAGAAAAAAAGCAGTGGATCAAAATGAAAATTCTCATAAAAAAAAAGAAAGAAGCGGAAAAAGAGAGAAGAAGGGTCATAACATCACTACTGATCTTTACCCCTCGGCTCCTCTTCTCTTGAGGCTCATCGTCATCCCCTAATGCCTCCTCAACAATGGCGGAAGGGACTTACAGATCAGGAGAGTTTTCGTGCTGTCTCTTACTTCGGTACTGACCTCTTCTACTCTTGCTCCTATGGGACGAATTGCTGGAAGTACCCGCCTCGCCATCAAAATCTGGCCTCTCGCTAGAGTCCTCACTGGATGGTCTGCTCTTGCCGGTATACTCCATGGAAGCCTTTGCTCGCTCTGCTTGTATCCAAGCCGCGACCTCAACCTCCTCTGCGAGCTGTTCCAAGACCTCACCAAGTATCTCTTGTGTAGCTTTCGATCTGATGGCGTCCCGATCATCGAGAAAGCCTATTTTGTGCTTTTCACCAGAAAGGAAAGCTAGAACTTCCTCTCGGCGGACACCATCTGACTTCCCAAGACCCTTCCCAGAAGATTGCTTTACATCGAGCTCCTTCTTGGAAGTCCCCCGGTACACGTGAAAAGCTCTGCACGAACCACTTCGTGAAGCCAGCAGTCCGGAAAGTGGGCAACTCAAGATAAGGAATCATGGCGGTAGTATCTTCTGCGCTATAAAAGGCCCATGTATTCCTCCCGTCCTGCAGACCTCCAAAACGCTTCGCCTTACCACTCTTCCAACTGCTACACCGGACTTTCGAGCCCTCCTTCTCCTTTCCTTCAAAAAGTCGTAGAAGGTGACGAGCTGAAAGTACAAAAGCCTGAACTCCTCAGACTGCTCCTCAAGGACACTGTCGATAGGCATGAACTCCTCATATAGTTTGCCGAGGATAGGCAGCCCAGTGATGGCGCTCAGTTCCTTTAAAGAAAAACCAATTTCACCGATCGTAAGAACGAAGGTATTGGTTTGTGGAAGGAACGACTCCAGCATGACCATGAAGGCCTCATCAGAGAAAACCACGGTTTTCCAAAAAGCGCGAACCGCATCAAAGATGTCGGCCTCCTTTAGAATGGCACCGCCAACCTGTAGGATGTGATTAGTCCACGACTCCCAGCTCGAGTTAGCACTGAAACGGCCGTGAAGTCGAAAAGGCTTCACCCAATTGCTGCCATCGCCCTTGAAAATGCCAAGGCCCACCGGTCTCAAAGCGACCGAAGGATGGTTTGAAACCTTGGTAGCCGTTGGCCAGCATCAAAATGTCCATACGGGTAGGCGACTTCTCTGCATAACCAGAAGGGCCGCCAACGAAAACCCCGGTCTTGATCACATTAGTCCTCTTCACCCAACTTGGAGGATCTTCCCTCTTTGAGCACGTGAAGGAAATGCTCATGATCGAGATAGTCCGATCAAAGGTCGACCGGGTAGAAACAGTTCTCTCCTCACCATCAACTGTGTAAGGGAACTGAAAACATCTCCTTTGGTATGCTGAATCGTCAGGGACTGCATCACCAAAGAAGAAGGTAGGCTTGGGCACAATGCTCTGATTGTCCGTGACCTAAGGACGGTTGCTTATCATAATCTTATAAAACTCCTCATCCTTGAGGGCGATCAAACGTTGCGTCATCTCATCTCGGTTGAGCGAAGCACACTCTTCCAAGTTCCTTTCAACATACTGGACCTTCTCCCAGGCCTGCTATACGGCCACATTAGAAGATCTGGTAGAACGGCGAGGCGCATCAGTGACAGTTTCCTTACCCTTGTTTGTTCTGGAGGAACTACCAGCAAAGAATGGAAGAAGAGAAAACCAATCATCAAAATGACATAATTTTGCTAGAAAATCCTAGCAAAATTTTGGCATGGTTCTGGAGCAATTTCGAAGAAAGGAGGAACACCCCGAAAGAAATTGGAGCTTGAAGATGAGCTTAACATCGCTGCAAGCTCATAATCGATGGAGAATTCTCGAAGAAGGCTCGAACTCAAACATTGCTGCGAGATCAAGCCAAATCTTCTCAAATATCCGTAAGACTAGAAAAGGGCTTAACATTGTTGCGAGCTCCAAAATCCAAAACTTGCAAAGCTCCTTAAAAATCCCCGCAAGACCAAGAAAGGGCTCAACATTGCTGCGAGCTCCAAATCCCAAGACTTGCAAAAGATTTCCAGGTATGTACATCATACTTCCAATTCCATTTACAAAAAAATGCATAGAAGAAACGTTGTCATACATGGGCATCTTGAAATCCGAGAAAGAAAGAAAAAAGAAGAGAAGAAGAGAATCTCTTTTCAAAAAAAAAAATAAAATTTCTGCCCATAGACCACGTGGCCATACGGCCATGACCGTATGGTCCTGTCCGTACGGACACATAAGGAAAAGAAAGAAAAAAAAAAGAAGAAAGGAAAAAAAGAAAGAAAAAAAAAACATGCTATAAAAAAAAAGGGGAAACTGTAGGAAAAAAAGAGAGAGAGAAAGAAAAAAAGAAAAAAAAAGAAAGAGAAAAAAAAAGAGAAGAAAGAAAAACATGTGAAAGAAAAAGAAGAGAACACGTGAAGAAAAAAAAGAAGAAGAAAGAAAAGACAAAAAAGAAACTTTCTTCCTACTTCTACATGGAGTTTCTTAAAGAAGAAGGAAACTTACTTGAAGCCATTGATGGAGAAGAAGAAGAAAAAGCTTGAAGATCCTTGAAAAAGAAGAAAAGTTCTTGATCTTGTAGCACTCTTGAAGATTTTTGCAAAAAAAAGAGCAATAGCAACAAGAGATCAAACCTCCTTGCTTTTATAGAAGAGAGCAAACCAAAAGAGGAAAGAAGGAGAAAAGAAAGGAAGTAAGTGCTAAAAATTAGAACATCGATTTATGGGCCCCGGATGAAAATGATGAAAAAGACTAAAATTATCATCGAAAAATCTAGTTTCCAAAAAGTATGAATTTGGCATAGTTTTGAGATTTTGAAATTTGTGTCCAGATTTGGTGTGAAAGGACTGTTTTACCATTTTGGGCCAAAACTAAGGTTTTTGGGCCTCAAACACAGACAGGCTGAACACAAAAGTTGAACAATAAAATAAAACCATTCAAAATAGATTGAAATCGCGATTAAAATCGGAAAAACTAAAATTTCCTCCCAAGCTTACATGTACACTCAAGGCACCCCTGAGTGTGTCTGAAAAACACAATGCGCTCTCAAAATTTTACAAAGCTAATTCCAACAAAATCGAACCAATTTCTAATCCACGAACACTAAACCCACTTAATAACTAAACATGCACTTAATTGGTGCTAATCGCGCTAATCCTAGGTCGGGGTTTGACAATCAGCGTCTGAGAAGTGATATGTGGTTTTTTAGGTAGGTACCCCGGGGGTGTGGGACCTACTGCTACTATTTTTTATCTGCTCATCGGATTTCGGGATTCTATATATGGACGGAAAGCTTTCGATGAGTAGATTGTGAAGAGCTAACTTCCGGGGTGATCAGAGATCTAAAAGCGATAGGTGGATTTTCTGGCGGGCGTCCCGGAGAAGCGGGACCCACCGTTATGATTTCAAAATTCTAATTTTCACCCCGACAACTAACTCGAGCCTTACTTTCCCTGATTGGTACCTTACGCACTCTGGCCAACAATAATTCTATTTTATCGCTCATCCACCCATTTGTTTATTTATCTCTACTATTGGATGGGGCACCTTGACGATCCATGACGGGTCTAGTTGGTGTCCGGGAAACTTAGCCTCTAGGTATTTTTCAGGGACTGATGCACCCTAATTTCTTCCAATTGTAACCGGTGATTTTTAATTTAAAACCTGATTGGAACATCATTAAATCAGGTGGCCTGAATTACCCCTCATAGGGTGCTAAAATGAGGTGCGTACACCGCCCATTATCTTAAAAACTCTTTCAGCAGCTGGGCTATACAGGTTAGATCTTGTACTTATATGGTATTTGATTCCACTATAATCTTAGGGAGACTGACCTTTTGCATCAAGAGTCATTAAAAGATCAAACCAAGGGACTTCTTGATCTGACTGATTGACTAGAGATGCCACGTTAACCGACTTGGAAGACTTAGCAGAAATGATTAAGGGTTTACCCTTTTTCTTGTCGGGTTTCACCTATCAATGGTTTGGGTGTGTCTGCAAACCGTACCACTAACTTCTTCTTTTGCTGATGAACCGAGACTTTGGCTAACTCGACTGCGCCTGATTCCACTATGGACTTCTTCACATTGGGCTTCTATTGTTTACTTTTTTTCTTCATATATAGTCGTATCAATAAAGTAGACCTCTTTACCTTTGAATGGATTTTCATCAGTGAAGACGCGATGCACCTTCCCAACATCATCAATATATTTGAAACATTAATGTAGGGTAGAAGGTATAATAGCGTAATCATGCAACCATCTTCTTCAAAGCAAAATATTATAGTAAGCCCGGGTCTTGACGACATGCAGAGTGGCTTCAGAAGTCAAACTCCCAAGCTGAAATTTGATTCGAATCTTCCCAATGTGGTTTTGTATTTCACCAGCATACCCTTGAAATGAAGTATTGGTGCGTGTAACCTTGCTTGGTGGCACTCCCAATTCATGCAACGCTGTGATGATAGTGAGATTAAGAGCTGACCCTGGATCCACTTGCACCCTGGGAATTGGCATCTCTTTAATATATGCTGTGAAATATAGAGGCCATCTATGATTGACATTGCCGAGCAACATATCTTCTTTAGAGAAGGAAATGGTGGCTTTAGAAGCATTCTGGATAGAGTAACACTCTTCGCATTGCCTTTGAGGTCTTTTGAACTTAGCTACTTGATGTTTCCTCTCTATTTGATGTACTTGAGCCACATGCACTTGATTATTAGGATCTAGTGCTTGTAATTCCCTGATGAAACTGTCTCGGGTGTCCTTAGACATCTGCAACAGATGAAGGATGTGTAATCATGCAGGGATGTGCTTAAGCTGCTTAACAAGGTCATATTTGAATGGCTCTATTGGCCTTTCATTAACATTGGCATTTACATTCTCTACATTTATATCTTGCCCCATGGGGATTACAATTGAAGGAGAAGCAAAAGGGGGAGTAGAAGAAGTATACGTAGAAGGTTTACCATAATTGACTTCATAAATCCTTCCGGATCTGAGGCCACTTGCAGTGCCTCTTTGGATAGTCATAACTTATTCTTACTGGAAGAAGAGATTTCTCATTGCTTTGACCAAATCTTTAACATCGACAAATGTAGAGGATGTGGTGACTTCTTCTCTTATGCTAGTGGTCACATGACATGAAGTCACCTCGGGTTCACTCCCATCATCTTTTGATTCGCTTTCCGCAACAACAACCTGAGGTTGTTCTTCTAACAATCGAGTCTAAAAAGCAGATTGGGACGACCCCAGGAGTATCCTCGGATGCCCCACGCCGATCTTCACTAGATTCTGAGGGCGTATCATTGATAGCGATAATAAGAACATCCGCTGGAGGGGTATTTTGCTGGACGCTGACAATTACTGGGATAGGGAGACCACTTGGAGTGGAGGCAGTTGGCACTGATGGACCCGTCTTTTCTTGCCTTCCTCTGCCCCGGGTCCGCCGGGGTGCTGCGGGGCGAAGAAAAAAGCGAGCATCAACATTTTGTATGGGTATGCCAGATTTTCTATTCTACTTGGAATTTGAAATGATGATCTAGAGATTCACCTTCACAAGTAGAAAAGAAATCAAACTTTTTTTCTAACTTTTCATTACATATATATTTTAAAGAAAGAGAGAAGATTTTTAATGCTGTGAAAGACGATTTTGTTTAATTTGCCATGAAAGACGGTTTTGTGCTGCAGAAGGCGATTTTGCCATGAAAGGCGATTTACAAATCTTATCAATAATGAAAGACAAGAATTGTAATTTTTTTGTCTCTTTAAAAAATACAAAACACAATAGAAAGAAAGAAAGAGGGATCTCACTTCTCAGGAGATTGTGGGGACTCGTTCAGATCGACGGTCGCGAGTCATGTGTGGGCTCCGTCATCGTCCTTCAGATGAGAACACTTGATGCTTTAATTCACATGGCTTGGCTTGGACATCAGATTTTTAGAGGACAAAGACCAAGGGAAGGTCCTATATCCTATAAAAAAATAGGGTAGACGGGTTGAAAAGCCACATCTAGGCCATGTTGGATAGAAGAAGAGGGGAAACCTTGGGGCGGGGGGGGGGGGGGGGGTGGCTCCCCAAGGGACTTCGATCACCTTGTAGTGTTTGCAACAGAGTTTCTTCAGAGTAAGAGAGCTTCTTTATGCAGAGAATTCTTCAGGATAATTTTTCAGGACCCTTCGAATGATTTTTCCGGACCTTTTCCCTTTGGAATGACCGTCTATTTATAGGCTTTTGGTGATCATTTAGGAGGGTTTATGAGCATTGATTGCATTAATGCTTAATGATGGGAGGAGTTACAAGTAATAATTTCATAATTTTGTAACTCCTTTTCTTGGATTCTAATTGGCCGATGGAGAATAATGGTCATTTAATCTCCATGATGATGGGAGTTTCATGATTAATTACCATGATTAATCTCCATAATGATAGGAGTTACATGGTTAATTGTCATGATTAATTGGACTTGTAACTACCATTTGCTTGCTTTTGATTGGGCCGTCCAGAATAATGAGTTAATGGCTGTAATAAGTTGTCATAAAAAGGTCATTTAACTTCATTAATTGGCCGCCGAGTCGCTTGAAAAGTCGCGGGCCGAGCCACGTCTTTTGAAATTCTTCTTACGATGATCATCGATAGATCCACATGTTGTTTGATGTCGGATGACGATGCAAATTCAGACATTGGTTGACACCAATGGGCCGGCAACATCTGTCTAGTCGATTTCACGATCGGTCGGGCAGAGAGTGTGCTTTCTTTGTCGGCCGGTTGGCGGCTTTGGAGTGTCCAATGATGATCGAATGATTTTGATGGCGGACCCATGATGTTAACGAAGATCGACGGATATTATGCCTCAAAAATCAGAATTTGGGAAAATCACAGGGGCCAAACATCATGAAACACGAAAAATAATGGAAAATCGGTCGTTCTGGCGGAAATCCGGCTACCCGGACTTCCAGGGTCACCGACAAGCACGGACTTTGGTTCCTTTTTTCGGTCGCCATCCGGTCGCCGTTTCTAGTCCATTTTTCGAGCTTTTTTGCTTCTTTTTTCTTCTATATTGTCCTTGACATTTATCCTCATTTATTGGCTTATATCCTTTGAAGAAAACCTGTCGAGAAGCTATGCGAATCAAAGCACAAAGTTTCCTATTTTTGGAAAAGCCGAAGACTTTGTAGCCGATTTTCCGCCAAGAGTTGAAACTAGGTCAAACGATGTCGGAATGACCTAAAATTTGAGGTGAAGCTTCCTGAGCATTAGATAGGACCAACCATGTTCTTTTATTTGAGTTTTGAAGCCGTTTGGGGTCCCGTCAATGCTAGACTTGATTTCACCGTGCGGAAGATGTCGAGCTTTGATTTACAGTCATCCGATGTCCGATTGACTTGAAATTTGGCAAAGAGCCTATTGGAGTCATTTTGAGATGATCCATTAGCTCCGATTTGGGTGGCATAGTCCCGGGGAGCTCCGCTGCCGGTAGGCTTGATTTTGCTTTGGAGCGTCAAAGCGGGTCAAACGTCGTCGGAATAACATGAAATTTGACGTGCAACCCTTTGGAAGCATGTAGAAGTTACCCATGCGCTTTTTTTTATGAGTGGCGGCATCGGAGGTCCTCGCCGCCGGGAGGTTTGATTTCGCCGTTCGAGAGTTGATGGAAGGTCAAACGGTGTCAGTTTGACTTGAAATTCGACGTGGAGCCTTTTGGAGGTATTTTGAGACCATTCATAGGCTCTGATCGAAGATTTGATGTCTTCGACACTGTCGCCGCCGGGAACTCCTGCTTAGCCCTTAGAGAATTGAAGTTAGACCAAATGGAGACGAAATGGCCTGAAACTTCATCTGTACCCTTCTTTTGGCTATTTTGAAAGATCTTGTAGTTTTTGTTTGAATATAACAAGATCTGATGCTTGAAGCAGCTTTGCCTGTTGTAGTAGGATGCAGCTCCATGTAGCTTTTGATGTTGAGGAGGCAAAGTGACATTTTTTGTGTCAACAAATGCCCCTTTGAGGTACAGCGACGAATCGCGTAGCTTTTGCAGTTGATGTGCCTCGAAGATAACTTTGAAGGAGAACTTCTGACTTAACCAAGGGTTTCTGAGCATTTTTCTCTTGATAGAGTAGCCATTTGAGTTTCCAAAGGGATTTTACGGCAGTGAAAGAGATCACGTACCATCTCAAGGAAAAATTTTGAAAATGACATTTGGATTGGTTTTTTTGGGTTTTGGAATTTTTCTTTTTTGACCTTGTGAACCTAAAGGCTTTGTGTGGCGCATCAGGCGGTCAAGAAAGTTTTTGGTTTTTGACCTTGTGACCTAACAAGCTGTATGTGGCAAGTTAGGGGGTCGAGTTTTGGATTTTGGTTTTGGTCTTGTAACGTAACAAGCTGTGTGTGGCAAGTTAGGGGACGGGGATTTGCTTTTTGGTTCTGGCCTTGTGACCCAACAAGCTGTATGTGGCAAGTCAGGGGACCATGGTTTGGTTTTTGGTCACTCCTTGGGACAATTTGGGGTCCATTGGAGTAGTTTGGGTTTTTGTGGAATGTCAATTTCAAGGTTTTGGCTTAATTTGGTTCATGAGGTGGGATGGTTTGGATTTTTGGAGACTTATGAGGCTTGAATTCTTTTGTATGGTCCAATCAACTCAAAGGAGGCATGGAACCATTTTTGTATGCTCTTGGTAAGAGGGATTTTGACTAAAAGCCACTTTCAGGTGGTCAAACCTGGCTCAATTGGCTAGCCCATGGGACCTTAAGCTTTGAAGATGCCTTAAATCTCATGTGGTGTCATTTTTGTAAAGAAAATCTCTTTTTGGTAGAGAATATCTAAAAATATTCTTACTTGGAGAGAATCTCTCAAGTTTCCTTGATTTTGGGAAAGATTTTCTCAAAATATCTTTCTTTGGGAGAAAGTTTCTCATAATCCCTCTCTTTTTGGAGAGAATTTCTCAAATAATCTTCTCTTTAGGAGAGAATATCTCGAATTTCTCCTCTTTTAGGAAGTTTGCTAATTTTTAGCACTTACTTCCTTTCTTTTATCCTTCTTTCCTCTTTTGGTTTGCTTTCTTCTATATAAGCAAAGAGGTTGGATCTCTTGTTGCTATTGCCCTTTTTGCGAAAATCTTCATGAGTGCTCCAAGATCAAGAATTCTTCTTCTTCTTCAAGGATCTTCTAGTTCTTCTTCTCTCTCCATGGCTTCAAGTAAGTTTTCTTTTTCCTTAAGAAACTCCATGTAGAAGTAAACAAAAGTTTTCTTTCTTTCCTTTTCTTTTCTTTTTCTTTCTCTATTTTTTTTCTTCACGTGCATTCTTTTTCTTTTTTTTTTTCACACGTTTTTTTTTCTTTCCTCTTTCTTTTTTTTTCACGGTTTCTCTTGTTTTTTTACCGTGTTTTTTTTTCTTTTTTTTTTGCTTCCTCTTTTTTTTTCTTTTCTCCTCTTTTTTTTTACCGTGTTTTTCTTTTCGTCTCTCTGTTTTTTTTTCTTTCTCGGATTTCGAGACGCGCATGCATGACAACTTTCCTTTTATGCATTTTTTTTAGAAAATGGAATTGGAAGTATGATAGTGCACACTTGGAAATCTTTTGCAAGTCTTGGGATTTGGAGCTCGCAACAATGTTGAGCCCTTTCTTGGTCTTGCGGGGATTTTCTGAGGAGCTTTGCAAGTTTTAGATTCTGGAGCTCGCAGCAATGTTAAGCCCTTTTCCAGTCTTGCGGATATTTGAGAAGATTTGGCTTGATCTCGCAACAATGTTTGAGTTCGAGCCTTCTTCGAGAATTCTCCATTAATTATGAGCTTGCAGTAATGTTGAGCTCATCTTCAAGCTCCAATTTCTTTCAGGGTGTTCCTCTTTTCTTCGGAATTGCTCCAGAACCATGCCTAAATTTTGCTAGGATTTTGTAGCAAAATTTTGTCATTTTGATGATTGATTTTCTCTTCTTCCATTCTTTGCTGGTAGTTCCTCCAGAATGAACAAGGGTAAGGAGCCTGTCATTGATGCACCTCGCCGTTCTACCAGATCTTCTAATCTGGCCGTATAGTAGGCCTGGGAGAAGGTCCAGTATGTTGAAAGGAACTTGGAAGAGTGTGCTCCGCTCAACCGAGATGAGATGAGGCAACGTTTGATCGCCCTCAAGGATGAGGAGTTTAATAAGATTATGATAAGCAACCGTCCTTGGGTCACGGACGATCAGAGCATTGTGCCCAAGCCTACCTTCTTCTTTGGTGATGCAGTCCCCGACGATTCAACATACCAAAGGAGATGTTTTCAGTTCCCTTACACAGCTGATGGCGAAGAAAGAACTGTTTCTACCCGGTGGACCTTCGATCGGACTATCTCGATCATGAGCCTTTCCTTCACGTGCTCAAAGTGGGAAGATCCTCCAAGCTGGGTGAAGAGGACTAATGTGATCAAGACTGAGGTTTTTGTTAGCGGCCCTTCTGGTTTTGCAGAGAAGTCGCCTGCCCATATGGACATTTTAATGCCGGCCAGTGGCTACCAAGGTTCGGATCACCCTTCGGTAGAGACCGGTGGGCCTTGGCATTTTCAAAGGCGATGACAGCAATTGGGCGGAGCCTTTTCGACTTTATGGCCGTTTCAGCATTGACTCGAGCTGGGAGTCGTGGACTGATCACATCCTGCAGGTTGGCGGTGCCATTCTGAAGGAGGCCGAGATTTTTGACGCGGTTCACGCTTTTCGGAAAACCGTGGTTTTCTCCGATGAGGCCTTCATGGCCATGTTGGAGTCGTTCCTTCCACAAACCAACACCTTCGTTGTCACGAACGGTGAGATTGGTTTTTCTTTAAAGGAACTGAGCGCCATCACCGGGCTAATGCCCCACATAAAGCCCTTAGGTTCACAAGGTCAAAAAGGAAAATCCAAAACCCAAAAATCCAATCCAAATGTCATTTTAAAAATTTTTCCTTAAGATGGTATGTGATTTCTCTCACTGCCATAAAATCCCCTTGGAAACTCAAAAGGCTATTCTACCAAAGAAACATGCTCAGAGACTCTCGGTTAAGTCAGAAGTTCTCCTTCAAAGTTTTCTTCGAGGCATATCGACTGTAAAAGCTACGCGATTCGTCGCTGTACCTCGGGGGGGCATTTGTTGACACCAAAAATGTCATTTTGCCTCTTTAACATCAAAAGCTACATGGAGCCGCATCCTACTACAAACAGGTAGAGCCGCTTCAAGCATCAGATCTTGTCAGAATCAAACAAAAACTGTAAGATCCTTCAAAATAGCCAAAAGAATGGTACACATAAAGTTTCGGGCCATTTCGACACCATTTGGGGTAACTTCAATCCTCCAACGGCTGAGCAGGAGCTCTCGGTGGCGACAGAGTCAAGGATAACAAATCTTCGATCAGAGCCTATGGATGATCTCAAAATACCTCCAAAAGGCTCCACATCAAATTTCAAGTCAAACGGACACCGTTTGACCCTCCATCAACTCTCGAACGACGAAATCAAGCCACTTGGCGGTGAGAACCACCGATGCTGCCACTCATCAAACAAAATACATGGGTAGCTTGTACATGCTTCCAAAGGGCTGCACGTCAAATTTCAGGTCATTCTGACGACGTTTGACCCGGTTTTGACGCTCGGAAGCAAAATCAAGCCCATGGGCGACAAAGCTCCTCGGGACCATGGCATCCAAATTGGAGCTAATGGATCATCTCAATATGACTCCAATAGGCTCCCTGTCAAATTTCAGGTCAATCGGACATCAGTTGACCATACATCAAAGCTCGACATATTTCATGCGGTGAAATCAAGTCTAGCATTGACGGGACCCCAAACGGCTTCAAAACTCAAATAAAAAGCCCATGGTTGGTCCTATCTATTGCTCAGGAAGCTTCACCTTAAATTTTAGGTCATTCCGACATCATTTGACCTAGTTTCAACTATTGGCGGAAAATCGGCTACATAGTCTTCGGCTTTTCAAAAAATAGGAAACTTTGTGCTCTGATTTGCACGGCTTCTCGACAGGTTTTCTTCAGGGCTATCAAGCCAATAAATGAGGAGAAATGTCAAGAAAAATGCAAGAGAAAAAAGAAGCAAAAAGGCCCAAAAAACGGCAGAGAAACGGCCATCGAAAGGGGAGAAAACCCCATGGTCGCCGCATGGCCTAGGGTCGTCGGCGACCTTGGCCCATGGTCGCCGGTGGCTACCATGCCCCATGGTTGCCGACGACCATGGGTGCATGGTCACCGGCGACCCTGGAAATCTGGATCGCTGGATTTCAGCCAAAAGGGTCGTTTTTCCAACCATTTTTACGTTTTGTGATGTTTGGCCCCTGTGATTTTCCCAAATTTTGATTTTTGGGGCATGATGTCCGTTGATCTTTTTCAACATCACGAATATGCCATCTAAATCATGAAGTCATCATCCGACGCTTTCGGGATCGCCAACCGGCAGACCAAGAAAGCACACTTTCTGCTCGACCGATCGTGAAATCGACTGGACAGATGTTGCCGGCCAATTGGTGTCAACCAATGTCTGAAATTGTATCACAATCCGACATCAAACAACATGCAGATCCATAGGTGATCATCATATGAAGAATTCCAAGAGACGCGGCGCGGGCCGCGACTCTTCAAGCAACTTGGCGACCAATTAATACTGCTAATTAACCCGTTTATGACAAGTTAATGCGGTCATTAACACATTATTTTGGACGGCCCAATCAGATTCAAGGAAAAAGGAGTTACAGGTCCAATTAATCATGGAAATTAACCATGTAACTCCTGTTGACACCAAAAATGTCAGTTTGCCTCCTCAACATCAAAAGCTACATGTAGCCGCATCTTACTACAAACAGGCAAAGCTGCTTTAAGCATCAGATCTTGTCAGAATCAAACAAAAACTGCAAGATCCTTCAAAATAGCCAAAAGAAGGGTACACATGAAGTTTCGAGCCATTTCGACACCAGTTGGCCCAACTTCAATCCTCCAATGGCTGAGCAAGAGCTCCCGGCGGCGATAGGGTCGAAGATAACAAATCTTCGATCAGATACCTCCAAAAGACACCACTTCAAATTTCAAGTCAAACTGACACCGTTTGACCCTCTATCAACTCTCGAACGGCGAAATCAAGCCTCTTGGCGGCGAGAACCACCGATGCCGCCACTCATCAAACAATGCACATGGGTAGCTTCTACATGCTTCCAAAAGGCCGCACATAAAATTTCAGGTCATTCCGACGACGTTTAACCTAACTTTGACGCTAGAAAGCAACAAGCCTACCGGCGGCGAATCTCCCTGGAATCATGGCACCCAAATCGGAGCTAATGGATCGTCTCAAACTGACTCCAATAGGCTCCCTGTCAAAATTTAGGTCAATCGGACATCGGTTGACCGTACATCGAAGCTCGACATCTTTCGCGCGGTGAAATCAGGTCTAGCATTGACGGGACCCCAAATGGCTTCAAAACTCAAATAAAAGCCCATGGTCGCCAGGAGAAAAAAGAAGCAAAAGAGTCCGAAGAACGGCAGAGAAACGGCTACCGAAAAAAGGGAGAAAAGTCCCATGGTCACCGGCGAGCATTGGTGCATGGTCGCCGGCGACCTTGGAAATCCGGGTCGCCGGATTTCCACCGAAACGACCGTTTTTCCGATCCTTTTCGCGTTTCGCGATGTTTGGCCCTTGTGATTTTCTCAAATTCTGATTTTTGAGGCATGTCATCCGTCGATCTTCGTCAACATCACGGATCCGCCGTCGAAATCATTTGATCATCATCGGACACTCCGAAATCGCCAACCGACCATCCAAGAAAGCACACTTTCTACCCTACCGATCGTGAAATCGACTAGATAGATGTTGCCGGCCCACTAGTACCAATCAATATCTGAAATTTCATGGTCATCCGATGTCGATCAACATGAAAATCCATCGATGATCATCGCCAGAAGAATTCCAAAAGATGCAGAGCGGCACGCGACTCTTCCAGCGACTTGGCGACCAATATATACTGTTAATTGACCCGTTTATGACAGCTTATTACAGTCATTAACTCATTATTCTGGACGGCCCCATCAGAAGTAAGCAAATGGGAGTTACAAGTCCAATTAATCATGGCAATTAACCATGTAACTCCTATCATTATAGAGTTTAATCATGGTAATTAATCATGAAACCCCCATCATCATGGATATTAAATGCCCATTATTCTCCATCGGCCAATCAGAATCCAAGAAAAAGGAGTTACAAAATCAAGAATTAAATACTTGCAACTCCTCCCATCATGGAGCATCAATGCCTATAATGCCCATAAACCCTCCTAATGGCTACCAAAAGCCTATAAATAGGTGGTCATTCCAAAGGGAAGGGGTCCTGAAAAATTGTCTTTAAAATCTCTGCGCAGAGAAGCTCTCCTGCTCTGAAGAAACTCTGTTGAAAACACTACAAGGTGATTGAAGTCCCTTGGGGGGCCACCCCCACAAGGTTTTCCCTCCTCCTATCCAAAATGGCTTATATGTGGCTTTTCAGCCCGTCTACCCTTTTTTTATTGGATATAGGACCTTCTCTTGATCTTTGTCCTCTAAAAATTCGAGGTCCAAGCCAAGCCAAGTGAATCAAAAGCATCAAGTGTTCTCATCTGAAAGACGATGGCGAAGCCCATACATAACTCGCGACCATCGATTTGAACGAGCCCCAACAATCTCCTGAGAAGTCAGATTCCTCTTTCTTTCTTTTCTATTGTATTTTGTATTTTTTAAAGAGACAAAAAAATCACAATTCTTGTCTTTCATCATTGATGAGATTTGTAAATCGCCCTTCATGGAAAAATTGCCTTCTATGACACAAAACCGCCTTTCACGGCAAACTAAACAAAATCCTCATTCACGGCATTAAAAATCTTGTTTCTTTCTTTAAAATATATGTGCAATGGAAAGTTGGAAAAAAAGTTTGATTTCCTCTCTATTTGTGAAGGTGAATCTCCGGATCACCACTTCAAATTCCAAGTAGAATAGAAAAGTTGGCATACCCGTACAAAAAAATGTCGATGCTCGCTTTTCTTTTTTCGCCCCGCCACACCCCGGCAAACCCGGGGCGGAGGTAGGCAAGAGAGAAAGCCAGGTCCATCAAGTTGGCATACCCGGTGGGACTCGTTCATTTGAGAACACGATGCTTAGACTCCTTGGCTCCTTTCTAGTTGGTGGCCTGTGTTGGATCTTGCATCTTAAAAAAGAAAAAAAAAACATGAGATGGGATTCTTTGGAAATTTCTGTCTTTGAGTTTATTTCCATTCTTTCTCTTCTCAAACAAAAAAAAAAGGTTTTTTTTTTACATTGGGTTCAGATTTGAGAAATTTTGGTTCTTTCCCTTTCGGACTTAGTGCTCGTGGAAATCGCTGAGCCTTTGTTCGGACTGGAACACCATTTCTTATCTTTAGTGAATCCAATCTTGACTTTTAAATTTTTTTTTTTTTTCATATTTCTCTCTTTTGGACTCAAATTGGAGAAACTTTGGTTCTTTCATTTTCGTACAATGGCTCGCGGAAATTGCTGAGCCAGCGTTCGGATTGGGAGGGGCCATTTCCCTCTCTTTGATGGGCCCATTAGTGATCTTTCAAAAAATTTTTTTTTTTTCAGATTTCTTTCTTTTGGATTCAAATTGCAGAAACTTTGGTTCTTTCCTTTTTGTATAATGGCTCGCGGAAATCGTTGAGCTAGCGTTCGGATTGGATAGGGCCATTTTTTCTTTTTGATGGGTCCATTAGCAATCATTCAAAAAAAAAGAAAAAAAAACAAAAAAAACACATTAAGGTTGCATCGATTGCGTTCTTTGACCAAAGTGAATCTAAGAAAAGCCTTGTCCAGAGTATGGAGGCAGCTAGACCGTTTGAGGCAAGGTCCTTCAAATGGGTTCATTAAGTAATCCTACCCTTACCTGGGGGCTGATCTATCTACTAAGGTTTCATAAGACCGAATTGGAAAACCTATGTGTACTCTTAAAAAAAATATCTAAAAAAAAAATCTCTCTTCAAAAAAAGAAAAAAAAAACTTCTTTCACTATTGCGTTCAGATTCGAGAAATTTTGGTTCCTTCCTTTCGGATTTAGTGCTCGCAGGAATTTTGAGCCTGTATTCGGATTGGAATACCATTTGCTCTCTTTTATGAATTCAATCTTGACCTTTCAAAGAAAAAAAAATTCTGTCATTATTGGATTCAAATCTGAGAAATCCCGGTTCCTTCCTTTTCGGATTTAGTGCTCGTGGAAATCGCTGAGCCTGTATTCGGATTGGAATACCATTTGCTCTCTTTTGTGAATTCGATCTTGACCTTTCAAAAAATCCCATCTCGTGTCCTTCCCAAGGATGCGATTTGCAACATTTGTGCCTAGCAGTGCTAATACGCCCTTTCGAGTCTACTGTATTCGCGACCGACACATTTGTAACTCCAATCTTATATCATTTTACCTCGAGTGAGCTCCGCTTCTCGGTAACATGAATTAAGGTTTACAATTGCTTCTAGCAGTCACTTGAACGCTCATTTTGAGCCGACCATACTTGTGTTCAGAACAATTTACCCTCTATTGCTTTTTGCCTTCTTCATTACGTTCAGGATGGGCCGATGCCCCCTAAGCGATTTGAAAAGACAAACCACAGTATTTTCCATTTATGATCACCATATTCTTGTGATTACTAATGGATGTGGTTTTGTTTCAGAAGTTTTACAAACTAAAAATGGCATCTTCATTGACCATCACCTTTGACGAGAACAAGTACCAGCTCATGCTTTAAGAGAAGCAAAATAAGCGCACTTACAAGCGCCCTACCAGCTGCCGAAGTGTCACCTCCCTCGGCAACTCTCAAAACACCGGGTTGACCACCACTCCCCAAACCATCGTCTTCGGGTCACTGGGACCATTCCCACTCCTTGTAGATGAATCTGCGCCTGCCAAGAAGCAGAAGACCGCCTCGGAACGTGTCGTTGCCCCGACACCAAAGGCGGTCACCAAGAAACCTGAGGCTCGTGGCAATCCCGCGAAGCCTCAACCTGCAAAAAACTAGGTCTACCCCAAGACTTGGTCACGGAGGCCTTCTCCAAAACAAAGAAGGTCCCGAACATCTACAAAGCCAGCATACCTGGCTCCTCTCATGGAGAACCGGTTCTACCCTCTCACTTACATGAAAGGGGAGAAACCTACCCCTCCGCCGAACTACAAAAACTACTCAACACAAGCCGGCTTGCTCATACAAGCCCAAAATCAAGTCATGCATCACAAGGCCTCGACAAGAACCTGCCAGGGCTTGCTCTCCTACAACTCGACCCTTCATCTCAACAGGGGCCGAGCTTGCAAAATTTAAAGCTTCACTGCAACAGGCTAAGGACCAAGTCCAAATCCTGTCCATGCTATTCTTTAAGGAAGACAAGCTTGGCTGCTGTGCACGAAGGACCACGTCCATTATTGCTAGAGCACAGCTCGAGCTAACTGAAGCTCAAATTGCTCGTCATATATGTCGCCGCGCAGCATATCGACAAAAGATGGGTCGAAAAAGAAAGACACGACCAAGTTGCTGCTGTCCATATAGTTGGTAAAGCCAAAAGACGCCAGAAGTCAGGAACCAAAATACATGACAGACAGCCGGTGACTCGCACCGTCTCCCTGACACGAAGGCATCAGGAAGACTCTCCCACTCCTTCAAGCCAAGGACATCGGAGTGATCAATCCTCGGGCTCTTCATCTAGAAGAATAAGCTCCAGCTCAGTCACTAAGACAATATCCTCTTTCGACTCACGAAGAGTGAATGTCCTAGTTACAAACTCTGAGCAACCTCCGCCGGATGATAACATGACTACACACATCCAGCAGTTGGAACAAGGACAATAGAGGATAGAAGCCTTGATGGAAAACCTTCTTCTCACTCTTCAACATCAACTAAATGATGAAGTTCCTCCAAACGATGAGGCAAACGGTGGAGAAGATGAGTCACGCGCCCTTACTAAAAAAGGACGTTGACAGTATCCTCGCCAAAGCAAAAGAAGAGGATACACTGAAGGAGCATGGAATCAAGCCACCATATCCCTTATGGATGGACTCGGTTCCGTTCCCTGCAAAGTTCAAGCAACCTATTCTCCAAACATATACGGGGAAAGGTTCAACCAGACAACATGTCATCCACTTCAAGATCCTGACGGGTGCTATTGCGGATCAAGATGCCCTCAAGATCCGTCTCTTTGCAAGCACCCTGAAAGGTACAGCCTTTGATTGGTACTCCACTCTGCCAGAGGATTCCATTCAAAACTGGACCATGCTGGAGACACGCTTCCGAACCCACTTCAGAGGTGAGGATCATCCTGTTACTATGGCTCAGTTCTGCAGCCTAAAACACGGAGAGAATGAGTCGACATACGATTTCATTCACAAGTGGAAAACAATGGCAAACAAATGCTCAGATGTGCAACCACAAGCGTCGCTGGTCAACATCTGCCAAAACAATATGAGAGCAAGGATCCGCTCCATGATCACCGGCAACAAATCAAAGAATCTGGGAGAACTCCTAGAAGCGTCTATGGAGGCTGAAACGGTGATCATAATCTCAACAGTTAGAAGTCATCAAAGAAAGAGCCGATCGCCATTCCGACCTCCAAGCCAAAGAAAAAGGAGGAGCTCAATGTGCAAACCAAGTCAGCTCCTCAACCACCAAAGAAAGCTGAAAACAAAACTACGGGTAAGAGGCCTGAACTCTCTGATGCCTTCAACGACGAGTAGAGAAGAAACACCTGTTCGATGAAGATGTTGAAGAAATATTTGGGGCTCTCTTGGAAAATGGGGAACTCACCTTGCCTGACCCCAAAAGACCGGGAGATGTTGGCAAAACCAATGATCCCCGATATTGTCCATACCACCAAATGGTCTCGTATCCTCTCAACCATTGTTTCGTTGTGAGAGAGAAGATCAACGAGATGTGGAAAAATGGAGTCATCGCCTTTGACAAAAACTACAGGTCTGCCTCTGTTAACATAGTGTCATATGGACAAACATCAAAGTCACCAAAGGAAAAAATCACCACTTCCTTCAAGGAGATAAAAATGACCCAAACGTCCCAGGAGCTGGTGCCTTACCCAACACCAGATGAACAGCCCATATGGGTGCATCTCGATCTCCTGGAAGATGAAAATTGGGAGATCGTCAAAACAAAGCCGACCGCTCAACAACGAAGGCATGCCAAGAGACAACTCCGCAAGCTCAAATAGCAGGAGAAGGCTCAACCCAAGTAAGAAGTCCCTGAAAAGGCAGAAACCTCCTCTACCGCTTCACTAGGGGCAACAGAGGAGTCGCATCTCAAGACTTCAAGTGTGGTTGGAAAATTCACCCTCGGTGATTACATGCCACCATGGCTTGGAAATGAGACTATGCGGGGAGCATCATACTATTGCAACTCGGTAGTTGGATTCTCCATGGATGGATACGAGTCCAGTGACACTGCCAGTGATATCGATGAGTGGGAGGAATCCCTTGAAACCGGAGAATATCTCTCCGATGAAGAATGGATCCCATAATTTCAACTTATGCCAGTAATTTGGTATAATCCCTTATAGCCACAAGGATCCTGCTCTGATGACGAAGAAGACCAAGAGGCTGTTCAACAAAGTGCTGTTGACCCAACTCAAATGAATGCTCTAATGGATCCCAACGAGGTTGAACCACAAGGAGTAGATGAAGAAAAAGATTTAGCTCCTATGCCAGATCTCAAAGAATATGAGAGGATCTTGCAGCGTCTTGCCATAGAGCAAGAGCAGGATAACATCAAACAGCTTCGTCAAAATCCAGAACCGGAAGTCCCGGAGAGTCTACAAGCATCTCCTCCGGTAACCACGGAAAACGAAGAAAGTTGCTGGATCGATGATCCTCTTACATCTGAAGACGAGTCCGAATTCCCAACAATCCATTATGGAGGCATCTTCTATCGAAGTTGCTTGCAATGCGATAGCTCAGGATGATAGTGCCTCTGAAGCTCCATTTGCCGAAGGTACAAACTCTCAGACTACGTCCAGTGGCATATCCTCTTGAGCTACATCTTCTCTGGTGACTTCCACTGAGATAGCATCTTCTCAGCCTTCGTCTCCTAAAACTGTGACATCAGAATTCAAGCCTCTTCCGACTAATCACCATGAAGAGGCTCTGGCTGATGAAGTATTCAGAGAAAACCCGGTCAATTGGTCTCAGATACCCAACCTCATAAGAGATGTCTGGACCGATGAAATCCTGGACAAGCAAGAAAAGTTGCTGGAAGCTGTTTAGGACTTGTTCCCGGAAAATGCTCCATGCAACACAATCACTGAAGACAGCAACGCTGCTGCAGAAGCGTTTTCAGCAAATGAGGAGGACCAGCCCCTTGAGCCCGAAGAGGGTCTTCCAAAAGAAAAACCACCTCTAGAAGCTTTAGAAGTTGGGAAAGGTACCCGCTCTGGCCGGGATTACCACAAAAACTACAACCAACCTTCTTCTTCTTCTTATGTAAATCATTCGGGAAAGCAAGTTGTAAATGCCCTAAGTGGCAATGATAATGAAAATGCAGGCCCCAAGGAGGCTTTCAAGTATGACTTGATCGAGCACTTCAAACACATACCTGCACAACTGCAAATCCTATACTTATTACGAATGTCACCACAAACTCGTGATAGTCCTATTTCAAAATTACAAAGGCTGAATATGGATGTCGACAAACATGCCCCATAGGTCCTACAAATTGAAATGGACTATAGGGTCAAAAAATAAAAAATCTCCCCAAAGGGAGAAAAGAAGAAAACTGGGGGACCTTGCACTGAATGCCTTTCGGTCCAAAAAGCAGCAAGTGCGACCATCGCCTTCAATAAGGAAGACCTCCTGCTAGGTGAGACAAAGCACAACCAACCCTTGTACTTCACAGGGTACGTCAAAGAGATGCCGATACACAGAATCTAGATTGACCCAGGTTCTGCACTTAACCTTATCTCTACTACGACACTTGAAGAGCTAGGTATTCCACCTAGCAAACTGAGTCACACATCCATGTCCATCTTTGGATACAATGGGAGCACTCAAAGGCCTATCGGTAAAATCAGGCTCAGGTTGTAAATCGGTGATCTTATCTCTGAGGTCACCGTGTATGCAATAAAGACCCCTTCATGCTACAACATCCTTCTCGGACGCCCTTGGATACACGAGAATGGTGTCGTCCCTTCAATTCTACATCAGTGCATCAAGTTTGTTGGCGACAACGGCTTGATACATCGAGTGTTTGCAGATAAAAAGCCCTTCAAAGGCAAAGAAGTCTATTTTGCAGACCCTCAGATGTACAAGGACGAGAAAGAAAAGGAGGATGAAGAAACAACATCCTTTGCGGCCAATCTCCAAAATGATAAAGGCAAGGCTCCTCAAAAATCATTGGAAGAAAACAAACCTTCCGGCAAATCCGAGGAGAGCAATCCATCTCCCTTCGTTGTCCCCTTCAAACTAGCAAGTTCCACCTAGCAAACTTTGCTGTCTCCTTCGTGTATATCATACAAGACACATATTCGGATTCAGTGCCTAAAGACGATACATCGCCAAGCCAAGATACTCGGCACGTTCGGCCTACTTTCACTCCATTGGAGACACCTGCTGACGTAGAAGATCCTGCGTCTGCTACCTTCATCGTTCTGGCAACATCGGCAGAAGAGAAACCAATCTTCTTCCATAGATCAGACGCTTCTTCATCAAATTCTATGCTTGAACCTTTCCAAAATGAAGGTATGCCTAAACTATGCTTGTATAGTCCACTAGCACAAGCTATCAAGAAGAAACTGGGCTATGATGCTCAAAATCCAATTGGTTTGGGAGGTGGCTGTGGTATTCTTACACCATTGGAACCCACCCTGACCAAAAGTCAGGTGGAAGATTGGAAACTCCACCGTCGCATAGACAAGTCTTCATACGGGTTGGGGTATGATCCTGACATTCCCACGAGACAGTTGACACAAAGGCTGCAAAGTCGTTTTATCGACCATGCCTCAACATCTCGTGTCGATGAAGACATTGATCTCGCTGGATATCTCTCTGAAAAGTTACCCGACAAGGACCCAAGAAGCTCATCAAATTGGTATGATTTCTCTGACGATAAAGAGGAATTGTCCGATGAC
Organism: Persea americana; assembly: GCA_029852735.1. NCBI lineage: Eukaryota > Viridiplantae > Streptophyta > Magnoliopsida > Laurales > Lauraceae > Persea > Persea americana. Next base: position 11,208,824 of record CM056820.1, on the reverse strand, counting down.
AGAGACTCACAGTTTTCTGACCCAGAAGAACCTTTGTCTCCAAAAGAAGTGCCTTACTTTGACCCAGTTTCAGCAGGTGATTGGGATCATCTCATAGCGAGTCTTGAGAAGAGTACCGATCAAGAAGATTTATGGACAGAAGCAGAGCCATGGTTTGAAAATGCTTCTGAAACTCCAGAAGGTCTTGTTGAGTTGGAAGCCTCTGAAAATATTGTGGAGGAACCACCTTCAAATCTTCCAATAGAAGATTCTATTCAAAAGATAGACTTGGGAACACCTGACAACCCATGTCCTGTATTCATAAGTAAGAATATAAAGGATGATGAGTTACCCGAGTATATCGCTTTTCTTCATGAGTTTGTTGATTGTTTTGCATGGTCTTATGCTGAAATGCCTGGCGTAGATCCCAAAATAGCAGTCCACAAACTCAACTTGCAAGAAAATACCAAGCCTGTCAAACAAGGCCAAAGAAGATTCCGTCCAGAGGTAATGGACAAAATTGAACAAGAAGTTCAGAAACTCAAAAGCGTTGGCTTCATTCGCGAGTAACAACATCCTGAATGGTTGGCCAACATTGTCCCCGTGACAAAGAAAAATGGGCAAATTAGAGTCTGTATTGACTATAGAGACCTAAATAATGCATGCCCCAAAGATGAATTCCCGCTCCCCATACCGGAGGTAATGATTGACACCACCTGTGGATTTAAGCTTATGACTTTCATGGATGGCTTCTCTGGCTACAATCAGATAAAGATGCATCTTGAAGATGGGAGGCATACATCATTTCGGACCCCATTTGGGGTGTATTGCTACACTGCCATGCCATTTGGTTTGAAGAATGCCGGTGCAACTTATCAGAGGGCTATGATGATGATATTCCAAGATATACAGCACAAGACGGTCGAATGTTACGTTGACGACCTCGCCATCAAAAGCAAAAGAAAAGAAGACCATTTCAAAGATCTGCGAGAAGTCTTCCTCCGACTTTGCAAACACAAACTGCGAATGAATCCCCTCAAATGCTTCTTCGGTGTCTCACCAGGTAAGTTCCTCGGATTCATAATTCGGAAAGCTCGAATAGAACTTGACCCCACCAAAGTCAAGGCTATCTTAGAAATGCCATCTCCAAGCACCTTAAGAGAACTCAAAGAGCTTCAAGGGAGGTTGGCATACATCCAACGATTTATTTCCAACCTATCAGGGAAGTGCCGTCCATTTTCTCGCCCAATGAAGAAAGGTGTAGACTTTGTCTGGAATGCAGAATGTGAAGCTACATTTCAAGACATCAAGTCATACCTGACCAAACCTTCGGTATTGGCTGCTCCCATAACCAGAAAACCCTTCATCTTGTACATAAGAGCCCTCGACCATTCTTTGGGCGCTCTACTTGCACAAGAAAATGACAGAGGAAAAGAAGCCGCTCTATACTACCTCAACCGTATGATGGTTGGTGCAGAGAATCGCTACTCTGCAATAAAAAAGAAATGCCTGGTAGTGATGTTCGCTGTACAAAAGCTACGTTACTATCTACCGTCCAACACAGTATACCTAATTTCAAGGATCAATCTCTTAAAGGTCCTTGTCACAAAAACGGGTTCCCTCAATGGTCGACTGGCAAAATGGTCCATCCTTCTATCACAATTTGATATTAGGTATGTACCACAGAAAGCAATCAAAGGCCAAGCTCTGGCAGACTTTCTCGCAAGAGCATCCACTGCCTAAGGATTCTCCACTTAGGGATGATCTCCCAGACGAGCCTGTCTACAGTGTGGAGACCTCCTTATTAAATGCCTCCTGGGACATGTACTTCGATGGTGCAACCAGGACAAATGAAAAAGGAAAATCGATCTCGGGAATAGGCATTCTCTTTGTTAGTCCCGACAAATACATGATCCCACATGCATTCTCGCTACTCGAACCATGTTCAAACAATGCAGCTGAGTACCAAACTCTGATCATAGGATTGGAACTCGCCTCGAATCTGGTATCACCACGCTGGAAGCCTTTGGGGACTCCCAACTGATCGTCAACCAGATGAATCATAAATATGAAATCAGGAAGCCTGATCTGTTGCCTTACTACAATAAGGCATAATCGCTCCGTAAAAAATTTGACATCTGTCACATCACCCACATCCGCAAAGGTGAAAACATCCGTGCAGATGCCCTGGTTGGACTTACTGCATTTATGGCGATCCAAGAAGGGGAAAACATGCAAATTACAGTGTGTCAAAGAAGAATTTTCCCTCCTCTCAACACACAGCAAGCAGTCGCTGAATGCCACCACGTGGTCGGAAGTCAAAATTCCATGCTTAAACCTCCGATCGGCGACTGGAGGGATCCGTTCATTGATTATATTATGTTCGGAGTCCTACCTGAAGATCCAAAAGAGCATTCAAAGACGAGCCCCAAACTTTCATTTGGACATTCCCTCCAAAATGCTTTACAGAAAATCCTCCAATGGAGTACTACTACATTGCTTGTCACAACAATAGGCGAAAGAAACTCTAAAAGAAGTTCATGCTGACCTTTGTGGAGCCCACTAGGCTGGTCCTAAACTCTACAATCAAATAAAAAGGTTAGGTTACTATTGGCCTACCATGGTAGCTGACGCGATGCAATTTGCTAAACGTTACCAACAATGCCAAGTTCATGGAGATTATGTACACATGCCTCCATAATGGCTACATCCTACAGTGATCTCATAGCCCTTCGAAGCCTGAGGTATGGACATCATAGGTCCTATCTCTCCCCCATCAAGCAAAGGTCATCACTTCATCTTCGCCGCTGCGGATTATTTCTCCAAGTGGTCAGAAGCATTTGCGTTCCATGAAATGAAGACCTCATCAGTCCTTCAATTATTGCGAACCAACATCATTTGTCGCTTCGGCATACCTAAAAGATTCATGCATGATAACGAACCACAATTCCGGGATCATAGATTCTACAGGTTCTGCGACAAATACAAAATCCAAAGTTATCCTTCGACTTCGTATAACCCGGCAGCGAATGGACTAGCAGAAGCTTTCAATAAGACACTCTGCAAAATTCTCAAGAAAATGGTCTCTAGTCACAAAAGAGACTGGAGCGACAAACTGCCTGAAGCTTTATGGGCCTATCAAACCAACGTTCGAGGACCAACCCATAGCACACCATTCTCCTTGGTCTATGGATGTGAAGTAGTTGTCCCACTAAAGGTACAAATTCCTTCCTTAAGGGTATCTCTGCAAAATGACATGACGCAAGAAAGCAACGTCAAATTGAGACTCCACGAACTGGATAATCTCGATGAAAGACGGCTCGAAGCCCTACAAAGCGTTAGGCTTTACCAAGCATGCATGGCAGGATCTTTCGAGAAGAAGGTAAGGCAATGTGCCTACAAAAAGGGTGACTTGGTTCTTGCAGTAAAAAGGCCAATGGTTTTTGCCCACAAATCCAGAGGCAAATTCAAACCAAAATGGGAGGGACCCTTCGTCATTAACAAAGTCTTCTCCAACGGCGCATACGATCTTCTAAATATGAAAGGCAATAGATGCGTGCTACCCATCAACGGCAAGTTCTTGAAGCAGTAGTACCCTTGAAGAGTTCCTACATCGGGTCAGAGCGATTCCTGCATGGTCAAAACCGATTCCTAGGTACTTGCTAGTCAAACCCACTACTTTTGAAATTTTCCTCTTTACGTTGAAGTTCCTAAAAGAAACCTCAAAACAATGCTTACTTTCAATGTTTCATTGTTAAAAAAAAAAACAACCCAAAATCCAAGTTTAGGAGCCTCATCCTTAACTTAACCAAAACTGTCGATCCTAGAACCTAAAATTCATGGTTTGAAACAAAAATTATGATTCAGGGATTTCCACCCTAGTCCATCCCGACTTTTACCACCAAAAATGGTTTTGAGTTAAATTTTACGACCCTCGTGTCTTTAAACAAAAAATGGTTTTTCAGAAAACCGTGAGGAAGCGACGTTTAGTCAATATTCACACAAAACCCAAAAACCGGAAGGATGCGAACCCCATTCGATACTTCCAAAGCCTTAAATCGCAAGGAAGCGACACCTCGTTAATACTTGCCAAATTTTCAAAAAAAATCGTGGAGACACAATGTTTCAGTTGATATCGACAACCCAAATTTCAAAACAAAAACAATGGTTCGAAAAAACCTCAAATTTCAAAAATCGTGGGGAGGCGACATTCCATCAAACCCACAAAACAAAATCTTTGAGAAAACGCAGGGAAGCGACATTCAGTCTAAACTTGCACCAACACTCGCGAGCAGACGACATTCCATCGACACTCGCAACCAAATGAGCAAGGAAGCGAAATTCCATCAATACTTGCAATACCATTCAGCAAGGAGGCGACTCTTAGTCGATACTTGCAAAAACCTGGCTTTCACGCCAAAACTCGGCTTTCATGCCAAAAACCTGGCTTTCACGCCAAAAAACTAAAAAATTGGCTTCCACGTCAACAAACCAAAAATCTTGCTTTCATGCCAAACAAACAAAAAATAGGCTTTTATGCCACAAAATTTGTCTCTCATGACATAAACAAAATTTTGGCTCTCATACTACAAAATCTGGCTTTCATGCCAAAAAACAAAGCTTTGGCTCCCATGCCACAAAACCAAAACTTGGCTTTCACGCCACAAAAACCGGTTTTTATGCCAAAAACTAGCTTCCATGCCACAAAATTTTGGCTCCTATGCCACCAAAATCCGTCTTTCATGCCATTCAAAATTCGACTTTCATGCCATCTCAAAAAATAGGCTTTTTGCCAAAAAATCTAGCTTTCCTGCCCAAAATAACCATTTGAGAAAAGATTTTCACAAAATAACAACCTTTTGATCAAATCTTCAAACAAACATTCACATCCAACTTTTACTTATTTTCATCAAAAAAGAATTTAAGTGAAACGAGGGAATATAAAAAAAAAAAAAGATGGTGCCAAAAAATGTTTATACATGGAGGTACCAAAAGAAAAGAAGAAAAGTTCGTTACAAAATCAGGAGACTAGTCCGACATGGTCTTCAGCCAAAGACTTAACTCCTCGAGCAAACTCTTGGCCTTAGCCTCCAGAGCTTCCAGGCCACATTTCTTCAGAATTTTCCTATAAAATGCAGCAGGTTGTCGCGATCCATTTTCAGCATGAGGAAGCTCTTCCCAGAGAATTTGCCATTATTCATATTCCTGAGTCTTCCTCTGGAGATTGCTTTCAGCTGCCTCAACGTGGCGAATGAAAGTCATCTCTCTATCGCGAGCTTCTGTAATGGGAGCCCATTTAGCAGCTGCTTGTTCTTCCAACAGCTCAAGGCGCTGTCTAGCCTAAATGACCTCCCTATCGAGTCGGTGTTGGTCCTTTGTCAGTTCAATAATAGCCAACTCGGTGACGTTCCTCCGAGTCCGCGAGATCTCATCCAATTCAGATTTGACCTCGCCAGAAGGCTTTAAAAACATCTCGTTGAAGAAGTCACCGTTTGGAAAGCTCTTGGTCTCAATCCACTTGTTGCCTAGAGCAATGACTTCATCAACAAAAGCCTTGGCACTTACAATGTCCAGACCAACCTCTTCGCTATCAGCAAAAATGTCTAGCACATGCTTAATCATGCCGAAGCCAGCTTCCAAATGGCCAGAAGAGAGAGTCTCAACCCATGAGCTCAAGACTCTCTTCAACACCTTCCTCGCAAATTGACGGGATGGCTCAGATGAAGACTCTCCATGCTCTGTTGGTCGACTGCCCATGCCATGCACTGTCGGGAGAGTAATAAAAAAACTCTTTCCAATCGGAGTCGCTGGAGAAGGAATATCAGCCTGCGGACTCTCCTCTGCCTCATCAAAACTAATGGAAGAAGCCCCTACTCTTGGATCAGCAGCGGGCACCCCCTGCTCTGGCTCCGAGAATGATAAAGGAACTTCTCCTTTCACCTCACAACCTGCCAATAAAAGATGAAAAAGGTATGAATATGATCTTGTCAAAAAATTAAATATCAAGACTATTACTATATACCTTCTTCAACGACCGGCGGAATGCTTTCTGCGTCCATGAGCTCATCTGAAGCATCGTCAAAAGTTGCATCCATGGATGGCTTGAAGTCATCGGAATCCTCTGGCAAGTCAGCTAGTAAGAAAACAAAAACTATGTCCGCAAGTGGCGGTAAAGCAAAACAAAAAGAAAAAAGAAATCGTATTAGGTGGAGATTTTGGATCTACTTCAGAGTTGCTGGGTTTTTCCTCAAATGCCACGATTGGATCTGTCACCGCCTCATCGGCCGGAACCTCAGGCATCATCAAATCATCATCTTCTGCCAAAAGAAAGAAAGCAGTGGATCGAAACGAAAATTCTCATAAAAAAGAAAGAAGCGGAAAAAGAGAGGAGAAGGGTCATACCATCACTACTGATCTTTTCTCCTCGGCTCCTCTTCTCTGGATGCACATCGTCATCCCCTGATGCTTCCTCAGCAATGGTTGAAGGGACTTCTAGATCAGGAGAGTCTTCATGCCGTCTCTTATTTCGGCGTTGTCCTCTTCTCCTCTTGCTCCTATGGGACAATTTGCTGGAAGTACCCACCCCACCATCAAAATCTGGCCTCTCACTAGAGTCCTCACTGGATGGTTTGCTCTTGCCGGTAGACTCCATGGAAGCCTTTGCTCGCTCTGCTTGTATCCAAGCAGTGACCTCAGGCTCCTCCTCTACAAGCTGTTCCAAGACCTCACCATGTATCTCTTGTACAGCTCCCGATCTGATGACGTCTTGATCATTGAGAAAGCCTATTTTGTGCTTTTCACCTGAAAGGAAAGCTAGAACTGATGCCATCTGATTTCCTTAGACCCTTCCCAGAAGACTGCTTTACATCGAGCTCCTTCTTGGAAAGCCCCCGGTGCACTAAAAAGCTCTCCACCAACCATTTTGTGAAGCCAGCAGTTCGGAAGGAGGGCAACTCAGGATAAGGAATCATGGTGGTAGTGTCTTCCGCGCTATAAAAAGCCCATGCATCCCTCCCATCCTGCAGACCCCAAAAACTCTTCACCTTACTCGAAGGCGCTCCAACGACGCCCTGAAAGAAGCCTAACTGCAACGCATAACGCGAGGGAACATATGGCTGGATGTCGACGAAAAGATGTCTATGGTACACTATCGTGCCAACACGTATGTTGAAAAGCCAAGCTTTCTTTGCATGTGTCAAAGAATAATGTCTCCTCGACCCTGCCCTGCTTGAATCACAAGAGACACCAAAATCAAAAGCCTTCTTCCGCAAGCCCGGAGAAAGCTTCACTGAAGATTGCCCCATCTCGATGTTCCTGAATCGTCGGATCCTCAAACGGGCAGATAAAAGAGATTCGAAAACAGGCTTCCCTTTGGCCAACCGAATCATAAAAAGGGTCATCATCCTGTGCAGCACCCAATCGGTGGAAACTAAGATAGTGGTACACATACCACGAATAAAAGATGTAGGCTGAAAATACCCTATTCATAAGGAGCCCAAGCCGAACCAGGAAAGCAGTAGCCTGTAGTTCAGTATACAAATAGGAGTAAAGAGTAGGTACTAAAGCCAACCGCTCTCCAAACGCCATCTGACAAGCAGGAAAAATGTAGTGCGGCCTGATGTGCGTTCCATCTCCTCCAGCAAAAACCGCATCACCCAGCCAATAAGTGAGGTAAACAACGAGATCTCTCCGCAGCGCAATGTTAGAATGAATGGCGTCTGTGTTTGCAAAGAGTTCCTTCAAAGTTTCTCGCATGGCGGAGATCTTCTTCGAACCAGGGTTCTTAGCCCTGGCTTCCTGAATCGTACTCTCAGAAGACTCACCGCTGTCAAAGAAGTTGGAAGACAAAGAACTACCACTCTTCCAACTGCTACACCAAACTTTCATGCCTTCATTCTCCTTTAAGAAATCATAGAAGGCAACTAGCTGAAAGTATAAAAGCCTGAACTCCTCAGACTGCTCCTCAAGGACATTGTCAATAGGCATAAACTTCTCATAAAGCTTGCCGAGGATAGGCAGTCCAGTGATGACGCTCAGTTCCTTTAAGGAAAAACTAATCTCACCGTTCGTGACAACGAAGGTGTTGGTTTGTGGAAGGAACGACTCCAGCATGGCCATGAAGGCTTCATCGAAGAAAACCACAGTTTGCCGAAAAGCGCGAACCGCGTCAAAAATCTCTGCCTCCTTCAGAAAGGCACCGCCAACCTGCAGGATGTGATCGGTCCACGACTCCCAGCTTGAGTCAGCACTGAAACGGCCATGAAGTCGAAAAGGCTTCACCCAATTGCTGCCATCACCCTTGAAAACGCCAAGGCCCACCGGTCTCAAATTGACTGACGGATGATCTGAACCTTGGTAGCCGCTGGCTGGCATCAAAATGTCCATACGGGTAGGCGACTTCTCTGCTAAACCAGAAGGGCCGCCAACAAAAACCACGATCTTAATCACACTAGTCCTCTTCACCCAGCTTGGAGGATCTTCCGTCTTTGAGCATGTGCGGGAAAGGCTCATGATCGAGATAGTGCGATCAAAGGTTGACCAGGTAGAAACAATTCTCTCCTCACCATCAGCTGTGTAAGATAACTGAAAACATCTCCTTTGGTATGTTGAATCGTCAGGGATTGCATCACCAAAGAAGAAGGTAGGCTTGGGCATAATGCTCTGATCGTCCGTGACCCAAGGACGGCTGCTTACCATAATCTTATAAAACTCCTCGTCCTTGAGGGCGATCAAATGTTGCCTCATCTCATCTCGGTTGAGTGAGTCACACTCTTCCAAGTTCCTTTCAACATACTAGACCTTCTCCCAAGCCTGCTATCTGGCCACATTAGAAGACCTGGTGGAATGGTGAGGTGCATCAATGATAGGCTTCTTACCCTTGTTCATTATTGAGGAACTACCTGCAAAGAATGGAAAAAGAGAAAATCAATTATCAAACTGACAGAATTTTGCTAAAAAATTCGAGCGAAATTTTGGTATGGTTCCAGGGCAATTCCGACGAAAAAGGGAAACACCCCTGAGAGAAATAGTGAGCTTCAAGATGAGCTCAACATCGTTGCGAGCTCATAATCAATGGAGAATTCTCAGAGAAGGCTCAAACTCAAACATTGCTGCGAGATCAAGCTAGCCTTATCAAACCTCTGCAAAATTGGAAAATCGCTCAACATTGCTGCGAGCTCCAGAATCCAAAACTTGCAAAGCTCCTCAAAAATCCCCCCAAAACCAAGAAAGGGCTCAACATTGCTGCGAGCTCCAAATCCCAAGACTTGTAAAAGATTTCTAGGTGTGCACTATCATACTTCCAATTCCATTTACAAAAAAAAAAAAATTGCGTAGAAGGAAAGTTGTCATGCATGGGCATCTTGAAATCCGGGAAAGAAAGAAAAAAGAAGAGAAGAACACAATCTCTTTAAAAAAAAAAATTGCCCACCAGCCACGTGGCCGTATGGCCATGACCGTACGGTCTTGTCCGTACGGTCACAAAAAAAAAAAGAGAAAAAAAAACAAGAAGAAAAATACACACGGTAAAAAAAAAAACAGAAACAGTGAAAGAAAAAAAAAAGGGAAAAAAAAAAGAAAAGAAAAGAAAGAGAAGAAAGAAAAAAGAACAAAAAAAAGAAGAAAGAAAAAAACGGGTGAAAAAAGAAAAGAAAAGAGAAAGCACATGAAAAAGAAGAAAAAAAGAAAAAAAAGGAAAAAAAAGAGAAAAGAAAAGAAAGAAACTTTCTTTTTTATTTCTACAAGGATTCTGTAAGGGAAGAAGGAAACTTATTTGAAGCCATTGATGGAGAAGAAGAAGGAAAAGCTTGAAGATTCTTGAAGAAGAAGAAAAGTTCTTGATCTTGGAGCACTCTTGAAGATTTTTGCAAAAAGAGAGCAATAGCAACAAGAGATCCAACCTCCTTGCTTTTATAGAAGAGAGCAAACCAAAAGAGGAAAGAAGGAAAGAAGTAAGAAGGTAATTGCTACAAATTAGTAACCTTCCTAAAAGAAAGGGATCTTGAGATATTCCTTCCCAAAGAGGAGATCCTTTGAGAAATTCTCTCCAAAAAGAGAGGGATTGTGAGAAACTTTCTCCCAAAGAAAGATACTTTGAGAAAATCTCTCCCAAAATCAAAGAAACTTGAGAGATTCTCTCCAAGTAAGGATATTTTTAGATATTCTCTATCCAAAAGAGATATTTTTAGATATTCTTCACAAAAATGACACCACATGAGATCTAAGCCATCTTTAAAGCTTAAGGTCCCGTGGGTTAGCCCACATGAGCAAGGTTTGACCACCTAGGCACTAAAAGTGGCTTTTAGTCAAAATTCCTCTTACTAAGAGCATACAAAATGGTTCCAAGCCTCTTTTGAGTCGATTGGACCATACAAAAAAATCCAAGCCTCATGAGTTTCCAAAAATCCAAACTATCCCACCTCATGAACCAAATTAAGGCGAAACTTTGAAATTGACATTCCACAAAAACCCCAAACCACTCCAATGGACCCAAAATTGTCCCAAAGAGTGACCAAAAATCAAACCATGGTCCCCTAACTTGCCACATACAACTTGTTAGGTCACAAAGCCAAAACCAAAAATCAAATCCCGGTCCCCTAACTCACCACATACAGCGTGTTAGGTCACAAGACCAAAAATGAAAATCCAAAATCCGACCCCCTAACCTGCCACATATAGCTTCTTAGGTCACAAGATCAAAAAGAAAAAACCTTCTTGACCGCCTGATGCGCCACATAAAACCTTTAGGTTCACAAGGTCAAAAAGAAAAATCCAAATGTCATTTTCAAAATTTTGCCTTGAGATGGTACATGATCTTTCTCACTGCCATAAAATCCCCTTGGAAACTCAAAATGCTACTCTATCAAAAGAAAAATGCTCAGAGACTCTTGGTCAAGTTAGAAGTTCTCCTTCAAAGTTTTCTTCAAGGCACATCGACTGCAAAAGCTATGCAATTCGTCGATGTACCTCGAGGGGGCATTTGTTGACACCAAAAATGTCACTTTGCCTCCTCAACATCAAAAGCTACATGGAGCCGCATCCTACTACAAATAGGCAATGTTGTTTCAAGCATCAGATCTTGTCAGAATCAAACGAAAACTGCAAGGTCCTTCCAAATAGCCAAAAGAAGGGTACACATAAAGTTTCAGGCTATTTCAACACTGTCTGGCCTAACTTCACTTCTCCAACAGCTGAGTAGGTGCTCCCGGCGGCGACAATATTAAAGATATCAAATCTTTGATCAGAGCGTATGGATGATCTCAAATTACCTCTAAAAAGCTCCAAGTCAAATTTCAAGTCAAACCGACATCGCTTGACCCTCCATCAACTTTCGAATGGAGAAATCAAGCCTCTTGGCGGCTAGAACCACCGATGCCACCACTCATCAAACAAAGCGCATGGGTAGCTTCTACATACTTCCAAAGGGCAGCACGTCAAATTTCAGGTCATTCCGACGACGTTTGACCTAACTTTGACGCTCGGAAGCAAAATCAAGCCTACCGGCGGTGAAGCTCCCCGGGACCATGGCACCCAAATCGGAGCTAATGGATCGTCTCAAAATGACTCCAATAGGCTCCCTATCAAATTTCAGGTCAATTGGACATTGGTTGACCACACATAAAAGCTCAACATCTTCCACGCGGTGAAATCAAGTCTAGCATTGACGAGACCCCAAACGGCTTGAAAACTCAAATAAAAGCCCATGGTTGTTCATATCTAATGCTCAGGAAACTTCACCTCAAATTTCAGGTCATTCCGACATCGTTTGACCTAGTTTCAACTCTTGGTAGAAAATCGGCTACAAAGTCTTTGGCTTTTCCAAAAATAGGAAACTTTGTGCTCTGATTTGCACGGCTTCTTAGGAAGTTTTCTTTAGAGGAATTAAGCCAATAAATGAGGAGAAATGTCAAGAAAAATACAAGAGGAAAAAGAAGCGAAAGATCCCAAAGAACGGCCGAGAAACGGCGACCAAACGGCGACCTAAAAAAGGGACAAAAGTCCCATGGTCGCCGGCGACCATGGCCCAAAGTCTCTGGCTCCATGGTTGCCGGAAACCATGGGTGCATGGTCGCCGGAAACCCTGGAAATCCGGGTCACCGGATTTCCGCAGAAACGACCATTTTTCCAATCCTTTTCGCATTTCGCGATCTTTGGCCCCTGTGATTTTCTCAAATTCTGATTTTTGAGGCATGATATCCGTCGATTTTCGTCAACATCACGAATCTGCCGTTGAAATCATTCGATCATCATCGAACAGTCCGAAATCGCCATCCGGCCGACGAAGAAACCACACTTTCTGCCGGACCGATCGTGAAATTGACTGGACAGATGTTGCTGGCCCACTAGTACCAATCAATATCTAAAATTTCATGGTCATCCGATGTCGATCAACATGAGAATCCATCATTGATCATCTCCAGAAGAATTCCAAAAGACGCGGCGCGCCCCGCGACTCTTCAAGCGACTTGGCGACCAATTAATGATGTTAATTGACCCGTTTATGACAACTTGTTACGGTCATTAACTCATTATTTTGGACGGCCCAATAAGAAGCAAGCAAGTGGGAGTTACAAGTCCAATTAATCATGGCAATTAACCATGTAACTCCTATCGTTATGGAGTTTAATCATGGTAATTAATCATGAAACTCCGATCATCATGGAGATTAAATGCCCATTATTCTCCATTGGCCAGTCAAAATCGAAGAAAAAAAGAGTTACAAAATCAAGAATTAAATACTTGTAACTCCTCCCATCATGGAGCATCAATGCCATTAATGCCCATAAACCCTCCTAATGGCTACCAAAAGCCTATAAATAGGTGGTCATTCCAAAGGGAAGGGGTCCTGGAAAATTGTCTTGAAAATCTTTGCGCAAAGAAGCTTTCCTGCTTTGAAGAAACTCTACTGAAAACACTATAAGGTGATTGAAGTCCCTTAGGGGGCCACCCCCCAAGGTTTTCCCTCCTTCTATCCAACATGGCATAGATGTGGCTTTTCAGCCCGTTTACCCGTTTTTTTTATTGGATATAGGACCTTCCCTTGGTTTTTGTCATCTAAAAATCCGAGGTCCAAGCCAAGCGAAGTGAATCAAAAGCATCAAGTGTTCTCATCTGAAGGACAATGGCGGAACCCATACATGACTCGCGACCGTTGATCTGAACGAGTCCTCACAATCTCCTGAGAAGTCAGATTCCTCTTTATTTCTTTTCTATTGTATTTTGTATTTTTTAAAGAGACAAAAAAATCACAATTCTTGTCTTTCATCATTGATGAGATTTGTAAATCGCCTTTCATGGAAAAATTGCCTTTTACGACACAAAACCACCTCTCACGACAAACTAAACAAAATCGCCTTTCATGGCATTAAAAATCTTGTCTCTTTCTTTAAAATATATGTGCAATGGAAAGTTGGAAAATAAAGTTTGATTTCCTTTCTATTTGTGAAGGTGAATTGCAGGATCACCACTTCAAATTCCAAGTAGAATAGAAAATCTGGCATATCCGTACAAAAAAATGTTGATGCATGCTTTTCTTTTTCCGCCCTGCCGCACCCCGGCGGACCCGAGGTGGAGGTAGGCGAGAGAGAAAGCCGGGTCCATCAACTCCTATCATTATGGAGTTTAATCATGGTAATTAATCATGAAACCCCCATCATCATGGAGATTAAAAGCGATTAAATGCCCATTATTCTCCATTGGCCAACCATATCCAAGGAGCATCAATGCCATCAATGCCCATAAGCCCACCCATGGCTATCAAAAGCCTATAAAAAGATGGTCATTCCAAGAAGAAGAGCACTACACACTACGCTGCCGCAACCACAGCCAAAAGAATCTAGAAGAAATCCTTGCTCAAAGAAGCTCTCCTACTTTCAAGAAGCTCTGCTACAAGAGACAACACAAGGTGATCGAAGTCCCTTGGCCCCCCACCCCGCAAGGTCCCTTCCCTTTTTATGCAATATGGCCTAGATGTGGCTTTTCAGCCTGTCTACCCGGATTTTTATTGGATATAGGACCTCTCCTTGGTCTTTATCCTCTAAAAATCTGAGGTCCAAGCCAAGCCAAGTGAATCAAAGCATCAAGTGTTCTCATCGTAAGGACGATGGCGGAGTCCATACATGACTCGTGACCGTCGATCTGATCGAGTCCCCACAATCTCCTGAGAAGTTTGATCCATTTTCTTACTTCTTCTATTGTATTTTGTATTTTTTTTAAGAGACAAAAAATTCACAACTCTTGTCTTTCTTCATTGATGAGATTTGTAAATCATCTTTCATTGCAAAATTGCCACTTACGGCACAAAATCGCCTTTCATGGCAAACAAAAGAAAACCGCCTTTCACAGCACTCAAAATCTGTCTTTTTTCTTAAAAATATATGTACAATGGAAAGTTAGAAAAAAGTTTGTTTTCTTTTCTACTTGTGAAAATGGATCTTCGGATCACCATTTCTAAATTCCGAGTAGAATAGAAAATCTGGCATACTCGTACAAAAAAATGTTAATGCTCGCCCTCTTCTTTTTTCCTCACCCCCCCCCCCCCCCCCCACCCCCAGGGGGGCAGAGGAAGGAGACGGAGGCGGCTCCATCACCGGCCATACAAAAGGAACATCCTTCCTAGTCAATTTGGTAAATGGGGCTACTATACTAGAGAATCCTTTCACAAATCTTCTGTAGTATCCTAGCAAGCCGAGAAAACTCCTGATCTCTGACACTGACTTCGGGCTTTGCTAACTAGTTACTGCCTTAATCTTCGCTGGATCCACAGCTAAACCTTCCTTAGAGACGTTGTGTCCAAGAAAAGACACTTGCTCAAGCCAAAACTCACACTTACAAAGCTTGGCATAGAGCTGATTCTCTCTCAGAATCTGCAATGAACTCCTCAAATGCTCTGCATGATCATCCCTGGACCTCGAATAGACTAGAATATTGTCTATGAATACGACTACGAACTGATCTAAGCATGGTGCAAAGACCCTGTTCATCAAATCCATGAACACACCTGGTGCATTGGTCAACCCAAAGGGCATAACCAAAAACTCATAATGGCCATATCTGGTCCTAAAGGCTTTCTTTTGCACATCTTGGTCTCTGACTCGTAACTGATGGTAGCCTGATCTTAGATCAATCTTCGAGAAATGCTGTGCTCCTTGCAGTTGATCAAATAACTCATCTATCCTGGGCAATGGATACTTGTTCTTGATGGTAGCCTGATTCATCTGTCTGTAATCTGTCCACATACGCATCGAACCATCCTTCTTTTTCACAAAAAGAACCGGTGTACCCCATGGAGATACACTCGGTCTCACAAATCCTTTTTCCAAGAGATCCTGTAACTGAACTTTCAATTCCCTTAACTCTGCTGGAGCCATGCGGTAAGGTGCTTTTAATATCTGTGCCGTCCCTGGCATAAGCTCAATCATGAAGTCTATCTCTCGAACCGGTGGTAATCCAAGTATCTCCTCTGGAAAGACATCCAGGAACTCACATACAACTGGAATATCCTCCACCGCTTTGGACAATTTATCCTCCATGATAAATGCCAAATAACCTTCACAACCACTCTTGATTAGCCTGTCTGCCCTCAAGGCGGAGATAACACTAGTGGTCACACGCTTCCTTTCTCCAATGATCTCAACATTGTCTTCCAACACTTGGAATCTGACTGTCTTGTCGAAGCAGTCCATCATTGCCCAATAGGTGGACAACTAGTCCATACCCAATATCACATCAAAATCCTTCATCCCTAGGATGATAAGATTAGCAACTAAGATGTAGTTTCCCACCTGCACTTTGCAATCGGGATAATAGGATTCACACTGCACTGTCTTCCCAATGGGGGTACTAACAAGCAAAATACAATGCAATGGAGCTACTTCTCCCACCAAGCATGCAACAAACATAGGGGAAACAAAAGAATGCGTGGAACCAGAATCAAATAAGACTCTAGCAAGTACTTCTAAAATAGAGAGTGTACCTTCCACCACTCCTCCCGCTTCATCAACCTCCTAATGATCCAATGCATAAACCCTACCCTCCTGCCGAGGCCTCTGCTGCTATCTATACTGTAGTCCTTAGGGACTCTGCTATCCTTGGGTTCTTTGGTGCCCTCTGTTTTGGGGTGGTGCTGGGAGTCGAAACTGTTGCTGCTGCGATGCCCGAGGCTGTTGCTGATTAAGCTGCTGCGGCCTATTAGGTGGTGCATGCCTCAAAGGTTGTACTACAACTGGTGGCCTAGGAGCTGTGTTTCTCACACCCTGTCCTTGCTTCCTAAGGCAGTCTTTAACCTTATGGCCCAACAGACCACACTCGAAACAACCTCCTGTTAACCACCTACACTCCACTGACGGGTGTTGCCTGCCACAATGGTCACATCGGACTCCCGCTACGTGACCTGCCTTAGGCCTCTTGGCCTGCTGTTGGTAATGCCGCTGTGAACACTGGTGGTGCTGAAACTGCTGCTGTAGGCGTTGTTGAGACTGTCTTACACTCGAAGTCCTAGCCTGCATCTGGGCTTGCTGAAGGTTCTGATTGTAAATGGCCA
Source organism: Persea americana (assembly GCA_029852735.1). NCBI lineage: Eukaryota > Viridiplantae > Streptophyta > Magnoliopsida > Laurales > Lauraceae > Persea > Persea americana. The sequence goes on along the minus strand of CM056820.1, from coordinate 11,192,305 downwards.
TCTCCTTGATGGACGCCTCAGCCCAGTAAGCCCGCTTGAGATTCTCCTCAAAAGTATCCAAGGTAACACTGGTCACCTTCTCCTTGATGTTGGGGTTCAGTCCCCGTATAAACCTCACGATCTTGTCGGCTTCTGTCTTCACTAGCGACGGTGCAAACCTAGACAGGTTAGTGAACTGCTGTTCATACTCCTGAACTGAGTTCTCTCCTTGCTGTAACAATTAAAACTCTGCAATCTTGAGTGCGGTGATGTGGGGTGGGATGTATTTAGTACGGAACAAGGTAGTGAATGATACCCATGCCGTGTCATCCTCAATAGTCTCAAATGGTGTCTTAACGGATTTCCACCACATTTCCGCTGTGCCCCTAAAAATATAGGCTGCAAGGTGGACCCTCTCCTTTCATGTGCACTTAAAGACCTCAGAGATCTTTTGTATCTGAACTATCCACTCATCCACATCAAGTGGGTCTTCATTCCCATTAAATTTTGGCGGTGTCCTCTTTTTGAACTTATCAAACAAGTCATTGGGATCAACTACTCTAGCCGGCATGATAACTTGGGTAGGCTGTGCTTGCCTCTACATGATTTCCATCATCTTAGTCTATGACTCTTTGGAAGTCACGAAGGCCTGCATCAACTTATTAGACCGACCTTCCATGGTATCTTCAACATGTGGGTTAGCGTTCACATTAACGTTCGCATTAGCATTAGCATTAGCATCGCTGCCTTCGGGGTTGTTGTTGTTAGAACGTAGATTACTGTTGGAAGTGGGTGGGCCTCAAGGATAGGTTTCAAAAACTTTTCACCAACTAGAAGTAGTGAACACCTATCCAAAAGCCAATAAACCCCAATCCAGGATGCATGTCCTCAATCTCAGCATCATGGTCAGCAAACAAACCTATCATGAAGATAGAAACAGCCCCCAACAAGCAACCACGAAATTACACAACACACAAGGAGTAGAAAATACCTATGGAGCTCGGTTGTGCTCTAATAGAGAACTTGATTAAACTCTTTGATGAAGAGCTCTTCCACAATCAGAATCTCCAATGCCCAATCGTCTTCCACGCTATGACCCGCTCCAGATCTCTTTCCTTAAGAGAGATGGTGGAATCTCTAAGAGAAAGACTAACTAGAATCTCTAAGGAAGAGGGAACTAAAAGAGAGAGAAGGGAAGAAGAAGAAGTGCAACTCTTGCACAAAGGGAAGATGGGCGTGAATCTCCAAGAAGAATTGAGCATGGACGTCCAAGGAATCCCCTCGCCTCCTATTTATAGTTTTGCAACTCCTCTCTTTCATTATAATTAGAAGTCCAACTTCTATATTAATTAGTAACCCTTTATTCCACTATTACCACTATTAGAAGTCTCACTTCAAATAGAAATAGTAGCTTTCGTTTTTGAGTTCAAATAGAATTAGTAAAGATCCAATCTTGGGCTAGCATGGGGACCACTAGGGATTCCATAGAAAGCTGGCTCCAACTGGGACACTGCGACCCCACATCTCAAGTGCAATCCGGGCCCGCAGTTAATTGCAAATAACTCCACTAAATAAATGCAATTGAACTCTAGTCTTAGGAATAAATTACATGAAGATCCTAAACTTCCCTATTACTATAAGTAGGCCCCTCTATCATTATCCATGGATCAATTGGACAGACTGTCCCACCAATTTAGATTCATATCTTATTATCCTTGAGCCCCAATTAATTATAGCAATCATTAGTACCATCCAATTAACTCTTAATTGAGATGGGTGTACACTTACCAATGATAAATCCATTAATTGGCACAAGGGGATAATGGAGATAGATTCCATATTGGCCATTAAATGTTCCCACAGTCCTACTACCACATACTCAAGACACCGAGGTGTTGACCTACTGTTGCCCTCACTCATTGGTGACTCAAAGCAAATCAATAGATAGAAACTTGAGTTCATCAATGTCTCAGGGTTGAGAGCCTATTGCTAAGGAATTATGAGAGCAACCCTTAAAGTAAAGAAAGTGTTCCTAAGGTGCTTCTCATGGTCCTTTCAATACGTCCAATGTACCAGTATGATGATCCAAAATCTTACATTCCGATGATCGAGATAGATCACACTATCTCATAGTGATCATAATACTGCAGCCTTGTCAGATGAGATGTCCAATCTCATCACCGGTTGTGAATCAATTTAAGTATAAGATTTGCGACACATGTCTCCTATATGTGGATCTCATCCACACACATGTGTTACATCTAATACACTTGTGGACTCCGGTTCATCTCATGAGCGAGTATGACATTTGTATTGTTATGTGTATTTAAGTAATAATACACCATTCATCTCATGAAAGGAAAACATGAATATATTGATAAATAAAGAAATTAATCAATTTATTACATCAATCTTAATGGATTGAGACCATAAAACTAACAATTATGACTAGTCATTCTGAAACACAAGAAATGTCAGTTCTATGGGACTCAATCTAGTATACAAACTATACATTCTACAAAAGCTACAAAAGCTAACATACCCAAAAGAAATCCAATCCTCACATGTCTTAGGTTTCTACTTGTTTTTAATCTAGAAACAGAAATGCTCTTATACCAACTTGTCATGCCCCCATAAGTGAAATCGGGGATTAAGCTTGAGATTAGGGCCAATTAAAATTTTCCAACATTAATCAAATGTAACTTGGCCCCAATCATGTCCCATATGGATCGAAGACCGCAGTGAGGTATAAACGTTTCATCCAAGAACATAACACATATAGCGGAAGCTTCATAAATGCAAATGGTATCTTAGGATTTTATAGCTGAGAGCAAATACTGAAATCCATTAACTAAGTTCAACTTTAAGACAGTTAACAAATATTTGTTATAAAACGAAGGCCACACTAAAACTAGGCCTAATCAAAAGATGGACAAAAGAAAATAAAAGATGAATCTAGCCAAGTAAGCATGAAGTCTCTCGAGTACAGGGTCGATACGGTTAGACAATGTTGTCCGTACAATAGTATAGGAGGTCATCAGACTGATCTATCTGAATCTCCTCCGTCGCCTCCTCCTCGAGATAGAAGGGCTCGATACCTATGCAGTAAGAGTAGCATCATCAGACACAACGGTCAGCAAGCAATACATATAAAAGGCAGTAGATATGCAGAACGAATTAGAGTAAACGATAGACAAGATCATATAAAATGCATAGCATCCTGATCATAAGGAGTGCATAGCATTCAAATCAAAATCAATATAACAAGACATCTGAAAATTAGGCAAACCACATAAGATAATACACCACAAGATAGTTCCACATGTCCCTCCCGACTCGACATGAGAGTTGTGGTAGAGTAAGCAATAGGCACGGGATAAAACCCGGCAAGCAATCAATCAATATGGATACCAATAGGCCAACAATCATCAAAATCAATCTTCAATCAATATGTATCCGATGGTGTACATCCATCAAAATATAAAAAGTCGTACTGCGCAGACGTTCAATCGAAAGTCCTCACACAGAATGGTGCCCTATCTGTGTTGGGCGTTAACAGCTGAGTGGTGCCTAACACAAAGAGTCCTAAACAAACAATAGTGAAGGGCTAAACTTTCTTGTGTGAACAAGATTCCTCAATCAAAGAGAAACTACCTTTCCACCATCAAATCAAAGTCAAACCCTCAATCTTCTTCAAAACAATAGCAACACCGGTAGTTCTCAAACAAGCTTTACAATTAAAGTTGTCTAGCCTCAACACTTCCAACAAACTTCGAAACAAACGGAACATCAAAGGAGATCCTAGTCATCATCTAAGTTCTTCAAGTGATCCCAAAACAAACTAAAGCAAACAGAGCTAATGAACATGGACATTTTATGTAAAGAGTACTAAACAGTACCAATCGGAATCAGAGGCGATAAAACAATCCAATCCTAAGTCAATAGTCACTCCCGAAGTCTCGTACAATCTTACTTAGTCAATGAAAGGAATAAGGTTCGCGATACCCATACAAACAATCTTCGTGCATAGACATAAGGAAGGGTATCCCATTGTCCCGTACCGTTCAAGACTGAGATGAATTGGAACCCAAGAAAACCGGAATAACTACGAGGATTCATCGGCTCAAAACATTCCTCGAACATAGTCAAATGAGTCCAAAAAGGGTAATCAAGGTTCCACCAAGTCCATAGACTAAGGGACAAACCCTTTCAAAAAGGGGGAAATTTGGTCAACCCAACAGTAGGGTTCGGTCAGCCTACAAGTTCGGCTAACTAAGGGTCGACTGACATGGCGACCGACTGCACAAAAAGACCAGAAATGAAACTCTCTGGATTCGGAACCGACAGGTACCCGAAGTGCAGTTGTCGGCTGACCGACACACTGACCGATAGTCCAACTCCTCCTTCAGAAAAATATCACATTCTGAAGTTGGGACCGACAAGTCACCGAGGGTCACCAAACTGCAGTTCGGTCAACCGACACCCAAGTTCGGTTAGCCACATGCTCTAGTTCGGTTAACTGACAGTTCCCAGAATTCTGAAACGAATTCTGAGATTGGTTTAGAAATGGGGATTTCCATTCCCATTCTTCATTCACACCTGTAAACAAAGAAAATAGGTCCTTGCCCTCTCCACAAACACCCATACCCCCTCCCATCAAATCCTTCCAAGCTCACATCAATCCATTTCCTTCAAACAAACCCATTTATCATGTTTCCATCAAAACAAAGAAAAGGAGCAACAAGGTCATCTAACATCATCAATCTTCAAATCAAGGAAAGACAAATACATCAAAGCATAGTTATAAATATTAACTTGCCTTAGATGAAGAACTCAGACAAAAACCCAAGAGAAATTGGGGAAATCCCTCTTTTGAGCTCAAAATTGGAGGAAAGCTTTGTTGACAGAAAAAAATGTCACTTTGCCTCTTCAACATCAAAAGCTACATGGAGCCACATCCTACTACAAACAGGCAAAGCTCCTTCAAGCATCAGATCTTGTCAGAATAAAACAAAAACTGCAAGATCCTTCCAAATAGCCAAAAGAAGGGTACACATAAAGTTTCGGGCTATTTCAACACCGTCTGGCCGAACTTCAATCCTCCAACAGCTGAGTAGGAGCTCCCGGTGGTGACAGTGTCGAAGATAGCAAATCTTCAATCGGAGCCTATGGATAGTCTTAAAATACCTCCAAAAGGCTCCATGTCGAATTTCAAGTCAAACCGACACCGTTTGACCTTCCATCAACTCTCGAACGGCGAAATCTAGCCTCTTGGCGGCGAAAACCTCTGATGCTTCCACTCATCAAAGCACATGGGTAGCTTCTACATGCTTCCAAAGGGCTACACGTCAAATTTCAGGTCATTCCGACGACGTTTGACCCGGTTTTGAAGCTCGGAAGCAAAATCAAGTCTACCGGTGACGGAGTTCCCCCGGACCATGGCACCTAAATCGGAGCTAATGGATCATCTCAAAATGACTCCAATAGACTCCCTATCAAATTTCAGGTCAATCGGACATTGGTTGACCGTACATCAAAGCTCGACATCTTCCGCACGGTGAAATCAAGTCTAGCATCGACGGGACTCTAAACAGCTTCAAAACTCAAATAAAAGCCCATGGTTGGTCCTATCTAATGCTCAAGAAGCTTCACCTCAAATTTCAGGTCATTCCGACATCGTTTGACCTAGTTTCAACTCTTGTCGGAAAATCGGCTACAAAGTCTTCGGCTTTTCCAAAAATAGGAAACTTTGTGCTTTGATTTGCACGGTTTCTCGACAGGTTTTCTTTAAAGGAATCAAGACAATAAATGGGGAGAAATCTCAAGAAAAATACAGGAGAAAAAAGAAGCAAAAAAGCCCGAAAAACGGCCGTGAAACGGCGACCGAAGAAGGGACCAAAGTCCCATGGTGGCCGGCGACCTTGGCCCATGTCGCCAGCGACCATGGGTGCATGGTCGCTGGCAACCCTGGAAATCCGGGTCACCGGATTTCCGTCGAAAGGGCCGATTTTCCTTTCCTTTTCGTGTTTCGCGATGTTTGGCCCCTGTGATTTTCTTAAATTCTGATTTTTGAGGCATGATATCGGTCGAACTTCGTCAACATCACGGATCCACCGTCGAGATCATTCGATCATCATTGGACACTCCGAAATCACCAACCGGCTGACCAAGAAAGCACACTTTTTGCCCGACCGATCGTGAAATTGACTGGACAGATGTTGTTGGCCCATTTGTACCAATCAATGTCTGAAATTTATGTTCGAAATAGGAGGGCCTCTAGGATAGGTTTCAAAAACTTTTGACCGACTTGATGCAATGATCATCTATCTAGAAGGCTACAAAACCCAATCTAGGATCCATGTCCTCTTTCTCATGATCATGTACAGTAATAAACCCTATCAAGAAGATAGAAATAGCAGCAAACATGCAACCACAAAATTCCACAACATACATGGATTAGAAAATACCTATGGAGCTCAGTTGTGCTCTAATGGAGGACTTGATTCAACTCTTTGATGAAGAGCTCTTCCAAAATCAGAATCTCCAATGTCCAATCATCTTCGACGCTATGACCCGCTTCAGATCTCTTTCCTCAAGAGAGATGGTGGAATCTGCAAGAGAAAGACTAACTAGAATCTCTAAGGAAACTAGAAGGGAACTAGAAGAGAGAGAGGGGGGAAGGAGAAGGAGTGCAACTCTTGCACTTAGGGTTGATGGGTGTGAATCTCCTCTTGGAATAAGCATGGACGTCCAAGGGGTTCCCTTCTGTCGCGACCCCGAACCGGGGCCTGGGACCGCGACGGGGGTGGTGTGGATAATGAACCACCCCTTAATAATAATTGTACATTTCTTTAATTTCCCACAGGTTTCCGCGGTGAGGATTCCTCATACACTCATAGAACATTTATATTGGTGCGGAAGCGTGTAGCAAATCAAACTTTTAATCCATTCACCACAAATAAGACTATTAATACACAGGCATGACATGATGTCAGAGTGAGCAATGATCTCATTAGCATTCCCAAAAATATGAAGTTAAAGTTTAAACAAAAACTCAAGTTAATTTAACATTCCCAAAAAATAAAGGCCAACAAAGGCCAGTACAACCCAAAATTAAAATCATAGATCAGTCTATAATCTCCCAAAATGTTCGCAGCTCAAAGCTAAACCGAATGCCGAAATGACATCGTCAGCTTGCCACTCTACTAGTCGCTGTGGTTCATCGATCGCCCCCTCTGGCTCCTCCTCAAAGGCACTAACGGGAGCTGGACCTGAGTACCACAAAAATGGGTCAGACACGACGGTCTGGCAGGTGGGTGAATAGATAATACCGAGAAAGAAATCAAAGCATATCATAGTTATAACGAAAACTGTCATAAAACAGGATGCATAGTTCATTTAAAGTACAGATGCAATATAAATCATGTGGGGTAATCAAGGTACAGGAACTGACTAGATGGCAACCACACTAAAGCTAAATCCTCTCCATCACTAAGGTGATGAGAGCACATCGAGTGCGTTGGGCTCTAGCACACGAAGTGACGAGAACCAACATTATATACATATACATATACATATAGCTAGGCAAGACCACGGCCGCGGAACCGGGTAACGGGACAGTACGGGATCCAAGTTGCAGCTGGCGGGAGCACAGGGGGAGACCCAAGTCAGTTGATCAGACTGACAAGGATGTCCAAGCTTAGTGGTGCCGACTCTTAGGTTACATGAGAAATCCAAACATATACAAAACTATATCAATATAAAACATACGGGCAAACGGGGCACGGTGCTCGTAGGCACACATGTCATATTATTATCCGTACATGCATAAACGGGGCTGGGGAAACATATCGGTGTATAAATCGGAATCTGAGACAAAACCATTAAGATCGGGTAATTACATATATAATTTGAGTAAAACAGAACAATAATTTCTTATATCATTAGGGACTAAATATTGAGGCTTCCATATTCAAGCAACATGTATAAGGATCTTGTATGTCCATATTACCCTAATTATGGTACTCGAATGATAGAGGACATACTAAGTTTCCTTATGCGCGTTGATGAATCTAAAAGTCCCAATACCTTTTCCGAAATGGTGTTTCTATCTATGTCAATCTCCTTATGTCATCCCCTGGGTCTTTCCAAGGTGGTAGGGCATCAGAACAACCCATACAAACCTTTAAATACCATATCTGAAATCAATGGAAAAGACTCAGGAATTCTGGGTAAAACTCGGTCACCTATCGGTCAGATGGAGGTTAGCCGCCGAGGTGATCGGCGGTTAGCCGCTGGCTGACCGCGGGGCTGACCGCGGTTCCCCTGCTAAAAATGTAGCATTCTGTGTTTCTGACCGCGCATCTCGGCTACCTGGCGGTCACTGGGTTCTGCTCAGCGGTTAGCCGCGAGCTGACCGCGCGGCTGACCGCGGTTCGCCTGTCAAAACACAGCATTCTGTGTTTCTAACCGCATCTGGGTCGGCTAGCCGCCAAGGTGACCGCCCGCTGACCGCCCAGATGCGGGGACTACACATCAGGTGCAGATTTAAGTGCTTTCTTTCCCAACGATTTCACCTCAACTCCAAATCATTTCCCAACGTGGAGTGGGTCTATTCCCTTCCATTTAACATTTAATTCCTTCTACCAACCACCATTTCATCCATGCATTTATTTCTCCTACCAATGCAAATCTCATTCAATGCAAATACAAATCTCATTTAAGAAGTCATACTAACCCCAAAATAAACTTTCATGAATGCATGCATATATTCTCATAAAACTAACTATAAGAAAACCATGACAATAAATACATTTCCAAAAGCATTATGAGACATGATGAACCAAATGAAATAAGAATAGTAAAAATCCATATTTTCAACAAAGTAAGAACTTATTCAAATCGAATCCATTCATCCACTTGCCTTGGTCTCCAAGTATGCTAGTCAAGCTCTAATCACTCTATCAAGCTCAAAATCTACAATCTACACAAAAATCCCCAAAATACAATCATTACAACCCTAGAATGTCAAAATCAAGCAATAGACGGAGATAGCTTCCAAAAATCAAGGTGAAGCACCTCCTAGGCTAGATGAACACACAATCAAGAGATGAGAAGAATAACTTACATGAAGAGTCCTCTAATGGCAAGAACTTGCTCAAAAGATAGCTTGGAATGGGACTTTCTCTCAAAAAAAGGTATCAAGAGGAAGCTCTCATGGAGGGGAAGAAGACTACCACCTCCATTTTGCCTTTAGCAATAGATTGAGAGAGGTTGAGAGATGGAGGAGCAAGGAGCAAGAAGAAGAGTCTAGGGCTGGGCTGGAATACCTTGTTCTCGAGAAATTGCAAGAAGAGGAGGAGGGGAAAGAACTCCTCCTTATATAGACAATGGCTATGGGTCCCACAACTTAAAAGTCCAATCGAGCTAAAACATCAATCTACGGGCTTCGGATGGATTCGACGAAGAAGGAAGAATTGATCGTTGAAATTTCTACTTTCCAAAAAGCATATATTTTACGAGTTTCGGAGACATCGAAAATGGTGTCCAGATTTTGTGTAAAAAGACTGTTTTACCCCTATCAATGGCAAAGTGGGGTTTAGAGGTCTCGAATGGGAACGGAGCAAATACGAAAGTTGTAGGGAATCATAAAATACATTCAACGGAGCAATTTACCGATTTCCAGAATTATAACTAAATCCCCAAACTAATCAAGACACAAGAAAAGGAACCCCTAAAGGGCCCCACTAGATCCAAAAGAGTCCCCAAAATTATTCAAAGCTATAAAAAGCTATTCTAATCCAGATTTAACCCATTTCCACTAATCTCACTTATAGCTAAAACACGTCTTAATTAACACTAAAAGGAAACTCTCGGGGCGGGGTCTTACATCCTCCACCCCTTAGGGCATTTGGTCCACCAAATGAAATAAAATAACTAACCTCGGGTAGTAGATGCGGATACTTCTTCTGAACTTGATCCCGTAATTCCCACGTTGCCTCTTCAGGTCCGTGATTTTCCCAGAGCACTTTCACCCATTGTATAGTCCTTGTCCTCAGTTCTTGTTCTTTCGTATCGATGATCTGAATAGGTTTCTCGACATAAGTGGCATCTTCTCTGATCGCTAATGGTTCATGACGGAGTACATGTGACGGGTCGGGGACGTACTTTTTCAACATAGACACATGGAACACATTGTGTACACCGGAAAGCTCAGGTGGTAAGGCTAATCTGTAAGCCACGTCACCAATCTTGCTCACAATATCATAGGGTCCAATGTATCTCCGAGATAATTTGCCTTTCTGACCGAATCTCAGAGTTCCTCTAGTAGGTGACACCTTCAAGAAAACCTTATCTCCTTCCTTAAAATGTAAGTCCCTTCGATGAGAGTCTGCATAACTCTTCTGTCTACTCCGGGTTACTTTCAGACGTTCTTGGATCAACTTGACTTTGTCGCTGGTTTCACTCACCATAGTCGGTCCATGAAAACTGAGAACGCCCACTTCTTCCCAACAAACTGGAGTTCTACACCTCCTACCATACAATGCCTCAAAAGGCGCCATCCCAATGCTCGAATGATAACTGTTGTTGTAGGCAAATTCGCAAAGCGGTAGGGTCTCATCCCATTACACACGCTCGAAGCATATCTTCAAGGGTCTGAATTGTTCTTTCCGACTGACCATCTGTTTGTGGGTGATACGCTGTGCTGAACTGAAGCTTTGTTCCCATAGACTCATGCAAAGTCTTCCAAAATCTCGAGACGAATCTGCTATCTCTATTTGAAGTAATGGAGACTGGCTGCCCATGACGGCTGACAATCTCATTGACAAATAACTCCGCGAGAGGTAACATATGCATTTTCTCTCCGGTCTTCATAGGAATAAAATGAGCTGATTTGGTGAGACGGTCCACAATTACCCAAATGGAGTTGTTCCCTTTTCTGGTCCTTGGCAATCCCGAGATGAAATCCATGGTAATATGTTCGCACTTCCATTCTGGGATCTCTAATGGCTGCAATAACCCTGGAGGTCTCTGATGCTCTGCCTTCACCAACTGACACGTCATACATCGAGAAACGAAAGCTGCTATTTCCCTCTTCATGTTGTTCCACCAAAATCTGCCTTTCAGGTTCTGATACATCTTCGTGCTACCCGGATGCATAGAGTATTTCGTGCTGCGCGCCTCTGTCATAATGTCATTCTTCAAATCTTCAATATTGGGCACGCATAGACGATCACGATAGAATAAGACTCCATCCACAATACGGAAATCAGGACGTTCTGCTATATGCTCTGAAATCTTGGCCAACTCTGGATCTTGCAATTGGTCTTCCTTGATCTTCCGAATGAACGAGGGTTCAGACACTGACATGTTGGCTAGCATCACTCCCTCTCTTAGGGGCTGAAAATCTACCCCCAACTCTTCAAATTGCTGAAAGAAGCACGTAACTCTTAGGCTTGCCACACTGGCTGACTTCCTACTCAAGGCATCGGCTACTACATTTGCCTTTCCCGGGTGGTATTTGATTGGAAAATCATAATCTTTGATGTATTCCATCCATCTTCTTTGTCTCATATTCAATTCCTTCTGAGAGAACAAATACTGTAAGCTGCGGTGATCGGAGTGGACTTCGAATTTCTCCCCGTAGAGGTAATGTCTCCACATCTTTAGTGCAAAAACGACCGCTGCTAATTCCAGATCATGCGTCGTGTAGTTCTTCTCATGATCCTTCAACTGACGGGATCCATAAGCAACAACTTTTCTATCTTGCATCAACACACAACCGAGTCCTATATTCGAAGCATCTGTAAAGATGGTGTAACCGCCGCTCCCGGATGGTAAAGTGAGGACGGGTGCTGAAGTTAATCTCTTTTTCAACTCTTGGAAGCTGGCCTCACATTGGTCTGTCCACACATAAGGTGCATTCTTCTTGGTCAACTTTGTCAATGAAGCTGCAATCGACGAAAATCCTTGCACAAATCTTCGATAGTAACCCGCCAATCCAAGAAAACTTCTGATTTCTGACGCGTTCTTCGGTCTTTCCCACTTCACAACTGCATCTATCTTGGCTGGGTCCACTGATAATCCTTCTTTGGAAATGATATGACCTAAAAATGCGACTTCTTCAAGCCAAAAATCGCACTTAGCGAGCTTCGCATACAATTGATTGTCTCTTAGGAGTTGCAATGCTATCCTCAAATGCTCTTCATGTTCTTCTTTAGACTTAGAGTACACCAAAATGTCATCAATAAATACCACTGTGAATTGGTCTAAGTACTCCGCAAATATCTTGTTCATCAAAGCCATGAATACTGCTGGTGCATTCGTCAGTCCAAATGGCATCACTAGAAACTCATAGTGTCCATATCTCGTCCGGAACGCCGTCTTCGATACATCTGAATCTCTAACTCTCAGCTGATGATAACCGGACCTTAGATCAATCTTCGAAAAGTAAGCAGCACCTTGCAATTGGTCAAACAATTCATCTATCCTTGGCAATGGATACTTGTTCTTGATGGTAGCTTGGTTCAATTTCCGGTAATCAATACACATTCTCATGGAACCGTCTTTCTTCTTGACGAATAAAACTGGAGCTCCCCAAGGTGAGACGCTCGGTCTAATAAAACCTTTGTCCAACAATTCTTGCAACTGAATCTTCAACTCTCCTAATTCAGCTGGAGCCATTCTGTATGGTGCGATAGATATCGGAGCGGTCCCTGGTAACAATTCGATGGTGAAGTCAATCTCCCTAACAGGTGGTAAACCTGGGATTTCTTCTGGAAAAATGTCTGGGAATTCGCAAACAATTGGGATCTCCTCCACCCCTTGGGACCGTTTATCCTCCGTGATAAACGCTAAGTAGCATTCACATCCACTTCTCATTAGTCTATCAGCCTTCAATGCTGAGACGAATCTTGGGCAGGAATTCTTCCTCTCCCCATGGAACAGTACTCCTGCTGGGGTCTCCTCTAATTTGAACGTGAGGGTCTTGTGGAAACAGTCCATCGTAGCATGGTATCCTGCTAACCAATCCATTCCTAGAATGACATCAAAATCAAACATCTCCAACAAAATGAGATTCGCCGGTAACACCACATCTCCTATGTTAATAGCACATCTAGGATAATACTTCCTACACACAACTTGTTTGCCTACGGGGGTGGACACCGTCAATACGTACTCAAGTTCTCTAGCAGGCATATCAATCAACTTAGAAAATTTTGGAGACAAGAAGGAGTGCGTAGAGCCAGGGTCAAACAAAATCTTAGCTTCAAATCCACAAACTAGGAGTGTACCTTCCACCACGTTATCTACTGCCTCTGCATCAGCTTGGTTAATTGCATACACTTGTCCTCGCTGTTGAGGCCTGTTCTGAGCTTGTTGCTGCCTTCCTTGCTGTGCATTCCTATGCTGTTAAGGAGGACGCTGATTCTGATTCTGTCCTTGCTGACGAGCTTGATGCTGCTGTGGAGGTCTATATTGTTGTTGTGGAGCCTGCTGCTGGAGTGGCCTGGGCTGGTTCTGTACAGCTAATGCATTCTGAGGTGGTGCCTGGCGCTGAGTTCCTTGTTGTTGCTGGTTCTGTCTGTTGTTACCTTGTCCAGCTTGCCTTGGGCAGTCCTTGAGCTGGTGTGCCATGGATCCACATCTGAAACATGCTCCCGTAATCGTACGGCATTGAGCACTCTCATGGTTCTTACCACAGTGAACGCAAACTAGAGCATTCTGCACGTTTTGTTCGTGCCTCGGTCGTTTGTTCTGTTGGTTCCTTGGTTGGTGATTCTGTTGGGGAGCTGGTGCCTTTCCTTGGATCTTGAGGATCTTGTTGTTCAGGTTCTCGAATTTTGGAGGCCCTTCTCACAGCCTCTTCAAAAGTGATAGGTGGTACAACGCCCGTGGCATCCCTTTCAATGATCGGGTTAAGTCCTTCAAGGAACCGCGTTATCTTCTTCTCCACAGTGTCAATTAATTCGGGGGCATATCGAGACAACCTCTCAAACTTCGTGAGGTACTCTTACACAGTTGTGTTACCTTGTACGAGCTGCTGGAATTCAATGGCCTTCTGTCTCTTGACATGTGTCGGTACATATTTGTCACTGAATTGTCTCTTGAAACTTGTCCAAGCCTCTGCGTCTGCTATGGTCCTATACTCAGCCTTGATTGTCTTCCACCATATGTCCGCTAGGCCGGTGAACATGGAAGCGGTGAGCTGCACTTGTTGTCTACCGGTACATCTGAATATCTCGAAGATGTTCTCTGTCTGCTCCAACCAGTCGTCTGCAGCTAGTGGGTCCTCATGCCCAGTGAACTCCTTGGGACCCCTCTTCCTAAACTTTTCATACAATGCATTGGGATCATGTTCCCTATTGTTGATGACAATCTGAGTGCCTGGAGGTTGCGCTGGTGCCGGTTCAGGTCTCCTTTCCAATACTTCTAACAACTGCCTTTGCATCATAGCCATCTCCCTAGCATGCTCTTCATCCTTCCTGGCCATTTGCTCTTGCAATCTGGCTTGATTTTCATTGGCTTGACGTTGCTGGTCAAGCATGGCTTGCATCATCTGTTGGAATTGATTCTGCATGTTTGGATCCGGAATACCGTTTCCTAGTGGCCCGGTGTGTTCACTATTGCTTGCGGTGGGATTGTCGGTTACGGGTCTTTTTCGAGGTGGCATATCTCTGTAAAACAAATTGTTAGCACATAAAGTCATATAAGGGTCACACATTGCTCACACGAGTCTAACTAACGAAAAGTCTAACAAGAAGTCTAACGGATCCTCGCCACGTCCTTAGGATTTCTAGTTTCTTTTAATTGCCTGAAACACGTCTCGCTCTGATACCAGTCTGTCGCGACCCCGAACCGGGGCCCGGGACCGCGATGGGGGTGGTGTGGATAATGAACCACCCCTTAATAATAATTGTACATTTCTTTAATTTCCCACAGGTTTCCGCGGTGAGGATTCCTCATACACTCATAGAACATTTATATTGGTGCGGAAGCGTGTAGCAAATCAAACTTTTAATCCATTCACCACAAATAAGACTGTTAATACACAGGCATGACATGATGTCAGAGTGAGCAATGATCTCATTAGCATTCCCAAAAATATGAAGTTAAAGTTTAAACAAAAACTCAAGTTAATTTAACATTCCCCAAAAATAAAGGCCAACAAAGGCCAGTACAACCCAAAAGTAAAATAATAGATCAGTCTATAATCTCCCAAAATGTTCGCAGCTCAAAGCTAAACCGAATGCCTAAATGACATCGTCAGCTTGCCACTCTACTAGTCGCTGTGGTTCATCAATCGCCCCCTCTGGCTCCTCCTCAAAGGCACTAACGGGAGCTGGACCTGAGTACCACAAAAATGGGTCAGACACGACGGTCTGGTAGGTGGGTGAATAGATAATACCGAGAAAGAAATCAAAGCATATCATAGTTATAACGAAAACTGTCATAAAACAGGATGCATAGTTCATTTAAAGTACATATGCAATATAAATCATGTGGGGTAATCAAGGTACAGGAACTGACTAGATGGCAACCACACTAAAGCTAAATCCTCTCCATCACTAAGGTGATGAGAGCACATTGAGTGCCTTGGGCTCGAGCACACGAAGTGACGAGAACCAACATTATATACATATACATATACATATAGCTAGGCAAGACCACGGCCGCGGAACCGGGTAACGGGACAGTACGGGATCCAAGTTGCAGCTGGCGGGAGCACAGGGGGAGACCCAAGTCAGTTGATCAGACTGACAAGGATGTCCAAGCTTAGTGGTGCCGACTCTTAGGTTACATGAGAAATCCAAACATATACAAAACTATATCAATATAAAACATACGGGCAAACGGGGCACGGTGCTCGTAGGCACACATGTCATATTATTATCCGTACATGCATAAACGGGGCTGGGGAAACATATCGGTGTATAAATCGGAATCTGAGACAAAACCATTAAGATCGGGTAATTACATATATAATTTGAGTAAAACAGAACAATAATTTCTTATATCATTAGGGACTAAATATTGAGGCTTCCATATTCAAGCAACATGTATAAGGATCTTGTATGTCCATATTACCCTAATTATGGTACTCGAATGATAGAGGACATACTAAGTTTCCTTATGCGCGTTGATGAATCTAAAAGTCCCAATACCTTTTCCGAAATGGTGTTTCTATCTATGTCAATCTCCTTATGTCATCCCCTGGGTCTTTCCAAGGTGGTAGGGCATCAGAACAACCCATACAAACCTTTAAATACCATATCTGAAATCAATGGAAAAGACTCAGGAATTCTGGGTAAAACTCGGTCACCTATCGGTCAGATGGAGGTTAGCCGCCGAGGTGATCGGCGGTTAGCCGCTGGCTGACCGCGGGGCTGACCGCGGTTCCCCTGCTAAAAATGTAGCATTCTGTGTTTCTGACCGCGCATCTCGGCTACCTGGCGGTCACTGGGTTCTGCTCAGCGGTTAGCCGCGAGCTGACCGGGCGGCTGACCGCGGTTCGCCTGTCAAAACACAGCATTCTGTGTTTCTAACCGCATCTGGGTCGGCTAGCCGCCAAGGTGACCGCCCGCTGACCGCCCAGCTGCGGGGACTACACATCAGGTGCAGATTTCAGTGCTTTCTTTCCCAACCATTTCACCTCAACTCCAAATCATTTCCCAACGTGGAGTGGGTCTATTCCCTTCCATTTAACATTTAATTCCTTCTACCAACCACCATTTCATCCATGCATTTATTTCTCCTACCAATGCAAATCTCATTCAATGCAAATACAAATCTCATTTAAGAAGTCATACTAACCCCAAAATAAACTTTCATGAATGCATGCATATATTCTCATAAAACTAACTATAAGAAAACCATGACAATAAATACATTTCCAAAAGCATTATGAGACATGATGAACCAAATGAAATAAGAATAGTAAAAATCCATATTTTCAACAAAGTAAGAACTTATTCAAATCGAATCCATTCATCCACTTGCCTTGGTCTCCAAGTATGCTAGTCAAGCTCTAATCACTCTATCAAGCTCAAAATCTACAATCTACACAAAAATCCCCAAAATACAATCATTACAACCCTAGAATGTCAAAATCAAGCAATAGACGGAGATAGCTTCCAAAAATCAAGGTGAAGTACCTCCTAGGCTAGATGAACACACAATCAAGAGATGAGAAGAATAACTTACATGAAGAGTCCTCTAATGGCAAGAACTTGCTCAAAAGATAGCTTGGAATGGGACTTTCTCTCAAAAAAAGGTATCAAGAGGAAGCTCTCATGGAGGGGAAGAAGACTACCACCTCCATTTTGCCTTTAGCAATAGATTGAGAGAGGTTGAGAGATGGAGGAGCAAGGAGCAAGAAGAAGAGTCTAGGGCTGGGCTGGAATACCTTGTTCTCCAGAAATTGCAAGAAGAGGAGGAGGGAAAAGAACTCCTCCTTATATAGACAATGGCTATGGGTCCCACAACTTAAAAGTCCAATCGAGCTAAAACATCAATCTACGGGCTTCGGATGGATTCGACGAAGAAGGAAGAATTGATTGTCGAAATTTCTACTTTAACAAAAGTATATATTTTACGAGTTTCGGAGACATCGAAAATGGTGTCCAGATTTTGTGTAAAAAGACTGTTTTACCCCTATCAATGGCAAAGTGGGGTTTAGAGGTCTCGAATGGGAACGGAGCAAATACGAAAGTTGTAGGGAATCATAAAATACATTCAACGGAGCAATTTACCGATTTCCAGAATTATAACTAAATCCCCAAACTAATCAAGACACAAGAAAAGGAACCCCCAAAGGGCCCCACTAGATCCAAAAGAGTCCCCAAAATTATTCAAAGCTATAAAAAGCTATTCTAATCCAGATTTAACCCATTTCCACTAATCTCACTTATAGCTAAAACACGTCTTAATTAACACTAAAAGGAAACTCTCGGGGCGGGGTCTTACACCTTCTCTCCCTTTTATAGTTTTTCAACCTTCTCTCTCTTTGTTTATTATTAGAAGTCCAACTTTCATAATAATTAGTAACCCTTTGTTCCTACTATTACCACTATTAGAAGTCTTACTTCAAACAGAAATAATAGCTTTCCTTTTTTAGTTCAAATAGAATTAGTAAAGATCCAATCTTGGGCTAGCGTGGGGACCACTAGGGATTCCATAGAAAGAATACTCCAATTAGGACACCGCGACCCCACATCTCATGTGCAGTTCAGGCCCATAGTTAATTGCAAATAACTCCACTAAATAAATGCAATTGAACTCCAGTCTTAGGAATAAATTACATGAAGACCCTAAACTTCCCAATGTCCACAAGTGCGCCCCTCCATCAATATCCATAGATCAATTGGACCTGTCTTCCAAACTTAGATCCATATCCCTTGAGCCCCAATTATAATGATCATTTCATACCGATCCAATTAACTCTTAATTGGATTGGGTGCGCACTTACCAACGATAAATCCATTAGTTGGCACAAGGAGATATTAAAGATAGATTCCATCTTGACCATCGAATATTCCCACAGCTCCACTACCACGTACCCAAATTACCGACGTGTTGACCTACAATTGGCCTCACTCATTGGTGACTCAAAGCAAATGAATAGGTAGAAATTTAAGTTCATTAATGTCTCAGGATTGAGAGCTTATTGCTGGAGAATTACGAGAGCAGACCTTAAAGTAAAGACAGTGTTCATAAGGTGCTTCTCATGGTCCTTCAATACATCCAATGTACCCGCACTATGATCCGGAATCTTATATTCTGATGATCGAGACAAATCACACTATCGCATAGTAATCAAAGTACTGCAACCATGTCAGATGAGATGTCCAATCTCATCACTGATTGTGAAGATATTCAAGTATAAGATTTGCTATACATGTCTCCCGTATGTGGATCTCATCCATACACATGTATTGCATCTAGTATACTTATGGACTCCGGTTCATCTCATGAACCTTCATGTCATTCGTATTAGTTATGTGCAAACAAATAATAAAACACCATTCATCTTATGAAAGGAAAGCATGAATATATTCATAAATAAAGAAATTAATCAATTTATTTCATCAATCTTAATGGATCGAGACCATAAAACTAACAATCTCATGGTCATTCGATGACGATCAACATGGAAATCCATCGATGATCATCACTAGAAGAATTCCAAAAGACGCAGCGTGGCCCACGACTCTTCAAGCGACTTGGTGACCTATTAATGATGTTAATTGACCCGTTTATGAGAAGTTATTGCGGTCATTAACTCATTATTATCATAAGCAAGCAAATGGGAGTTACAAGTCCAATTAATCATGGCAATTAACAATGTAGCTCCTATCACTATGGAGTTTAATCATGGTAATTAATCATCAAACCCCCATCATCATGGAGATTAAATGCTCATTATTCTCTATCGGCCAATCAAATTCAAGGAAAAAGGAGTTACAAAATTATGAAATTAAATCTTGTAACTCCTCCCATCATGTAGCATTAATGCCATTAATGCCCATAAACCTTCCTAATGGCTGCCAAAAGCCTATAAATAGGCGGTCATTCCAAAGGGAAAGCCCCGGGAAAAAATCATTCGAAGTGGTCCTGGAAAATTATCTTGAAAAGTCTCTACACAAAGAAGCTCTCTTACCCTGAAGAAAGTCTGCTGCAAACACTATAAGGTGATCGAAGTCCCTTGGGGGGGCCATCCCCCCAAGGTTTCCCCTCTTCTTCTATCTAACATGGCCTAGATGTGGCTTTTCAACCCGTTTACCCGACTTTTTATTGGATATAGGACCTTCCCTTGGTCTTTATCCTCTAAAAATCCGAGGTCCAAGCCAAGCCAAGTGAATTAAAGCATCAAGTGTTCTCATCTGAAGGATGATGGCGGAGCCCATACATGACTCGCGACCGTCAATCTGAACGAGTCCCCACAATCTCCTGAGAAGTCAGATCCCTTTTTCTTCCTTTTCTATTGTATTTTGTATTTTTTAAAGAGACAAAAAAATCACAATTCATGTCTTTCATTATTGATAAGATTTGTAAATCGCTTTTCATGGCAAAATTGCCTTCTACAGCACAAAATCGCCTTTCACGGCAAACTAAACAAAACTGCCTTTCACGGCATTAAAAATCTTGTCTCTTTCTTTAAAATATATATGCAATGGAAAGTTAGAAAAAAAGTTTTATTTCCTTTCTACTTGTGAAGGTGAATCTCCGGATCACCATTTTAAATTCCAAGTAGAATAGTAAATCTGGTATACCCGTACAAAATGTTGATGCTTGCTTTTTTTTTCGCCCCGCCGCACCCCGGCGGACCCGAGGCGGAAGAAGGCAAGAAAATCTGGGACCATCAAGTTGGCATACCCGGTGGGACTCGTTCATTTGAGAACACGATGCTTAGACTCCTTGGCTCCTTTCTAGTTGGTGGCCTAAGTTGGATTTTGCATCTAAAAAAAAAAAACATGACATGGGATTCTCTGGAAATTTCTGTCTTTGAGTTTATTTCCATTCTTTCTCTTATCAAACAAAAAAAAATTTAGTTTTTTTCCCGTTGGGTTCAGATTTAAGAAATTCCGGTTTCTTCCCTTTCGGATTTAGCGCTCGCGGAAATCGCTGAGCCTTTGTTCGGATTGGAATACCATTTCTTCTCTTTTCTGAATCCAATCTTAAACTTTTTTTTTTAATTAAGATTTCTCTCTTTTGGATTCAAATTGGAGAAACCTTGGTTATTTCCTTTTTGTACAATGGCTCGCGGAAATCGCTGAGCTATCGTTCGGATTGGGAGGGGCCATTTCCCTCTCTTTGATGGGTCCATTAGTGATATTTCAAAAACTAAAAAAATGAAAAAAAATTCTTTTGGATTCAAATTGGAGAAATTTCAATTCTTTCCTTTCGTATAATGGCTCGCGGAAATCGCTGAGCCAGAGTTCGGTTTGGGAAGGGCCATTTCCTCTCTTTGATTGGTCCATTAGTGATCATTCAAAAAAAAAATCTTTTAAAAAAAAAACATATTAAGGTTGCACCGATTGTGTTCTTTGACCAAAGTGAATCTAAGAAAAGCCTTGTCCAGAGTGTGGAGGCAGCTAGACTGTTCGAGGCAAGGGTCCTTCAAACGAGTTCATTAAGTAATCCTACCCTTACCTGGGGGCCGATCTATCCACTAAGGTTTCATAAGACCGAATTGGAAGACCTATGTGCACTCTTCAAAAGAAAAAAAATTCTCTTCAAAAAGAAAATCTAAAAAAAAAATCTCTTAAACAAAATCTAAAAAAAAAAAATCTCTTGAAAATAAAAAAATAAAAAATTCTGTCACTATTGTATTCAGATTCGAGAAATTTTGGTTCCTTTTTTTTCGGATTTAGTGCTCGCAGAACTGTTTGAGCCTGTATTCGGATTGGAATACCATTTGCTCTCTTTTATGAATTCAATCTTGACTTTTCAAATAAAAAAAAACTTCTGTCATTATTGGATTCAAATCTGAGAAATCCTGGTTCCTTCCTTTTCGGATTTAGCACTCGAGGAAATCACTGACTTGTATTCGGATTGGAATACCATTTGCTCTCTTTTGCGAGTTCAATCCTGACCTTTCAAAAATTCCCATCTCGAGTCCTTTTTCAAGGATGCGATTTACAACATTTGTGCCTAGCGGTGCTAGTACGCCCTTTCGGGTCTACTGTATTCGCGACCGACACATTTGTATCTCCAACCTTATATCATTTTACCTCGAGTGAGCTTCGCTTCTCGGTAACTTGAATTAAGGTTTACAATTGCTTCTGGCAGTCACTGGAACGCTCATTTTGAGCCAACCATACTTACGGTTCAGAACAATTGTACCCTCTATGGCTTTTTGCCTTCTTCATTATGCTAAGAATGGGCCATGCCCCCTGAGCGATTTGAAAAGACAAAACCATTGTATTTTCCATTTATGATCACCATATTCTTGTGATTACTAATGGATGTGATCTTGTTTCAGAAGTTTTCCAAACTAACAATGGCAGTTTCATTGACCATCACCTTTAACGAGAACAAGTACCAGCTCATGCTTCAAGAGAAGCAAAGCAAGCACACTTACAAGTGCCCTGCCAGCTGCCGAAGCGTCGCCTCCCTCGGTAACTCCCAAAACACCGAGTCGACCTCCACTCCCCGGACCATTGTCTTCTGGTCACTGGGACCATTCCCACTACCTGTAGAAGAGACGGCGCCTGCTAAGAAGCAGAAGACTGCCCCTGAACATGTCGCTGCCCCGACACCAAAGGCGGTCACCAAGAAACCTAAGGCTCGTGGCAATCCCGCGAAAACTCAACTTGCAAAAAACCAGGTCTGCCCCAAGACTTGGTCCCCGAGATCTTCGCCAAAACAAAGAAGGTCCCGGACACCTGCAAAGCCAACATACCTGGCTCTCAAGGAGAACCGATTCTATCCTCTCGCTTACATGAAAGGGGAGAAACCTACCCTCCACCAAACTTCAAAAACAACTCACCACAAGCCGGCTTGCTCATACAAGCCCAAAATCAAGTCGTCCATCAAAAGGCCTCGACGAGAACCTGCCAGGGCCTGCTCTCCTGCAACTTGACCCTTCATCTCAACAGGGGCCGAGCTTGCAAAATTTAATGCTTCGCTGCGACAGGCTAACGACCGCGTCCAGATCCTGTCAATGCCAGTCTTCAAGGAAGACAAGCTCAGTTGCTGTGCACGAGGGACCACATCTTTCATTGCCAGAGCACAGCCTGAGCTAACCGAAGCTCAAATTGCTCGTCATATACGTCGCCGCGCGGTATATCGACAAAAGAGATTAGAGAAGTAAAAAACCCAGCATTGTGAGGTTCAAGTCTCCCAAAAATGGGTAGAAAAAGGACCCGACAAAGTTGCTGCCGTCCACATGGTTGGCAAAACCAAAAGACGCCAGAAGTTAGCAATAAAAATACATGTCAGACGGCTGGTGACTCGCAGCGTCTCCCGGACACGAAGACATCAGGAAGACTCTCCCACTCCTTCAAGCCAAGGACATCGAAGTGATCAATCCTCGGGCTCTTCATAGAAGAATGAGCTCCAATTTAGTCACTAAGACAATATCCTCTTTCGACTCACGAAGAGTGAATGTCTTAGTCACAAACTCTGAGCAACCTCTGCCAGATGATAACATGACTACATGCATCCAGCACTGGAACAAGGACAGCAGGGGATAGAAGCCCTAATGGAAAACCTTCTTCTCACTCTTCAACGTCCACTAAAGGACGAAGTTCTGTAAGACCCCGCCCCAAGAGTTTCCTTTTAGTGTTAATTAAGACGTGTTTTAGCTATAAGTGAGATTAGTGGAAATGGGTTAAATCTGGATTAGAATAGCTTTTTATAGCTTTGAATGATTTTGGGAACTCTTTTGATCTAGTGGGGCCCTTTGGGGGTTCCCTTTTATTGTGTCTTGATTAGTTTTGGGATTTATTTAATAATTCTGGAAATCTGTAATTTGCTCCGTTTAATGTATTTTATGATTCCCGACAACTTTTGTATTTGTTCCGTTTCCATTCGAGACCTCTAAACCCTACTTTGCCAATGATAGGGGTAAAATAGTCTTTTTACACAAAATCTGGACACTATTTTCAATGTCTCCGAAACTCGTAAAATATATACTTTTTGGAAAGTAGAAATTTCGATGATCAATTCTTCCTTCTTCGTCGAATCCATCCGAAGCCCGTAGAGCGATGTTTTAGCCCAATTGGATTTTTAAGTTGTGGGACCCATTCAGATTTTCTATATAAGGAGTTCATTCCTTCTTCCCCCTTTTTCCTGCAACTTTCCCTTGAGAGCATAAAGAGTCCCAGCCCTAGGTTATTCTTACTCCTTGCTTCTCTATCTCTCAATCTCTCTCAAATCTATTGCTAAAGGTAAAATGGAAGTGGTAATCTTCTCCCCCTCCATGAGAGCTTCATCTTGATATCATTTTTAGAGAGAACCTCCCATTCCAAGCTACATTTTGAGCAAGCTCTTGCCATTAGAGGACTTTCCATGTAAGCTCTTCTTCTCATCTCTTGTTTGTGTGTTCTTCTAGCCATGGAGGTACTTCACCTTGATTATTGGAAGCTATCTCCATCTATTTCTTGATTTTGACATTCTAGGGTTGTAATGAATGCATTTTGGGGATTTTTGTGTAGATTGTAGATTTTGAGCTTGAGAGTGTGATTAGAGCTTGACTAGCATATTTGGAGATCAAGGCAAGTGAATGAATGGATTTGATTTGAATAAGTTCTTGTTTTATTGAAAATGTGGATTTTTACTATTCCTATTCCTTTAGTTTATTATGTTTCATAATGCTTTTGGAAAGGTACTTATTGATATGATTTTCCTCCTAGTTAGTTTATGAGAATGTATGCATTCATTCATTAAAGATTATTTTGGTCATTATGGACTTCCTAAATGATATTTGTACTTGCATTGAATGAGATTTGTGTTGGAAGGAGAACTAAATGCATTGATGGAATGGTGGTTGGTGGAAAGGATTAAGTGATAAATGGAAGGGAATATACCCATTTCATGTTAGGAAATGGTTGGAGTTGAGGTGAAAGGGTTTGGGAAAGAAAGAACTGAAATCTGCACCTGATGTGGAGTTCCCGCAGCTGGGCGGTCAGCGGGCGGTCACCTTGGCGGCTAGCTGACAGGTGACCGGCGGCTAGCCGACCCAGATGCGGTTAGAAACACAGAATGCTGTGTTCTGACAGGCGAACCGCGGTCAGCCCCGCGGTCAGCTCGCGGCTAACCGCTAACCAAAAACCCCGTGACCGCCAGGTAGCCGAGATGCGCGGTTAGAAACACAGAATGCTATATTTTAGCAGGGTGAACTGCGGTCAGCCAGCGGCTAACCGCTGATCACCTCGGCGGCTAACCGCCAGCTAATCGACTGGTGACCGAATTTCACCAAGAATTCCTGAGTCTTTTCTATTGTTTTCAGATATAGTATTTAAAGGTTTGGATGGGTTGTTCTAATGCCATGCCACCTTGGAAAGACCCAGGGGATGACATAAGGAGATTGACTTAGAAAGAAACACCATTTCGGAAAGGTATTGGGACTTTTGGAGTCATAAACTTGCATAAGGAAACTTGGTATGTCCTCTATCATTCGAGTACCATACTAAGGGTAATAATAGACATACAAGATCCTTATACATGTTGTTTGAATATGGATGCCCCAATATATAGTCCCTAATGGTATAAGGATTCATTGCATTGTTTTACTCAGATTATATGTATAATTACATGATCCTACTTGTTTTATCTCAAATTCTGATTTATACACCTGATATGTCCTGCCAGCCCCGTTTATGTATGGACAGATAATGATACGAAATGTGTGCTTACGAGCACCATGCCCCGCCTGCCCGAATGTTTTATACTGATATAGTTTATATATGTTTTGATTTCTCATGTAACCTATGAGTCGGCACCACTAAGCTTGGACGTCCTTGTCAGTCTGATCAACTGACATGGGCCTCCCCCTTGTGCTCCCGCCAGTTGCAACTTGGATCCTGTCCTGCCCCGCTACCCAGTTCCGCGGCCGTGGTCTTGTCTAGCTATATGTATATGTATATAATGCTAGTTCTCGTCACTTCGTGTGTTCAAGCCCAACGCACTGAATGTGCTCTCATCACCTTAGTGATAGAGAGGATTTAGCTTTAGTGTGGTTGCCATCTAGTCAGTTCATGTACCTTGAATACCCCCCATGATTTATATTGCATCTGTACTTTAAATGAACCATGCATCCTGTTTTATGACAGTTATCGTTTTAATAAGTTTTCATTATGTCTAAGATGTGCTTTGATTTCTTTCTATGGTATTATCTATTCACCTACCTGCCAGACCGTCGTGTCTGACCCATTTTTGTGGTACTCAGGTCCAGCTCCCGTTATTGCCTTTGAGGAGGAGCCAGAGGAGGCGGTTGATGAACCGCAACGATTAGTGGAGTGGCAAGCTGACAATGTCATGTAGACATTTGGTTTAACTTTGAGCTGCGAACATTTTGGGGAGATTATAGAATGATACCTGATTTATACTTTTGGATGTACTGGCCTTTGTTGGCCATTATTTTTTGGGAAATGTTAATTTAACTTGATCTTTTGCTTAAACTCTAACTTCAAATTTTGGAAATGCAAATGAGATCATTGCTCACTCTGACATAATGTCATACTTGTGTATTATCAGTCTCATATAATTAGAATGGATCAAGAGTTTGATTTGCTACACGCTTCCGCACCAATGTAAATGTTCCATAAGTGTATGTGGAATCCTCACCGCGGAAACCTGTGGGAAATTAAGGAAATGTATAATCATTATTAAGGGTAGTTCATTACCCCATCCACACCACCGTCGCGGTCCCGGGTCCCGGTTCGGGGTCGCGACAAGTTCCTCCACACGATGAGGCATACGGTGGAGAAGATGAATCACGCACCTTTACTAAAAAGGACGTTGACAATATCCTCGCCAAAGCAAAAGAAGAGGATACACTGAAGGAGCATGGAATCAAGCCACCATATCCCTTATGGATGGACTCAGTTCCGTTCCCTCCAAAGTTGAAAGAACCTCTTCTCCAAACATATACGGGGAAAGGTTCAACTAGACAGCATGTCATCCACTTCAAAATCTTGACGGGAGCTATTGCGGATCAAGATGCCCTCAAGATTTGTCTCTTTGCAAGTACCCTAAAAGGTACAGCCTTTGATTGGTACTCCACTCTGCCTGAGGATTTCATTCAAAACTGGACCATGCTAGAGACATGCTTCCTACCCAATTCAAAGGTGAGGATCATCCTGTTACTATGGCTCAGCTCTGCAGCCTAAAACAAGGAGAGATTGAGTCAACATACGACTTCATTCACAAGTGGAAGGCAATGGCATACAAATGCTCAGATGTGCTGCCACAAGCATCGCTGGTCGACATCTGCTGAAATAACATGAGAGCAAGGATCCGCTCCATGATCATCGGCAACAAATCAAAGAATCTGGGAGAACTCCTAGAAGCGTCTATGGAGGTTGAAACGGTGATCAAAGACCTCAACAGTCAGAAGTTATCAAAGAAGTTGCCAACCGCCATTCCAACCTCCAAGCCAAAGAAAAAGGAGGTTCTCAATGTGCAAACTAAGTTAGCTCCTCGGCCACCAATGAAAGCTGAAAACAAAGCTGCAGGTAAAAGACCTGAACTCTCTGATGCCTTCAAAGAACGAGTAGAGAAGAAATACCCGTTCGATGAAGATGTTGAAGAAATATTTGGGGCTCTCTTAGCAAATGGCAAAATTACCTTGCTTGACCCCAAAAGACAGGGAGATGTTGGCAAAACCAACGACCCCCGATATTGTCCATACCACCAAATGGTCTCGCATGCTCTCAACCAATGTTTCGTTGTGAGAGAGAAGATCAACGAGATGTGGAAAAACAGAGTCATCACCTTCGATGAAAACTACGGGTCTGCCTCCGTTAACATGGTGTCATATGGACAAACATCCAAATCACCAAAGGAGAAGATCACTACTTCTTCAAGGTGATAAGAATGACCCAAACGTCCCAAGAGCTGGTGCCTTACCCAGCTCTGGATGGACTGCCCATATGGGTACATCCCGATCTCCTAGAAGATGAAAATTGGGAGATCGTCAAAACAAAGCCAACCACTCAACAGTGAAGGCAAGCCAAGAGACAACTCCAAGCTCAAACAGCAGGAGAAGGCTCAACCAAAGCAGAAGGTCCCTGAAAAGGCAGAAACCTCCTTTACCGCTTCACTGCGGGCAACAGAGGAGTCTATCCCCAAGACCTCAAGAGTGGTGAGAAAATTCACCCTCGGTGATTTCATACCACCACGACTCGGAGATGAGACTATGCAGGGGGCATCATACTTTTGCAACTCGGTAGTTGGATTCTCCATGAATGGATACGAGTCCAGTGACACAGATGAATGGGAGGAATGCCTTGAAACTAGAGAATATCTCTTCGATGAAGAATGGATCCCAGAATCTCTCCTTACACCAGTAATCTGGTATAACCCCTTCCAATCACAAGGGTCCTGGTCTGATGATGATGAAGACCAAGAGGCTGTTCAACAAAGTGTTGTTGACCCAGCGCAAACAAATTCTCTAGTGGATCCCAACGAGGTTGAACCACAAGGAGCAGATGAAGAAGAAGATTTGGCTCCTATACCCGATCTCGAAGAATATGCAAGGATCTTGCAGCACCTTGCCATAGAGCAAGAGCAGGATCGTATCAATTAGCTTCATCAAAATCCAAAACCAAAAGTCCTAGAGAACCTACATGCATCTCCTCCGGTAACACCGGAAAATGAAGAAAATTGCTGGGTTGAGATCCTCTCACATCGGAGGATGAGTCTGATTCCCAACAGTCTATTATGGAGGCATCTTCTATCGAAGTTGCCTGCCATATGATAGTTCAGGATGATAGTGCCTCTGAAGCTTCATCTGCTGAGACCATAGACTTTAAAAATGCATCTGGTAGCATATCTTCTGGAGCTACATTTTCTCGGGTGACTTCCACTCAGATAGCATCTTCTCAGCCTTCGTCTCCTGAAACTGTGACATCAGAATTCAAGCCTCTTCCAACTGATCACCATGAAGAGGCTCTAGCTGATGAAGTCTTCAAAGAAAACCCGGTTAATTGGTTTCAGAAACCCAATCTCATAGGAGATGTCTGGACCGATAAAATATTGGACAAAGAAAAAAAGTTGTTGGAAGCTGTTCAGGACTTGTTCCTGGAAAATGCTCCATGCAACGCAATAACTGAAGACGGCAATGCTGCTGTAGAAGCATTTTCAGCAAATCAGGAGGATCAGCCCCTTGAGCCCGAAGAGGGTCTTCCAAAAGAAGAAACTTCTCTGGAAGCTTTTAAAGTTGGGAAAGGTACCCGCTCTGGCCGAGATTACCACAAAAACTAAAACCAACCTTCTTCTTCTTCATATGTAAATCCTTCGGGAAAGCAAGCTGTAAATGCCCCAAGAGGCAACAATAATGAAAATGCAGGCCCCAAGGAGGCTTTCAAGTATGACTTGATCGAGCACTTCAAACACATACCTGCACGACTGCACATCCCACACTTATTACGAGCGTCACCACAAACTCGTGATAGTCTCATTTCGGAACTGCAAAAGCTGAATGTGGATGTCGACAAACATGCCCCACGAGTCCTACAAAATGAAATGGACTATAAGGTCAAAAAATCAAAAACCTACTCAAAGGGAGAAAAGAAAGAAACTAAGGGACCTTGCACTGACCGCCTATCGGTCCAAAAAGCCGCAAGTGCTACCATCGCCTTCAATAAGGAAGACCTCCTGCTAGGTGAGACAAAGCACAACCGACCCTTGTACTTCACAGGGTACATCAAAGAGATGCCGACACACAGAGTCCAGATTTACCCAGGTTCTGCACTTAACCTCATCTCTACTACGGCGCTCGAAGAGCTGGGTATCCCACCTAGCAAGCTGAGCCACACATCTGTGTCCATCTTTGGATACGATAGGAGTACTCAAAGGCCCATTGGCAAAATCAGGTTCAGGTCGCAAATCGGTGATCTTATCTCTAAGGTCACTGTCTATGCAATAAAAACCCCTTCATGCTACAACATCCTTCTCTGACGCCCCTGGATACACGAGAACGGTGTCATCCATTCAACTCTACATCAGTGCATCAAGTTTGTTGGCGAGGACAGCTTGATACATCGAGTGTTTGCAGACAAAAAGCCCTTCAAAGGCAAAGAAGTTCATTTCGTAGACTCTCAGATGTACAGGGACGAAAAAGAAGAAAAGGAGGAGAAAATAAAATCCTTTGCCGGCAATCTCCAAAAAGATAAAGGCAAGGCTCCTCAGCAATCATCGAAAGAAAACAAACCTTCTGGCAAACCCGAAGATAGCAATCAATCTCCCTTCGTTGTCTCCTTCAAATCTTCCATACCTTTGGTAATTACTACCAAAGCAAAAGATTGGGGGCAAGTTTGTTGTCTCCTTCGTGTCTATCATATAAGACACAAATTTGGATTCAGAGACAGAAGACGATACGTTGTCAAGCCAAGCCGATGCTCAGCAAGTTCGGCCTGCTCTCACTCCATTGGAGACTCCTGCTGACATAGAAGATCCTGCGTCTGCTACCTTCATCGTTCTGGCAATAACCGTGGAAGAGAAACCAATATTCTTCCATAGATCGGACGCTTCTTCATCAAATTTCTCGCTGAAACCTTTCCAAAATGAAGGTATGCCTCAACTATCCTTGTATAGTCCAATGGCACAAGCTATCGTGAAGAAAATGGGCTATGACGCTCAAAATCCAATTTGCTCGGGAGGTGGCCGTGGTATTCTTACACCATTGGAACCCACCCTGACCAAAAATCAGCTGGAAGATTGGAAACTCCACCATCGCATAGACAAGTCTTCATACGGATTGGGGTATGATCCTGACACTCCAATGAGATAGTTGACACAAAGGATGCAAAGTCGTTTTGCCGACCAGGCCTCAACATCTCGTGTCGATGAAGACATCGATCTCCCTGGATATCTCTTTGAAGAGTTACCCAACAAGGACCCATGAAGCTCTTCAAATTGGTACGATTTCTCTGATGATGAAGAGGAATTGTCCGATGATACAGACGTACGGTTCTCTGATTCATAAGAGCCATCATCTCCAAAAGAACCGCCTTACTTCGACCCAGTTTCAGCAGGTGATTGGGATCATCTCATAGCAAGTCTTGAGAAGAGTACCGATCAAGAAGATTTATGGACAAAAGCTGAGCCATGGTCTGAAAATGCCCTTGGAAATCCATAAGGTCTTTTTGAGTTGGAAGCCTCCGAAAATATTATGGAGGAACCACCTTCAAACCTTCTAACAGAAGATTATGTTCAAAAGATAGACTTGGGAACACCTGATAACGCACGTCCTGTATTCATAAGTAAGAATATAAAGGATGATGAGTTACCCGAGTATGTCTCTTTTCTTCGTGAGTTCGTTGATTGTTTTGCATGGTCTTTTGCTGAAATGCCTGGCTTAGACCCCAAAATAGCAGTCCACAAACTCAACCTGCAAGAAAGTATCAAGCTTGTCAAACAAGGCCAAAGAAGATTCCATCCTAATGTGATGGACAAAATTGAACAAGAAGTTCAAAAACTCAAAAACGTTGGCTTCATCCGTGAGGAACAACATCCTGAATTGTTGGCCAACAGCGTCCCCGTGACAAAGAAAAATGGGCAAATCAGAGTCTGTATTAACTATAGAGACCTGAATAATGCATCCCCCAAAGAAGAATTCCCGCTCCCCATACTGGAGGTGATGATTGACAACACCTGCGGGTTTGAGCACATGACTTTCATGGATGGCTTCTCTGGCTACAACTAAATAAAGATGCATCCCGAAGATGAAAGGCATACATCATTTCGGACCCCATTTGGCGTGTATTGCTACACTGTCATGCCATTTGGTATGAAGAATGCCGGTGCAACATATCAGAGGGCCATGATGAAAATATTCCAAGATATGCAGCACAAGATGGTTGAATGTTACGTTGATGACCTCCCCGACAAAAGCCAAAGAAAAGAAGACCATCTCAAAGATCTTCGAGAAGTCTTCCTCCGGCTTCGCAAACACAAACTGCAAATGAATCCCCTCAAATGCTTCTTCGGTGTTTCAACGGGTAAGTTCCTTGTATTCATAGTTCGAAAGGCCGGAATAGAACTTGACCCTACCAAAGTCAAGGCTATCCTAGAAATGCCATCTCCAAAAACCCTAAGAGAACTAAAAGGGCTTCAAGGGAGGTTAGCGTACATCCGACAATTCATTTCCAACCTATCAGGGAAATGCCGTCCATTTTCTCGCCTAATGAAGAATGGTGTTGACTTTGTTTAGGATGCGGAATGTAAAGCTGCATTTCAAGACATCAAGTCATACCTGACCGAACTTCCAGTGTTGGCTGCTCCCATAACCGGAAAACCCTTCATCTTGTACACAGGAGCCCTCGATCACTCTTTGAGAGCTCTACTTGCACAAGAAAATGATAGAGGAAAAGAAGCTGCTCTATACTACCTCAGCCGTATGTTGGTTGGTGCGGAGCATCGCTACTCTCTAGTTGAAAAGGAATACCTGGCAGTGATGTTTGCTATACAAAAGCTACGTCACTATTTGCTGTCGAACACAATATACCTGATTTCGATGATCAATCTCTTGAAAGTCCTTGTAACAAAAGCGGGTTCCCTCAACGCTCGATTAGCAAAATGGTCCATCATGTACCACAGAAAGTAATCAAAGGCCAAGCTCTAGCTGACTTTCTTGCAGAGCATCCACTGCCTAAGGATTCTCCACTCAGGGATGATCTCCCAGATGAGCCTGTCTACAGCATGGAGACCTCCTTATCAAATGCCTCCTGGGACATGTACTTCGATGGTGCAACCAGGACAAATGAAAAAGGAAAGCTGATATCGGGAATTGGCATTCTCTTTGTTAGCCCCGACAGAAACATGATTTCACAAGCATTTTCACTACTGGAACCATGTTCAAACAATGCAGCTGAGTACCAAGCTCTGATCATAGGATTGGAACTTGCCCTCGAATCTGGCATCACCATGCTGGAAGTATTTAGGGATTCTCAACTGATCGTCAATCGGATTAATCAGAAATATGAAATCAGGAAGCCTGATTTGTTGCCTTATTACAATAAGGCACAATCGCTTCATCAAAGGTTTGACATTTGTCACATCACCCACATCCGCAGAGGTGAAAACATTCGTGCAGATGCCCTGGCTGGACTTGCTGCATCCATGGCAATCCAAGAAGGGGACAACATGAAAATTACAGTGTGTCAAAGAAGAATTCTCCCTCCTCTCAACACACACCAAGCAGTTGCTGAATGCCACCGAGTGGTCTGAAGTTGGATTTCCATCCTTAAACCTCCGATCGGCAAGTGGAGAGATCCGTTCATTGATTATATTATGCTCGGAATCCTGCCTGAAGATCCAAAAGAGCAGGTAAGTATCCAAAGGCTAGCCCCAAACTTCCATTTGGATATTCCCTCTAAAATGCTTTACAGAAAATCATTCAATGGAGTACTCCTACGCTGCTTGTCACAACAAAAGGCGGAAGAAACTCTAAAAGAAGTTCATGCTGGTCTTTGTGGAGCCCATCAGGGTGGTCCTAAGCTCTACGATCAGATAAAAATGTTAGGTTATTATTGGCCTACCATGGTAGCTGACGCGATGCAATTTGCTAAATGCTGCCAACAATGCCAAGTTCACGGCGACTATGTCCACATGCCTCCAGAATGGCTACATCCTACAGTGATCTCATGCCCCTTTGAAGCCTGGGGTATGAACATCATAGGTCCTATCTCTCCCCCATCAAGCAAAGGTCATCGCTTCATCTTCGCCACTACAGATAATTTCTCCAAGTGGTCAGAAGCATTTACGTTCCGTGAAATGAAGACCTCATCAGTCCTTCAATTCTTGCGCACCAACATCATTTGTCGCTTTGGCATATCTAAAAGATTTGTCCATGATAATGGACCACAATTCCGGGATCACAAATTCTACAGGTTTTGCGACAAGTACAAAATCCAATGTTGTCATTCGACTCCATATAGCCCGGCAGCGAATGGACTAGCGGAAGCCTTCAACAAGACACTCTGCAAAATTCTCAAGAAAATGGTCTCCAGTCACAAAAGAGACTGGAGCGACAAATTGCCTGAAGCTTTATTGGCTTATCGGACTAACGTTCGAGGACCAACCCATAGCACGCCATTCTCCTTGGTCTATGGATGTGAAGCAATTGTTCCTCTAGAGGTACAAATTCCTTCCTTGAGGGTATCTCTACAATATGAAATGACGTAAGAAAGCAATGTCAAATTGAGACTCCAAGAACTGGATAATCTCGATGAAAGACGGCTCGAAGCTCTACAAAGTGTCTAGCTTTATAAAGCACGCTTGGCGGGATCTTTTGACAAGAAGGTCAGGCAACGCGCCCACAAAAAGGGTGACTTGGTTCTTGCGGTAAAAAGGCCAATGGTTTTTGCCCACAAATCCAAAGCCAAAGTCGAACCAAAATGGGAGGGACCCTTCGTCATTGACAAAGTCTTCTCCAACAGTGCATATGCTCTGACCATGATAGATGTATGCTTCCCATCAATGGCAAGTTCTTGAAGCGGTACTACCCTTGAAGACTTCCTACAACAGGTCAGAGCGATGCATGCATGGCCAAAGCCCATTTCTAGGTACTTGCTCGTTAAACCCACCCCTTTTAGAGTTTTCATCCCTATGTTGAAATTTCTAAAAAACCCCAAAACAATGCGTACTTTTAATGTTTCATTGTTTAAAAAAGACAACGACCCAAAATCCAAGTTTAGAAGCCTCTTCCATAACTTGACCAAAATTTTCGATCCTTGAACCCAAAATTCATGGTTTGAAACAAAAATCAGGACTCAGGGATTTCCACCCTAGTCCACCCCGACTTTTACCACTAAAAATGGTTTTGAGTCAAAATTTATGACCCTCGTGTCTTTATACAAAAAATGGTTTTTCAGAAAACCATGGGGAAGCGATGTTTAGTCGATACTCGCACAAAACCCAAAAATCGGAAGGATGCGAACCCCATCTGATACTTCCAAAACCTCAAATCGCAAGGAAGTGACACCTCATCAATACTTGCAAAATTTTCAAAAAACGTGGAGACGCAACATTCCAGTTGATATCCACAACCCAAATTTAAAAAAAAAATAAATCGTGAAGACACAATGTTTCAACTGATATCCACAACCCAAATTCCAAAAAAAAATGGTGGAGACACAACGTTGCAGTTGATATCCACAACCCAAATTTCAAAGGTTCGAAAAAACCTCCAATTTCAAAAATCGTGGGGAGGCGACATTCCATCGATACCCACAAAACAAAAGTTTTGAAAAAAGCAGGGAAGCGACATTCAGTCGATAGTTGCACCAAAACCCGGGAGGAGGCGACATTCCATCGATACTCGCAACCGAATGAGTAAGGAAGCGACATTCCATCGATACTTGCAATTCCATTCAGTAGGAGGCGACTTTTAGTCGATACTTGCACTTTTTGAAAACCAAAAAAACCAGCTTTTTTGCCAAAAACCTGGCTATCACTCCAAAAAAATAAAAAATCTGGCTTCCATGCTAACAAAACAAAACTTGGTTTTCAAAAACTCGGCTTCCATGCCACAAAATCTGGCTTTCACGCCAAACAAACAAAAAATCGGCTTTTATGCCACAAAATTTTACTCCCATGCCACAAACAAAATTTTGGCTCCCATGCCACAAAATTTGGCTTTCATGTCAAAAAACAAAATCTTGGCTCCCATTCCACAAAATTTGGCTTCATGCCAGAAAAAAAAAATTTGGTTATCATGCCGCAAAACCAAACCTTGGCTTTCACGTCACAAAAATTGGCTCTCATGCCAAAAACCGTCTTCCATGCCACAAACAAAATTTTGGCTCCCATGCCACAAAATTGGGCTTTCACACCATTCAAAATTCGGCATTCAAGCCATCAAATAACCAGGCTTTTTGCCACAAAATTTGGCTTTCATGCCCAAAACAACCCTTTGGCAAAAGATTTTCGCAAAATGACAACCTTTTGATCAAAATTTTCAAACAAACATTCCCATCCAACTTTTACTTATTTTCACCAAAAAAGAATTTAAGTGAAACGAGGGAATACAAAAAAGAATGTGCCAAAAAAAAAAAGTTTATACATGGAGGTGCCAGAACAAAAGAAGAAAAGTTTGTTACAAAATCAGGAGACTAGTCCGACATGGTCTTCAGCCAAAGACTTAGCTCCTTAAGCAAACTCTTGGCCTTAGCATCCAAAGCTTCCAGGCTGCGTTTCTTAAGGATTTTCCCATAAAATGTGGTAGGCTGTCATGACCCATCTTCAGCACGAGGAAGCTCTTCCCAGTGAATTTGCCATTATTAATATTCCTAAGTCTTTCTCCGGAGATTGCTTTCAACCTCCTCAACTTGGCGAATGAGAGTCCTCTCTCTATCTCGAGTTTTCGAAATGGCAGTCCACTTGGCAGCGGTTTGTTCTTCCAATAGCTCAAGGTGCTATCTGGCCTCAATGACCTCCCTGTCAAGACGGTGTTGGTCCTGTGTCAGCTCAATAATAGCCAACTAGGTGACGTTCCTCTCCCGAACGAGCTGCTTCCGAGTTCGCTAGATCTCGTCCAGTTCAGATTTGACATTGCCAGAAGGCTTCAAAAACATCTCATTGAAAAAGTCACCGTTTGGAAAGCTCTTGGTCTCAATCCACTTGTTGCCTAGAGCAATGACTTCATCAACAAATGCCTTGGCATTTGTAATGTCCAGACCGACCTCTTCGCTATTAGCAAGAATGTCCTGCACATGCATAATCATACCGAAGCCAGCTTCCAAATGGCCAGAAGGGAGAGTCTCGACCCATAAGCTCAAAACTCTCTTCAACACCTTCCTCGCAAACTGACGGGATGGCTCAGATGAAGACTCACCATGCTCCGTTGATCGACTACCCATGTCATGCACCGTCGGGAGAGTAATCAAGAAGCTCTTTCCAATCGGAGCCGCTGGAGAAGGAATATCAGCATGCGAACTTGTCTCTGCCTTATCAGAACTGGTAGAAGAAGCCCTTACTCCTGGATCAGCCACAGGCACCCCCTGCTCTGGCTCTGAGAATGATAGAGGAACTTCTCCTGTCGCCTCACAACCTTCCAATGAAAGATGGAAAAAGGTATGAATATGATCTTGACAAAAATCAAATATCAATACTACTGCTATATACCTTCTTCAACGACCGGCGGAATGCTTTCTGCCTCCATGAGCACATCCGAAGCATCGTCAAAAGTTGCAACCCTGGATGGCTCAAAGTCGTCGGAATCTTCTGGCAAGTCAGCTGGCAAGAAACAAAAAATATATATATGTCAACAAATGGCAGTAAAGAAAAAGAAAAATAAAAAAGAAATCATACCAGGTGGAGATTTGGGATCTATTTCAGAGTCTCTGGGTTCTTCCTCAGATGCCACGATTAGATCCGTCACCGCCTCATCGGCAGGAACCTCAGGCATCATTAAATCATCATCTTTTGCCAAAAGAAAGAAAAGCAGTAGATCAAAAACAAAAGCCTCATATAAGAAAGAAGCGGAAAAAGAAAGAACAAGGATCATACCATCACTACTGATCTTTTCTCCTCGGCTCCTCTTCTCCGGAGGCTCATCGTCACCCCCTAATGCCTCCTCAGCAATGGTGGAAGGGACTTCCAGATCAGGAGAGTTTTCGTGCCATCTCTTACTTCGGCTCTGTCCTCTTCTCCTCTTACTCCTATGGGACGAGTTGCTGGAAGTACCCGCCCCACCATCAAAATCTGACCTCTCACTAGAGTCCTCACTGGATGGTTTGCCCTTGCTGGTAGACTCCATGGAAGCCTTTGCTCGCTCTGCTTGTATCCAAGCAGCAACCTCAGCCTCCTCCTCTGCGAGTTGTTCCAAGACCTCACCAGGTATCTTTTGTGCAGCTCCCGATCTGATGACATCCTGGTCATCGAGAAATCCTATTTTGTGCTTTTCTCCGGAAAGGAAAGCCAGAACTTCCCCTCGGCAGACGCCATCTGACTTCCCAAGACCCTTCCCAGAAGACTGCTTTACATCGAGCTCCTTCTTGGAAAGCCCCCAGTACACTGAAAAGCTCTCTACGAACCACTTCGTGAAGCCAGCAGTCCGGAAGTTGGGCAACTCAGGATAAGAAATCATGGCAGTAGTGTCTTCTGCACTATAAAAGGCCCATGCATTCCTGCCGTCCTGCAGACCTCCAAAACGCTTCACCTTACTCAAAGGCGCTCCAACAATGCCTTGGGAGAAGCCCAATTGCAAGGCAAAATGCGAAGGAACATACGGCTGGATGTCAACGAAAAGATGTCTACGGTACACCATCGTGTTGACACGTATGTTGAAAAGCCAATCTTTCTCTGTGTTTGTCAAAGAATAGTGTCTCCCCGACCCTACCCTGGTGGAATCTCTGGAGACACCAAAATCAAAAGCCTTCTTCCGTAAGCCTGGGGAAAGCTTCACTGAAGACTGCCCCATCTCGACGTCCCAGAATCGCCGGATCCTTAAGCGAGCAGATAAAGAGATTCGAAAACAGGATTTCCTCTAGCCAACCGAATCATAAAAGGGTCATTGTCCTGTGCAGCGCCCAATCAGTGGAAACCATGACAGTGGTATACATACCACGAACAAAGGATATGGGATGAAAATACCCTGTTCATGGGAAGCCCAAGACGAACCAGGAAAGCAGCAGCCTGCAGTTCGGTACACAAATAGAAGTAAAGAGCAGGCACCAAAGCAAGCCGCTCTCCAAATGCCATCTGACAAGTCGGAAAAATGCAATGCGGCCTGATGTGCGTACCATCTCCTCCAGCAAAAACAGCATCACCTAGCCAATAAGTGAGGTAAATAGCGAGATCTCTCCGCAGCACAATGTCAAAATGAATGTCATCTGTCTTTGCGAAGAATTCCTTCAAATTTTCTCGCATGGCGGAGATCTTCTTCGAATCCTGGTTCTTAGCCCCGACTTCCTGGGTCGTACTCTCGGATGACTCCCCACTGTCAAAGAAGTTGGAAGACAAAGAGCTACCACTCTTCCAACTGCTACACTGGACTTTCGAGCCCTCCTTCTCCTTCAAAAAGTCGTAGAAGGCTACGAGCTGAAAGTACATAAGCCTGAACTCCTCAGACTGCTCCTCAAAGACGCTGTCGATAGGCATCAACTCCTCATAGCGTTTGTCGAGGATAGGCAGCCCAGTGATGCGCTCAGTTCCTTTAAAGAAAAACCAATCTCACCGTTCACGACAATGAAGGTATTGGTTTGTGGAAGGAACGACTCTATCATGGACATGAAGGCCTCATCGGAGAAAACCACGGTTTACCGAAAAGCGCGAATCGCATAAAAAATCTCGGCCACCTTCAGAATGGCACCACCAACCTGCAGGATTTGATCAGTCCACGACTCCCAGCTCGTGTCAGCGCTGAAACAGCCGCGAAGTCAAAAAGGCTTCACCCAATTGCTGCCATCGCCCTCGAAAATGCCAAGGCCCACCGGTCTCAAATCGACCGAAGGATGGTCTGAACCTTGGCAGCCACTGGCCGGCATCAAAATGTCTATACGGGCAGGCGACTTCTCTGCATAACCAGAAGGGCCGCCAACGAAAACCCCGGTCTTGATCACACTAGTCCTCTTCACCTAGCTTGGAGGATCTTCCCTCTTTGAGCACGTGGAGAAAAGGCTTATGATAGAAATAGTCCGATCGAAGGTCGACCGGGTAGAAACAGTTCTCTTCTCACCATCAACTGTGTAAGAGAACTGGAAACATCTCCTTTGATATGTTGAATCGTCGGGGACTGCATCACCAAAGAAGAAGGTAAGCTTGGGCACAATGCTCTGATCTTCCGTGACCCAAGGACGGTTGCTTACCATAATCTTATAAAACTCCTCATCCTTGAGGGCAATCAAACGTTGCCTCATCTCATCTCGGTTGAGAGAGTCACACTCTTCCAAGTTCCTTTCAACATACTGGACCTTCTCCCAGGCCTGCTGTACGGCCACATTAGAAGACCTGGTAGAACGGCAAGGCGCATCAAAAACAGGCTCCTTACCCTTGTTCGTTCTGGAGGAACTACCTGCAAAGGACGGAAAAAGAGAAAATCAATCATCAAAATGGCAGAATTTTGCTAAAAAAAAAATTCTAGCGAAATTTTGGCATGGTTCCGGGGCAATTCCGAGAAAAAGGGAAACACCTCGAAAGAAATAGGGAGCTTGAAGATGGGCTCAACGCCGCTACAAGCTCATAATCAAAGGAAAATCCTCGAAGAAAGCTTGAACTCAAACATTACTGCGAGATCAAACAAAATCTTCTCAAATATCCGCAAGATTGGAAAGGGGCTCAACATTGCTGCGAGCTCCAGAATCCAAAACTTGCAAAGCTCCTCAAAAATCCCCGCAAGACCAAGAAAGGGCTCAACATTGCTGCGAGCTCCAAATCCCAAGACTTGCAAAAGATTTCCAGGTGTGCACTATCATACTTCCAATTCCATTTACAAAAAAAAATGCGTAGAAGGAAAGTTGTCATGCATGCGCTTCTCGAAATCCTGAAAAAAAAAAATAAAAGAAGATAATCTCTTTTTTTTTAATAAAAAATTGGCCCACAGGCCATGGCCCACTGCCACGTGGTAGTACCGCCAGATCCGTACGGACCTGTCCGTACGGACAAGAAAAAAAATAAAGAAAAAAAAAAGAAAAAAACACACGGTAAAAAAAAAAAGGAGGGAAACCGTGAAAAAGAGAAAGAAAAAAAAAAGAAAAAAAAGAGAAAAAGTGAAAAAAAAGAAAAAAAAAAGAAGGAAAAAAATGTGTAAAAAAAAAGAAGAAAGCACGTGGAAAAGAAAAAAAAAGGGAAGAAAGAAAAAGAAAAAGAAAAGAAAAGGAAGAAAGAAAACTTTTTTTTATTTCTACATGGGGTTTCTTAAGAAAAAAAAGAAACTTACTTGAAGCCATTGATGGAGAAGAAGAAGAAAGAGCTTGAAAATCCTTGAACAAGAAGAAAAGTTCTTGATCTTGGAGTACTCTTAAAGATTTTTACAAAAAGAGATCAATAGCAACAAGAGATCCAACCTCCTTTCTTTTATAAGAGAGAGCAAACCAAAAGAAGAAAGAAGGAGAAAAGAAAGGACGCAAGTGCTAAAAATTAGCAACCTTCCCAAAAGAAGAGGAATTTGAGATATTCTCTCCTAAAGAGAAGATTCTTTGAGAAATTCTCTCCAAAAAGAGAGGGATTATGATAAACTTTCTCCCAAAGAAGGATATTTTGAGAAAATCTCTCCCAAAATAAAGGAAACTTGAAAGATTCTCTCTATGTAAGAATATTTTTAGATATTCTCAACCCAAAAAAGATAGTTTTAGACATTCTTTACAAAAATGACACCACATGAGATCTAAGTCATCTTTAAAGCTTAAGGTTCAATGGGTTAGCCCACATGAGCCAGGTTTGACCACCTAGGCACCAAAAGTGGCTTTTAGTCAAAATTCCTTTTACCAAGAGCATACAAAAATGGTTCCATGCTACCTTTGAGCTGATTGGACCAAACAAAAAATATCCTAGCCTCATGAGTTTCCAAAAATCCAAACCATCCCACCTCATGAACTAAATTAAGCCAAAACCTTGAAATTGACATTCCACAAAAACCCAAACCACTCCAATGGACCCAAAATTGTCCCAAAGAGTGACCAAAAGACCAAACCATGGTCCCCTAAATTGCCACATACAGCTTGTTGGGTCACAAGACCAAAATCAAAATCCAAAATCCAACCCCCTAGCCTGCCACCTACAGCTTGTTAGGTCGCAAGGCCAAAAACCAAAAACCTTCTTGACCACCTCATGTGCCACATAAAGCCTTTAGGTTCACAAGGTCAAAAAGAAAAATCCAAAACCCAAAAAACCAATCCAAATGTCATTTTCAAAATTTTTCCTTTAGATGCTACGTAATCTCTCTCACTGCCATAAAATTCCCTTGGAAACTCAAAAGGCTACTCTATCAAAAAAAAATGCTCACAGACTCTTGGTCAAGTCAGAAGTTCTCCTTCAAAGTTTTCTTTGAGGCCCTTCGATTGTAAAAACTATGCAATCCGTCGCTGTATCTCGAAGGGGCATTTGTTGACACAAAAAATGTCACTTTGCCTCTTCAACATCAAAAGCTACATGGAGACGCATCCTACTACAAACAGGCAAAGTTGCTTCAAGCATCAGATCTTGTTAGAATCAAACAAAAACTACAATATCCTTCAAAATAGCCAAAAGAGGGGTACACACGAAGTTTCGGGCCATTTCAGCACCATATGGCCTAACTTCAATCCTCCAACAGCTGAGCAGGAGCTGCCGGCGGCGATAGTGTCGAAGACATCAAATCTTCGATCAGAGCCTATGGATGGTCTCAAAATACCTCCAAAAGGCTCCACGTCGAATTTCCAATCAAACCGACACCGTTCGACCCTCCATCAACTCTTGAACGGCGAAATCAAGCCTCCTGGCGCCGAGAACCTCCGATGCCACCACTCATCAAACAAAGCACATGGGTAGCTTCTACAAGCTTCCAAAGGGCTGCACGT
Source organism: Persea americana (assembly GCA_029852735.1). Taxonomy (NCBI): domain Eukaryota; kingdom Viridiplantae; phylum Streptophyta; class Magnoliopsida; order Laurales; family Lauraceae; genus Persea; species Persea americana. Next base: position 11,150,159 of record CM056820.1, on the reverse strand, counting down.
CAAGTTTCATGTCATTCCGACGACGTTTGACCCGGTTTTGACGCTCGGAAGCAAAATCAAGCCTACCAGCGGCGGAGCTCCCCGGGACCATGGCACCCAACTCGGAGCTAATGGATCGTCTCAAATGGATTCTCTCAAAATGACTCCAACAGACTCCCTGTCAAATTTGAGGTCAATCGGACATCGGTTGACCGTACATCAAAGCTCGACATCTTCCGCACGGTGAAATCAAGTCTAGCATCGACGGGACCCCAAATGGCTTCAAAAGTCAAATAAAAGCTCATGGTTGGTCCTATCTAATGCTCAGGAAGCTTCACCTCAAATTTCAGGTCATTCCGACATCGTTTGACCAAGTTTCAACTCTTGGCGGAAAATTGGCTACAAAGTCTTCGGCTTTTCCAAAAATAGGAAACTTTGTGCTCTGATTTGCACGGCTTCTCGACAAGTTTTCTTCAGAGGAATCAAGCCAATAAATGAGCAGACATGTCAAGAAAAATACAGGAGAAAAAAGAAGCAAAAAAGCCCAAAGAAGGGACCAAAGTCCCATGGTCGCCGGCAACCATGGCCTAAGGTCGCCGACGACCCTGGAAATCTAGGTCGCCAGATTTCCGCCGAAAGGACCGATTTTCCATTCCTTTTCGCGTTTTACGATGTTTAGCCCCTGTGATTTTCTTAAATTCTGATTTTTCGGGCATGATATCCGTCGATCTTCATCAACATCACGGATCTGCCGTCGAAATCATTCGATCATCATTGGACACTCCGAAATCGCCAACCGGCCGACCAAGAAAGCACACTTTCTGCCCGACCGATCGTGAAATCGACTGGACAAATGTTGCTGGCCCATTAGAACCAATCAATCTCTGAAATGTCATGGTCATCCGATGACGATCAACACGGAAATCCATCGATGATCATCGCTAGAAGAATTCCAAAAGACACAGCGCGGCCCGCGACTCTTCAAGCGACTTGGCGACCAATTAATGATGTTAATTGACTCGTTTATAACAAGTTATTGCCGTAATTAACTCATTATTCTAGACGGCCCAATCAAAAGCAAGTAAATGGGAGTTATAAGTCCAATTAATCATGGCAATTAACCATGTAACTCCTATCATTATGGAGTTTAATCATGGTAATTAATCATGAAACCCCCATCATCAGGGAGATTCAATGCTCATTATTCTCCATCGGCCAGCCAAATTCAAGGGAAAAGGAGTTACAAAATTATGAAATTAAATCTTGTAACTCCTCCCGTCATGGAGCGTTAATGTCATTAATGCCCAAAAACCTTCCTAATGGCTACCAAAAGCCTATAAATAGGAGGTGGGGCCATCCCCCCAAGGTTTCCCCTCTTCTTCTATCTAACATGGCTTATATGTGGCTTTTCAGCCTGTCTACCCGGCTTTTTATTGGATATAGGACCTTCCCTTGGTCTTTATCCTCTAAAAATCTGAGGTCCAAGCCAAGCCAAGTGAATTAAAGCATCAAGTGTTCTCATCTGAAGGACGATGGCGGAGCCCATACATGACTCGCGACCGTCGATCTGAACAAGTCCCCACAATCTCCTGAGAAGTCAGATCCCTCTTTCTTCCTTTGCTATTGTATTTTGTATTTTTTAAAGAGACAAAAAAAATCACAATTCCTGTCTTTCATTATTGATAAGATTTGTAAATCGCTTTTCATGGAAAAATTGCCTTCTACGGCACAAAACCACCTTTCACGGTAAACTAAACAAAACCGCCTTTCAATGCATTAAAAATCTTATCTCTTTCTTTAAAATATATATGCAGTGGAAAGTTAGAAAAAAAGTTTGATTTCCTTTCTACTTGTGAAGGTGAATCTCCGGATCACCATTTCAAATCCCAAGTAGAATAGAAAATCTAGCATACCCGTACAAAATGTTGATGCTCGCTTTTTTTTTTCGCTCCGCCACACCCCAGCGGACTCGGGGCGGAGGAAGGCAAGAAAAGCCGGGACCATCAAGCTTCTTAACCCAAGATCTCTCTACACAAATGAATGCAATAGGTTCCAATGAGTCTCCCTAATCCATTTCTAACAAAAATGAAGAAGTTGCTCTAAGCTTAAGAGCTTTGGAAGCCTACCTGAAGATGGGTTGTGAGTGAAAAACTTGGAAAATGGTATGGTTGTGCTCTTGGAGGCTTGAGGAAGAAGAAGGGTGACTTGGTCGTCGTCGCCGGGACTCCGATAGCCGGAAATGGAGGTGAGGCAGTGAAGGTGTAAGACCCCGCCCCGAGAGTTTCCGATTAGTGTTAATTAAGACGGTTTTAGTTATAAGTGAGATTAGTGGAAATGGGTTAAATCTGGATTAGAATAGCTTTTTATAGCTTTGAATAATTTTGGGAACTCTTTTGATCTAGTGGGGCCCTTTGGGGGTTCCTTTTTAGTGTGTCTTGATTAGTTTGGGGATTTAGATATAATTCTGGAAATCGGTAAATTACTCCGTCTAATGTATTTGATGATTCCCTACAACTTTCGTATTTGCTCCGTTCCCATTCGAGACCTCTAAAACCCACTTTGCCATTGATAGGGGTAAAACAGTCTTTTTACACAAAATCTGGACACCATTTTCGATGTCTCCGAAACTTGTAAAATATATACTTTTTGGAAAGTAGAAATTTCGACGAGCAATTCTTCCTTCTTCGTCGAATCCATCCGAAGCCCGTAGAATGTTGTTCTAGCCCATTTTAGACTTTTAAGTTGTGGGACCCATTGCCTTAGCTATATAAGGGGAAGTCTTCTTCTTCTTCCTCTTATTGCAACTTCTTGAGAAAAAGAGTATCCCAGCCCAGCCTAGGGTTCTCTTCAACTTCCATTGCTTCTTGCTCCTTCTTCTCTCAATCACTCTCAAATCTCTTGCTAAAGGCTAAGTGGATGCTTCAACCTTCTTCCCCTCCATGAGAGCTCCTTTTTGGTACCATTTTTAGAGAGAAACCACCATTCTAGAACCCTCTTTGAGCAAGCCTTGTGTATTTGGAGAACTTCCACGTAAGCTCTTCTTCTTATCTCTTAGATTTGGATTCTTCTAGTCTTGAAGATGCTTCATTTCCATTATTGGAAGTTATTCCCTTCTATTTCATAGTTTTGCCATTTTAGGGCTTGTAATGAAGGTATTTTTGGGGATTTTGTGTAGATTGTAGATTGTGAGCTTGATAGTGGATTAGAGCTTGTCTAGCATACTTTGGAGACCAAGGCAAGTGGATGAATGGATTTAAATTGAATAAGTTCTTATCTTGTTGAAAATGTGGATTTTTACTATTCCTATTTCATTTTGATTCATTATGTTTAGAATGCTTTTGGAAATGTATTTATTGTCATGGTTTTCTCTTAGTAGTTCTATGAGAATATATGCATGCATTCATGAAAGTTATTTTGGGTTAGTATGACTTCTTGAATGAGATTTGTATTTGCATTAAATGAGACTTGCATTGGTAGAAGAAATGAATGCATTAATGAAAGGGTGGTTGGCGGAAAGAATTAAATATTGAATGGAAGGGAATGGATCTATTTAATGTTAGGAAAGGGTTGGAGTTGAGGTGAAATAGTTTGGGAATGAAAGCACTGAAATCTGCACCTGATGTGTAGTCCCCGCAGCTGGGCGGTCAGCGGGCGGTCACCTCGGCGGCTAGCCGACAGGTGACCGGCGGCTAGCCGACCCAGATACGGTTAGAAACACAGAATGCTGCATTTTGACAGGCGAACCGCGGTCAGCCGTGGGGTCAGCTCGCGGCTAACCGCCACCCCAAAAACCCCAGTGACCGCTAGGTAGCCGAGAGGCGCGGTTAGAAACACAGAATGCTACATTTTAGCAGGGTGAACCGCGGTCAGCCCCGCGGTCAGCCAGCGGCTAACCGCCGATCACCTCGGCGGCTAACCGCCATCTGACCGACAGGTGACCGAGTTTTACCCAGAATTCCTGAGTCCTTTCCATTGGTTTCAGATATGGTATTTAAAGGCTTGGATGGGTTGTTCTGATGCCCTACCACCTTGGAAGGACCCAGGGGATGACATAAGGAGATTGACATAGAAAGAAAAACCATTTCGGAAAAGGTATTGGGACCTTTAGATTCATCAACGTGCATAAGGAAACTTAGTATGTCCTCTATCATTTGAGTACCATACTAAGGGTAATTTAGACATACAAGATCCTTATACAGGTCGTTTGAATATAGATGCCCCAACACATAGTCCCTAATGGCATAAGGATTCATTGCATTGTTTTATTCAGTTATTGGTATAATAACCCGAATTTACTGGTTTTCTCTCAAATTCCGATTTGTACACCCGATATGTCCTGCCAGCCCGTGTATACATGAACCGAAAATAATATGAAATGTGTGCCTTCGAGCACCATGCCCCGCTTGCCCGTATGTTTTATATTGATATAGTTTTGTATATGTTTTGATTTATCATGTAACCTAAGAGTCGGCACCACTAAGCTTGGACATCCTTGTCAGTCTGATCAACTGACTTGGGTCTCCCCCTGTGCTCCCACCAGTTGCAACTTGGATCCCGTACTGTCCCGTTACCCGGTCCGCGGCCGTGGTCTTGCCTAGCTATATGTATATGTATATGTATATAATATTGGTTCTCGTCACTTCGTGTGATTGAGCCCAATGCACTGAATGTGCTCTCATCACTTTAGTGATAGAGAGGATGTAGCTTTAGTGTGGTTGCCACCTAGTCAGTTCCTGTACCTTGAATACCCCGCAGGATTTGTATTGCATCTTTACTTTAAATGAACTATGCATCCTGTTTTATGACAGTTTTCGTTATGCCTATCATATGCTTTGATTTCTGTCTTGGTATATCTATTCACCCACCTGCCAGACCGTCGTGTCTGACCCATTTTTGTGGTACTCAGGTCCAGCTCCCGTCTTTGCCTTTGAGGAGGAGCCAGAGGAGGCGGTCGGTGAACCGCAACGATTAGTAGAGTGGCAAGCTGACGATGTCATGTAGACATTCGGTTTAGCTCGGAGCTGCGAACATTCTGGGAATTTTGAGAATGATACTGTTTTATAGTTTTGGGTTGTACTGGCCTTTGTTGGCCTTTATTTTTGGGGAATGTTAATTAACTTGTTCTTTTGTCTAAATTTTAACTTAAATTTTGGGATGCTATTGAGATCATTGCTCACTCTGACATCATGCTATACTTGCTACACGCTTCCGCACCTATATAAATGTTCTATGAGTGTATGAGGAATCCTCACCGCGGAAACCTGTGGGAAATTAAAGGAATGTTTAATTATTACTAAGGGGTGGTTCATCACACCACACCACCCCCGTCGCGGTCCCGGGGCCCCCGGTCCGGGGTCGCGACAGACTGGTATCAGAGCGAGACGTGTTTCAGGCAATTAAAAGAAACTAGAAATCCTAAGGACGTGGCGAGGATCCGTTAGACTTCTTGTTAGATTTTTCGTTAGTTAGACTCGTGTGAGCAATGTGTGACCCTTATATGACTTTATGTGCTAACAATTTGTTTTACAGTGATATGCCACCTCGAAAAAGACCCGTAACCGACAATCCCACCGCAAGCAATAGCGAACACACCGGGCCACTAGGAAACGGTACTCCGGACCCAAACATGCAGAATCAATTCCAACAGATGATGCAAGCCATGCTTGACCAGCAACGTCAAGCCAATGAAAACCAAGCCAGATTGCAAGAGCAAATGGCCAGGAAGGATGAAGAACATGCTAGGGAGATGGCTACGATGCAAAGGCAGTTGCTAGAAGTGTTGGAAAGGAGACCTGAACCGGCACCAGCGCAACCTCCAGGCACTCAGATCGTTATTAACAATAGGGAACAGGATCCCAATGCGCTGTATGAAAAGTTTCGGAAGAGGGGTCCCAAGGAGTTCACTGGGCATGAGGACCCCTTAGCTGCAGACGACTGGTTGGAGCAGACAGAGAACATCTTTGAGATATTCAGATGTACCGGTAGACAACAAGTGCAGCTCACCGCTTCCATGTTCACCGGCCTAGCGGACATATGGTGGAAGACAATCAAGGCTGAGTATAGGACCATAGCAGACGCAGAGGCTTGGGCAAGTTTCAAGAGACAATTCAGTGACAAATATGTACCGACACATGTCAAGAGACAGAAGGCCATCGAATTCCAGCAGCTCGTACAAGGTAACACAACTGTGCAAGAGTACCTCACGAAGTTTGAGAGGTTGTCTCGATATGCCCCCGAATTAATTGACACTGTGGAGAAGAAGATAACGCGGTTCCTTGAAGGACTCAACCCGATCATTGAAAGGGATGCCACGGGCGTTGTACCACCTATCACTTTTGAAGAGGCTGTGAGAAGGGCCTACAAATTTGAGAACCTGAACAACAAGATCCTCAAGATCCAAGGAAAGGCACCAGCTCACCAACAGAATCACCAACCGAGGAACCATCAGAACAAGCGACCGAGGCATGAACAAAACGTGCAGAATGCTCTAATTTGCGTTCACTGTGGTAAGAACCATGAGAGTGCTCAATGCCGTACGATTACGGGAGCATGTTTCAGATGTAGATCCATGGCACACCAGCTCAAGGACTGCCCAAGGCAAGCTGGACAAGGTAACAACAGACAGAACCAGCAACAACAAGGAACACAGCGCCAGGCACCACCTCAGAATGCATTAGCTGTACAGAACCAGCCCAGGCCACTCCAGCAGCAGGCTCCACAACAACAATATAGACCTCCACAGCAGCATCAAGCTCGTCAGCAAGGACAGAATCAGAATCAGCGTCCTCCTCAACAGCATAGGAATGCACAACAAGGAAGGCAACAACAGGCTCAGAACAGGCCTCAACAGCGAGGACAAGTGTATGCAATTAACCAAGCTGATGCAGAGGCAGCAGATAACGTGGTGGAAGGTACACTCCTAGTTTGTGGATTTGAAGCTAAGATTTTGTTTGACCCTGGCTCTACGCACTCCTTCTTGTCTCCAAAATTTTCTAAGTTGATTGATATGCCTGCTAGAGAACTTGAGTATGTGTTGACGGTGTCCACTCCCGTAGGCAAACAAGTTGTGTGTAGGAAGTATTATCCTAGATGTGCTATTAAGATAGGAGATGTGGTGTTACCGGCGAATCTCATTTTGTTGGAGATGTTTGATTTTGATGTTATTCTAGGAATGGATTGGTTAGCAGGATACCATGCTACGATGGACTGTTTCCACAAGACCCTCACGTTCAAATTAGAGGAGACCCCGGCAGGAGTACTGTTCCATGGGGAAAAGAAGAATTCTTGTCCAAGATTCGTCTCAGCATTGAAGGCTGATAGACTAATGAGAAGTGGATGTGAATGCTACTTAGCGTTTATCACGGAGGATAAACGGTCCCAAGGGGTGGAGGAGATCCCAATTGTTTGCAAATTCCCAGACATCTTTCCAGAAGAAGTCCCAGGTTTACCACCTGTTAGGGAGATTGACTTCACCATCGAATTGTTACCAGGGACCGCTCCGATATCTATCGCACCATACAGAATGGCTCCAGCTGAATTAGGAGAGTTGAAGATTCAGTTGCAAGAATTGTTGGACAAAGGTTTTATTAGACCAAGCGTTTCACCTTGGGGAGCTCCAGTTTTATTCGTCAAGAAGAAAGACGGTTCCATGAGAATGTGCATTGATTGCCGAAAATTGAACCAAGCTACCATCAAGAACAAGTATCCATTGCCAAGGATAGATGAATTGTTTGACCAATTGCAAGGTGCTGCTTACTTTTCGAAGATCGATCTAAGATCCGGTTATCATCAGCTGAGAGTTAGAGATTCAGATGTATCGAAGACAGCGTTCCGGACGAGATATGGACACTATGAGTTTCTAGTGATGCCATTTGGACTGACGAATGCACCAGCAGTATTCATGGCTTTGATGAACAAGATATTTGCGGAGTACTTAGACCAATTCACAGTGGTATTGATTGATGACATTTTGGTGTACTCTAAGTCTAAAGAAGAACATGAAGAGCATTTGAGGATAGCATTGCAACTCCTAAGAGACAACCAATTGTATGCGAAGCTCACTAAGTGCGATTTTTGGCTTGAAGAAGTCGCATTTTTAGGCCATATCATTTCCAAAGAAGGATTATCAGTGGACCCAGCCAAGATAGATGCAGTTGTGAAGTGGGAAAGACCGAAGAACGCGTCGGAAATCAGAAGATTTCTTGGATTGGCGGGTTACTATCGAAGATTTGTGCAAGGATTTTCGTCGATTGCAGCTTCATTGACAAAGTTGACCAAGAAGAATGCACCTTATGTGTGGACAGACCAATGTGAGGCCAGCTTCCAAGAGTTGAAAAAGAGATTAACATCAGCACCTGTCCTCACTTTGCCTTCCGGGAGCGGCGGTTACACCATTTTTACAGATGCGTCGAATATTGGACTCGGTTGTGTGTTGATGCAAGATAGAAAAGTCGTTGCGTATGGATCCCGTCAGTTGAAGGACCACGAGAAGAACTATGCAACGCATGACCTGGAGTTAGCAGCGGTCGTTTTTGCACTAAAGATGTGGAGACATTACCTGTACGGAGAGAAATTCGAAGTCCACTCCGATCACCGCAGCCTACAGTATTTGTTCTCACAGAAGGAGTTGAATATGAGACAAAGAAGATGGATGGAATATATCAAAGATTATGATTTTCCGATCAAGTACCACCCGGGAAAGGCAAATGTAGTAGCCGATGCCTTGAGTAGGAAGTCAGCAAGTGTGGCAAGCCTAAGAGTTACGTGCTTCTTTCAGCAATTTGAAGAGTTGGGGGTAGATTTTCAGCCCCTAAGCGAGGGAGTGATGTTAGCCAACATGTCAGTGTCTGAACCCTCGTTCATTCGGAAGATCAAGGAAGACCAATTACAAGATCCAGAGTTGGCCAAGATTTCAGAGCATATAGCAGAACGTCCTGATTTCCGTATTGTGGATGGAGTCTTATTCTATCGTGATCGTCTATGCGTGCCCAATATTGAAGATTTGAAGAATGACATTATGACAGAGGCGCACAGCACGAAATACTCTATGCATCCGGGTAGCACGAAGATGTATCAGAACCTGAAAGGCAGATTTTGGTGGAACAACATGAAGAGGGAAATAGCAGCTTTCGTTTCTCGATGTATGACGTGTCAGTTGGTGAAGGCAGAGCATCAGAGACCTCCAGGGTTATTGCAGCCATTAGAGATCCCAGAATGGAAGTGGGAACATATTACCATGGATTTCATCTCGGGATTGCCAAGGACCAGAAAAGGGAACAACTCCATTTCGGTAATTGTGGACCGTCTCACCAAATCAGCTCATTTTATTCCGATGAAGACCGGAGAGAAAATGCATATGTTACCTCTCGCGGAGTTATTTGTCAACGAGATTGTCAGCCGTCACGAGCAGCCAGTCTCCATTACTTCAGATAGAGATAGCAGATTCGTCTCGAGATTCTGGAAGACTTTGCATGAGTCTATGGGAACAAAGCTTCAGTTCAGCACAGCGTATCACCCACAAACAGATGGTCAGTCGGAAAGGACAATTCAGACCCTTGAAGATATGCTACGAGCGTGTGTACTAGATTTCAAGACTCAATGGGATGAGACCCTACCGCTTTGCGAGTTTGCCTACAACAACAGTTATCATTCGAGCATTGGAATGGCGCCTTTTGAGGCATTGTATGGTAGGAGGTGCAGAACTCCAGTCTGTTGGGAAGAAGTAGGTATCCGTAGTTTTCATGGACCGACTATGGTGAGTGAAACCAGCGACAAAGTCAAGTTGATCCAAGAACGTCTGAAAGTAGCCCGGAGTAGACAGAAGAGTTATGCAGACTCTCATCGAAGGGACTTACATTTTAAGGAAGGAGATAAGGTTTTCTTGAAGGTGTCACCTACTAGAGGAACTCTGAGATTCGGTCAGAAAGGCAAATTATCTCGGAGATACATTGGACCCTACGATATCGTGAGCAAGATTGGTGACGTGGCTTACAGATTGGCCTTACCACCTGAGCTTTCCGGCGTACACAATGTGTTCCATGTGTCTATGTTGAAAAAGTACGTCCCCGACCCGTCGCATGTACTCCGTCATGAACCATTAGAGATCAGAGAAGATGCCACCTATGTCGAGAAGCCTATTCAGATCATCGATACGAAGGAACAAGAACTGAGGACAAGGACTATACAATGGGTGAAAGTGCTCTGGGAAAATCACGGACCTGAAGAGGCAACGTGGGAATTACGGGATCAAGTTCAGAAGAAGTATCCGCATCTACTACCCGAGGTTAGTTATTTTATTTCATTTGGTGGACCAAATGCCCTAAGGGGTGGAGGATGTAAGACTCCGCCCCGAGAGTTTCCGATTAGTGTTAATTAAGACGGTTTTAGTTATAAGTGAGATTAGTGGAAATGGGTTAAATCTGGATTAGAATAGCTTTTTATAGCTTTGAATAATTTTGGGAACTCTTTTGATCTAGTGGGGCCCTTTGGGGGTTCCTTTTTAGTGTGTCTTGATTAGTTTGGGGATTTAGATATAATTCTGGAAATCGGTAAATTACTCCGTCTAATGTATTTGATGATTTCCTACAACTTTCGTATTTGCTCCGTTCCCATTCGAGACCTCTAAAACCCACTTTGCCATTGATAGGGGTAAAACAGTCTTTTTACACAAAATCTGGACACCATTTTCGATGTCTCCGAAACTTGTAAAATATATACTTTTTAGAAAGTAGAGATTTCGACGAGCAATTCTTCCTTCTTCGTCGAATCCATCCGAAGCCCGTAGAATGTTGTTCTAGCCCATTTTAGACTTTTAAGTTGTGGGACCCATTGCCTTAGCTATATAAGGGGAAGTCTTCTTCTTCTTCCTCTTATTGCAACTTCTTGAGAAAAAGAGTATCCCAGCCCAGCCTAGGGTTCTCTTCAACTTCCATTGCTTCTTGCTCCTTCTTCTCTCAATCACTCTCAAATCTCTTGCTAAAGGCTAAGTGGATGCTTCAACCTTCTTCCCCTCCATGAGAGCTCCTTCTTGGTACCATTTTTAGAGAGAAACCACCATTCTAGAGCCCTCTTTGAGCAAGCCTTGTGTATTTGGAGAACTTCCACGTAAGCTCTTCTTCTTATCTCTTAGATTTGGATTCTTCTAGTCTTGAAGATGCTTCATTTCCATTATTGGAAGTTATTCCCTTCTATTTCATAGTTTTGCCATTTTAGGGCTTGTAATGAAGGTATTTTTGGGGATTTTGTGTAGATTGTAGATTGTGAGCTTGATAGTGGATTAGAGCTTGTCTAGCATACTTTGGAGACCAAGGCAAGTGGATGAATGGATTTAAATTGAATAAGTTCTTATCTTGTTGAAAATGTGGATTTTTACTATTCCTATTTCATTTGATTCATTATGTTTAGAATGCTTTTGGAAATGTATTTATTGTCATGGTTTTCTCTTAGTAGTTCTATGAGAATATATGCATGCATTCATGAAAGTTATTTTGGGTTAGTATGACTTCTTGAATGAGATTTGTATTTGCATTAAATGAGACTTGCATTGGTAGAAGAAATGAATGCATTAATGAAAGGGTGGTTGGCGGAAAGAATTAAATATTGAATGGAAGGGAATGGATCTATTTAATGTTAGGAAAGGGTTGGAGTTGAGGTGAAATAGTTTGGGAATGAAAGCACTGAAATCTGCACCTGATGTGTAGTCCCCGCAGCTGGGCGGTCAGCGGGCGGTCACCTCGGCGGCTAGCCGACAGGTGACCGGCGGCTAGCCGACCCAGATACGGTTAGAAACACAGAATGCTGCATTTTGACAGGCGAACCGCGGTCAGCCGTGGGGTCAGCTCGCGGCTAACCGCCACCCCAAAAACCCCAGTGACCGCTAGGTAGCCGAGAGGCGCGGTTAGAAACACAGAATGCTACATTTTAGCAGGGTGAACCGCGGTCAGCCCCGCGGTCAGCCAGCGGCTAACCGCCGATCACCTCGGCGGCTAACCGCCATCTGACCGACAGGTGACCGAGTTTTACCCAGAATTCCTGAGTCCTTTCCATTGGTTTCAGATATGGTATTTAAAGGCTTGGATGGGTTGTTCTGATGCCCTACCACCTTGGAAGGACCCAGGGGATGACATAAGGAGATTGACATAGAAAGAAAAATCATTTCGGAAAAGGTATTGGGACCTTTAGATTCATCAACGTGCATAAGGAAACTTAGTATGTCCTCTATCATTTGAGTACCATACTAAGGGTAATTTAGACATACAAGATCCTTATACAGGTCGTTTGAATATAGATGCCCCAACACATAGTCCCTAATGGCATAAGGATTCATTGCATTGTTTTATTCAGTTATTGGTATAATAACCCGAATTTACTGGTTTTCTCTCAAATTCCGATTTGTACACCCGATATGTCCTGCCAGCCCGTGTATACATGAACCGAAAATAATATGAAATGTGTGCCTTCGAGCACCATGCCCCGCTTGCCCGTATGTTTTATATTGATATAGTTTTGTATATGTTTTGATTTATCATGTAACCTAAGAGTCGGCACCACTAAGCTTGGACATCCTTGTCAGTCTGATCAACTGACTTGGGTCTCCCCCTGTGCTCCCGCCAGTTGCAACTTGGATCCCGTACTGTCCCGTTACCCGGTCCGCGGCCGTGGTCTTGCCTAGCTATATGTATATGTATATGTATATAATATTGGTTCTCGTCACTTCGTGTGATTGAGCCCAATGCACTGAATGTGCTCTCATCACTTTAGTGATAGAGAGGATGTAGCTTTAGTGTGGTTGCCACCTAGTCAGTTCCTGTACCTTGAATACCCCGCAGGATTTGTATTGCATCTTTACTTTAAATGAACTATGCATCCTGTTTTATGACAGTTTTCGTTATGCCTATCATATGCTTTGATTTCTGTCTTGGTATATCTATTCACCCACCTGCCAGACCGTCGTGTCTGACCCATTTTTGTGGTACTCAGGTCCAGCTCCCGTCTTTGCCTTTGAGGAGGAGCCAGAGGAGGCGGTCGGTGAACCGCAACGATTAGTAGAGTGGCAAGCTGACGATGTCATGTAGACATTCGGTTTAGCTCGGAGCTGCGAACATTCTGGGAATTTTGAGAATGATACTGTTTTATAGTTTTGGGTTGTACTGGCCTTTGTTGGCCTTTATTTTTGGGGAATGTTAATTAACTTGTTCTTTTGTCTAAATTTTAACTTAAATTTTGGGATGCTATTGAGATCATTGCTCACTCTGACATCATGCTATACTTGCTACACGCTTCCGCACCTATATAAATGTTCTATGAGTGTATGAGGAATCCTCACCGCGGAAACCTGTGGGAAATTAAAGGAATGTTTAATTATTACTAAGGGGTGGTTCATCACACCACACCACCCCCGTCGCGGTCCCGGGGCCCCCGGTCCGGGGTCGCGACAGAAGGGGCTGAAGCTTGAGAGAGATAGAGAGTGGAATGAGATAAGAGGTGAGTGAGGCATGGGTCAAACGAATGGGTTTTATTTAGGTTAGAATTGAGTGGAAATTTAGGTTTGGTCCTTGGTTTACTAAAGGTGGATATTTGGGCCTCTTCGACGCACCGAATCGAAACGCGATATAAGACTAAAGTTCATGAAATGTCGAGACCTACCCAATGCACCCAAACTCACAAAAACTCATAATTCATAAAAACCCCTGAAAACTTCCCAAAATTGCAAACCAACCCCCTACTCTACCCAAACATACTTGGACTCGCGCGAGACTTCGCACGCGCAATCCACAAGCCAAACCCGACTCCCTAAGACTCTAAACACACTTACTAACTAATCACACAATTAATTATAATTAATATGGGGTTAAGGTACGGGGTGTTACACGGCAGCAGCAGGTTAACAAAAAAAAAAAAAAAACCAGAGAATGGAGAATGGAAGAGGGGGTGAAACCTACATGCCTGAGCCACCTGGAGGCGAGCTCCTCTTTCCTACTCCCTCACTCTCATCCCTCTTCTCCTCTGCTTTCACCCTCTTTGCTCCCCACTCGGTCTCCCCCGGGAACGGCAGCAACAGGTTAACAGAAACAAAAATAAAGGGTGGGGGGTGGGAGTAGGGAAAGAGAGAATGGAAAATGGAAGAAGGAGGCGGGATCCACATAGCACGCTGCGTGGAAGCGAGCTCCCTCTTTCCCCCTCTGCCTTCACTCTCCCATGCGCCTCACCTGAAACAGCGAAAGAAAGAAAGAAACGAAAGAAAAGAGGGAAAGAGATAGAAAGAAAATGAAAAGAGAGAGTGGCTGGCGTCGACCCCAGCAACTGTGACCTACCCATCACGAGGGGGACCCTCCTAAAACCCGGGCCTATCTAAAATAAAGAAAAAAGAAGAAGAATAAAGAGAGGTCTTAAATAAAGAGAGAGAGAGAGAGCGAGAGAGACCACACCACCATGATAAAAATGACAATAACAATAATAACAATAAATAACAAAAACAAAAAAAAAATTCTTAAAGGTAAAATCTAAGATCAATTTAAACAGCGATAATAATAAAATTAAAACATAATCCACCCACAAGTTAAACTAAAATCCACTTTTATTACTAACTATAATCCGCCTTTGGCATAAACAAAATTCCATCAAACCCGACTTAATTACCAACCTCAACACTAGACAAGACCTTGACTTGACTCGGACTCAAACTATATTGACCTAAACAATTTCCACATCACATGACTCAACCTACAGATTTACATCATGAAAAAGAAACTAGAACCAACACCTAAGAGGTTGCAATACCCTCAACTTGAAGTAGACTATTAGCCGTTATCATGATTCACCACTTGAAGACCTCGTTCTTGCTCTCTCCAATGAATGCCATTAGGTGCCCGAACTCCTTTACCCGGCCATCAAGCTCTTAGAAAGCTTTCGCCAATCGCTCAGAAGCACTGCCGACAAATTCTTGGATCACGTGTTCATAATCTAGTGCTCCCAAAAGTACAGCCTTCATGTCATCAACCATGTCTGACAACTCCTTGAATCTTCGGTTGAAATAAACCACGCTTTTCCGGTGTTCGATCGCCCTCAAATCCTCCCTAATAAGCGGAGGGACGTCCAACTCGACAAACGTGATCCTAGCGTTGATCTTTGGCAAGTCATCTACAAAAAGTATAAGGACTACATATTTTGGAAGCTCGGCTTTAGTACTCTCAGCCTCCATTGAGTCAAACACGTCATGCCGACCCTTGACTGGTTAGGCAATACCACCTTCTTCGGTGAGTAGTATTTGGTGGGCCTTCCTCATCAAAGACCCCGCCTCGTTAAGGCGCTCGATGGTGCCATCATACCTTCCTTCATCTTATGAGCAACCGATTTCATTCCCTCTAGCTCAAGCAGGGATTCTACAAATCGATTATCAAAAACTCTGACCTGAGTGGTGATGGGATCCTCGACAAATGGAGGAGAAGAAATCGGGGCTGGGACCTGTAAATCAAGAGAGAAACGCGTGCAAGTCATTCATGGCGTCCACAACATTCGCTAGACGTGGGTGCGTGAGACGATGTCCAGCAAGTTGACGGACCATGAGACGAGGCCCAACGGGACAAGGGAGCAATGGAGGTAGAGGACCAGCCCTTGGCCTTGGCAAGATCCCTTCGTGATTATCAACAGCATGGCGATGGTCCATTTCAACCTACAAAGAAAGGCAGTACAAACGACATACACAAGTCGGTCGATTCCATTTAAAATATACTATGGACTCATATGTATCATGCATCAATTGTTCATGCATCATTTCAAAATCCAAATCCATGCATTTAGCCACATGCCCCACCTCATCATATCCCAAGTAAGATGCACACACATTCAACAAAAATAAGAATAATAATTATAACTAAGAAAAAGAAAAAAAAAGAAGAAAAAAGAACTAAGAAGAAGTACAAGCATAACCCCATAATCATGATCACCACCATAATTAGGCATCCATAATAAATAACTAACCATCATAATCCATCATCATAATTCATGATCAAATCTCATAACTCATCATCATTAACATCATCATAATAACACCACCACCATCATTTAATACCATACATCACGACATAATAATAAAGAAAAATTAATAATAATAAAAAAAAGAAGAGAAGAGGAAAAGGCAAGAATAAAATTTTCCATCAATTTTTATTATATGCCAATAGGAGTCCTTAAACAATGAGTATAGCAATAAACTGAATCAATCAAACCTAACACTGACTAAAAGAGAGGTGACAACTTTTGCTCCCAAATCCTAAATGAGGCCTATAACAAAACCTAGATGGTCCTAACGACCTAACCTCTCATTCAGAAAACCTAACCTAAGATAGAGACCCCTAGCGAGTCATCTAGAAAGGATGGATCATCCCTTTAAAGGTAGGGAAGCAGGATATTCGCACTTCCATTCCCGCAACATGAGCTTCGAGCTGCCCTTGTACATCTTCTAAGTTATTTGGAGGATTTCGAAAGGCATCGCAAATTCCCCAGACTCACTTGAAGTCATCCAAACAAGCCATATACATCGTGTCGATGAGTGCTAGGAGGGTGGTGTTCTGCATCTCAAACTATTTCCTATAGTGCCTTGGAACAGATGCGTCAGCTTCATGCGGACAAGACATGACCATAAGCTCTAGTTGGTCCATTCGCCTGTGCAGTGTGTTAAAATCATCGACAGGAGCCCCCACATTGGTGGCTTTCATAGCCTCCTAGACTCCGAACATCCCCAGAATATCCAACATGTTCCGCAAGAGAGATTGGAGCACATTGCTAATAAAAGACGGCAAGTCTTCCAAGAGCCTGCCATAACCGCACAACCTGTTAAGAGCAGTCTTCCCCATAATAATAAATCCCCTTATATTTCATGACTAATAGGTCATATTTTCCGCGCCTAACCTCCACAAGATGCTTATCCATCATCTCCTTGAACTGAAAGACATAGTCATAGGCAGCAAGCATGGAGGATTTGTGCTCGAGATAGAACTCCGCCCATTCTTCAAAATCATAATACCTTATCGTTTCAGCCCCAGGAGACCAATATTCATCCCCTCGCAAGTAGGGATTACAAGCACAAGAGCCTGCAACGCCATCGACGACGAACAAAAAGACTGGAGAAACGGCCATTAGATGAACTGAAACCTGTGACCACATACACATGGCTTTAGAAACCCCTCTACACGAAAATCGGCCAAGAAATGGATTCCAAAAAACAAAAGGGCGGGGGAGGGGGGGGGTGGGGGGAGCCACTTGGGAGAACCAGGGGTGGCGCCCGTGTCTATTCCGAGAAATTCATCTTGGATGGGTTCAGTCAGCTTAACCAATCCACTAGGGTTCCTGAAATCTGTGAGACAGGTCGCCAAGGGTACTGTTAGGTCACTTTGAGATCTCTAGGGAGCCAAAAACATGATCCCTTTGTCTAAACAAGTCTAACTTAAATACTCATGTAATGCGGCATCTTAAAGAACAAACAAGTGGCATTAAAAGTTACAAAGAGAAATCTATGAGATGTGGGAAATAACAAGACATTACAACAAATCAAAGGCCTAGTCATACATGTATCAAATAATGAAACCCTAATCTTGAACCTGCTTTAGAATCCAATTCGAATTAAATTAAAAGATCATCACCAATCAAGAATAAACAAAACAAAGAACTGCCAATCTAAAACCATCATAAATTTTTAGTGGCTCAAAGAACATGATATAACAACAAAAACCTTTCATAACATCGATAAAGAAAAGAAACATCTTTGTTTTTGAAAGGAGAAAGAGAAGAAAAACGAGAAAAGATGATCTAAGCCAAGAAAGACAAAATCATAGTTTGACAAACCCAAAGCCAATCTAAGATTTAAGCCTAATGGAAACATCACATCATGCCAAAAGAAAGAACAAAACAAACTAGAAGACATATTGCATGACCTAGAACCAAGGGAGAGAAAAGAGTGCTTACTTGGAAGCAAGAGAGAGGGCAGAGCCTTGGAATTCGAAATTTGGAAGTGTAGAAATAGTGAAAAGACCCATAGGCAGCACTTCCTTAAATAGGATAGTGTCCTAATTCGAAAAGGAGACGAAATACCACTTGGACGCACACCCAGTGGTGCCTAATTCCCCCACTTTCCAATTTCATTGCTCACAGAACTACCTTGCATGGCCGCCTCGATGGTTGCGAAACCAAATAAGAGAGACCACTTGGGTGCATACACATGAGCGCCCAAGTACACCAAAACGCATGGGCGCCCATGGACCTTTCTTTTAGCCGAGGAACCTCTCGACATGTGGATTTAAGACCAAGATGGCTCGATGACGATCAGTAATGGAACATGAATAAACAAAAACAACAAACAAAAGCAAAAGAAAAACAACAAAAGAAAGAATAATAAAAGAAAGCAAGTGGGAAAAGGTCGCGCACCAAACGTTATCCCATCACATGAAAGCTTATCATATACACTTTGGTCCCGGGACTACCAGGGTCGGCGAACGTGGGAGTCTGTGGGTTCCAACCCTTTCGTGCCTAGGGGGCGGAGAAAAGCAAGCATCAACATTTTTTGTACGGGTATGCCATATTTTCTATTCTACTCGAAATTTAGAAGTGGCGATCCGGAGATCCACCTTCACAAGTAGAAAAGGAAATCAACTTTTTTCTAGTTTTTCATTCCACATATATTTAAGAAAAGAGACATGTTTTTGCCGTAAAAGGCGATTTTTCTTTGTTTGCCGTGAAAGGTGATTTTCATTTGTTTGCTGTGAAAGGAGATTTACAATTCTTATCAATAATGAAAGACAAGAGTTTTGATTTTTTTGTCTCTTTAGAAAATACAAAATACAATGAAAAACAAGAAAAAGAAATCTAACTTCTCAGTCGATTGCGGAGACTCGTACAAATTGACGGTCGCAAGTCATGTATGGACTTTGCCATCACCCTTTAGATGATAACAGAGGATGCTTTGATTTGCTAGGCTTGGCTTGTACCTCAGATTTTTAGAGAATAAAGACCAAGATGAGGTCCTATATCCAATAAAAAGCTGAGTAGGCGGGCTGAAAAACCACGTCTAGCCATGTGGATAGAAGGAAAGGACCTTGGAAGAGGGTGACCCCCCCAAGGGATTTCAGTCACCTTGTGGTGTTTGTTGCAGAGTCTCTTCGACGGAGGAGATGTTGTTGCAACAACTGTTGCAGAAGTTTTGTTGTTGATCTTCTGGATTTTTTCCAGATTTTTTTGGACCTTGATTTCTGAGTTCTGATCCCCCTTTTATAGGCTTTTGGTAGCCATGAGGAGAGTTTATGAGCATTGATTGCATTGATGCTCCATGATGGAGGGAGTTACATATTTTTAATTCATGATTTTGTAACTCATTTTTCTTGGCTTTTGATTAGCCGATGGAGAATAATGGATATTTAATCGCCTTTAAACTCCATGATGAGAGGAATTACATGATTTAATACCATGATTGCTTTGACTTGGAACTCCTTTTTCCTCGCTTCTGATTGGGCCGTCCAAAATAATGACTTAATGACCGCATTAATATGTCATAAAACGGGCCATTTAACTGCATTAAGTGGTCACTAGGGCGCTTACAGAGTCGCGGGCTGCACCGCATCTTTTGGATTTCTTGTTGAGATGATCGCTAATGGATCTTCAAGTTGTTTGATGTCGGATGTTTGATGTCGGATGATCATGCAACTCCAGACGCTAATTGCTATCAATGGGCTATCAACATCTGTCCTCTCGATTTCTCGATCGGTCAGACAGAAATTGCGTTATCTTGGTCGACCGATTGGCGATTTTGAAGCGTCCGATGATGATCCCATGCTTTTGATGGTGGATCTGAGATGTTGATGAAGATCGACTGATTTCATGCCCCGAAAATCAGATTTTTACAAATTCACAGGGGCCAGAATTCTCGAAACGCGAAAAAGGATCGAAAAAGACCCTTTAGGCAAAAAATCCGACGACCCAGATGTCCAAGGTCGCCCATAACCATGCACCTAACCATTGCCCAAGGTCGCCGGCGACCATGGGGGATTTTTTACCCTTTTGGTCACCGATTTTTTACCGTTTTTCATTTTTCTTCATTTATTTTTTCTTCGGTATTTTTTCTGACATTTTTGCACATGTATTGGCCTGATTTCCTTGGAGAAAGCTCAACGAGAATCCTTGCATATCAGAGCACAAACTTTCCAATTTTCGGGAAAAGCCAAACACTTGGTTGTGCAGAGTTTGCCAATTTTCCGTCAAAAGCCAAAACAGGGTCAAACGATGTCGAAATGACATGAAATTTAAGGTGAAGCCTCCTGAGCAGTAGATAGGACCTACCATGGGCTTTTGTTTGAGTTTTAAACCCGTGTGGGGTCCCGTCGCCGGTGTTGACACCAAAAATGTCACTTTGCCTCATCAACATCAAAAGCTATATGAAGCCGCATCCTACTACAAACAGGCAAAGCTGCTTCTAGCATCAGATCTTGGCAGAACCAAACAAAAACTACAAGATCTTTCAAAGTAGCCAAAAGAAGGGTACACATGAAGTTTCGGGCCATTTCAACACCATTTGGCCTAACTTCAATCCTCCAACAGCTGAGCGGGAGCTCCCGACGGCGACAGTGTGAAAAACATCAAATATTCGATCAGAGCCTATGGATGGTCTCAAAATACCTCCAAAAGGCTCCACGTCGAATTTCAAGTCAAACTAACACCGTTTGACCCTCCATCAACTCTCGAACGGCGAAATCAAGCCTCCCGGCGGCGAGAGCCTCTGATGCCACCACTCATCAAACAAAACACATGAGTAGCTTCTGCAAGCTTCCAAAGGGCTGCACGTCAAATTTCAGGTCATTCCGACAACGTTTGACCCGGTTTTGATGCTCCAAAGCAAAATTAAGCCTACCGGCGGCGAAGCTCCCCGGGACCATGGCACCCAAATCGGAGCTAATGGATCATCTCAAAATGACTCCAATAGGCTCCTCGTCAAATTTCAGGTCAATCGGACATCGGATGACCGTACATCAAAGCTTGACATCTTCCACACGGTGAAATCAAGTCAAGCATCGACGGGACCCGAAACGGCTTCAAAACTCAAATAAAAGCCCATGGTTGGTCCTATCTAATGCCCAAGAATCTTCATCTCAAATTTCAGGTCATTCCGACATCATTTGACCCAGTTTCAACTCTTGGCGGAAAATCGGCTACAGAGTCTTCGACTTTTCCAAAAAATAGGAAACTTTGTGCTCTGATTTGCACAGCCTTTTGATGGATTTTCTTCAGAGGAATCAAGCCAATAAATGAGGAGAAATGTCAAAGAAAAATACAGGAGAAAACAGAAGCGAAAAAGCCCGAGAAACGACCAAGAAACGGCGACCGGAAGGCGACCCAAAAGTGGACCAAAGTCCAAGGTCGCCAGCCCCATGGTCGCTGGCGACCATGGGTGCATGGTCTCCGGATTTCCGCCAAAAGTTTCGTTTTTCCTTTCTTTTTCGTGTTTCACGATGTTTGGCCCCTATGATTTTCTTAAAATCTGATTTTTGGGGCATGATATCTGTTGATCTTCGTCAACATCACGGATCCGCCATCGAAATCATTTGATCATCATCGGACACTCTGAAACTGCCAACCGGCCGACCACGAAAGCACAATTTCTGCCCGGTCAATCAAGAAATCGACTGGACGGATGCTGCCGGCCCATTAGTGGCAACCAATGTTTGAATTTTCATCGTCATCCGACATCAAACAACGTACGGATCCATCGATGACCATCGCAAGAAGAATTCCAAAAGACGCGGCGCGGCCCGCGACTCTTCAAGCGACTCAGCGGCCAATTAATGAAGTTAAATGACCCTTTTATGGAATTTTATTAAGGTCATTAACTCATTATTTTGAACGGCCCAATCAGAAGCCAAGAAATGGGAGTTACAAGTCCAATTAATCATGACAATTAACCATGTAACTCCTATCATTATGGAGATTAATCATGGTAATTAATCAAGAAACTCCCATCATCATGGAGATTAAATGCTCATTATTCTCCATTGGCCAATCAAAATCAAAGAAAAAGGAGTTACAATATAAAGAATTAAATCTTGTAACTCCTCCCATCATGGAACATTAATACCATTAATGCCCATAAAACCCTCCTAATGGCCACCAAAAGCCTATAAATAGGCGGTCATTCCAAGGAGAAAGGGTCCATAAAAATTGTCTGAAGGGTCCAAAAAAATTGTCTGAAGTGGTTCTGAAAATTGTCCGAAAAAATCATCTGAAGAGTTTTGAAGAAATTGTCCTAGAAATCTCTACACAAATCTCCTCTCTTCTTCTATCCAACATGGCCTAGATGCGGCTTTTCAGCCCGTCTACTTGGTTTTTTATTGGATATAAGACCTTCCCTTGGTCTTTGTCCTCTAAAAATCTGAGGTCCAAGCCAAGGCAAGTGAATCAAAGCATCAAGTGTTCTCATCTGAAGGACGATGGCGGAGCCCATACATGACTTGCGACCGTCGATCTGAACGAGTCCCCACGATCTCTTGAGAAGTCAGATTCCTTTTCTTACTTTTCTGTTGTATTGTGTATTTTTTTAAAGAGACATAAAAATCACATTTCTTGTCTTTACATTTTGATGAGATTTGTAAACTGCCTTTTACGACACAAAATCGCCTTCTACGGCACAAAACTGCCTTACACGGCAAATTAAACAAAATCGCCTCTCACGGCATTTTAAAATCTTGTCTCTTTCTTTAAAATATATGTGCAATGGAAAGTTAGAAAAAAGTTGATTTCCTTTTCTACTTGCGAAGGTGAATCTCCGGATCACCACTTCAAATTCCAAGTAGAATAGAAAATCTGGCATACCCGTACAAAAAAATGTTGATGCTTGCTCTTTTTTTTCTCTTCGCCCCGCCACACCCCGGCGGACCCGGGACGGAGGAAGGCAAGAAAGAAAAAGACAGGTCCATCAAGTTGGCATACCCGGTGGGACTTGTTCAATTGAGAACACGATGCTTAGAATCCTTGGCTCCTTTCTAGTTGGTTGCCTATGTTGGATCTTGTATCTAAAAAAAAAACATGAGATGGGATTCTTTGGAAACTTCTTTCTTTGAACTTGTTTCCATTCTTTCTTTTCTCAACAAAAAAAAAAAGGTTTTTCTCTCTTTTGGATTCAAATTAGAGAAACTTTGGTCTTTTCCTTTTCGTACAATGGCTCGCAGAAATATTTGAGCCGACGTTCGGATGGGGATGGGGCCATTTCCCTCTCTTTGATGGGTCCATCGGAGATCTTTCAAAAAAAAAAGTTTTTAAAAAAAAAACTTTTCAAATTTCTCTCTTTTGGATTCAAATTAGAGAAACTTTGGTTCTTTCCTTTTCGTACAATGGCTCGCAGAAATGTTTGAGCCAACGTTCAGATTGGGAGGGGCCATCTTCCTCTCTTTGATGGGTCCATTGGAGATCTTTCAAAAAAAAAAAAAAAAAGTTCAAAAAAAAAAAATTTTCAAGTTTCTCCCTTTTGGATTCAAATTATAAAAACTTTGGTTCTTTCCTTTTCGTACAATGGCTCGCAGAAATGTTTGAGCCAACGTTCGGATTGGGAGGGGCCATTTTCCTCTCTTTGATGGGTCCACTGGAGATCTTTGAAAAAAAAAAAAAGAAAAGTAAAAAAAAAAACCTTTTCAAATTTCTCTCTTTCGGATTCAAATTAGAGAAACTTTAGTTCTTTCCTTTTCGTACAATGGCTCGCAGAAATGTTTGAGCCAACGTTCGGATTGGGAGGGGCCATTCTCCTCTCTTTGATGAGTCCATTGGAGGTCTTTCAAAAAAAAAAAGGAAAAGTTCAAAAAAAAAAACTTTTCAAGTTTCTCTCTTTTGGATTCAAATTAGAGAAACTTTGGTTTTTTCCTTTTCTTGCAATGGCTCGCAGAAATGTTTAAGCCAACGTTCGGATTGGGAGGGGCCTTTTCCTCTCTTTGATGGGTCCATTGGAGATCTTTCAAAAAAAAAAAAAAAGTTCAAAAAAAAAACTTTTCAAGTTTCTCTCTTTTGGATTCAAATTATAGAAACTTTGGTTCTTTCCTTTTCGAACAATGGCTCGCAGAAATGTTTGAGCCAATGTTAGGATTGGGAGGGGCCATTTTCCTCTCTTTGATGGGTCCATTGGAGATCTTTGAAAAAAAAAAAGAAAGTTCAAAAAAAAAAACTTTTCAAATTTCTCTTTTTCGGATTCAAATTAGAGAAACTTTGGTTCTTTCCTTTTCGTACAATGGCTCGCAGAAATGTTTGAGCCAACGTTCGGATTGGGAGGGGCCATTTTCCTCTCTTTGATGAGTCCATTGGAGGTCTTTAAAAAAAAAAACTTTTCAAGTTTCTCTCTTTTGGATTCAAATTAGAGAAACTTTGGTTTTTTCCTTTTCGTGCAATGGTTCGCAGAAATGTTTGAGCCAACGTTCGGATTGGGAGGGGCCATTTCCCTCTCTTTGGTGGGTCCATTGGAGATCTTTAAAAAAAAAAAGTTTTTTTTAAAAAAAAAACCTTTTCAAATTTCTCTCTTTTGGATTCAAATTAGAGAAACTTTGGTTCTTTTCCTTTTCGTACAATGGCTCGCAGAAATGTTTGAGACAACGTTCGGATTGGGAGGGGCCATTTTCCTCTCTTTGATGAGTCCATTAGAGGTCTTTCAAAAAAACAGAGAGAGCATTAAGGTTGCACCAATTGCGTTCTTTGACCAAAGTGGATCTAAGAAAAGCCTTGTCCAGAGTGTGGAGGCAGCTAGACTGTTCGAGGTAAGGGTCCTTCAAACGGGTTCATTAAGTAATCCTACCCTTACCTGGGGGCTAGTCTATCCACTAAGGTTTCATAAGACCGAATTGGAAGACCTATATACACTCTTCAAAAAAAAAAAAAAACCAAAATTTAAAAAGAAAAACAAAACTTCTGTCACTATTGTGCTCAAATTGGAGGAATTTTGGTTCTTTCCTTTTCGGATTTAGGCTCGCAGAAATGTTTGAACCTATATTCAGATTGGAATACCATTTGCCCTCTTTTATGAATTCAATCTTGACTTTTCAAAAAAAAAAAAAAAACTCTCGTCACTATTGGATTCAAATATGAGAAATCCCGGTTCTTCCTTTTTTCGGATATAGGCTCGCAGAAATGTTTGAACCTGTATTCGGATTGGAATACCATTTGCTCTCTTTTGCGAATCCAGTCTTGACATTTCAAAAAATCCCATCTCGTGTCCTTCAAGGATGCGATTTACAACATTTGTGTCTAGCGGTGCTAGTACGCCCTTTTCGGGTCTACTGTATTCGCGACCGACACATTTGTATCTCTAACCTTATATCATTTTACCTCGAGTGAGCTTCGCTTCTCAGTAATTTGAATTAAGGTTTACAATTGCTTCTAGCGGTCCCTAGAACGCTCATTTCGAGCCGACCATACTTGCGTTTAGAACAATTGTACCATCTATGGCTTTTGGCCTTCTTCATTACGCTCAGAACGGGCCATGCCCCTGAGCGATTTGAAAAGACAAACCATTGTATAGCCCATTTATGATCACCATATTCTTGTGATTACTAATGGATGTGGTCTTGTTTCAGAAAAGTTTTTCAAAACTAACAATGGCAGCTTCGTTGACCATCGCCTTCGATGAGAACAAGTACCAAGTCATGCTTCAAGAGAAGCAAAGCAAGGGCACTTTCAAGCGCCCCGTCAACTGTCGAAGCATCACCTCCCTCGGCAACTCCCAAAACACCGGGTCGACCTCCACTCCCCGGACCATCGTCTTCGGGTCACTGGGACCATTCCCACTACCCGCAGAAGAGACGGTGCCTGCTAAGAAGCAGAAGACCGCCTCCCAACGTGTTGCTACCATGACACCAAAGGCGGTCACCAAGAAACCTGAGGCTCGTGGCAATCCCATGAGGCCTCAACTACAAAAAAACAAGTCTATTCCAAGACTTGGTCCTCGCGATCTTCACCAAAACAAAGAAGGTCTCGGACATCTGCAAAGCTAGCATACCCGGCTCCTCTCAAGGAGAACCGGTTTTATCCTCTTGCTTACATCAAAGGAGAGAAACCTACCCTCCACCGAACAACAAAAACTACTCAGCACGAGCCGGCTTGCTCATACAAGCCCAAAATCAAATCGTGCGTCACAAGGCCTCGACAAGAACTTGCTAGGGCCTGCTCTCCTGCAACTCGACCCTTCATCTCAACAGGGGACGAGCTTGCAAAATTTAAAGCTTCGCTGCGACAGGCTAAGGACCGCGTCCAAATCCTGCCCATGCCAGTCTTCAAGGAAGACAAGCTCGATTGCTGCGCACGAGGGACCACGTCCTTCGTTGCTAGAGCACAGCCCGAGCTAACCGAAGCTCAAATTGCTCGTCGCATATGTCGTCGCGCGGCATATTGACAAAAGAGATTAGAGAAGCAAAGAACCCAGCATTCTAAGCTTCAAATCTCCCAAAAATGGGTCGAAAAAGAAAGACCCGACCAAGTTGCTGCTATCCACATGGTTGGCAAAACCAAAAGACGCCAGAAGTCAGCGACGAAAATACATGTCAGACGACCGGTGACTTGCAGCGTCTCCCGGATGAGAAGACATCAGGAAAACTCTCCCATTCCTTCAAGCCAGGGACATCGGAGTGATCATTCCTCGGACTCTTCAACTAAAAGAATGAGCTCCAGCTCAGTCACTAAGACAGTATCCTCTTTCTACTCACGAAGAATGAATGTCTTGGTCACAAACTCTGAGCAACCTCCACCACATGATGACATGGCTCTACGCATTCAGCAGCTAGAGCAAGGACAACAGAGAATAGAGGTTCTGATGGAAAACCTCCTTCTCACTCTCCAGCGTCCACCAAACAATGAGGAAGTTCCTCCACAAGATGAGGCAAACGGTGGAGAAGATGAGTCACGCGCCCTTACTAAAAAGGACGTAGACAATATCCTCGCCAAAGTAAAAGAAGAGAATACACTGCAGGAGCATGGGATCAAGCCACCATATCCCTTATGGATGGACTCGGTTCCATTTCCCCAAAAGTTCAAACAACCTCTTCTCCAAACATATACGGGGAAAGGTTCAGCCAGACAGCATGTCATCCACTTCAAGATCCTGACAGGAACGATTGTGGATCAAGATGCACTCAAGATCCGGCTCTTTGCAAGTACCCTAAAAGGTACGGCCTTTGATTGGTATTCCACTCTGCCAGAGGACTCCATTCAAAATTGGACCATGCTAGAGACACGTTTCCTGACCCACTTCAAAGGTGAGGATCATCCTATTACTATGGCTCAGCTCTGCAGCCTTAAACAGGGAGAGAATGAGTCGACATACAACTTCATTCACAAGTGGAAAGCAATGGCATACAAATGCTCAGATGTGCTGCCACAAGCGTCGCTA
The DNA here is from genome assembly GCA_029852735.1 of Persea americana. NCBI lineage: Eukaryota > Viridiplantae > Streptophyta > Magnoliopsida > Laurales > Lauraceae > Persea > Persea americana. Next base: position 11,122,789 of record CM056820.1, on the reverse strand, counting down.
GTCGACATTTTCCGAAACCACATGAGAGCAAGGATCCGCTCCATGATCATCGGCAACAAATCAAAAAACTTGGGAAAACTCCTAGAAGCGTCTATGGAGGCTGAAACGGTGATCAAAGACCTCAACAGTTAGAAGTCATCAAAGAAGGAGCAGACTGCCATTTCAACCTCCAAGCCAAAGAAAAAGGAGGTTCTCAATGTGCAAACCAAGTCAGCTCCTCAGCCACCAAAGAAAGCTGAAAATAAAGCTGCAGGTAAGAGACCTGAACTCTCTGATGCCTTCAAAGAACGAGTAGAAAAGAAATACTCGTTCGATGAAGATGTTGAAGAAATATTTGGGGCTCTCTTGGCAAATGGCAAACTCACCTTGCCTGACCCCAAAAGACCGGGGGATGTTGGCAAAACCAACGATCCCCGATATTGTCCATACCACCAAATGGTCTTGCATCCTCTCAACCAATGTTTCGTTGTGAGAGAGAAGATTAACGAGATGTGAAAAAACGGAGTCATCACCTTTGACAAAAACTATGGGTCTGCCTCCGTTGACATGGTGTCATATGGACAAACATCCAAATCATCAAAGGAAAAAGTCACTACTTCCTTCAAGGTGATAAAAATGACCCAAACGTCCCAAGAGCTAGTGCCTTACCCAACACTAGAAGGACAGCCCATATGGGTACATCCCGATCTCCTAGAAGATGAAAATTGGGAGATCATCAAAACAAAGTCAACCGCTCAACAGCAAAGGCAAGCCAAGAGACAACTCCGCAAGCTCAAACGGTAGGAGAAGGCTCAAACAAAACAAGAGGTTCCTGAAAAAGCAGAAACCTCCTCTACCGCTTCACTGGGGGCAACAGAGGGGTCTCTCCCCAAAGTTCCAAGAGTGATAAGAAAATTCACTCTCAGTGATTTCATGCCACCACGGCTCAGAGATGAGACTACGCATGGGGCATCGTACTCTTGTAACTCGGTAGTTGGATTCTCCATGAATTGATACGAGTCCAGTGACACTGCCAGTGACACCGATGAGTGGGAGGAATCCCTTGAAACCGGAGAATATCTCTCCGACGAAGAATGGATCCCGGAATCCCACCTTATGACAGTAATCTGGTATAACCCCTTCCAGCCACAAGGATCCTGGCCTGATGATGATGAAGACCAAGAGGCTGCCCAAATTGCAGTTAACACAGCACAAACAAATGCTCTAGTTGATCCTAAACAGGTCGAACCACAAGGGGCAGATGAAGAAAAAAGATTTGGCTCCTATGCCCGATCTTGAAGAATATGCGAGGATCTTGCAGCATCTAGCCATAGAGCATGAGCAGGATCGCATCAACCAACTTCATCAAAATCTAGAACCGGAAGTCCCGGAAAATCTACAAGCATCTCCTCCAGTGACTCAGGAAAATGAAGAAAGTTGCAGGATTGATGATACTCTTACATCAGAGGATGAGTCTGATTCCTAACGGTCCATTATGGAGGCATCTTCTATCGAAGTTGCCTGTAATGTGATAGTTCAGGATGATAGTGCCTCTGAAGATCCATCTGTTGAGGCCACGAACACTCAAAATGTATCCAGTAGCATATCTTCTGGAGCTACATATTCTCGGGTGACTTCCACTGAGATAGCACCTTCTCAGCCATCGTCTCCTGAAACAGTGACATCACAATTCAAGCCTCTTCCAACTGATCACCATGAAGAAGCTCTGGCTGATGAAGTCTTCAAAGAAAACCCAGTCAATTGGTCCCAGGTACCCAACCTCATAGGAGATGTCTGGACCGATGAAATACTGGACAAAGAAGAAAAGTTGTTGGAAGCTGTTTAGGACTTGTTCCCAGAAAATGCTCCATGCAACGCAATAACTGAAGACGGCAATGCTGCTGCAAAGGCGTTTTCAGCAAATGGGGAAGATCGGCGGCCCCTTGATCCTAAAGGGGGTCTTCCGAAAGAAGAACCACCTCTAGAAGCTTTTGAAGTTGGAAAAGGTACCCACTCTGGCTGGGATTACCACAAAAACTATAACCAACCTTCTTCTTCTTCTTATGTAAATCCTTCGGGAAAACAAGCTGTAAATGCCCCAAGCGGCGGTGACAATGAAAATGCAGGCCTAAAGGAGGCTTTCAAGTATGACTTGATCAAGCACTTCAAACACATACCTGCACGACTGCGCATCCTAAACTTATTACGAATGTCACTACAAACTCGTGATAGTCTCATTTCAGAACTGCAAAGGCTAAATCTGGATGTCGACAAACATGCCCCGCAAGTCCTGCAAATTGAAATGGACTATAGGGTCACAAAATCAAAAACCTCCTCAAAGGGAGAAAAGAAAGAAGCTGGAGGACCTTGCCCTGAATGCCTCTCGATCCAAAAATCCGCAAGTGCTACTATCGCCTTCAATAAGGAAGACCTCCTGCTAGGCGAGACGAAGCACAACCGACCCTTGTACTTCACAGGGTACATCAAAGACATGCCGATACACAGAGTCCAGATCGACCCGGGTTCTACACTCAACCTCATCTCTACTTCGGCACTCGAGGAGCTGGGTATCCCACCTAGCAAACTAAGCCACACATCTGTGTCCATCTTTGGATACGATGGGAGTGCTCAAAGGCCCATTGGCAAAATCCGGTTCAGGTTGCAAATCAGCGATCTTATCTCTGAGGTCACCGTATATGCAATAAAAACCCCTTCATGCTACAACATCCTTCTTGGACGCCCTTGGATACACGAAAACGGTGTCGTTCCTTTGACTCTACATCAGTGCATCAAGATTGTTGGCAACGACAACTTGATACATCGAGTGTTTGCAGACAAAAAGCCCTTCAAAGGCAAGGAAGTCCATTTTGCAAACTCTCAGATGTACAAGGATGAAAAAGAAGAAAAGGAGGAGAAAACAGCATCCTTTGCCGGCAATCTCCAAAAAGATAAAGGCAAGGCTCCTCAGCGATCATCGGAAGAAAACAAACCTTCCGGCAAACTCAAAGAGAGCAATCAGTCTCCCTTCGTCATCTCCTTCAAATCTTCCAAACCTTTGGTAATCACTACTAAAGCAAAGAAGATAGAGCAAAAGATAGGGGGCAAGTTTGTTGTCTCCTTCATGTCTATCATACAAGACACGGATTTGGATTCAGAGACTGAAGACGATACATCGTCAAGCCAAGCTGATACTCAGCAAGTTCGGCCTGCTCTCACTCCATTGGAGACCCCTGCCGACGTAGAAGATCCTGCGTCTGCTACCTTCGTCGTTCCAGAAACATCGGCAAAAGATAAACCAATCTTTTTCCATAGATCGGACGCTTCTTCATCAAACTACCTGCTTGAGCCTTTCCAAAATGAAGGTATGCCTCAACTATCCTTGTATAGTCCAATGGCACAAGCTATCATGAAGAAAATGGGCTATGACGCTCAAAATCCAATTGGTTTGGGAGGTGGCCGTGGTATTCTCACACCATTAGAACCCACCCTGACCAAAAGTCACCTGGAAGATTGGAAACTCCACCGTCATATAGACAAGTCTTCATACGGATTAGGGTATGATCCTGACACTTCGATGAGACAGCTGACACAAAGGCTACAGAGTCGTTTTGCAGACCAAGCCTCAACATCTCATGTCAATGAAGACATCGATCTCCCTGGATATCTCTTTGAAGAATTACCCGACAAGGACCCAGGAAGCTCATCAAATTGGTATGAATTCTCTGATGATGAAGAGGAATTGTCCGATGACACAGACGTACGGTTCTCTGATTCAGAAGAGCCATCGTCTCCAAAAGAAGTACCTTACTTCGACCCAGTTTCAGCTGGTATCAAGACCCAGATTGGGATCATCTCATAGCAAGTCTTGAGAAGAATACTGATCAAGAAGATTTATGGACAGAAACGGAGCCATGGTCTGAAAACGCCCTTGGAAATTCGCAAGGTCTTGTTGACTTGGAAACCTCCAAAAATGTTGTGGAGGAACTACCTTCAAACCTTCCGACAGAAGATTCTGTTCAAAAGATAGACTTGGGAACACCAGATAACCCACGTCCTGTATTCATAAGCAAGAATATAAAGGATGAGGAGTTACCCGAGTATGTCTCTTTTCTTCATGAGTTTGTTGATTGTTTTCCTTGGTCTTACGCTGAAATGCCTAGCTTAGATCCCAAAATAACAGTTCACAAACTCAACCTGCAAGAAAATATCAAGCCTGTCAAACAAGGCCAAAGAAGATTCCGTCCTGATGTAATGGACAAAATTGAACAAGAAGTTTAGAAACTCAAAAACGTTGGCTTCATCCGTGAGGAAAACATCCTGAATGGTTGGCCAACATCGTCCCTGTGACAAAGAAAAATGGGAAAATCAGAGTCTGTATTGACTATAGAGACCTGAATAATGGATGCCCCAAAGATGAATTCCCGCTCCCCATACCGGAGGTAATGATTGACAACACCTGCGGGTTTGAGCGAATGACTTTCATGGACGGCTTCTCTGGCTACAACCAGATGGAGATGCATCTCGAAGATGAAAGGCATACATCCTTTCGGACCCCATTTGGCGTGTATTGCTACACTGTCATGCCATTTGGTCTGAAAAATGCTGGTGCAACATATCAAAGGGCTATGATGAAGATATTCCAAGACATGCAGCACAAGACGGTCGAATGTTATGTTGATGACCTCGCCGTCAAAAGCAAAAGGAAAGAAGACCATCTCCAAGATCTTCGAGAAGTCTTCCTTCGGCTTCGCAAACATAAACTGCGAATGAATCCCCCCAAATGCTTCTTCGGTGTCTCATCGGGTAAGTTCCTCGGATTCATAGTTCGGAAAGCTGGAATAGAACTTGACCCCATCAAAGTCAAGGCAATTCTAGAAATGCCATCTCCAAGAACCCTAAGAGAACTAAAAGGGCTTCAAGGAAGATTGGCATACATCTGACGGTTCATTTCCAATCTGTCAGGAAAATGCCGTCCATTTTCTCGCTTGATGAAGAAAGGTGAAGACTTTGTTTGGGATGCTGAATGTAAAGCTGCATTTCAAGACATCAAGTCATACCTGACCAAGCCTCCGGTTTTGGCTGTTCCCACAACCGGAAAACCATTCATCTTGTACACAAAAGCTTTCGACTATTCTTCGGGTGCTCTACTCGCACAAGGAAATGATGGAGGAAAAGAAGCTGCTCTATACTACCTCAGTCGCATGTTGGTAGGTGCAGAGCATCGCTACTCTCCAGTCGAAAAAGAATGCTTGGCAGTGATGTTCGCCGTACAAAAGCTGCGTCACTAGTTGCTGTCAAACGCAATATACCTGATATCGAGGATCAATCTCTTAAAGGTCCTTGTCACAAAAACAGGTTCTCTCAATGCCCGGCTGGCAAAATGGTCCATCCTTCTGTCACAATTTGATATTTGGTATGTACCACAGAAAGTAATCAAAGGTCAAGCTCTGGCAGACTTTCTCGCAGAGCATCCACTGCCTAAGGATTCTCCGCTCAGGGATGATCTCCCAGACGAACCTGTCTACAACGTGGAGACTTTCTCACCAAATGCCTCCTGGAACATGTACTTCGATGGTGCAACCAGGACAAATGAAAAAGGAAAGCCGATATCGGGAATTGGCATTCTCTTCGTTAGCCCCGATAAATACATGATTCCACACGCATTTTCGCTACTGGAACCATGTTCAAATAATGCAGCTGAGTACCAAGCTTTGATTATAGGTTTGGAACTCACCCTCGAATCTGGCATCACCATGCTGGAAGTATTTGGGGATTCTCAACAAATCGTCAACCAGATGAATCAGGAATATGAAATCAGGAAGCCTGATCTGTTGCCTTACTACAACAAGGCGCAATCGCTTCGTCAAAACTTTGACATCTGTCACATAACCTACATCCGCAGAGGTGAAAACATCCGTGCAGATGCCCTGGCTGGACTTGCTGCATCCATGGCAACCCAAGAAGGGGAAAACATGCAAATTACAGTGTGTCAAAAAAGGATTCTCCCTCCTCTCAACACACACCAAGCAGTTGCTGAATGCCACCGAGTGGTCGGAGGTAGGATTTCCATCCTTAAACCTCTGATAGGCGATTGGAGGGATCCGTTCATTGATTATATTATGTTCGGAATCCTACCTGAAGATCCAAAAGAGCGGGTAAGTATCCAAAGACGAGCCCCAAACTTTCATTTGGATATTCCCTCCAAAATGCTTTACAGAAAATCCTTCAATGGATTACTTCTACGCTGCTTGTCACAACAAGAGGCGGAAGAAACTCTAAAAGAAGTTCATGCTGGTCTTTGTGGAGCCCATCAGGCTGGTCTCAAGCTCTACGATCAGATAAAAAGGTTAGGTTATTATTGAACTACCATGGTGGCTGACGCAATACAATTTGCTAAACGTTGCCAACAATGCCAAGTTCATGGAGATTATGTACACATGCCTCCAGAATGGCTACATCCTACAGCGATCTCATGGCCCTTCGAAGCCTGGGGTATGGACATCATAGGTCCTATCTCTCCCCTGTCAAGCAAAGGTCATCGTTTCATCTTCGCCGCTACGGATTATTTCTCCAAGTGGTCAGAAGCATTTGCGTTCAGTGAAATGAAGACCTCGTCAGTCCTTCAATTCTTACGAACTAACATCATTTGTCGCTTCGGCATACCTAAAAGATTCGTCCATGATAACGTACCACAATTCCGGGATCACAGATTCTACAGGTTCTGCGACAAATACAAAATCCAAAGTTGTCCTTCGACTCCGTATAACCTGGCAGCGAATGGACTAGCAGAAGCCTTCAACAAGACACTCTGCAAAATTCTTAAGAAAATGGTCTCTACTCACAAAAGAGACTGGAGCGACAAACTGCCTAAAGCTTTATGGGCCTACCGGACTACCGTTCGAGGACCAACCCATAGCACACCATTCTCCTTGGTCTATGGATGTTAAGCAGTTGTCCCCCTAGAGGTACAAATTCCTTCTTTAAGGGTATTTATACAAAATTAAATGACGCAAGAAAGCAACGTCAAATTGAGACTCCAAGAACTGGATAATCTCGATGAAAGACGACTCGAAGCTCTACAAAGCGTTGAGCTTTACCAAGCATGCATGGCAGGATCTTTTGACAAAAGAGTCAGGCAACGCGCCCACAAAAAGGGTGACTTGGTTCTTGCGGTGAAAAGGCCAATGGTTTTTGCCCACAATCCAAAGGCAAATTCGAACAAAAATGGGAGGGACCCTTCGTCATCGACAAAGTCTTCTCCAATGGCGCATATGCTCTTCTAAACATGGAAGGTGACAAATGTATGCTGCCCATCAATGGCAAGTCCTTGAAGCGGTACTACTCTTGAAGACTTTCTACATCGGGTCAAAGTGATGCCTACATGGCCAAAGACTATTCCTAGGTACTTGCTCGTCAAACCCACCCCTTTTAGAGTTTTCATCCCCATGTTGAGATTTCTAAAAAGCCGAAAACAATGCTTACTTTCAATGTTTCATTGTTAAAAAAAAAAAAATCAAACCCAAAATCCAAGTTTCGGAGCCTCTTCCTTAACTTGACCAAAACTTTCAATCCTTGAACCCAAAATTCATGGTTTGAACAAAAATCAGAACTTAGGAATTTCCACCCTAGTCCACCATGACTTTTACCACCAAAAATGGTTTTGAGTCAAAATTTACGACCCTCGTGTCTTTAAACAAAAAATGGTTTTACAAAAAACCGTGGGGAAGCGACATTTAGTCGATAGTCACACAAAACCCAAAAATCGGAAGGATGTGAACCCCATTCGATACTTCCAAAACCTCAAAATCGCAAGAAAGCGACACCTCATCGATACTTGCAAAATTTCAAAATAATCATGGAGAGACAACGTTTCAGTTGATATCCACAACCCAAATTTCAAAACAAAAAAAACAAAGGTTCGAAAAAACCTCAAATTTCAAAAATCGTGGGGAGGCGACATTCCATCGATACCCACAAAACCAAAATTTTGAGAAAAAAGCAAGGAGGCGACATTCAGTCGATACTTGCACCCAAATCCGCGAGGAAGCGACATTCCATCGATATTCGCAACCGAATGAGCAAGGAAGCGACATTCCATCGATACTTGCAATACCATTCAGCAGGGAGGCGACTCTTAGTCGATACTTGCATTTTTGAAAACCAAAAACCTGGCTCTCACGGCAAAACCCGACTTTCACGCCAAAACCAGGCTTTTATGCCAAAAACCTGGCTTTCATGCCAAAAACCAAAATCTGGCTTCCATGCCAACAAAACAAAAGCCTGGCTTCCATGCCAACAAAACAAAAACCTGGCTTTCATGCCAAAAATAAAAAATCTGGCTTCCATGCCAACAAAACAAAACTTGGTTTTCAAAAAACTTGGCTTCTATGCCACAAAATCTGGCTTTCATGCCAAACAAACAAAAATCGGCTTCCATGCCACAAAACAAAATTTGGCTCCCATGCCACAAAATCTTTGGCTTCTATGCCACAAAACCAAAACTTGGCTTTCACGCCACAAAAATTGGCTCTCATGCCAAAAACCGGCTTCCATGCCACAAAACAAAAACTTGGCTTTCACGCCACAAAAATCAGCTCTCATGCCAAAAACCGGCTTTCATGCCAAGAAAAATTTTGGCTTTCACGCCATCCAAAATTCGGCCTTCAAGCCATCTCAAAAATCAGGTTTTTTGCCACAAAATCTGGCTTTCATGCCTAAAAACAACCATTTGACAAAAGATTTTCACAAAATGACAACCCCTTGATCAATTTTTCAAACAAACCATTCCCATTCAATTCTTGCTTATGTTTTCATCAAAAGTGAACTTAAGTGAAATAAGGGGATACAAAAAAAAAAAAAAGTGCCAAAAATGTTTATACATGGCGGTACCAAAAGAAAAGAAGAAAAAGTTTGTTATAAATCAGGAGGCTAGTCCGACATGGTCTTCAGCCATAGGCTTAACTCCTTAAGCAAACACTTGGCCTTAGCCTCCAAAGCTTCGAGGCCACGTTTCTTTAGAATCTTCCCATAAAAAGCAGTAGGCCGTCACGATCCATCCTCAATACGAGGAAGCTCTTCCCAAAGAATCTGCCATTGTTCATATTCTTAAGTCTTCCTCTGGAGATTGCTTTCGACCTCCTCAACTTGGTGAATGAGAGTCCTCTCTCTATCACGAGCTTTTAAATTGACAGTCCACTTGGTAGCGGCTTGTTCTTCCAATAGCTCAAGGCGCTGTCTGGCTTTGGTGACCTCCCTATCAAGGCGGTGCTGGTCCTGTGTCAGCTCAATAATAGCCAACTCGGTGACGTTCCTCTCCCGAACGAGCTGCTTCCGAGTCCGCGAGATCTCCTTCAAATCAGATTTGACCTCGCTGGAAGGCTTCAAAAACATCTCGTTGAAGAAATCATCATTCGGAAAGCTCTTGGTCTCAGTCCACTTGTTGCCTAGAGCGATGACTTCATCAACAAAAGCCTTGGCATCTGTAATGTCCAGACTGACTTCTTCGCTATCGGCAAGAATGTCCTGCACGTGCTTCACCATGCCAAAACCTGCCTCCAAATGGCCAGAAGAAAGAGTCTCGACCCATGAGCTCAAGACTCTCTTCAACACCTTCCTCGCAAACTGACGGGATGGCTCAAATGAAGACTCGCCATGCTCCGTTGGTCGACTACCCGTGTCAGGCACCGTTTGAAGAGTAATCAAGAAGCGCCTTCCAATCGGAGCCGCTGGGGAAGGAATATCAGTAGGCGGACTCGCCTCCGCCTCATCAAAATTGGTGGAAGAAGCCCCTACTCCTGGATCGGTCATAGGTACCCCCTGCTCTGGTTCTGAAAAAGATAGAGGAACTTCTTGTCACCTCACAACCTGCCAATGAAAAATGAAAAAGGTATGAATATAATCTTGTCAAAAATCAAAATATCAAGATTATCATTACAAAGTACCTTCTTCGACGACTGGTGGAATGCTTTCTGCCTCCATGAGCTCATCCGAAACATCATCAAAAGTTGTGTCCATGGATGGCTCAAAGTCGTCGGAATCCTCTGGCAAGTCAGCTGGCAAAATATATATATATGTCAGCAAGTGGCGGTAAAAAAAAAAAAAAGAAAAAGAAAAAGAAAAAAAATCACACCAGGAGATTCTGAATCTATTTCAGAATCTCTGGGTTCTTCCTCAGATGCCACGATAGGATCCGTCACCGCCTCATCGGTCGGAACCTCGGGCATCATCAAACCATCATCTTCTGCCAAAAGAAAGAAAGCAGTAGATCAAAACAAAAGCTCTCATGAAAGAAAAGAAACAGAAAGAGAAAAGGGAAAAGCATACCATCATCAATGGTCTCTTCCCCTCGGCTTCTTTTCTCTGGAGGCTCGTCATCATCCCCTGATGCCTCCTCAACAATGGTGGAAGGAATTTCCAGATCAGGAGAACTTTCGTGCCGCCTCTGACTTCGGCGGTGTCCCCTTCTCCTCTTGCTCCTATGGGACGAACTGCTGGAAGCACCCTCCCCACCATCAAAATCAGGCCTCTCGCCAGAGTCCTCACTGGACGGTCTGCTCTTGCCAGTAGACTCCATGGAAGCCTTTGCTCGTTCTGCTTGTATCCAAGCAGCAACCTCAGCCTCCTCCTCGGCAAGCTGTTCCAAGACCTCACCAGGTATCTCTTGTGCAGCTCCCGATCTGATGACGTCATGTTCCTCGAGAAAACCTGTTCTGTGCCTTTCTCCAGAAAGGAAAGCCAGAACTTCTTCTCGCGCGGACGCCGTCTGACTTCCCAAGGCCCTTCACGGAAGACTGTTTTACATCAAGCTCTTTCTTGGAAAGCCCCCAGTACGCTGAAAAGCTCTCCACAAACCATTTTGTGAAGCCAGCAGTCCAGAAAGTAGGCAACTCAGGATAAGAAATCAGGGCAGTAGTGTCTTCCGCGCTATAAAAGGCCCATGCATTTCTCCCCTCCTGCAGACCTCCAAAACGCTTCACCTTGCTCGAAGGCGCTCCAACAACGCCTTGAGAGAAGCCCAACTGCATGGCAAAACGCGAGGGAACATACGGCTGGATGTCGACGAAAAGTTGTTTGCGGTACACCATCATGCCGACACGTATGTCAAAAAGCCAACTCCTCTCGGTATTTGTCAAAGAATAGTGTCTCCTAGACCCTGCCCTGGTCGAATCACGGGAGACACCAAAATCAAAAGCCTTCTTCCTCAAACCCGGAGAAAGCTTCACTGAAGACTGCCCCATCTCGACGTCCTAGAATCGTCGGATCCTAAAGCGGACAGATAAAAGAGATTCGGAAATAGGCTTCCCTCTAGCCAACCAAATCATAAACGGGTCATCGTCCTGAGCAGCACCTAATCGGTGGAAACTGGGACAGTGGTATACATACCACGAGTAGAAAATGTGGGCTGAAAATACCCTCTTCATGGGAAGCCCAAGCCGAACCAAGAAAGCAGCAACCTGCAGTTCGGTACACAAATAGGAGTAAAGAGCAGGCACCAAAGCAAGCCGCTCTCCAAACGCCATCTGACAAGCCGGAAAAATGCAATGCGGCCTGATGTGCGTTCCATCTCCTCCAGCAAAAACAGCCTCACCCAGCCAATAAGTGAGGTAGACAGCGAGATCTCTCCGCAGCGCAATGTTAGAATGAATGGCGTCTGTGCTTGCTAAGAATACCCTCAAATTCTCTCGCATGACGGAGATCTTCTTCGAATCTGGGTTCTTAGCCCTGGCTTGCTGGGTCGTACTCTCAGAAGACTCCCCGCTGTCAAAGAAGTTGGAAGACAAAAAGCTACCACTCCTCTAACTGCTACACCGGACATTCGAGCCCTCCTTCTCCTTAAGAAAATCATAGAAGGCGACGAGCTGAAAGTACAAAAGCCTGAACTCCTCAGACTGCTCCTCAAGGACGCTGTCGATAGGCATAAACTCCTCATAGAGATTGCCGAGGATAGGCAGCCCAGTGATGGCACTCAGTTCCTTTAAAGAAAAACCAATCTCACCATTCGTGACAACGAAGGTGTTGGTTTGTGGAAGGAACGACTCCAGCATGGCCATAAAGGCCTCATCGAAGAAAACCACGGTTCGCTGAAAAGCGCGAACCGCATCAAAAATCTCGGCCTCCTTCAGAATGGCACCGCCAACCTGCAGGATGTGATCAGTCCACGACTCCGAACTCGAGTCAGCACTGAAACGGCCATGAAGTCGAAAAGGCTTCACCCAATTGCTGCCATCGCCCTTGAAAATGCCAAGGCCCACCAGTCTCAAATTGACCGAAGAATGGTCTGAACCTTGGTAGCCGCTGGCCGGCATCAAAATGTCCATACGGGCAGGCGACTTCTCTGCAAAACCAAAAGGGCCACCAACAAAAACCTCGGTCTTAATCACATTTGTCCTCTTCACCCAGCTTAGAGGATCTTCCCTCTTCGAGCATGTGAAGGAAAGGCTCATGATCGAGATTGTTCGATCGAAGGACGACCGGGTAGAAACAGTTCTCTTCTCACCATCAACTGTGAAAGAGAACTGAAAACATCTCCTTTGGTATGTTGAATCGTCGGGGACGGCATCACCAAAGAAGAAGGTAGGCTTGGGCACAATGCTCTGATGGTCCGTGACCCAAGGACGGTTGCTTACCATAATCTTATAATACTCCTAATCCTTGAGGGCAATCAAATGTTGCCTCATCTCATCTCGGTTGAGCGAGTCACACTCTTCCAAGTTCCTTTCAACATACTGAACCTCCTCCCAGACCTGCTGTACAGCCGCATTAGAGGATCTGGTAGAACGGCGAGGCGCATCAGTGACCGGCTCCTTACTCTTGTTCGTTCTTGTCGCGACCCCGGACCGGGGGTCCCGGGACCGCGACGGGGGTGGTGTAGATGATGAACCACCCCTTGTAATGATTGTAAGTTTCTTTAATTTCCCACAGGTTTCCGCGGTGAGGATTCCTCATACACTCATAGAACATTTATATTGGTGCGGAAGCGTGTAGCAAATCAGATTCATATTCATAACCCAATCATATCAAATAAGACAGATGTTACACATGTATGACATGATGTCAGAGTGAGCAATGATATCTTAGCATTCCCAAAACATTAAGTTAAAGTTTAACAAAAGATCAAGTTAAATAACATTCCCCAAAATAAAGGCCAACAAAGGCCAATACAACCCAAAAGTATAAAACAATATCATTCTCAAAATTCCCAAAATGTTCGCAGCTCCGAGCTAAACCGAATGTCTACATGACATCGTCAGCTTGCCATTCCACTAAACGTTGCGGTTCACCGACCGCCTCCTCTGGCTCCTCCTCAAAGGCACTAACGGGAGCTGGACCTGAGTACCACAAAAATGGGTCAGACACGACGGTCTGGCAGGTGGGTGAATAGATATACCAATAAAGAAATCAAAACATATCATAGTTGTAACAAAAACTGTCATAAAACAAGATGCATAGTTCATTTGAAGTAAAGATGCAATATAAATCATGCGGGGTAATCAAGGTACAGGAACTGACTAGGTGGCAACCACACTGAAGCTACATCCTCTCTATCACTAAAGTGATGAGAGCACATTGCGTGCATTGGGCTCAATCACACGAAGTGACGAGAACCAATATTATAAACATATATACGTATACATATACATATAGCTAGGCAAGACCACGGCCGCGAACCGGGTAACGGGACAGTACGGGATCCAAGTTGCAACTGGCGGGAGCACAGGAGGAGACCCAAGTCAGTTGATCAGACTGACAAGGATGTCCAAGCTTAGTGGTGCCGACTCTTAGGTTACATGATAGATCAAAACATATACAAAACTATATCAATATAAAACATACGGGCATGCGGGGAATGGTGCTCGAAGGCACACATTTCAAATCATTTTCAGTTCATGCATACACGGGCTGGCAAGGCATATCGGGTGTACAAATCGGGTTTTGAGAGAAAACCAGTAGACTCGGGCTATTATACGAATAACTGAATAAAACAATGCAATAAATCCTTATGCCATTAGGGACTATGTATTGGGGCATCTATATTCAAATGACCTGTATAAGAATCTTGTATGTCTAATTTACCCTTAGTATGGTACTCGAATGATAGAGGACATACTAAGTCTCCTTATGCAAGTTGATGAATCTAAAGGTCCCAATACCCTTTCCGAAATGGTTTTTCTTTCTATGTCCATCTCCTTATGTCATCCCCTGGGTCTTTCCAAGGTGGTAGGGCATCAGAACAACCCATCCAAACCTCTAAATACCAAATCTGAAACCAATAGAAAAGACTCAGGAATTCTGGGTAAACTCGGTCACCTGTCGGTCAGATGGCGGTTAGCCGCTGGCTGACCGCGGAGCTGACCGCGACTCACCCTGCTAAAAAGTAGCATTCTGTGTTTCTAACCGCGCCTCGCGGCTACCTAGCGGTCACTGGGTTTGGGATTGGCGGTTAGCCGCGAGCTGACCGCGCGGCTGACCGCGGTTCGCCTGTCAAAATGCAGCATTCTGTGTTTCTAACCGTAGCTGGGTCGGCTAGCCGCCGGTCACCTGTCGGCTAGCCGCCGAGGTGACCGCCTGCTGACCGCCCAGCTGCGGGAACTACACATCAGGTGCAGATTTCAGTGATTTGTCTCCCAAACCATTTCTCCTTCATTCCAACCATTTCCTAACATGAAATGGGTTCATTTCCTTCCATTCAACATTTACTTCTTTCCACCAACTACCATTCCACCAATGCATTTATTTCTCCTACCCATCCAACTTCATTCAATGCAAATACAAAACTATTTAAGAGGTCATACCAACCAAAATAACTTTCATGAATGCATGCATATATTCTCCTAGAATTAACTAAGAGAAAGCCATAACAATATATATACATTTCCAAAAGCATTATAACATACTAAATCAAATGAAATGGGAATAGTAAAAATTCACATTTTTAACCAAAATAAGAACTCAATCAAATCTAATCCATTCATCCACTTGCCTTGGTCTCCAAGAATGCTAATCAAGCTCTAATCCACTATCAAGCTCAAATCTACAATCTACACACAAAATCCCCAAATACAATCATTACAAGCCCTAAAATGTCAAAATCAAGAAATAGATGGAGATAACTTCCAATAATCAAGGTGAAGCACCCCCTAGGCTAGATGAACACACAATCAAGAGATGAGAAGAAGAACTTACATGGAAAGTCCTCTAATGGCAAGAACTTGCTCAAGGGATAGCTTGGAATGGGACTCTCTCTCAAAGAAAGATATCAAGAGGAAGCTCTCAAGGAGGGGAAGAAGACTACTACCTCCATTTTGCCTTTAGCAAGAGATTTGAGAGAGATTGAGAGATGGAGGAGCAATGAGCAAAGAAGAAGAGGAAAAACCCTAGGGCTGGGCTGGGATTTCTGGTTCTCAAGAAATTGCAAGAAGAGGAAGGGGGGGAAAAGACTCCTCCTTATATAGAAAATGGCATTGGGTCCCACAACTTAAAAGTTCAATCGAGCTAAAACATCGTTCTACGGGCTTCGAACGGATTCGACGAAGAAGGAAGAATTGATCGTCGAAATTTCTACTTTCCAAAAAGTATATATTTTACTAGTTTCGGAGACATTGAAAATTGTGTCCAGATTTTGTGTAAAAAGACTGTTTTACCCCTATCAATGGCAAAGTAGGGTTTAGAGGTCTCGAATCGAAACGGAGCAAATACGAAAGTTGTCAGGAATCATAAAATACATTCAACGGAGTAATTTACCGATTTCCAGAATTAACAAATAAACCCCAAACTAATCAAGACACACTAAAAAGGAACCCCCAAAGGGCCCCACTAGATCAAAAGAGTTCCCAAAATTATCCAAAGCTATAAAAAGCTATTCTAATCCAGATTTAACTAATTTCCACTAATCTCACTTATAACTAAAACACGTCTTAATTAACACTAATCGGAAACTCTCGGGGCGGGGTCTTACATCCTCCACCCCTTAGGGCATTTGGTCCACCAAATGAAATAAAATAACTAACCTCGGGTAGTAGATGCGGATACTTCTTCTGAACTTGATCCCGTAATTCCCACGTTGCCTCTTCAGGTCCGTGATTTTCCCAGAGCACTTTCACCCATTGTATAGTCCTTGTCCTCAGTTCTTGTTCCTTCGTATCAATGATTTGAATAGGCTTCTCGACATAGGTGGCATCTTCTCTGATCTCTAATGGTTCATGACGTAGTACATGTGACGGATCGGGGACGTACTTTTTCAACATAGACACATGGAACACATTGTGTACGCCGGAAAGCTCAGGTGGTAAGGCTAATCTGTAAGCCACGTCACCAATCTTGCTCATGATATCGTAGGGTCCAATGTATCTCCGAGATAGTTTGCCTCTCTGTCCAAATCTCAAAGTTCCTCCAGTAGGTGACACCTTCAAGAAAACCTTATCTCCTTCCTTAAAATGTAAGTCCCTGCGATGAGAGTCTGCATAACTCTTCTGTCTACTCCGGGCTACTTTCAGACGTTCCTGGATCAACTTGACTTTGTCGCTGGTTTCACTCACCATAGTCGGTCCATGAAAACTGCGAACACCTACTTCTTCCCAACAAACTGGAGTTCTACACCTCCTACCATACAATGCCTCAAAAGGCGCCATCCCGATGCTCGAATGATAACTGTTGTTGTAGGCGAATTCGCAAAGTGGTAGGGTCTCATCCCATTGAGTCTTGAAATCTAGTACACACGCTCGAAGCATATCTTCAAGGGTCTGAATTGTTCTTTCCGACTGACCATCTGTTTGTGGGTGAAACGCTGTGCTGAACTGAAGCTTTGTTCCCATAGACTCATGCAAAGTCTTCCAAAATCTCGAGACGAATCTGCTATCTCTATCTGAAGTAATGGAGACTGGCTGCCCATGACGGCTGACAATCTCGTTGACAAACAACTCTGCGAGAGGTAACATATGCATTTTCTTTCCGGTCTTCATAGGAATAAAATGAGCTGATTTGGTGAGACGGTCCACAATTACCCATATGGAGTTATTCCCTTTTCTGGTCCTTGGCAATCCCGAGATGAAATCCACGGTGATATGTTCCCATTTCCACTCTGGGATCTCTAATGGCTGCAACAACCCTGGAGGTCTCTGATGCTCTGCTTTTACCAACTGACACGTCATACATCGGGAAACGAAAGCTGCTATTTCCCTCTTCATGTTGTTCCACCAAAATCTGCCTTTCAAGTTTTGATACATCTTCGTGCTACCCGGATGCATAGAGTATTTCGTACTGTGCGCCTCTGTCATAATATCGTTCTTCAAATCTTCAATATTGGGCACGCATAGACGATCACGATAGAATAAGACTCCATCCACAATACGGAAATCAGGACGTTCTGCTATATGCTCTGAAATCTTGGCTAACTCTGGATCTTGCAATTGGTCGTCCTTGATCTTCCGAATGAACGAGGGTTCAGACACTGACATGTTGGCTAACATCACTCCCTCGCTTAGGGGCTGAAAATCTACCCCCAACTCTTCAAATTGCTGAAAGAAGCACGTAACTCTTAGGCTCGCCACACTGGCTGACTTCCTACTCAAGGCATCGGCTACTACATTTGCCTTTCCCGGGTGGTATTTGATCGGAAAATCGTAATCTTTGATGTATTCCATCCATCTTCTTTGTCTCATATTCAATTCCTTCTGAGAGAACAAATATTGTAAGCTGCGGTGATCAGAGTGGACTTCGAATTTCTCTCCGTAGAGGTAATGTCTCCACATCTTTAGCGCAAAAACGACCGCTGCTAATTCCAGATCATGCGTTGCATAGTTCTTCTCGTGGTACTTCAACTGACGGGATCCATAAGCAATGACTTTTCTATCTTGCATCAACACACAACCGAGTCCTATATTCGAAGCATCTGTAAAGATGGTGTAACCGCCGCTCCCGGATGGTAAAGTGAGGACGGGTGCTGAAGTTAATCTCTTTTTCAGCTCTTGGAAGCTGGCCTCACATTGGTCTGTCCACACATAAGGTGCATTTTTCTTGGTCAACTTTGTCAATGAGGCTGCAATCGACGAAAATCCTTGCACAAATCTTCGATAGTAACCCGCCAATCCAAGAAAACTTCTGATTTCCGACGCGTTCTTCGGTCTTTCCCACTTCACAACTGCATCTATCTTGGCTGGGTCCACTGATAATCCTTCTTTGGAAATGATATGGCCTAAAAATGCGACTTCTTCAAGCCAAAAATCGCACTTAGTGAGCTTCGCATACAATTGATTGTCTCTTAGGAGTTGCAATGCTATCCTCAAATGCTCTTCATGCTCTTCTCTAGACTTAGAGTACACCAAAATGTCATCAATAAACACCACTGTGAATTGGTCTAAGTACTCCGCAAATATCTTGTTCATCAAAGCCATGAATACTGCTGGTGCATTTGTCAGTCCAAATGGCAACACTAGAAACTCATAGTGTCCATATCTCGTCCGGAACGCTGTCTTTGATACATCTGAATCTCTAACTCTCAGCTGATGATAACCGGATCTTAGATCGATCTTCGAAAAGTAAGCAGCACCTTGCAATTGGTCAAACAATTCATCTATCCTTGGCAATGGATACTTGTTCTTGATGGTAGCTTGGTTCAATTTCCGGTAGTCAATGCACATTCTCATGGAACCGTCTTTCTTCTTGACGAATAACACTGGAGCTCCCCAAGGTGAGACGCTTGGTCTAATAAAACCTTTGTCCAATAATTCTTGCAACTGAATCTTCAACTCTCCTAATTCAGCTGGAGCCATTCTGTATGGTGCGATAGATATCGGAGCGGTCCCTGGTAACAATTCGATGGTGAAGTCAATCTCCCTAACCGGTGGTAAACCTGGGATTTCTTTTGGAAAAATGTCTGGAAATTCGCAAACAATTGGGATCTCCTCCACCCCTTGGGACCGTTTATCCTCCGTGATAAACGCTAAATAGCATTCACATCCACTTCTCACTAGTCTATCAGCCTTCAATGCTGAGACGAATCTTGGACAAGAATTTCTCCTCTCCCCATGGAACAAAACGCCTGCTGAGGTCTCCTCTAATTTGAACGTGAGGGTCTTATGGAAACAGTCCATCGTAGCATGGTACCCTGCTAACCAATCCATTCCAAGAATAACATCAAAATCAAACATCTCTAACAGAATGAGATTCGCCGGTAACACCACATCTCCTATCTTAATAGCACATCTAGGATAATACTTCCTACACACAACTTGTTTGCCTACGGGAGTGGACACTGTCAACACATACTCAAGTTCTCTAGCAGGCATATCAATCAACTTAGAAAATTTTGGAGACAAGAAGGAGTGCGTAGAGCCAGGGTCAAACAAAACTTTAGCTTCAAATCCACAAACTAGGAGTGTACCTTCCACCACGTTATCTGCTGCCTCTGCATCAGCTTGGTTAATTGCATACACTTGTCCTCGCTGCTGAGGCCTATTCTGAGTCTGTTGCTGCCTTCCTTGCTGTGCATTCCTATGCTGCTGAGGAGGACGCTGATTCTGATTCTGTCCTTGCTGACGAGCTTGATGCTGCTGTGGAGGTCTATATTGTTGTTGTGGAGCCTGTTGCTGGAGTGGCCTGGGTTGGTTCTGCACAGCTAATGCATTCTGAGGTGGTGCATGGCGCTGTGTTCCTTGTTGTTGCTGGTTCTGCCTGTTGTTACCTTGCCCAGCTTGCCTTGGGCAGTCTTTGAGCTGGTGTGCCATGGATCCACATCTGAAACATGCTCCCGTAATCGTACGGCATTGAGCACTCTCGTGGTTCTTCCCACAATGAACGCAAACTAGAGCATTCTGCACGTTTTGTTCTTGCCTCTGTCGCTTGTTCTGATGGTTCCTTGGTTGGTGATTCTGTTGGTGAGCTGGCGCCTTTCCTTGGATCTTAAGGATCTTGTTGTTCAGGTTCTCGAATTTGTAGGCCCTTCTCACAGCCTCTTCAAAGGTGACAGGTGGTACAACACCCGTGGCATCCCTTTCAATGATCGGGTTGAGTCCTCCGAGGAACCGCATTATCTTCTTCTCCACCGTGTCAATCAACTCGGGGGCATATCGAGACAACCTCTCAAACTTCGTGAGGTACTCTTGCACCGTTGTGTTACCTTGTACGAGCTGTTGGAATTCGATGGCCTTCTGTCTCTTAACATGTGTCGGTACATACTTGTCACCGAATTGTCTCTTGAAACTTGCCCAAGCATCTGCGTCTGCTATAGTCCTATACTCAGCCTTGATCGTCTTCCACCATATGTCCGCTAGGCCGGTGAACATGGAAGCGGTGAGTTGCACTTGCTGTCTACCGGTACATCGGAATATCTCGAAGATGTTCTCCGTCTGCTCCAACCAGTCGTCTGCAGCTAGTGGGTCCTCATGCCCAGTGAACTCCTTGGGACCCCTCTTCCTAAACTTCTCGTACAGCACATTGGGATCATGATCCCTATTGTTGATGACGATCTGAGTGCCTGGAGGTTGCGCTGGTGCTGGTTCAGGTCTCCTTTCCAACACCTCTAACAACTGCCTTTGCATCATGGCCATCTCCCTAGCGTGCTCTTCATCCTTCCTGGCCATTTGTTCTTGCAATCTCGCCTGATTTTCATTGGCTTGACGTTGCTGGTCAAGCATGGCATGCATCATCTGTTGGAATTGATTCTGCATGTTTGGATCCGGTATGCCGTTTCCTAGTGGCCCGGTGTGTTCACTATTGCTTGCGGTGGGATTGTCGGTTACGGGTCTTTTTCGAGGTGGCATATCACTGCAAAACAAATTGTTAGCATAGAAGTCATATAAGGGTCACACATTGCTCACACGAGTCTAACTAGCGAAAAGTCTAACAAGAAGTCTAACGGATCCTCGCCACGTCCTTAGGATTTCTAGTTTCTTTTAATTGCCTGAAACACGTCTTGCTTTGATACCAGCCTGTCGTGACCCCGGACCGGGGGTCCCGGGACCGCGACGGGGGTGGTGTAGATGATGAACCACCCCTTGTAATGATTGTAAGTTTCTTTAATTTCCCACAGGTTTCCGCGGTGAGGATTCCTCATACACTCATTGAACATTTATATTGGTGCGGAAGCGTGTAGCAAATCAGATTCATATTCATAACCCAATCATATCAAATAAGACAGATGTTACACATGTATGACATGATGTCAGAGTGAGCAATGATATCTTAGCATTCCCAAAACATTAAGTTAAAGTTTAACAAAAGATCAAGTTAAATAACATTCCCCAAAATAAAGGCCAACAAAGGCCAATACAACCCAAAAGTATAAAACAATATCATTCTCAAAATTCCCAAAATGTTCGCAGCTCCGAGCTAAACCGAATGTCTACATGACATCGTCAGCTTGCCATTCCACTAAACGTTGCGGTTCACCGACCGCCTCCTCTGGCTCCTCCTCAAAGGCACTAACGGGAGCTGGACCTGAGTACCACAAAAATGGGTCAGACACGACGGTCTGGCAGGTGGGTGAATAGATATACCAATAAAGAAATCAAAACATATCATAGTTGTAACAAAAACTGTCATAAAACAAGATGCATAGTTCATTTGAAGTAAAGATGCAATATAAATCATGCGGGGTAATCAAGGTACAGGAACTGACTAGGTGGCAACCACACTGAAGCTACATCCTCTCTATCACTAAAGTGATGAGAGCACATTGCGTGCATTGGGCTCAATCACACGAAGTGACGAGAACCAATATTATAAACATATATACGTATACATATACATATAGCTAGGCAAGACCACGGCCGCGAACCGGGTAACGGGACAGTACGGGATCCAAGTTGCAACTGGCGGGAGCACAGGAGGAGACCCAAGTCAGTTGATCAGACTGACAAGGATGTCCAAGCTTAGTGGTGCCGACTCTTAGGTTACATGATAGATCAAAACATATACAAAACTATATCAATATAAAACATACGGGCATGCGGGGAATGGTGCTCGAAGGCACACATTTCAAATCATTTTCAGTTCATGCATACACGGGCTGGCAAGGCATATCGGGTGTACAAATCGGGTTTTGAGAGAAAACCAGTAGACTCGGGCTATTATACGAATAACTGAATAAAACAATGCAATAAATCCTTATGCCATTAGGGACTATGTATTGGGGCATCTATATTCAAATGACCTGTATAAGAATCTTGTATGTCTAATTTACCCTTAGTATGGTACTCGAATGATAGAGGACATACTAAGTCTCCTTATGCAAGTTGATGAATCTAAAGGTCCCAATACCCTTTCCGAAATGGTTTTTCTTTCTATGTCCATCTCCTTATGTCATCCCCTGGGTCTTTCCAAGGTGGTAGGGCATCAGAACAACCCATCCAAACCTCTAAATACCAAATCTGAAACCAATAGAAAAGACTCAGGAATTCTGGGTAAACTCGGTCACCTGTCGGTCAGATGGCGGTTAGCCGCTGGCTGACCGCGGAGCTGACCGCGACTCACCCTGCTAAAAAGTAGCATTCTGTGTTTCTAACCGCGCCTCGCGGCTACCTAGCGGTCACTGGGTTTGGGATTGGCGGTTAGCCGCGAGCTGACCGCGCGGCTGACCGCGGTTCGCCTGTCAAAATGCAGCATTCTGTGTTTCTAACCGTAGCTGGGTCGGCTAGCCGCCGGTCACCTGTCGGCTAGCCGCCGAGGTGACCGCCTGCTGACCGCCCAGCTGCGGGAACTACACATCAGGTGCAGATTTCAGTGATTTGTCTCCCAAACCATTTCTCCTTCATTCCAACCATTTCCTAACATGAAATGGGTTCATTTCCTTCCATTCAACATTTACTTCTTTCCACCAACTACCATTCCACCAATGCATTTATTTCTCCTACCCATCCAACTTCATTCAATGCAAATACAAAACTATTTAAGAGGTCATACCAACCAAAATAACTTTCATGAATGCATGCATATATTCTCCTAGAATTAACTAAGAGAAAGCCATAACAATATATATACATTTCCAAAAGCATTATAACATACTAAATCAAATGAAATGGGAATAGTAAAAATTCACATTTTTAACCAAAATAAGAACTCAATCAAATCTAATCCATTCATCCACTTGCCTTGGTCTCCAAGAATGCTAATCAAGCTCTAATCCACTATCAAGCTCAAATCTACAATCTACACACAAAATCCCCAAATACAATCATTACAAGCCCTAAAATGTCAAAATCAAGAAATAGATGGAGATAACTTCCAATAATCAAGGTGAAGCACCCCCTAGGCTAGATGAACACACAATCAAGAGATGAGAAGAAGAACTTACATGGAAAGTCCTCTAATGGCAAGAACTTGCTCAAGGGATAGCTTGGAATGGGACTCTCTCTCAAAGAAAGATATCAAGAGGAAGCTCTCAAGGAGGGGAAGAAGACTACTACCTCCATTTTGCCTTTAGCAAGAGATTTGAGAGAGATTGAGAGATGGAGGAGCAATGAGCAAAGAAGAAGAGGAAAAACCCTAGGGCTGGGCTGGGATTTCTGGTTCTCAAGAAATTGCAAGAAGAGGAAGGGGGGAAAAGACTCCTCCTTATATAGAAAATGGCATTGGGTCCCACAACTTAAAAGTTCAATCGAGCTAAAACATCGTTCTACGGGCTTCGAACGGATTCGACGAAGAAGGAAGAATTGATCGTCGAAATTTCTACTTTCCAAAAAGTATATATTTTACTAGTTTCGGAGACATTGAAAATTGTGTCTAGATTTTGTGTAAAAAGACTGTTTTACCCCTATCAATGGCAAAGTAGGGTTTAGAGGTCTCGAATCGAAACGGAGCAAATACGAAAGTTGTCAGGAATCATAAAATACATTCAACGGAGTAATTTACCGATTTCCAGAATTAACAAATAAACCCCAAACTAATCAAGACACACTAAAAAGGAACCCTCAAAGGGCCCCACTAGATCAAAAGAGTTCCCAAAATTATCCAAAGCTATAAAAAGCTATTCTAATCCAGATTTAACCAATTTCCACTAATCTCACTTATAACTAAAACACGTCTTAATTAACACTAATCGGAAACTCTCGGGGCGGGGTCTTACAGTTCTGGAGGAACTACCTGCAAAGGATGGAAAGGAAAAAAAAAATCAATCATCAAAATGACAAAATTTTGCTAAAAAATCTAGTGAAATTTTGGCATGATTCCGGGGCAATTCCGAAGAAAAGGGAAACACCCCGTAAGAAATAGGAGCTTGAAGATGGGCTCAACATCACTGCAAGCCCATAATCATGGAAAATTCTCAAAGAATGCTCGAACTCAAACATTGCTGCGAGATCAAGCCAAAGCTTCTCAAATATCCGCAAGATCGGAAAAGGGCTCAACATTGCTGCGAGCTCCAGAATCCAAAACTTGCAAAGCTCCTCAGAAAATCCCCGCAAGACGAAGAAAGGGCTCAACATTTCTGCAAGCTCCAAATCCCAAGACTTGCGAAAAGATTGCTAGGTGTGCACTATCATACTTCCAATTCCATTTTCTAAAAAAAAAAATGCATAGAAGGAAAGTTGTCATGCATGCGCATCTCAAAAAAAAAAAAAAAAAGAGAAAATCTCTTTTAAAAAAAAAAGAGAAAGAAGAAAAAAAAAATTTTGCCCACAGGCCACGTGGCCATACGGCCATGACCGTACAGTCTTGTCCGTACAGCCACAAAAAAAAAAAAAAAAAGAAACCGTGAGAAAAAAAGAGAAAGAAGAGCCACGGTAAAAAAAAAAAAAAAAACAAAAGAGAGAAAAAACCGTGCAAAAAAAGAGAAAGAAAGAAAAAAAAAGACATGCAAAAAAAAAAAAAAACAGAGAGAGATGCACGTGAAAAAAAGAAGAGAAAGAAAAAGAAAAGAAAAGAAAATGAAAGAATGAAAATCTTTTTCTATTCCTACATGGGTTTTCTTAAGGAAAAAAAGAAGAAACTTACTTGAAGCCATTGATGGAGAAGAAGAAGAAAAGGCTTGAAGATCTTTGAAGAAGAAGAAGAATTCTTGATCTTGGAGCACTCTTGAAGGTTCTTGCAAAAAGAGAGCAATAGCAACAAGAGATCCAATCCCCTTGCTTTTATAGAAGAAAGCAAACCAAAAGAGGAAAGGAGGAGAAAAGAAAGGAGGTAAGTGCTACAAATTAGCAAACTTCCTAAAAGAAAAGAATTATGGGATATTCTTTCCCAATGAGGAGATCTTTTGAGAAATTCTCTCCAAAAAGAGAGGGATTATGAGAAACTTTCTCCCAAAGAAAGATACTTTGAGAAAATCTCTCCCAAAATCAAAGAAACTTGAGAGATTCTCTCCAAGTAAGAATATTTTTAGATATTCTCTACCAAAAAGAGATATTTTTATATATTCTTAACAAAAATGACACCACATGAGATCTAAGCCATCTTTAAAGCTTAAGGTCCCATGGGTTAGCCCACATGAGCCAGGTTTGACCACCTAGGCACTAAAAGTGGCTTTTAGTCAAAATTCCTCTTACCAAGAGCATACAAAAATGGTTCCATGCCTCCTTTGAGTTGATTGGACCATACAGAAAGAAAATTCAAGCCTCATGAGTTTCCAAAAATCCAAACCATCCCACCTCATGAACCAAATTAAGCCAAAACCTTGAAATTGACATTCCACAAAAACCCAAACTACTCCAACGGACCCAAAGTTGTCCCAAAGAGTGGCCAAAATCCAAACCATGGTCTCGTAACTCGCCACATACAGCTTGTTGGGTCACAAGGCCAAAACCAAAACCAAATCCCGGTCCCCTAACTTGCCACATACAGCTTGTTAGGTCACAAGACCAAAATCAAAATTCAAAACCCAACCCCCTAACCTGCCACATATAGCTTGTTAGGTCACAAGGTCAAAAACCAAAAACCTTCTTGACCGCCTGATGCGCAACACAAAGCCTTTAGGTTCACATGGTCAAAAAGAAACTCCAAAACCCAAAAACCCAACCCAAATGTCGTTTTCAAAATTTTTCCTTCAGATGGTACGTGATGTCTCTCACTGCCATAAAATTCCCTTGGAAACTCAAAAGGCTACACTATCAAGGAAAATGCCCAGAGACTCTTGGTCAAGTCAGAAGTTCTCCTTCAAAGTTTTCTTCGAGGCACATCGACTGCAAAGGCTATCCAATTCGTCGCTGTACCTCGAGGGGGCATTTGTTGACACCAAAAATGTCACTTTGCCTTAATCAACATCAAAAGCTATATGAAACCGCATCCTACTACAAACAGGCAAAGATGCTTCAAGCATCAGATCTTGGCAAAACCAAACAAAAACTACAAGATCTTTCAAAGTAGCCAAAAAAAGGGTACACATGAAGTTTCGGGCCATTTCGACACCATTTGGCCTAACTTCAATCCTCCAACAGCTGAGCGGGAGCTCCCGACGGCGACAGTGTCAAAAACATCAAATCTTCGATCAGAGCCTATTGATGGTCGCAAAATACCTCCAAAAGGCTCCATGTCAAATTTCAAGTCAAACCGACACCGTTTGACCCTCCATCAACTCTCGAACGGCGAAATCAAGCCACCCGGCGGCGAGAACCTCTGATGCCGCCACTCATCAAACAAAACACATGAGTAGCTTCTGCATGCTTCCAAAGGGCTGCACGTCAAATTTCAGGTCATTCCGACAACGTTTGACCCGGTTTTGATGCTCAGAAGCAAAATTAAGCCTACCGGCGGCGAAGCTCCCCGGGACCATGGCACCCAAATCGGAGCTAATGGATCATCTCAAAATGAATCCAATAGGTTCCCCGTCAAATTTCAGGTCAATCGGACATCGGATGTCCGTACATCAAAGCTCGACATCTTCCGTACGGTGAAATCAAGTAAAGCATCGACGGGACCCCAAACGGCTTCAAAACTCAAATAAAATCCCATGGTTGGTCCTATCTAATGCCCAAGAAGCTTCACCTCAAATTTCAGGTCATTCCGACATCGTTTGACCCAGTTTCAACTCTTGGCGGAAAATCGGCTACAAAGTCTTCGACTTTTCCAAAAAATAGGAAACTTTGTGCTCTGATTTGCACATTCTTTCGACAGGTTTTCTTCAGAGGAATCAAGCCAATAAATGAGGAGAAATTTCAAAGAAAAATACAGGAGAAAATAGAAGCGAAAAATCCTGAGACACGACCAAGAAACGGCGACCGGAAGGCGACCGAAAAGTGGACGAAAGTCCAAGGTCACCAGCCCCATGGTCGCCGGCGACCATGGAAATCCGGGTCGCCGAATTTCCGCTAAAAGTGTCGTTTTTCCATTCTTTTTTTAGTTTCGCGATGTTTGGCCCCTGTGATTTTCTTAAAATCTGATTTTTGAGGCATGATATCCGTCGATCTTCGTCAACATCACGGATCCGCCATTGAAATCATTTGATCATCATCGGACAATCCGAAACTGCCAACCGGCTGACCAAGAAAGCACACTTTCTGCCCGACCGATCAAGAAATTGACTGGACAGATGCTGGCGGCCCATTAGTGGCAACCAATGTCTGAATTTTCATCGTCATCCGACATCAAACAACGTATGGACCCATCGATGATCATCGCAAGAAGAATTCCAAAAGACGTGGCACGGCCCGCGACTCTTCAAGCGACTCAGCGGCCAATTAATGAAGTTAAATGACCCTTTTATGGCAACTTATTAAGGTCATTAACTCATTATTTTGAACGGCACAATCAGAAGCCAATAAATGGGAGTTACAAGTCCAATTAATCATGACAATTAACCATGTAACTCCTATCATTATGGAGATTAATCATGGTAATTAATCATGAAACTCCCATCATCATGGAGATTAAATGCCCATTATTCTCCATCGGCTAATCAAAATCCAAGAAAAAGGAGTTACAATATAAAGAATTAAATCTTGTAACTCCTCCCATCATGGAGCATTAATACCATTAATGCCCATAAAACCCTCCTAATGGCCACCAAAAGCCTATAAATAGGCGGTCATTCCAAGGAGAAAGGGTCCAAAAAAATTGTCTGAAGGGTCCAGAAAAATTGTCTGAAGTGGTCATGAAAATTGTCCGAAAAAATCATCTGAAGAGTTCTGAAGAAATTCTCCTAGAAATCTCTACACAAAAAGAAGCTCTTTTGCCTTGAAGAAACTCTGCTGCATGCACTACAAGGTGATCGAAGTCCCGTGGGGGCCCCCCCCCCCCCCCCCACAAGATCTCCTCTCTTCTTTTATCCAACATGGCCTAGATGCGGCTTTTCAGCCCGTCTACTTGGTTTTTTATTGGATATAAGACCTTCCCTTGGTCTTTGTCCTCTAAAAATCTGAGGTCCAAGCCAAGCCAAGTGAATCAAAGCATCAAGTGTTCTCATCTGAAGGACGATGGTGGAGCCCATACATGACTCGCGACCGTCGATCTGAACGAGTCCCCACGATCTCTTGAGAAGTCAGATTCCTTTTCTTACTTTTCTGTTGTATTGTGTATTTTTTTTAAAGAGACATAAAAATCACATTTCTTGTCTTCACATTTTGATGAGATTTGTAAACTGCCTTTTACGGCACAAAATCGCCTTCTACGGCACAAAACTGCCTTTCACGGCAAATTAAAAAAAATCGCCTCTCACGGCATTTTAAAATCTTGTCACTTTCTTTAAAATATATGTGCAACGGAAAGTTAGAAAAAAGTTGATTTCCTTTTCTACTTGTGAAGGTGAATCTCCGAATCACCACTTCAAATTCCAAGTAGAATAGAAAATCTGGCATACCCGTACAAAAAAATGTTGCTTGCACTTTTTTTTCTCTTCGCCCCGCCGCACCCCGGCGGACCTCGGACGGAGGAAGGCAAGAAAGAAAAAGACGGGTCCATCAGCCGGTAGACTTGATTTCATCGCGAGGAAGATGCCATGCTTTGATGTACGGTCGACCAATGTCCGATTGACTAAAAATTTGACAGGAAGCCTATTGGAGTCATTTTGAGACAATCCATTTGCTCCAATTTCAAAGTCATGGTCCCAGGGAGCTTCGCCGGCAGGAGGCTTGTTTTAGCTGCCGAGCATCAAAGTTGGGTCAAATGTTGTCAAAATGACCTGAAACTTGATGTGTAGCCCTTTGGAAGCATGTTGAAGCCACCCATGTGCTTTGTCTGATGATTGATGGCTTCGGTGGTTCTCGCCGTCGAGAGGCTTGATTTTGTTACTCAATGGTTAATAGAGGGTCAAACATTGTCAATTTGACTTGAAACTTGACATGGAGCCTTTTGAAGGTATTTTGAGACTATCCATAGGCTCTGATATAAGATTTGATGTCTTTGACACTGTTGCCTCTGGGAGAGCTGACTTTGTTGCGGTTGTTTCCTTTTTAGGCCAAACAATGTCAGAATGGCTTGGAATTTGATGTGGAGCCTCCTAGTGGCATTTTGAGGCCAACTGTGTGCTTTGTTTTGTGTATCAGGCTCTCTTGGTTCACCGCCGTCAGGAGCTCCTATTCAGCTGCTGGAAGAGTGAAGTTAGGCCAAATGATGTTGAAATGGCCCGAAACTTCATGTGTACCCTTCTTTTGGCTGTTTTGGAGGATCTTGCAGATTTTGTTTGATTCTGACAAGATCTGATGCTTGAAGGGGCATTTACCTATTTGTGGTAGGATGCGGCACCATGTAGCTTTTGATGTTGAGGAGGCAAAGTGACATTTTTGGTGTCAACACATGCATGCATCATACATTATAGCTCATGTCATCACCATCAGTAAAATTGGAATGATTACCTCTGTAAACTATGGAAATCATATACTGACAAAGAAAATATAGAATCTTTTAGTGTTTGCTCACTAAAGGTTTCCAACCCAAAATGAAACGTCGAAAGTGATTCAAGCACATTGGAGGAAATGAATGACGTAAATCTCCACAAATGACCAACAAAAGAAGACCGCGATGATCCCCAACATTGGATTTATGGAAAGCTCACGAGGTAAGTATCCCTTACTATTGTTTTTATGATTTTACCTCAGGTTTGGGAATTGAGTCACCGTAGGCCTCACTTAAGCGCTTATATTCCTTACGGCAACCATGATACAATGTTCTCGCGAATTATGGTGTTCGCCGACTCAAATCTTGACATCGGAGGACAGAATCCGTGTAACTCGAAACTCCCCCTGATAAGCACAGAAAGACGATCGAATCTATCCTAGCTTCTCATCTAAGCTTGGGTGAAGACTAAGATCCCTAGAGAGTGACGGTTATTCTGGTGACTGTCTTCCATTGATTTAGCTTTTTCAATGTGTACTTAAGTTTCAAAATCAAACACCTTTTCAAAAAAATGCATCTCATTCTCACATGCACTCATACTATTGTTTGAACTATGTTTATGATTGCCATTAAGATCACCATTATTGATAGTTAGTTTCAATCATGCCTTGAACATTCAACTGTGGATGAAAGTAAAAAGAAGTAACATATGACCATTTGAAATGAACACTATTACAAGAACAAATGAAATTCTAGTAGTGACTCGGCTAATCGAAAGAATGACTTCTAATTTAGACAACCAGGGCACAGTTCCCACCATCATCTCAAAATAAGTGACCGGGGCACAGTTCCCAACCCGTCATGTGGCAATACCAAGGGCACCATGGCACAGATCTTAGGTTTCCAATCAAATCAATAGGCACATAACTTCTTTTTTTTCTTTTTCCCCTGAACCAGAATCGATCCTACAAAAGTGAACCTCACCTTTAGAACGAGTTTATAATTGCGTACATCCGTAGATGGCCACTCCCGCTAGCTCAAAAGCTCTCGTATGTCATGAGTGGCATGTCTACTTTCTTTGGAGCAAAACCTTGCACGTGTTGTTCTCCAAAGAGAGGCATACCGTAGACACCTCATTTTGCCACTATGATAGCCTTAAATACGTATCATATATAGTAGTGCCACCATGTCCTAAACTGTACTTGGGCACACACACAGTTGCGCCAGGTCCCCGATCCCCTTAGAAATGTACTTGGGTGCATACTTAGGTGTGTCCCACTCTACTTTTTGCGGTTCCAGCCAGACCTCAGCCCAAAAAAATCCAAACCCAAACCCTACATCCATTTAATCCTAAGAGGGGACTTGGGCGCACCTGTGTGTGCACCCAACTCATGAAGCACACTCGGGTGCATCTGTGTGTGCGCCCAAGTCCACTAAAACCCTAATTCACCTTGGGATGTGTGAAGCTTCTCGAAACTCGTGCAAACAACAACCCTAACCCTTTTTGCACGCCCAAAACACCTATATTAGGATCTCTTAACCCCATTTGCAAGGAGGCTACCAAAAAGAGAGAAAAATAGAAGTAAAGGGAGAGAAAGAAAATAGCCACCATAGAGAAAGCTCTAGATCTAGAAAAAAAAGGAGAAGAAGCATTATGGTTTTTAAGATCAGCAATGGAAAAGGCTTCCGGAGGCCATGGATTTGCGCGAGAGCTTCGATTTAGGACTTGAAAGACGTAATCCAAACCAGTATTTCTAGATCAAGTCTTTTTAGCTAATATCCATCACCATTAGTAGTTTGAAACATGTAACACCCCGTACCCTAATCCCGTATTAATACTAATTAATTGCTTGGTTAGGTAATAGTTTAGTTAGTAGGTGTGTTAGAGTCTTACCGAGTCGGGTTTGGCGTAGGGATCGCGCGTGCGAAGTTTCGTGCGAGTCCGAGTGAGTTTGGATAGAGTAGGCGGCTGGTTTGCAATTTTGGGAAGTTTTCAGGGGTTTTTATGAGATTATGAGTTTTGTGAGTTTGGGTGCATTGGGTAGGTCTCGTCATTTCATGAACTTTAGTCTTCTGTCGCGTTTCGATTCGACGCGCTGAAGAGGCCCAAATAATCACTTTTAGCTTACCAAGGACTTAACCCAAATTTTACCCAAAATATCCCTTTTAATCATGTCATCAAACGGATGACTCATTCCCACCTTCTTATCTCATTCATCTTCATCTCTTTTTTTTCCATTGCTCTGTGTCTTCTTCAAGCTCTTTCTTCTCTTCACTGTTGCCTTGCCAAATACAATATTTGGAGCTCATCTTTGAGGGCTAATCCACCCATCTTCTTCATCAAGACTCCAAGACCTCAACCATACAATTTTCTAAACTTTTCATCAACACATCACTCCAAGGTACGCTTTCCAAGCTACTAGACTTAGCTAACCTTCTTCCTTTGGATTAGAATGGATTAGGGAGACTCATAGAAAACCTTTGCATTCATTTTTGTAGTGAAATTTTGGGTTGGAAACCTTTCTCTTCTCTTTGAGCTTTAGTGGAGTTTCTTCATCAAAATTCTTCTTGAAATTTTCCCTAAGCTCTTCATCAAGGCAAGTTAATATGTATATTTATGATTTGATATGTTTGTCTTTCTTTTGATTGATAATTGATGATGTTAGATGACCCTTTGCTCTTTAGATTTGTTTTAAATTGAAACATGATAATGGATTGAAATTGCTAATGAAATGGGTTAGGATTAGGATACTAATGACTTGATTAGATGTAAGATGGGGTTTTTAGGGACTTGTTGCATCTACATACATGTGGGTTTTATTATGTTTAATCAGGTGAAGAAGTTCCCAAAAACCACCCAAAAACCAAGTGGAAGGAAGCCCAGGTGCACTGCCAGTTACAGAACTGTGTTCTGTAACTGCAATGTACCCGGTCGACCGGCTGGGCACGCGGTCGACCGGGTACACAGCGCCTGGGGTCGACCGGATGGGAACCAGGTCGACCTGGTTCCCTGTGCAGACCCGGTCGACCGGGTCAACTGCAGGGAGGACTTTTTGGGTTTTTTTCCTTTTGCTCCCTTATGTTTGAGGACCTTAGGGGGAGATCTTGGTGAACCTTTTTGAGACTTGTTTGAGGACCTTAGGGGGGATCTTGGTGAACCTTTTTGAGACTTGTTTGAGGACCTTAGGGGGGATCTTGGTAAACCTTTTTGAGACTCATTGGACTACATGTGAGGACGTGTTGAGCCCATGTTCTTCACGTTAATCCGGGTGTATCGGGAATCAATTTCACTCAATCTTGAACGGTACGGGACAACAGGATACTTTTCTATATCTATGCACGAAGATCACATATTCAGGTATCGCGCACCCTAACCCTTTCGTGGACTGAGTAGAATTGTACGATGCTTCAGGTTAACAATTGACCTAGGAATTGGATCGTTTCTTGCCTTGAATTCCGGAATGTACTGTTTGGTACTGTTTACATGAGACGTTCATGTTCATTAGTTTCGTTTATTTGTTTTGTTTTGGGATCACGTTTGAGAACTTAGAATGATGAATTTAGGATCCCCTTTGATGTTTCGTTCTTTCAAAGTTTGATGGGAGTGCTGAGACTAGACGGCTTTAATTGGAAAGCTTGTTTGAGAACTACCGGTATTGATGGTTTTGACTTTGATTTGATGATGGCAAGGTAGTTCTCTTTGATTAATGAATCTTGTTCGCACAAGAAAGTCTAGCTCTTCACGATGGGTTGTTTAGGACTCTTTGTGTCAAGCACCACTCGACTGTTAACGCCCAACACAGATGGGGCACCATTCTGTGTGAGGACTTTGGATTGACCGTCTGCGCAGTACGACTTTTTATATTTTGATGGCTGTACACCATCGGATACATATTGATTGACTTTGATTACTCAGGCCTTTTGGTATCCATTTGGATTGCTTGCTTGCCGGGGTTCATCCCGTGCTACTCTACCACAACTCAGATGTTGATTCGGGAGGGTCATGTGGAACTATCCCGTGGTGTATTAGTTTATGTGGGTTGCCTCTTTGCTAGATGGTTATGTTAGTTGAGTTTGATTCAAATGCTATGCACTTTCTACGATCAGGATGCTATGCATTTCATATGATTTTGGTTGCTCGTTTACTCTTATTCGTTCTACATATCTGAATGATTCCTATATGTATTGCTTGCCGACCTTCGTGTCTGATGATGCTACTCTTGGTGCATAGGTACCGAGCTCTACTTAGCTGAGGAGGAGTTGACGGAGGAAGTTCAGGCTGATCAGCCTGATGACTTCTTGGAGTATAGTACGGACGGTATTGTATAGCCGTACTGACCCCGTACATGAGAGCCATAATGATATCTTTTGTGTAGTTTCATCTTTTGTTCTTCATCTTTAGATTAGGCCCGAGTTTTGGATGTGGCCTATTGTTGTAAATAATACTTTTGTTTAACTGTTTCAAACTTGAACTCTAGTTAATGTATGTGATCAGTCTTTGCTCTTAACTATATACTTCAAGATACCATTTGTACTATGAAGCTTCCGCTATACGTTTTATGTATTTGAGGAAATGTTTATACCTCACAGCGATCTTCGATCCATATTGGGACATGATTAGGGCACAGTGTTATTATTAATGCTGAAAATTTTTAATTAGCCCTAATTTCACGCATAAACCCCGGTTTCACGATCGGGGGCGTGACAAAACATGCTTAGGATCATCATACATCATAGATCTGCATTAATAGTAGTATTCTTGTAGTAGATCTGATATTTAGCAATCATCCATCACTAGAAACATGCTTGGGATCCTTCCTAGGTTGTAGATTTGTACCATTTTCATCATCCCGAACTCGTGATTAGAATAGATCTTGCATCCATATCATTTTTATCACGAGAATCCAAATTTGAAAAGAGAAGAAGTGCAGAAAAGCACTTGAGCACACACACCTATGCGCCCAAGTCTCTTGAGTAGGGTTTTGACCATGGTTTTCGTCTCGCACGCATTTTTGTTTCTTAAATCTAGATTTTTCTTCATATAAGTTGATATCAAGACCCCCGGATTTGTAACTTTGTGTTCTGAATGCGAAAAGCATTGAAAGAATACACAAGTATATTGCTAAAAAGAAATGAAAAAAAAAAAAGACAGTGCACTTAAGTGCCACTATGGGTGTGCCTCAGTCCCTGCCAAAGGGATCCGTCCCTCGAATCTTGATCCTCACGTCATCAATTTCAGATCTAAAAGTTCGGATCTCAGTAATTCATATTAGGACTCTGTATTTAGTCACAGAGTGTCAAAAATCGATTCGGGACATCACCAAAAATCAACAGTGCATTACAATCAGCAGGGGAGTGACATGGGCGCCACTATGTGTGCGCCCAAGTAGTTCAGAGACACTTGGGCGCCCCTGTATGTGTGCCCAAGACCCCAGTTTGCCTTCCAGCCTGCATTTCCTACATTTTGCATTTCATTTAACTTGCTACTGAATCCCTATGATGACTATGATTGATTGCTGAACTTCTAGACTTCGAATTACTGAATCATGACACTTTAGGTTAGGTTGCATTGATATTGCATGAAATACCAAAAAAAAATTACAAAAGCATAAGACTCTTCCCTCTCATCTTGCTCTTTAGTAATTAGAGAAGAGAACAAAAGGAAAATATTAAAAGAAATAGAAAAATCATAAAAGTAGATATTAAATGGATGATCATAGGTTTTTCTATTCGCACCTAAGTAAATTAATAAACTTAATCAACCCTAATTAAAACACTTAATTTAAAACATTGATGGGCTCGCTTATTCACTCACGGGACTAACGAGGTTAGCGGATGTGGGAGCCCGTGGGATCCAACCCTTTCTTGACTAGAGACAAAACGAACATCAACTTTTTTTTGTATGGGTATTCCAGATTTTCTACACTACTTGAAATTGACAAGTGGTGGTCCATAGATCCTCCTTCACAAGTAAAAAAGAAAATGAGTTTTTTTCTAGTTTTCATTGCACATATATTTAAGAAAAGAATCATGGTTTGATTTGAATGCCATGAAAAACGATTTTTCATTTGTTTGCCATGAAAGACAATGTTTTTTGCTGTGAAATGCGATTTTTTCCATGAAAGGCGATTTACAATTCTTATAAAAAGGGAAGACAAGGGTTGTGATATTTTTATGTCTCATTAAAAAATGCAAACTACAATGAAAAGTAAGAAAAGGAAATCTAACTTCTCAGGAGATTGTGGGGACTCGTTCAGATTGACGGTCGCAAGTCGTGTGTGGACTTTGCCATTTTCCTTCAAATGACAACAGAAGATGCTTTTGATTCGCTTGGCTCAGATCAAACCTAATATTTTTAGAGGATAAAGACTAAAAGGAGGTCATATATCCAATAAAAAGCTAAGTAGACGGGTTGAAAAAAGGAAAGGGCCTTAGAGGTGGCCCCCCAAGGGACTTTAGTCACCTTGTAGTGGTGGTTGCTGCAGAACTTCTTCAATGGGGGAGAGTTCGTTATAACAACTTTTGTAGAGCTTTCTCTTGGATTTTTATGTGGTGTGCATCGATTTCTGAAATGGTGGAAATGGCCTCCTTTTATAGGCTTTTGGTGACCTTGAGAGGGGGGGTTTATGAGCTTTAAATGTATTAATTGCATTAATGCTCCATGATGGGAGGAGTTACAAGTTTTTTAATTTGGATTTTGTAACTCCTCTTTTGATTCGCCGTTGGAGAATAATGGGCTTTTAATTGCCTTTAAGCTCCATGATGGGAGGAGTTACATGGTTTAATGCCATGACTACACTTGATTTCTAACTCCCGTTTCTTGGCTTCTAATTGGGCCATTCACAATAATGAGTAATTGACAGCATTAACTTGTCATAAAATGGGTCATTAACCACATTAAGTGGCAGCCAAGGCACTTAAAGAGTCACGAGCCGCGCCATGTCTTTTGGAATTCTACCCGCGATATAGGAAGCCTTAATCGCCGATGGATTTTCAAGCTGATTGAAGTCGGATGATGTAAGGTCCCCGAACTTAATAGGGTGTTTAATTTCCTAATATTGGCGATTAGTTTAATTAATTGTGATTTTAGCTAATTAGGTAGATTTAGTGGCTAAGTGAGTTTCTTTTATCATTAGAAAGATGTTCCCAAAGTTTAGTTTGATTCCGAGTGCGATTAGTCTTAATAGGAGGTTACGTTGTGATTAATAGGAAAATTGGGTATTTTTCCGAAAAATTTCGTTTACCCCGAATTTGAGTCTGTTAGAAAGATCTCATCACGCTCGTTACTTTTCGTTCTTGACTCGTCATAGTTTGACGCCCCGAAGTCCCTCAAATAATTTCATTTCTCTCATTTCACTCAAATGGGCATTTTGGACTTTTTCCCCTCCCTCCCTCGTTTTAGCCCTAACCCAGCCCTATCATTAGATTCTTCCTCCCTTCACTCAACACAGCTGCTAAAGCTTCTTCTTCTCCACTCCTCTTCATGTCTCTCTTCTTGCATGTGGAGCTTAGAGGCCATCCCAAAGACAACCAACTACACCATTCTCCTCCTCTCATCTCCTTCATCTCTTAGACCCATTTTTGTGAGTTTTCCTCAACCCCTTCATCCCTCAATCCTTCCTCATTGTTGTAGCGACCTTGTATGTTAATAGATTTATTTTTTTCTTCTTCCTTGTTGTTCTCTAGGTGTAGAAGAAAGGGAAGTGGTTTGGCTAGGGTGTGAGTGGAGAGCTTTCCTCCCCAATTTCTCTCTTAAATTTCCATATCTTTCACCCCCTTTAGTGAAGGCAAGTAGAATAGCATTATATGTTGATCATGCATGTATATTTACTTTCATTCTTGTTAATGTATTACTTAGATTTCCATCTAATGCCAAGCTTGATTACAAATGTTGGATTTCACATGTTAAATAGGTAATTTGGTTAAAGGATTTAAACGGACTTGAAATGCGCTGGTTGGTAAATTGAATGGTTGTGGTTTGGAGGAGAGCATGGTGGCTCAGTTTTGTGTAGGTTATAACCTTTGGAAAGGCTTGAAATTGGTGGGAAATGGTTTGGAAGGTATGAGATCAGAAAATCCAGCAAACAAGGGAATCTCGGGAGGTTTTTCGCTCCAAGCGTCCGGACGCTGGGGTTTTGGAGTCCGGAAGCCAGAAGGCAGTGTCTCAGGGCTCCCGAACTGGTGTCGGGCGTCCGGACACCGGGAACCTACAAGGGGTATTAAAAATTGACCATTTTGAAACGCCCATAACTTTTGATCCTCATGTCGGATTCGGGAGTTCTATATACCGTTGGAAAGCTCTCGAAGCATAGAATTCATTGGTCCAATCATCTAATGATTAGAGGTTGGGTAAGGAAATGGGTATTGGATCAATGAACCAAGCCTTTATCTCTTTTGGAAAGGGATTCTAAACCTAGTTTGGACCCTAGGTTGGAACCTATTGACCCTACCCTGCATGACCAATTGGGGAAATGGAAATAGAGTACGTTTGGCTTGGTGTGCTTCGTCAATTGTCTAGGATTTTCTGTATATCAACGTAACTTGGCCGAATGCGTGTGAAAATGAGTTAATTGATGCCCAACAAGCTTTCGTACACCATGGGTCCGCCAAATTAGGACACCATTGACTCATTCTCCATAGGTACTCCGTTGGGGACATGTTTGATACATGGTGGACAACTCTTGACCTGTGATTGTCTTGTTCTTCACTCTTGACTCGCGAATCTTATATCTGTAGCTTATCGTACCTTGTACACTCTAATCTTGTATACTTGTAAAACTTGGAACTTAACTTATAAATTTAGGATTTAACCGGACTTAGAGTGTATCCTTAGGTACCTTTGTCTTGTATTGATGGACATGTGTGGATAGACTTGAAAGAGGACTAGTCATGGAACTTAGAACTTGACTTGTATCTTGGCTTGACTTGGAGTAGCCATCGACTTATTATCTTGTACTTGAAAACCTATCTACGTGTATTTGTCTTGGAATTTTTGTCCTGTATAAACCATCATCATCATCTTGCATTCATGACCAGCTACAGACTAAGGATTTTAAAGTGGGCTAGATACCAGACACTAGGGTGCACGGTCGGCTTTGGATGGCATCCATGGAGTGAATAGCTGGGAGCGGGCTAGGACCATGTTGCTATTCCTATGACCGGTAGCTAGGATCCCCCTAGAGCCGGACTTTGGCTATTCGTATTAGGCTAGGACGTCACTTATACCCCCGTGAGATGGATGGGACACCCTCAGAGTCTCCTCTTGCTTGCCTTGCATTTCATGGATGGTTATTCTTGTTTATTTTGTTAGGATTTATCTTGTTGCTTGATCCTCGTATTACTCATGCTTCATGCCTAGCTTGTACATTGTTATCTTTTGATCATGTATTTGTCTTTACTCTTCTTGAAACATGAAATGAATAATGTATATTGCTTATCTCCTTGCCAACATATTGTTGGTCCTTTATTCCATAGTGTGCAGAGGACACCTACTACTATTACGTAGACCCGAATACCGAGGTAATCCCAGAGGATGCTCAACCAGGGGAGGTGTTGGAAATAGGTGGGCCTCTAGGATAGATTTTCAAAGCTTTTGTCCCACTTGACTCAGGGATCAACTATCTAGAAGGCTACAAAACCCAATCCAAGATCCAAGTCCTCTTTCTCATGATCATGTACAGTAAATAAACCTATCAAGAAGATAGAAATAGCACCTAACAAGAAACCACAAAATTCCACAACATACAAGGAGTAGAAAATACCTATGGAGCTTGGTTGTGCTCTAATGGAGAACTTGATTCAACTCTTTGATGAATAGCTCTTCCAAAATCAGAATCTCCAATGCCCAATCGTCTTCCATGCTATGACCCGCTTCAGATCTCTTTTCTCAAGGAAGATGGTGGAATCTCCAAGAGAAAGACGAACTAGAATCTCTAAGGAAACTAGGTGGGAACTAGAAGAGAGAGAAGGGAAGAAGAAAAGGTGCAACACTTGCACACAAGAGGATGGGCGTGAATCTCCAAGGGATTCTTGAGCATGGATGTCCAAGGCCTCCTCTCCTCTCCTTTATATAATTTTGCAACTCCTCCCTTTCTTTCTTATTAGAAGTCCAACTTCTATATTAATTAGTAACCCTTTATTCCACTACTACCACTATTAGAAGTCTCACTTCAAATAGAAATAGTAGCTTTCCTTTTTGAGTTCAAATAGAATTAGTAAAAGATCTTATCTTGGGCTAGAGTGGGGACCACTAGGGATTCCATAGAAAGCTGGCTCCAACTAGGACACCGCGACCCCACATCTCATGTGCAATCCGGGCCCGCAGTTAATTGCAAATAACTCCAGTAAATAAATGCAATTGAACTCCAGTCTTAGGAATAAATTACATAAAGACCCTAAACTTCCCTATCACTACAAGTAGGCCCCTCTATCAATATCCATGGATCAATTGGACAGACTGTCCCACCAATTTAGATCCATATCTTATATCCTTGAGACCCAATTAATTATAGCAATCATTAGTACCATCCAATTAACTCTTAATTGAAATTGGTCTACACTTACCAATGATAAATCCATTAATTGGCATAAGGGGAAAAGATAGATTCCATCTTGACCATTAAATGTTCCCATAGTCCTACTACCAAGTACCCAAGACACCGAGCTGTTGACCTATAGATGGCCTCACTCATTGGTGACTCAAAGCAAATGAATAGATAGAAACGTGAGTTCTTTAATATCTCAGGGTTGAGGGCCGATTGCTAGGGATTTATGAGAGCAGACCTTAAGGTAAAGACAGTGTTCTTGAGGTGCTTCTCATAGTCCTTCAATACATTCAATGTACCAGTATATTGATCTAGAATCTTACATTCCTATGATCGAGACAAATCACACTATCTCATAGTGATCATAATACTGCAACCTTGTCAGATGAGATGCCTAGTCTCATCACTGGTTGTGAATCAATTTTAAGTATAAGATTTGTGACACACGTCTCCCATATGTGGATCTTATCCACACGTGTTACATCTAATACACTTATGGACTCCGGTTCATCTCATGAGCCAGTATGTCATTTGTATTGGTTATGTGCATTAAAGTAATAAAAACATCACTCATCTCATGAAAGGAAAACATGAATATATTGATAAATAAAGAATTTAATCAATTTATTACATCAATCTTAATGGATTGAGCCCATAAAACTAACAAGAGGAGGATGAGGTATGAGAGTGGGGTGCCAATGACGTAGCTTAGCGTCATCACTCTCGGCACTAGTACGCGTTACACGGAGATATCTCACCATGCCACCTCAACTTATCTTTTGGGGTTTAGATATTTTGTACTTATCATACTTTTGTACCAGGACCTAGAATTTTGGGATGGTCCTAATGTTTAAAAACTTACATATTTTATCTTTTGAAAGTTGAATATACATAACGGAATGAAATCCATACTTGCTTTGATATCTTTACAGGTTTAATGTTGTGTTTACTGGACAAGTCATGTTGATAAATTTGTTAATGAGGCTCAACTACAAAATCCTCACAACGGACTTCGATCCTTGTGCACTAAGGGTAAAATTTTTTAATTAGCTCTAAATTTCGCACCCTGTATCTGGTTTAATTACTAATAAGGTTTGGGGCTATGACAGATGATCATATAATTTCATACATCAATTGCTACCAGTGGGCCTGTAACATCTATCATGTCGATCTCTCGAACAGTCGGGCAGAAAGTGTTTTTTCTTGGTCAGCCAGTTGGCGATTTCAAAGCGTCTGATAAAGATCCCATGATTTCGATGGCGGATCCATGATGTTGGCGAAGATCAACGGATTTCGTGCCCTGAAAATCAGTTTCTTGGAGAATCTCTAGGCCAAACATCTTGAAACGCGAAAAGGGACCCAAAAAATGGGTTTTCGGTGAAAATCTAGCAACATGTATTTCCAAGGTCGCAGACGACCATGGGCTTGGGTCACCGGCGACCATGGGGCATTTTTACCATCTTGGTGGCCGATTTTCTATCGTTTTCCAGTTTTTTCTTATTCTTTCTTCTTTGTCGCGACCCCGGACCGAGGTTCCCCCACGTCCGGGCCCCGCGACGGTTATGTCCATCCAACTATGATTAACCCACAGGTTTCCGCGGTGAGGATTCCCAAAAACGAACATGTAACAATCTCACACGAACAATGATTTGCGGAAGCGTGCAAGTAATCTCATCACAATTTAATGACATAAACCTAATGATTCTGAATTGCATAAGTTAAGTCATCATTAAGACAGTAATCAGAGTAGAAAATGTAAGCATAGCATCAACCAATTCAGTTCAAGTTTCAAGATAACAAAAGTGTTAAGTTACATAACCCCAAAAGTGTGAAAAGGCCAACAAAGGCCATACATTCCCAAAGTATCAAAATAATCCCATCTATGTGTATCGTACTCAAGACCCCGTCCAACGTCTAGAGGACGTCGTCGGGTTGCCGCTCACGGGCTGGGGGTGGCTCAAAAGCCTCCTCCGGGCGCTCCTCAGCAAAAGCAACGGCGCCTGCATCTAAACACCAAAACAAAAGGGTCAGACACAACGGTCTGGCAGGTGAACAGCTTAGACATAATACAAGTCAGTTAATGTGAAAGTAATCAGCACTTAAAACATGGCATGAGTTCTAAACAAAACATGTTTAAGGTGTAATTCAATACTAATATGCTTTTCAATAAAATAACATGATTCACGGATCCACATTGAGCTCATCCTTTCTCCGTCACATATAATGACAAGAGCAAGCGAAACAAAACAAAACGAGACGAAACAAAACAAAAGTCCGAGCCACACAAGGTGGGCGGAAAACCGGCCGCGGTACCGGACATAACAAAGATATGTATAAATACACAGCTAATCTGCAAATTGCCCTTATGTTTAAGGACCCCCTAACTAGTGGATCAGACTGAGAGGGAAGTCCAAGCTCAGCGGTATTCTATGATATCCATGTATGCATAAAACATATCAATGCTTGTACAAAACTTAGCGAAAAATGGGTAAAAACACTTATCAAAACAATGCAAGACGAGACGAAACAAGAATAGCATAAGCTATAACAAGCAAGGCTGGAAAAGTGTCCCCATTATAGTTCTTGAAACAAATCAAAAGTTAAACACCTGCTTGTAAATCAAAACAGGTACAAAACGGTATTCTTCGTGTCAAAATTCAAGGTTTCGAAACAATTATGTCAAGTATATGCTAAGACTCTTTATTTGACTCTTGTGAAGTTGAAACCCAAATGTTGGAGTTTAAAATGAATTGGTGTCCCCGAAGCTAGACAACATTTCAT
Organism: Persea americana; assembly: GCA_029852735.1. Lineage (NCBI taxonomy): Eukaryota > Viridiplantae > Streptophyta > Magnoliopsida > Laurales > Lauraceae > Persea > Persea americana. Next base: position 11,079,794 of record CM056820.1, on the reverse strand, counting down.
GTTTCAATTGCACAACATCAAGCTAAAGATCCCTTAACATATTCTAGTTTTTCTCTCCCATCGAAGCCCCTTCAAAGTTCTCCTTCTGTGCACTCGGTCACCACGCGGCTACCTGGCGGCTGGCCGCAGGTTGCTGGTCGGCTAACCGACCAACTGACCAACCGCTGACCGACTGATCAGGAGAGATACTACTTTTCAGATTTCTTGCGCAGGTCGGCTAACCGCCTACTGACCGCCCGCGGGCCGACCACGCCCTGTGCAGAAACTGAGTTACTGTTATTCTAACCGACACAGGGGCGGTTAGCCGTGGGTCAACAGTCGGCTAGCCGACTGCTGACCGCCGATCTGCGGCAGCTTCAGTTTGATTCAGATTTCACACCTCTTTTCACCATTTCATTCCTTTGTCAAGTCCCTGCATATCCCCTGAGCCTCCATGCTCTCCAAGGGGCAATTTCCATTCAAATTCTATCAATCCACACTTCCAATCACCTCACAACATTTTCTCCATTCTTGCATCCATTTATAAAACATTTTGGCAAGATAAAAGCAACTTCAAATGAATGAAAACCATTAATACAAACCATTAGCATATGCATTTCAATTAAAACAAGATTTCAGACTATAACCCATCCTTGAAACCATACATTGCCCAAATTAGCATGAAAAGAAATCAAACCATGAAAGCTAAAATAATCAAATATTGCATGCATTATGAATCTAAGTTGATCACTTGCCTTTACCAAAGTCCTAGCCCAACAATCTCAGAAACAAATCCTACCAAAAGTACTCCACAAAATCTACAAGAAAACCCATGAAAAGAACTTCAAAAATCCACCAAAAAGAGAAGACAATGACCCATTTTGAAATGGGTGTTGCATGCTTGAAAAATGGGCACCTAAGGAACTCCAAAGACTACCTTGAAGAGAAGAAGGAGATCCATTACCTGAAGCTTGCTAAACAAGAAGAGGAGAAGAAAACGGAGTGGAACCACAGCTGGGATCTCCAAGAAAATGGTAGCAATAGATTCTTAGAGTTGAGAGGAAGAAGATGGTATGGTTGGTTTGTGCTTTGAAGCTCTCTAGCTTAGGCATGCAATGAGAAGAAAGGAGGGGAAGAAGAAGAGTTTTCAGCTGAGTTGAAGAAGTTGCAGGGAAAGAGTTTATAATCGTGAGTGAAGAAAAATGAGGGAGAAGGAGATTTGATTCAAGTGGTTCTTGTGGGCCCCATTGCTTAGGACTTGCAATGGTTAAAATACTGACTTGTGGGCCCCGGATGAAAACGACGAAGAAGACTAAAATGATCGCCGAAAAATCTAGTTTCCAAAAAGTATAAATTTGGCATAGTTTTGAGATTTCGAAATTTGAGCCCAGATTTGGTGTGAAAAGACTGATTTACCCCCTTTGGGCCAAAACTTGGGTTTCTGGGGCCTAAAACGCAAACAAGCTGAACACAAAAGTTTATTAATAAAATAAAACCATTCAAAAGAGATCGAAATCACGATTAAAATCAGAAAACTGGAATTTCCTCCCAAGCTTACTCGTTCACTCAAGGCACCCTTAAGTGTGACCAAATAGCACAAAACGCTCTCAAAATTCCCCAAAGCTAATTCTAGACTAAATTAGACCAATTTCTAATCTCACGTACACTAAACTCACATTACAACTAAACACGCACTTAGTTAACACTAATCGCGCTAATCCTAGGTCGGGGTTTGACATCCTCCACCCCTTAGGTTATTTGGTCCTCCAAATAAAAATAAGTATACCTCTGGTAATAGTTCAGGATACTTTCTCTGGACTTGCTCTCGTAATTCCCATGTCGCTTCTTCTGGCTCATGAATTTTCCACTGTACTTTGACCCATTGAATCGTCCGATTTCTTAATTCTTGTTCTTTGGTGTCCACAATTCTAACCGGCTTCTCCACATACGACGCATCTTCTCGAATTTCCAATGGTTCATGCCGCAAAACATGTGAAGGATTTGGGACGTATTTCTTCAACATAGAAACATGAAAAACATTGTGTACCCCGGAGAGTTCCGGCGGTAACGCAAGTCTATAGGCAACATCTCCTATCTTGCTCAAAATCTCATACGGTCCGATGTACCTTCTCGCAAGCTTGCCTTTCTGTCCAAATCTCAAAGTTCCTCGAGTCGGAGATACTTTCAGAAATACCTTGTCACCTTCTTTAAACTGCAAATCTCTTCTACGAGTATCAGCATAACTCTTTTGCCTACTTCGAGCAACCTTTAACCGTTCTTGAATCAACTTGATCTTATCACTTGTTTCTCCAACTATTGTCGGTCCGTGAAAGCTACGAACACCGACTTCTTCCCAGCAAACAGGAGTTCTGCATCTCCTACCATAGAGTGCTTCGAAGGTGCCATCCCGATACTGGAATGGTAGCTGTTGTTGTATGCAAACTCACACAGTGGTAAGTACACATCCCATTGAACCTTGAAATCTAGCACACAAGCCTGTAGCATGTCCTCTAAAGTCTGTATAGTTCGCTCTGACTGGCCATCAGTCTGAGGATGGTATGCAGTGCTGAATTGCAACTTAGTGCCCATAGATTCGAATAGGGTCTTCCAAAACCTCGAAACAAATCTGCTATCTCTGTCAGAAGTGATGGAGACGGGCTGTCCATGTCTGCTGACTATCTCAGTCACAAATAAATCTGCAAGTGGTGCCATATGCATCTTACTCCCTGTCTTCATAGGAATGAAGTGAGCAGACTTCGTAAGGCGATCTACTATAACCCAGATAGCATTGTTCCCTTTCTTGGTAGTAGGCAAACCGGAGACGAAATCCATAGTGATGTGTTCCCATTTCCACTCCGGAATGTCCAATGGTTGCAACAACCCTGGAGGTTTCTGGTGTTCTGCCTTAATCTGCTGACACGTGAGGCACCGAGATACAAAAGCTGCAATCTCTCGCTTCATGTTATTCCACCAGAACCGGTTCTTCAAATTTTGGTACATTTTTGTACTTCCAGGATGCATGGAGTATCTCGCGTTGTGAGCTTCAGTCATAATTTCATTCTTCAAGTCCACACACAAACGGTCACGGAAGTACAATACTCCATCTACAACCCTGAAGTCTGGACGTTCGGAAATGTGTTCCACAATCTTGGCCAAGTCCGGGTCTTGCAATTGACTGTCTTTGATTTTCTGGATGAAAGTAGGTTCAGACGCTATCATACTTGCCAACATCACGCCCTGCCTTAACGGTTGCACTTTTACTCCCATTTCTTCAAATTGATACAAGACACTGACTCCTCTCAAGCTAGCCATAACCACCGATTTTCTACTCAATGCATCAGCTACTACATTCACCTTGCCCGGATGATACTTGATTGGGAAGTCATAGTCTTTGATGTACTCCATCCATCGTCTCTGCCTCATGTTCAACTCTTTCTGCGAAAATAGATACTGTAGACTCCGGTGATCTGAATGTACTTCAAATTTCTCTCCATATAGGTAATGTCTCCACATTTTCAAAGCAAATACAACCGCTGCTAATTCCAAATCATGAGTTGCATAATTCTTTTCATGCTCTTTCAACTGCCTTGAACCATAAGCAACTACTTTGTCATTCTGCATCAACACACAACCCAATCCTACATTTGAAGCATCTGTATAGATAACAAATCCTCCACTTCCCGATGGTAAAGTGAGTATTGGAGCTGTAGTCAATCTATTCTTCAGCTCTTGAAAACTTTATTCACAATGGTCTGTCCATAAAAAAAAGGCACATTTTTCCTAGTTAACTTTGTCAATGGTGCTGCAATAGAAGAAAATCCCTGGACAAACCTCCTGTAATAACCTGCTAGTCCCAAAACGCTTCTGATTTCCGTCACACTGTTTGGCCTCTTCCAACTAACAACTGCTTCAACTTTGGACTGGTCCACTGCTAAGCCTTTTCTTGAAATAACGTGGCCTAGAAAAGTCACTTGCTCTAACCAAAATTCACATTTACTTAGCTTTGCATAGAGTTGGTTGTCCTTCAAAAGCTGTAATGATGTCCTCAAGTGCTCTTCATGCTCTTCCCTACTCTTAGAATACACGAGAACGTCATCAATAAACACCACTGTAAAGTGATCCAAGTACTCCGCAAAGACTTTGTTCATGAGAGCCATAAATACCACGGGTGCATTAGTCAACCCAAATGGCATCACCAGAAACTCATAGTGCCCGTATCTAGTTCGAAAAGCTGTTTTAGGCACGTCTGACTCTCTAACTCGCAGCTGATAATATCCAGACCTCAAATCTATCTTGGAAAAATACGATGCTCCCTGCAATTGATCAAACAATTCATCTATTCTCGGCAACGGGTACTTGTTCTTGACAGTCATGTGGTTCAGTCTTCTATAGTCTATGCACATTCTCCAGCTTCCATCCTTCTTTTTCACAAACAACACTGGTGCTCCCCAAGGTGAAACGCTTGGTCTAATGAAACCTTTACTCAATAGTTCTTGCAATTGGAGTTTTAGTTCACCTAATTCTGCTGGAGCCATCCTGTAAGGTGCAATAGAGATTGGAGCTGTCCCTGGAAGGAGCTCAATCGTGAACTCAACCTCCCGAATTGGTGGTAATCCCGGGATTTCTTCCGGAAAAACATCTGGAAACTCACATACAACGGGGATTTCCTCCACCCCTTGGGACCGTTTATCCTCCGCGATAAACGCTATAAAAGCTTCACAACCACTAGATACCATTCTGCTTGCCTTTAGTGCTGAAATAATCCCATTTGGCCTTTCTTCCTGTTTCCCTGAACAATCAAATCTGCCTGTTCTCCTTTCTACTTAAAAGTAATAGTTTTACTAAAGCAATCCATGGTTGCATGATACTTCTCTAACCAATCCATGCCTAAGATGACATCAAAATCGTGCATGTCTAAAATAATAAGATCCGCTGGAAGGTTGACTTCTCCTAATAGAACTGAACAATTTGGGTAATAGATTCTACAAACGGCTTGCTTACCTACTGGTGTAGTGACCGTCAAGATATAATCAAGAATTCTAAATGGCATAGCAATCAGCTTCGCAAACACAGGAGATAAAAATGAATGAGTGCTTCCAGGATCAAATAAAATTTGAGCTTCTACTCCACAGATGAAAAGTTTACCTTCCACTACATCGCCCGCAGCATCGGCATCGACACGATTAAGATTGTATGCCCGCCCTTGCTGCTGTGGTCTATTCTGCCTCCCTTGTGCATTTCTGTTCTGCTGCTGCTGCTGAGGAGGACGAGCGTTCTGATTTTGAACTTGTTGCCTGCCTTGCTGCTGCTGAGGTGGTCTAGCTTGGTTCTGGGCCGGAGCCTGTGGTGCTGCTTGCCTTTGTGGCTGGTTCCTGTTGACCTGATTTTGCACTTGTGGGCAATCTCGAATGGCATGGTCCATAGCCCCACATCTAAAACAAGCTCCCGTGGCTTTACGACATTGTGCAGTCTCATGATTTTTGCCACAATGTGCACACGCACCTTGCCTTGGAGGGTTTTGTTCTTGTCTTGGCTTCTTGTTCTGTGACCTTTGGTTCTGTTGGTGGTACTGTTGCTTCCTATCCCTGATGATCTGATTGTTGATGTCCTCGAACTTGTATGCTCTTTTGACCGCTTCATCGAAGGTGGCTGGTGGAACTACTCCTGTGGCATCCCTCATGATGATGGGGTTCAGCCCTTCTAAAAATTTAGTGATCTTCCTCTGCTCGGTGTCTATCAACTCTCGGGCATATCTAGCAAGCCTTTCAAACTTTGTCACATATTCTAAAATTGTCGTGTTACCCTGCTTGAGCTGCTGAAACTCTATAGCTTTCTGCCTCTTGACATGAGAGGGGACATACTTATCAGTGAATTGAGTCTTAAAAGTCTCCCATGCAGCCCCATCTGGCATAGTCTGATACGGTTCTTTAACCGTTTGCCACCAAGTGTCTGCTAATCCAAAAAATAGAGAAGCTGTGAGGTTGACCTTCTGTATGCCTGTACAAGTGAATACATCAAAGATCTTCTCTACATTAACTAGCCAGTCATCTGCAGCCAATGGGTCTTCTTGACCTGAGAACTCCTTGGGTCCTCTCTTCCTGAACCTCTCGAACAAAATGTTAGGGTCTTGTTCTCGATTGTTGATGATGATATTCGGTCCCCCAGGTTGCCTAGGCGGGGGTTGAGGCCTAGTTTGTAAAACTTCCAAAAGCTGTCTTTGAACTTGTGCCATTTCCTCATCCTTCTTAGCTAGCTGTTCTTGGAACCTAGCTTGGTTCTCATTGGCCTCTCTTTGTAGCCTAGCTTGGACTTCATTAGCTTCCCTCTGCATTCTTGTCTGACTTTCATTGGCTTGCCTCTGTTGTTCTAACATGGCTTGCATGAGTGCCTGAAACTGAGTCATTGTAGGTGGCTGTTCATGAAGTGTCTCACTGTCATCATTGTTGGTATTGCTCCCTGAAGCATTCTGATTCGGAGTTCTTTTTGGAGGCATGATGCTGTAAAACAAATTGTCAGTACATATTAACAAATTGGGGTTTGGTTTCTAAGTCCACACTACTGATCTAACGTGTTCACGGTTCCTCGCCACGTCCCTAAGAGTTTCTAGTTTCTTTTAATTGCCTGAAACATGTCCCGCTCTGATACCAGTCCTGTCGCGACCCCGGACCGAAGTTCCCCCAGATCCGGGCCCCGCGACGGTTATGTCCATCCAACTATGATTAACCCACAGGTTTCCGCGGTGAAGATTCCCAAAAACGAACATGTAACAATCTCACACGAACAATGATTTGCGGAAGCGTGCAAGTAATCTCATCACAATTCAATGACATAAACCTAATGATTCTGAATTGCATAAGTTAAGTCATCATTAAGACAGTAATCAGAGTAGAAAATGTAAGCATAGCATCACCAAATTCAGTTCAAGTTTCAAGATAACAAAAGTGTTAAGTTACATAACCCCAAAAGTGTGAAAAGGCCAACAAAGGCCATACATTCCCAAAATAGCAAAATAATCCCATCTATGTGTATCGTACTCAAGACCCTGCCCAACGTCTAGAGGACGTCGTCGGGTTGCCGCTCACGGGCTGGGGGTGGCTCAAAAGCCTCCTCCGGGCGCTCCTCCGCAAAAGCAACGGTGCCTGCATCTAAAAACCAAAACAAAAGGGTCAGACACGACGGTCTGGCAGGTGAACAGCTTAGACATAATACAAGTCAGTTAATGTGAAAGTAATCAGCACTTAAAACATGGCATGAGTTCTAAACAAAACATGTTTAAGGTGTAATTCAATACTAATATGCTTTTCAATAAAATAACATGATTCACGGATCCACATTGAGCTCATCCTTTCTCCGTCACATATAATGACAAGAGCAAGCGAAACAAAACAAAACGAGACGAAACAAAACAAAAGTCCGAGCCACACAAGGTGGGCGGAAAACCGGCCGCGGTACCGGACAGAACAAAGATATGTATAAATACATGGCTAATCTGCAGATTGCCCTTATGTTTAAGGACCCCCTAACTAGTGGATCAGACTGAGAGGGCAGTCCAAGCTCAGCGGTATTCTATGATATCCATGTATGCATAAAACATATCAATGCTTGTACAAAACTTAGCGAAAAATGGGTAAAAACACTTATCAAAACAATGCAAGACAAGACGAAACAAGAATAGCATAAGCTATAACAAGCAAGGCTGGAAAAGTGTCCCCATTATAGTTCTTGAAACAAATCAAAAGTTAAACACCTGCTTGTAAATCAAAACAGGTACAAAACGGTATTCTTCGTGTCAAAATTCAAGGTTTCGAAACAATTATGTCAAGTATATGCTAAGACTCTTTATTTGACTCTTGTGAAGTTGAAACCCAAATGTTGGAGTTTAAAAAGAATTGGTGTCCCCGAAGCTAGACAACATTTCATGTTTCAATTGCACAACATCAAGCTAAAGATCCCTTAACATATTCTAGTTTTTCTCTCCCATCGAAGCCCCTTCAAAGTTCTCCTTCTGTGCACTCGGTCACCACGCGGCTACCTGGCGGCTGGCCGCAGGTTGCTGGTCGGCTAACCGACCAACTGACCGACTGCTGACCGACTGATCAGGAGAGATACTACTTTTCAGATTTCTTGCGCAGGTCGGCTAACCGCCTACTGACCGCCCGCGGGCCGACCACGCCCTGTGCAGAAACTGAGTTACTGTTATTCTAACCGACACAGGGGCGGTTAGCCGTGGGTCAACAGTCGGCTAGCCGACTGCTGACCGCCGATCTGCGGCAGCTTCAGTTTGATTCAGATTTCACACCTCTTTTCACCATTTCATTCCTTTGTCAAGTCCCTGCATATCCCCTGAGCCTCCATGCTCTCCAAGGGGCAATTTCCATTCAAATTCTATCAATCCACACTTCCAATCACCTCACAACATTTTCTCCATTCTTGCATCCATTTATAAAACATTTTGGCAAGATAAAAGCAACTTCAAATGAATGAAAACCATTAATACAAACCATTAGCATATGCATTTCAATTAAAACAAGATTTCAGACTATAACCCATCCTTGAAACCATACATTGCCCAAATTAGCATGAAAAGAAATCAAACCATGAAAGCTAAAATAATCAAATATTGCATGCATTATGAATCTAAGTTGATCACTTGCCTTTACCAAAGTCCTAGCCCAACAATCTCAGAAACAAATCCTACCAAAAGTACTCCACAAAATCTACAAGAAAACCCATGAAAAGAACTTCAAAAATCCACCAAAAAGAGAAGACAATGACCCATTTTGAAATGGGTGTTGCATGCTTGAAAAATGGGCACCTAAGGAACTCCAAAGACTACCTTGAAGAGAAGAAGGAGATCCATTACCTGAAGCTTGCTAAACAAGAAGAGGAGAAGAAAACGGAGTGGAACCACAGCTGGGATCTCCAAGAAAATGGTAGCAATAGATTCTTAGAGTTGAAAGGAAGAAGATGGTATGGTTGGTTTGTGCTTTGAAGCTCTCTAGCTTAGGCATGCAATGAGAAGAAAGGAGGGGAAGAAGAAGAGTTTTCAGCTGAGTTGAAGAAGTTGCAGGGAAAGAGTTTATAATCGTGAGTGAAGAAAAATGAGGGAGAAGGAGATTTGATTCAAGTGGTTCTTGTGGGCCCCATTGCTCAGGACTTGCAATGGTTAAAATACTGACTTGTGGGCCCCGGATGAAAACGACGAAGAAGACTAAAATGATCGCCGAAAAATCTAGTTTCCAAAAAGTATAAATTTGGCATAGTTTTGAGATTTCGAAATTTGAGCCCAGATTTGGTGTGAAAAGACTGATTTACCCCCTTTGGGCCAAAACTTGGGTTTCTGGGCCTAAAATGCAAACAAGCTGAACACAAAAGTTTATTAATAAAATAAAACCATTCAAAAGAGATCGAAATCGCGATTAAAATCAGAAAACCGGAATTTCCTCCCAAGCTTACTCGTTCACTCAAGGCACCCTTAAGTGTGACCAAATAGCACAAAACGCTCTCAAAATTCCCCAAAGCTAATTCTAGACTAAATTAGACCAATTTCTAATCCCACGTACACTAAACTCACATTACAACTAAACACGCACTTAGTTAACACTAATCGCGCTAATCCTGGGTCGGGGTTTGACATTCTTCGGTATCTTTTATGACATTTTTGTAATGTTTTGTCTTGATTTTCCTACAGAAAACTTGACGAGAAGCCGTGCAAATCAGAGGGAAAAGTTTCTGATTTTCCGGGAAAGCGAAGACTACGTTGAGTAGGGTTGCCGATTTACCGTGAGAACCCAAAACTGTGTCAAACGATGTTGGAATGACCTGAAATTTGAGGTTAAGCCTCTTGACCAACAAATAAGATCGGCATAGGCTTTTGTTTGAGTTTTGAAGCCGTGTGGGGTCCTCTCTCTAGTAGACATAATTTTGTCACAAGGAAGATGCCATGCTTTGATGTACAGTCAACCAATGTCCGATTGACCTGAAAGTTGACAAGAAGGCTATCAGAGTCATTTTAAGATGATCCATTAACTTTGATTTGGAAATCATGGTCCTATGGAGTTTCATCGCCGGGAGGCTTAATTTTGCTTTATGGAGTCGAAGTCTGGTCAAATGTTATCGAAATGACCTGAAACTTGACATGTAGCCCTTTGGAAGTATTTTGAAATCACCCATGTGCTCTGTTTGATGAGTGATGGCCTCGATGGTTCCCACTGCCGAGAGGATTGATCTTGCTGCTTGAGGGTTGATGCAGGGCCGAACGTTGTCGGTTTGCCTTGAAACTCGACATAAAGCCTTATGAAAGTATTTTGAGACCATCCATAGGCTCTGATCGAAGATCTGTTGTCTTCGACATTATCACCACCAGGAGAGCTGATTTTGCTACGGCTTTTGTTTTTTGGGCCAAACGGTGTCGAAATGGCTTGGAATTTGATGTATAGCCTTCTAGTGGCATTTTGAAGCCGACTGTATGCTCTGTTTTGTGAATCAGGGTTTCCAGCTTCACCGCCACCGAGAGCTCTTGTTCAACTGCTGGAAGAGTGAAGTTAGGCCAAATAGTGTTGAAATGACCTGAAACTTCGTGTGTACTCTTCTTATGGCTGTTTTGAAGGATCTTGCAGTTTTTGCTTAATTCTGACAAGATTTGATGCTTGAAGTAGCATTGTTTGTTTGTGGTAGGATGCGGCTTCATGTAGTTTCTTAATGTAGAAAGTGTATGAAGTGGAAAAGTGACATTTTCGGTGTCAACAAATACACCCTCGAAGTACAGCGATGAGTTGAATAGCTTTTGTAGTTGATGTGCCTCGAAGAGAACTTTAATGGACGGCTTCTGGCTTGACCAAGAGCCTTTGAGCAATGTTCTTTTGGTAGAGTAGCTTTTTAAGTTTCCAAGGGATTTCATGGTAGTGAGAGGGGTCATGTACCATCTCAGGGCAAAGTTTTGAAAATGACATGAGAGATTTGGGTTTAGGTTTTTGTGTCTTGGATTTTCTTTTTGACTTTGTAAACCTAAAGGTTTTATGTGGCGCATTAGGCGGTCAAGAAGGGGTTTTTTGGTTTTGGCGTTCTTTGCTTTTGACCTCGTGTCTTAAAAAGTTGTATGTGGCAGGTTAGGGGGTCGGGATTTGGATTTTAGTTTTGACCTTGTGGCCCAACAAGCTGTATGTGGCAAGTTAGGGGGTCAGGATTTGGTTTTTGGTCACTCTTTGGGACTATTTTGGGTCCATTGGAGTGGTTTGGGTTTTTGTGGAATGTCAATTTCAAGGTTTTGCCTTAATTTGGTGCATAAAGTTGGATGGTCTGAAATTTAGAAGTTCATGAGGCTTGGATTTTTTTTTTTTTTTTTGGTCCATTCAACTCAAAAGAGGCATGGAACCATTTTGTATGCTTTTGGTAAGAGGGATTTTTTTGTGAAAGTCCCTTTTAGTGCTTAGGTGGTCAAACCTGGCTCATATGGGCTAACCCATGGGACCTTAAGCTTTAAAGATGACTTAAATCTCATGTAGTGTTATTTTGTAGAGAATATCTAAAAATATTTCCTTTGGATAGAGAATCTCTTAAAATATCCTCACTTGGAGAGAATCTCTCAAATTCCTTTTCTTTTGGGAGAGAACTTCCCAAAGTATCTTTCTTTGGGAGAGAATCTCTCAAATTTTCTTTGTTTTGGGAAAGAATCTCTCAAAGTATCTTTCTTTTGGGAATGTTGCTAATTTGTAGCACTTACCTCCTATCTTCTCTCCTTGTTTCCTCTTTTGGCTTGATCTCTTCTACAAAAGCAAAGGGAGATTGGATCACCTGATCTTATTGCATTCTTTTGCAAATATCTCAAAAGTGCTTCAAGATCAACAACCTTTCTTCTTCAAGGATCTTCAAGTTCTTCTTCTTCATCAATGGCTTCAAGTAAGTCTTCCTTTCCAAGAAAACTCCATATAAAAGTAGGGATCAAGAAAAAGTTTTTCTCCTCTCTATTTTTTTTCTTCTTTTCTTTCTTCTTTCTTCTTTTTTTTTTTTTTTTTTTTTGCTCGTCGCGTTTTTTTTTTCCTTCTTTCTCTTTCTTTTTTTTTTTTGTTTTTTTTGTTTCTTTTTTTTTTTGTTTTTTGGTGGCCATACGGACAAGGACGTACGGCCACTGGCATTGGGCCATCCTCCCCTTCCTCTTTTCTGTTTTTTTTTCTTTTTTCTTTCTTTTGCACCATGATAATGAGGTTTATGCAAATCGATATGTTCATGCATTTTTTTTTCTTCTCTTTTTTTTTTTTTTTTTTTTTGATGCATCAAATAAAAAACTAGGGTTTCTAGGTCAAGCCAATACTAGTTTTGACTTGGACAAAGTTTGATTGGTTTTGACCAAGTTGGGTTAGAATTGGTCAAACTTTGGTCTAGGGTTTCCTAGCATCTAATGCATAACAATTTTATTTCTATGCATGATTTTTGTATGTTGAATTGGAAGAATGGCATGATAGTGCGTACCTGGAAAGCTTTGTAAGTTTTGGAGTTCGAACCTCGCAACAGTGTTGAGTCCCTTTCCAATCTTGCGGGGATTTGAGAAGATTTGCTTGATCTCGCAGCAACGTTTGAGTCCAAGCGTTATTTGAAAATCTTCCATTGAATATGAGCTCGCGGCGACGTTGAGCTCATCTTCAAGCTTCCCATCTTTCTCAAGGTGTATCCCTTTTCTTCGGAATTTCCCTAGAACCATGCCGAAATTTCGCTAGGATTTTTTTAGGAAAATTCCATCACTTCGGTGTTTGATCTCTTTTTTTCTAACCTCTGCAGGTGGTTCCTCCATAACGAGCAAGGGTAAGGGGCCTGTATCGGCGCACCCCGCCAATCTGCTAGGTCCTCTAATACAGTCGTACAGCAGGCATGGGAAAAGGTCCAGTATATGGCGAGAAACTTGGCAGAGTGTGACTCCCTCAACAAGGAGTGGATGAGATTCCAGTGGTGTGCAAGTTTCCAGACGTATTTCCCAATGAGATTCCGGGATTCCCTCCAGTCAAAGAGATCAACTTCACCATCGAGCTTGCACCAGGCACGACACTGATTTCTAGGGCTCCTTATCGCATGGCTCCTAGAGAGCTACAAGAGTTGAAGTCCCAGTTGCAGGAGTTGCCAGACAAGGGTTTCATCAAACCGAGCATGTCACCATGGGGTACACCAGTGATATTCGTGAAGAAGAGGGATGGATCGATGAGGATGTGCATCGACTACCGACACCTGAACCAAGCAACTGTGAAGAATAAGTATCCTCTTCCATGGATCGACAGGCTTTTCAACCAGCTTCAGGGTGCTCAGCACTCTTTGAAGATAGACTTGAGATTCGGATACCATCAGTTGCGAGTCAGACAGCAGGATGGGCAGAAGACGGTGTTCTATACACTCTATGGGCACTACGAGATCCTAGTAATGCCATTCGAACTGACGAATACTCCAGCAGTGTTCATGGCCTTTATGAACAAGATCTTTGCACCGTACCTCGATACATTCACAGTTGTGTTCATCGACGACGTGTTGGTCTATTCGAAGTCCAGAGAGGAGCATGAGCATCATTTGAAGGCGTCTCTACAGTTGTTGCACGACAACTAGTTGTACGCAAAACTTGGCAAGTGCGAGTTCTGGTTAAAACAAGTGGTTTTCCTCGGACATATCATCTCCAAAGACGGACTAGCAGTGGATCAGGCAAAGATCGAGGCAATGGTGAACTAGGAAAGACCGAAGAATGTCTCGAGGATTAGGAGTTTCCTTGGCTTAGCAAGATACTACCACAGATTCGGAGTTTCTCTACGATTTCAGCACCATTGACCAAGCTAACAAGGATGTACCGTTCGAGTGGTCATATGCTTGTGAGGACAGTTTTTAGGAGCTAAAGGAGAGACTGATGATGGCATCAATCTTCTCTTTACCTTCCAGGAGCGGTGGATTTGTTATTTTCATGGACGCTTCAGGGACATGCTTAGGCTGTGTTTTGATGCAAAACAGGAAAGTCATCGCCTATGGATCGGTCAGCTAAAGGAACACGAGAAGAAGTATGCTACGCACGACTTGGAGCTAGCAGCAGTTGTCTTTGCATTGAAAATGTGACGACACTATCTCTACATTGAGAAGTTCGAAGTTCATTCGGACCACCGCAACTTACAGTACCTGTTTATTCAGAGTGACATCAACAATTGACAGAGGCGGTGGATGGAATACATCAAGAATTATGACTTCCCCATCAAATACCATCCGGGTAAGACACTCTGAGCAAGAAAACTGCCCTAGTTAGTTTTCTAGCAACAGAGGGTGTGTGGATCGATGTCTGTAGAGACTTAGATGTCCAGTTTCAACCGCTCAGTGACAGAGTTATGCTTGCTACCATGTCCGCATGGGAACCAGAGTTACTTGGGAAGGTCAAGGACGATCAATGCAACGATCCTAAACTTGTCAGAGTGATTGAGCAGATTGACCAAAGACCGCAATTCAGGTTGATTGGTGGAGTGCTCTACTATCATGACAGATAGTGTGTGCCAGATATTCGGGAGCTGAAGGATGAGATCCTAGCAAACGTTCATCACAGCAGATATTCGATTCACCCAGGCAGCACCAAGATATACCAGAACCTAAGGAGCTATTATTAGTGGATTAACATGAATAAAGAGATTGCAGGCTATGTTTCCAGTTACTTGACGTGCCAGCATATCAAGGCCGAACATCAAAAGCCACCAAGGCTACTACACCAGCTAGACATACCCAAGTGGAAGTGGGAGCACGTTACCATGGACTTCATCGCAGGACTTCCAATTATCAAGAGACGCAACGATGGCATATGGGTGATTGTTGGTCGGCTGACTAAGTCAGCTCATTTCTTGTCAGTCTCAATGAGGGCAGGACTTGATGTCCTAGCTAAGTAGTATGTGGACGAAATCATCTCTTTGCATGGAGTTCCAGCATTGATTCTATCGGAAAGAGACCCGCGATTCACTTCGCACTTCTAGAAGAGCCTACAACAAGCTTTAAGTACTAAGTTGAGCTTCAGCACCACTTACCATCTGCAGATAGATGGACAGACTGAGCGCACCAACCAGACATTGGAAGACATGTTGAGAACTTGTGTCTTGGATTACAAAGATAACTTGGAGGATTGTCTACCACTTTGTCAGTTTGCCTACAACAACAGCTACCATTCGAGCATCAAGATGACACCTTTTAAGGCTTTGTACGGCAGGAGATGCAAGACCCCAATTTGTTGGAAGGAAGTTGGTGTCAGGAGTTTCCACAGATCATCCATAGTCAGGGACACCAGCGAGAAGAACCGATAAATAGTTGAGAATCTAAAGATCAGCCGCAGCCGTCAAAAGAGCTATGCAGACAACAGGTGCAGACCTCTTGAGTTCCAAAAAGGAAACAAGGTATTTTTTTAAGGTTTCCCCAGCTAGAAGTACTTCTCGATTTGGTGAGAAGGGTAAACTAGTGTGGATTTACGTCGGACTATTTGAGATCAGGTCCAAGATCGTTGACGTTGCTTACAAGCTCCAACTACCGCTAGAGTTGTAGTGAGTTCATGATGTCTTCCATGTTTCTATGCTAAAGAAGTACGTGGAGGACCCTACACATGCTCTTCATTATCAGCCACTCGAGATCCAGCCAAACGCTTCATACATCGCCAGACCAGGTGCCGTCATCGATACCAAGGAGCAAGTGCTCCGGAACCGAACCATTCATTAGGTGAAGGTTCAATGGGAGCACCACACTCCAGAAGAGGCTATGTGGTAGTTGCACAACCAGGTGATGAAGGACTATCCACACCTACTACCTCAGGTGAGTTCTTACCTGTTTTTACATTTGGGGACCAAATGTTTTAAAGGAGGGAGTGATGTGAGGCCCCACCCCTTGTGGACCCTCACTTTTGGATTTGAATACTATTTTATAGCCTTTAGTATCTAATTATACTAAATTATAGGGATTAGTAAGGGTAGTTAAGTATTTCCCTAAGTTTTAGTTTAATTAGGCCTTTTGTGTAGTTTATAGAGTTCATAAGGGTGTCTTTTATAGTTGTGGAGCTAGCTAGTTAGCTAGAGGCCCTATATAGTAACTAGGATTAATAAGAGGAGTTGTTCCGCTTGAGAAGCTTCTAGAAACCTTACCTAAAGACCTAAATGGCCATGTTCTTATCTTCCTTCCTATTTTAACCCAAAGGCCCTTTTGGTAATAAGCCATAACCCTAACCTATATAAGCTAAACCCTTTCATTCCAAATGAAACTCAACCCTAATTCACTCTCATCTCTCATTTATCTCTCATTTCCCCTAGAAACCCTAATTCCGAAACCCTAGCTACAAGGAGGAGAAGAAGATTTCCTCAAATTCAGCTACAATTTCCCCCAAGGATCTCTTATCTTACTAATCTCTTCCTTCTCTACAACCCAAGGTAATTCACTCTCTTCCCATAGTTCAATTTCCATGTAATTCTTAGAAATTCTCTCTTTCTCTTTAAATCTCCTTCCTTATTACAATTCTCTTGTGGATTGGGTGTTTGGAGTTGTAGATTAGTTGATTTGAGTTTGGGAAGATCTTTAGAGTCTTGGATAGCTTGGATTGCTTCTTTTGGCAATTTCCTTTGCAAATTCGGATTAAGGCAAGTGCAATATACATACTTAGCATAGAATGCATTTTTACTATTAATTGATCATGAAATTTCAATTCATATGATGTTGGAATGCTTAGATTACCTTTTGAGCTTGTTTCATGGATTTTGGCCATTAAATGATGGGTTTTTCTCATTTGGAAGATCAATGGCCCATTTATGGTGGGATGGATGGATATTGGAGTGTTCTTGTTGTTTTGGATGTTTAT
Source organism: Persea americana (assembly GCA_029852735.1). Taxonomy (NCBI): domain Eukaryota; kingdom Viridiplantae; phylum Streptophyta; class Magnoliopsida; order Laurales; family Lauraceae; genus Persea; species Persea americana. Next base: position 11,062,987 of record CM056820.1, on the reverse strand, counting down.
GTGATGAATGGAGGTGATTGGAGAAGATTGGGATGGAAAATGGATTGAAGGAGTGAAAACCCAGATTTCTGGATTTTGTTGTAGATGCGTGCACCCGATCGACCGAACCCTTTTTTGGTCGACCGGCTGCACTAAAAACCTAGAAAAATTAGTCTTAGTTAACTTTTTTAAGAAAAACACAGTCCTATGTGTGCGACCCCAACCCCTAATTTTCGGGATTAGTGTGTTTTTAGCTGTGGTTTAATTTTCTAAGTAAGATTTGAGCCTAATTGAGTTAGATTGTGGTTTAGAATGGTTTTCCATAGCTTTAGGGAATTTTGAGAGCGGTTGGACCCGGTCTGACAGCCCGGGGATGCCTTGGGCTGTACGTGTAAGCGTAAGGGATTGTTCTTGATTTTGAAAAATTACAACTTTGGTTTCTTTTGATAGGTCAAATTAGATCCAACAACTTTTGTGTTTAGACCTACCCCATTCGAAACTCAGAAAATCAGTTTTTCAACCCGAGGGGCAAAACAGTCTTTTAAATCTGAGCCCAAATTTCAAAATTTCAGAACCATGCCAAAAATATACTTTTTGAAAACTAGATTTTATAAGGATCATTTTAGTCTTCTTCGTCGATTTCATCCGAGGCCCGGAAAGCCCAGCTCTAAGTCCATGAAAAGTTTTAAGTTGTGGGCCCCATAATTATCACTTTATATAAGCCCCACCTTCCATCTCTTCTCTCCATTCTCTTCCCCAATGAGAGTGAGTTGCAGGGGCTCCCAGCTGAGCCTTATTCCTCTCCTTCCTTGCTTCTCCCTCCACCAAATCAACCATGATTCATCATCGTTTGAAAATCTGATTTCGCCATTGTGTTCCCCACCTTCCAAGCTCTCCCTAGACCCCATTTTCGTGTGAGGAGCAACTGGACAGCCCTTTGTTTGAGCTGTTCCTTGCTGGTTGGAGATGCTACAGGTAAGACCTCTCTTTCATTTCTTTATATGAGGTAGGGCAGCCCCTAGGGAGCCTTGATTTCAACATGCAAGCTCTAACTCTAACTCTTTCCTAGATTCCTAATTTTGAGCTACTTTTTGAGTATGTTTTGGGGGTCTTTGTTTCATAGGTGTGCTTGTGTCTAATTGGTGAGATTTCTGAGTAATCTTGGAGTGCTAGAGACAAAGGCAAGCAATCAACTTAGCTCTTCTTATTTATGCAATGTTTGAATGTTTTAGCTTCCATGGTTTGATTCTTTTTCCATTCTAATTTGAGCAATGTATTGTTTCGAATATGTGTTATGGTTTGAATTTTTGTTTAGTTTGAAATGCATATGCTAGTGGTTTATCTTGATGGTTTTCATTCAATTGAAGTGGCTTTTGTCTTGCCTAAATGTTTTGCAAATGGATGAAAGAATGGAGGAGTATTTTGTGAAATGATTAGATGTGTTGGTTGTTAAAATTTAATGGAAAATGGCCCTTGGAGAGCGTGGAGGCTCAAGGGATGTGCAGGGATTTGACAAAGGAATGGAAGGATGTAAAATGGGTGAAATGGTGTGAAAAATCTGAACTGAATTAAAGCTGCCATAGATGGGCGGTCAGCCGACTGTTGACCCACGGCTAGCGGCCCCTGTGTCGGTCAGAATAACAGCAACCAAGTTTTACACAGGGTGTGGTCGGCCCGCGGTCGGTCAGTAGGCGGCTGGCCGACCTGCGCAGAAAAATGGAAAAGTAGTATTGTTCCTGAACAGTAGGTTGGTGGTTGGTCAGCCGGTCGGCTAGCCGACCACAACCAGCGGCTAGCCACCAGGTAGCCGCGTGGTGGCCGAGTGTACAGAAGGAGAATTTTGAAGGGTCTTCGATGGGAGAGAAAAACTAGAATATGTTAAGGGGTCTTTATCTTGATGTTGTGCAATTGAAACATGAAATGTTGTTTAGCTTCAGTGGCACCAATCCGCCTTTAATTCCAACATTTGGATTTCAATTGCACAAGAATCGAATGAAGGGCCTTAGCATATACTTGAAAGTCTGTTTTCAGAAACTTAGTCTTGACATGAAGAATATTATTTTGCACTTGTTTTGACTTACAAGCATTGGTTTTGTCTTGGATCTCGTTTTGTACTTGTTTTGACTTACAAGCATTGGTTTTGTCTTGGATATCGTTTTGTACTTGTTTTGACTTACAAGCATTGGTTTTGTCTTGGATCTCGTTTTGCACTTGTTTTGACTTACAAGCGTTGGTTTTGTCTTGGATCTCGTTTTGTACTTGCTTTGACTTACAAGCATTAGTTTCGTTCGGGTATTATTTTGCACTTGTTTTGACTTGCAAGTATCAGTTTTGTGTGCTTCGATGTGCTTATAGCTTATGCTACCTTGTTTTGTCTTGCGTGCACCGTCCACCCCGTGTGGTCGATGAGGGAAATATGAGAACTTGGTCCTGGCGGCACCCTTAACCACGGGGCGTAGCGTGTCAACCACGAGCCTCAAACGGCGAGTCTCCATTAGTTTTGTGCATTCATGAATTCCGTTGAATACCACTGAGCTTGGACTGCCCTCTCAGTCTAATCCACTAGTTAGGGGGTCCTTAAACATAAGGACTGTCTGCAGATAAGTCGTGTATTTATACACATTTTTGTTTTGTTCCGGTTCCGCGGCCGATTTTCCCGCCCACCTTGTGTGGCTCGGGCTTTCGTTTCGTTTCGCCTGTCTTGCTTTGTCTTTGCTTGCTCTTGTCATCATGTATAACGGAGAAAGGATGAGCTCAATGTGGATTTACGAATCATGATGTTTTCTCGTAATCATGCTAGCTTTGTCTTGCATTTTGTTCATGTACTATTTGGAAATTTATTAAATGGTTTTAAACGCTAGACCACATGTACTCATGCTAGTTTTGCCTCATATCTCATTTGTGGACTTTTGTTTTCATGAAGTGTATATCGTTCAAGCATCGTTTCAAGATTTGTAAACTGTTTTAAATTCAGTATATGGTTTCTTATAAATTTTAAATGATTCATACTCATGCTTAAATTGATCTCCTGCCAGACCGTCGTGTCTGACCTTGTTTGTTTGGTGCCTTAGGTAGCAGGTTCTCGTCTTGAGCTAGTACGTGTGCAGATGGCTATAGAGCCACGAGTTTTGCAGGTTGTTGTTTCAGTGATGTCATACAGACGCCGTGCTTGACTCCGGAGATACATTATACACCTGGGTAGTATTTGTTCTTAGCTTGTTATTTTGTAAGGCTTTTGTTAGCCTTTTCTTTTGGGATGGTAATTAATGCACTTGTTAAATTATAACTTGAATATGCTTGGGTATTGATAAGCCTGTTACTGTCAGCTCTGTATATTTTGATATTATGTTTTGTTCCAATCTGAGTATGATTATGCTATGACAGCTTTATGCTGACGGGTTGAGTGCGACACGGAACCCGATGGCCACGGGCTCCGGGTCGCAATGCCACGTAAGCTTCCGCGAAATGTTCTGGATGTGTTTGGAAATTTTGCCTTCCTCACACACGCAGATCCCGGGGAGAAATATATTTATCACTTACTTCCCAATTCGCGTTCCCAAGGTCGGACCGCTGCAAGGATCCGGGTTCGGGGGCGCGACACTATGTATGTGGTCGACCGGGCCCTATACCCAGTCAACCAGATACCCAAGGACCTCAGAGATTTAACTAGGAACTGGTTTCCCTCGCAGACCTAGAAGTTCTGTGTGCTCGGTTGGCCGAACCTTGTCCCGGTACCACCAGACACATTGAAAACTGCAGAGGCTGAGATTTGGCCTGGGTAATGTTTAATTTAGGTTCCCTGTGTATCAGGTCGACCGGCTAGCCACCAGGTCAACCGGATACATTGGAAATTCCATAAATCCAAGTCAGGTTTCGGCCCTAATTTCTGTGTAACAGGTCGACCTGACCTTTGCCAGGTCGACCTGCCACACTGTGAATAGTAAGTTCTTGGTTCAACCTATGTTTTGTGATTGATCAGTTGTGGGGCCCATTGACCATCTAAATAGACTTCCATTAATGTGCCAAGCATGAGTTAATGGTGTGGCTCAACCTCAACTCGTGGGGACCACCGAGTAGGGTCTAGGTTGTGGATTTGATGGTGATTCGATCCTTAAACGTTGTCGATGATGCCCGTAACTTCAAGAGCACCAAACACAGTATCCATTGGCATCCGAGACTTCATTTAGAGATCAAATTAACTGAGATGGACCTGGACCTGAAAGGGGACCATTACTTAGGATTGACCTTTGATACTTTCCCAATTGATTCTCCTGATTTGGAGGGTTACCTCACCTATTGCATCACTGTCACTCTTATATCCTTACTGTTGCTTATGCTTGTTAATTAAATGGAAAACGGATGACCTAAACCTCAGATTACTTAGAGGTGACCCAATGTTGTGATTGGTGATCAATGACCCGTGTCTGTGTCTAGGCGGGCCCTCATAAGGCCTAAGTTGGATGGATGATACCCTAGGATGAAAAGGTTAGTTCGATGTGGACTTTTGACTCATTGTGAATGAGAATAGACCGATAGGTATTGGATTGAGATTTTGATCTCTCCTAGACTGTTTAGACTAAGGTCATGGTTTGATGGGCCTTAGCAAGGATCCAATGATTGGACTTGAACTAGGACTTAGACTGTGTCCTATGGATTGAAATGGTACTTGGACCTCTTAGGGATTTGTTAGGACATGCTCGCGCAAGGCAAGCCTAGACAGACACAGACATGTATTTGTTTCCCTTAGTCGGCACTAACATTCACTTAGTTGTTCTAAGCTCAACTTGTTGACAGATCATCACGAGTAGGAGCTATTATGAGTGTTGATTGATGAGTGAGCTATCATGATGAGCTATGTTTTAGACGGACGGTGTGATACCTGGTCCGGTCTCCCAAGTGATAAGTGTGGTGAGGTTAATGAGTGTATTTGCGGGGTTAGTCATTCTCCAGCAATGGTGAGATTCCACGCTGCGACTGTGTTCAGTATAGGAGGGTGCGACATAATATCTCGCGGTATCCAGCTTGTGTAAATGTGCCATGTTGTGTTAAAGTAGTAGTATACTTACTCTGATTCTCAATGTTTGTCTTTCTCAACTGCCTAGTTTATGTATCAGTGCTACTCTTATGATTATATGCTTGTCTCTATTCTTTTAATGCATACATCCTATGTTATTTGTATAGTGTGACTTGCCAGATCTTTGGATCTAACTCATTATTGGTGCTTAGGTATTGACCCCGAGTATGAGGACGACATGTTCGTTGAGGCGCCCGAAGTTAGTGACTACGGATGGGGACCAGCCGACCAAGAGGTTGAGCTGGAGGTTGGAGAGCTGGCACCGGGGGTCTAAGTGTCCCTTTGTTTTGTTTGGGTTTGAGTGATTTATGTTACGAGTAGGGAGGCAGACTGATATGTTGAACTTATTAACCTTCATACTTTGACATTTAGGCTTGACTTCAACCCTGCTACAGTTGATATATCTTTTATGATACCTTATACTTCTGTTGTTATTACAATTGCTTCCGCTTTATTATTTACACTTTTGTAATTTCAACTGTTGATTATATGTTGGTCAAAAGTTTTAAATTGGACCTCACTGCGGACCTACAATCTTGGAAGTTCCTGGATTTTCCGGGAAGTAGCGCTCCAACTTCGGGTACTTTGAAGAAAATCTTGGTATTCGGAATTGGGGCGTTACAAATAGGGTATTTTCAGCCCATATATTTTATTCGTGGTATGTATACCACTGTCCTGGCTTCCACAAGTTGGGTGTTGCACAGGATGATGACCTCTTCATGATTCGATTGGCTATAGGGATAGCCATATTCGAATCTCTTTTGTCTGCTAGCATGAGGATCCAACAGTATAGGGACGTCAAGATAGGGTGGTCTTCAGTGAAGCTTTCTCTGAATTTGAGGAAGAAGGCTTTTGATTTTGGTATCTCCAGTGATTCCACTTGAGCAGGGTCAGGAAGACATTACTCCTTGACCAATGCTGAGAAGAGGTGGCTTTTTAACATACGTGTTGGCACAATCGTGTACTGTAGATATCTTTTTACCGACATCTAACCGTATGTCCCTTCGCGTTTTGCGTTGCAATTGGGCTTCTCTCAAGGCATTGTTGGAGCGCCTTTGAGTATGGTGAAACGTTTTGGAGGTCTCCAGGATGGGAGAAATGCATGGGCTTTTTATAGTGAGGAGGACACTACCACCGTGATTTCTTACCCTGAGTTACCCACTTTCCAAATAACTGGCTTCATGAAGTGGTTCATAGAGAGCTTTTCGATGTACCGAGGGCTTTCCAAGAAGAAGCTTGATGTTAAGCAGTCTTCTAGGAAAGGTCTTCGAAGATCAGATGGTATCCGATGAGAGGGAGTTCTGGCTTTCCTTTCTGGAGAAAAGCATAAGATAGGGTTTCTCGATGAGCATGACATCATCAGATCAGAACCTTTCCAAAAAGTACTTGGTGAGGTCTTGGAATAGCTAGAGGAGGACGCCGAGATCGATGCTTGGATGCAAGCGGAACGGAGTCCACTGGCAAGAGCAGACCGTCCAGTGGGGGCTCAAGTGAGAGACCTGATTTTGACAGCGGGGTAGGTTCTTTGAGCAAGCTATCCTGTAGAGGCTAGAGGATGAGTGGGCAACGCAGCAATAAGAGACAGCATGAAAACTCTCCTAATTTGGAAGTCCCTCTCACCATTGATGAAGGGGTGTAAGGGGATGCTGACGAGCCTCCGGAAAAGCGGTTCCGAGAAGAAGAGACCACTGGTGATGGTATGATTCTTCCTCTTTCCGTTTCTTTTCTTTCATGGAGATTTTCTTGTTTTGATCCACTGTTTTCTTTCTTTTAGCAGAGGATGATGCCCAAGGTTCCGGCCAATGAGGCGGTGTCAGGTCCAATTGAGGCATTTGGAGAAGAACCAATGGATTTTGGAGTTGTTCTAGAACCTTCACCTGGTATGATTTATTTTCCTTTTCCTCCTTTTCTCTATGTTGTAGTTTGTTGACATATTACTTCTTTTCTTGTCAACTGACTTGCCACAAGATTCCAATGACTTTGAACCATCCATGGATGTAACTCTTGATGATGCTTCGAATGAGTTCATGAGGGCAAACAGTTCTCCACCAGTCGTCGAAGAAGGTACTTTGTAGTAATAACCCTGACAATAATTTTTTAACAGAATCATATTCATACCTTTTTGTCTTTCATTAGCAGGTTGTGAAGTGATAGGAGAAGTTCCTTTGTCTTCTTCAAAGCCAAAGTAGGGGGTGCCCGCAGCTGATCCAGAAATAGTGGCTTCTTCAACCAATTTTGATATGGCAAAGGTGAGATCTCGTGCTGAAATTCCTTCTCCAATGTCACAAACTCAAAAGAGCTTATTGATTACTCTTCCAATGGGGCACGACATTAGTAGTCGACCGATAGAGCGGGGTGAGCCTTCATCTGGGCCATCCCTTCAGTTTGCAAAAAAGGTGCTGAAAAGTGTCTTGAGCTCATGGATTGAGACTCTCTCTTCTGGTCATTTGGATGCTGGATTTGGTATGATCAAGCATGTGTAAGAAATACTTGCCAAGAGCGAAGAGGTTGGTCTAGATGTCATAGGTGCCAGGGCTTTTGTTAATGAAATCATTGCGCCGGGCAACAAATGGTCTGAGACCAAGAGTTTTCCAAATGGTGACTTCTTTGGGGAAATGTTTATGAAACCTTCCACCAAAGCCAAATCTGCAAAGGATGAGATCTCACAAATTAGGAAGCAGTTCATTCAATCACTAAGTTGGCTATCATTGAGCTGATGTAAGACACTGATTGCCTCGACAGGGAGGTCATTGAAGCTAGGCAGCATCTTGAGCAATTAGAGGCGCAAGTTACTGTTAAGTGGTTTGCCATAGCAGAGGCTCATGATAGGGAGAGGACTCTGATTCTTCAGGTTGCAAACGCCAATAGCGTTCTCAAGGAGAGGACTCGAGAATGTGAGCAATGGCGAACTCTTTGGGCAAAGCTTCCCCATGCCGAAGATGGGTCACGGCATTCCGCCGCATATTATGGAAAATTTTTGAAAAAGCATAGCCTAGAAACTTTGAAAGCCAAGTCCAAACGGTTGCTTGAGGAGTTGAATCTTTGGCTGAAGGCCATGTTAGACTGAGCTCCTGGTTACTTTTGTAACAACTCTTTTCTTCTCTTTTTTTGGTACCTCTTGTATACACACATTTTTTGGTACTCTTTTTTTTGTGTATTCCCTCCTTTCACTTAAATCTCTTTTTGATTTAAACAAGAGTTAATGGGAATGTTTGCTTGAAAATTTGATATTTTGTCAAAGGGTTGTTTTGGCGTAAAAGCCAGATTTTGTGGCAAAAAGCCTCTTTTTTTTTATTTTTATGGCTTAAAAGCCAAACTTTGAGATGGCATGGAAGCCAAAAGGTTTTTTTGTGGCATGGAAGCCAGATTTTGTGGCATGGAAGCTAGATTTTGTGGTGTAAAAGCCAAATTTGGGTCTGTGGCATGAGAGCCAAAATTTTGTTTTGTGGTTATGGCATGGGAGCCAAAATTTTATTTTGGCGTGAAAGCCAAGATTTTGTGGCATGGGAGCCAAAATTTTGTTTTTGGCTTCAAAGCCATGTTTTGTTTTGTTTTTTTTTTAATGCCAAGTTTTGGTTTGTTGGCGTGAAAGCTAGGTTTTGGTTTTTTTTTTTTTTTTCTCAAAGCCAAGTTTTGGTTTGTTGGCATGAAAGCTAGGTGTAGACACCTCATTTGGCCCCCTATGATAGCCTTAAATACCCATCATATATAGCGGTGCTCCCATTTCACCCACAATTGAATGATTAATGACATAATTCAGATTAATTAACGACGATGAAGATGCTTGTTGATAATTTTAGACTTAGTTCGACGATTTCTAGAAATTCGTGAGAGAGAAGCCGAGTCGCGTCAAGATCTTGAACCCAACCCACCACTCACACAAGTAGTGAACCACAATACTACTCAAACCTTTTTCCAAACCACTTAAGACATGCTTCGGCTAATTCATACAAAGATTGTGCTTAGTTTGCCAAAATGTCACTCGATTAGCCTAAGTTAGGAAACTGAATCCATTAGACCAGAAGCCACCCATGTTTTCCAGATCCTATTCATCAGGACATTTGGACCCTTGGATTCCTCACATCGAGAGCTTTCCGACGATATGTGGAATGTCCAAATTTGATAAGCGAGTCAAAAGTTATGAGCTTCTGAAGTTCGTCCTAAGAAATGACGAAACTCCATCTGGGCACCACCCATGTGGCGGTCATCCTACTAAAATCCATCTAGGCGCCCCATGCTGGGGGACCACACAGCCCAGGGCCACCTAGGCACCCCATGGTGGGCGCCCAGCCTCCAAACTCCACTAGTTAGCCAAAAAGTAGCCCGGGACCACTCAACGTAGGGACCGAACTCCGAAAATGAATCGACTACACCTAGGCACCACCCATGTGGCGCCTACCCTACTGAGTTCCACATAGGCACCAGCCCTGTGGCGCCCACACTGTCCAAGACTGCATAGGCACCACCTCATGGGCGCCCACCTCCAAATTCCACTAATTGGCTTGAGATTAGACCGGGACCACTCATACATAGGGACCAAACACCGAAGACGCACCGAACCACCTAGGCACCACCCATGTGGCGCCCAGCCTTGAAGTTCACCTAGGCACCACCCATGTGGCGCCCAGCCTTGAGATCTGTCTAGGCACCACCTATGTGGCGCCCGGCCTATTAATGATAGTGTAGGTCCCCTAGCTGAAGAACTAGCCGTTCAATCCCGACTACAAATGGGAACAAACTCGAAAAAGCGAAACACAAATCATCTGGGCACCACCCTGTGGGCGCCCACTGTCCAGGACCACCTGGGTGCCACCCTATGGGCGCCCAGATTGCGCAAGCCATGTGGGCACCACCCCATGGGCATCCATCCTCCCTCAAACCCTAATTCACCCCAAAATAGCTTAAGCCGCCTAGGGATGCATGAGACCTTCTAGAAACACGAAATAATGAAGCCCTAGCCCTTCTAAACTCATCCCAAAACCTATATAATCCCTCTTAACTTCATTTACAGAGGAGACTACCCAAAAACCCTAAGAAAAGAGACAAAAAGGAGAGAATAGAAAAAGAAGAAGAAAGGTAGCCACAATTAGAGAAGAACTTCAGATCTAGAGAAGAAGAAGGAGAAAGAGAGGAGGAGACTTCCATATCTTCAACTAGAATTATGGGTCTTTGCGAAAGCTTCGCTTTAGGAACTTGAGGAACGTTTCACCATACCAGTATTCCTAGATCTCCCTTCTTTTACTACACTCCATTACCATTCATGCTTAGAAACATGCTTAGGGCCATTTGAGCATCATAGATCTACATTAACTTGAGATAAAAATGATATTAACATCTCGTCATGTTAGGAACATGTTTAGGTTCATTCTAACATAGTAGATTTGCTTTGATTTCGTAGTTCTAATTGCATAGCTAGATTAGATCTCCCATTAGCATCATCATCATCATCATTTGTATCGAAGAGATCGCGAACAGCCTTTGGCAGAAAGGCTGGGCGCCACCCACTGGGCGCCTACCCTTTCTCGAACCGCCTGGGCGCCACCCACTGGGCGCCTGCCCTCTCTCTAACCACGTGGGCACTACCCCCTGGGCGCCTACCCTTCTAAGACAAGGTCCGGGTTCTAGAACTCCGCCCGTTGCATCGTTCGCTCGTAGGTTCGTTAGTTGCATCGCTAGTAGTTCGAATTAATACATTCGCATCAGTTGCTGAATATCGGAAGTTGTCTTAAAAATACTAAGACTCTTGTGCATTCGTTGTGTTCCATTGAAAACCCTGACTGAGTAGGGTAGGCACCACAGGTGTGGCACCCAAGTGGATTCCTCCACTTTTGTGCACAACTTCTGATCTTCCGCATTTAGTTCATTTAAAAACTGCATATTAATGACATGTTAGGTTGTTTGATCTGTTTTGAGCTTTGAATTACCATCTTTGTCATACTTCACATCATATCATTTGAATCGCATAACAATAGAAAATCCCAAAAAAATCATAAAACATAAAATCCCTTCTTCTCTTTCCTTACTCTCTAGTAAATTAGAGGAAAAACCAAAAACAAATTAAAAGATATCCAAAAAACCCAAAAATAATAGTTAGATAGTCTAGGTTATTGAATTTAGCGCCTAAGTAGGATAAATCATAAGATTAATTAAAACATCATAATTAGCTAACTTAAGAAACATCAAATCATTAAGAGCCCTAAAACCTTAAGACCCTAATTAATTCAGATTTAGAAATAATTAAGAACTTTAAAAACACAAAAAAAACTTAAAACCCCAAAAGACAGCCACCTGGGCACCACCCCCTGGGCGCCCATCCTTCCACAGCCACCTGGGCGCCACCCCCTGGGCGCCCAGCCTATTCATTCTCTAAGACACCCCGGTTAAAGCTTAAGTTAATTAGTTAAGCCCTTAAACCAATCCGAATCAACACAGTAAAATATTTTAAACCTAGAATAAGTAAACCTTAATTAACTTAACCTCGAATTAACTAAAAAACCCAAAACCAACAAAACTCCAAAACAGTCCACCTGGGCGCCACCCCCGGGGTACCCAGCCTGCACAGCCACCTGGGCACCGCCCTCTTGGCACCCATCCTATCCCATCTCTAAAGAACCCCCTAATTAAAACTTCTAATTAATCACAACCTGAATTTCATCCTATTTAACATAACAAAAAACTTTTAGATATAAGAAACCTAAAACCTCAATCAATTTAGACTTAAACAGGCCTAAGAACGCAAAATCAACACGAAGCCACAAAACAGACACCTGGGCACCACCCCCTGGGCGCCCTGCCTGTCTATCTACTTAGGCACCACCACCTAGGTGCCTATCCTACCCCATTCCCTTGGAAACCATCATTTGACTAAACTTAATCGATTAAGCCCGAATTAACACATTAAAACACTGTCAACCTAAAAGACCTAAAACCTTAATCAATTTGGACTCAAACCAACTTGAAAAAAATACAAAACGAATAAACCACAAAACATCCACCTGGGCGCCACCCCCTGGGTGCCTATCCTGCCGAATCCACTTGGGCACCACCCTCTTGGCGCCCATCCTACCCAATCACTAGGAAACCCCACTTGAAATTAAATTCGAATTCAATCACGATCAACACATCGGAACACCCTTGAAATCTAAAACAATTGAAACCATAAGCCCTAATAGACTTAAAACATCGAACCAGCTCAAACATACAAGACAGACACTTAGGCGCCACCCCCTGGGCGTCCATCCTGTCAAATCCACCTGGGCACCACCCTCTGGGCGCCCAGCCTCCCTAGTCACTAAAGCCTAATTAATCGAAGCCGAATTTAATTTTAATCAACGCAACATAACACTTTTAATTTAAAATACATCAAACCATAAAAGTTCGACCGCAAATCAACCTAAAAAATATGGAACCGACTCGAACCACAGAATAGTTCACCTGGGCGCCACACCCTTGGCGCCCATCTGTCAAATCCACCTGGGCACCACACCCTGGGCGCCCAGCTTCCCCGTTTTCAGAAAAAACCAAATTCACAACTTAACCCAATTAATTGACGTTTAAACAAATCCCAATTGAATACGAATAGCATCCCACATCCAAACACAATAAGTCCTTTAATCAATTTAAACTTGAATCGACCTAAAAGACACCAAACCGACCCGAAGCACAAAACAATTCATCTGGGCGCCACCCCTTGGGCGCCCATCTTCCAAATCCACCTGGGTGCCACACCCTGGGCGCCCAGCCTACCTGTTTTCATAAAGAACCCCAACCGATAACTTAACATAATTAATTAACATTCGAACCAATCCAAATCAACATATTAAAACACTTTTAACTTAAAACGTTTGATACTTTAATCGATTCGGGCTTAGCACCCAAAGCCCTTATGAATCGACGAACAACCACTTAGGCACCACCCCTGTGGCGCCTAGCCTACACTATAACCTTGGTTCACAACTTCAATTTAAAACAAGTAATTAAACATCTTATAACTTAAATTAATTGAAACTAGAACTTAAAACAACCCCCAGACCCAAAGACCAATATCAAATCCCATCCGGAATACCTGAAAATCTCAAGCCATCCACATGGGCGCCACCCCCTTGGCGCCCATCCTCTCATTTGCACTAAAACGCGAACTCTTGGTTTCGTCGTAAAATCCGGATCCGAATCCCTTTGACATTTGAATACTGGAGAATTAAAACAATTTGAAACATTAAAACTCAACAAGTAAGGACCCCTTGGATTTCGAAAACAGTATCGATACCATTGTCACTAGCCAAACCACCCAGAAACAACCACTTAGGCACCACTGTCTGGGCGCCCAAGTCACTAGAGTAGCCTAGGCGTCACCCCCCTGGCGCCCAAGTCCCCTGCAAACCCCGTTTCGCCACTTTCAACATCGTTTCACATTTTAAATTAAACCATAAATTCCAGAACCTTAAATAACTTAAACAAAACCCCAAAATACATTTAATCCACTTCTTAATCAATCTTCAACTCAAAACAAACCGAACCAATTAATAAGTTGCTTAGGCACTGAACCATCAAACTCAGGCTATTCATACCCTAGGATTAGATCGGATTTCCCCGTTAGGTAGCATAGAGCATTAGGTTTCGCCCCATCACTTTTCCTGTTCCGTTAAGGGATTGGGAGAGCTGATGTGGGCGGTCTAGGACCTTAGGTTAGGGTTAATCCGATGATCAGTAATAAAGCATTAATCACGTAAATCCAAGTAAAAATCCCTTAGTTAGGCCCTTTTAGCCCCATATAAAAAGGCCATAAAAACTATAAAACCAACAAAATAAACCCAAGAAGATTTTCCTTTATTTCTTCCTCCACCTCAGGTGCCAGATATTTAATTGAACTTAATGATAAAAGGGAATAAAGAACTGATTTCTAAAATTGAATAAATGAGGATAACGAAATGAGATGAGTGATTTCGCACACACTTTTAATAATCATGGCCCATCGGCCACCCTAAAACAAACACTGGCCCATCGACCATTTCCAATCAATCTTGGCCCATCGGCCACCTTCAATTAATTACGGCCCATCGGCCTTTTACTTTTATCACTCATGTATCGCACACGAAAAAAACAGAAATCACAAATCAAAGTCTCATTTGCATCATCATTTTGGTCTTTAAAATCAGCCTTTAAACCCTATTTTGCTAAGGGATCAGAAGGGGGTACCCGGGAATGGGGCCGATCCTCTTCTTCAATATTTGGCACCTCCCCCTCTTTTATTCTATTTTCTTTAATTTAGTTATTTTATTTTACTTTGATATACTACGATTATGCTATGTGAGGATTAACCTTTATTCGGACTTTAACTCATGACCCTTAATTGACCCAAAATTAAAAAGACCCAAAGAGACCCAAATTAATGTGACAAGACAACCGTCGTGTGTTGCCGGCAGCACATTAGACGAGGGGAAGAACCCACCTTATTATTTTTTCTCCCCATGTTTCTTCGATTTTCGTCGAAGAACGGTGTTACGACCGAATCTGTAGCTGGCGATCATGATCCGTCGATTTTGAGGGTAGTCGGAATCCTCGTTTTCGATGTAAAATTTAAATAGCATATATAGATGAATGGAGATTTCCCCAAACCATACCTCTCTTGGAGAGGAAAGGGGGGTCGAAATTCACATCCGACACTGGGTTCTTTTATTTTTGGCGTGAAAGCCAAGCTTTTGGCATGAAAGCCAGGTTTTTTTTATTTTTGGCATGAAAGCTGGGTTTTGGTCTTCAAAAATGCAATTATCAACAAAAAGTCACCTCCCAGCTGAATGATTTTGTAAGTGTAAGACACCGTCCTGAGAGTTTCCGATTAGTGTTAGTTAAGATGTGCTTTAGTTATAAGTGAGATTAGTAGAATTTGGTTAAGGTTGGATTAGAATAGCTTTTTATAGCTTTAACTTATTTTGGGAACTCTTTTGCTTTAGTGGGGCCCTTTGGGGGTTCCTTTATCGTGTTTTGTGTGATTTTTGGATTTGTGTGATAATCGAAAAAATCTATATTTTGCCCTATTTGACGTATTTTATTGTTCTCGACAACTTTCGTATTTGCTCCGTTTCCATCCAAGACCTCTAGACCTTACTTTGCTAATGATATGGGTAAATCAGTCTTTTTCCATGAAATCTGGACACTACTTTTGATATCTCCGAAATTTGTGAAAAATATACTTTTTGGAAACTAGAAATTTCGCCGAACAATTCTTCCTTCTTCATCGAATCCATCCGAAGCCCGGAAATCGAGGTTTTAAGCCCAAGTAGTTAGATAAGTTGTGGGATCCACCTTCATTTCCTATATAAGGAGGAGTTCCCTTTCTTCTTTCCCTTTCTTGCAACTTTCTTTGAGGAAAAGAAGTTCCAGCCCAGCCCTAGGGTTTTCTTCAAGCCTCCTTGCTCCTTCATCTCTCAATCTCTCTCAAACTCTTGCTAAAGGAGAAATGGAGGCTACAATCTTCTTCCTCACCTTGAAAGCCTTCCATTGATGCCATTTGTGAAGAAATTCACCTTCTGTAGAGTTGGTTTTGAGCTACCTTCTCCCATTTGAAACCTTCCATGTAAGCTTTTCTTTCCATCTTTTAGATATGTGTTCTTCTAGCCCAAGAGAAGCCCCATCTCCATTATTGGGAGCTCTCTCACTCTATTGCTTGTTTTGCCATTCTAGGGTTTAAAATGAATGTTATTTTGGGGGTTTTGTGTAGATCTTGATTTTGTCTTGAGAAAAGGTGATTAGGAGCTTATTAGCTTAATTGGAGACTAAGGCAAGTGGATGAATGGGTTTGTTTTATGATTTGTGATTTTGTAAAGAAATATGGATTTTTATAATGTTGGCTCTTTCCTATGTTTATGTCTTTCATTGATTTTTGAAGCATGCATGTTAATGAGCTTTCTTCTCTCTTAATTACTCTCTTGAGATTTTGTACATTGAGTTGGTGTTTTGTCAATTTGTACATTTTCATTTATGGTGCCTAGTCTTAGCATTGAATGACATGAAATCATTATGATTTTGATTTTGATGGTTTTGGATGGATGGGTGTTGGAGAAGTAAACGGTGAAATGGGTAGATGAAAATGCCATGAATGTATTGCCAAGGGAGTGGCTTAAATGTGGGTTTGAAGAGAAGAAAAGTTGAGGTTCGGACTGCTGAAACGGAGTGTTTCTGAAGCAGTTCGCTCGAGCGAACATCCATTCGCTCGAGCGAACCCTTCCCAGAACTCTTGTCGCTTGAGCCAACCACATACTTTGCTTGAGCTCTCCTGTTCCGGAGCAGTTCGCTCGAGCGACCTCATCATTGCTTGAGCGAACCCCTCCCAGAACCTTGGTCGCTCGAGCCTCCACCTTTCTTCGCTCGACCTTTCCTGATTCGAAGTAGTTCGCTCGAGCGAACTCATACCTGCTCGAACGAACCCCTTCCAGAGAGTTTTTTGCTTGAGCCATTGAGCTGTTCGCACGACCCTTCTTGACTCGGACCAGTTCGTTCGAGCGAACTTATACTCGCTCGAGCAAACCCCTCCCAGAACACTGTTCGCTCGAACGAACTGTAAGACCCCGCCCCGAGAGTTTCCTTTTAGTGTTAATTAAGACACGTTTTAGCTATAAGTGAGATTAGCAGAAATGGGTTAAATCTGGATTAGAATAGCTTTTTATAGCTTTGAATAATTTTGGGAACTCTTTTGATCTAGTGGGGCCCTTTGGGGGTTCCTTTTATTGTGTCTTGATTAGTTTTGGGATTTATTTAATAATTTCAGAAATCTGTAATTTACTCCGTTTAATGTATTTTATGATTCCCGACAACTTTCGTATTTGTTCCGTTTCCATTCGAGACCTCTAAACCCTACTTTGCCATTGATAGGGGTAAAACAGTCTTTTTACACAAAATCTGGACACTATTTTCAATGTCTCCGAAACTCATAAAATATATACTTTTTGGAAAGTAGAAATTTCGACGATCAATTCTTCCTTCTTCGTCGAATCCGTCCGAAGCCCGTAGGACGATGTTTTAGCCCAATTAGATTTTTAAGTTGTGGGACCCATTGCCATTTTCTATTTAAGGAGGAGTTCATTCCTTCTTCCCCCTTTTCCTGCAACTTTCCCTTGAGAGCATAGAGAGCTCCAGCCCTAGGGTTTTTCTTCTTGCTCCTTGCTTTTCCATCTCTCAATCTCTCTCAAATCTATTGCTAAAGGTAAAATGGAGGTGGTAATCTTCTTCCCCTCCATGAGAGCTTCATCTTGATATCATTTTTAGAGAGAGCCTTCCATTCCAAGCTACATTTTGAGCAAGCTCTTGACTTAGAGGACTTTTCATGTAAGCTCTTATTCTCATCTCTTGGTTGTGTGTTCTCCTAGCCATGGAGGTGCTTCACCATGATTATTGGAAGCTATCTCCATCTATTTCTTGATTTTGACATTCTAGGGTTGTAATGAATGTATTTTGGGGATTTTTGTGTAGATTGTAGATTTTGAGCTTGATAGAGGGATTAGAGCTTGACTAGCATATTTGGAGATCAAGGCAAGTGGATGAATGGATTTGATTTGAATAAGTCCTTATTCTATTGAAAATGTGGATTTTATTATTCCTATTCCTTTAGTTTATTATGTTTCATAATGCTTTTGGAAATGTACTTGCATTGAATGAGATTTGTGTTGGAAGGAGAATTAAATGCATTGATGGAATGGTGGTTGGTGGAAAGGATTAAATGTTAAATGGAAGGGAATAGACCCATTTCATGTTAGGAAATGGTTGGAGTTGAGGTGAAGGGGTTTGGGAAATAAAGAACTGAAATCTGCACCTGATGTGTAGTTCTCGCAGCTGGGCGGTCAGCGGGCTGTCACCTTGACGGCTAGCCGACAGGTGACCGGCAGCTAGCCGACCCAGATGCGGTTAGAAACACAGAATGCTGTGTTTTGACAGGCGAACCGCGGTCAGCCACGCGGTCAGCTAGCGGCTAACCGCTAACCAAAAACCCTGTGACCGCCAGGTAGCCGAGATGCGCGGTTAGAAACAAAGAATGCTAAATTTTTAGCAGGGTGAACCGCGGTCAGCCCCGCGGTCAGCCAGCAACTAACCGCCGATCACCTTGGCGGCTAACCGCCAGCTAACCGACTAGTGACCGAATTTCACCCAGAATTCCTGAGTCTTTTCTATTGTTTTCAGATATAGTATTTAAAGGTTTGGATGGGTTGTTCTGATGCCCTACCACCTCGGAAAGACTCAGGGGATGACATAAGGAGATTGACTTAGAAAGAAACACCATTTCGGAAAGGTATTGGGACTTTTGGATTCATCAACTTGCATAAGGAAACTTGGTATGTCCTCTATCATTCGAGTACCATACTAAGGGTAATAATAGACATACAAGATCCTTATACATGTTGTTTGAATATGGATGCCCCAATATATAGTCCCTAATGGTATAAGGATTCATTGCATTGTTTTACTCAGATTTTATGTATAATTACCCGATCCTACTGGTTTTATCTCAAATTCTGATTTATACACCTGATATGTCCTGCCAGCCCCATTTATGCATGAACAGATAATGATATGAAATGTGTGCTTACGAGCACCATGCCCCGCCTGCCCGAGTGTTTTATACTGATATAGTTTGTATATGTTTTGATTTCTCATGTAACCTATGAGTCGGCACCACTAAGCTTGGACGTCTTTGTCAGTCTGATCAACTGACTTGGGCTTCCCCCTTGTGCTCCCGCCAGTTGCAACTTGGATCCTGTCCTGTCCCGTTACCCGGTTCCGCGGCCGTGGTCTTGCCTAGCTATATGTATATATATAATGTTGGTTCTCGTCACTTCGTGTGCTCGAGCCCAACGCACTGAATGTGCTCTCATCACCTTAGTGATAGAGAGGATGTAGCTTTAGTGTGGTTGCCATCTAGTCGGTTCCTGTACCTTGAATACCCTACATGATTTATATTGCATCTGTACGTTAAATGAAACATGCATCCTGTTTTATGACAGTTATCGTTTTAATAAGTTTTCGTTATGTCTAAGATGTGATTTGATTTATTTCTTGGTATTATCTATTCACCCACCTGCCAGACCGTCGTGTCTGACCCATCTTTGTGGTACTCAGGTCCAGCTACCGTTGTTGCCTTTGAGGAGGAGCCAGAGGAGGCGGTCGACGAACCGCAACGATTAGTGGAGTGGCAAGCTGACAATGTCATGTAGACATTGGGTTTAGCTTTGAGCTGCGAACATTTTGGGGAAATTATAGAATGATACATGATTTATACTTTTGGTTGTACTGGCCTTTGTTGGCCATTATTTTTGGGGAATGTTAATTTAACTTGATCCTTTGTTTAAACTCTAACTTCAAATTTTGGGAATGCTAATGAAATCATTGCTCACTCTGACATCATGTCATACTTGTGTATTATCAGTCTCGTATAATGAGAATGGATTAAGAGCTTGATTTGCTACATGCTTCCGCACTTATGTAAATGTTCCATGAGTGTATGTGGAATCCTCACTGCGGAAACCTGTGGGAAATTAAGGAAATGTATAATCATTATTAAGGGTAGTTCATTACCCCATCCACACCACCGTCGCGGTCCCGGATCCCGGTTCGGGGTCGCGACACGAACTGTACAGATTTACTGGTCTATTTCTGAACATGTTTAAAAATTTGTTTTAAGGTCCAGTGAGGTTGGTTTGGAGCCTTAATATCATGAGGAGGAATAAGAGGTTATGTTGAGATTGATTTGGAATAGAACTCCAAATTTGCCGGAGATTTATTGTGGATAATGGACTTACCAATTTGTATAGGGGATTCGGGATGTCTCAAACCTTCCGGAGTACCATGCCGTAAACTCTAATTGACATACGAGGCCCTTATACCTATTGTTTAAATCCTGAAATCTCAATGTATGGTCTGGATATATGTGGGTGTCCATAGTGTTTGCTTTTATTAAACCTTATCAGTTTTTGACAGTTTTTGTATATTAGTATAAGTGGCATTTCAAAACCACTGAAATTTGTAATTGAGTGATTGATCAGCCTTATGCATTTTAATAAGATATTATTGTGTCATATGTGCTTACGAGCCTTTTCCTTCAGTCTGTTTTGGGTGGTATTCACCTCTTTAGATATGTATATGTTTTGAATGTGTTTTAACCTATGAGTCGGCACCACTAAGCTTGGACGACGTTGTCGGTTTGATCCACCGACTTGGGGCCCCCCTTTAGCTTCTGTCAGCTGCAGTCTGAATCCTATACTGTTTTGTTACCTGGTTCCGCGGCCGTGGTTTTGCTCAATATATATTATATGTATATAGTTGTTTCACGTCACCTCGTGTGCTCCGAGACCAATACCTTTAGTGTGCTCTCATCACACTAGTCATGGAGGGTTTAGCTTAAGTGTGGTTGCCATCTTGTCAGTTCCTGTTCTTTGTTATCCCTCATGATTTATCTTGCATTTGTACTTTATTTCAAACAAGACATTATGTTTATAACAATCATTGTTTCATTATGTTTTAAGTTATGTTTTGTTTTCTTAAAATGTATTATCTATTCACCCACCTGCGAGACCGTCGTGTCTGACCCATTTTTGTGGTACCCAGGTCCAGTCCCCATTATTGCCTTTGAGGGGGAGCAGGAGGAGGCGGTCGGTGAACCGCAACGCCTAGTCGAATCGCAAGCTGATAATGTCATGTGGACATTGGTTTGAGCTATGAGTTGCACAACATTTTGGGGGAATTTATAGAATGTTTTGATTTATACTTTTGGGTTGTACTGGCCTTTGTTGGCTATTATTTTTGGGGAATGTTTAAATAACTAACTTTTGTTTAAACTTATATCTTTACATTTTGGGAATGCCAATGAGATTATTGCTCACTCTGACATCAAGTCATTTATCCGTATTTATCAGTCTTATGTTGAGAATGGATTAAGAATTTAGTTTGCTACACGCTTCCGCACTAATGTAAATGTTTTGTGAGTGTGTGTGAAATCTTCACCGTGGAAACCTGTGGGAAATTAAGTAAATGTACGATCGTTGTTAAAGGTGGTTTAATCCATCATCCACTCATTCACTCGCGGGCCCAGATCTCGGTCCGGGGTTGCGACAGCAAGTATCAATGGAATGTCACTTCCTTGCTCATTTGGTCGCAAGTATCGACGGAATGTCACATCATCGCGAATTTGAATACAAGTATTGACTAAGAGTCACCTCCTTGCTTTTCAAAAAAAAAAAAAATTTGCGGGTATCGACTGAATGTTGCTTCCACGATTTTTGAAACTTGAGGATTTTTTAACCTTTGGTTTTTGAAATTTGGGTTGTGGATATCAACTGTAATATTGCGTCTCCACGATTTTTGAAATTTAAGGTTTTTTTAACCTTCGATTTTTTAAATTTGGGTTGTGGATATCAACTGAAATGTTGCGTCTCCACGATTTTTTAAATTTTGCAAGTATCGACTAAATGTCGTTTCCTTGTGATTTTGAGATTTTAGAAGTGTCGAATATGGTTCTCATTTTTCCGATTTTTGGGTCTTGCGAGTATCAACGAAACGTCATTTCCCCGCAGTTTTTAAAAACCAATTGTTTTTTTTTTTTTTTTTTTTGTTTAAAGACACAAGGGTCGTGAATTTTGACCTAAAACCATTTTTTGTGGTAAAAGTCAGGGCGAACTAGGGTGGAAATCCCTAAATTTAGAAATTTCAACATAAGGATGAAATTTCTAAAAGGAGTGGGCTTGGTGAGCAAGTACCTGGAAATAGGCATTGGCCATGTAGGCGTTGCTCTGACCCAGGGAGGTAAGTCTTTAAGGGTAGTACCGCTTTAAGAACTTACCGTTGATGGGCAGCATACATCTGTCACCCTCCATTTATAGGAGAGCATATGCGCCGTTGGAGAAAACCTTGTCAATGATGTAGGGTCTCTTCCATTTTGGTTCAAATTTACCTTTGGACTTGTGGGTGAAAACCATTAGCCTTTTTACTTCAAGAACCAAGTCACCCTTTTTAAAGGCACGTTGCCTGACCTTCTTGTCGAAAGATCCTGCCATGTGTGTTTGGTAAAGCTCAATGCTTTGTTGAGCTTTGAGCCATCTTTCATCGAGATTATCCAGCTATTAGAGTCTTAATTTCACATTGCTTTCTTGAGTCATGTCATTTTTCAAAGATACCCTTATGGAAGGAATTTGTACCTCTAATGGCACAATGACTTCGCATCCATAGATCAAGGAGATTGGTGTACAATGGGTTGGTTATTGAGGATTCTGCAGAGTGTCTTGTTGATGGCTTCTTCTAATCTGTTTGCTACCAGATTATATGGAATCGAAGGATAGGTTTAGATTTTGTATTTGTCGCAGAACCTGTAGAAACTGTGATCCCGGAATTGTGGTCTGTTATCATGGACGAATCTCTTAGGTATGCCGAAATGATAAATGATGTTGGTGCATAAGAACTGAAGAACTCACAAGGGCTTCATTTCGCTGAGCGGAAACACTTCTGACCACTTGGAGAAATAATCCATGTTGACACCAAAAATGTCACTTTACCTATTCAACAAAAAATGCTACAAGGAGGTGCATCCTACCACAAATGGACAAATGCCTCTTCAAGCATTAGATCTTGTCAGAATCAAACAAAAACAGCAAGGTCCGTCAAAATAGCCAAGAGAAGGGTACACATGAAGTTTTGGGTCATTTCAACATCATTCGGCCCAACTTCGCTCTTCTAGCAGCTGAAACAGGAGCTCCCGGCGGCGGTGAAGCCAGAGACCCTGACACACAAAACAGAGCACAAAGTTGGCCTTAAAATGCCACTAGGAGTCTCTACATCAAATTTCAGGCCATTCCAATGTCGTTTGGGCCAAAAAGGAAATAGCCGCAGCATAGTCAGCTCTCCCGACGGTGACAGTGAAGAAGGCATCAAATCTTCGATCAGAGCCTGTGGATGCTCCCAAAATACCTCCACAAGGCTCCGTGTCAAGTTTCAAGTCAAATCGACAATGTTTGACCCTCCATCAACCCTCGAGAAGCAAAATCAACCCTCTCAGCGGTGAGGACCACCAAGGCCATCGCTCATCAAACAAAGCACATTGGTGACTTCAAGATGCTTCCAAAGGACTACTCGTCAAATTTAAGGTCATTTCGACAACATTTGACCAAACTTTGACGCTTGGAAACAAAATCAGGCCTCCCAGCAGTGAAGCACCCCAGGATCATGACATGCAAATCGGAGCTAATGGATTGTCTCAAAATGACTCCAATAGGCTCCCTGTCAAATTTTAGGTCAATCAGACATCAGTTGACTGTACATCAAAGCACGGCATATTCCTCGAGGCAAAATCAAGTCTACAACTTCAAAACTCAAACAGATGCCTATGGTCGGTCCTATCTACTGCTCAGGAGGCTTCACCTCAAATTTCAGGTCATTCCGACATCGTTTGACCTAGTTTCGGCTTCTGACAGAAAATTGGCAACAAAGTCTTCGACTTTTCCAGAAAAATAGGAAACTTTGTGTTCTGATTTGCATGGCTTCTCGTCAAGTTTTCTCCTGAGAAATCAAGCCAAATACATGAGGAAAAATGTCAACAAAAATACACGAGAAAAAAAGAAACTAAAAAGATCGAAAAATGGCCAAAAAATAGAGACCAAAAGGAGAAAAGCCCTCATGGTCGCTAGCGGTGACCTTGGCCCTTGGTTACCGGCAGCGACCATGGAAATTCGGGTTGCTGAATTTCCGCTGAATTCCGGCACCGGTCACTTTTTCGCATTTCGAGAATTCCGGCCACTGTGATTTTCCAAAAATCTGATTTTTCGAGCATAAAATCCGCCAATCTTCATCAACATCACGGATCCGCCACCGGAATCATTGGATCATCATTAGACACAACAAAATCGCCAACCGGCTAACCAAAAAAGCACACTTTCTGTCCGATCGATCGAGAAATCGACTGGACAGATGTTGTCGGTCCACTGGTATCAACCAATGTCTAACGTTGCATCGCCATCCGACATCAAACAACATGTGAATCCATCGGCGATCATCGCAAGAAGAGTTCCAAAAGACACGGCATCTCCCACGACGTTTCGAGCGCCCTAGCGACCACTTAATGCAATTAAATAACAGTTTTATGACAAGTTAATGCAGTCATTAACTCATTATTTTGGACAGCCCAATCAAAAGCAAGGAAAAAGGAGTTACAAGTCCAAGCAATCATAGCATTAAATCATGTAACTCCACTCATCATGGAGTTTAAAAGTGATTAAATGTCCATTATTCTCCATCGGCCAATCAGAAGACAAGAAAAAGGAGTTACAAAATCATGAAATGAAAACTTGTAACTTCTCTCATCATGAAGCATTAATGCAATCAATGCTCATAAATCCACCTAATAGTTACCAAAAGCCTATAAAAGGGGGGTCATTCCATGAAAAAACCCCCAAAAATCCCGGAAAAAGTCCAGAAAATTTTAGAAAAAAATATAGAACTTGTGCAACAACCTCTCCTCCATTTAAGAGACTCTGTTACAACAAACACCATAAGGTGATTGAAATCGCTTGGGGAGCCACCCCCCAAGGCCCCCTCTCCTTCTATCCAACATGGCTAGACGCAACTCTTCAGCCCGTTTACTCGGCTTTTTATTGGATATAGGACCTCTCCTTGGTCTTTATCCTCTAAGAATTTAAGGTCCAAGCCAAGCCAAACGAATCGAAGCATCATTTGTTCTCATCTGAAGGACGATGGCGAAGCCCATACATGACTTGTAACCGTCAATCTGAACGAGTCCCCACAATCTCTTGAGAAGTTAGATTCCTTTTCTTGCTTTTTGTTGTATTGTGTATTTTTCCAAAGAGACAAAAAAATCACAATTCTTGTGTTTACATTTTGATGAGATTTGTAAACCGCCATTTACGGCAAACAAAATGAAATTGCCTTTTACGGCACAAAACCGCTGCCTTTCACAGCACAAAACCGCCTTTCATGGCAAACAAATGATAATCGCCTCTTATGGCATTAAAAATCTTTGTCTCTTTTCTTAAAAATATATGTGCAATAGAAAGTTAGAAAAAAGATTGATTTCTTTTTCTACTTGTGAAGGTGAATCTCCGGATCACCACTTCTAAATTCCAAGTAGAATAGAAAATCGGGAATACCCGTACAAAAATGTTGATGCTTGCTTTTTCCCTCCACCGAACCCCGGCAGCCCCGGGGAGGAGGAAGGCAAAAGCCGGGTCCATCAAGTTGGCATACCCGGTGGGACACGTTCATTCGAGAACATGATGCTTAGATTCTTTGGCTTCTTTCTAGTTGGTGGCATATGTTGGATCTTGCATCTAAAAAACATGAGATGGGACTTTTTGGAAATTTCTATCTTTGAGTTTATTTCCAATCTTTCTCATTCAAAAACAAAAATGATTTCTCATTTTTGGATTCAATTTTGAAAAACTTTGATCATTTCCCCTTCGAACTTGATAGCTCACAGAATTGTTTGTAGCTATTGTTCATAACGGGGAATGGGCCATCTTTTCACTTTCATGAGTCCAATAGGAATCTTTAAAAAAAAATCTGATTTCAAACTTTTCAAATCTTAAAAAAAAAATTCAGTTTTCTCACTTTTGGATTCAATTTTGAGAAACTTTGTTCCTTTCTTCTTCGAACTTGATAGCTCGCAGAAATGTTTGTAGCTATTGTTCATATCGGGGAATGGGCCATCTTTTCTCTTTGATGAATCTGATAGGGATCTTCAAAAACAAAACAAAAAAATCTGATTTCAAACTTTTCAGAGGTTTTTTTAAGAAAAAGAAAATTTTTAACTTTTTTCTCTTTTGGATTCAAATTTGAGAAACTTTGATGCTTTCCTTTCGAACTTGATAGCTCACATAAATGTTTATAGCTAACGCTTGGATTAGTTGGGGACCATTCGCTCTCTTTGATGAGTCCATTAGGGATCTTAAAAAAAATGGGAGTAGTTGAGAACACTAAGGTTTTACCGATTGCATTCTTTGACCAAAGCTGATCCAAGAAAAGTTTTGTCCAAAGTGTGGAGACAGCTAGACTGTTTTTAGCAAGGGTTCTCCAAACAGGTTCATTAAGTAATCCTACCCTTACCTGGAGGCTGATCTATCACCTGAGGTTTCATAAGACCGAATCGGGAAACCTGAATGTATTCTCAAACCTCTAAAAAATCTTTAAAAAAAAACTCCCGTCACTTTCAAGTTTAGATTTGAGAAATCTTGGTTCATTCCCTTCCAAATGAGAGCTCGTAGAGATCGTTTGTAGTTTGAGTTGGGATTGGAACACCAATTTCTCTCTTTGATGAATTCGATTTTGACCTTTAAAAAAAAAACTTCCATCATTTTTGGGTTCAAATTTTAGAAATCTCGGTTCATTCCTTTTCGGATAAGAGCTCGCGAAAATCGTTTGTAACTTGAGTTCAGATTGAAATACCATTTGCTCTCTTTTATGAATCCAATCTTGGCCTTTCAAAAAATCCCATCTCGTGTCCATTCCAAGGATGCGATTTGCCAACATTTGTGCCTAACAGTGCTAGTACGCCCTTTCAGGGTCTACTGTATTCGTGACCGATACACTTGTACCTCGCTTCTCAGTAATTTGAATTAAGGTTTACAATTGCTTCTAGCAGTCACTAGGACACTCACTCTGAGCCTCCCTGTTGACACCAAAAATGTCACTTTGCCTCCTCAACATCAAAAGCTACATGGAGCCGTATCCTACTACAAACAGGCAAAGCCGCTTCAAGCATCAGATCTTGTTAGAATTAAACAAAAACTGCAAGATCCCTCAAAACAAGCAAAAAAAGGGTACACATGAAGTTTCGGGCCAATTCAACATCGTTTGGCCTAACTTCAATCCTCCAACAGCTGAGCAAGAGCTCCCGGCGATGACAGTGTCGAAGACATCAAATCTTCGATCAGAGCCTATGGATGGTCTCAAAATACCTCCAAAAGGCTCCACGTCAAATTTCAAGTCAAACCGACACCGTTCGACCCTCCATCAACTCTCGAACGGCGAAATCAAGCCTCTCGGCGGCAAGAACCACCGATGCCGCCACTCATCAAACAAAGCACATGGATAGCTTCTGCATGCTTCCAAAGGGCTGCACGTCAAATTTCTGGTCATTCCGACGACGTTTGACCCAGTTTTAACGCTTGGAAACAAAATCAAGCATACCAGCGGCGGAGCTCCCTAGGACCACGGCACCCAAATCGGAGCTAACGGATCATCTCAAAATGACTCCGATAGGCTCCCTGTCAAATTTCAGGTCAATCGGACATCAGATGACCGTACATCGAAGCTCGACATCTTCCGAACAGTGAAATCAAGTCTAGCATCGACAGGACCCCAAACGGCTTCAAAACCCAAATAAAAGCCCATGGTTGGTCCTATCTAATGCTCAGGGAGCTTCAACTCAAATTTCAGGTCATTCCAACATCGTTTGACCTAGTTTCAACACTTGGCGGAAAATCGGCTACAAAGTCTTCGGCTTTTCCAGAAAAAGGAAACTTTGTGCCCTGATTTGCACGACTTCTCGACAGGTTTTTGTCACGACCCCGGACCGGGACCCTGTCCTAATCCGGCGCCGTGGCACAGAGGGCCAGAAAATTCCACCCCGCACGTGCTGATTTGTTTCCCACAGGTTTCCGCAGTGAGGATTCCATGCGAATCACACTCGCTCATTCAACACATTTGCGGAAGCGTGTAGCAAACACTCCATCAAATTACTTTCAATAAGAGAAAGCATAAATGCATCATGGACTCATGTCAAAGGGAGAAAACATTACTAGGATTCCCATAGTTAAGTTAAGGTTTACATCACAACTAAAGCAAAGTTAAGTTTTACAAGTTCCCAAAAGACTTAAGCCAACATTGGCTAATAACAAAACCCAAAATAACAAGTCACTGGATCCCCAAAATGTTCTCCTCAAGCCCCAAAGCGATGTCTACATAACATCGTTGGGCTGCCACTCTTGCCCACAGGGCTGCATGCCTACAATTTCCTCGCACTCCTCCTCAAGGGCAACATTACCTGTATCTAAACACCAAAACGAAGGGGTCAGACACGACAGTCTGACAGGCAATTGAATCAAATATAACCATGCTAAAATAAAAAAATTTACCATTTATAAAACAAGTAAAGTGAAAAGGAACTAAGTAAAACAAATAGTTTGAACACAACATCCTTTGTAAGACCACACGGTAAATCACGATACACAATTTAAATAAAGATTGGCGACCACACAAAGCTACATTCTCTGTCACACAAGGCAACAAGAGCACTCACGATAGAAATTCTCCGTCACACAAAGTGAAAAGGAGCACGAAACATGACCCAGTAGAACTGAGCATCACTCACGAGTCCCGCCGCGGAACGGGCTAAATAACACGCACGATAATCCAAATTGCAGTTGGCACGAATTGTTTCAGGACCCAAGGCGGATGATCAAACCGATAAGGTCGTCCAAGCCGAGTGGTGCCGACAATAAAAAAAATACACACTACTTTTCAAAATCATGCTTACTAGATAAAAATTCGGGAACTACTCACACTATTTCAAGAACACACGTTGTTTCACACGAAGTCACGAATAGTAGTCCCGACTCGATGTGTATAAAACGCGGCACACGCACACAAAATCACAAACGAGATTAGAATTCGTAAATCCCTTTCACATCACTCAATAAATTCCTTGGAACCATAACCGTCGAGTTCGTATACACTTTGAGACCCCATGTTGTTCATTCGTTTAGATGGTGCTCAATATTTAACGACATTCGATATACCAATGTGTATGCATTAACTAGGAAGAGTCCAAAAGGAATTGGAATTGAAAACCTCATCATTCCCTTCACTTTAGAAAACTAGGTATAGTCGGTCACCTGTCGGTTGGCCGTCGGTTAGCCGACACTGAACATGTCGGTTAGCCGAGTGTTGACCGAGAGTTAACCTTCCCATCAGATCAGGAAAACGGCATTCTGGATCCGGAACCGAGGATGTTTGGTCACCTGTCGGTCGACCGAGACCCCCAAACTCTGTCAAATGCAGCATTCTGGAAACGGAACCGAGATGGCTCGGTCACCTGTCGGTTGGCCTGTCCGCTAGCCGACCCCTGACCGACGGCTGACCGACCCATTGCAGAACAGCATTTCTGAAGTTGTTTCCCTTTAGTTCCTTTCTCCTTCACATCTCCTTATAACCCCTCATTTCCTGCAGTAAAATGAGCCTACATGCTCCACCATTTTATCCATCCACCATTCATTTCATTCACTTCAAAATCCATAAATCAAACTCACACAATTCCTAACAATTAAGGTGTGGAAATTCCCATTTCAATGAAACAACACTAAAACAGAAATCCATGCAATAGATTTCAGCATATGAACAATCGAAACATGTATTTGTAAGCTTGAACATTAAACAAAGATGGGAATTAAACCAATGGAGACTTAAAGTAGGGAAATCAATCCATAATTCCAAAAACATTGCATGCATAATCCATCTCATTCAATTACTTGCCTTGGGTAGGAAAATCACTCAAGAAAAGCTCCTCTCACACCTCTCCCTACAGCTGAACTCCAATCTACAAAATCCCCATGAAAAACCCACTCAAAACTCCATGAAATTCGAAATCAAAGAAGTCTTCCATAAAACCTTTTGCATGCATGAAAGAAATCTTCCTAAGGATTCAAGAAAACCATGGTAGAGAGATGGAAACCATTGCTTACCTTTAGAAGCTCTAACACTGGAGAAAAGCTTGGAAAAGGGGATGGTTCCAGCTGAAACTCTTCAAGAATGATATCCAAAGACAGCCAAGAGGAAGGGAAAGGGTTTTATGAGGTCAAATCTCCACTTTCCACCAAGGAAAGGAGACATGCAAAAAGAGAGAGAGAGAGACTGGAAGAAAAGAGGAAGAGTTGATCTTCTCAGGCTTCAGCTGGGTGCAAAACGAATGAAGAAGAAGATGGGCAACTCACGTGGGTGTCGGATGTGAATTTTGACCCTCCCGAGAGGGGAATCGCCATTCAACAGTGTGAGATAAAAAAATACATCGAAAATGAGGATTCCAACTACCCTCAAAATCGACAGATCACGATCTCCAGTTACGGACTCGGCCGTAACACCGTCCTTCGACGAAAGCCGAAAGAATGCGGAAGGAAAATGGGGTGGGTTCTTCTCTCGTCTAATGTGCCGCCGGCGACACACGACGGTTGTCTCGTCACTTAATTTGGGTCTTTCAATTCGGGTCAAACTTGGGTCAATGGTCAAATTACGGGCTTCAAGACGGGACCATAATGAACTAGGCAGGGGAAATCAACATCCAGGGTTGAAAAGACTAATTAAAGTTAAATCCAAGTATTCTAGGGGATAAGCGAATTAAAATGAAAATAAACTAAGAAAATAAGGGGAAAGGTGCCAAATATTTAGAAGAGGATCAACCCCATTCCTGGGTACCCCCTTCAATGTCCTTTGACAACCTAGGGTTTAAAGGCTGATTCTTCGAATCGAAAGAATGATGCAGACGAAACTTCGAGTTGTGATTTATGTGGGTTTGCGTGCGATACGTAGGTGATAAAAGTGCATGGCCGATGATGGGCCAGAAGTAAGATAAAAATGGCCGATGTTGGGCCGGGATTGATTGAGGGTGGCCGATGATGGGCCGGTAGTAAATAAACTGATATTGGGGTGTGTGAAATCACTCGTCTCATTTCGTCATTCTCATTAATTCAGGTTCTCGGAATCAGCCTCTATTCCCTTTAATCATTGAGTTCAGATAAATATTTGGCACCGGAGGTGGAGGAAAAGGGAAGAAAATATTTTTGGAATTGGTTTTGTTGGTTTTATAGTTTTTTTTTGGATTTTAATAATTGGGGCTAGAAGGGCCTAACTAGGGGAGTTCCTACTTGGATTCAATCTGACTGTTCCACTCCCTAATGGATCTCTACCCTATCCTAAGGTCCTAACTGCCCACATCCGCTCTCCCGATCCCTTAGCGGGGCCCGGAGAGAGAGTGGGACCTAATCAGTTGGAATTTAAGAAACTAGGGTAGTCTAAGCTGGTTAGGGGGAGACCTAGATCTAGGTCCGGGGTCTAACCTAATCAGTTAGGCTATAGTCTAATTTCTATCTCCAATTTATTAATATTTTTGAGAGTTTTTGATATCTTTTACTTTGTTTTTGGTTTTTTGGATTTTTATTATTTTTATTTGTTTTTATGTTTATTCATAGAGCCTAAAATCCTAAATTGATTTATCCTAATGAAATGGGAAGGGGGAAAGAGAATGAATTTCTAATTTCTAATTTAATTAATTATCCTAAATAATCTTGAGTTCCCTAAATAGGTTTCCCTAACCCTAATGAGAGGGGAGGAGAAAAGAATTTAATTATTAAATTTAGCCTAATTATTTCTAATTAGTAGGGTAGCTAAAATTCTATTTTTAATCTTTACTTTTTATTTTATTATTTGTTTTCTTTTGGTGTTTTTGGTTTTTATTCTAATTTTTATATATTTATTTTTTTTAATAAATTATGCAGTCCTAAATTGCACCTAAAAGAATATGAAATAAAAATGCAACTAAGTTATAATGCATGGGCAGGTTAGAATATGCTAGAAACAAATTTAAAATAATTAACAACCTAAAATATTATTCAGATGCATGAACATGTTGGGGTGCATGAGCATATTAGATGTATGCAATATCATAAAAAAAAGAAACAATAAATAACTATAGATCTAAATTCAATGCAAGAAAATGAAATACACATGCATGGGTTCGGTTTAGATGAGTGGGCTAGTCAGGTGGGCGCAACAGTTGGGTGAGGGGCGCAGGGAAAAGTGGGTGCAGTAGTGAGGGTGTCCAGTGGAGATGAGTGCAGGGAGGAAGCAAGGTGTGCCGCAGGTGGGTGCAAGGTAAGATGGGATGAGGAAGAGAAGGAGAGGAAGGAGAAGAAAGAAGAAGGGAAGGATGGAGTGGTGCAGCAGCAGGCAGGAGGCGCAAGTGGGAAGAGAGAGAGAGAGAGGAAAAAAGGAAGAAGAGCAGAAAGGGCACGGAAAATGGGTGCAGGTGGGAAGAAGAGTGGGAGATGGAGAGATGGGGTATAGAAGGAGATATGGCAGTGGTGGAGAGGAGGGAATGAGAGAGAGGGAGAGGAAGAGAGTAGGGGAGAGAACAGAGGGATGGGGAGATGGCGAGAGAGTGAGGGAGAGTGGAGAAGGAGAGAGGGTACAGACAACGAGAGGGAGAGGTGGAGTAGAGAGAGAGATAGAGAGAGACCGACCAGGGAGGGAGAGTGTTGAGTTGCAGGGGAGAAAGAAAAAGATGGAGAAGAAGGGAAGAAAAGAATGAAAAGGGTCGGTGTGGCAGTGATGCAGGTGCAGCAACGTGGAGAGAAGAAGAAGGGAAAGAGAGGGAGAGAGGGGAAGAAGGAGATGAGGGAGAGAGAGGGGTGTAGGTGGGTGTGGCGGTGTTGCAGGTGGGTGGAAGAAGAGGAAGGAAAGGGAGAGAGGAGAACAGGGAAGGGGAGAGAGGAAAAACACGGGGAGAGAGAGAGAGAAGAAGGAGAGAGGGGGGGGCAGAAGACCAGAGAGGGAGAGAGAACGGAAAGAGGGAGACAGGGAGATGTGGAAGAGGGAGGACGGGGAGAGCGGAAGAAAGAGCTTAAGAGAGGAGAGAGATGTGCAGGTGTGTGGAGCGGAGAAGGAGAATGATGGTGCGCAGAGAGGTAGAGGGAGTGGAGAGAAGGAGAGAGAGTGACAGAGAAGAATAGGGAGATAGGGAGAGCAGGGAGAGAGGAAGAAAAGAAAGGGTGAGTGGAGAAGAAAGGAAGAGAGGAAGAAAGATGAGAAAGAAAGAAAAGGAAGAGAAGAAGAAAGGGGTGATGAGAGCTAGAGGGCGGTGCGCGCGAAGAGGGTGAAGGAGAGAGGGTAGAGAGAGCAGGGGTTGGCGCTGGGAAGAGAGGGAGAAGGAGCAGGGAAGACAGAGAGAATGAGCAGGTGGGTGCGGGGGAGAGACAGAGCAGGGGGAGAGGGAGACAGAGAGAGAAAGAGAGAGTGAGAGACAGAGCAGAGTAAGAGAGAGAGTGGACGGGAGAGAGGGAGATGTGTCGTAGAGGGTGCAGGTGGTGGGAAGAGAAGAAGGCGTACCTAGTGCAGGGGGAGACGTCCGGCGGCGCGAGGAGGAAGAAGAAGGTGCTGCTGCGTGCGTTCAGCGACTGCTGCGTGCGGATGTGCGAGGTGCTTCTGCGGCATGCGTCTGGGGGCTGTGTGTGAGGGAGACGAGTGGAGGGAAAAGGATGGAGGGAAATGGTGCTGTTGCGTGGTCTGCAGATGGAGGATGATGGGTCGCAAGGGTGAGATGTGTAGCGTGCAAGAAGAAGAAGACGGGGAGTCCAGGTCTGCTGGGAGGAAGATGGAGCTTGGAGGAGATGGGTTGTAAGGGATAAGGAAGAGGGCGATGGGTGCTGGATGGAGGGTGATGGGTCGCAGGGGTGAGATGGAGAAGATGCGTGAGATGGAGAGTCCTTGATCTGGAATGGATGGCCTCTAGGATGAGAGCCCTAGGGGGAGATATGCGTCGGATGGAGATGAGGGAGATGGTGGGAGGCCTCTGCGCATTCTCTTTGGATGGGAATGGGGAAAGAGGTTTAAGGGGGGTTTGGAGTGTAGTGGGGCAGAGGAGAGAAAAAAGAGCGTGAGAGAGGAGAGGGAGAGAACGAGAGCAAGAGATGATGATGGGGAGCCTCGGGTCTGCGTCCAGATCTGGGAGAGGTTCTGCGTATGGCTTTTTTTTTTATCGGCTTGGGTGTTTGAAAATTTTTGAGGGATAAGGCCTGGGTTAGGAAAGAGATAGAGAGATGAGGCTTGGGTGTTTGAAATTGAGAGGGATAAGGCCTGGGTTGGGAGAGAGATGAGAGCGATAAGGCTCGGGTTGTGTTTGGGTCAAGTTCGGGTCAGGAGGTTTGGATCTGGCTCGGGTTGTGTTTGGGTCGGACCTGAGTGGGTTTGGGTGAGTTGGGTCCAAAGTTGGGCTGAACTTGGGTTTAGTTAGGATCCGGGCCGGGTCTGGTTTAGGTGTGTTGGGATAGGTTTAGGTGGGTTTGGATTTAAAAGAAACTAATTCAAGCCTAAAAAGTAGGGTCCGATGGAAATTGGTCGGGTTGTCATTACAGAGGCCCAGGTTTCGTAGATTTCAATCCGCTCGTCGGATTTCGACGTTCTACATATTGACGGAAAGCTCTTGGCGAGTAGGTCACTATGAGCCAATTTTCAGGGCAATCAGAGGTCCAAAGATGATAGGTGATTTTTCACGCGCGTGCCGCAGGGGTATGGGACCCGCTGTCATGATTTTTGATCCGCCCGTCAGATCTTGGAGTTCTATATATGGGCGGAAAGCTCTCGATGAGTAGATCATGATGAGCCAACTCCCTGGGTGATCGGAGGTCTACAGATGATAGGTGATTTTTCACGCGGGCACCGCGGGGGTGTGGGACCCGCTGTGATGATTTTTGATCCGCCAGTCAAATCTTGGAGTTCTATATATAGGCGGAAAGCTCTCGATGAGTAGATCATGATGAGCCAACTCCCGAGGCGATCAAAGGTCTAGAGACGATTGGTGACTTTTGACTCGGGGCCTAATCAGGACATCATTAAATAGGGTGGACTGAATTGCCCCTCATAGGGTGCCAAAATGAGGTGTCTACAGTGGGTTCTCCTTTGAATGGGTTTAAGTGATTGTGGGTCCCACTGATCTAAAACTTCAAGGGCTCAAAACTCCTTCCTAAGGGTCCCGGATGAGATCGACGAAAGAGAGAAAAACGATCGTCGAAATGTCTAGTTTCCAAAAAATATAACTTTGGCAAACTTTTGGGATTTCGAAATTCATGCACAGGTTTTAAGGTGAAAAGACCGTTTTGCCCTTTTTGCTGGAAAACATGATTTTTGGGTTTCAAATACACACAAGTAAAATTTCCAAAGTTGTTCAAAATAAAATACAAGCCAAGAGATTCAAAAATCAATATTTTCCAAAATCAACAGCCCAAATTCCCACACGAGCACGCGATGCACAGACCACCCCGGGCCCGGCAAGCCTAACTCAACGTCCTCGAAATTCCCCAAAGCTATTCAGAAATATTAATCTAGCTAGAAATCTAAGTTAATCATCCTCTAATCCCACTTACTAACTAAACAAAACTAAAACTATGATTAACCATAATAAACCTGGGTCGGGGTCTGACAGTTTTCTCTAGTGGAATCAATCCAATAAATGAGAAGAAATGTCAAGAAAATACAAGAGAAAAAAGAAAAAAAAAAGCCCGAAAAAACGGCCGAGAAACAGTGACCGAACGGCGACCAGAAAATGGGGAAAAATCCCACGGTCGCCGGCAACCATGGCCCAAGGTCGCCAGCCCCATGGTCGCCGGCGACCATGGGTGCACAGTCGCTGGCGACCATAGGGATCCAGGTCGCCGGATTTTCCCCGGAAACCCACTTTTTCTGATCCTTTTCACGTTTCGCGATGTTTGGCCCCTGTGATTTTCTTAAAATCTGATTTTTGAGGCATGATATCCGTCGATCTTCGTCAACATCATGGATCCGCCGTCAAAATCATTCGACCATCATTGGACACTCCAAAATCGCCAACCAGCTGACCAAGAAAGCATACTTTCTGCCCGACCGATCTTGAAATCGACTGGACAGATGTTGCTGGCCCATTGGTACCAACCAATGTCTGAATTTGCATTGTCATCCGACGTCAAGGAACATGCGGATCCATCAATGATTATCGCAAGAAGAATTATAAAAGACCCAGCGCGGCCCACGACTCTTCAAGCGACTTGACGACCAATTAATGTTGTTAATTGACCACAAGGCCGGCGACCTTTGGCTGAACGTCAATCTGAACGAGTCCCCACAATCTCCTAAGAAGTTAGATCCCTCTTTTTTCCTCTTCTATTGTATTTTGTTTTTTTTAAAGAGACAAAAAAATCACAATTCTTGTCTTTCATTATTGATAGGACTTGTAAATCGCCTTTCATGGCAAAATTGCCTTTTACGGCATAAAACCGCCTTTCACGGCAAACTAAACAAAATCGCCTCTTACAGCATTCTAAATCTGTCTCTTTTCTTTAAAATATATGTGCAATGGAAAGTTAGAAAAAAAGTTTGATTTCCTTTCTACTTGTGAAGGTGAATCTCCGGATCACCATTTCAAATTCCAAGTAGAATAGAAAATCTGGCATACCCGTACAAAATGTTGGTGCTCACTTTTTTCTTCGCCCCTCCGCACCCCGGCGGACTCGGGGCGGAGGAAGGCAAGAAAAGACGGCTCCATCAAGTTGGCATACCCGGTTTCATTTGAGAACATGATGCTTAGGCTCCTTGGCTCCTTTCTAGTTGGTGGCCTATGTTGGATTTTGAATCTAAAAAAAAAAACATGAAATGGGATTCTCGGGAAATTTCTGTCTTTGAACTTGTTTCCATTCTTTCTCTTCAAAAAAAAAAAAACAAAAGAAAATTAGTTTTTTTCCTGTTGGGTTCATATTTGAGAAATTTTGGTTTCTTCCTTTTTGGATT
Source organism: Persea americana (assembly GCA_029852735.1). NCBI lineage: Eukaryota > Viridiplantae > Streptophyta > Magnoliopsida > Laurales > Lauraceae > Persea > Persea americana. Next base: position 11,026,365 of record CM056820.1, on the reverse strand, counting down.
TAGCGCTCACGGAAATCGCTGAGCCTTTGTTTGGATTGGAATATCATTTCTTCTCTTTTGTGAATCCAATCTTAACTTTTTTTTTTTTAATTCAGATTTCTCTCTTTTGGATTCAAATTGGAGAAATTTTGGTCTTTTCCCTTTTCGTATAATGGCTCGCGGAAATCATTGAGCCAGCGTTCGGATTGGGAGGGGCCATTTCCCTCTCTTTGATGGGTCCATTAATGATCTTTCAAAAAAAATATATAATAAAAAAAAGAAAAAATTCATATTTCTCTATTGGATTCAAATTGGAGAAATTTTAGTCTTTTCCCTTTTCATATAATGGCTCACGGAAATCGCTGAGCCAGCGTTTAGATTGGGAGGGGCCATTTTCCTCTCTTTGATGGGTCCATTAGTGATCACTCAAAAAAAATCATTTAAAAAAACAAAAAAACACATTAAGGTTGCACCAATTGCGTTCTTTGACTAAAGTGAATCTAAGAAAAGCCTTGTCCAGAGTATGGAGGTTGCTAGACTGTTCGAGGCAAGGGTCCTTCAAACGAGTTCATTAAGTAACCCTACCCTTACCTGGGGGTCGATCTACCTACTAATATTTTATAAGAACGAATTGGAAGACCTGTGTGCACAAAAAAAAAATCTTTAAAAAAAAAAAACTTATGTTACTATTGTGTTCAAATTCGAGAAATTTTGGTTCCTTCCTTTTTGGATTTAGTGCTCGAAGAAATGTTTGAGCCCGTATTCGGATTGGAATACCATTTGCTCTCTTTTATGAATTCAATCTTGACTTTTCAAAAAAAAACAAAAAAAACTTCCGTCATTATTGGATTCAAATCTGAGAAATCCTGGTTCCTTCCTTTTCGGACTTAGTGCTCGCGGAAATCGCTGAGCATTTGTTCGGATTGGATTGCCATTTGCTCTCTTTTGCGAATTCAATCTTGACCTTTCAAAAATCCCATCTCGTGTCCTTTTCAAGGATGCGATTTACAATATTTGTGCCTAGCGGTGCTAGTACGCCCTTTCGGGTCTATTGTATTGGCGACCGACACATTTGTATCTTCAACCTTATATCATTTTACCTTGAGTGAGTTTCGCTTCTCGGTAACTTGAATTAAGGTTTACAATTGCTTTTAGCAGTCACTGGAACGCTCATTTCGAGCCGACCATACTTGCATTTAGAACAATTGTACCCTCTATGGCTTTTTGCCTTCTTCATTACGCTCAGAATGGGCCGTGTCTGCTGAGCGATTTGAAAAGACAAAACCATAGTATTTTCCATTTATGATCACCATATTCTTGTGATTACTAATGGATGTGATCTTGTTTCAGAAGTTTTTCAAACTAACAATGGCAGCTTCATTGACCATCACCTTTGACGAGAACAAGTACCAGCTCATGCTTCAAGAGAAGCAACGCAAGCGCACTTACAAGCGCCCTGCCAGCTGCCGAAGCGTCTCCTCCCTCGGCAACTCTCAAAGCGTCGGGTCGACCTCCACTCCCGGACCATTGTCTTCGGGTCACTGGGACCATTCCCCCTACCCGTAGAAGAGACGGCGCTTGCTAAAAAGCAGAAGACCACCCCTGAACGTGTCACTGCCCCGACACCAAAGGCAGTCACCAAGAAACCCGAGGCTAGTGGCAATCCTGCGAAGCCTCAACCTGCAAAAAACCAGGTCTGCTCCAAGACTTGGTCCCCGCGATCTTCACCAAAACAAAGAAGGTCCAGGACATCTGCAAAGCCAGCATACCTGGCTCCTCTCAAGGAGAATCGGTTATATCCTCTCGCTTACATGAAAGGGGAGAAACCTACCCTCCACTGAACTACAAAACCAACCCAACACGAGCCGGCTTGTTCATACAAGCCCAAAATCAAGTCGTGCATCACAAAGCCTCAACAAGAACCTGTCAGGGCCTGCTCTCCTACAACTCGCCCCTTCATCTCAACAGGGGCCGAGCTTACAGAATTTAAAGCTTCGCTACAATAGGCTAAGGACTGCGTCCAGATCCTACCCATGCCAGTCTTCAAGGAAGACAAGCTCGATTGCTGCGCACAAGGGACCATGTCCTTCATTACCAGAGCACAGCCCGAGTTAACCGAAGCTCAAATTGCTCGTCGTATACGTCGTCGCGCGGCATATCGACAAAAGAGATTAGAGAAGCAAAGAACCCAGCATTCTGAGCTTCAAATCTCCCAAAAATGGGTCAAAAAAGAAAGACCCGGCCAAGTTGCTACTGTCCACCTGGTTGGCAAAACAAAACGACGTCGGAAGTCAACAACGAAAATACATGTTAGACAGTAGGTGACTCTCAGCGTCTCCCGGACACGAAGATATCAAGAAGGCTCTCCCACTTCTTCAAGCCAAGGACACCGGAGTGATCATTCCTTGGGCTCTTCATCTAGAAGAATGAGCTCCAGCTCAGTCACTAAGACAATATCCTCTTTTAACTCACGAAGAGTGAATGTCTTGGTCACAAACCCTGAGCAACCTCCACCGGATGATAACATGGCTCTACGCATTCAGCAGCTAGAGCAAAGACAACAGAGAATAGAGGTTCTGATGGAAAACCTCCTTCTCACTCTCCAACGTCCACCAAATGATGAAGTTCCTCCACAGGATGAGGCAAACGGTGGAAAAGATGAGTCACACGCCCTTACTAAAAAGGACGTTGACAATATCCTCGCCAAAGCAAAAAAAGAGGATACACTGAAGGAGCATGGGATCAAGCCACCATATCCCTTATGGATGGACTCCGTTCCGTTCCCTCCAAAGTTCAAACAACCTCTTCTCCAAACATATACGGGAAAAGGTTCAACTAGACAGCACGTCATCCACTTCAAGATCCTGACAGGAGCTATTGCGAATCAAGATGCTCTCAAGATCTGTCTCTTTGCAAGTACCTAAAAGGTACGGCCTTTGATTGGTACTCCACTTTACCAGAGGATTCCATTCAAAACTGGACCATGCTAGAGACACACTTCCTGACCCACTTCAAAGGTGAGGATCATCCTGTTACTATGGCTCAGCTCTGCAGCCTGAAACAGGGAGAGAATGAGTCGACATACGACTTCATTCACAAGTGGAAAGCAATGGCATACAAACGATCAGATGTGCTGCCACAAGTGTCACTGGTCGACATCTGCCGAAACAACATGAGAGGAAGGATCTGCTCCATGATCATCGGCAACAAATCAAAGAACCTGGGAGAACTCCTAGAAGCGTCTGTGGAGGCTAAAACGGTGATCAAAGACCTCAATAGTCAAAAGTCATCAAAGAATGAGCCAATCGCCATTCCGACCTCCAAGCCAAAGAAAAAGGAGGTTCTCGATGTGCAAACCAAGTCAGCTCCTCAGCCACCAAAGAAAGCTAAAAACAAAGTTGCAGGTAAGAGACCTGAACTCTCTGATGCCTTCAAAGAACGAGTAGAGAAGAAATATCCATTCGTTGAAGATGTTAAAGAAATATTTGGGGCTCTCTTAGAAAATGGCAAACTCACCTTGCCTGACTCCAAAAGACCGGGAGATGTTGGAAAAACCAACGATCCCCGTTATTGCCCATACCACCAAACGGTCTCGCGTACTCTCAACCAATGTTTCGTTGTGAAAGAAAAGATCAACGAGATGTGGAAAAACGGAGTCATCACCTTTGATAAAAACTATGGGTCTGCCTCCATTAAGATGGTGTCATATGGACAAACATCGAAGTTACCAAAAGGAAAACATCACCACTTCCTTCAAGGTGATAAAAATGACCCAAACGTCCTAAGAGCTGGTGCCTTACCCAACACCAAATGGACAGCCCATATGGGTGCATCCCGATCTCCTAGAAGATAAAAATTGGGAGATCGTCAAAACAAAGCCGACCGCTCAACAGCGAATGCAAGTCAAGAGACAACTCTGCAAGCTCAAACAGCAGGAGAAGGCTCAAACCAAGCAAGAGGTCCCTGAAAAGGCAGAAACCTCCTCTACCGCTTCACTGGGGGCAACAGAGGAGTCTCTTCCCAAGGCTGCAAAAGTGGTAAGAAAATTCACCCTCAGTGATTTCATGCCACCATAGCTCGGAGATGAGACTACGCAAGGGGCATCATACTCTTACAACTCGGTAGTTAGATCCTCCATGAATGGATATGAGTCTAGTGACACTGCCAGTGACACCGATGAGTGGGAAGAATCCCTTGAAACCGGGGAATATCTCTCCAATGAAGAATGAATCCCAGAATCCCACCTTATGCCAGTAATCTGGTATAACCCCTTCTAGCCACAAGGATCCTGGTCTGATAATGATGAAGACCAAGAGGCTATTCAAGAAAATGTTGTCAATCCGGCACTTGCCAATGCTCTAGTGGATCCCAATGAGGTTGAACAACAAGGAGCAGATGAAGAAGAAGATTTAGCTCCTATGCCAGATCTTGAAGAATATGCAAGGATCTTGCAGCGTCTTGCCATAGAACAAGAACAGGATCGCATCAATCAGCTTCATCAAAATCCAGAACCGGAAGTCCCGGAGAATCTACAAGTGTCTCCTCTAGTGACTCCGGAAAATGAAGAAAGTTGCTGGATTGATGATCCTCTTACGTTGGAGGATGAGTCTGATTCCCAACAGTCCATTATGGAGGCATCTTCTGTCGAAGTTGCCTGCAATGTGATAGTTCAGGATGATAGTGCCGCTGAAGCTTCATCTGCTGAGGCCACAAACTCTCAGAATGCATCCAGTAGAATATCTTCTAGAGCTACATCTTCTCGGGTGACTTCCACTGAGATAGCATCATCTCCGCCTTCGTCTCCTGAAACTGTGACATCAGAATTCAAGCCTCTTCCAACTGATCACCATGAAGAGGCTCTGGCTTGAACAAGAAGTTCAGAAACTCAAAAACGTTGGCTTCATCCGCGAGGAACAGCATCCTAAGTGGTTGGCCAACATTGTTCCCATGACAAAGAAAAATGGGCAAATCAGAGTCTGTATTGACTATAGTGACCTAAATAATGCATGCCCCAAAGATGAATTCCCGCTCCCCATACCGGAGGTAATAATTGACAACACCTGCGGGTTTGAGCGAATGACTTTCATGGATGGCTTCTCTGGCTACAACCAGATAAAGATGCATCCCGAAGATGAAAGGCATACATCATTTCGCACCCCATTTAGCGTGTATCGCTACACTGTCATGCCATTTGGTCTAAAAAATGCCGGTGCAACATATTAGACGGCTATGATGAAGATATTCCAAGATATGCAACACAAGACGGTTGAATGTTATGTTGATGACCTCGCCATCAAAAGCCAAAGAAAAGAAGACCATCTCGAAGATCTTCGAGAACTCTTCCTCCGGCTTCGTTGATATTACATTTTCAATTGAATATTTTGAGACACTAAATTTAGTGATGGATGGCTACATTGTTACCTATGTTAATGTTTTAGTTGATAGATTGTTGATATTACTGTACGGTGGTTTGAAATAATGTTGGATGTTTTATTATTATATACATGGTTGGGTTTGATGTTTTGGAAGAACCATTTAGTTTATTGTTAAGGAAGACTCATTCAGTTTATTGTTATTGGTATAAAACAGGTGTCCTTTTTTATTTTATTTATTTTTAAAATATATTTTTTAAATGAAAATAAAAAAAAACCTCGGCCATTGGCATTAGTTTTTTTTATTATTATTATAAAAAAGATCAAAACAACCATGATTTTGTGTGTGGTTTTATTTTATCGTTATCCACATGTAATGGCTATGGTAATTTTTAAATTTTCCACAAGTTCGAGCTGTGGGTTTTGAAGTACTACACCATTCTTCGCCATGGCAATTGCCACAGTCATATCTGTGGCAAAAAGGGAAAAATGGCTGTGGTTTTTTAGCGTTTTTGATGTAGTGGCAGTTCTGAACTATTTGAATGTATTAGTCACTGGTGTTTAGGAGTGAACCTAATATGTAGACATGAGTTTAGTTGGATTGAACCATTTGAAGGGATAATGTAATGTGTCATACATGGAATAAGCACATTTGTTGCTATTTTTTTTTTCACCATACATGTACGAATGAATCCCCTCAAATGCTTCTTCGGTGTCTTATCCGGTAAGTTCTTCGGATTCATAGTTCGGAAAGCTGGAATAGAGCTTGACCCATCCAAAGTCAAGGTTATCCTAGAAATGTCATCTCCAAGAACCTTAAGAGAACTCAAAGGGCTTCAAGGGAGGTTGGCATACATCCGACGGTTCATTTCTAACCTATCAGGGAAATGCCGTCCATTTTCTCCCCTAATGAAGAAAGGTGTGGACTTTGTTTGGGATGCTGAATGTGAAGCTGCATTTCAAGACATCAAGTCATACCTGACCAAACCTCCGGTGTTGGTTGCTCCCACAACCGGAAAACCATTCATCTTGTACACCAGAGCTCTCGACTATTCTTTAGGCGCTCTACTTGCACAAGAAAATGAGCTGCTCTATACTACCTCAGTCGCATGTTGGTAGGTGCAGAGCATCGCTACTCTCCAGTCGAAAAAGAATGCCTGGAAGTGATGTTCGTCGTACAAAAGCTACGTCGCTATTTGCTGTCGAACACAGTATACCTGATTTCGAGGATCAATCTCTTAAAGGTCCTTGTCACAAAAGCAGGTTCTCTCAATGCTCGACTGGCAAAATAGTTCATCTTTCCGTTACAATTTGATATTAGGTATGTACCACAGAAAGCAATCAAAGGCCACGCTCTAGCTGACTTTCTTGCAAAGCATCCACTGCCTAAGGATTCTCCGCTCAGGGATAATCTCCTAGACGAACCTGTCTACAACATGGAGACTTCCTCACCAAATGCCTCCTGGAATATGTACCTCGATGGTGCAACCAGGACAAATGAAAAAGGAAAGCCGATATTGGGAATTGGCATTCTCTTTGTTACCCCCGACAAATACATGATTCCACACGCATTTTCGCTACTGGAACCATGTTCAAACAATGCAGCTGAGTACCAAGCCCTGATCGTAGGATTGGAACTCGCCCTCGAATCCAGTGTCAGCATGCTGGAAGCATTTGGGGACTCCCAACTAATCGTCAACTAGATGAATCAGAAATATGAAATCAGGAAGCCTGATTTGTTGCCTTACTATAACAAGGCACAATCGCTTCGTCAAAGGTTTGACATCTGTCACATCACCCACATCTGTAGAGGTGAAAACATTCATGCAGATGCCATGGCTGGACTCACTGCATCTATGGCAATCCAAGAAGGGGAAAACATGAAAATTACAGTGTGTCAAAGGAAGATTCTCCCTCCTCTCAACACACACCAAGCAATTGCTGAATGCCGCCGAGTGGTCGGAGGTCGGATTTCCATCCTTAAACCTCCGATAGGTGACTGGAGGGATCCGTTCATTGATTATATTATGTTTGGAATCCTACCTGAAGATCCAAAAGAGCGGGTAAGTATCCAAAGACGAGCCCCAAACTTTCATTTGGATATTCCCTCCAAAATGCTTTACAGAAAATCCTTTAATGGAGTACTCTACGCTGCTTGTCACAACAAGAGGCGGAAGAAACTCTAAAAGAAGTTCATGCTAGTCTTTGTGGAGCCCATCAGGCTGGTCCCAAGCTCTACGATCAGATAAAAGGGTTAGGTTATTATTAGCCTACCATGGTGGCTGACGCAATACAATTTGCTAAACGTTGCCAACAATGCCAAGTTCATGGAGATTATGTACACATGCCTCCAGAATGGCTACATCCTACAGCGATCTCATGGCCCTTCGAAGCCTGGGGTATGGACATCATTGGTCCTATCTCTCCCCCGTCAAGCAAAGGTCATCGCTTCATCTTCGCCGCTACGGATTATTTCTCCAAGTGGTCAGAAGCATTTGCGTTCAATGAAATGAAGACCTCGTCAGTCCTTCAATTCTTACGAACCAACATCAATTGTCGCTTCGGCATACCTAAAAGATTCATCCATGATAACGGACCACAATTCCGGGATCACAGATTCTACAGGTTCTGCGACAAATACAAAATTCAAAGTTGTCCTTCGACTCCGTATAACTCGACAGCGAATGGACTAGCAGAGGCCTTCAACAAGACACTCTGCAAAATTCTCAAGAAAATGGTCTCTACTCACAAAAGAGACTGGAGCGACAAACTGCCTGAACCTTTATGGGCCTATCGGACTACCGTTCGAGGACCAACCCATAGCACGCCATTCTCCTTGGTCTATGGATGTGAAGCAGTTGTCCCTCTAGAGGTACAAATCCCTTCCTTAAGGGTATCTCTACAAAATGAAATGACGTAAGAAAGCAACGTCAAATTGAGACTCTAAGAACTGGACAATCTCGATGAAAGACGGCTCGAAGCTCTACAAAGCGTTGAGCTTTACCAAGCACGTATGGCAGGATCTTTTGACAAGAAGATCAAGCAACGCGCCCACAAAAAGGGTGACTTGGTTCTTGCGGTGAAAAGGCCAATGGTTTTTGCCCACAAGTCCAAAGGCAAATTCGAACCAAAATGGGAGGGACCCTTCGTCATCGACAAAGTCTTCTCCAACGGCGCATATGCTCTTCTAAATATAGAGGGCGACAGATGTATGCTACCCATCAATGGCAAGTTCTTGAAGCGGTACTACCACTGAAGACTTCCTACATCGGGTCAGAGCGATGCCTACATGGCCAAAGCCTATTCCTAGGTACTTGCTTGTCAAACCCACCCCTTTTTAGAGTTTTCATCCCTATGTTGAAATTTCTAAAAAGCCCAAAACAATGCTTACTGTCAATGTTTCATTGTTTAAAAAAAAAAAAAAAAACCCAAAATCCATGTTTAGGAGTCTCTTCCCTAACTTGACCAAAACTTTCAATCCTTGAACCCAAAATTCATGGTTTGAAACAAAAATCAGGACTCAGGGATTTTCACCCTAGTCCACCCCGACTTTTACCACCAAAAATGGTTTTGAGTCCAAATTTATGACCCTCGTGTCTTTAAACAAAAAATGGTTTTTCAAAACATCGTGGGGAAGCGACATTTAGTCGATACTCACACAAAACCCCAAAATCGGAAGGATGCGAACCCCATTCGATACTTCCAAAACCACCAAATCGCAAGAAAGCGACACCTCGTCGATACTTACAAAATTTCAGAAATCGTGGAGACACAACATTTCAGTTGATATCCACAACCCAAATTTCAAAACAAAAACAAAGGTTCGAAGAAACCTCAAATTTCAAAAATCGTGGGGAGGCGACATTCCATCGATACCCACAAAACAAAATTTTTGAAAAAAAAAAAGCAAGGAAGTGATATTCAGTCGATACTTGCACCAAAATCCGTGAGGAGGCGACATTCCATCGATACTCGCAACCGAATGAGCAAGGAAGCGACATTCCATCGATACTTGCAATACCATTCAGCAGGGAGGCGACTCTTAGTCGATACTTGCACTTTGAAAACAAAAAAAACCCAGCTTTTATGCCAAAAACCTGGCTTTTATGCCAAAAACCAAAAATTTGGCCTCCATGCCAACAAAACAAAACTTGGCTTTCATGCCAAAAATAAAAAATCTGGCTTCCAAGCCAACAAAACAAAACTTGGTTTTAAAAAAACGCGGCTTCCATGCCACAAAATCTGGCTTTCACGTCAAACAAACAAAATTTGGCTCCCATGCCACAAACAAAATTTAGCTCCCATGCCACAAACAAAATTTGGCTCCCATGCCACAAACAAAATTTTGGCTCCCATCCCACAAAATCTGGCTTTCATGCCAAAAAACAAAATTTTGGCTCTCATGCCACAAAACCAAAACTTGGCTTTCACGCCACAAAAATCGGCTCTCATGCCAAAAACCGGCTTCCATGCCACAAACAAAATTTTGGCTCCTATGCCACTAAAATTCGGCTTTCATGCCATCCAAAATTCGGCTTTCAAGCCATAAAAAGACCAGGCATTTTGCCATAAAACCTGGCTTTCATGCCCAAAACAACCCATTGGCAAAAGATTTTCACAAAATGACAACCTTTTGATCAAATTTTCAAACAAACATTCCCAACCAACTTTTACTTATTTTCATCAAAAAAGAATTTAAGTGAAACGAGGGAATACAAAAAAAGAAGGTGCCAGAAAAATGTTTATACATGAAGGTGCCAGAACAAAAGAAGAAAAGTTTGTTACAAAATCAAGAAACTAGTCTGACATGGTCTTCGGCCAAAGACTTAACTCCTCAAGCAGACTCTTGGCCTTAGCCTTCAAAGCTTCCAGGCCGCGTTTCTTCAGGATTTTCCCATAAAATACGGTAGGCCGTCGCGATCCATCTTCAGCACAAGGAAGCTCTTCCCAGAGAATTTGCCATTGTTTATATTCCTAAGTCTTCCTCCGGAGATTGCTTTCAACCTCCTCAACTTGGCGAATGAGAGTCCTCTCTCTATCGTGAGCTTTCAAAGTAGCAGCCCACTTGGCAGCGGCTTGTTCTTCCAATAACTCAAGGCACTGTCTGGCCTCAGTGACCTCCCTGTCAAGACGGTGTTGGTCTTGTGTCAACTCAATAATAGCCAACTCGGTAACGTTCCTCTCCCGAACGAGCTGCTTCCGAGTCCGCGAGATCTCATTTAGTTCAGATTTGAACTCGTTAGAAGGCTTCAAAAACATCTCGTTGAAGAAGTCACCATTTGGAAAGCTTTTTGTCTCATTCCACTTGTTGCCTAGAGTGATGACATCATCAACAAAAGCCTTGGCACTTGCAATGTCTAGACCGACCTCTTTGCTATCAGCAAGAATGTCCTGCACATGCTTAATCATGCCGAAGCCAGCCTCCAAATGACCAGAAGAAAGAGTCTCGACCCATGAGCTCAAGACTCTCTTCAACACCTTCCTCGCAAACTGACGGGATGGCTAAGATGAAGACTCACCATGCTCCGTTGGTCGACTGCCCATGTCAGGCACCGTTGGAAGAGTAATCAAGAAGCTCTTTCGAATCGGAGCCGCTGGGGAGGGAATATCAGCACGCGGACTCTCCTCTGCCTCATCAAAACTGGTAGAAGAAGCCCCTACTCCTGGATCAACTGCGAGCACCCCCTGCTCTAGCTCTGAGAAGGATAGAGGAACTTCTCCTGTCACTTCACAACCTGCCAATGAAAGATGAAAAAGGTATGAATATGATCTTGTCAAAAATCAAATATCAAGACTATTATTACATACCTTTTTCGACGACCGGGGGAATGCTTTCTGCCTCCATGAGCTCGTCCGAAGCATCATCAAAAGTTACATCCATGGATGGCTCGAAGTTGTCAGAATCCTCTGGCAGGTCAGCTGGCAAGAAACAAAAAAAATATGTGTCGGCAAGTGGTGGTAAGGAAAAAGAAAAAGAAAAAAGAAATCATACCAGGTGGAGATTCTGGGTCTACCTTAGAGTCTCTGGGTTCTTCCTCAGATGCCACGATCAGATCCATCACCGCCTCGTCGGCCGGAACCTTAGGCATCATCAAATCATCATCTTCTGCCAAAAGAAAGGATGCAGTGGATCAAAACAAAGGCCTCATAAAAAGAAAAAAAAAGAAGAGAGCGGAAAAGGAGAGAAGAAGGATCATACCATCACTGCCGATCTTTTCTCCTTAGCTCCTCTTCTCTAGAGGCTCATCATCATCCTCTGATGCTTCCTCAACAATGGTGGAAGGGACTTCCGGATCAGGAGAGTTTTCGTGCCGTCTCTTACTTCGGCGTTGTCCTCTTCTCCTCTTGCTCCTATGGGACGAAGTACCCGCCCCACCATCAAAATCGAGCCTTTCACCAGAGTCCTCACTGGATGGTCTGCTCTTGCCAGTAGACTCCATGGAAGCCTTTGCTCGCTCTACTTGTATCCAAGCAGCGACCTCAGCCTCCTCCTTTGCTAGCTGTTCCAAGACCTTACCAGGTATCTCTTGAGCAGCTCCCGATTTAATGATGTCCTGATCCTCGAGAAAGCCTATTTTGTGCTTTTCACCTAAAAGGAAAGCCAGAACTTCCTCTCGGCGGACGCCATCTGATTTTCCAAGGCCCTTACCAAAAGACTGCTTTACATCAAGCTCTTCCTTGGAAAGCCCCCGGTATGCTGAAAAGCTCTCCACAAACCATTTTGTGAAGCCGACAGTCCGGAAAATGGGCAACTCAGGATAGGAAATCATGGCAGTAGTGTCTTCCGCCCTATAAAAGGTCCATGCGTTTCTCCCGTTCTGTAGACCTCCAAAACGATTCACCTTGCTCGAAGGTGCTCCAACAACGCCTTGGGAGAAGCCCAACTACAAGGCAAAACAAGAGGGAACATACAATTAGATGTCGACGAAAAGATGTCTACGGTACACCATCGTGCGGACACATATGTTGAGAAGCCATGTTTTTTCTGTGTTTGTCAAAGAATAGTGACTCCCCGACCCTACCCTTGTCGAATCACGGGAGACACCAAAATCAAAAGCCTTCTTCCAAAAGCCCAGAGAAAGCTTCACTGAAGACTGCCCCATCTCGACGTCCCAGAATTGTTGGATGCTCAAGCGGGCAAATAAAAGAGATTCAGAAACAGGCTTCCCTTTAGCCAACCGAATCATAAAAGTATCGTCGTCCTGTGCAGCGCCCAATCGGTGGAAACTGGGACAGTGGTATACAAACCACGAATAGAAAATATGGGCTGAAAATACCCTGTTCATGGGAAGCCCAAGCCGAACCAGGAAAGTAGCAGCCTGCAGTTCGGTACATAAATAGGAGTAAAGAGCAAGCACCAAAGCAAGCCGCTCTCCCAACGCCATTTGACAAGCCGAAAAAATAAAGTGTGGCCTGATGTGCGTTCCATCTCCTCCGGCAAAAACAACCTCACCCAGCCAATAAGTGAGGTAAACAGCGAGATCTCTCCGCAACGCAATGTCATAATACATGGTGTATGTGTTTGCGAAGAATTCCTTCAAATTTTCTCTCATGGCAGAGATCTTTTTCAAATCCGAGTTCTTAGCCCTAGCTTCCTAAGTTGTACTCTTAGAAGACTCCATGCTGTCAAAGAAACTGGAAGACAAAGAGCTACTACTCTTCCAACTACTACACCGGACTTTCGAGCCCTCCTTCTCCTTCAAAAAGTCATAGAAGGCGACAAGCTGAAAGTACAAAAGGCTGAACTCCTCAGACTACTCCTCAAGGACGTTGTCGATAGGCATGAACTACTCATAGAGTTTACCAAGGATAGGCAACCCGGTGATGGTGCTCAGTTCCTTCAAAGAAAAACCAATTTCACCATTCGTGACAATGAAGGTGTTGGTTTGTGAAAGGAAAGACTCCAGCATGGCCATGAAGGCCTCATCGGAGAAAACCACGGTTTGCCGAAAAGCACGAACCGCATCAAAAATCTTTGCCTCCTTCAGAATGGCACCGCCAACCTGTAGGATGTGATCAGTCCACGACTCCCAGCTCGAGTCAAGACTGAAACGGCCGCGAAGTCGAAAAGGCTTCACCCAATTATTGCCATTGCCCTTGAAAATGACAAGGCCCACTGGTCTCAAATCAAACGAAGGATGGTCTGAACCTTGGTAGCCGCTGGCTGGCATCAAGATGTCCATACGGGCAGGCGACTTCTCTGCAAAACCAAAAGGGCCACCAACGAAAACCCCGGTCTTGATCACGTTTGTCCTCTTCACCCAGCTTGGAGGATCTTCCCTCTTTGAGCATGTGGAGGAAAGGCTCATGGTCGAGATAGTCCGATCGAAGGTCTACTGGGCAAAAACATTTCTCTTCTCACCATCAACAATGAAAGAGAACTGAAAACATCTCCTTTGGTATGTTGAATCGTCAGGGACTGCATCACCAAAGAAGAAGGTAGGCCTGGGCACAATGCTCTGATCGTCCATCACCCAAGGATGGTTGCTTACCATAATCTTATAAAACTCCTCACCCTTGAGGGCAATCAAACGTTGCCTTATCTCATCTCGGTTGAGCGAGTCACACTCTTCCAAGTTCCTTTCAACATACTGGACCTCCTCCCAGGCATGCTGTACGGCCACATTAGAAGATTTGGTAGAACGGCGAGGCGCATCAGTGACAGGTTCCTTACCCTTGTTCATTCTGGAGGAACTACCTGCAAAGGATGGAAAAAGAGAAAATCAATCATCAAAATGACAAAATTTTGCTAAAAAATTCTAGCAAAATTTTGGCATGGTTCCGGGGCAATCCTGAAGAAAAGGGAAACACCCCGAAAGAAATAGGGAGCTTGAAGATGGGCTCAACATCGTTGCAAGCTCATAATCAACGGAAAATTCTGCAAGAAGGCTCCAACTCAAACATTGCTGCGAGATCAATCAAAAGCTTCTCAAATATCTGCAAGACTGGAAAAGGGCTCAACATTGCTGCGAGCTCCAGAATCCAAAACTTGCAAAGCTCCTTAGAAAATCCCCGCAAGACCAAGAAAGGGCTAAACATTGCTGCGAGCTCCAAATCCCAAAACTTGCAAAAGATTTCCAATTGTGCACTATCATACTTCCAATTCCATTTTCCAAAACAAAAATGCATAGAAGGAAAGTTGTCATGCATGCGCGTCTCGAAATCCGGGAAAGAAAGAAAAAAGAGAGAGAAGAAAAGAATTTCTTTCAAAAAAAATGGTAGGCCATGTGGCCGTACGGCCATGACGGTACGGTCTTGTCCGTACGGTCACACAAAAAAAAAGGGAAAAAAAAAGAGAAAAAAAAAACTCGGTAAAAAAAAAAAAGAAGAGAAACCGTGAAAGAAAAAAAAGAAAAAGAGAAAGATAAAAAAAAGAAGAAAAGAGAGAAAAAAAAAGAAAAAAGAAAAAAAAAAAGAAAGCACATGAAGAAAAGAAAAAGAAAAGAAAAGGAAAGGAAGAAAACTTTTTTCTATTTCTACATGGGGTTTCTTAAGAAGAAAAAAACTTACTTGAAGCCATTGATGGAGAAGAAGAAGAAAGAGCCTGAAAATCCTTGAAGAAGAAGGAGGGTTCTTGATCATGGAGCACTCTAGAAGATTTCCATAAAAAGAAAGCAATAGCAACAAGAGATCCAACCTCCTTGCTTTTATAAGAGAGAGCAAACCAAAAGAGGAAATAAGGAGAAAAGAAAGGAGGTAAGTGCTACAAATTAGCAAACTTCCTAAAAGAAAGGGATCATGGGATATTCTTTCCCAAGGAGGAGATCTTTTGAGAAATTCTCTCCAAAAAGAAAGGGATTATGAGAAACTTTCTCCCAAAGAAAGATATTTTGAGGAAATCTTTTCCAAAATCAAGGAGACTTGAGAGATTCTCTCTAAGTAAGAATATTTTTAGATATTCTCTACCAAAAAGAGATATTTTTAGATATTCTTTACAAAAAACGACACCACATGAAATCTAAGCCATCTTTAAAGCTTAAGGTCCCATGGGCTAGCCCACATGAGCCAGGTTTGGCCACCTAGGCACTAAAAGTGGCTTTTAGTCAAAATCCCTCTCACCAAGAGCATACAAAAATGGTTCCATGCCTCCTTTAAGTTGATTGGACCATACAAAAAAAAATCCAAGCCTCATGAGTTTCCAAAAATCCAAACCATCCCACCTCACGAACCAAATTAAGCAAAAACCTTGAAATTGACATTCCACAAAAACCCAAACTACTCCAATGAACCCAAAATTGTCCCAAGGAGTGACCAAAAACCAAACTATGGTCCCCTGACTTGCCACATACAACTTGTTAGGCAAAAACCAAAAACCAAATCTCGGTCCCCTAACTTGCCACACACAGCTTGTTAGGTTACAAGACCAAAATCAAAGTTCAAAACCCGAGCCCCTAACCTGCACATACAGCTTGTTAGGTCACAAGGTCAAAAACCAAAAACTTTCTTAACCACCTAATGTGCCACATAAAGCCTTTAGGTTCACAAGGTCAAAAAGAAAAATCTAAAACCCAAAAAACCAATCCAAATGTCATTTTCAAAATTTTGCCTTGAGATGGTACGTGATCTGTCTCACTGCTATAAAATCCCTTGGAAACTCAAAAGGCTACTCTATCAAAAGAAAGATGCTCAGAGACTCTTAGTCAAGTCAGTAGCTCTCTTTCCAAGTTTTCTTCGAGGCACATCGACTACAAAAACTATCAAATTCGTCGCTGTACCTCGAGGGGGCATTTGTGACACCAGAAATGTCACTTTGCCTCCTCAACATCAAAACCTACAAGGAGCCGCATCCTACTACAAATAGGCAAAGCCTCTTCAAGCATTAGACCTTGTCAGAATAAAAGAAAAACTACAAGATCCCTCAAAACAACCAAAAAAGGTGTACACATGAAGTTTCGGGCCATTTCAACATCGTTTGGCCAAACTTCAATCCTCCAACAGCTGAGCAGGAGCTCCCGGCTGCGACAGTGTCGAAGACATCAAATCTTCAATCAGAGCCTATGGATGGTCTCAAAATACCTCCAAAAGGCTCCATGTCAAATTTCAAGTCAAACCGACACCGTTTGACCCTCCATCAACTCTCGAAAGGCGAAATCAAGCCTCTTGGTGGCGAGAACCACCGATGCCGCCACTCATCAAACAAAGCACATGGATAGCTTCTGCATGCTTCCAAAGGGCTGCAAGTCAAATTTCAGGTCAATCCGACGACGTTTGACCCAGTTTAGATGCTAGGAAGCAAAATCAAGCCTACCGGCGGCGGAGCTCCCCGGGACCATGGCACCCAAATCGGAGCTAATGGATCATCTCAAAATAACTCCGATAGGCTCCCTGTCAAATTTCATGTCAATCGGACATCGGATAACTGCACATCAAAGCTCGACATCTTCCGCACGGTGAAATCAAGTCTAGCATCGACGGGACCCCAAACAGCTTCAAAACCCAAATAAAAACCCATGGTTGGTCCTATCTAATGCTCAGGAAGCTTCACCTCAAATTTCAGGTCATTCCGACATCGTCTGTCATAGTTTCAACTCTTGGCGGAAAATCGGCTACAAAGTCTTCGGCTTTTCCAAAAAATAGGAAACTTTGTGCACTGATTTGTACAACTTCTCGACAGGTTTTCTTCAATGGAATCAAGCTAATAAATGAGAAGAAATGTCAAGAAAAGTACAGGAGAAAAAAGAAGCAAAAAAGCCCGAAAAACGGCTGAGAAACGGCGACCAAAAAATGGAAAAAAATCCCATGGTCGCCAGCCCCATGGTCGCCGGAGACCATAGGGATCCGGGTCGCCAGATTTTCCCCGGAAACCCACTTTTTCCGATCCTTTTCGCGTTTCGCAATGTTTGGCCCCTGTGATTTTCTTAAAATCTGATTTTTAAGGCATAATATCTGTCTATCTCCGTCAACATCACGGATCCGCCGTCGAAATCATTCGACCATCATTGGACACTCCAAAATCGCCAACCGGCCGACCAAGAAAGTACAATTTCTGCCCGACCGATCATGAAATCGACTAGACAGATGTTGCTAGCCCATTGGTACCAACCAATGTCTGAATTTGCATCGTCATCCGACATCAAACAACATGCGGATCCATCAATGATCATCGCAAAAAGAATTCCAAAAGACACAGCGCGGCCTGCGACTCTTCAAGTGACCTGGCAACCAATTAATGCTGTTAATTGACCCGTTTATGACAAGTTATTACAGTCATTAACTCATTATTCTGGACGGCCTAATCAGAAGCAAGCAAATGGGAGTTACAAGTCCAATTAATCATGGCAATTAACTATGTAACTCCTATCATTATGGAGTTTAATCATGGTAATTAATCATGAAACCCCCATCATCATGG
Source organism: Persea americana (assembly GCA_029852735.1). NCBI lineage: Eukaryota > Viridiplantae > Streptophyta > Magnoliopsida > Laurales > Lauraceae > Persea > Persea americana. The sequence goes on along the minus strand of CM056820.1, from coordinate 11,008,662 downwards.
AGATTAAAAGCCCATTATCCTCCATCGACCAATCAGATTCAAGGAAAAAGGAGTTACAAAATTATGAAGTTAAATCTTGCAACTCCTCCCATCATGGAGCATTAATCCAATCAATGCCCATAAACCCTCCTAATGGCTACCAAAAGCCTATAAATAGGTGGTCCTTCCAAAGGGAAGGGTCCGGGAGAATTATCCTGAAAAGTCTCTGCACAAATAAGCTCTCTTACTCTGAAGAAACTCTACTGCAAACACTACAAGGTGATTAAAGTCCCTTGGGGGGCCACCCTCCCAAGGTTTCCACTCTCCTTCTATTCAACGTGGCCTAGACGCGGCTTTTCAGCCCGTCTACCCGGTTTTTATTATTGGATATAGGACCTTCCCTTGGTCTTTGTCCTCTAAAAATCTGGGGTCCAAGTCAAGCCAAGTGAACTAAAGCATCAAGTGTTCTCATTGATGGTCCCAGCTTTTTTCTCTTGCCTTCCTCCGTCCCGGGTCCGCCGGGGTGCGGCGGGGCGAAGGAGAAAAACGAGCATCAACATTTTATGAGGGTATGCCAGATTTTTTGTTCTACTTGGAATTTGAAATGGTGATCCGAAGTTCACTTTCACAAGTAGAAAGGAAATCAAAAAAAAATTTCTAACTTTCCATTGCACATATATTTTAAAGAAAGAGACAAGATTTTTTAATGCCGTGAAAGGCGATTTTGTTTAGTTTGCCGTGAAAAGCAGTTTTATGCCGTAGAAAGCAATTTTGCCATGGAAGGCAATTTACAAATCTTATCAATAGTGAAAGGCAAGAGTTGCGAATTTTTCTTTGTCTCTTTAAAAGTACAAAATACAATAGAAGAGGAAGAAAAAGGGATCTAACTTCTCAAGAGATTGTGGGGACTCGTTCAAATCGACGGTCGCGAGTCATGTATGGACTCCGCCATCGTCCTTCAGATGAGAACAGTTTGATGCTTTTGATTCATTTGGCTTGGCTTGGACCTCGGATTTTTAGAGGACAAAGACCAAGGGAAGGTCCTATATCCAATAAAAAACCAAGTAGACGGGCTGAAAAGCTGCATCTAGGCCATGTTGGATAAAAGAAGTGGGGAAACCTGGGGGGGGTGGCCCCCCAAGGGACTTCAATTACCTTGTTGTGTTTGCAGCAGAGTTTTTTTAGGGCAGGAGAGCTTCTTTGTGCAGAGATTTCTTCAGGATAATTTTTCAGGACTTTTCGAATGATTTTTTCGGACCCTTTCCCTTTGGAATAACCGCCTATTTATAGGCTTTTGGTGGCCATTTAGGAGGGTTTATGAGCATTTATTGCATTAATGTTCCATGATGGGAGGAGTTACAAGTATTAATTTCATAATTCTGTAACTCCTTTTTCTTGGATTCTGATTGGCCGATGGAGAATAATGGGCATTTAATCTCCATGATGATGGGAGTTTCATGATTAATTACCATGATTAATCTCCATAATGATAGGAGTTACATGGTTAATTGTCATGATTAATTAGACTTGTAACTCCCATTTGCTTGTTTCTGATTGGGCCGTCCAGAATAATGAGTTAATGGCCCTAATAAGTTGTCATAAAAAGGTCATTTAACTTCATTAATTGGTCGCCGAGTAGCTTGAAGAGTCGCGGGCCGCGCCGCGTCTTTTGAAATTCTTCTTGCAATGATCATCAATAGATCTGCGTGTTGTTTGATGTCGGATGGCGTTGCAAATTCAGAAATTGGTTGGTACCAATGGGCCAGCAACATCTGTCCAGTCAATTTCACGATCAGTCGAGCAGAAAGTGTGCTTTCTTGGTCTGCCGATTGGCGGTTTTGGAGTGTCCGATGCTGATCAAATGATTTCAATGGTGGATCCGTGATGTTGACGGAGATCGACGGATATCATGCCTCAAAAATCAGAATTTCAGAAAACCACAGGGGCCAAACATCGCGAAACGCGAAAAGGAACGGAAAATCAGTCTTTCCGGCAGAAATCCGGCGAACCGGACTTCTAAGGTTGCCGGCGAGCATGCACCCATGGTCGCCAGCGACCATGCACCCGGCGACCTTGGGCCATGGTCGTCGGCGACCATGGGCCAAGGTTGCCGGCGACCATGGGGTTTTTCCCCCTTTTTTGGTCGTCGTTTCTTCGTCGTTTTCGGGCTTTTTTGCACTTTTTTCTCCTGTATTTTTCTTGAAATTTCTCCTCATTTATTGGCTTGATTCCAAAGAAAACCTGTCAAGAAGTCGTGCAAATCAGGGCACAAAGTTTCCTATTTTTGGAAAAGCCGAAGACTTTGTAGTCGATTTTCAACCAAGAGTTGAAACTAGGTCGAACGACGTCGGAATAACCTGAAATTTGAGGTAAAGCTTCATGAGCATTAGATAGGACCAACCATGGGCTTTTATTTGAGTTTTGAAGCCGTTTGGGGTCCCGTCGATGCTAGACTTGATTTCACCGTGCGGAAAATGTCGAGCTCTGATGTACGGTCAACTGATGTCCAATTGACTTGAAATTTGACAGCGAGCCTATTGGAGTCATTTTGAGATAATCCATTAGCTCCGATTTGGATGCCATGGCCCTGGGGAGCTCCGCCGCCGGTAGGCTTGATTTTTCTTCGGAGCGTCAAAACCGAGTCAAATGTTGTCGGAATGACCTGAAATTTGTCGTGCAGCCCTTTGGAAGCATGTAGAAGCTACTCATGTACTTTGTTTGATGAGTGGCGGCATCAGAGGTTCTCGCCGCCGAGAGGCTTGATTTCACCATTCGAGAGTTTATGGCGGGTCAAACGATGTCGATTTGACTTGAAATTCGACGTGGAGCCTTTTGGAGGTATTTTGAGACCATCCATTGGCCCTGATTGAAGATTTGATGTCTTCGTCACTGTTGCCGCCGGGAGCTCTCGCTTAGCTGTTGGAGGATTGAAGTTAGGCCGAATGGTGTCGAAATGGCCCGAAACTTCATGTGTACCTCCTTTTTGGCTATTTTGAAGGATCTTACAGTTTTTGTTTGATTCTGACAAGATCTTAAGCCTGAAGCAACTTTGCATGTTTGCAGTAGGATGCGACTCCATGTAGCTTTTGATGTTGAGGAGGCTAAGTGACATTTTTTGTGTCAACACTCATCTAAAGGACGATGGCGGAGTCCATACATGACTCGCGACCGTCGATCTGAACGAGTCCCCACAATCTTCTGAGAAGTCAGATCCCTCTTTCTTCCTCTTCTATTGTATTTTGTATTTTTTAAAGAGACAAAAAAAAAATCACAATTCTTGTCTTTCATTATTGATAAGATTTGTAAATCGCCTTTCATGGCAAAATTGCCTTCTACGGCACAAAACCGCTTTTCATGGCAAACTAAACAAAATCGCCTCTCATGGCATTCTAAATCTGTTTCTTTTCTTTAAAATATATATGCAATAGAAAGTTAGAAAAAAAGTTTGATTTCCTTTCTACTTGTAAAGGTGAATCTTCGGATCACCATTTCAAATTCCAAGTAGAATAGAAAATCTGGCATACCCGTACAAAATGTTGATGCTAGCTTTTTTCTTCGCCCCGCCGCACCCCAGCAGACCCGGGGCGGAGGAAGGCAAGAAAAGACGGGTCCATCACTCCCATACTTGCATTTAGAACAATTGTACCCTCTATCACTTTTTGCCTTCTTCGTTTTGCTTGGACCGGGCCATGTCCCCTCAAGCAATTTGAAAAGACAAAACCATAGTATTTTCCATTTATAATCATCATAATCTTGTGATTACTAATGGATGTGGTTTTGTTTCAGAAGTTTTTCCATACTAACACTGGCAGCTTTATTAACCATCACTTTTGATGAGAACAAGTACCAACTTATACTTCAAGAGAAGCAAAACAAGTGCAATCACAAGCGCCGTGCCAGCTGCCGAAGCGTCATCTCCCTCGGCAACTCACAAAACACCAGGTCTACCTCTACTCCTCGGACCATCTTCGGGTCGCTGGGACCATTCCCACTTCCCACAGAAGAAACTGCACCTGCCGAGAAGCAGAAAACTGCCTCTGAACGTGTCACTACCTCGACGCAAAAGGTGGCCATCAAGAAACCTGAAGCCTATGTCACTCCCACAAAGCCTCAACGTGCAAGAGACTAGGTCTGCCCCAAGACTTGGTCCCCAGGACCTTCACCAAAGCAAAGGAGGTCATGAACATCTACAAAGCTAGCATACCTAGCTCCTCTCAAGAAGAACCGGTTCTACCCTTTCTCTTACATGAAAGAGGATAGACCTACCCTCCGCCAAACAAATAAATCAACTCAGCATGAGCCACCTTGCTCTTACAAGCCCAAAATCAAGTCATGCATCAAATTGCCTCTGCAAGAACCTGCTAAGGCCTACACTTCTTCAAGTCGATCCTTCATCTCAACAGGGGCCAAATTTGCAAAATTCAAAGCCTCGCTGCGACAAGCAAAGGACCGCGTTCAGATCCTGTCCATACCAAACATCAAAGAAGACAAGCACGGCTGCTGTGCACTAGGAACTACATCCTTCATTGCTAGAGCCCAGCCAAAGCTGACCGAAGCTCAAATTGCCCATCGTATACGTCATTCCGTTGCATATCGACAAAAGAAACTAGATAAGCAACGAACCAACCATTCTACACTTCAGGTCTCTCAAAAATGGGTCGAAAAAGGAAGACCCAACCAAGTTGTTGTTCTCCATATGGTTGGCAAAACCAGAAGGAGCAAGAAATCGGCAACCAAAATTCATGTCAGACGACTGGTGACTCGCAGCGTCTATCGGACACGAAGAAATCAGGAAAATTCTCCCGCTTCATCAAGCCAAGGACATCGGAGTGACTATTCCTCGGGCTCTTCATCCAAAAGAATGAGTTCCAGCTTGGTCACTAAGACAATATCCTCATTCAACTCTCGAAGGCTAAACGTCTTGGTTACAAACTCTGAGCAACCTCAACCGCATGATGACGTAACTGCACGCATCCAGCAGCTGGAGCAAGGACAGTAGAGAATTAAGGCTCTAATGGAAAACCACTTTCTCACTTTCCAGTGTCCACTAAACAATGAAGCTCCTCCAAGTCATCAAGTCAACGAGGTAAATGGGGAAACAATGAGTCACGCGCCCTTACCAAAAAGGACGTAGACGATATCTTGGTTAAAACAAAAGAAGAGGATACATTGAAGGAGCATGGAATCAAGCCACCATATCCCTTATGGATGGACTCGGTTCCATTCCCTGCAAAATTCAAACAACCTACTCTCCAGACATATACGGGGAAAGGTTCAGCCAGATAGCACGTCATTTACTTCAAGATCCTGATGGGAGGTATTGCGAATCAAGATACCCTCAAGATCCATCTCTTTACAAGTACCCTAAAAGGTACGGCCTTTGATTGGTATTCCACTCTGCCGAAGAATTCCATCCAAAATTGGACCATGCTAGAGACACGCTTTCTAACCCACTTCAAAGGTGAGGATCAACCTGTTACTATGGCTCAACTCTGCAGCCTAAAACAGGGAGAGAATGAGTCAACATACGACTTCGTTCACAAATGGAAGGCAATGGCATACAAATGCTTAGACATTTTGCCATAAGCGTCGCTGGTCGACATCTACCGCAACAACATGAGAGCAACGATCCGTTCCATGATCAACCGCAACAAATCAAAGAACCTGGGAGAACTCCTAGAAGCATCCATGGAGGCTAAAACGGTGATCCAAGACCTCAATAGTCAGAAATTATCAAAGAAAGAGCCGACCGCCATTACAACCTTAAGACAAAAAAAAAAGGAGGTTCTCAATGTGCAAACCAAGTCAGCTCCACAGCCATCAAGGAAAGCTGAAAACAAAGCTGCAGGTAAAAAACCTGAATCTCTAATGCCTTTAAAGAACGAGTAGAGAAGAAATACCCGTTCAATGAAGATATTGAAGAAATCTTTGGGGCCCTCTTGGCAAATGGCAAACTCACCTTGCCAGACCCCAAAAGACCGGGAGATGTTGGCAAAACCAATGATCCCGGGTCCATACCACCAAATGGTCTCGCATTCTCTCAATCAATGCTTCGTTGTGAGATAGAAGATCAACGAGATGTGGAAAAACGGAGTCATCACCTTTGACAAAAACTACGGGTTTGCCTCCGTCAACATGGTGTCATGTGGACAAACATCAAAGTCACCAAAGGAGAAGGTCACTACTTCCTTTAAGGTGATGAAAATGACCCAAACGTCCCAAGAGTTGGTCCTTGACCGAACACCAGATGGACAACCCATATGGGTGCATCCCGATCTCCTTGAAGATGAAAATTGGGAGATCGTCAAAACAAAGTCAATTGCTTAACAACGAAGGCATGCCAGGAGACAACTCCGCAAGCTCAAACAGCAGGAGAAAGATAAAAAAAAAAAAAGAACAAGAAGTCCCTGAAAAGGTAGAGACCTCCTCTACCACTTCAATGGGAACAACAAAAGAGTCCCTTCCTAAGACTTCAAGGGCAGCAAGAAAATTCACCCTCGATGATTTCATGCCACCACAACTCAGAAACGAAACTACGCAGGGGGCATCATACTCTTGCAACTCAGTAGTTGGATTCTCCATGGATGGGTACGAGTCCAGTGACGCCGATGAATGGGAAGAATCCCTTGATACAGGAGAATACCTCTTCGACGAAGAATGGATTCCCGAACCTCACCTTATGCCAGTAATCTGGTATAACCCATTACAGCCACAGGGATCCTAGTCTAATAATGAAGAAGACCAAGAGGCTGTTCAAGAAAATGTTGTTGATCCAGCATCCGCCAATGCTCCAATGGAACCCAACTACGTTGAACAACAAGCGGCAGATGAAGAAGAAGATTTGGCTCCTATGCCCGATCTCGAAGAATATGCAAGGATCTTGCAGCGTCTTGCTATAGAGCAAGAACAAGATCGCATCAATCAGCTTCGTCACAATCCAGAACCGGAAGTCCCGGAAAATCTATAGGCATCTCCTTCAGTAACTCTTGAAAATGAAGAAAGCTGCCGGATTGAGTATCCTCTTACATCTGCGGACGGGCTCGAATCCCAACAGTCCGTTCTAGGGGCATCTACTGTCGAAGTTGCTTGCAATGCGATAATTCGGGATGATAGTTCCTTTGAAGCCTCATCTACTGAAGCCACATACTCTCAGACCACATCTGGTAGTATATCTTCTGAGACTACAACTTCTCATGTGATTTCCACTGAGATATCACCTTCTCAGGCTTCGTCCCCTAAAACTGTGACAATGGAACTCAAGCCTCTTCCGACTGAACACCATGAAGAAACTCCAACCGATGAAGTCTTCTTCAATGAAAACCTGGTAAACTAGTCTCAGATACCCGACCTCATAGGTGATGTCTAGACCGATGAAATACTTAACAAAGAAGAAAAGTTGCTAGATGCTGTTAAGGACTTGTTCCCGGAAATGCTCTGTGCAACGCAATCACTGAAGATGGCAATATTAATGCAGAAACGCCTTTAACAGATGAGAAGGATCAACCCCTTGATCCTAAGGGTGATCTTCCAAGTGAAGAACCTTCTCCAGAAGCTCCTGAAGTTGGTAGAGGTACCCTCTCTAGTAGGGATTACCACAAAAATTACAACCAACGTTCTTCTTCTTATGTAAATCCTTCGGGAAAACAAGCTGTAAATGCCCCAAGTGGTAACAATAATGAAAATGCAGGCCACAAGGAGGCTTTCAAGTATGACTTGATTGAGCACTTCAAACACATACCTACACGATTACACATCCTAGGTTTATTACGAATGTCTCCACACACTTGTGATATTCTCATTTCAGAACTGCAAAAGCTGAATGCGGAGCCAACAAACATGCCCCATAAGTCCTACAAATTGAAATGGACTACAAGGTCAAAAAATCAGATACTTCCTCAAAGGGTGAAAAGAAGAAAGGTGAGGGATCTTGCATCGAATGCCTCTCGGTTCAAAACAGCAAGTACAACCATCGCCTTTGATAAGGAAGACCTCCTACTAGGCGAGACAAAGCACAACCGACCCCTATACTTCACAGGGTACATCAAAGAGATGCCGATACACAGAGTCCAGATCGACCCAGGTTCTGCACTCAACCTCATCTCTACTTCAGCACTCGAAGAGCTGTGTATCCCACCTAGCAAGCTGAGTCACACATATATGTCCATCTTTGCATACGATGGGAGCACTCAAAGGCCTATCGGCAAAATCAGGTTCAAGTTGCAAACCAATGATCTTATTTCTGATGTCACTATGTATGTAATAAAGACCCCTTCATGTTACAACATCCTTCTCGGACTCCCCTGGATACACAAGAATGGTGCCGTCCCTTCAACTCTACATCAATGCATCAAGTTTGTTGGTGACGACGGCTTGATACATCGAGTGTTTGCGGACAAAAAGCCCTTCAAAGGGAAAAAAGTTCATTTTGTAGACACTTAGATGTACAAAGACAAAAAGGAAGAGGAGGAAGAAATAGCACCCTTTGCCGAAAATATCTAGAAAGATAGAGGCGAGACTCCTCAATAATAATCGAAAGAAAACAAACCTTCCAGCAAATTCGAAGAGAGTAATCAATCTCCCTTTGTTGTCTCCCTCAAGCCTTCAAAGCCTCTAGTAGTTACTACCAAAGCAAAGAAGAAAAAACAAAAGGCTGGGGGAAAGTTTGTCGTCTCCTTCATGTCTATCTTGCAAGACACGGATTCGGACTCAGAGCCAGAAGACGACACACCGTCGAGACAAGTTGATACCCATCAACTTCAGCCTGTTCTCACACCATTGGAGACACCTACTGACGTAGAAGATCCTGCGTCTGCTTCCTTCGTCGTTCCAGCAGTATTGGCAGAAGGAAAGCCAATCTTCTTCCATAGGTCGGAAGCTTCTTAATCAAATTCTTTGCTTGAACCTTTCCAAAATGAAGGTATGCCTCAACTATCTCTGTATAGTCCGATGGCACAAGCTATCATGAAGAAAATGGGCTATGACGCTCAAAATCCAATTGGTTTGGGAGGTGGCCATGGTATTCTTACGCCATTGGAACCCACCCTGACCAAAAGCCAATTGGAGGATTGGAAACTCCACCATCATATAGACAACTCTCCACATGGGTTGGGGTATGATCCTGACACTTCCCCGAGACAGTTGATACAAAGGCTACAAAGTCATTTTGGCGACCAAGCCTCAACATCTCGGATTGATGAAGACATCAATCTCCCTGGATACCTCTTTGAAGAATCACCTGTCAAAGACCTAGGAAGCTCATCCAATTGGTATGATTTCTCTGATGATGAAGACGAGTTATCCGATGACACAGATATGCGGTATTCTGATCCAGAAGAACCATCGTCTCCAAAAGAAGTGGCCTACTTCGACCCTGTTTCAGCAGATGATTGGGACAATCTCATAGCAAGTCTTGAGAAGATTACCGATCAAGAAGACCCATGGACAGAAACAAAGCATTGGTTTGAAAATGCCCTTGGAACTCCGGAAGGTCTTGTTGAGTTGGAAGCCTCCAAAAATACTGAGGAGGAACCAGCTTCAAACCTTCCAATAGAATATTCTGTTCAAAAGATAGACTTGGGAACACCAGATAACCCACGTCCTGTATTGATAAGTAAGAATATAAAGGATGATGAGTTACCCGAGTATATCGCTTTTCTTTGTGAGTTTATTGATTATTTTGCATGGTCTTACGCTGAAATGCCTGGCTTAGACCCCAAAATAGCAGTCCACAAGCTCAATCTGTAGAAAGATATCAAGCATGTCAAACAAGGGCAAAGAAGATTATGTCCTGACGTGATGGACAAAATTGAACAAGAAGCTCAGAAACTCAAAACCATTGGCTTCATCCGCGAGGAACAGCATTTTGAATGGTTGGCCAACATCGTCCCCATGACAAAGAAAAGTGAGCAGATTAGGGCCTGTATTGACTATAGAGACCTGAATAATGCATGCCCTAAAGATGAATTCTCGCTCCCTATACCAGAGGTGATAATTGACAATACCTACGGATTCGAGCGAATGACATTCATGGATGGCTTCTCTGACTACAATCAGATCAAGATACATCCTCAAGATGAAAAACACACATCATTTCGGACCCTATTTGGCATGTATTGGTGCACTGTTATGCCATTTGGTCTAAAAAATGCTGATGCAACATATCAGAGGGCTATGATGAAGATATTCCAAGATATGCAACACAAGACGGTCGAATGTTATGTTGATGACCTTGCCGTCAAAAGCAAAAGAAAAGAAGACCATCTCAAAGATCTTCGAGAAGTCTTCCTCTGACTCCGCAAACAGAAACTGTGGATGAATTCCCTGAAAAGCTTCTTCGGTGTCTCATCGGGTAAGTTCCTCTGATTCATAGTTCGGAAAGCCGGAATAGAATTGACCCCATCAAAGTCAAGGCTATCCTAGAAATGCCGTCTCCAAGAACCTTAAGAGAATTAAAAGGGCTTCAAGGAAGATTGGCATACATCTGACGGTTCATCTCCAACCTATCAGGGAAGTGTCGTCCATTCTCCCGCTTAATGAAGAAAGATTTTGACTTTGTTTAGGATGCTGAATGTGAAACTGCATTTCGAGACATCAAATCATACCTAACCAAACCTCCAGTGTTGGCTGCCCCCACAACTGGAAGACCATTCATCTTGTACACAAGAGCCCTCGACCATTCTTTGGGGGCTCTACTCACACAAGAAAATGACGAAGAAAAAGACACTGCTCTATATTACCTCAACCGCATGTTGGTAGGTGCAAAGCATCGCTACTCCCCAGTTGAAAAAGAATGTCTTGTAGTGATGTTCGCCGAACAAAAGCTACGTCACTATCTACTGTCCAATACAGTCTACTTGATTTCGAGGATTAACCTCTTAAAAGTCCTTGTCACAAAAGCAGGTTCCCTTAAAGCTTGACTGATCTGTTGCCTTACTACAACAAGGCGCAATCGCTTCGTCAAAAGTTTGACATCTGTCACATCACCCACATCCTCAGAGGTGAAAACATCCGATCAGATGCTCTCGCTAGACTCACTGCATCTATGGCAATCCAAGAAAGGGAACACATGCAAATTACAGTGTGTGAAAGAAGAATCCTCCCTCCTTTCAACACACACCAGGTAGTTGCTGAATGCCACCGAGTGGTTGGAAGTCAGATCTCCATCCTTAAACCTCCGATCGGCCACTAGAAGGATCCGTCCATTAATTACATTATGTTCGGAATCCTACCTGAATATCCAAAAGAGCAGGTAAGCATTCAAAGACGAGCCCTAAACTTTCATTTGGATATTCTTTCAAAAATATTTCACAGAAAATCCTCCAACGGAGTACTTCTATACTGCTTGTCACAACAAGAGGCTGAAGAGATACTCAAGGAAGTTCATGCTGGTCTTTGTAGAGCCCATCAAGCTGGTCCTAAGCTCTACAATCAGATAAAAAGGCTAGGTTAATTATTATTCGCCTACCATGGTAGTTGACGCGATGCAATTTTCTAAACGCTGCCAACAATGCCAAGTTCATGGAGATTATGTCCACATGCCTCCAGAATGGCTACACCCAACAGTGATCTCATGGCTTTCGAAGCATGCGGTATGGACGTCATAGGTCCTATCTCTCCCCCATCAAGCAAAGGTCATCGCTTCATCTTCGCCGCCACCGATTATTTCTCCAAGTGGTCAGAAGCATTTGCGCTCGGTGAAATGAAGACCTCATCAGTCCTTCAATTCTTGCGCATCAACATTATTTGTCGCTTCGGCATACCTAAAAGATTCGTCCATGATAACGAACCACAATTCCGGGATCACAGATTCGACACGTTCTGCTACAAATAAAAAATCCAAAGTTGTCCTTCGACTCCATATAATCCGGTAGCAAATGGACTAGCAGAAGCCTTCAACAAGACACTCTGTAAAAGTCTCAAGAAAATGGTCTCTGGTCACAAAAGAGACTGGAGCGACAAACTGCCTGAAGCTTTGTGGGCCTATCGAACCACCGTTTGAGGACCAACCCATAGCACACCATTCTCCTTGGTTTATGGATGCGAAGCTGTTATCCCTTTGGAAGTACAAATTCCTTCCTTACAGGGTATCTATGCAAAATGACATGTCGCAAGAAAGCAATGTCAAATTGAGACTCCAAGAGCTGGATAATCTGATGAAAGACGGCTCAAAGCTCTACAAAGCATTGAGCTTTACCAAGCACACATGACATGATCTTTCGACAAGAAGGTCAGGCAACTCGCCAACAAAAAGGGTGACCTGGTTCTTGTAGTAAAATGGCCAATGGTTTTCGCCCACAAATCCAAAGGCAAATTTGAACCAAAATGGGAGGGACCCTTCGTCATTAACAAAGTCTTCTCCAACGGCACATACGCTCTCCTAAACATGGAGGGTGTTAGATGTATACTGCCTATCAACGGCAAGTTCTTGAAGCAGTACTACCCTTGAAGACTTCCTTTATCGCGTCAGACCAATGCCTGCATAGCCAAAGCCTATCCCTAGGTACTTGCTCACCAAACCCACCCGTTTTGGAATTTTCATCCTTATGTTGAAATTTCTAAAAAAAAAAAAAAAAAAACCAAACAATGCTTACTTTCATCATTTCATTGTTCAAAAAAAAAAAATCAAATCCAAAAAATCCAAGTTTAGGAGCCTCTTCCCTAACTTGACCAAAATTTTCGATCCTTGAATCCAAAATTCATGGTTTGAAACGAAAATCAGGACCCAGGAAATTCCACCTAGTCCACCCTGACTTTTTACCACCAAAAAATGGTTTTGAGTCAAAATTTACGACCCTCGTGTCTTTAAACAAAAAATAGTTTTTCAAAATACCGCGGGGAAGCAACACTCAGTCGCTACTCACAAAACCCAAAAATCGGAAGGATGCGAACCCCATTGGTACTTCTAAAACCTTAAAATCGTAAGGAAGCGACACCTCGTCGATACTTGCAAATTTTCAAAAATCGTGGAGACGCAACATTCCAGTTGATATCCACAACCCAAATTTCAAAAATCGTGGGGAAGCGACATTCAGTCGATACCCTTAAACCAAAGTTTTTGAAAAAGCAAGAAAGCGACGCTTAGTCGATACTTGCACCCAAACCACAAAGAGGTGACATTCCATCAATACTCGCAACCGAATGAGCAAGGAGGCGACATTCCATCGATACTTGCAAAACCATTCAGCAAGGAGGCAACACTCAGTCGATACTTGCACCCAAATCCCCGAGGAGGCGACATTCCATCGATACTCGCAACAGCAAGGAGGCGACATTCCATCGATACTTACAATACCATTCAGTAGGGAGGCGATTTTAGTCGATACTTGCATTTTTGAAAACCAAAAATCTAGCTTGTATGCCAAAAACCTGGCTTTCATGCCAAAAATCAAAATCTGGCTTTCAAGCCAACAAACCAAAACCCGACTTTCACACCAAAAATCAAAATCTGGCTTCCAGGCCAACAAAACAAAAACCCGGCTTTCAAGCCAAAAATCAAAAACTCGGCTTTTATGCCAAAAATCCGACTTCCATCACAAAAACCCAACTTTCACTCCAAAAATCAAAAACTCGGCTTTTATACCAAAAATATGGTTTTCATGCCAAAAACCTGGCTTTTATGCCAAAAAAAAATCCGGCTTTCACACTGAAACAAAAATCTGGCTTTCACGCCAACAAAAAAAAAACTTAGTTTTTAAAAAATCCGGCTTTCAATCCAACAAAATTTCGGCTCTCATGCCACAAACAAATTTTGGCTTTCATGCCACAAACAAAATTTTGGCTTCCATGCCACAAACAAAACCGGCTTCCATGCCACAAAATTTTGGCCCCTATGCCACCAAAATTCTGCTTTCATGCCATCTCAAAAATTCGGCTTCCATGCCATCTCAAAAATTCGGCTTCCATGCCATCCTAAAATTCGGCTTTCATGCCATCTCAAAATTTTGCTCTCATGCCATAAAATTTTGGCTCCAATGCCACACAAAAAAAAACCTGCTTTCATGCCACAAAATTTTGGCTCCTATGCCACCAAAATTCGGCTTTCATGCCATCAAAAAAAAAAAAAAAAAAGAGGGTTTTTCGCCACAAAATCTGGCTTTCATGCCAAAATAACCATTTGACAAAAGATTTTCATAAAATGACAACCTTTTGATCAAATTTTCAAACAAACATTCCCATTCAACTTTTTCTTAGTTTCATCAAAAAGAATTTAAGTGAAACGAGGGAATACAAATATATAGAGTACCAAAAATGTTTATACATGGAGGTACCAAACAAAAGAAGAAGAAAGTTTGTTACAAATCAGGAGTTTAGTCTAACATGGTCTTCAACCAAAGATTTAACTCTTCAAGCAGACTCTTGGCCTTAGCCTCCAAAGCTTTCAAGCCTTGCTTCTTCAAAAGCCTGCCGTAAAATGTGGCGGAACGCCGCGACCCATCTTCAGCATGAGGAAGTTCTTCCCAGAGAATCTGCCATTGCTCATATTCCTGAGTCTTCCTCCGGAGACTGCTGTCAACTTCTTCGACCTGGAGACTCAGAGTCCCTTCTCTAGCGCGAGCTTCCACAATGGCAGCAGCCTGTTCTTCCAATAGTTCAAGGCGCTGCCTAGCCTTAAGGACCTCCTTATCAAGACGATGCAAGTCCTGTGTCAGCTCAAGACAATGCAGGTCCTTTCACGACAAACAAATGAAAATAGCTTCTTACGGCATTAAAAATGGGTCTCTTTTCTTAAGAATATATGTGCAATGGAAAGCTAAAAAATGATTGATTTCCTTTTCTACTTATGAAGGTGGATCTCCAGATCACCACTTCTAAATTTCAAGTAGAATAGAAAATCTGGAATACTCGTACAAAAATGTTGATGCTCGTTTTTTCCCTCCGCCGGACCCTGGCAGCCCCGGGGCGAAGGAAGGCAGAAGCCAGGTCCATAAATCCATTGCGGCGAAGATAAAGCGATGACCTTTGCTTGATGGGGGAGAGATAGGACCTATGATGTCCATACGCCAAGCTTCGAAAGGCAATGAGATCGCTGTAAGGTGTAGCCATTCTAGAGGCATATGAACATATTCCCCAAGAACTTGGCATTGTTAGCAGCATTTAGCAAATTGCATTGCGTCAGCTACCATGGTAAGCCAACAATAACCTAACATTTTTATCTTATTGTAGAGCTTAGGACCAGCATGATGGGTTCCACAAAGACCAGCATGAACTTCTTTGAGTGTTTCTTCGGCCTCTTGTTGTGACAAACAGCATAAAAGTACTCCGTTGAAGGATTTTCTTTAAAGGATTTTTGAAGGAATATCCAAGTGAAAGTTTGAGGCTCGTCTTTGAATGTTTACCCGTTCTTTTGGATCTTAAGGTAGGATTCTGAACATAGTGTAATCAATGAACGAATCCCTCCAGTCACCGATCAAAGGTCTAAAGATGGAGATATGATTTCCAACCACTCGGTGGCATTTAGCAACTGCTTGGTGTGTGTTAAGAGGAGGGATGATCCTTCTTTTACACACTGTAATTTGGATGTTTTCCCCTTCTTGGATTACCATAGATGCAGGAAGTTTAGCCAGGGCATCTGCACGGATGTTTTCACCTCTAGAATGTGGGTGATGTGACAGATGTCAAACTTTCGCCGAGGCGATTGTGCCTTGTTGTAGTAAGGCAACAGATCGGGCTTCTTTACATCATATTTCTGATTCATCTAGTTAACGATTAGTTAAGAGTCCCCAAAGACTTTCAGCATGGTGATGTCGGATTCGAGAGCGAGTTCCAATCCTACGATCAGAGCTTGGTATTTAGCTGCATTGTTTGAGCATGGTTCTAGGAGCGAGAAAGCATGTGGAATCATGTATTTGTCGGGGCTAATAAAGAGGATACCAACTCCCGAGATCAACTTTCTTTTTTCATTTGTTCTGGTTGCACCATCAAAGTACATGTCCCAGGAGGCATTTGGTGAGGAAGTCTCCACGTTGTAGACAAGTCCGTCTGGGAGATCATCTCTAAGTGGAGAATCTTTAGGCAATGGGTACTCTGTGAGAAAGTCTACTAGATCTTGGCCCTTGATTGATTTTTACGGTACATACCTAATGTCAAATTGTGATAGAATGATGGACCATTTTGCCAGTCAAGCATTGAGAGGACCTATCTTGTGACAAGGACCTTTAAGTGGTTGATCCTCGAAATCAGGTAGACTGTGTTGGAAAGAAGGTAGTGACGTAGTTTTTGTACGGCGAACATCACTACAAGGCATTCTTTTTCAACTGGAGAGTAGCAATGCTCTGGACCTACCAACATACGGCTGAGGTAGTATAGAGCATCTTCTTTTCCCTCGTCATTTTCTTGTGTGAGTAGAGTGCCCAAAGAATGGTCTAGGGCTCCTGTGTACAAGATGAATAGTTTTCCAGTTGTAAAGGCAGCCAACACTAGAGGTTTGGTCAGGTATGACTTGATATCTTGAAATGTGGCTTCACATTCAGCATCCCAAAAAAAGTTCACACCTTTCTTCATTAACTGGGCGAATGGGCTACAATTCCCCGAAAGATTGGAGATAAACCGTCAGATGTATGCCAATCTTCCTTGAAGTCCTCTTAGTTCTCTTAAGGTTCTTGGAGAGGGAATTTCTATAATAGCCTTGACTTTGTTGGAGTCAAGTTCTATTCCAGCTTTCCGAACTAGGAATCCAAGGAACATACCCTATGAAACATCGAAGAAGCATTTCAGGGGATTCATTCACAGTTTGTGTTTGTGAAGTCGGAGAAAGACTTCTCGCAGAGCTTTGAATGGTCTTCTTTTCTTCTACTTTTGAAGGCGAGGTCATCAACGTAACATTCAACCGTCTTGTGCTACATATCTTGGAATATCTTCATCATAGCCCTTTAATATGTTGCACCAGCATTTTTCAGACCAAATGGCATGATAGTGTAGCAATACATGCCAAACGAGGTCCAAAATGATGTGTGTTTTTCATCTTCAGGATGTATTTTTATCCGATTGTATCCAGAGAAGCCATCCATGAATGTCATTCGCTCGAATCCACAGGTGTTGTCAATTATCACCTTCGGTATGGGGAGCGAGAATTCATATTTAGGATATGCACCATTCAGGTCTCTATAGTCAATACAGACCCTGATCTACCCGTTTTTCTTTGTCACGGGGACAATGTTGGCCAACCATTCAGGATGTTGTTCCTCACAAATGAAGCCGACGCTTTTCAGTTTCCGAACTTCTTGTTCAATTGTATCCATCACATCAAGACGGGATCTTCCTTGGCTTTGTTTGACATGCTTGATTTCTTTTTGCAGATTGAGCTTGTGAACTGCTATTTTTGGGTCTAAATCAGGCATTTAGGCATAAGACCTTGCAAAGTAATCAACAAACTCACAAAGAAAAGCGATATACTCGGGTAACACATCATCCTTTATATTCTTGCTTATGAATACAGGACGTGGGTTATCTAGCGTTCCCAAGTCTATCTTTTGAACATAATCTTCTGTTGGAAGGTTTGAAGGTGGTTCCTCCACAATATTTTTGGAGGCATCCAACTTAACAAAACCCTCAAGAGTTTCAAGGGCATTTTCAGACCAAGGCTTGGTTTCTGTCCACAGGTCTTCTTGATTGGTAATCTTCTCAAGGCTTGCTGTGAGATGGTCCTAATCGACTGTTGAAACTGGGTCGAAGTAAAGTACTTCTTTTGGAGACGTTGGTTCTTCTACATCAAAAAACCACATGTATGTGTCATCGGACAATTCCTTTTCATCGTCAAAGAAATCATACCAATTGCATGAGTTTCCCGGATCCTTGACGAGTGACTCTTCAAAGATATATCAAGGGAGGTCGATGTCTTCATGGACACGAGATGTTGAGGCTTAGTCGGCAAATCGACTTTTCAACCTTTGTGTCTACTATTTCAGGGGAGTGTCGGGATCCTACCCCAATCCATGTGAAGACTTCTCTATATGATGGTAGAGTCTCAAATCCTCTTGTTCACTTTTAGTCAGGGTGGGCTCCAATGGCGCGAGAATGCCACGGCCACCTCCCAAACCGATTGGATTTTGAACGTCTTATCTCATTTTCTTTATAATAGCTTGTGCCATCGGACTATACAGAGACAGTTAAGGCATACCTTCTTTTTGAAAATGTTCAAGCGAAGAATTTGGTGAAGAAGCTTCTGATTTGTGCAAGAAGATTGGTTTCCCTTCTGCTGAAGTTGCCGGAACAACGAAAGAAGTAGACGCAGGATCTTCTACATCAACAGGTGTCTCCATTGGAGTGAGAGCAGGCAAAATTTGCTTAGTATTAGCTTAGCTTGACGAGGTGTCGTCTTCTGGCTCTGAATCTGAATCCATGTCTTGTATGATAGACATGATGGAGACAACAAACTTGCCCCCAAAACTTTTGTCTTGTTTCCTTCGCTTTGGTTATGATGACCAAAGGTTTTAAAGGTTTATGGGAGATAACGAAGGGAGATTGACTGTTCTCTTCGGCTTTGTCGGAGGGTTTGTTTTCTTCCGGTGTTTGCTGAGGAG
The DNA here is from genome assembly GCA_029852735.1 of Persea americana. NCBI lineage: Eukaryota > Viridiplantae > Streptophyta > Magnoliopsida > Laurales > Lauraceae > Persea > Persea americana. The sequence goes on along the minus strand of CM056820.1, from coordinate 10,990,165 downwards.
CCTGGCCCTTATCTTTGAGGAGATTTTCAGCAAAGGGTGCTATTTCTCTATCTTCTTCTTTTTTGTCCTCGTACATTTGAGAATCTGCAAAATGAACTTCTTTACCTTTGAAGGGCTTTCTGTCCGCAGACACTTGATGTAACATGCCATCGTCACCAACGAACTTGATGCACTGATGTAGAGTTGAAGGGACGACACCATTCTCATGTATCCAGGGGCGTCCGAGAAGGATGTTGTAGCATGAAGAGGTTTTTATTACATACACAGTGACTTCATAAATAAGATCACCGATTTGCAACCTGAACCTGATTTTGCCGATAGGCCTTTAAGTGCTCCCATCGTATCCAAAGATAGGTGCAGATGTGTAACTCAGCTTGCTAGGTGGGATACCAAGCTCTTCAAGGGCCGAAGTGGAGACGAGGTTGTGTGCATTACCTAGGTCGATCTGGGCACTATGTATTGGCATCTCCTTGATGTACCCTGTGAAGTACAAGGGTAAGCTGTGCCTTGTCTCACCCAGTAGGAGGTCTTCCTTATTGAAGGCGATGGTTGCACTTACTGCTTTTCGAACCGATAGGCATTCAGTGCAAGATCCCTCCGTTTTCTTCTCTTCTCCCTTGATGAGGTATATGATTTTTTGACCCTATAGTCCATTTCAATTTGTAGAACTTATGGGGCATGTTTGTCGACATCCTCATTCAACATCTGTAATTCTAAAATGAGGTTATTACGAGTGTGTGCAGACATTCATAATAAGTCTAGGATGTGCAGTCGTGCAAGTATGTGTTTGAAGTGCTCAATCAAGTCAAACTTGAAAGCCTTATTGGGGCCTGCATTTTTATTATTGTTGCCACTTGGGGGTTTTACAATATCTTTTTCCGAAGGATTTACATAAGTAAAAGAAGATAGATCATAGTAAATTTTGTGGTACTCTCGGCCAGAGTGGGTACCTCTACCAACTTCAAGAGCTTCTGGAGAAGGGTCCTCATTTGGAAGATCACTCTTGGGATCAAAAGGTTACTCTTGGGATCAAAAGGTTGATCCTTTTCATCTGCTGAAAACGTGTCTACAGTGGCATTGCCATCCTCAGTGATTGCATTGCAAGGAGCATTTTCCGGGAACAAGTCCTGAACGGCATCCAGCAACTTTTGTTCTTTGTTGAACAATTTATCGGTCCAAACATCCCCTATGAGGTTGGGTATCTTGGCCCAATTGACTGGGTTTTTATTGAAGAAGACATCTTCAGCCAGAGCTTCTTCACGATGATCAGTCAGGAGAGGTGTCAATTCTGATGTCACAGTTTCAGGAGACGAAACCTGAGATGGTGATATCTCAATGGAAGTCGCTTGAGAAGATGTAGTTCCAAAAGATATACTACCAGATGCGGTATGAGAGTATGTGACATCGGCAGTTGAGGCTTCAGATAAACTATCATCCTGAACTATCACATTGCAGGCTACTTCTACGAGAGATGTTCCGAGGATTGAATGTTTGGAGTCAAACTCATCATCGGATGTAAGATAATCCTCAATCCAGCCGCTTTCTTCATTTTCAGGAGTTAAGGGAGAAGGTACCTGTTGGTCTTCAGGGAGTTCCAGTTCTAGATTTTGAATGCGACGAAGCTCGTTGATGCGATCTTGCTCTTATTCTATGGCAAGACACTACAAGATCCTCGCATATTCTTCAAGATCAAGCATGGGAGCCAAATGTTCTTTTTCGCCTACTCCTTGTGGTTCAACATGGTTGGATTCCACTAGAGTAATGACAAATGCTAGGTCAATAGCATCTTCTTGAGCAGCCACTCGGTCTTCTTTATTATCAAACCAGGATCCTTGTGGCTGTAAGGGATTATACCAGATCACCGGTATGAGGTGAGGTTCATGAACTCATTCTTCATTGGAGACGTACTCTCCTGTTTCAAGGGATTCCTCTCACTCATCAGTGTCACTGAACTCGTATCTATTCTTGGACAATCTGACTACCGAATTACATAAGTATAATGCCCCCTACATTGTTTCATTTCTAAGATGAGGTGGCATGAAATCACTGAGAGTGAATCTTCTTACCCCCTTTGAAGTCTCAGGAAGGGACTTTTCTGTTGCCCCTAGTGAAGCGGTAGAGGAGGTCTCCGCCTTTTCATGGACTTCTTGTTTTGGCTGAGCCTTCGCCTACTGTTTGAGATTGTGGAGATGTCTCCTAGCTTGCCTTCGCTGTTGAGCTGTCGACTTTGTTTTGGCACCCTCCCAGTTTTCATCTTCAAGGAGATCGGGATGGACCCATATGGGTTGTCTGTCTGGTGTTGGGTAAGGGACCAACACTTGGGATGTTTGAATTCTTTTTATCACCTTGAAGGAAGAAGTGATCTTCTTTTTTGGTGACTTTGATGTTTGTCCACATGACACCATGTTGACGGAGGCAGACCCGTAGTTTTTGTCGAAGGTGATGACTCTATTTTTCCACATCTCTTTAATCTTCTCTCTCATAATGAAGCATTGATTGAGAGGATACGAGATCATTTGGTGGTACGGATAATACCAAGGATCGTTGGTTTTGCCAACATCTCTCGGTCTTTTGGGGTCAGGCAAGGTGAGTTTACCATTTACGAAGAGAGCCCCGAAGATTTCTTCAACAACTTTATCAAACGGGTATTTCTTCTCTACTCGTTCTTTGAAGGCATCAGAGAGTTCGGGTTTCTTACCTGCAGCTTTGTTTTCAATTTCCTTTGGCGGCTGAGGAGCTTATTTGGTTTGCATATTGAGAACCTCTTTTTTCTTTGGCTTTGAGGTTCCAATGGCAGTGGGCTCTTTCCTTGATGATTTCTGACAATTGAGTTCTTTAATCACTGCTTCAGCCTCCATGGATGCTTTTAGGAGTTCTCCTAGGTTTTTTTATTTGTTGTCGTTGCTCATGGAGCGGATCGTTGCTCTCATGTTGTTACAACAGCTGTCGACTAGCGAAGCTTGTGGCAGTACGTTTGAGCATTTGCAAGCCATTGCCTTCCACTTGTGATTGAAATCGTATGTTGACTCATTCTCCCCCTGTTTTAGGCTGCAGAGCTGAGCAATAGTAACAGGATGGTCCTCGCCTTTGAAGTGGGTCAGGAAGCGTGTCTCTAGCATGGCCCAACTTTAGATAAAGTCCTCTGGCAAAGTGGAGTACCAACCAAAGGCAGTACCTTTTAGGGTACTTACAAAGAGATAGATCTTGAGAGAATCTTGATCCACGATAGCTTCCATCAGGATCTTAAAGTGAATGACGTGCTGTCTAGCTGAACCTTTCCCCGTATATGTTTGGAGAGTAGGTTGCTTGAACTTTGTAGGGAACGGAATCGAGTCCATCCATAAGGGATATGGTGGCTTAATTCCATGTTCCTTTAGTGTATCCTTTTCTCTTGCTTTGGCAAGGATATCTTCAACGTCCTTTTTGGTAAGGGTGCGTGATTCATCATCTCCTCCATTTATCTCGTCATTTTGACAGTTCAGAGGGACTTCATCATTTACTTGACGCTAAAGGGTGAGAAGGAGGTTTTCCATTAGAGTCTCAATCCTCTGCTGACCTTGCTCCAACTACTGGATGCACACGGTCACGTCATTATGAGGTGGATTGTGAGCTTGCTCAGAGTTTGTAACCAGGACGTTCCCCCTTCAGAATTCAAATAAGGAAATCATCTTGTTGACTAAGCTGGAGCTCATTCTTTTAGATAAGGAGCTTGAGGAGTGGTTACTCCGATGTCCTTGGCTTGAAGGAGTGGGAGAGCTCTCCTGATGTCTTCGTGTCCGGGTGACACTGCGAGTCACAGGTCGGCTAACATGAATTTTTTTTGCTGACTTCTGGCGTCTTCTGGTTTTTCCAACCATATGGACAGTAGCAAAGTGGTCAGGTCTTTCTTTTTCGACCCATTTTTTAGAGGCCTGAAGTATAGGATGCTGGGTCCCTTACTTCTCTAGTCTCTTTTGTTGATATGCAGCATGGCGACTTATACGACAAGTATTTTGAGCTTCGGTTAGCTCTTGCTAGGCTCTAGAAATGAAGGATGTGCTCCCTTGAGTGCAATAGCCAAGCATGTCTTCCTTGAAGCTTGGCATGGACAAGATCCCAACTCAGTCCTTTGCCTGTCGGAGTGAAGCTTTAAATCTTTCGAGCTCAGCCCCTATTGAGATGAAGGGTCGAATCAAAGGAGTATAGGCCTTACTGGGCTTTTGTAAAGGCCTTATGATGCACAATTTGATTTTGGGCTTGTAGGAGCAAGCCAGCTTGTGCTTAGATGACTTCATTGTCGGGTGGAAGGCGGATCTCTCCTCCTTCATGTAAACGAAAGTGTAGAAATGATTCTCCTTGAGAGGGGGCAGGTATGCTGGCCTTGTAGATGCTTGGAACCCTCTTTGCTTAGGTGAAGGTTTTGGGAACCAAGTCTAGGGGCAGACCTAGCTCCTGGTAGGTTGAAGCTTCGTGGGAGTGCCGTGGCCTTTGGGTTTCTTGGTGCTCGCCTTTGGCGTCTGGGTAGTGATACATGCAGAGGTGATTTTCTACTTCTTGGCGAGTGCAGTTTCTTCTATAATGAATGGGACTGGTGTCAGACCTCGACCCAGGCATAATATTGTTAATCATGGGTTTAGTCATGTTTAGTTAGTAAGTGGAGTTATAGGACGATTAACTTATATTTCTAGCTAGATTAGCATTTTGAATAGCTTTGGGAATTTCGAGGGCATTGAGTTAGGTTTGACCGGGCCCGGGGTTGCCCGTGCATCGCGTGCTCGTGTGGGAATCCGAATTTTTTATTTTTGAAAAAAATATCGATTTGATCTCTTGGATTTGTATTTTTATTTCAACAAACATGGAAATTTTTCCGTGTGTATTTGAACCCCGAAACCATGTTTTTCAGCAAAAAGGGCAAAACGGTCTTTTCACCTCAAAACCTGTGCATGAATTTTGAAATCCCAAAAATGTGCAAAAAATTATACTTTTTAGAAACTAGACATTTCGATGATCATTTCGTTCTTCTTCGTCGATCTCATCTGGGACCCACAAGAAGGAGTTTTAAGCTCTCAAAGTATTAGGGCTGTGGGACCCACAACTCACCCAACTTAAAAATGAAACCCACGTGTGTTGTTCCTCTTCTTCTTCTTCATTCGTTCCATACCAGCTGAGGACTTGAGAGGAAAAGCAACCTCTTCACTACTTCTCTCCTCTTGCATGTTGGACTTTCTTTGATCAAAATAGAGTTTTTAATGCATCAAACCCTTCCCCATCTCCCAAGCTTGCTTTTGATACCCTTTTCAGAGAATCCCAGCTCAGATCATCTTCTCCTTGAAGTTGTTCTTCATTGTTAGAGCTTCAAAAGGTGAGGAATGGCTTCCTTCTTTCAACCATGGTTTTATTGAACCCTTAGGAAGCTTTCTTTCATGCATGCAAGGGTTTTCTTTGAGGACTCCTTTGATTTCGAATTTTGTGGAATTTTGAGTGGTTTTCTTGGGGTTTTCTTGTAGATTGGAGTTCAGCTGAGAGGGTTTTGTTAGGAGACCTTTCTTGAGTGCTTTTCTACCCAAGGCAAGTAATTGAATGAGATGTGATTGTGCATGCAATGTCTTTTGGGATTATGGGTTGATTTCTTACTTACAATCTTCATTGGTTAATTCCATTTTTTTCCTTGATATTTGATTCACTTAATACATGTTTTAAATGCTCATATGTTCTAACTTATGTCATGGAATTCTGCTTTCAGTTTGTTTCATTTAATTTGGAAATGTGTTATTTCAATCATTAGGATGTGTTCTTGGATATTTTGTGAAGTTTGATTAATGGATTTTTTAGAGTTGAAATGAATGGTTGTTTGATGAAATGGGAGGTGCATGTAGGCTCATTTTCATGCAGGAAGAGACGTGTTATAAGGAGAAGTGATGGAAGAAAGAAAGGACTGAAACTAGCTTCAGAAATGCATCCCCGCAGCTGGTCGATCAGCTATCGGTTAGTGGTCGGCCAGCCGACAGGCCAACCGACAGGCCAACCGAGCCATCTCTGTTCCATTTCCAGAATGCTGCATTTTCCAGAACTCGAGGGTTTCGATCGACCGACAGGTGACCGAACATCCTCGGTTCCAATTCCAGAATGTTGTTTTCCTGTCCTGATGGGGCGGTTTGCTCTTGGTCAGCACTCGGGTAACCGACCTGTTTAGGGTCGGCTAGCCGACAGGTGACCGACTATACCCAGAATTCTGAAATGAAGAGAACAATAAGGTTTTCAAGTCCAATTCCTTTTGGACCCTTCCTAGTTGATGCATACACATTGATATCTTGAATGTCATTGAGAATTGGGCACCATCTAAACGAATGAACGACATGGGACCTCGAAGTGTATACTAACTCAACGGTTATGATTCCAAGGAATTGATTGAGTGTTGTGAAATAAACATGTGGTTTCTAAAATCTCGTTTTATGATTTTGTGCGTGAACTGCGCTTTTATACACATCGTGTCGGGACTACTATTCGTGAATTCGTGTGAATCAGCGTGTGTTCTTGAAATAGTGTGAGTAGTTCCCGAATTGAAACATAGCAAGCATGATTTCGAAAATTTGTGTGTATTTGTTTTCTTGTCGACACCACTCAGCTTGGACGACCTTGTCAATTTAATCAACAGCCTTGAGTCCTTAAATATTTCATGTCAACTGCAGTTTGGATTATCGTGCGTGTTATTTAGCCCGTTCTGCGGCGGGACTCATGAGTGATGCCCAGCTCTACTGGGTCATGTTTTCGTGCTCCCTTTCACCTTGTGTGACGGAGAACTTATATCGTGAGTGCTCTTGTTACCTCGTGTGATAGAGAATATAGCTTTGTATGGTTGCCAAGGTTGATTTCAAGTGTGTATCGTGATTTAGCATTGACTTCACAAAGGATGTTGCTTTGAACTATTTGTTTTATTTGAGTTCTTTCCATCATATTTGTTTTACAAATTACAAATGATTGATTTATAGCATGATTATACTTTATTCAATTACTTGCCAGACCATCGTGTCTGACCCTTCATTTTTGGTGCTCAGATCCAGGTAATGTTGCCCCCGAGGAGGAGCACGAGGAGATCGTAGGTGTGCAGCCCGTTGGGCAAGAGTGGCAGCCCAACGATGTCATATAGGCATCGGGTTGGGGCACGAGTCGCGTAACATTTTGGGAATCATTCAGCAACTCTTATTTTGGGATTTTGTAATTAGCCAATGTTGGCTTATTTTCTTTTTCTTTAGGGAAAACTTGTAAAACCTAACCTTTCTTTTGGATGTGATGGAAACTTTAATCTAATTATGGGTATGCTAGTGAAGTTCTGTCTCTCTCTCTCTAACATGAGTCTATGAATGCATTTATACTTTCCCTTATTGAAAGTGATTTGATTGAGTGTTTGGTACACGCTTCCGCAAATGTATCGAACGTGTGTGATTCGTGTAGAATCCTCACCGCGGAAACCTGTGGGAAACAAATCAGCGCATGTGGGGCGGAGTTTTTTGGCCCGCTACACTGCGACGCCGGATTAGGACGGGGTCCCTATCCGAGGTCGTGACAAATGGTCCCAAAGACCCGAAGACAATGGTCCAGGGAGCGGAGGTCGACCCGGTGTTCAGAGAGTTGTCGAGAGAGATGACACTTCGGCAGCTGGCAGGACACTTATGAGTGCGCATGTTTTATTTCTCTTGAAGCATAAGTTGGTATTTGTTTCCATCGAAAGTAATGATCAAAGAAGCTGCCATTGTTAGTTTCAAAAAAGTTTCTGAAACAAGACCACATCCATTAGTAATCACAATAATATAATGATCATAAATGGGAAAACTATGGTTTTTCTTCTCAAATCGCTTGAGGAGACATGGCCCGACTCAAGCGAGATGAAGAAGGTAGAAAGCCATAGAAGGTACAATTGTTCTGGTCGCAAGTATGGTAGGCCCAAAATGAGCGTTCCAGTGACTGCTAGAAGCAATTATAAACCTTAATTCAAATTACCGAGAAGCAAGGCTTACTCAAGGAAAAATGAATATAAGGTTGGAGGTACAAATGTGTAGGACGTGAATATAGTAGACCCAAAAGGGCATACTAGCACCGCTAGGCACAAATGTTGAAAATTGCATCATTGAAATGGACACAAGATGGGATTTTTGAAAGGTTATGATTGGATTCATAAAATAGGGCAGATGGTATTCCAATCTGAATGCAAGCTGCAAACACTTCTACGAGCTTTTATCCGGAAAGGAAGGAACAAAATTTCTTGAATCTGAACCCCAAAAGTGACGAAAGGGTTTTTTTTTTCGTTTTTTTTTTCTTTTTCTTTTTTTTTTAAAGATCTCTAATGGACTCATCAAAGAGAAAAAATGGCCCACCCCCAATCCAAATGCAAGCACAAGTATATCTACGAGCTTTTATCCGGAAGGGAACGGATCAAAGTTTCTCAAATTTGAATCCAAAAGTAAGAAATCTTAATTTCTTTTTTTTTTTTTTTTTTTTTTGAAATATCACCAATGGACATATCGAAGAGTGCAAATGGCCCTCCCGATCTAAACGTTAGCTTCAAACATTTCTGCGAGCTATTGTTCGAAAAGGAAATGACCAAAGTTTCTCAAGTTTGAATCCAAAAGTGAGAAATCTGATTTAAGATCACTAATGGACCCATCAAAGAGAGAAAATGGCCGTCCCGATCCGAACGTTAGCTTCAAACATTTCTGCGAGCTATTGTTCGAAAAGGAAAGGACCAAAGTTTCTCAAATTTGAATCCAAATGTGAGAAATATGAATTTTTTTTTCTCATTTTGAAAGATCACTAATAGACCCATCAAAGAGAGCAAATGGCCCTCCCGATCTGAATGTTAGCTTCAAACATTTCTGCGAGCTATTGTCTGAAAAGGAAAGGACCAAAGTTTCTCAAATTTGAATCCAAAAGTGAGAAATCTGATTTTTTTTGTTTTAAAAGATCATTAATGGTCCCATCAAAGAGAGCAAATGGCCCTCCTGATCCGAACGTTAGCTTCAAACATTTCTACGAGCTATTGTCCGAAAAGAAAAGGACCAAAGTTTCTCAAATTTGAATCCAAAAGTGAGAAATCTGATCTTTTTTTTGTTTTGAAAAAAGGAAAGGGTGGAATTAAACTCAAAGATAGAATTAAAAAATTCCATAAATCCCTTCTCATATTTTTTTTTAGATGCAAAATCCAACATAAGCCACCAACTAGAAAGGAGCAAGGGAATCTAGAAAAGAAGCATAAACATAGAGCAAAAGATATGATATACAAATGTTTATTTTCTAAGTATCACAAATGAACAATTCCCACCAGGAGTGCCAATTTGATGGGCTCACTAATTTGCTCCCGGGACTACCAGGGTTAGCAGAAGTGAGAGTCCGTAGGGCCCAACCCTTTCGTGACTAGATACAAAGTGAATGTCAACTTTTTTTTATACGGGTATGTCAAATTTTCTACTCTACTTGAAATTGACGAGTGGTGGTCCGTAGATCCACCTTCACAAGTACAAAAGACAATCAATTTTTTTCTAATTTTCATTGCACATATATTTAAGAAAAGAGACATGGCATGATTTGAATGCTGTGAAAGGTGATTTTTCATTTGTTTGTTGTGAAAGGCGATGTTTTTTTCCATGAAATGCGATTTACAATTCTTATAAAAAAGGAGAGACAAGAGTTGTGATTTTTTTATGTCTCTTTAAAAAATACAAACTGCAATGAAAAGTAAAAAAAAAAAAAAGAAATCTAACTTCTCAGGAGATTATGGGGACTAACTCAGATTGGCAGTCGCAAGTCGTGTATGGACTTCACCATCATCCTTCAGATGAGAACAAAGGATGCTTTTGATTCACTTGACTCGACTTGAACCTCAAATTTTTAGAGGATAAAGACAAAGAGGAAGTCCTATATCCAATAAAAAGCTAAGTAGACGGGCTAAAAAGCCACGTCTAAGCCATAGAGACAGAAGGAAAAGGCATGGGGGGGTGCCCCCTGAAGGGACTTTGGTCACCTTGTAGTGGTGGTTGCTACAGAACTTCTTCAATGGGGGAGAGGTCATTGTAGCAACTTTTGCAGAGCTTTCTCTTGGATTTTTATGTTATGTGCATCGTTTTATGAAATGGTGGAAATGGCCTCCTTTTATAGGCTTTTGGTAGCCATGAGGGGGGTTTATAAGCTTTAAATGCATTAATTGCATTAATGTTCGATGACATGAGGAGTTACAAGTTTTTAAATTTGTATTTTGTAACTCCTTTTTCTTAGGATTGGCCATTGGAGAATAATGGGCGTTTAATTGCCTTTAAGCTCTATGATGGGAGGAGTTACATGGTTTAATGCCATGTTGCACTCGATTTGTAACTCCCATTTCTCGGCTTCTAATTGGGCCATTCACAATAATGAGTAATTGACCGCATTAACTTATCATAAAATGGGTCATTAGCTGCAATAAGTGGCCGTCAAGGCACTTGAAGAGTCGCGGGCCGCATCGCGTCTTTTGGGATTCTACTCCCGAAAGCCTTGATCGCCAATGGATTCTCATGCCGATTGAAGTAAGATGGTCATGTAATTTCATATATTAATTGCTTCCAGTGGGCCGGTACCATTTTTCCTGTCGATGTCTCAATCGGTCAGGCAGAAAGTGTGCTTTCTTGGTCGGTCGGTTGGCGATTTCGAAGCGTCTGATGACGATCCCATGATTTCGACGGCAAATCCATAATGTAGACAAAGATCCGACCTTGCCTCAAAAATCAATTTTTTGGAGAATCACAAAGGCCAAACATCTCGAAACGTGAAAAGGGTACCAAAAAGTGGGTTTTCGGCAAAAATCCGACGACCATGCACCCAGGGTCGCCAACGACCATGGGGCATTTTTTCCCTTTGGGCCGCCGATTTTCGACCTTTTTCTGGTTTTTCTGATTCTTTCTTCTTCGGTATTTTTCTTGACATTTTTGTAAATGTTTTGGCTTGATTTTTCTACAGAAAACTTGACGAGAAGCAAAAGACTTTGTCGCATAAGGTTGCCGATTGGGTAAAAGGATGTCGGAATGACCTGAAATTTGAGGTGAAGCCTCCTAACCAATAAATAAGACCGGCCATAGGCTTTTGTTTGAGTTTTGAAGCTATGTGGGGTCCTGTCGCCAGTAGACTTCATTTTATCGTGAGGAAGATGCCGCACTTTGATGCATGGTCAACTGGTGTCCAATTAACCTGAAATTTGACAGGGAGCCTATTGGAGTCATTTAAGATGATCCATTAGCTCTGATTTGGAAATCATGGTCCCGGGTAGCTCCGCTGAAAGGCCTGATTTAGCTTTAGGGAGTCAGAATCTGGTCAAATGTTGTCGAAATGACCTGAAACTTGACAAGTAACCCTTTGAAAGTATTTTGAAATCACCCATGTGCTCTATTTGATGAGTGATGGCCTCAATGGTTCCCGCCACCGAGAGGCTTAATCTTACTACTCGAGGGTTGATGTAGGGTCCAACGTTATCGGTTTGACCTGAAACTCGACATAGAGCCTTTTGGAAGTATTTTGAGACCATCCATAGGCTCTGATCGAAGATCTGATGGCCTAGAATTTGATGTAGAGCCTTCTAGTGGCATTTTGAGGCCGACTGTGTGCTCTGTTTTGTAAATTAAGGTCTCCAGCTTCATCGCCGCCAGGAGCTCTTGTTCAGCTGCTAGAAGAGTGAAATTAGGCCAAATAGTGTCGAAATGACCTGAAACTTCATGTGTACTCTTCTTATGGTTGTTTTAAAGGATCTTGCAGTTTTTGTTTGATTCTGATAAGATTTGATGCTTGAAGTAGCATTTCCTGTTTGCGGTAGGATGCGGCTTCACGTAGCTTCTTGATGTTGAAAGTGTATGAAGAGGCAAAGTGACATTTTTGGTGTCAACAAACACCTAATTAAAACATCTAATCCAACCTTAATTAAAAAGCATTAGCCTAAACCAAACCCTAGTTAAAACTATAATTTGAACCCTAATTCAAACCTTAATTAAAATCCCTAATTCCAACTCTTGATTGAAACATTTAGACAAGATACCAAATTGAACCCTAATTAAACCATAATTAAAATTTCTAATTGACAACCTCTAATCCAAAAACCTTAATTAAACATCTAATTAAAACTTTAATCAACCTTAATTAAACATCTAATTAAAACTTTAATCAAACTATAATCAACCCTAATCAAAAACACATAATTAAAAACACCTATTTAAAAGACCTAATTAGAACATCTAATTGAAATCCATAACTAAAAGTTTCCAATAAAAGTGATTAATCAAACTCTAACAACCCCAAATTCAAACCTTAAACCCTAATCAGACCCTAATCAAACCCTAATTACCAATCCCTAATTAAGACCTTAATCAAAACCTAAGTAAAATGATAGACAAATCACATCCAAAGAATAAAAATATCCCTCAACCAAGACCCAAGTTAGACTTCCCGAATCGACTTAGAAATACCCTAGAATCCAACGAACTCATAGCTACCCAGTAAACAACCACTTGGGTGCAACTGTAGGTGCACCCAAGTCACCCAGAACACCTAGACGCTAACACAGGTGCGCCCAACTCACCAGTTTAGCCCCGGGACGCGCTTTGGTTGCGTTTCAACTCCCAAACTGCAACCACTATCATACTTAGGGTCCAGAGACTCAAAACCAATCGCGGATTCAGGATTTATCAACGTAGATCACCTGAAACTCTAAGTCTAAGTGGACGAATCCCAAAAATAACCTAAACCCGCGAGACAAACACTGGGGCACCAATATAGGTGAGCCCAAGTCACCCAGAGAGACTTAGGTGCCACAGTGTGTGCGCCTGAGTCTCATTCCAACCCCGGGACCACCGAATCCCTATTCACTTCAAACCTCGGCCTCAACCAACATCCCAGAACCTTCATAGAACCAATAGCAGCCCTGAAATTAAAAATTCAATTAACTTAAACCCATCCAGAACCTTGAACCAATACACGAAGCACACGTAAAAGCATGATATGCGCATAAACACAACATGGTCTCAAATTGAAATCTCCAAGTAAAACATGTATGAATCGAGCTAACATAGCGAGGCATAAGCCAGATGATAGAAAAAGCTAGAAAACGAAGTCGAGCGGATAGCAAAGCACACTGACATATTGGCAACCACACGAGCTAAATTCTCCTTCCCCAAAGTGACAGAGAATGCTAAGCATATATACAGTCTCCGGCACACGAGGTGACAAGATCACTCTAGGCATAATAAATAGTCTCCGGCACACAAGGTGGCAGGAGCACTCTAGGGACAAGTATAGCTGGCCACACTCTAGGATCCGGCCACAGAACCGGGCAAATAACATGCTAAGGAAACCCAAGATGCAGTTGGCTAAGAGATTGATTAAGACCCCAAGCCAGTGAATCAAGCCTACGAGTTGGCCCAAGCTGAGTGGTGCCGACTCATAAATCAAAAGCGCACGAACACACAAAATATGGTGAGGAACTACTCAAATAGGCCAAGTCAAAAGCACACGCTAAAGTAAGAGTACTCCTCCCAAGATACACATAAAAGCTCACTGGAATACACGGACTTGCAAAATTGATCATTTTTTGCTAAACGAACGAAATACCGAAATTGTTTATTTTTAATCAAAACGAGCTAAATAGTCCAAAGCTGATCATTTTTAGTCCAAGATGGGCAAAAATAACTAAATCTGAATGTTTTAGCCAAAACGAGTAAAACCTAGGGATAATTAGTCCCAATGGACAAGACGGACAAACCATAAATCCAACGGGCTTAAAAACGAAGTTTTCGGGCAAGCACAGTTGAATAATGTAAGCAAAATCATATTTTCGGGCGAATCCAAGCTCAATGATTAATTTGGACGTATGCACATCCCATAGACAAGTTGAGACCGCATCATTTGGTATAACGTGCACATAGACCCTCGAATGCCGGGTTTTATATCATTTGATGCTCCTCGGGTTTGGCGGCATTCCAAGTTTCTATTGCACGTTATCCAATTTAACGAAGTCTTAACATGTTTCCGAGTTGGATTCCCGCATGGGCGCATCATTTTTCCTGTTTCTTCCTCCATACAGTCATACATGGTCTAGATGAGGTTAGGATCCCAAAACAATCCACCTCCCCATGATTTCAAACTAATTCAACGCACCACACAAGACCCGAGCCAAAAATGCGGGTTGGCTCGAGCTAACCCAGGGTTGGCTCGAGCGAACTCACTTCTGGAAGGGGTTGGCTCGAGCGAACCAGAGTTCGCTCTAGCGAGCTCTCTTCTAGGAGGAGTTGGCTCGAGCGAATCAGGGTTGGCTCGAGCCAACTAGGTTCTAGGAGGGTTGGCTCGAGCAAACTTTGGGTTGGCTCGAGCCAACTCTTCCAGGCTCCGTTTTCAAAGCTTTTGGAGCTTTTTACTTCCCTTTTTTCAAGCCCATTTTGTTACTCTTCCCTGCATAAAAATAGGCCTCCAATGCCTCACCAAAATCCCATTCATCCTCCATAATTCCAACCATTCACCCACATAAATCTATCACCAAATCCAACCATAAAAACAGCCCATTTGCAACCAAAACATGCGTATGCATGAAACATAAGCTTGAAGCTTAGTGAAGGTTCAATTAAACAAGGAAACAGCTAAGCATGCATTTACAAAATTAATTGAAACCATAGCAAGCATTTGAAATAATAAAGCCATGAAATCCATAAAAAGTATAGCAATGAAAACTAGGAAATTCATTAAAATCGGCATGCTTAAAATAAATCACATTTCAGTCACTTACCTCAGTCTCCAATGCTCCCTGATAAGCCTCTAATCCATCAAATTAGACCTTAACACACCTAACACAGGAAACCCCCAAAAGCACTCAACTTAGAACCCTAACAATGGCAAATCATGAAAGACAAGGAATGGGGGCACACAAAGCTAGGAAATAGGAAATAGAAGGAATGGCTGCCATTACACAAAATGGAAGATGCAAGGAAGCTCTTACCTCTAAGAACATCACTCAACAAGAAGAAGCTTGGAGAAAGGGCTGCCCATCTTGGTTTTGCACAAAAAAAGTGTCTAAAGAGAGCTTGAGATGAGGAAAAGAAGATGGCAAGCTCCAATCTCCATTTAGAAAGGGTTCCTACATGAATGGGAGAAGAAAGCAAGGAGAAAAGGGAGGGGAGGGCTCAATTGCAGAGCTCTCCCTTGGCTGGAACAAGTGAGGGAGAAGAGGGGAGGGTGGTGTTTTTTATAATGGGTGGGTGTGGGCCCCACCACACTTGAAACTTGCGAAGGATAAAACATTGATTTCTAAGCCCCGGATGCAATCGACGAAGAAGGAAAAAATGTTTCTCATAAAATATATTTTTCAAAAGGTACATATTTCACGGGGTTTGGAGACATCAAAAATTGTGTCCATATTTTGTGAAAAAAGACTATTTTGCCCTTGAAGTTGGAAAAGTTGGGTTTCAGGGTCTCGAACGAGGACGGAGTGAACACGAAAGTTATAAGGAACGACAAGACTCGTCAAACAAAGCCGAAATGGAAATTTTTTGGAATCACAAAGAACCTCCCCATGCTGACCACGCAAAACACATAGGACCCTACGGTCACAAACTAGGTTCACTGCTCTCAAAACTCCATAAAGCTAATGAAAAGTCATTCTAACTCACAACCTCAACCAAACAACCACTAATCCCACTTAGAGAGCCAATCCATACTTAATCAACACTAATCCCGAAAATTAGGGGTCGGGGTCTTACATTACTTTAGTGGCCAATTATGCCAAATTTTAACTTTTTTAAATCAATTAACCACAAGTGATGATTATGAAACTAAGTGTGGAAGCTATAAAGATCAATCGCCACAAGGCATCCACCAAAACACAATGATGTATAGTGGTTCAGCCTCAGTGCCTACATCCACTACAGACTTGTGATCCTACACTCCACCGAATTTCCACTATCTATGCGTTTCAATAGGCTGAGCAATAACCTTTACAAAATGCTTTTCAAGGCTAATTAGCAATAACCTCTAATAAGCTTTTCAATAGGCTAAGCAATAACCTTATAATATGCTTTTCTAGGCTAAGCAATAACCTTTACAACCATAAGGTTTGTCTCTCTAAGATGTATCTAAAATACATTTAAAGAGATACAATTTGGGCTCAATACATTGCCTCTAAAATAGGCTGATATGAAAATGAAAAACTAACTCACACATCACTATATGAATGCAAAGATGAATGCTCAATGTGTATGCACAATGTCCTCAATCAATTTGAAAATAAAAGTTCAAAAAAGTATGCCAAAGGCCTTCAAAAGTTTTAGCTCATAAAAATATTTTTGATTGAGGCAAGAATGTTAATGACATGTTAAAAACAACTTGTAAAAGTTATACCTATCTAGCCAGAGCAAATTGTGAATTTTCAAAACGAAAACATGTGATGCATGTGATCTTCAATCAAATTTAAAAGTGTAAGCTCAAGTATGTATGCCTAAGGCAATTGAAAGTAAAAATCACAAAAAGCCTTTTTTTTTTTTTTTTTGAAGAGTAAGTTAGTTCTTCAATTTCTCAAATAAAAATATAGAAATGGAAGTCTATCATCAAGATGATTATAGAATCTTCATGTAAGGGGCATACCCCTTCAAATAGAAGTCATACTGAAAGAAATAAAAGAAATCAACTGATGACCATTATCTAGATTCTATCACAAATAGAATTATACAAAAGATAAATGTTATCAACATTCATCAATGTAGGCCTAGAAAGTCCGCTTATGATTTTGCTGAATCTAACAGTCTAAGGGTGTAGAAGAGATAATTGCATTCTCTCGAAACTAGTAATCACTATATGAAAAGGTCTAGCTTGAAAGTGAAGTAGCCATTCAGATTCACAAAAAGATATTAGATTGATGTGAAAAGACAAATCATGTGTAATTTAAAAACCAACTTGAGAATGATATGCCTATCAATGTTAAGCACGTTGTGTGAAACTTTAAAAATAAAATACATGTGATTTGTGAGTGTTGTTGAATCCAAAACAAAAGAAAGAATGAAAGTGATTTTCTTATGATGGAAATCAACAACCAAAGATTCAACCAAGTATATGAATCATGTTACTGATGGACCCGTCTTTTTCTTTCTTGCCTTCCTCCGTCCCGGGTCCGCCGGGGTGCGGAGGGGCGAAGAGAAAAAAAAGAGCAAGCATCAACATTTTTTTTTTGTACGGGTATGCAAGATTTTCTATTCTACTTGGAATTTGAAATGGTGATCCGAAGATTAACCTTAACAAGTAGAAAGGAAATCAAACATTTTTCTAACTTTCCATTACACATATTTTTAAAAGAAAGAGACAAAAAATTTTAATGTCGTGAAAGGCGATTTTCATTTGTTTGCCGTGAAAGGCGGTTTTGCCATGAAAGGCGATTTTGTGCCGTAGAAGGCGGTTTACAAGTCTCATCAAAATGTAAAGACAAGAAATGTGATTTTTATGTCTCTTTAAAAAACTACACAATACAACAGAAAAGTAAGAAAAGGAATCTGACTTCTCAAGCGATTGTGGGGACTCGTTCATATCGACGGTCGCGAGTCATGTATGGACTCCGCCATCATCCTTCAGATAAGAACACTTGATGCTTTAGTTCACTTGGCTTGGCTTGGACCCCAAATTTTTAGAGGACAAAGACCAAAGGAATGTCCTATATCCAATAAAAAAACGGGTAGACAGGCTAAAAAGCCGCATCTAGGCCATGTTGGATACAAGAAGAGAGTGAAACCTTTGGGGGGTGGCCCCCCAAGGGACTTTGATCACCTTGTAGTTCTTGCAGCAAGGTTTCTTCAAGGCAGGAGAGCTTCTTTGTGCAGAGAATTCTTCAGGATAGTTTTCAGACGATTTTTCAGGATCACTTCAGACAATTTTTCTGGACCCTTTCCCTTTGGAATGACCGCCTATTTATAGGCTTTTGGTGGCCATTAGGAGGGCTTTATGGGCATTAATGGTATTAATGCTCCATGATGGGAGGAGTTACAAGATTTAATTTCAGAATTTTGTAACTCCTTTTTCTTGGATTTTGATTGGCCGATGGAGAATAATGGGCATTTAATCTCCATGATGATGGGAGTTTCATGGTTAATTACCATGATTAATCTCCATAATGATAGGAGTTACATGGTTAATTGTCATGATTAATTGGACTTGTAACTCCCATTTGCTTGCTTCTGATTGAGCCGTTCAAAATAATGAGTTAATGACCCTAATAAGTTGTCATAAAAAGGTCATTTAACTTCATTAATTGGCCGCCGAGTCGCTTGAAGAGTCGCGGGCTGCACCGCGTCTTTTGGAATTCTTCTTGCGATGATCATCGATGGATCCACATGTTGTTTGATGTGGGATGACAATGCAAATTTAGACATTGGTTGACACCAGTGGACCGACAACATCTGTCCAGTCGATTTCACGATTGGTTGGCCAGAAAGTGTGCTTTCTTGGTCGGCCAGTTGGCGATTTTAGAGTGTCCAATGTTGATCGAATGATTTAGACGTCGGATCCGTGATGTTGACGAAGATCGACGGATATCATGCTCCAAAAATCAGAATTTAAGAAAATAACAGGGGCCAAACTTCGCGAAATGTGAAAAGAAACGGAAAGACGGGCGTTTCTGCGGAAATCCGGCGACCCGGATTTCCAGGGTCGCTGGCGACTGTGCACCCATGGTAGCCGGCGACCATGGGGCTTTGGCCCCTTTTTCGGTCGCCATCCGATCGCCGTTTCTTGGTCGTTTCTCGAGCTTTTTCGCTTCTGTTTTCTCCTTTATTTTTCTTTGACATTACTCCTCATTTATTGGCTTAATTCCTCTGAAGAAAACCTATCAAAAGGCTGTGCAAATCAGAGCACAAGGTTTCCTATTTTTGGAAAAGCCGAAGACTCCATAGCCGATTTTCCGCCAAGAGTTGAAACTAGGTGAAACGATGTCGGAATGACCTGAAATTTGAGGTGAAGCATCTTGAGCATTAGATAGGACCAACCATGGGCTTTTATTAGAGTTTGGAAGCCATTTGGGGTCCCGTCAATGCTTGACTTAATTTCACCGTGCGGAAGATGTTGAGCTTTGATGTACGGTCATCTGATATCCGATTGACCTGAAATTTGACAGGGAGCCTATTGGAGTCATTTTGAGACGATCCATTAGCTCCGATTTGGGTGCCATGGTCCCGGGGAGCTTCGCCGCCGGTAGGCTTGATTTTGCTTCGGAGTGTCAAAACCAGGTCAAACGTTGTCGGAATGACCTGAAATTTGACGTACAGCCTTTTGGAAGCATGTAGAAGCTACTCATGTGTTTTGTTTGATAAGTGGCAGCATTGGAGGTTCTCGCCGCCGGCAGGCTTGATTTCGTCGTTCGAGAGTTGATGGAGGGTCAAAAGATGTCGGTTTGACTTGAAATTCGACGTGGAACCTTTTGGAGGTATTTTGAGACCATCCATAGGCTCTAATCGAAGATTTGATGTATTTGACACTGTCGCCGCCGGGAGCTCCCGCTCAGCTGTTGGAGGATTGAAGTTGGGCCAAATGGTGTCTAAATGGCCCGAATTCATGTGTACCTCTCTTTTGGCTATTTTGAAGGATCTTGCAGTTTTTATTTGATTTTGACAAGATCTGATGCTTGAAGCAGCTTTGTCTATTTGTAGTAGGATGCGGCTCCGTGTCGCTGTTGATGTTGAGGAGGCAAAGTGACATTTTTTGTGTCAACAAATGCCCCCTTGAGGTACAGCGACGAGTTGGATAGCTTTTGCAGTCAATGTGCCTCGAAGAAAATTTTGAAGGAGAACTTCTGACTTGACCAAGAGTCTCTGAGCATTTTTCTTAATAGAGTAGCCTTTTGAGTTTCCAAGGGGATTTTATGGCAGTGAGAGAGATCACGTACCATCTTAAGGCAAAATTTTGAAAATGACATTTGGATTGGGTTTTTGGGTTTTGGATTTTCTTTTTGACCTTGTGAACCTAAAGGCTTTGTGTGGCGCATCAGGTGGTCAAGAAGGTTTTTGGTTGTTGACCTTGTGACCTAACAAGCTGTATGTGGCAGGTTAGGAGGTCGGGTTTTGAATTTTGATTTTTTTTTTTTTTTTTTTTTTTTTTTTTTTTGTCTTGTGACCTAACAAGCTGTATGTGGCAAGTTAGGGGACCGGGATTTTGTTTTTGGTTTTGGTCTTGTGACCCAACAAGCTATATGTGGCGAGTTAGGGGACCATGGTTTGGATTTTGGTCACTCTTTGGGACAATTTTGGGTCCATTGGAGTGGTTTGGGTTTTTGTGGAATGTCAATTTCAAGGTTTTGGCTTAATTTGGTTCATGAGGTGGGATGGTTTGGATTTTTGGAAACTCATGAGGCTTGGATCTTTTATTTATTTTATTTTTTTTGTATGGTCCAATCAACTCAAAGGAGGCATGGAACCATTTTTGTATGCTTTTAGTAAGAGGGATTTTGACTAAAAGCCACTTTTAGTGCCTAGGTGGTCAAACCTGCCTCATGTGGGCTAACCCATGGGACCTTAAGCTGTAAAGATGGCTTAGGTCTCATGTGGTGTCATTTTTGTAAAGAATATCTAAAGATATCTCTTTTTGGTAGAAAATATCTAAAAATATTCTTACTTGGAGAGAATCTCTCAAGTTTCCTTGATTTTGGGAGAGATTTTCTCAAAATATCTTTCTTTTGGAGAAAGTTTCTCATAATCCCTCTCTTTTTGGAGAGAATTTTTCAAAGAATCTCCTCATTGGGAAAGAATATCCCATAATTCCTTTCTTTTAGGAAGTTTGCTAATTTGTAGCACTTACCTCATTTCTTTTCTCCTCCTTTCCTCTTTTGGTTTGCTCTCTTCTATAAAAGCAAGGGGAGGTTAGATCTCTTGCTCCTATTGCCTTCTTTTTGCAAAAGTCTTCAAGAGTGCTCCAAGATCAAGAATTCTCCTCCTTCTTCAAGGATCTTCAAGCTTTTTCTTCTTCTTCTTCATCAATGGCTTCAAGTAAGTTTCTTCTTTTTCCTTAAGAAACCCCATGTAGAAATAGGAAAAAGTTTTCATTCCTTCCTTTTTTTTTTCTTTTTTTTTTTCACGTGCATCCCTTTTTTTTTACACGTTTTTTTTTTCTTTCTTCTTTTTTTTTCTTTCTTTTCTTTTTTTTTTTCTTACACGGTTCTCTCTCTCTCTGTTTTTTTTTTTTACCGTGGCTCTTTTTTTTCTTTTTTGTTCTCACGGTTTTTTTTTTTTTTACCGTGGCTTTTTTTCTTTTTCTTTTTTTTTTCTTTTTGTGTGTGGTCGTACGGACAAGACCGTACGGCCACGTGGCCTGTGGGCATTTTTTTTTGTCTTTTTTTTTGTTGTTTGAAAAAAAGAAACTTTCTTCCTCTCTTCTTTCCCTTTTTTTTTTTTTGGATTTCGACACGCATATGCATGACAACTTTCCTTCTATGCATTTTTTTTTTTTTTTTAGAAAATAGAATTGGAAGTATGATAGTGCACACCTGGAAATCTTTTCGCAAGTCTTGGGATTTGGAGCTCGCAGCAATGTTGAGCCCTTTCTTGGTCTTGGGGGGATTTTCTGAGGAGCTTTGCAAGTTTTGGATTCTGGAGCTCACAGCAATGTTGAGCCCTTTTACAGTCTTACGGATATTTGAGAAGCTTTGGTTTGATCTCGCAGCAATGTTTGAGTTCAAGCCTTCTTCGAAGATTTTCCATTGATTATGAGCTTACAGCGATGTTGAGCCCATCTTCAAGCTCCTATTTCTTTCGAGGTGTTTTCCTTTTCTTCGGAGTTGCCCCGAAACCATGCCAAATTTTTGCTAGAATTTTTTAGCAAAATTCTGTCATTTTGATTATTGATTTTTCTCTCTTTCCATCCTTTGCAGGTTGTTCCTCCAGAACGAACAAGGGTAAGGAGCCCATCACTGATGCGCCTCGTCGTTCTACTAGATCCTCTAATGTGGTCATACAGCAAGCCTGGGAAGAGGTCCTGTATGTTGAAAGGAACTTGGAAGAGTGTGACTCGCTCAACCAAAATGAGATGAGGCAATGTTTGATTGCCCTCAAAGGTGAGGAGTTTTATAAGATTATGGTAAGCAACCGTCCCTTGGTCACGGACGATCAGAGCATTGTGCCCAAGCCTACCTTCTTCTTTGGTGATGCCGTTCCCAACAATTCAACATACCAAAGGAGATGTTTTCAGTTCTCTTTCACAGTTGATGGTGAGAAGAGAATCGTTTCTACCCAGTCAACCTTCGATCGGACTATCTCGATCATGAGCCTTTCTTCCACATGCTCGAAGAAGGAACATCCTCCAAGCTGGGTGAAGAGGACAAGCGTGATCAAGACCGGGGTTTTTGTTGGCGGCCCTTCTGGTTATGCAGAGAAGTCGCCTGCCCGCATGGACATTTTGATGCCTGCCAGCGGCTACCAAGGTTCGGATCATCCTTCGGTCGATTTGAGACCGGTGGGCCTTGGCATTTTCAAGGGCGATGGCAGCAATTGGGTGAAGCCTTTTAGACTTCGCAGCCGTTTCAGTGCTGACTCGAGCTGGGAGTCGTGGACTGATCATATCCTACAGGTCAGCAGTGCCATTCTGAAGGAGGCCGAGGTTTTTGATGCGGTTCGTGCTTTTCGGCAAATCGTGGTTTTCTCCGACGAGGCCTTCATGGCCATGCTGGAGTCGTTCCTTCCACAAACCAACACCTTCGTTGTCACGAACAGTGAGATTGGTTTTTCTTTAAAGGAACTGAGCGCTATCACCGGGCTACCTATCCTCGGCAATCTCTATAAGGAGTCCATGCCTATCGACAGCGTCCTTGAGAAGCAGTTTGAGGAGTTCAGGCTTTTGTACTTTCAGCTCGTCGCCTTCTACGATTTTTTTAAGGAGAAGGAGGGCTCGAAAGTCCGGTGTAGCAGTTGGAGTGGTAGCTTTTTGTCTTCCAACTTCTTTGACAGCAAGGAGTCTTCTGAGAGTACGACCCAGGAAGCCGGGGCTAAGAACCCGGATTCGAAGAAGATCTCCGTCATGCGAGAGAATTTGAGGGTATTCTTCGTAAGCACAGACGCTATTCATTCTGACATTGTGCTGCGGAGAGATCTCGCTGTCTTCCTCACTTATTGGCTGGGTGAGGCTATTTTTGCTGGAGGAGATGGAACGCACATCAGGCTGCACTGTATTTTTCCGGTTTGTCAGATGGCGTTTGGAGAGCGGCTTGCTTTGGTGCCTGCTCTTTACTCCTATTTTTGCACCGAACTGCAGGCTGCTGTTTTCCTGGTTCGGCTTCGGCTTCCCATGAATAGGGTATTTTCAGCCCATATTTTCTATTCATGGTATGTATATCACTGTCCCAGTTTCCACCAATTGGGTCCTGCTCAGGACGATGACCCGTTTATGATTCGGTTGCCTAAAGGGAAGCCTGTTTCCGAATCTCTTTTATCAACTCGTTTGAGGATCCGACAATTCTGGGACGTCGAGATGGGGTAATCTTCAGTGAAGCTTTCTCCGGGTTTACGGAAAAAGGCTTTTGATTTTGGTGTCTCCCGTGATTTGACCAGGGCAGGGTCGAGGAGACACTATTCTTTGACAAACACAAAGAGGAGTTGGCTATTTAACATACGTGTCGGCACAATGGTGTACCGCAGACATCTTTTTGTCAACATCCAGCCGTATGTTCCTTCGCGTTTTGCCATGCAGTTGGGCTTCTCTTAAAGTGTTGTTGGAGCGCCTTCGAGCAAGGTGAAGCGTTTTGGAGGTCTGCAGGACGGGAGGAATGCATGGGATTTCTATAGCACGGAAGACACTACCGCCATGATTCCTTATCCTGAGTTGCCCACTTTCCGGACTGCCGGCTTCACAAAATGGTTTGTGGGGAGCTTTTCAGCATACCGGGGGCTTTCCAAGAAAGAGCTTGATGTAAAGCAGTCTTCCGGGAAGGGCCTTGGAAAGTCAGATGGCGTCCGCCGAGAGGAAGTTCTGGCTTTCCTTTCTGGAGAAAAGCACATAACAGGTTTCCTCGAGGACTAGGACGTCATCAGATCGGGAGCTGCATAAGAGGTACTTGGTGAGGTCTTGGAACAGCTTGCCGAGGAGGAAGCTGAGGTCGCTGCTTGGATACAAGCAGAGTGAGCAAAGGCTTCCATGGAGTCTACTAGCAGGAGCAGACCAACCAGTGAGGACTCTGGCGAGAGGCCTCGATTTTGATGGTGGGCAGGGTGCTTCTAGCAGTTCATCCCGTAGGAGCAAAAGGAGAAGAGGACAGCGCCAAAGTCAGAGGCAGCACGAAAGTTCTCCTGATCTGGAAATTCCTTCCACCATCGCTGAGGAGGCATCAGGGGATGATGATGAGCCTCCGAGAAGAGAAGCCGAGGGGAAGAGACCATTGACGATGGTATGCTTTTCCCTTTCTTCTTTCCGTTTCTTTTCTTTCATGAAAGCTTTTGTTTTGATCTACTGTTTTCTTTCTTTTGGCAGAAGATGATGGTTTGACGATGCCTGAGGTTTCGGCCGATGAGACGGTGACGGATCCTATCGTGGCATCTGAGGAAGAACCCAGAGATTCTAAAGTAGATCCAGAATCTCCTCCTGGTATGACTTCTTTTCTTCTTTTTTTTTTATTTTTCTCTACCACCGCTTACTGACATGCATTTTTGTTTCTTGTCAGCTGACTTGCCAAAAGATTTCGACGACTTTGAGCCATCCATGGACACAACTTTTGACGATGCTTCGGATGAGCTCATGGAGGCAAAAAGCATTCCACCAGTCGTCGAAAAAGGTACTTTGTAGTGATAATCTTGATATTTTGATTTTTGACAAGATCATATTCATACCTTTTCATCTTTCATTGGCAGGCTGTGAGGTAACAGAAGAAGTTCCTCTATCTTTTTCAGAACCAGAGCAGGGGGTACCTGTGACCAATCCAGGAGTAAGGGCTTCTTCCACCAGTTTTGATGA
Organism: Persea americana; assembly: GCA_029852735.1. Classification (NCBI taxonomy): domain Eukaryota; kingdom Viridiplantae; phylum Streptophyta; class Magnoliopsida; order Laurales; family Lauraceae; genus Persea; species Persea americana. Next base: position 10,965,226 of record CM056820.1, on the reverse strand, counting down.
GGCAGAGGCGAGTCCGCCTACTGATATTCCTTCTCCGGCGGCTCCGATTGGAAAGAGCTTCTTGATTACTCTTCCAACGGTGCCTGACACGGGTAATCGACCAACGGAGCACGGCGAGTCATCATCTGAGCCATCCCGTCAGTTTACAAGGAAGGTGTTGAAGAGAGTCTTAAGCTCATGGGTCGAGACTCTTTCTTCTGGCCATTTGGAGGCTGGTTTTGGCATGGTGAAGCATGTGCAGGACATTCTTGCTGATAGCGAAGAAGTCGGTCTAGACATTACAGATGTCAAGGCTTTTGTTGATGAAGTCATCGCTCTAGATAACAAGTGGACTGAGACCAAGAGCTTTCCAAATGATGACTTCTTCAATGAGATGTTTTTGAAGCCTTCCAGCGAGGTCAAATCTGAACTAAATGAGATCTCGCGGACTCGAAAGCAGCTCGTTCGAGAGAGGAACGTCACCGAGTTAGCTATTATTGAGCTGACACATGACCAGCACCGTCTTGATAGGGAGGTCGCCAAAGCCAGATAGCACCTTGAGCTTTTGGAAGAACAAGCCACTGCCAAGTGGACTGCCACTTTGAAAGCTCACAATAGAGAGAGGACTCTCATTCACTAAGTTGAGGAGGTCGAAAGCAATCTCCGGAGGAAGACTCAAGAATATGAACAATAGTAGATTCTCTGGGAAGAGCTTCCTCGCGCTGAAGATGGATCGCGACGGCCTACTGCTTTTTATGGGAAGATTCTGAAGAAACGCGGCCTGGAAGCTTTGGAGGCTAAGGCCAAGAGTTTGCTTGAGGAGTTAAGCCTTTGGCTGATGACCATGTCGGACTAGCCTCCTAATTTGTAACAAACTTTTTCTTCTTTTCTTTTGGTACCTCCATGTATAAACATTTTTGGCACTCTTTTTTTTTTTTTTTTTTTTTGCATCCCCTTATTTCACTGAAATTCACTTTTGATGAAAACATAAGCAAAAATTAAATGGGAATGGTTTGTTTGAAAATTTGATCAAAAGGTTGTCATTTTGTGAAAATCTTTTGTCAAAAGTTTGTTTTGGGCATGAAAGACAAATTTTGTGGCAAAAAGCCTGGTTTTTTGGCATGAGAGCCGATTTTTGTGGCGTGAAAGCCAAAATTTTGTTTGTGGCATGGAAGCCAGTTTTTTGTGGCATAGGAGCCGGTTTCTAGCGTGAGAGCCGAAATTTTGTTTGTGGCATGGAAGCCAGTTTTTGTGGCATAGAAACCGATTTTTGTTTGTTTGGCGTGAAAGCCAGATTTTGTGGCTTAGAAGCCGAGTTTTTTGAAAACCAAGTTTTGTTTTGTTGGCATGGAAGCCAGATTTTTTATTTTTGGCATGAAAGCCAGGTTTTTGTTTTGTTGGCGTGGAAGCCAGATTTTTGGTTTTCGGCATGAAAGCCGGGTTTTTTGGTTTTCAAAATGCAAGTGTCGACTAAGAGTCGCCTCCCTGCTGAATGGTATTGCAAGTATCGATGGAATGTTGCTTCCTTGCTCATTCGGTTGCGAGTATCGATGGAATGTCGCTTCCTCACGGATTTGGGTGCAAGTATCGACTGAATGTCGCTTCCTTGTTTTTTTCTCAAAAATTTGGTTTTTTGGGTATCGATGGAATGTCGCCTCCCCACAATTTTTGAAATTTGAGGTTTTTTCGAACCTTTGTTTTTGTTTTGAAATTCGGGTTGTGGATATCAACTGAAACGTTGTGTCTCCACGATTTTTGAAATCTTGCAAGTATTGACGAGGTGTCATTTCCTTGCTATTTAAGGTTTTGGAAGTATCGAATGGGGTTCGCATCCTTCCGATTTTTGGGTTTTGTGTGTATCAACTAAACGTCGCTTCCCCACGGTTTTTGAAAAACCTTTTTTTTTTTTTTGTTTAAAGACATGAGGGTCGTAAATTTTTTACTCAAAACCATTTTGGCGGTAAAAGTCAGGGTGGACTTGGGTAGAAATTCCTGAGTCCAGATTTTTATTTCAAACCATGAACTTTGGGTTCAAGGATCGAAAGTTATGGTCAAGTTAGGGAAGAGGCTCCTAAACTTGGATTTTGGGTTTTTTTTTTTTTTTTTTTTTTGAACAATGAAACATTGAAAGTAAACGTTGTTTTAGGTCTTTAGAAATTTCAACATAGGGATGAAAACTCTTAAAATGGGTGGGTTTGACGAGCAAGTACCTAGGAATAGGCTTTGGCCGTTCACGCATCACTCTGACCCGATGTAGGAAGTCTTCAAGGGCAGTACCGCTTTAAGAACTTGCCATTGATGGGCAGCATACATCTGTCACCCTCCATGTTTAGAAGAGCATATGCGCCATTGGAGAAGACTTTGTCGATGATGAAGGGTCCCTCCCATTTTGGTTCGAATTTGCCTTGGATTTGTAGGCAAAAACCATTGGCCTTTTCACCGCAAGAACCAAGTCACCCTTTTTGTGGGCGCGTTACTTGACCTTTTTGTCAAAAGATCCTGCCATGCGTGCTTGGTAAAGTTCAACGCTTTGTAGAGCTTCGAGTCGTCTTTCATTGAGATTATCCAGTTCTTGCAGTCTCAATTTGACGTTGCTTTCTTGCGTCATTTCATTTTGTAGAGATACCCTTAAAGAAGGAACTTGTACCTCTAGAGGGACAACTGCTTCACATCCATAGACCAAGGAGAATGGCGTGCTATGGGTTGGTCCTCGAACGGTAGTCCGGTAGGCCCATAAAGCTTCAGGCAATTTGTCGCTCCAGTCTCTTCTGTGACTAGAGACCATTTTCTTGAGAATTTTGCAGAGTATCTTATTGAAAGCTTCTGCTAGTCCATTCGCTGCCGGGTTATACGGAGTCGAAGCACAACTTTGGATTTTGTATTTGTTGCAAAACCTGTAGAATTTGTGATCCCGGAATTGTGGTCCGTTATCATGGACGAATCTTTTAGGTATGCCGAAGCGACAAATGATGTTGGTTCGGAAGAATTGAAGGACTGACGAGGTCTTCATTTCACTGAACGCAAATGCTTCTGACCTGTAAGACCCCGCCCCGAGAGTTTCCTTTTAGTGTTAATTAAGACGTGTTTTAGCTATAAGTGAGATTAGAGGGAATGGGTTAAATCTGGATTAGAATAGCTTTTTATAGCTTTGAATAATTTTGGGAACTCTTTTGATCTAGTGGGGCCCTTTGGGGGTTCCTTTTTGTGTGTCTTGATTAATTTTGAGATTTATTTAGTAATTCTGGAAATCGGTAATTTGCTCCGTTTAATGTATTTTATGATTCCCGACAACTTTTGTATTTGCTCCGTTTCCATTCGAGACCTCTAAACCCTACTTTGCCATTGATAGGGGTAAAACAGTCTTTTTACACAAAATCTGGACACTAATTTCAATGTCCCCGAAACTCGTAAAATATATACTTTTTGGAAAGTAGAAATTTCGACGATCAATTCTTCCTTCTTCGTTGAATCCGTCCGAAGCCCGTAGAACGATGTTTTAGCTCGATTGGACTTTTAAGTTGTGGGACCCATTGCCATTATCTATATAAGGAGGAGTCTTTTTCCCTCTCTTCCTCTTCTTGCAACTTTCTTGAGAACAAGAAATCCCAGCCCAGCCCTAGGGTTCTCTTCAACTTACCTTGCTCCTTGCTTCTCCATCTCTCAATCTCTCTCAACCCTATTGCTAAAGGCAAAATGGAGGCATTGATCTTCTTCCCCTCCATGAGAGCTTCATCTTGATACCATTGGTTGAGAGAACCTTCCATTCCAAGCTACCTTTGGAGCAAACTCTTGTCATTAGAGGACTTTTTATGTAAGTTCCTCTTCTCATCTCTTGGTTGTGTATTCTTCTAGCCATGGAGGTGCTTCACCTTGATTTTTGGAAGCTATTTCCATCTATTGCTTGAGTTTGTCATTCTAGGGTTGTAATGAATGTATTTTGGGGATTTTTGTGTAGATTGTAGATTTTGAGCTTGATAGAAGGATTAGAGCTTGACTAGCATACTTGGAGACCAAGGCAAGTGGATGAATGGATTTAATTTGAACAAGTTCTTATTTTGTTGAAAATGTGGATTTTTACTATTCCTATTTCACTTGATTCATTATGTTTTATAATGTTTTTGAAAATGTACTCATTGATATGACCTTCTCTTGGTTAGTTTTATGAGAATATAGGCATTCATCATCTAAGTTATTTGGGTCATTATAAACTTCTTAATGATATTTGTACTTGCATTGAATGAGATTTGTATTGGTAAGATAATTAAATGCATTGATGGAATGGTGGTTGGTGGAAAGGATTAAATGTTAAATGGAAGGAATAGACCCATTTCATGCTAGGAAATGGTTGGAGTTGAAGTGAAAGGGTTTGGGAAAGAAAGCACAGAAATCTGCACCTGATGTGTAGTTCCCGCAGCTGGGCGGCCACCTTGGCGGCTAGCCGACAGGTGACCGGCGGCTAGCCGACCCAGATGCGGTTAGAAACACAGAATGTTGTATTTTGACAGGCGAACCGCGGTCAGCCGCGCGGTCAGCTCGCGGCTAACCGCCAATTCAGAAACCATGTGACCGCTAGGTAGCCGAGATGCGCGGTTAGAAACACAGAATGCTATATTTTAGCAGGGTGAACCGCGGTCAGCCAGCGGCTAACCGCCGATCACCTCGGCGGCTAACCGCCATCTGACCGACAGGCGACCGAGTTTCACCCAGAATTCCTGAGTCTTTTCTATTGGGTTCAGATATGGTATTTAAAGGTTTGGATGGGTTGTTCTGATGCCCTACCACCTTGGAAAGACCCAGGGGATGACATAAGGAGATTGACATAGGAAGAGACACCATTTCGGAAAGGTATTGGGACCTTTAGATTCATCAACGTGCATAAGGAAACTTAGTATGTCCTCTTTCATTCGAGTACCATACTAAGGGTAATATAGACATACAAGGTCCTTATACAGGTCGTTTGAATATGGATGCCCCAATATATAGTCCCTAATGATATAAGGTTTCATTGCATTGTTTTACTCAGGTTTTATGTATAATTACCCGATCCTACTGGTTTTATCTCAAATCCTGATTTATACGCCTGATATGTCCTGCCAACCCCGTTTATGCACGAACAGATGATAACATGAAATGTGTGCCTACGAGCACCATGCCCCGCCTACCCGAATGTTTTATACTGATATGTTTTGTATACGTTTGGATTTCTCATGTAACCTATGAGTCGGCACCACTAAGCTTGGACGTCCTTGTCAGTTTGATCAACTGACCTGGGCCTCCCCCTTGTGCTCCCGCCAGTTGCAACTTGGATCCTGTCCTGTCCCGTTACCCGGTTCCGCGGCCGTGGTCTTGCCTAGCTATATGTATATGTATATGTATATAATGTTGGTTCTCGTCACTTCGTGTGCTCGAGCCCAATGCACTGAATGTGCTCTCATCACCTTAGTGATGGAGAGGATTTAGCTCTAGTGTGGTTGCCATCTAGTCAGTTCCTGTGCCTTGAATACCCCACATGATTTATATTGCATATGTACTTAAAATGAACTATGCATCCTGTTTTATGATAGTTTTCTTTACGTCTATGATATGCTTTGATTTCTTTATTGGTATTATCTATTCACCCACCTGCCAGACCGTCGTGTCTGACCCATTTTTGTGGTACTCAGGTCCAGCTCCCGTTGTTGCCTTTGAGGAGGAGCCAGAGGGGGCGGTTGATGAACCGCAACGATTAGTGGAGTGGCAAGCTGACGATGTCATGTAGACATTCGGTTTAGCTTTGAGCTGCGAATATTTTGGGGAGATCATAGACTGATTCTTGATTTATACTTTTGGTTGTATTGGCCTTTGTTGGCCATTATTTTTGGGGAATGTTAATTTAACTTGATCTTTTGTTTAAACTTTAACTTCATTATTTTGGGAATGCTAATGAGATCATTGCTCACTCTGACATCATGTCATATTTGTGTATCATCAGTCTTATTTGATGAGAATGGATTAAGAGTTTGATTTGCTACACGCTTCCGCACCAATATAAATGTTCTATGAGTGTATGTGGAATCCTCACCGCGGAAACCTGTGGGAAATTAAGGAAACGTATAATCATTATTAAGGGTAGTTCATTATCCACACCACCCCGTCGCGGTCCCGGGCCCCAGTCTGGGGTCGCGACAGACCACTTGGAGAAATAATCCGTAGCGGCAAAGATGAAGCGATGACCTTTGCTTGATGGGGGAGAGATAGGACCTATGATGTCCATACCCCAGGCTTCGAAGGGCCATGAGATCGCCGTAGGATGTAGCCATTCTAGAGGCATGTGTACATAATCTCCATGAACTTGGCATTGTTGGCAACGTTTAGCAAATTACATTGCGTCAGCTACCATGGTAGGCCAATAATAACCTAACCTTTTTATCTGATCGTAGAGCTTAGGACCAGCCTGATGGGCTCCACAAAGACCAGCATGAACTTCTTTTAGAGTTTCTTCCGCCTCTTGTTGTGACAAGCAGCATAGAAGTACTCCAGTGAAGGATTTTCTGTAAAGCATTTTGGAGGGAATATCCAAATGAAAGTTTGGGGCTCGTCTTTGGATACTTACCCGCTCTTTTGGATCTTCATGTAGGATTCCGAACATAATATAATTAATGAACGGGTCCCTCCAGTCGCCAATTGGAGGTTTAAGGATGGAAATCCGACTTCCAACCACTCAGTGGCATTCAACCACTGCTTGGTGTGTGTTGAGAGGAGGGAGAATCCTTCTTTGACACACTGTAATTTGCATGTTTTCCCCTTCTTGGATTGCCATGGATGCAACAAGTCCAGCCAGGGCATCTCCACGGATGTTTTCACCTCTGCAGATGTGGGTGATGTGACAGATGTCAAACTTTTGACGAAGCAATTATGCCTTGTTGTAGTAAGGCAACAGATCAGGCTTCCTGATTTCATATTTTTGATTCATCTGGTTGACGATCAGTTGGGAGTCCCCAAATGCTTCCAGCATGGTCATGCCGGATTCGAGGGCGAGTTCCAATCCTAAGATCAGGGCTTGGTACTCAGCTGCATTGTTTGAACATGGTTCCAGTAGTGAAAATGCGTGAGGAATCATGTATTTATCGGGGCTAACAAAGAGAATGCCAATTCCTAATATCGGCTTTCCTTTTTCATTTGTCCTGGTTGCACCATCAAAGTACATGTTCCAGGAGGCATTTGATAAAGAGGTGTCCACGCTGTAGATAGGCTCGTCTAGGAGATCATCCCTGAGTGGAGAATCCTTAGGCAGTGGATGCTCTGCGAGAAAATCTGCCAGAGCTTGACCTTTGATTGCTTTTTGTGGTACATACCTAATATCAAATTGTGACAGAAGGATGGACCATTTTGCCAGCCGGGCATTGAGAGAACCTGCTTTTGTAACAAGGACTTTTAGGAGATTGATCCTCGAAATCAGGTATACTGTGTTCGACGGCAAATAGTGACGTAGCTTTTGTACGGCGAACATCACTGCTAGGCATTCTTTTTCAACTGGAGAGTAGCGATGCTCTGCACCTACCAGCATGCGACTGATGTAGTATAGAGCAGCTTCTTTTCATCCATCGTTTTCTTGTGCAAGTAGAGCACCCAAAGAATAGTCGAGAGCTCTTGTGTACAAGGTGGATTGTTTTCCAGTTATGGGAGCAGCCAACACCGGAGGTTTGGTCAGGTATGACTTGATGTCTTGAAATGCAGCTTCATATTCTGCATCCCAGACAAAGTCTACACCTTTTTTCATTAGGCGAGAAAATGGATAGCACTTCCCTGATAGGTTAGAAATGAACCGTCGGATGTACACCAACCTTCCTTGAAGCCCTTTCAGTTCACTCAGGGTTCTTGGAAATGGCATTTCTAGGATAGCCTCGACTTTGATGGGGTCAAGCTCTATTCCAGCTTTCCGAACTATGAATCCGAGGAACTTACCCGATGAGACACCGAAGAAGCATTTCAGGGGATTCATTCGCAGTTTGTGTTTGCGAAGCCGGAGGAAGACTTCTCAAGGATCTTGGAGATGGCCTTCGTTTCTTTTGCTTTTGATGGCGAGGTCATCAACGTAACATTCGACCATCTTGTGCTGCATATCTTGGAATATTTTCATCATAGCCCTCTGATAAGTTGCACCGGCATTTTTCAGACCAAATGGCATGACAGTGTAGCAATACACGCCAAATAGGGTCCGAAAGGATGTATGCCTTTCATCTTCGGGATGCATTTTTATCTGGTTGTAGCTAGAGAAGCCGTCCATGAAAGTCATTTGCTCAAACCCGCAGGTGTTGTCAATCATTACCTCTAGTATGGGGAGCGGGAATTCATCTTTGGGGCAAGCATTATTCAGGTCTCTATAGTCAATACAGACTCTGATTTGCCCATTTTTCTTTGTCACGGGGACGATGTTGGCCAACCATTCAGGATGCTGTTCCTCACGGATGAAGCCAACGTTTTTGAGTTTCTGAACTTCTTGTTCAATTTTGTCCATCACATCGGGACGGAATCTTCTTTGGCCTTGTTTGACAGGCTTGATGTTTTCTTGAAAGTTGAGTTTGTGAACTACTATTTTTGGGTCTAAGCCAAGCATTTCAGCATAAGATCATGCAAAACAATCAACGAACTCACGAAGAAAAGAAACATACTTGGGTAACTCATCATCCTTTATATTCTTGCTTATGAATATAGGACGTGGGTTATCTAGTGTTCCCAAGTCTATCTTTTGAACAGAATCTTCTGTTGGAAGGCTTGAAGGTGGTTCCTCCACAATATTTTCGGAGGCTTCCAGCTCAGCAAGACCTTCTAAATTTCCAAGGGCATTTTTAGACCATGGCTCCGCTTCTGTCCATAAATCTTCTTGATCGGTATTCTTCTCAAGACTTGCTATGAGATGATCCCAATCACCAGCTGAAACTGGGTCGAAGTAAGGCACTTCTTTTGGAAACGATGGCTCTTCTGAATCAGAGAACCGTGCGTCTATGTCATCGGACAATTCCTCTTCATCATTAGAGAAATCGTACCAATTTGATGAGCTTCCTGGATCTTTGTCGGGTAACTCTTCAAAGAGATATCCAGGGAGATCGATGTCTTCATCGACACGAGATATTGAGGCCCGGTCGACAAAACGACTTTGCAGCCTTTGTGTTAGCTATCTCATCGGAGTGTCAGTGTCATACCCCAACTCGTATGAAGACTTGTCTATGCGACGGTGGAGTTTCCAATCTTCCAGCTAACTTTTGGTCAGGGTGGGTTCCAATGGTATAAAGATACCATGACCACCTCCCAAACCAATTGGATTTTGAGCGTCATAGCCCATTTTCTTCATGATAGCTTATGCCATTGGACTATACAAGGATAGTTGAGGCATACCTTCATTTTGAAAAAGTTCAAGCAAGGAATTTGATGAAGAAGCGTCCGACCTATGGAAGAAGATTGGTTTCTCTTCCGCCGATGTTGCCGGAACAATGAAGGTAGCAGATGCAGGATCTTCTACATCAGCAGGTGTCTCCAATGGAGCGAGTGCAGGCTGAACTTCCTGAGTATCAGCTTAGCTTGACGATGTATCGTCTTCAGTCTTTGAATCCGAATCCGTGTCTTGTATGATAGACACGAAGGAGACAGCAAACTTGCCCCCAGTCTTTTGCTTTGTCTTCTTTGCCTTAGTAGTGATTACCAAGGGTTTGGAAGATTTGAAGGAGACAGCGAAGGGAGACAGATTGCTCTCTCCAGATTTGCCGGAAGGTTTGTTTTCTTCCGATGATTGCTGAGGAGCCTTGCCTTTCTCTTTTTGGAGATTGACGGCCAAGGATGCTATTTTCTCCTCCTCTTTCTCTTTCTCATCCTTGCACATCTGAGAGTCTGCAAAATAGACTTCTTTGCCTTTGAAGGGTTTTTTTTCTGCAAACACTCGATGTATCAAGCCGTCGTCACCAACAAACTTGATACACTAATGTAGAGTCGAAGGGACAACACCGTTCTCGTGTATCCAAGGGCGTCCGAGAAGGATGTTGTAGCATGAAGGGGTTTTTATTGCATACACGGTGACCTCAAAGATAAGATCGCCGATTTGCAACCTAAACTAGATTTTGCCAATGGGCCTTTGAGCACTCTCATCATATCCAAAGATAGACACAGATGTGTGGCTCAGTTTGCTAGGTGGGATACCCAGCTCTTCGAGTGTCGAAATAGAGATAAGGTTGAGGGCAGAACCCGGGTCGATCTGGACTCTGTGTATCGGCATCTCTTTGATGTACCCTGTGAAGTACAAGGGTCGGTTGTGCTTCGTCTCGCCTAGCAGGAGGTCTTCCTTATTGAAGGCAATGGTAGCACTTGCGGCGTTTTGGACCGAGAGGCATTCAGTGCAACGTCCTCCAGCTTCTTTCTTTTCTCCCTTTGAGGAGGTTTTTTATTTTTTGACCCTATGGTCCATTTCAATTTGTAGGACTTGTGGGGCATGTTTGTCGACATCCATATTCAGCCTTTGCAGTTCTAAAATGAGACTATCACCAGTCTGTGGTGACATTCGCAACAAGTCTAGGATGTGCAGTCGTGCAGGTATGTGTTTGAAGTGCTCGATCAAGTCATACTTGAAAGCCTCCTTGAGGCGTGCATTTTCATTATTGTTGCCACTTGGGGCATTTACAGCTTGTTTTCCCAAAGGATTTACATAAGAAGAAGAAGAAGGTTGGTTGTAGTTTTTGTGGTAATCCCGGCCAGAGCGGGTACCTTTCCCAACTTCAAAAGCTTTTAAAGGTAGCTCTTCTTTCGGAAGACCCCCTTCGGGCTCAAGAGGCCGATCCTCCCCGTTTGCTGAAAACGCCTCTGCAGCAACATTGCCATCTTCAGTTATTGCGTTGCATGGAGCATTTTCCAGGAACAAGTCCTGAACATCTTCCAACAACTTTTCTTCTTTGTCCAGTATTTCATTGGTCCAGACATCTCCAATGAGGTTGGGTACCTGGGACCAATTGACTGGGTTTTCTTTGAAGACTTCGTTAGCCAGAGCTTCTCCATGGTGATCAGTCAGAAGAGGCTTGAATTTTGACGTCACCGTTTCAGGAGATGACGGCTGAGAAGATGCTATCTCAATGGAAGTCACCCAAGAGTATGTAGCTCCAGAAGATATGCTACCGGATGCATTTTGAGAGTCCGTGGCCTCAGCAGATGAAGCTTCAGAGGCACTATCATCCTGAACTATCATATTGCAAGCAACTTCGATAGAAGATGCCTCCACAATGGACTGTTGGGAATCAGACTCATCATCCGATGTAAGAGGATCATCAATCCAGCAACTTTCTTCATTTTTCTGGAGTCACTGGAGGAGATGCTTGTAGATTTTCCGGGACTTCCGGTTCTAGATCTTGATGAAGTTGGTTGATGCGATCCTGCTCCTGCTCTATGGCGAGACGCTGCAAGATCCTCGCATATTCTTCAAGATCGGGCATAGAAGCTAGATCTTCTTCTTCATCTGCTCTTTGTGGTTCAACCTGATTGGGATCCACTAGAGCATTTGTTTGTGCTGTGTCAACGGCATTTTGGGCAGCCTCTTGGTCTTCATCATCATCAGACCAGGATCCTTGTGGCTGGAAGGGGTTATACCAGATTACTGGCATAAGATGGGATTCTGGGATCCATTCTTCATCGGAGAGATATTCTCCGGTTTCAAGGGATTCCTCCCATTCATCTGTATCACTGGCAGTGTCACTGGACTCGTATCCATTCATGGAGAATCCAACTACCGAGTTGCAAGAGTATGATAACCCCTGCGTAGTCTCATCTCTGAGGCGTTGCTGCATGAAATCATCGAGGGTGAATTTTCTTACCCCTCTTGAAGTCTTAGGGAGACACTCCTCTGTTGCCCCCAGTGAAGCAGTAGAGGAGGTTTCTGCCTTTTCAGGGACCTCTTATTTTGTTTGAGCCTCCTCCTGCTGTTTGAGCTTGTGGAGTTGTCTCTTGGCTTGCCTTCGCTGTTGAGCGGTCTGCTTTGTTTTGACGATCTCCCAATTTTCATCTTCTAGGAGATCGGGATGTACCCATATGGGTTATCCTTCTGGTGTTGGGTAAGGCACCAGCTCTTGGGACGTCTGGGTCATTTTTATCACCTTGAAGGAAGTAGTTACTTTTTCCTTTAGTGATTTGGATGTTTGTCCGTATGACACCATGTTAACGGAGGCAGACCCATAGTTTTTGTCAAAGGTAATGACTTCGTTTTTCCACATCTCGTTGATCTTCTCCCTCATAACGAAACATTGGTTGAGAGGATGCGAGACCATTTGGTGGTATGGACAATATCGGGGACCGTTGGTTTTGCCAACATCTCCCGGTCTTTTGGGGTCAGGCAAGGTGAGTTTACCATTTGCCAAGAGAGCCCCAAATATTTCTTCAACATCTTCATCGAATGGGTATTTCTTTTCTACCCGTTCTTTGAAGGCATCAGAGAGTTCAGGTCTCTTACCTGCAGCTTTGTTTTCAGCTTTCTTTGGCGGCTTAGGGGCTGACTTGGTTTAGACATTGAGAACCTCCTTTTTCTTTGGCTTGGAGGTTGGAATGGCAGTCTGCTCCTTCTTTGATGACTTTTGACTGTTGAGGTCTTTGATCACCGTTTCAACCTCCATAGACGCTTCTAGGAGTTCTCCCAAGTTCTTTGATTTGTTGCCGATGATCATGGAGCGGATCCTTGCTCTCATGTTGTTTCGGCAAATGTCGACTAGCGACGCTTGTGGCAACACATCTGAGCATTTGTATGCCATTGCTTTCCACTTGTGAATGAAGTCATATGTCGACTCATTCTCTCCCTGTTTAAGGCTGCAAAGTTGAGCCATAGTAATAGGATGATCCTCACCTTTGAAGTGGGATAGGAAACGTGACTCTAGCATACTCCGGTTTTGAATGGAGTCCTATGGCAGAGTGGAGTACCAATCAAAGGTCGTACCTTTTAGGGTACTTGCAAAGAGACGGATCTTGAGAGCGTCTTGATCAGCAATCGTTCCTATCAGGATCTTGAAGTGGATGACGTGCTGTCTAGCTGAACCTTTCCCCGTATATGTTTGGAAAAGAGGTTGTTTGAACTTTGGAGGGAAAGGAACCGAGTCCATCCATAAGGGATATGGTGACTTGATCCCATGCTCCTTTAGTATATCCTCTTCTTTTGCTTTAGCGAGGATATTGTCAACGTCCTTTTTAGTAAGGGCGCGTGACTCATCTTCTCCACCATTTACCTCATCTTATGGAGGAACTTCCTCATTGTTTGGTGGACGCTGGAGAGTGAGAAGGAGGTTTTCCATCAGAACCTCTATTCTCTGTTGTCCTTGCTCTAGCTGCTGAATGCGTAGAGCCATGTCGTCATGTGGTGGAGGCTGCTCAGAGTTTGTGACCAAGACATTCATCCTTCTTGAGTCGAAAGAGGATACTGTCTTAGTGACTGAGCTGGAGCTCATTCTTCTAAATGAAGAGCCCGAGGAATGATCACTCTGGTGTCCTTGGCTTGAAGGAGTGGGAGAGTCTTCCTGATGTCTTCTTGTCCGAGAGACGCTGTGAGTCACTGGTCGTCTGACATGTATTTTTGTTGCTGATTTCTGCCTTCTTTTGGTTTTCCCAACCTTGTGGATAGCAGCAACTTGGTCGGGTCTTTCCTTTTCGAACCATTTTTGGGAGATTTGAAGCTCAGAATGCTGAGTTCTTTGCTTCTCTAATCTCTTTTGTCGATATGCCGCGCGGCGACGTATACGACGAGTAATTTGAGCTTCGGTTAGCTCGGGCTGTGCTCTGGTAATGAAGGACGTGGTCCCTCGTGCGCAACAACCAAGCTTGTCTTCCTTGAAGATTGGCATGGACAGGATCTGGACGCGGTCCTTAGCCTGTCGCAGCGAAGCTTTAAATTTTGCAAGCTCGGCCCCTGTTGAGATGAAGGGTCGAGTTGCAAGAGAGCAGGCCCTGGCAGGTTCTTGTCGAGGCCTTGTGATGCACGACTTGATTTTGGGCTTGTATAAGCAAGCCGGCTCGTGCTGAATTGTTTTGGTAGTTTGGTGGAGGGTAGGTTTCTCTCCTTTGATGTAGGCAAGAGGATAGAACCTATTCTCCTTGAGAGGAGTCAGGTATGCTGGCTTTGCAGATGTCCGGGACCTTCTTTGTTTTGGCGAAGATCGCGAGGACCAAGTCTTAGGACAGACCTGGTTTTTTGTAGGTTGAGGCCTCATGGGATTGCCACAAGGCTCAAGTTTCTTGGCGACCGCCTTTGGTGTCGAGGCAGTGACACTTTGAGGGGCGGTCTTCTGCTTCCTAGCAGGCACCATCTCTTTTGCGGGTAGTGGGAATGGTCCCAGTGACCCGAAAACGATGGTCTGGGGAGTAGAGGTCGACCTGGTGTTTTGAGAGTTGCCGAGGGAGGTGACGCTTCGGCAGCTGGCGGGGCGCTTGAAAGTGCCATTGCTTTGCTTCTCTTGAAGCATGACTTGGTACTTGTTCTCGTCGAAGGTGATGGTCAATGAGGCTGCCATTGTTAGTTTTGAAAAAACTTCTGAAACAAGACCACATCCATTAGTAATCACAAGAATATGGTGATCATAAATGGGCTATACTATGGTTTTGTCTTTTCAAATCGCTCGGGGGCATGGCCCGTTCTGAGCGTAATGAAGAAGGCAAAAAGCCATAGATGGTACAAATGTTCTGAACGCAAGTATGGTCGGCTCGAAATGAGCGTTCCAGGGACTGCTAGAAGTAATTGTAAACCTTAATTCAAATTACCGAGAAGCGAAGCTCACTCGAGATAAAATGATATAAGGTTGGAGATACAAATGTGTCAGTCGCGAATACAGTAGACCCGAAAGGGCATACTAGCACCGCTAGGCACAAATGTTGTAAATCGCATCCTTGAAAAAGGACACGAGATGGGATTTTTTTTTTTTTTTTGAAATGTCAAGATTGGGTTCACAAAAGAGAGCAAATGGTATTCCAATCCGAATACAGGCTCAAACATTTCTACAAGCCTAAATCCGAAAAAGGAAAGAACCAGGATTTCTCATATTTGAATCCAATAATGACGGGAGTTTTTTCTTTTCTTTTTTTTTTTTTTTTGAAAAGTCAAGATTGAATTCATAAAAGGGGGAAAATAGTATTCCAATCCGAATACAGGCTCAAACATTTCTGCGAGCCTAAATCCGAAAAAGTAAAGAACCAAAATCCCTCCAATTTGAACGCAATAGTGACAGAAGTTTTTTTTTTTTTTAAGATTTTTTTTTTTAGATTTTTTTTTTTTTTGAAGATTTTTTTTTTTTAAGAGTGCACATAGGTCTTCCTATTCGGTCTTATGAAACCTTAGTGGACAGATCGGCCCCCATGTAAGGGTAGGATTACTTAATGAACCCATTTGAAGGACCCATACCTCGAACAATCTAGCTGCCTCCACACTCTGGACAAGGCTTTTCTTAGATCCACTTTGGTCAAAGAACGCAATTGGTGCAATCTTAATGCATTTATTTTTTTGAAAAATCTCCCATGGACCCATCAAAGAGAAGGAAATGGCCCCTCCCAATCCGAACGTTGGCTCAAACATTTCTGAGAGCCATTGTACGAAAAGGAAAGAACCAAAGTTTCTCCAATTTGAATCCAATGAAAGGAATTTGAAAAGTTTTTTTTTTTTTTACTTTTTTTTTTTTAAAGATCTCCAATGGACCCATCAAATAGAGAAAAATGGTCCCTCCCAATCCGAACATTAGCTCAAACATTTCTGCGAGCCATTGTACGAAAAGGAAAGAACCAAAGTTTCTCCAATTTGAATCCAATGAAAGGAATTTGAAAAGTTTTTTTTTTTTTTAACTTTTTTTTTTGAAAGATTTCCAATGGACCTATCAAAGATAGGAAAATGGTCCCTACCAATCCGAACGTTAGCTCAAACATTTCTGCAAGCCATTGTACGAAAAGGAAAGAACCAAAGTTTCTCCAATTTGAATCCAATGAAAGGAATTAGAAAAGTTTTTTTTTTTTAAAGAATTCCAATGGACCCATCAAAGAGAGGAAAGTGGCCCCTCCCAATCCAAACGTTGGCTCAAACATTTCTGTGAGCCATTGTACGAAAAGGAAAGAACCAAAGTTTCTCCGATTTGGATCCAAAAGAAAAAAAAACTTTTTTTTTGTTAAGAAAAGAAAGAATGGAAACAAGTTCAAAGAAAGAAGTTTCCAAAGAATCTCATCTCATGCTTTTTTCTTAGATACAAGATCCAACATAGGCCACCAACTAGGAAGGAGCCAAGGATTCTAAGCATCGTGTTCTCAAATGAACAAGGTCCCACCGAGTATGCCAACTTGATGGACCCGTCTTTTTCTTTCTTGCCTTCCTCCGTCTCGGGTCCGCCGGGGTGCGGAGGGGCGAAGAGAAAAAAAAAGAGCAAGCATCAACATTTTTTTTTGTACGGGTATACAAGATTTTCTATTCTACTTGGAATTTGAAATGGTGATCCGGAGATTAACCTTCACAAGTAGAAAGGAAATCAAACTTTTTTCTAACTTTCCATTGGACATATATTTAAAAGAAAGAGACAAAAAATTTTAATGTCGTGAAAGGCGATTTTCATTTGTTTGCCGTGAAAGGCGGTTTTGCCATGAAAGGCGATTTTGTGCCGTAGAAGGCGGTTTACAAGTCTCATCAAAATGTAAAGACAAGAAATGTGATTTTTATGTCTCTTTAAAAAACTACACAATACAACAGAAAAGTAAGAAAAGGAATCTGACTTCTCAAGCGATTGTGGAGACTCGTTCAGATCGACGGTCGCGAGTCATGTATGAACTCCGCCATCGTCCTTCAGATGAGAACACTTGATGCTTTAGTTCACTTGGCTTGGCTTGAACCCCAAATTTTTAGAGGACAAAGACCAAAGGAAGGTCCTATATCCAATAAAAAAACGGGTAGACAGGCTAAAAAGCCGCATCTAGGCCATGTTGGATACAAGAAGAGAGTGAAACCTTTGGGGGGTGGCCCCCCAAGGGACTTTGATCACCTTGTAGTTCTTGCAGCAAGGTTTCTTCAAGGCAGGAGAGCTTCTTTGTGCAGAGAATTCTTCAGGATAGTTTTCAGACGATTTTTCAGGATCACTTCAGACAATTTTTCTGGACCCTTTCCCTTTGGAATGACCGCCTATTTATAGGCTTTTGGTGGCCATTAGGAGGGTTTTATGGGCATTAATGGTATTAATGCTCCATGATGGGAGGAGTTACAAGATTTAATTTCAGAATTTTTGTAACTCCTTTTTCTTGAATTTTGATTAGCCGATGGAGAATAATGGGCATTTAATCTCCATGATGATGGGAGTTTCATGGTTAATTACCATGATTAATCTCCATAATGATAGGAGTTACATGGTTAATTGTCATGATTAATTGGACTTGTAACTCTCATTTGCTTGCTTCTGATTGAGCCGTTCAAAATAATGAGTTAATGACCCTAATAAGTTGTCATAAAAAGGTCATTTAACTTCATTAATTGGCCGCCGAGTCGCTTGAAGAGTCGCGGGCCGCACCGCGTCTTTTGGAATTCTTCTTGCGATGATCATCGATGGATCCACACGTTGTTTGATGTCGGATGACGATGCAAATTGAGACATTGGTTGACACCAATGGGCCGGCAACATCTGTCCAGTCGATTTCACGATCGGTTGGCCAGAAAGTGTACTTTCTTGGTCGGCCAGTTGTCGATTTTGGAGTGTCCAATGATGATCGAATGATTTCGACGTCGGATCCGTGATGTTGACGAAGATCGACGGATATCATGCTCCAAAAATCAGAATTTAAGAAAATCACAGGGGCCAAACTTCGCGAAACGTGAAAAGAAACGGAAAAACTGGCGTTTCTGCGGAAATCCGGCGACTTGGATTTCCAGGGTCACCGGCGACCATGGGGCTGGCGACCTTGGCTTTTTCGGTCGCGACCTTGGGCCATGGTCGCCGACAACCATGGGGCTTTGGCCCCTTTTTCGGTTGCCGTCCGGTCGTCGTTTCTCGGGCTTTTTCGCTTCTATTTTCTCCTGTATTTTTCTTTGACATTTCTCCTCATTTATTGGCTTAATTCCTCTGAAGAAAACCTATCAAAAGGCTGTGCAAATCAAAGCACAAAGTTTCCTATTTTTGGAAAAGCCGAAGACTCCGTAGCCGATTTTTCGCCAATAGTTGAAACTAGTTCAAACGATGTCGGAATGACCTGAAATTTGAGGTGAAGCATCTTGAGCATTAGATAGGACCAACCATGGGCTTTTATTTGAGTTTTGAAGCCGTTTGGGGTCCCGTCGATGCTTGACTTAATTTCACCGTGCGGAAGATGTCGAGCTTTGATGTACGGTCATCCGATATCCAATTGACCTAAAATTTGACAGGGAGCCTATTGGAGTCATTTTGAGACGATCCATTAGCTCCAATTTGGGTGCCACGGTCTCGGGGGGCTTCGCCGCCGGTAGGCTTGATTTTGCTTCGGAGCGTCAAAACTGAGTCAAACGTTGTCGGAATGACCTAAAATTTGACGTACAGCCTTTTGGAAGCATGTAGAAGCTACTCATGTGTTTTGTTTGATGAGTGGCGGCATCGGAGGTTCTCGCCGCCAGGAGGCTTGATTTCATCGTTTGAAAGTTGATGGAGGGTCAAACGGTGTCAATTTGACTTGAAATTCGACGTGGAACCTTCTGGAGGTATTTTGAGACCATCCATAGCCTCTGATCGAAGATTTGATGTATTTGACACCGTCGCCGCCGGGAGCTCCCGCTCAGCTGTTGGAGGATTGAAGTTAGGCCAAATTGTATCGAAATGGCCCGAAACTTCTTGTGTACCTCTCTTTTGGCTATTTTGAAGGATCTTGCAATTTTTGTTTGATTTTGACAAGATCCGATGCTTGAAGCGGCTTTGTCTATTTATAGTAGGATGCGGCTCCGTGTAGCTTTTGATGTTGAGGAGGCAAAGTGAGATTTTTTGTGTCAACAGTTACATGTGCTTTCAAAGGTGATTCCAAAATATGACTTACTTAGATATACCAATTTCAGTCAAACTTGGAGTGAATCAAGGTGATGCATCCAAAACAATAAATCAATTCATATTTATGTTAGGGTCCAACAATTCATAGTAATCATGCTAAAGTAGATTTACCAATAATTTTTAAAAAAAGGATGAAAATATATGATGAAGAAAACAAAGCTTACTTAGATGATTTAACTCATGATTCCAAGCTTTTGCTTCCCTTTTAGCCCTCTAGCCTTCCTTAGCTCATTCCCCTTTATTGGCCTCAAAACACCTCAAGAAGTACCTCTTTGTTCCTCAATTTCGTTCTTGGAATGAGTTATTTTATATAGAAGAAATTATCCAACGGCTATCTGGTCGGTTAGCCGAACTCCTTACTGTAAAAAAAGGGCTAGTTTTGACTATTATGCAACTTGAACCGAATTGGATTCAGTGAAGGTTCAGTTAACCGAATTTACTGTAGCAAAAGTACTACAACAAAGTCCTATAGCAAAAATACTATAGCACCAATTTTTAAAAATTATGCAAAGAGCTACTCCAAAGTATTTTGCTAGCGGCAGCTTTGGGCCATGGAAATCATGCTTATATTTATGTTCAAATCAATCTAAAAGTGTTTTTCAAAATATGAACCTATCAGTGCCTAAGATGATATGAAATTCTAAGTTCATAGGCATGCATGACTAAACTAATTTTCAATAACTTATGCATCCAAGATTAAAAACTCCAAATCATGCATGAAAAACAAGTTTTGGAACTTATAAAACCATGCATGAGAAAATTCAAGATTTCAAAATTCTCAAAATCAATGCATGTGTGAAAATTCAAATGATGAAAAATTGATCGTACATTCATCAAATTGCAACACACAAAATCCCCGACACCTCACTCATTGGTGACTCAAAGTAAATGTATAGTAGAAACTTGAGCCCATTAATCTCTTAGGCTTAAGAGCCTATTCCTTGGGAATTATGAAAGTAGTCCTTAATTAAAGACAGATTTGCATAACGTGCTGCTCATGGTCCTTTAGTACATCCAATGTACTAGCACAACAATCCAGAGTATTATACTCTGATGGTTGAGATAAACCACACTATCTTATGGTTACTGCAGTGCCACAACCTTGTACAGGTGAGATGCTCAATCTCATCACTAATTGTGAAATTCCTTTAAGTATAAGATTTGTGATCCATATCTCCTGTATGTGAATCTCATCCACACATATGGATTACATTTAATATACTTATGGGCTCCGGTTCATCTCATTAACCATCATGTCATTTGTTATGTGCAACTATAGAATAAAATATCATTCATCACATGAATAAAGCATGAAATTATAAATCAATTTATTCACATCATCCACTGGATTGAGGACATACAATCTAACATAGACATGACTCCTTAGCCCGTCTACTTTGATTTTTATTGAATATAGGATCTCCCTTGATCCTTATTCTCTAAAAATCTAGGGATCAAGCCTTGCTAAAGAATCAAAAGCATATATTTTATCATCAAAGGAACATCAAAGGAACCCATACATGGCTTACGTCCGCTAATCCAAATGTGTCCCCGCAATCATCTGTGAAGTCAAATTTTTATTTCTTTCTTTTTATTGTATTTGTACTCTAAAAGAGACAAAAATTGCAAGTCTTGTCTTTTTTGATGAGTGTTGTAAGATCATCTCTCATGCACCAAAACTCACCTTTCACGGAAAACACAAAATTGCCTTCCATGGCAAAAACAGTGTCTTTCACTCCGAATAAAAATGAAACTCGCCTTTCACGGCACCCAAAACCCAAAAATCAAATTATATCTCTTTTAGCACGTGTGCAATGAAAAGTCAGAGATTCTTTTATTTTCCTTTCTACAAAAAAAAGTCAATCTACGCATAATTCATTTTTTTCATTTTAGAGTAGAATGAAAAATCTGCCATACCCATACACAAATAGAAGAAAAACCCAACTGTTCGTTCACTTCGGATTATGATTGGGTCCACAGAATTCCACATCCGCCGATTCCAATAGTCCCTAAAAGCCCGAACTAGCAATCATCGCCTCGGATGATGATGCAGCGGTCCTAATAAGTTTTGGGGACCGATGATGCAAGCAGGAGCACAATGATGTCACAGAAGTTGAAGTAGCTGACCAGGAAACGCAAACGTGCATTGTAGTTTCTTATGTTAAAAGCAAAGGTGCTGACACAAGCAAGCAATGGCAGACACAAGCTTACACAAGCATGAATCTAGTCAATTGTTTTATCATGCAACTTTGATCGATGATATCTGGATCATCTGGACTCTGATCGATCCGCCATTTGCACCTGCGGATTCTAGCGACAAGATCTACTTCGTGGCATCGACAAATTAATTATCCAACTTTCAGGAATTCTTCTATTAGTGATTTGGGTCAGTGGTATCTTGATTTTTCTTTTTTTTCTTTTAGTGTTGGATATGCCTTCTACAATTTATGCACTATTTGACCTCGCCAAGGGAAATATCTTCAATGAGAAAGATCTGCCCATGTGAGGATATTAGTTGGTTGCCTTATGATTAGATTTGTGCATTAATTTATTGTAAGAATACCCAACATGTGTATTCTTTTAAGACCCTTGATAACCGCTAATTAAGGTATCATTTAACGGTAATTGGGCATCAACATGCACAATGTGGGTGTAATAATTGATCCACTAAATATCTAATGTGTGGATCGACGGGTTGAGGATTTCATTGAGTGTGAGCACTATCCAATGAGAGACATGTGATCACTAGTTAGTGGTAAAATATGATAAAACCATTAGGTCTCGGTTGAAAATAATCTATGATGCATGCATGTACTATTGTTTTTATGATAGATCCTTGATTGACAATTGGGTTGATTGGATCTCTTATAAATGTGGGAAAACATATTGATCAATGTGTTACCAGATTTTGTGCCTGTTATCAGGGTTTTCCACTTCGGTTGGGGGTTGCATCCCTTAAATTCTAAGCCTCTTAAACACTTAAATTTCAAAGGAGTTTGAGGCAATAAGAAGCAAAATAGTTTACTCAAGTCAAAGGGACAAGAGAATGTCATAAGATAGATAACGATCGAAGCCTCAAGCGCAATGCCACAATTATAGTAATAAGCAAGTAAAACCAGGTCAATCCACAGGGAGCCAGTAATCGTAATGTACTTGTCCTTTTGAAGAACTAGTGCTAGCCTAGAAAAAATCTAT
Source organism: Persea americana (assembly GCA_029852735.1). NCBI lineage: Eukaryota > Viridiplantae > Streptophyta > Magnoliopsida > Laurales > Lauraceae > Persea > Persea americana. Next base: position 10,943,039 of record CM056820.1, on the reverse strand, counting down.
ACAAATCATGAGTCCTACTTAAATTGAAAATTAATTACAAGTCCCAAAAATTAATGACAATCAGAATTAAAAATCCTAATCTAAAGACCTAGTCTAAAGAGAGTCTGCAATCACCATAAGGTTTATCAAACAACCCAGTTGCAGTTTTCATAATCGTGCATAAAATAAAATAAAATAAAAAAACAGAAAATAGGTCAAAAAGTATGTCAAGCATCAAATAGTGGATGTCAGAGTCAAATAGTGGTTGTCAAAGCCAATTTCGAGAAAGTGGTCTCGCTATAGCGATACTTTAGCTCGCAATAGTGAGAATGGCGGATGTTGCCCAGTCCGATCCGAATTCTTATGAGAAGTTTGAGACAAACTCTTATTCTGATTAGATAATTATTAGGAGTATCTTGCACGGATTTGGGGCTATATATTGGGTGTTTTTCACAACCCAAAGAGACACAGATCATCTCTCAAGTTCTGAATTAGTGATTAATTAAGAGAAATTTTCTCTAAAGATTTTTTGAAGAGTTTGCTGCCAACTACTCTAGAGAGCCAGTTTCTTCTGCATCCCTTATAGAAGATCATCTTCTTGCGTAGAAGATTTGAGGAGTCAAGCGCTGAATCGAGTCTGTTGCAATTAACGGTGTGAAGTCATTGAAGCGTGAAGCGACATAATATAACTCCAGTCCTTAGGTAGGGGATATCTGAGGAGGAAATCTAAGTTTCTTGTAATTGCAAGATTCATAGTGTTTGATTTGATTCAGTTTGGATCTGTAGTTTTTTCACCCGGTTAGGGTTTTCCACGCAAAATATGGTGTCCTTGTGGTGTGTGCTTGTGATTTTTATTTCCACGGCATAGTTTATAGTTTTTGCACACCATTGGGCTGATTTATTGAGTGGGCCAATTTAGAGATCTCATACCTTAAACTTTCAATTGGTATCTGAGCGGGTTGTACTAAGTTGTTGTGAATTGATCCTAAGAGATTTCTAAAATGGTGCTAATCAAGAAGGGGCATCAACTACTAAGCCCCCTTTGCTAGATGGTTCTATTATGTATATTGGAAGTAAATGATGATTGGGTTTCTTAAGTCCATTGATGATGATGTTTAGGATATTGTTGAGGAGGGCTACTCCAAACCAGCAATTTTGGCTGAATTGTTTAATTCAAGAAGTACATGAAGTCATTGTTGGAAATTTATACTAAAAGCATACTTTTATGTATTTGTCTTCGACTAATTAGTATATTTTGTCTTTTCATCTAAATGAGATTTTGTATGGGCAAATGGTTGCATTATTTATGATTATGCATATATGTGTCTTTTATTCTATAAAGTAGACAAGTTGGTATATAGAGTTCTACTTATACACGGAGGACTTATCTGTCGGTTCTTATAGAATATACGTTTTTGTTCACAATCTAGATGGACTTGGACACACCATCAGTACGATTGTAGCATGATGTTTCAGCAAGCTCGTCTTGGCTGCGGGAAACGATATAGTTTCGACCCATCATGTACGCTTTGTGTGTATTGAATAGGACCGCTTTTGGGTTTATTATCTTTATACTGACTATATAAGACGATTAACATCCAAATGGTTATTATGAGTGCTTGTACTCTTAATCCTGATATAAATAATAGACACATACATTTAGTGTCTGCCATTTTGATTTACAAAGAAGTGAGATCTTTTATGGGTCAATAATCTCAGTAAATTGGATGACTACACTACGTGTATGGTGCATATTAGTTTATTGACGGAATTCACGTCCCATAATTGGGATTGATGATATCCCCTTGATGAAGCTTTTAAGTTTTGATTATGTAAAACCCTGCAGGTGGACTTTGTATCTGACATATCAAATAAGTTAAGTGTAAGGTCTCAAGGAATTATAAAGATATCAATTAATTATAGATGTCTGTAATTATTTAATCGATGGATATCTGAAATCTTAACGTAGGGAGATTAATAAGCATTTAATGACATGAAGCTCGAAATATTAATTTTGAGAATAAGGACAGGAGTCCAATTATAATTCTCTAGTGGACTGAATTGTAATTTATGGAACTAGGATTCTAACTTGGGTCGAATTAGGGTTCCTGCTTCCATAAGGAGCCTATCCTTATTTACTTCTTAAGGTCCCTATTGTAGCATATAAATATGCGTTATTGCTCTCTAGGTCAATAAGAAGAAAAATCTCGTTTTAGATAGCAGAGAGAATTCGCAGAAGATGTCTACTCCCTGGTGCGAATTCGAACATAGAGGCATATAGTAGAAGATCTTGAGATTTTTGGGCTGCTGCAAGACCAAGATCATATCAGAAAGAACGAGATCAAATCAGAGAGATCTTACAGGTATAGTCTTTGATTATCTTTGTTTAAAGTTATTTCCGCATTGATCTGTACGCAACATCTAGGGTTCCTTGCGGAAACTCTTTTCTAACAGTCAAACCAAGCCCAGTGGAAGAGTTCTAAATTTGAAAAGAATGATTCTATGAAAGGAACTAAGTGTTCTGAGAACCAAGGCTATGAACACTATCCTAATGAGTGTACCAACAAAAAAAAGGGTACAATGAAAAAGGCTCTCAACACAGCTTGGGATGAAGAATCATCAGAAGAAGAAAAAGAACCTTCAATTGGTATTTCTGAAACTGTGAATGGAAAGCTTGTAGCTTTCATGGATAAGTCTCTATCTGACAATGATACTAATGAAAATAATGATGATGAGATGTCAGATCAAGAAAAAGATTATCAAGAGTTGTATCGTACTACTAATGCTGATTGCGTCAGGATGACCAAGTACGGCAACAAGATTACTATCAAGTTTAAGGTTGCTCAAGAAGAAAATACTGCATTGAAGAATGAATTAGAACAAGGTCTTGAAAATTATTATCTCTTGGAAAGTCAAAAGAACTTTATAACTGGAAATTTGATTACTGAGGGTCAAAAATTCAAGAAGGCTGAACAAGAGATTGAGACTCTAGAATTAGAGTTACAGAAGCTGAATTCTGAAAATAAAGCATTGCAAGGAAGACTGAAGGTCACTATATCTGAACTAGAAGTGAAACAAGCTTCACTAAACAAGATGGGCACTAGTTCGAAGACTCTTACAAACATCTTGTGCAGTCAGAAGTCTCATTTTGACATAAGCGGTCTCGGTTATGATCATGGTGCTTACACTTCAAATGCTAAAGGTAAAACAGTCTTTGTTTCAAGTGTTGCACATGCTACTCCACACACTGCACTTTCAAATAATGTGTCAGGTAGTTTTAATAAAAAGAATGTGTCACATATTGCACGCGCATCCACGTGTCACCATTGTGGAAAGAAAGGACACATTCGTCCCCATTGTAAGAAGCTACAAAGTCTACCCAAGACCAAGCAATGGCGGAAGAGTTTTTCTCCACCCAAGACATCTCAAATTTGGGTTAGAATGTATGATTTGCCTAAGGAGTTTGCTCACATGATGCTGATAAATCAAACTACACAAGTGTGGATGGCTAATTATAAAAATCACTGATCAAGGAGGTCATGCCCCCACCCCCCTGCTAATACGAAGATTCTATTGAGAGGGAGTTAAAATTGAGGGGGAGCTACTACATCCAGATTGACAGAAGCTGCATGATGATTTTTGTTTGTCAATTATGGACAAATACAGAGGGAGAAGAATGAAGCCAGGGGGAGCTTTACAAGCAAAGGCAATTCAAGATCTGAAAAGTTCAAGCAAAGGCAATTCAAGATCTACGGTGCTGATTTTTTTTTTAATTCAATGTATTTTTGGTTTTCTTTTAGGTAGATCATATTGTATTGTTCTAGGAAATTTTGTCCAAGAATTGCCAAAAGGGGGAGATTGTAAGGTCAAAAATATGTCATGCATCAAATAGTGGCTGTCAGAGCCAATTTCGCTATAGCGAGACTCTAGCTCGCTATCACAAGAATGGTAGATGTTACCCAGTCCGATCCGGATTCTTATGAGAAGCTTGAGACAGACTCATATTCTGGCTGGATTATTATTAGGAGTCTCTTGCATGGATTTGGGCCTATATATTGGGTGTTTCTCACAACCCAAAGAGATAGATCATCTCTCAAACTCTAAATTAGTAATCTAATTGAGAGAGTTTTTCTCTAGAGATTTTTTTCAAGAGTTGTGCTGCCAAGTACACTAGAGTCAATTTCTTCTGCATCTCTTCTAGAAGATCATCTTCTTGAGTAGAAGGTTTGAGGAGTCAAGCGCTGGATCAAGTCTGTTACAATCAACGGTGTGAAGTCGTTGAAGCGTGAAGCGACACAAGGTAACTTTAGTCCTTAGGTAAGGGATATCTGGGGAGGAAATCTGAGTTTCTTATAATTGTGAGATTCATAGTATTTGATTTGATCCAGTTTGGATCCATAGTTTTTCACCCGGTTAGGGTTTTCCATATAAAATCTGGTGTCCTTGTGGTGTGTGCTTGTGATTTTTATTTCCGCCGCATAGTTTATTGTTTTTGCACACTATTGGATTGGTTTATTGAGTGGACCAATCTAGAGATCTCGTACCCTAAACTTTCAAAAACAGATTCTAGTTCTTCATATTATGCAATTTGAATTTTGCATGATGGAATCAAAGGAAACTAAGAACCACCATACCATGTATCCACTACCACTACATACAAACTTTTGATGTCGACCCAATGACAAAAACCACGACCTCTTGAACTTCGTTTCTCATTGAAAGACTCACTCAAAGCAAGCAAGAATCACAAAATTTTCTAAACTAGAAATTGCACCAAACCTACCCTAGATGACTTGAAACATCAAGAGGAGGAGAGGGACTTGCGGTCTCGTTAGGTGATCCAACTGGCTCACACTTCACAAACTGAATCCAAGGGAAGGAGGATGGTGGAGTACGTGGATTTGATGTGGGGATTGACTGGCTAAGGTTGGTGGAACGGTCTAACGGCGTGGTGTTCCTTAGGGATGGCCCTTGGGTGAGTAGGATGAAAGGAGGAGAGGTGGAGGAGATGGTAAGGGGAATTGTTTTTTTCTAAGTGCACCCCTTCCATTTTTAGAGTTCTTCATAGCTTGTAACCTACTTCACTTAGGCCCCACTTTGGTAAAAGAAATATTTTAAATCTGAATTTTCAAACTTGTTGCATTCTTCAAACCAATCTTGGATGCTTGGAATTTGAATGGGATGTCTTGGATGTGGCATACTAGGTTGGATTTTTTTATTGATAAATTAGCAAATGATCCCTTAACTTTGCCATTTGAAGGCTCTAGTCCACAAGAATTTCGTTTAAGGCCTGTAGTTCACACAGCTAGACATATTTCAGCCAGAGGTCTCTAAATACGCCAGATCACACATTGTCATGACTAATTTGCCCTTATGACTGCCTCAATACGTCATGCATAACGTCTGAACATGTCATGCAATTTAAGCCCATAATTTAAGCTCATAAGCAGTCATTTATGACTTATTTGCCCATGCAATTCCTTGTAGATCATGTTTTGAATTTAAAATGGTACTTGTTAGATCTATTTAGATTGCAATTTGATGTGAGCATATGCATTCATTTTAATCATATCATGAAGTTTCTCATAGGAATCATTATCTCAAAAATCATGAAATCTAGACTTGTGTGTGGAATGCATAGTTTGGCAAAATCATATTTTTAACAAACATATTTTAGTTGATTTCAACATATTTTCAAACTTGCCTTCCTTGACCCAAAATCTCTTCTTTTAAACACTTTACAAAAATAATTTTCTCAAGGGATTTTAGGCCATATCTTCAAGTCATCAGAAAAGCTCAGTTTTTACTTGTCGGTCAGGGTTCGGCTAACCGAGTTATGAACGGACCTTCCCCGAACCAAGTTCAGTTCCAATTCTAGAAAGCTCGTTTTTCTAGTCGGTGACTTGTAGATCAAGGTTCAATTAACCGAATATACATCTGACCCTCGTCGAACCAAGTTCGGTTTAGAAACTAGAGAGCCCGTTTCTCTGCATTTCTATATGGTCAGTGAAGCTGTCAGTCAGCTCTCGGTCAACTGGCGGTCAACCGGCATATTTCGGTGAACTGACAATGAAGTCATTTAAAAAATATATGATTGTTGGAATATGACCATTGAGTTTGGCTAACCGACCCCAAAATTCGGTTAACCAACCAGAGAGCAGTTAGAAACTTTTTCTCTATAAAATTGAACCTTTCCTTGGGATTTGATCTATCAATTTTGGAAAAATCTTTGAAGAGAAATTAAACCAAGGATTGGGAAGCAAGCTAAGGAAAGCTAAAGTGGGATATGGGAAGCAAAGCTTTGGATTTGTGAGTTACATCTCTTAGTAAGCTTTGTTTTCAATATCATATGTTTCGTGCTTTGTTTAAATGATTGGGTAAATCAATTTTAGCATGCTAACTATGATTTGTTGAATCCATTACTATATTTAATCTTTGATTTACATTGTTTTGGATTCTTCACTTAGACTCAAACCAAGTCACTCTCTATTTTATAAATCATGCTTGTTCAACATCTTTGATTTTATTTATGGCATGATCTTCTCACTTGGTTGAATCTTTAGCTAGTTGTTTTCATTTCATAAACTCATATGAAAACAACTTTGCTCATGCATTACATGTTCTAGAGTTAAAACTTCATAAAGCTTGTGTAACTTGATTAGTAATATCTTGACAAGTTGTCTATCAAAAGAACATGTGATTAGCATCTTCACTTCAATCAAAACTATTGTGTTTTTAAACCTTCAAAAGCTTTAAGCTTACATTCACTGAACTATCATTTTAAAACTTGATTAAAGTTTTCATACACACACATAGAGCATTCATCTTTGCAATCATATTGTATGTATTAAGTGGGTTTACATTTTCATATTCGCCTATTTAAGAGGCATTGTAATTGAGCTTAAACTTATATCTCTTCAAGTGTTGTGTCAACACTTCTTTGAGACAATCTATCATATTGTAAAGGTTATTACTTAGCCTTAGAAAAGCAAAAGTGTAGAAGTTAGGAGTGAACCTGGAAACCCAAGAGGTTATTGCTTAGCCTTGAAAAGCATATTGTAGAGGTTATTGCTTAGCCTTAGAAAAGCATTTTGCAAAGAGGTTATTGCTTAGCCTATTGAAAAAAATAAATAGTGAAAATCTGGTGAGGTGTAGATTCCCAAACCGATAGTGGATGTAGGCATTGAGGCTGAACCGCTATAAATCTTAGTGTAATGGGTTTGATTTGTGGTGATTACTCCTGTTAGCTTCTGCACTTATCACTAATGACTAATTCAATTAGTTTCATTAGTTTCATACCATTTCATTAGTTTCATACTCATCACTAGTGACTAATTCAATTTAAGAAGTTAATATTAGGCATAATTGGTCGCTAATTAAAAGCTCCCCCCCCCCCCCCCCCCCCCCCCCCCCAGGATAAGGATCCCAGACTTTCAATAGTGGCAATCGATAGTGAGATTCTTCAAGAATATACTTTTTAAAAGAAATTCATATACACTTGTTCCAGGCGTGATGGACAGATTCTGCGACCTTCAAGTTTTCAAAGTAGACTTTCGTGAGGAACAGATTCTATGACCTTGCTAGTTTAATAAAGCATCTGCAATCTGAATAAAAAAAAAAAAAAAAAAAGGGTTCAGGTGGTATAGATTTAGATCTCTATCCCATAATCTTCTTTCTCATTTTTTTCAATTTATCTAAGTTTTACAAAAATTTATCTGAGTTCTGGACAAATTTATCTGTGTTTTGGAATAAATTTATCTGAATTTTGCACAAATTTTTCTGAGTTTTTAGATAAAATTTTGAGTTTTGGAACAAATTTATCTAAGTTCTAGAGAAATTAATCTGAGCTTTAGACTAAATTTATCTGAGTTTTGGAACAATTTATCTGAGTTTGCGATAGACGGATAGATAGTGTTCCAACACCCCATGCCCATTAGTGGGGTGCGCTCGAGCAGACCTAGGCTCGCTCTAGCGGACCTGCAATCTGGACAGGAGGGCGGCAGACAGGATGCTTGCTCGCTCGAACGACCAAGGTCCACTCAAGCGGTCGAGCATTATGGACAGGGGAGGTGGCAGGCCAAATGCCTGCTCCTGCATACCCATTTCCTCCTTCTCTTTCTCACTATTAACATCACTTTTCCCTGCTTAAGAGGGCCTCCTTGCCTCCCAATTACCGCCATCCATTCTCCTCCAACACACCACAACATCACACATCAACCTACTTCATTTCCAACAAGAATCCATCATACATGTAGCCCATTTTTCAATATAAAATCACATTGAACAAAAACAGAATTTAACATTTCAAATAAACTCAACTAAGAGAAAGAACCCACCAAACATGCATCAACATAACCAATAAAAACCATAGCAAGAGTTTCCAAATAAATGAAGTCATGAAAACACCATAAATAGGTAATTAAAATCAAGAAGTTTCTCATAAAATAGTAGCATCCAAATTAAATCAACTCAACCACTTGCCTTGGTCTCCAATTGCACAATTAAACCTTCCAAACTGACTCTCAAGACCAATACCTACAAGTTACACAAAAGCCCCCAAATGCATAGCCATTTAGAGCCCTAAAAACCAAAACAAGAAAGGAGAAGATAAAGACTTGCAAGCATGGAGGGAAAAGACTCGCTAGGGTTAGAAAAACCCAAATCTAGAAGAAGGAAAAGACCACTCACTTGGAAGGGCTTCAAATGAGAGAAGTTAGCTCAAAAGGGACTCTAACATGGCTGGATTTCTCTTCAAGTTGCATCAATAGAGAGCATTCAAAGTGGGGAAGAAGAAGATGGAAGCATTCCTTTACATTGAGTAAGATTTGAGGCTTGATTGGAATGGAGGAGTAAGGAGGATGAGGAAGGGAAGCAAACCATAGCTTGGATGGAACTAAACTCTCCCACAACAAGCTTGAGAAAGGAGGAGAGGAATAGTGACCTCACCTTATATAGGGGAGTGGGTATGGGTCCCATGACTAACACGCTTGGCAGGCTTAAAACATGGGTTTTCGGGCCTCAAACAGGGTTGACGAAGAAGAGAAAAACACTTCTCATAAAATCTAATTTCCAAAAAGTAAACATTTTGCGGGGTTTAGAGACATTGAAAATTGTATCCACATTTACATTTGATGTATTTCGAAATTGTTTATAGCAGCAATTGCAATTAACATTCGAAAGGATGTTATCCTCGTAACTGGTGAATAAGTGTCGAAATAGTCCAAGCCTTCCTTTTATTTTTATCATTTAACAACAAGCCTGGCCATGTACTTTTCGATTTGATCCATCTGCTTTTATTTTTCTTTAGAATATCCACTTGCACCCAAGAGGTTTGCAACCTTGTGGAAGATCCACTAATTTCCCTATATGGTTTTGCATAAGGGATTCAATTTCACTGTTTATTACCTGTTTTCGAATATGGTGCCTTGAGAGTGGACACGGCTTCTTTAAAGCTTTGAGGCTCATCTTCTAACAAAAATATTAAAAAATCTAAACCAAACATTTTTTATTTTCTAGCCCTCTTACTCTGTCTAGCTTCATCAATCTCTTGTTGGTCTTGATTACTGCTACTAGCAATATCATGAGTACTTTCAAACGGACTTAATTCCTGCGAGGGTTTACTAGGAAATACATGTTCAAAGAACGATGCATTCCTTGACTCAATAATAGTATTCAGATGCATATCAGGAATCTCAGACTTATGAATTAGAAACTGATACGCACTACTATTATGAGCATACCCAATGAATACACAATCAACTGTCTTTGGTCCTATTTTAACCTTTTTAGGTGTGGGAACCGCCACTTTAGCCAAACACCCCTGCACTTTCAAGAATTTGTGAGTAGGCTTTCTGCATTTAACCTACCTAACCATGCCCTCTTGTATAATAAACCTAGTCAAGGTTCTCTGTTCAACAATGGCTTTTAGCTAATTAACGACGAGGGCTTCTAAATACACTACATTTTTTACCTTATACACACAGCTTTTTAAAAAACTTTTTTATTACATTTATATCTCTATATGAAATTACCAAATAGGACAATCACCTATCAAACCTAAAACTCTAATTTCTCTTTGCACACAATCTCATTTCACTTTCATCATTCCCTTCACTTTACTCTCGTTCCTCCCATTCCACCATCTCATTCATCCCTTCACTCTCATTCCCTTCTACCTCCTATCTCATTCTTCTATCACATCATCATCTCTCCATTTATCACATTCTACTCTCCCTTCATATCCCCCCATTGTTAAACATATTATTTCTTAGTGAAAGCTCACTCTCAATATCATATTTTTGTCTAATTGATGAGCAAACTAACAAGCAAAATGTAGTTTTCAAACATAATAGTAGTGAGAAGATGAGTTTTTGTGTTGTTTATTTTGATTTTCGCCATTTCTCGACGCTTGCGAAGCCTTTTTTAATTTATGTTGCCACAAAATGTTCGGACTTTCAATGCAGAACAAACTACTAATATTCAACATCTTATAGCCAAACATATCAATTTTGTTCAGCCGTATCTGGCTGAACAAAAAGTTCATATTCAGCCACATGGGGCTAAACTTATTGATTCTTGTCTTGATTCTTGTCTCTCCTTTTCCTTTACTTTGTAATCAACAATGAGTTCGATGTGGGTTTTATTGTGGACTGGTTGTAAGTACTAAAATCCTAATTAGACTTGGCATATCATAGATGTCTATGACAACCCTATCTATGACAAAGCTCAAATACACGTTCAGAGATAAACAACAAATGGAGAAAATGTAGCAAATATTACTTGATTGAATGGGAGCAAGAGAGAATGGCAATGATAGATGGATGGGTCGCTCAAAAAATAGATTAAGGAGAAGGAGATGAAGAAGATCCATATTGACAGATAGAGAGGAAGAAGAAGAAGAAAAGGAGGGTGGTTTTTATCGATTGGAAGGAGGGCTCCAAATGATGGTGGTAAGTTGCGGGAAGAGAGAAGGGGATAGGGCAATTTTATGTATGATTTGAGTGTGTAGAAAGAAAAATCAAAATTTTAAATTTCTTAGGCCGAGTGTGGAGAGAAATTATAAAGGGTTAAAACTCGGTGTATTTAGAAGCCCTCTTAATGATTTCTGAATCCACATTACGCCACAGTGACTAATTCCTAGAAGGGAAAACACACGTAATAAATCACACAAAATACTAATAAACAAGTTGCATGCACCTAATCTGTTTACAGTTAACATGCATTGATACTGAACCCATGGACCCACACTCTCAGCCTGGCTCGTTTGCCACCCCTAGGTTGGGACTCGGGAGGGGTTCAATACTATTTCTGAAAATGAATTCATCTCTAACAAATGAAACCATCTCTGGAAGATGATGTGGAATATCTCCTACAACAGAAACCAGTTATGTTGGAAGTCGCAGTGCAACATAGTTGCCATAATACATGGCTAATCAAGCCACTGCTGTCAGATATTTTGGGAAATGATCTTACACAGCGGGTATCAGAACTCAATTTTTCTGAGGAGCCCACCATTGTTTGATAAATCTGCTGCGCACATCAAATCGGCAAGCACTCCATCATAGACAGAGGGAGAGACAGATGATGGGAAACACATTTATTGAGCAGGGGAATGGTTCGCATTCAAACAAAAGGATTTACTCAACACAACAAAGGAACAACTTCTACAAACCTCAGATAAGGAGTCTCAAATTTGAGGGAGGACATCATCCATGCTCTGAAAGCACAATATTCCTTCCCACCTTATTACATAATATATCCTAGGGATCAATATATCCTAGGGATCCAAAACCTAAACTCATAAACACCTTATAGTCCTAACAACCTCTACTTCATCCTTTGATGACATGCAAACTTGAGAAAAAACCTAAGCATCCTCTCTCAGTACTTGTAGTCCTTGACATGGAGACTCTCAGACACCCCTTCTCCCTTGGCTGCATCCCCTTTGTAGATTCCCAAGGTTGCCTCCGAGTTTGCCTTGCACCTTGCCAGGAATGCAGCCTGTGCCTTCAGGATATTCTCCTCCTTTCCAACCCATGTCTTGAGCGCGCTCTGCTGTAGTGCCCGCCCAAATGAGAATGAGAGGGTCCATGGCTTCTTCCCCTCGAGCTTGTTCATCGCGTTCAAGTTCAATGTTGCCTCTTCTTCGCTCTGCCCACCTGACAAGAACATAATGGCTGGGACTGCAGGCGGCACTGTCCTCTGAAGAGCCCGAACAGTGTACTCTGCCACAACCTCTGGTGTGACCTTCTTGGCTTCTGACCCGGGAGTCACCATGTTTGGCTTCAACACTGTTCCTTCCAATAGGACATGGTGGTCGTTGAGTGCCTTGTAGATCGCAGCCAGAACCCTCTCTGTTATGTCAGCGCACTTTTCAATGCTATGAGGCCCATCAACTAGAATCTCAGGCTCAATAATTGGGACGAGTCCATTCTCCTGGCAGATGATGGCACAACGGGCCAACCCATTTGCACTCTCGTTGATTGCCAACTGAGAAGGTTCAGTGGGGCCGATCTTGAGCACGGCTCTCCACTTGCCAAAACGGGCTCCAGTCGAGTAGTACTGTTGGCAACGCTGCGCAAGGCCATCAAGGCCTTGGGTGGCGATCTCGCCATTGATGCCAGCAATATCGACATAGCCCGTGTCAACCTTGATGCCCGGGAGGACACCTCCTTCCTTGAGGATCTCGACAAAGGGCTTTCCAGATGATGACTTCTGGTAGAGGGTCTCCTCAAAGAGGATCGCACCACTGAGGTATTGCAGGGCGTTAGGGGTACAAAAGAGGAGCTCACGGAGAGCCCTACGATTGGATTCGACATTCTCTACATTGACGCTGGCCAGGCGCTTGCCAACTGTTCCAGTCGATTCATCAGCAGCAAGAATTCCCTTTCCAGGGGTGCCAATGTAGGCAGCATTGGCAATGAGTTCATCTGCCAGAAAATTACAGTTGGAAGAGAAGTGAGTGGAATTACAAAATGAAGAATGAATGGGATGATGTACAAGCTAATGCATTAGCATATACCCTAGGTGCAAGAAATATGAAAGTTTCCATGGGCAGTTAATAAGTGCGTAATGCATGATTGTTTTTCTGCTTTCCTATTCAATTGTTTTTCTGCTTTTACCATCTCAAGTCCTATACAATTCAGCTGCCAAATGTTGATTTGGGAAATGAACATCCCACAGTTATTTCTATAATCATTGTTTCTTTCTTCATTACACCATCCTCCCCCCCCCCCACCCCCCCCTCTTTTCCTTCTCTCTTTAAAAATAAGAAAAAGAAGTAAATTATTTTAGCTCTTCATTGCCTGCGAATAGAAGACTTGTTGGAATTACAAATGGGCTACAATTGCTTTGTTCAGAAGAATGGATGGTAGTTGGTTCTACCACATGTTTTTGTGGTTCGTGATTAATTTGTAATTGATATAGGTGTACTGTTGCTCCAACTTTTATACAAAGGAAGCAAAAAAATAGAGTAGTGATGATAGTTCTTTCTAAGAGCAGATAATAGAAAGATAGCAATTTATGGAGGTAAGAAGGAACTATTGATCCTCAAGTAGGAGGAATTGATATTAATAGAAAGTGTTGAAGCACTAGTAACGATGGAAAGTGGGAACGAACGACCTTTCATTGCACATACAGGCTAGTGTATCTGCAACTAGCAATAAATTGGGAATGACACAATACTCTATGATTGAGAAATCACACTCGTTGAACCATCCTTACACTTAAAATCACAGATTCAAATAGGGAGTATGAAACAATATGAAACAAAGTATACCATTAATGAGAATGGGCAAGATTCATTGAATCAGTAAGACTGTCAAAATTATGCTCACCCCTGGCAGGGCCCCATGTGTGTTGTTCGCGCATAGAGTTTCATGCGGTTGGGAATGGTCCACCTATAAGGTGGTGAGATCTGGCCTCCAACCTATGGGGCCATGCAAATAACATGAGGGGGAAGTCATGGAAAGATCTCAACATCACCTAAGGGCATATTATATCAACTCCATCCTAATGCTCTAACTATAGCCATCGTTATCATAATCCTACAATTTGTATACCGAATCTTAAGGGAAACGAATCCTGCGATTCGATACTAATTTCATCGAATCTTACAATTCAAGCGAATCAGCTAAGCGAGAATAGCTACAACCAATAAGTTAATATTAATAACCTTTTAGCTTTTTTCTTTCTTCATTCTTTCTGTTTTTTTAGCACTTTTATTTTTAAAAGTTATTTAGTAGTTAACGAAACCTCCTAAGAATTTTTAGCGGCTTTGATAAGGTTTTAAAGATAAATAAAGAGCATGCAGTTAACTAAAGCATTCAACCGTACATATAGTACTTGTCTATACCTTTTTCGTTTTTTTAATCTATTTTGGTTTTTTTCAATGAATGCTTTCTGAACTTCAAGAGATATCCTGGTGGGTAAGATAGATAATTTGGATTTTATTTTTTATTTAAAGATAATAAAAAACATATATTGATGCTTTAAACTCATTTAACTATTTACACATCATTTATCTCATATATATATATAATGATATTCTTAATATGATAGTATGATAGACTTACTTGTTATTATATTTACACTGTTATAAATGAAAATGAAAACTGCATAAAATGCTTATACACAGTAAGAGAATCATACTCCCTTTCAAACCATTTCCATTTACCGTGTAAAATTCTCTCAAAAATATGTACAGAAGTAGAGGCATTTTTAGCAGAAAGTAAATTTTGTATATGAGGTATAAAACAATTTTCTACTGTCCACGTATAAATATCAGAAACACATTTTAGTGCAGAAATTTTCACTACACCAAACGATAGACTGAAACTACAGAAAATAAAGTCAAGAAAAATATAACAAGGGAAAAGAAACCCCATAATCCATGGAAATCTTTCAAGCGCAGACACATGCTCTAAAGGGTCTTTTTTTTTCACCCCATTTACATGTAAACACCCCACATGTGAAATGGTTCCACACCATTTATGTTTGTCGTGCATGACAGACCCATGGTCCCCATGGTTCGCCGAGAGACTGAATATCTAAGGGATCTCATCGTAAGCCCACTTCTAGAGCAACCACTTAAATCATCATAAGAACAAGATATTACTCGGAAGGAACCAAAAGAAGAATGAGTCAGTGCGATTTCCCCGCATTGATTTCATCTTTGGGGATAGACTATCATTCTTAACAGTTAGCAGATTGTTGTCCACTATTGCAAGTTCAAGAATTGCAGCATCCAATGGTTAAATCATGTAATAACCCGGGCCAGATTAGGCCCAGATTCATCCAACCCATGAGGTATGGGTTGGGTTGGGTTGGGTTGCATTAGTTATTCTAGCCTATTTACAACCCATTAGTAACCCATTTGTTGTTGTTGGGAGGATGATTCCGTTTGGGTACCCAAGGGGATTTTCCCAAAAAATATCTGAGTTTATCCCAAAGTTAACGAACTCTTTTCTCATTTTTGGTTAAAGAGGAGAGGAGAGGAAAGAGTGCAGAAGGATTTTTCTTGGGAAGAAACAGAGAAGAATCGCGAGGAGGAAGATCTAGTGGATGTAATACTCAAGACTTCATATCAACCATGCCACAATCTACCACACTAGGAGGTGACTAATATTTCCGTACATATAGAGAGATATGGGCTTCTTGTTTGCTTCGTTGACCATGATTATGCCCAAAAAGGCAGGGAATGGAAATCTGAACACTTACAAGTCTTGAGAATTTCATTCTCTACATGGTATGAGGATATGGTGGGTTTGGCCAGAATCTATAACCCTCAAATCACCAGTCTCAAATGTACCACAATCTGAAGGTAGAAAATGAATAATTTTGACATGACCCGACCTTGATCTAAGGTAGAAAATGAGTAATTACTTGGTTAGATATGATGATGAAGTCCTGTTGGCTAAGAAAACACCAAAGTAATATTCCATACAAAAGAGAAGCTAGTACAATGCATATCCAAGGCAGCAAGATGGATTCTTCATAACCAGGTCGACAGAAACAGATTCTGTCAACTGGGATAATGGGACCATGTGGCCCACTTGATCAGATCTGGCGCAGGGATCTGAGAGTGGACCCCTGGGCCACCACAGTGATTATGGACCCACTTGGAATGAGCCCCATCTGGTACCTGTCTAGACGTCTGGAACCTCTGCATCGGTATTTTTGGTGATTTCTTGGTTTATTGGAAGATTGGGTTGTGGGACCCACTGAGTCACCTGATCAGAGATTAATACCAGCCATCCGCCTGGACCCTGATGGGTGACCAGGATGGCCCTGGACCCATGTGGATCGGGCCGCCAGGGACCCATTCTCTGGAAGTAACAAATAGTGCAAAGCACTATATCGTCAACCCCTTTTTCTTTTAAGATGCTGTGTCGTTATTTGTTTCAATATGGACCCTGGTTATTCCCCCCAAAACTCCTTTTATGATTGTTATGTACAGAAATTTCCATTTAAACCGTAGATTATCTCAGAATTTATAAATTGATTGTATACCATCACAAATTCTGTTTTTGGTTCTGAAATTCTAGTATAGGCCCTGATTGATGGTATAACTTAGAATTGCATTCTATGGGTACATGTTTATGAAACCTAAACCATGGTACATGATTATGAAACAAATATCCAAGTCAACAGTACCTTTCTTTAACTGACAGAAATTCCTTATATATGATTGGACTTGTAATGAAGACTTAGAACTTAAAGATATAAGAGTAGTGCCACATAGGCGGTACCAAATTTTGAATTGGAGTGGGGGGTATATAAACCCGATTATGTGGAACTAGCCCTATATCAAAATAATTAGTGTATATAACTCTCTGATAGTTCTACTGCATGCATAATAAATATAAAAGAACTAATGAACACTTCCCAAAGAACTTAGATTATTTTAATATGAACACTGTACAGGACAGTGACATTTTATTTGAAACAACAGTAAGGACACCTACTCTGATTATTGATTTGATTAGTGAACCCCTTGTGAGCTCAGAAGGATAAGGTTGGACAGGGACTGAATCAATGATTATTGAACCAATCTCCTACGGTATTTTAATATGAACACTATACAGGACAGTGACATTTTATTTGAAACAACAGTAAGGACACCTACTCTGATTATTGATTTGATTAGTGAAACCCTTGTGGGCACAGAGGGATAAGGTTGGACAGGGACTGAATCAATGATTATTGAACCAATCTCCTATGGGAGAGTTTTTTATTAACTTACAGAAATGACTTCCTTATGGGAAGGGATTGAACCACTGAAACTCTTATGATAGAGTTCTATTGTATTATAAGGACCCATAATTGGGAATATTGAACTTGCCAATGCAAAGAGATGAATGTGAAATTTCATAAGATAATAAGAAATTCTATAAGACATCTGTTCTCATCTCATGGGTTTCTTCTCGTCAATTCTATTATTGAATTATGTTATTTAGTGACTCGTGTATTTAGAATATTGCTCACCAGTTTTCTGATAAGTGGTTTGCCCCACTTCAGGTACAGGTAATTTAGGGGAGCTTGGCGAAGATGAAGATCAGCCATCGAATTTCAATTTGCGCAGCTGATGAGAGAGCGTCACAATCGTATTGAAAATTATATTTAGAATTCTAGAGATAGATTACTCCTTTCAATAATAATGAACTTGGTTTCTTTATGAGTTAAAGAATTATTTGTTATTGGACTTGTTATCATTTCTAGTCTGTCTTAATTGATATTTTTAAATAAATGAGAAGTATTGCTCAATTCTTTGAAATAATTTGATTTATGTAGTGATCTTGACATACTTAAAGTAATGTTGCGGAACCTAACGAGCTCCATATTTCGGGGCGTTACAAATCACGCATCCAAGCTAAGTCAAACATCAAAAGAGGAAACACCTCCAATCTACTTCTAAGTGGAGGAAAAGATTGTGTCTAGCTTCCAAACCATGCAAAACGGTTAAAGAACATGAAAATCAAGAATTTGTACGTTGGATTTTCAATCCTGGAGGACCACTACCAAACTCGGGGTCGAGTTCTCTCCAATACCAGGAGAGTTGATGCAGGACAAGCCCATGGTCCCCATGGGTCAACCAAACCTTTGGGATTTTATTTTATTTTATATCATTTAAAATTAATTTATTTTATTTATGGTTTATGTTTTAATTAGTGGATATTTTACTCCTGATCATCGATGTGTTTGGACAGTCAAGATTAGTTCTAGGATTATTCTTTTCTCTATTTAAAGCTTTTGTAAGCCTCATTGGCTCTTCAGACTATGATTAATGGAAAAGAAATTTGGAGCGCTTTTACTCTCCTTTCCCTTTCCTGCTAAAGGTATGGAGTGAGGCCTATTCAATTAAGGCGTGAGATCTAAACTCATCCCCATCCCCATCCCCATCCCCTGCCTACCCCGCATCGATCCCCCATTCTGCATCAATTTGTTTGCAAAATTTATATGCAGCGTTTAAATTTACATGATTTTTGGTGTGTAAAAATCTAAAAATCATGTGCAAAAGAAGCCTTGCATTGTCACACCTCAGGAGGTGTGAAACAGAATCACACCCATTTTGCTTTTGCGGTGCTCTCAATAACATTTCGCCCATCACGCCCTTTTTTTTTTTTCATTTTGAGGGCCCCTAAATTATGATACAAATCAATAATCATATTAGGAAGGTCAAAAATGGTTATCGCACCAAAATTCAACCATTGGATCACAATAAATTGTGAGATATTTATGAAAAGTCCATACCAGTGGTCTTCATTTCTGGACTTTTGTGGGGCCCATTTTCACGATCCGAACCGTTAATCCTCTTTAAAAGGCCATTTTCAGCAAGAAGGTCAAATTTCACATGTTGATTCAACATAGAACTTGAAATATCATCAGAAAAAATGTATCAACCATTGGGTGCATGCGTTATTGCTACAGTGCATTCCACAGTTGAAAGACAACCCCCTTTTTTTTTCAATTTTTTGGATTATTTGGGCTGCTAATGGGAAATCCAAATGGTAGACCCTCTTCATAAGGCCAAAAATGGCTAGTAGCTCAATTTTCAACATATGATCCTTTAAAGATTGTGAGATATTTGCAACCAAAAAAAAAAACACCAGGCCAATTGATCTTCAATTCTGATTTTTGTGGGCATCTTTTTTCTGATCCAAACCATTAATCCCCCTTAAGAAGGCCAACAATGCCTATTGGATCAAATCTCATAACTTGATTCATCATGGAATTTTCAAAATTTGGCAAAAATAGTGAAAGACTCATTGGATTTAATCAGATAATCATTTGAAGAAATGTGAAAAATGACAAATAATGGGTTGTGTTTCACGTGATTCATTTGCATATGAAAATGACTCATGTGAGTCATTTACATATGTAAACCATTTTCACATCACATGTGAAATTGACAAACCCCCCTAAAGGACTTGGGTTTTATCCTATCAGTTCTTCATGGTTGCTAATGTTGAGATCGAATGAAGCTCTGATGATGATTAAGGGGATGATTGAATATTAGTTTCAATTGAAAAGTCTTCAATAATGACAACTTTTCATCAATCTGGTTTCCAGAAATTGCCACGCAATACAAGAGTTCATATATTCAACAGCAAATCTAAAAAAAGAACATGGAACTGCTTAAAAATCAGAATAGCTTTTAAGAGAAAGCAGATACAAACCAGATCATAGGACTTCAACTATAACCAGTACTAGATCAAATATAAAAAAGACAAAAAATATAAAAAGAAAATGATAGATTTTTTTTAATCAAAGCTTTAACAGGTTGAAAAATGAGTAATAAGAGATGTCCATTTTGCTAATAAAATAAAATAATTATATCATCCTACCTAATAAGAC
This sequence comes from Persea americana, assembly GCA_029852735.1. Classification (NCBI taxonomy): domain Eukaryota; kingdom Viridiplantae; phylum Streptophyta; class Magnoliopsida; order Laurales; family Lauraceae; genus Persea; species Persea americana. The sequence goes on along the minus strand of CM056820.1, from coordinate 10,923,206 downwards.
CAGGTCCATTTTGCATTCTTCTAAATGCAAATTATAATCCAATAAGGGTGTAAAAAAAAACCGAAAAACCGTCTAACCGAACCGAACCGCGGTTAATAATCATGTTTCATGGTTCGGTTACGGTTATGGTTTTTGAAATTGAAAAACCATGCTTCACGGTTCGGTTACGGTTTTTGTCTCGACTCACGGTTATTGACCGAACCAAACCATTTACCACGGTTCGGTTAACCGTGTTCTCAAAACACTCTGTTAACCAAACTGTTTCGCTAATAAGAAAAAACCTAAGATGGAATTTTATTTTTTTTACAATAACATATTATGCCATTCTTTAACTATGTTTTTTTTTTTTTTCCACAGTAAGTTTGATTGGTAAATGACAAAATTTTCACAATTTTTTTAAGTGACAATTAACCGTAACCAAACCGTTAACCGCGGTTCGGTTTTTAACGTTTTTTCACGGTTCAGTTACGGTTACAGTTTTTAAAAACCAAAAAACGTGAAATACGATTCAATTAACCGTTTTCCCAAAAACCGCGGTTAACCGAACCGTTACACCCCTAGAATTTAATCCAACAATCTAGACAATGAAAAGTGTCATGAACCAAGGAAGTGAAAACTAATTTTGAAGAAAATTTGGCATAGACTGAATCTACTAATTAAAAATGTGTCAGAAGAAACCCTAAAGTATTAAAGAATTAACAAATGATTACTCTCTAGGATGCATCCCAAAAATCAACTAAACTCAGGCACTTCTCCTTAAGTTCAATGGCTGATAATGATTTTATTCGATCATGTACTCTCTCTCTCTCTCTCTCTCTCTCTCTCTCTCTCTCTCTCTCTCTCTCTCTCCAAAAGAAGCTAAACCATAGTGCATGTGTATACAACAAATCTCGAAACCCATGAAACTACTTCAAATTCTAACATCTTCCAGGAAGGGAGAAAAAAAAAGAAAAAATCAGATCATAGGACATAAAAAAATTATACACCCACGAATGAACAGTTAAAGACCTCAAAAACCACAGTAAGACAAATATAAAGAAGTCCAGATATGAATTTCTTTATTGACACAACCATAGGCTCAAAATATGGACGATAAAAAAACACAAAGATGATCATTTGCTTCAAGCATTTAAGAGAAACCAGAAGCCAGAAAAGTTTCACAGGAGAACATGATGGATTCTCTATGACATTCCTAATCAATATATTTAAAAACCTTAACTGTAGCTATAAAACACAGATCAGTTCCATAAACAAGAAAAATAACCATTGAATTCAGATATAATCAAGATATCAATTTCTATTAAAAGAGGCAAAAAAAAAAAAAAGAAAAGGTAATATCTTTACAATTTTCTTACAGCCTAAAAGATCAAAAATCAAATCGATAAACGAATTGTTCTAAAACCCTAGGCCTAGACCCAGATCAGATCCATAAATAAGAAGAAAATCCACTTCAATGAGTCCAGCTATAATCAAAACATCCATCTCCATCACAACTCACAAGAGAAAACGTGAGATCCTAACAAGCTCTAAAACAACCAGAATAAAAAAAAAATAGATCCATTAATAGGACACTCAAAAACCCAAGGTTTAGGGCACGTTTGGCAACCATCACCACAGAAGAATCCTCGCAATTTTCCATGCTTCCATGGAAAATCCACATTTGGTAATCACATTTGGTTACCCCGCATTAGTGTAGAGGTTACTACTTTTGCTTTCGAAACCTAATCCACACCGTCAATAATGTTGAGAAGGTCCAAAGCAGCTGCTAAATCAAAAATTAGCCACGGATTCCTCGTATATTTTAAGATATTTGCAAAAAAGTCCAAACCATTAAGATAGCTGTATCAGGACTTCTATGGGGCCGTTTGCAAACCTGAACCGTTCAGTCTCCTCAGACAGCCTAAACGGCTATAGGTCAATTTTGGCATCCAAAAGCTCATGCATATTGATTTTGTTTTCAATTTTTTTTTTCCTGTGGGCCCCAAAATCATAATCCGACCATGCAACATTTTCAGAAGATCAAACACGGCTAGGGGATAGAATTTCAGGCTCATCCATCCTGGATTTTGAGATATTTTCAAAAAAAAAAAAAAAAAAAAGTCCAGACTCTAGATATTAATATTTCATGTCGCTATGGGTTGAAAGCTCAGGTCATGACTTGATGTTTCATGGGTTCTGAGAGAATTGCTAAAAACTCGTAACCATTGGATGACATGTCCTATATATGGGAGGAATCCTCTCTGTTTACGAAACCAGGAACTCCCCCCTCTTTAGAAATCCTCTTCATGGGTAGGTTGGTTCTAGCTGCTAAAAGGAATCTGAATGCCTTAGCTATGAAAGTGAAGATTAGATCCATAAACAAGAAGAAAGGTCCAAATTGTCGAATCCAGATACAAATAACCAAAATGCACCCATCTTTACTAATGAGATGTTTGCAATGTTCTCAAAACAAAACGAACATATCAAGACCAAATCTATAGCAACTATATTCAGAAAACCAGATCTAAATGTAAACTAATCCATCTTTATCACAAGGAACAAAAAATAAAACGATCAGATATTTAAAATCTTCTTAAAACAACCTAACATATCAAAGAACAGATCGGTAGATACCATATTCAGAAGCCTCAGATCTAAATAACAAAAACCCAGATCAGATCCATAAAAAGGAAGAAAACCCCACATTAATAAACCATATTATGATCAAGAAATCCAACTCTATTGAAGCAATCAGATAAATCCATACCATATCCAAAATAAAAAAGTACATAAAAATCAAGTCTTTTTAAACACCCAGTACTCAAAATAATCAAAAACAGAGAGAGAGAGAGGGGGGGGGGGGTTGTTACCAGTGTATTTTCCAATGTAAGCAGACATCTTTACAAGGAGAAAACCTGAAAATAGTCTAGCCTTCGTGCTTCTGTTTCAAGAGAGAGAAGTGAAGTTAAAAAGACGGAAGAGGATGGGAGCAGGTAAGATAAGATGGAAGAAGCATCTAGATGTTCGCCAGCCGCATATGACGTGTCTAGATGTTCGCCAGCCACACATGACGTGTCAAGCACGTGAGACGACGGGCGGAAAGGGATCAAGACGCAAGAGGTGGTTGTTGTTGAGAAAACTACTGGGTGGGTGCGTGCACGTAATGTTCATTCCACGGTCATCAAAATATTAATAGGTGTTTTAGCTATAGTAATATAGATACTATTATATGCTTGTATCGTAGTTCACAATAAGCATGTAGAAAAAAAAAGTTATATTTATTGCCTTAGGAATATATTTAAATGAAAAATGCTAATCCAAAGGTGATTAAATGAAATGAACAGATGAAAAAAATAATAATAAACATAAATCATGCAGAACATCAAAGATGCTTGAATAAAACCCCCTTTGCTATGAATTCTTGGAAATTCAATTTGAAGTAGGCAATGGGGCCTGAATTTTGTAAGTCATTCTTTTTCAACTTGTTTGCAATTACAATGCTCCGTTAAGAATATAGAAATGAATTTTTTAATTGTTTTTAAGAATGGTAATGATTAAAGTTCCTAAAAGAATGGTAATGATTAAAGTTCCTAAAAATTTAACCAAATCAGATACATGTAGAAAGAAATGATGGTATTTCGTGAAAACTAAGTGCTGCCCAGGAACTATTGTTTCATGCTGAATTGGCTTATGACTTTAGGCTGACAAATATGAATTGGTGCCTAAGTTCTCTAATGCAAGAGTTGGAAGCATAAATCTAGTAGTCCGGAAGGTGAACAAAACTCTAATATCCACCAACTCGTTTGGAACTACTTGAACAGGAAAGTTTTGATGTAAGGACTATTGGCTTGGATCCAAAAGGGCTGATTGACTTAAGATTCAATAAACCAAAGTAAATCAAGGTAACTCTGAAGTTGAAGAGCTTCATACTGGATCAATCGATTGCTAGATAAGAACATGCATTATCTATGATCTTGCTTTTGATTTAGGGGGATGTACATTGTGGAGATATCAAGACAGAACTAAAATGATTCATTTAAGCTTTATTTCCTAAGTAGATTGGTTCCAAAATCAAATTACATCGAATCACAAATGACTTTCAGGGTTAATTGCATGTTGTGTTGGACAACTTCAATATCTATAGCATAAGGTTTTTTTTTCTTTCTTTTTAGGGGATGGTTATGGTAAAAACAACTAATCAATTTATATAAGAGAAGAGAATAAGAGATAATTTAAAATTCAAACTGTCAATTCTACCTCTAAAATATGTAGCAAGCTATTTTCTTCTCTCTAAGACTAAAATACTCTAATATGTCAAACATTTCTAACAGTTTTTTCTTGTCAAGAAAAAGGAATTTGAGATTTTCGAAGAAAACTGAATCCTTAAGAATTGATGATATGAGTTTAAAATTGACTCCTTTAAAACAACACATTGCTACAAGGGAAGAAGCAGGAAGGAGATGAAGGTTCGCCCAATATGATCCTAGTTTTCAAAGAACCAGATGCTACACTTAAAACTCTACAAAAGGACCTAATATGTTTTATTAGACCACGTATGGAGTAGGGAGTTTAAATTTAATGAAACAAAGATTACGGACCCAAATCAAAATTCGAAGAACAATGAAAGATATTGATGTGAAAAACTAAAATGCATGAGTGCAACATGGATACGAAAATTGTAGTAGTTGTATAATTGAGGCCCAATCAATTACAAGCAAAACCCATCCAAAAGCAGCTCAAAAAACTCTTAAAGCCCATTTATCTTCTACCACAATCTGAAGAATCGACCACCTTTACCCGATCATGCTTAAATTTTCCTTCTTTAGATAAAAACCAAAGGAAAAATGTGAATGATTTGAGCCCCATAATCAGACATCTATGCAACTTGAACAAAAGTGCCTCATAATATTATTTTTTTTAAATAAAAGTGTCTCATAATATTTAAATTGAAAAAAAAAACTTAAAAACACATAAAGAGAAAATCATTGAAATGGAAAAGAAAAACCCATTACAAGAACCTATCAAACTAAAAAAAAAAAAAAACAAAAGGGAAAAACACAATCATACGAATACATAAAAGTAGGCCCATCACTCAAAATGCAATAGACACAAGTTGGTACTATTCTCTGGATTGACTTGTGGTTTTGAAAGATCCTGGCGTGTTTTTTTTAGGAAGGAGAGATTTTGGGAACAAGTTTTTTAGGTAGGCATTTTCTTAATGGAGTCTTGGGCATTTTCTAAGATGAAGAAGAGCGATTTTCTGAGATCAAGAATGAGTGATTGAAGTGCTATTTTATTTTACATTGTTTTTTTTAGTAGGAATTTATTTTTCATATGATTGAAAATGGATTTTGTTGTTGTGATTCTTCAAGCTCACTTGAACAACCGATAATCTGCATCCCACCAACAACAGACATATGGATAGTAAGGACAATTCAGTGTCAATTGGCTAATATAGAAGTGGTAAGTGGCATACGTTGGGCTAGCCCTTGTATAGAAGCCAGCATTTATGTAGGTGCCATCACCCAAGACCCTTGCCCTTGCCTTTGCTTTGATGACTGCATCAGTGGAAATGAAGCCTTGATTAGCTGAGTTAGGAAAAGTATCAGCTAGAGAGATGTGGAAGTTTTGCATGTAAGAGATGTTTAGGTTGCCATAAGCAGAGCCCCCTATTTCAAGATTTTCATCACCTAGAGTATTTTAAGAAGAGAAATGGGCTACACCCATTTCAACATTTTGTAAATTGCTTTAATCATTATATGGTTTTCATGAACCAAAATTGAAAGGGGAAGTGAAACTCATGACCCATTTCAATACTTTGTCGGCATATAATGATTTATATCATTGTACAAGATTGATTGCAGGCTGTGATTTTAGTATTTGTCGTTGCCTTTTTGTTTAAAGATTCAACTTAGTATGCTTCATATTGTTATAGACTGAGACTTGGTTGATGATTTGAATGCCCGACTTCTTATAGTATAATTGGTTAGATTATGTTTGGGAATTCCAAAACTCAGCAACATTTGGATTGTGGAGCTCGCCTAGGAAAGGAGACAATCGCAGAAGTATGTAGCACCTACTTTAGAGATTTTGTAAGTTGATTATGCTACATTGTACAAGGAAAGTTGGACCAAAACCCAAAATAGGTGGAGCCAGATGTTTTAGGTGAGATTAAATGTGAAACAAACAACCAATACATCAACTTAAAGAGATCAATAATAGTAAAAAAAAAAAAAAGCACCAATCTGCCCAGTAATTCATTGAAAAACATTCAGAACCTCACCAAATAGAAGTGAACTACAAAAAAACAAGACACTTCAAAAAAAAATTTTAATAAATACTACAGAATTTCTTGCTTTTCCAAAAGGAAAAGAATATCCACTTAAGAAAAGAGAGCAATTGAAAGCTTGTTTTTATATTTTTATGTCAAGTTGCCAAGAGAAAAGAAAGTAAATGAGGGCTCAAGGCTGTTACCATTTCTTACATCCAATAGCAAAAACTTCCTATTACTAACTGAGCTAACAAAAACTTCCTATTACTAACTGAGCTATCTTTTTCAGAGAATGATTGGTTGACATTGTTTGCAGCTTGCATTTTTTTCTTCCATTAGGATGGTGATAATGGAGTCGCTCTCATGGCCGAGTCAAGCAAGGGAAAGTGTGATGTACCTCCTTCCAACTGTAAGATGTTATCATATAATATATCTCAAGCTATTGAATATACTTCTATAAAAGAAATATCTCACGGCTAATTTAGAGTGTCGTAGGACAGTCAGGAAAATGTAATGTCTAGAGAAAAGCAGTAAATGTAACTTGCCTATACAAGTGAAGATTTGTACCGCAATTTCAATCTTGGATAAGCATGCCCACTAACAGCTGATGAAATCTGAACCAAAATATCACAAAATTGATCGTCTTCTTTAAGCCAATTAACATTTGTCAGTGCATCATTAGAAGGACCATTGTACAGCAAACAGGTTGGAGAGTAGAATCAAAAGGTGAGTACTTGAAACAAACAAGTTCATGTAAAATGAAAGACAGGAAACATAGAGCTTTCTTTCCTTTTTACAAGTATGAAATTTAGAACGTACGCATGAAACAATAATGTAACTCTGGAGGATGGAGAAGTGTAAATTTGTAATATGGAGTTATAGACTATATATATATATATATATATATAACTATATGAAAGCACAAAGCTGTGGATGGTTTCTCATATTTTAAAGTGCTTGAACAACCATTTATTCGAGCATTTAAGAAAATAATAACTTCTTGTTGCACATTTTCTGTTATAACATAATTCACAAAGATTTTGTGAAATGAATAGCTCCAAGGGACTTCAGAGAATAAGTCAAACAAAAAGTTTCTTCTGAGTTTTTGTTTGACAGATTTTTATTGAATTTACAATAACACATTCAAAAATGAATTTGCATTAATATATAATAAAATTAACAAAATCATTTTATGCGTGGTACAGTTCTAACTCTACAAATGGTGGAGGGTAAATGAGAGCTTAGAGAAGCTATCCATCTAACTCTGTTTGGTGGTGCATTACGCACCACTGTTGAGGAAGATATCTCTTCCAGATTTACTCAAGTTAAATGACTGCCTACTCATTATATGGTTATACTTTTTTCAAGAAAAGTTATATGAATAATTGTATATTCAGTGCCACATTCGAAACAAGTGTGCAATGAAAATGGCTAGATTGAACTTAAACGTCATATGAAAATATAGAGAGATTAAAACCGAGCATATTAAAAGGGAAAGCATACTATACCTGTGCATTGGTCTCTTGCTCATTCACATATATTCTGCCATGAATATCACATCCCTGTGAATATTAGCCAATGTAGATTATTTATTAGAAACACATGGAATTAGAAGTTTAGAACAAAATTGTAACCCTGATACACCCTAATTATTGTGAACAGGAAAATAATGAATTAACAGCTACACAGTCAATCTGAATTAAATTCTAACATGAAATTCACAATGCACGTCATAATTTAGAAGGGAGGGATTAGTCTACAGCTGCACATGTTGCCTGAGCCATAGGCGCAAAACATGTAATAGTAGGACCATATGCCAGTGCTCCAAAGGGTTGAAATAATTGACCCAATTGCAAATACTTGCAAATAAATGATTATAAAAATATATAGAAGATTAGAATATCCAAGCATCTGCTCACCATTCTTGGAGCATAATTGTAATGAACGAATCATTAGGTCCTCTGTTTCACAGTCCTGGTTTCATGTTATAATGATGCTCCTTGCATCAAAGTTTCAAGTGACTCTATGACTAACAGTTGAACTTTTGATTTCAAGAATTAAGATGGGGCTCGCCATTCTATTTCTGGCCATTCTAATGTCCTCACATCAAATCCAAGTCACCTCCATGGTTGTTTTGTGCAAGTAGAGTTAGTCACCCTAACAAGCTTTTTTGGGGCACGCGGCACGCCTACTTCTTTACTATCATCTTGCAAGGTGGCACTAATCAAAATTGTGTCCATTTACTGGTGTAGATGATAACTGAAGTCTAGTTGAAGTGTTGAACATCATCTTGGTTATTTCCTAATTTGTCATGTATATTCATAACATGAACTACTAATTGCAAGTTCTATTAACACTTGAATGATCAAACATGTTGAGCAAAGAGGTAATTAAGTATCTTATTAGACAACACACCCACTTAGCTGGTTCTTTAGAAATCTTGGAGAGCATAACAAACAGTGGTGAGAAGCTCCAAATTGTCTATATGAAAGTTTGTCCTTGTGTCATAATTATGCTTAGAAAGGGGTTTTTTTTTATGGTGATACAATTGGCTAACAAATGAACTGATAACCAACAATGCCTCTAATTGCTCTCTATAGTGATGGTTAGCCATCATTAGATTTTAAGGAGATCACAACAACATCGCATTTGGAATGTGGTTGATGGGAAGCTGAAAAAATGTTTTCATCAATAACAACTTAAAACTACCCACAAAAAACACAATACCCACCAAGAACAATATTTCAAGAAATTATATGCATGGTTAGGTACAATATGTTAACTTACTGGTGCTTCTTAACATGCATGTCTATGTACCATTAATGTGTTAAATGAGACTTAAAAATGAAAAATAGTTTATGCAAAGTATGATTCTCCGCAAGTACATATTATTCTACATTGCGCAAGTTATCAATAAAAAAGAATGTTTAGCGGACATGTCCTCTATTTGTTCTATAGTTGTTTTCTTCTTTATTTGACCAAAAGATAGGGATGCTAATCTAGGGTTTTTCAATGCGATTTGTGTAGTTTCTTTTCTTTTCTTTATTAGTTCTATCGCTGATTTCTTAAGGATATTTAGAATTTCGGATGCAATTTGGTGGATTTCTGAATTTTCAAAGTTGTGAATCACAACATTTGGTTGATGTTTTGTTTCTTTCTTTCGAGACAATCTCTGGCCTATGTATTTTTATCTATTGAGTTTTCAATGAATAGATTAATGTTACTCAACTTTAATGAAAATCGCCAATGAAAAAAAATGGTAGGAAGGAAAAAAAATTTGAATATAGATGTACACATTTAGGAGAGAATATTTTTAATTACAAAAATCTTTTTCCATAGTATTATTATCAAAACTCTCCACCAGATGTTCTACCTGTTGCATAGCAATGAGGAGAATTGAGCATCCATATCACAAGGAAATTCAATCTAAAACCCTAGATTACTTGAAAAATCTAAATTTTTTTCAAAATCAGAGACCATCACAGTAGAAATCATCACAATAGAACAAGAGCAGATCGACCTGAAATTACAGCAAAAAAGAAAAAAGAAAATAAACAAATCATAAACCCTAAAACCCCTAATTTCTTTCCCTCTATTTTAGTTGGTTTTACTGGATTAGAGATTAGGGTTTAGCATTAGGGATAATGGGGTGGGGGATTATGCATAAGATTGAAAAAATCGCGTTTAATTTGAGTGGAGGTTAAAACGAATGTCAGATTGAACCATAGAATCAATAATTAACAATTTCTACAAAACTTGTTGTAGGCGGTGAAAACACGACACCCACTTAGATTGAGATGAACTTTGTAGATCAGGGAATACTGAACGCCAAGAACCTGAAAATGAGAAGGAAAACGGCTTAGGTTAGAGCCCCTAGCTGCTGTGAGCCGAAGGCGCTCCGATGCCTGAGTTAGCTCTAAAAAAACTAAGCAGGAGGAGGAAGAAAGAAAGGAGACTAAGAGACGATGTGGTGTGTATTGTGTGTTGCGTACCTCCATGGGGCTGATCCCACATGTGTATATGTAGACATTCCTCATTCATTTCCTCTATGAGTGGAGGTAGGTGGGGTGAGGTCCCATTGATCCTTACCCTGACATTCGGCGATAGGTAAAAAGGGAACATCCCATCCAAACCTTCCATGTCTTCAGTTAGTTGATGTTAAGGGATGATAAAGTTAACTTCTTATCGCCATAAATGAGCAATCCTATCGTCATAAATGAATGCTTCTATCTGTCAGGGCGCGCCGTACTTCTCAGAGGAAGGTGACGGCCCAGGCTGGCCGCGCTAGAGCAGTGATGAGCTAGCACTCATGCCGAGCTGCCGAGCTGCCCACTGAGCTGGCACTCCTAGCCGAGCTACCATGCTGTAGGGCGAGCCTCTCGGGCCCGGCGCTCCTCACCGAGCCGCCAAACTGCTGGGCTATGCTTTATCGAGATCGAGGTGAGGGTCGGCGTATCACCATGGTTCTTAATCTCGTCATTGCGGTGTTTTTCCCACACAATTGTCCCCTAGCTTTCAGCCTATGAAGGTCTGCGAACCTGCGGAGGTCGAAAGCTAAGTGACTTTAGCTGGTGTCCCTTCCGCGCCTGAGAGATGGCTATCGAAGTGTGGGAAGGGGTTACCGAGATGGAGGAATTTTGGATCAGAAGGGTCCCTCTTGAGCCTGATGACCGTTGCTGACGTGTGGTCTTTATTAAGATGTCTTTTCGTTTATCCAAGGCAATTAATAGTCCTCAGAAATTGAGCTGGCGGTGACACGTGTCGTCGCTTCGATAATCACGCAATTGCTTCGAAAAGACAGTAAGGCTGCGCGACGCTACGTTAGGGCTGCTTAAGGCGTTGTCTCATTAAAGACGCTTCTCAAAAGCCGAAACGGCGTCTCTAATCCTTATAAATTAGGGCTTCTTCTTCATCTTTTACTTTCTTCTTCTTCTACGCTGTGAAATCCCTGTTGCGTGTTGCTGAAGAACTTCTGTCTCCTGCTAGTTGCCAGCACTTTCATCTGCGCAATCCTTCTCGTAGGGTTTCTTCCTGCCTTTCTCCTTTCCTTTCTTCTAGGTAATTTTTAGTCTGGGTAGGGAATGGGGGTTTACAGGCATTTGGTAGAAAACCCAGCATCCTTGAGCCTTTTCAAGGGCATGTACAACATCCCTGCAAATGTAGAGGTGAGACCCGACACCTTTGACGATGGCTTCGTCATGGACGATGGCTGGATGCCATTCTGGCTTGTCACCATCGTGGAAGCAGGGGTCCGGTTTCCCCTGCATCCACTCCTCAGAAACTGTCTAGAGCAATGGAACCTTAACCCCTGCCAGCTGCTCCCTAATGGCTATAAGATCATTATGGGGGCAGTGCGGCTGAACGAAATTTTGTGGATAAACCTTAGTATCCCGGACATAGAGGAGACATACGACCTCTGCAAGTCCGCAGAAGGGAACACCCACTATCTCCAGCTGAGGGCTCGCCGGGCTGGCTTTGTAACCGCCCTGGAGGACTCCAACAAGTATGCGGGCAACGACCGAGTGTTCGTCAAGGGAGCATGGGAGTTCGGCGAAGCAGAGTCCAGCACCGCGGTCCGGGTTCCTCGAAACATAGGAACTCCTCCAAGTAAAGGCCAAAGTCCTTCCGGTTTGCAGTCTTTACTATTTTCTTTTGTGCCTGACTAACACAACCTTCTGTTTATGCAGATTTTCGCCAAAGGAGGGAGTTTGCCAGGAAAAACCGCTGGAGGGTGAACACTGATTAGCACGAGAAGGTGAGGACCTATTGCGGTCACAATTGTCGTGCTGCTTGGTCACTTCTGGGGTATACGTCCCACTACAAATCCTTCAACCCTTAGAGGAGAGTGTCCGGGATAGACTCTGTGCTACATGGGGAAGGCGCCAGCCCAGAGCCAGCGACGACCGCGGTCCCCAGCTCAAAAGAAGTGACAGTCATGATCCACACTGGGCGTCTGGTCGAGTCCGAAGACCGGGCTTCAGCTCCACTCCCAAACCCAGATCCTGTCGGGGCCTTGGCAACCGAGGCCGGGCCTTCACGGCGGAGGAACTTCGTAGCACCTTCCAGCGCATCTTCGAGCTCGGATTCTTCAAGCTCGGCATCTTCCAGCTCGAAAGAGGAGGAAGAGGAAGAGATGCTGCGTCATCGTCGCCCACGCTATGCGGCAGAGGACTTATCAGCCGCCGCTTTTGGGGAAGTGAAGGGCGAGGCCCTAGATGCCCCCCAAGCTGCCAGCGACGCCCTGGCCTTGATGCCTTCTGTTGCCACGGCCGAGGCCCCTCTCGCTTCCGCTCCTCCCGTGGTCGAGGTTGCTTCCGTTGCCGCAGCCGAGGCTGGATCAGCTCCGCCCCCAACGGTGATTGTCATTGAGGACTCACCTCCTGGCTCTACCCCAAGGGTAGAAAGTCGAGCCTGCCCTGCGAGAACGCTGAGGAGCGTCGAGCCGAGAAGAGGGCGAGGATCGAGGAGAGGGCGAGGGCCAAGGTCCAACCTGGCTCTTCATCGCCACTGCCCAACGAGGAGACAGTCCCGCCCTCCTCGTCGGTCCCATGGGCACCGGAAATCGAGGACGTGTTGGGGAGGCCGCTGGCAACGACGAACCGTGCGAGGGGCAACCCCCATGTGGTCTTTGCTTTGGGGCGATCCTGTGCCCTCCCTCTGGATGTGTCGAACTGGGAGAGGATGGATGATCCTTCGCTGATGGTCTCGGCGATGCGGCCTGCTGTTGCGGTAAGTAGCTCGCCCAAAATTTTAGTAGCATTCCAGTACTTTCTTCTGACTTCGCTTCTATTTCGCAGGTGATGCAGAAATGCCACATCGGCCTAGGAAGGATGGAAAAGGCGGAGGCCCGGGTAGCCGAGTGGGCGGCTGAGAAAGAGAGGCTGCAGTCCAAAAAGGAGGATTTACGGAGGGCCTTGGAGGCCAAGGGTGGCCTACTAAGCGAGGAGGTGGGCAGGAACGCTTGTCTTGTTGCCGATCTCACTCAGGCTCAGGTCGCGGCGGCGCGGCTAAGGGAGGAAGCGGAGACGGCGGCGGCTCAGAACACTCTCCTCTCTGCTGACCTTGGTGCTGCCCGGGCCTCGCTGGTGCGGCTGGAGAAGGACCTGCTATCCAGCCATGGGTTGAGCACAAGGATGGCCGTTGAAGGGTGGCCTACTAAGCGAGGAGGTGGGCAGGAGCGCTTGTCTTGCTGCCGATCTCACTCAGGCTCAGGTCGCGGCGGCGCGGCTAAGGGAGGAAGCGGAGACGGCGGCGGCTCAGAACACTCTCCTCTCTGCTGACCTTGGTGCTGCCCGGGCCTCGCTGGTGCGGCTGGAGAAGGACCTGCTATCCAGCCATGGGTTGAGCACAAGGATGGCCGTTGAGTGGAATGAGGCCAGGGACCAGTTGGAGGTTGCCCGGAGGGAAAAGGCAGCCGAACTTGAGTCCGCTCCCGCCGAGCTCAAGGAGGAATACTTGGCCGAGCATAACGCTGCCATGGGGGAGGAGGTTAGCAGATTGACAGCGGAATACAAAGCCCAGTTGCCAGGGATCCGGGACCAAGCCTGGGAGCTCGGATGGAAGGCAGCTTTAAAGAAGGCCGGGGTTCCTGGGGATAGCCCTATTTTCAGGAATCCCCCCAGGTTCCCTCGCTTAGACTCGGAGCTCCTGGCCATATCTTCGCCTCTCCTCTCCGGCCCATCTTCTCAAGCCTGGTCGGGGGTGAATGCTACCTTCGAGGTGCCTCCGGAGGCTCCCCAAACGGCCAGTGCTGTGCCTAAAGCATCGTCCGCGCCCGAAGCCATCCAGGCCCCTTTTGAAGTCGCTTCTGAAGCCACCGTCCCTGAAAATAGAGCGGTCATTCCTGAGGCTATCTCGGCCGCTGCCGAAGCCAGCGCGGTAGTAACCGAGACTCTTCCAGAGATTGACTGCAACGTCGAAGCTGCGGTCCTTTGAGCTCCTTCTGTAATCTTCTTTTTATTTCTATACTGTATTCTTCCTAGCCCTTCTGTAATCTTGATTCTTATCAATGAAACAGCGACTCTCTTTGCATTCTTTAGTTTTCCTTCTCTTTGTCTCTGATGAATGGGTGTGTGGATGACGTCTATTTTACCACGTTTTATTTACTAAGTACTTGGTCCGGATAACCGAACTCTTCGTAGGCCTTTAAAAGTTAAAATTGGATGTCTACCCTTGACCGAGATTTAGTTTATGAACTGTGGTCCCAATCAGCATCCATAACCCTTGAGAGCGGAAGCTGCCAGAACTCGAGGTGTCCTTGAGCCCCGAAGTCAGTGTTCTTGGACATTTTTGGCTTTACCGCCGTAGCTGGTGCTGGGACCGAGCTAGGACGGCTGGCACTCTGACTGAGCTGCAGAGCCGGGGGTGGTGCTGTCACCGAGCCCTGATGAAACTGGCTTTGCCGCCATAGCTGGTGCTAGCACCGAGCTAGGGGCAGTTGGCACTCTGGCTGAGCTGCCGAGCCGGGGGTGGTACTGTCACTGAGCCCTGATGAAACTGGCTTTGCCGCCATAGTTGGTGCTGGCACCGAGCTAGGGGCGATTGGCACTCTGGCTAAGCTGCCGAGCCGGAGGTGGTGCTGTCACCGAGCCCTGATGAAACTGGCTTTGCCGCCGTAGCTGGTGCTAGCACCGAGCTAGGGGCGGTTGGCACTCTAGCTGAGCTGCCGAGCCGGGGGTGGTGCTGTCACCGAACCTTGAGGAAGCTGGTACTACGGCCAAGCTGGGGGGTGGTGCTGTCACCGAACCCTGAGGAAGTTGGCACTGCTGCCGAGCTGGGGGGTGGTGCTATCACCGAACCCTGAGGAAGCTGGCACTGCTGCCGAGCTGGGGGGTGCTGCTGTCACCGGACCCTGAGGAAGCTGGTATTGCTGCCGAGCTGCATAACTTGGAAGCTTGAAAGAGATCTGCTCAAGAATGTTCCTTTTTATTGTTGTTTGAACCCTTGAATACATGTTTTCAGAAGTAGAACTTTTTGAGATGCATTGTGTTCCATGATCGCGGCAGCTCCTTGCCTTCCATGTCCTCGAGCCTGTACGCGGCCCTTCCCACTGCTGATAGCACTTTAAATGGCCCCTGCCAGTTGGGTGCCAATTTCCCTTCATTAGGATTTCGATCGCCAGGAAGCGTTTTCTTTAGGACTAGTTCTCCCACTGCGAATCTTCTCGCTTTGACCTTCTGGTTGTATCCACTGGCCAACTGCTATTGATAGGCAGCCAGGCGGATAGCTGCTGTCTCTCTTCGTTCTTCCGCGAAATCCAGCTCTCGATCTACATTCAAGTCGTTCAGCCCCTGGTCACAGAGTTCCGACCTCAAGGTCGGGAGGCCGACCTCAAGGGGAATGACTGCTTCCATGCCGTAGGTAAGGGAGAATGGTGTAGCCGAGGTGGAGCGCCTTGGAGTTGTCCTGTAAGCCCATAGAACACTGGGAAGCTCTTCTACCCATCTCCCCTTGGCTCGGTCGAGTCTCTTCTTGAGTCCGTCATGGATCACTTTGTTTGAGATCTCAGCCTGGCCATTGCTTTGTGGGTATGCCGGGGTGGAGTAGACGTTTCGGATGCCGTACTCCTGGCCGAAGCTCTTGAAGAAGTTGGAATCAAACTGGGTCCCATTGTCGGAGATGAGAGTTCGAGGGATTCCAAATCTCGTGATGATGTTCTTCCATACAAAGTTCTTTTTGTCTTGCTCGGTGATGGAGGACAGAGGCTCCGCTTCGACCCACTTTGTGAAGTAGTCTGTAGCTACTATCAGCCACCTTTTGTTCTCTAGAGTTCGGTGTAGCGGACCAACGATGTCCAGACCCCACTGAGCGAAGGCCACGGGCTGGATAGAGGGCTTAGGTCCTACACTGGCTGGTGGAGAGAGTGTGAGAACTTCTGGCACTTTTCGCATTTTCTGGCATAGACTTGGGCATCCTTCTGCATGTACGGCCACCAGTATCCTTGGCTGATTGCTCAATAGGCAAACGACCGACCTCCGATGTGGCTGCCGCAAATCCCTTCATGAATTTTGTATGGGAAATCGTCGACTTTGCTTGGGTGGACGCACTGGAGGTAGGGTCCGATGAACGACTTCCTATAGAGCCTGCCATCTGGGGAAAGCCAAAACCGGGCTGCTTTCAGCCTAATCTTCTGTGTTTTCGTCCTGTCTTCGGGCAGTAGGTCGTCCTTCAAGTAGGCGATGACCGGATCCATCCAGCTCGGACCGAGGTCCATGCACATGAGTTGCCGAGGTCGCTGCAGTTCGATGCTGGGCTCGCGTAGCGTCTCCACTTCAACAGTTCTTCAATTACCGGCCTCGACTGCTGAGGCGAGGCTAGCAAGGGCGTCGGCATAGGAATTTGACTCTCTGCCGACCTGTCGGATCTCAGCCCTTTCGAACTGGGAGAGAAGTTCCTTCGTGTGAGCTAAGTAGGCCGCCATTTTATTGTCCCGAGCCTGGTAGTCTCCGCTGAGCTGGTTTGTTACCAATTGGGAATCACTGAAAACCACAATGTGTCGAGCTTCCAAGATTTTGACACTGTTTAGTCCAGCGATGAGTGCTTCGTACTCGGCCTCATTATTGGATGCCTTAAAGCCGAATGTTAGAGCTTGCTCAATGACAAGGCCCTCCGGAGACTGGAGGACTATGCCAGCGCCAGCCCTATTGGACGTTAAGGATCCATCGGCGAAGACTTTCCAGGACTGCTCTTACTCTATCTCGGTTGCTGCCTCTGTATCCTTATTGCCCCCCAGTTCAATGTCGAGCAGGGTCGGCGCCGAACTCTGAGAAGTGAATTCAACAATGAAGTCTGCTAAGACTTGGGCTTTGATGGCCATTCTGGATTGATACTTGATATCGTATTGCCCCAGTTCGACAGCCCATTTGGAGATTCGACCGGAGAAGTCTGCCTTCCGGAAGATAGCCTTTAGTGGGTGCTTGGTCACGACCACGATAATGAAGGTTTGGAAGTAATGGGAGAGCTTTCGCGAGACGCTGACAAACGCCAAGGCAAGCTTTTCGAGTTGTAAATACCGGGTCTTGGCGTCGAGCAGGATCTTGCTTGTGTAATAGATAGGCCACTGCTGGCTATCTTCTTCTCTGATGAGCACCGAGCTCACTGCGTGGTCTGAGACTGCGAGGTACAAATACAACACTTCGCCATGGGTTGGGGTCGACACTAGCAGAGGTGAAGAGAGGTAGCGCTTGAGCTGTTGCAGAGCCTGATCGTAGTTCGGCGTCCATTGGAATTTTGAGCCTTTGTGTAGGAGCTGGAAAAAAGGCCTGCACTTGTCGGAAGCTCGGCTGATGAAGCGATTGAGCGAGGCAGCCATGCCGGTCAGCCTCTGAACTTGTTTAGCCGAGGTCGGGCTCTGGAGCTCCTAGATCGCCGTGATCTGGTCAGGGTTAGCTTCAATCCCCCTTCTTGTGACCAGGCTCCCCAAGAACTTTCTGGAACCGACACCGAAGGCGCATTTAGACGCATTTAGCTTCAATTGGAACTGGCGGAGGATGCCAAAAATATGGCGGAGGTCGGCCAAGTGGTCCTGCGATTCTCTAGACTTGATGACCATATCGTCGATGTAGACCTCCACTGTCTTCCTGAGCTGCGCCTGAAACATCTTGGTCACTAGCCGCTGGTATGTCGCCCCTGCGTTCTTCAGCCCGAAGGGCATTACCTTATAACAGTAGGTGCCCCGGGGTGTGATGAAGGCTGTCTTCTCTTGGTCAGGTACGAACAGAGGTATCTGGTGGTATCCTCGGTAAACGTTGAGGAAACTCATACGGTCGTGTCCGGCAGTGGCGTCAATGAGCTGGTCGATCTTTGGAAGGGGGAAACTGTCCTTGGGACAGGCTGTATTGAGGTCGGTGAAGTCAACACAGACCCTCCACTTCCCCGTCTTCTTCTTGACCACTACTGTGTTGGCTAGCCACTGCGGATAGTGGACCTCTTTTATCGCTTGCCCTTCGAGCACCTTTTCAACCTCTTCCTTCACGGCCTCAGTTTGTGGGACCCCGGTTCGGCGTGCTTTTTGGATCACGGGCTTATGGTTGGGGTCCACATTCAGCTTGTAGCACATGACTGCTGGGTCGATGCCGAGCATCTCGTAAGGCGTCAACGCAAAAACCTCTTTATTCTCAAGGAGGAGGTCTAGCAGCTGTGTCTTCTCGGGCTCGGGGAGCTAGCTTCCAACTAGGAAAAATCTGTCCGGGTCGGCGAGGTCAATCCTGACCTCGGTGAGGTCCTCGATGCTTTTCTGCGTCGGGGCCCTGCCAACGTTCCCAAGCTCGGCTTCTCTGTCCAGCTCGGCTGCATGGACCTGGGACGATTCGGCTTCTCCAGGCAACACGGCCATCAAGCATTGTCTGGCCATGTGCTGGTAGCCTTTTATAGTGATCACGTCGGTCCAGCCAGACGGGTTCTCTAGGGGGAACTTGAGCTTCTGATGACGGGTGGAGGGCACAGCCTCCATGCCATGCAGCCACATCCTTCCCATTATGACATTATATGGGGAGGGGACGTCGACGACTAGGAAGTCAACCTGCCTGGAGGCGCCTCATACTTGGACTCTGAGGGAGATCTTCCCTTTCGGGTACACCGGTTTCGAGCTGAAGCCGACGAGAGGAGTTCGGGCAGTTTAGAGGTCCTCGTCCTTGAGTTTCAGCTTCTGAAAGCAATCGTAGTACAGGATCTCGGACGAGCTGCCTGGGTCGATAAGGACTCTCTGAGCCAAGAAGTTCTGCATCTTCAAGGTGAGCACTAGATGGTCGTTATGTGGGAGTTTTACGTCCTCTAGATCCCTGTCGGAGAACCATATTCTGGGCCCCTCTGTCTTGGCCTTCTTTGTAGCTGGTTCCAGTGCCGCAGTCAACACCTGCTTCTGATGGGAGGCTCTTCTGGCCTCGGCACGAGCCTGGGAGCTCCCCTTAGGTGGAGGAGCGAGGTGGATGACGTTGATGATGCCCTCTGGCTCGCTATCCTGGCCGCCATCATCTCGACGTGGAGGTCGGCTGCTGTGCCGGCCTTCTTCCTTGACGTAGTTCCTTAGGTGCCCCTCTTTCACAAGGTTCTCGAGGTTGGACTTGAAGCTTTTGCACTCATCAGTTCTGTGCCCGCTCTGCTTGTGATAAGCACAGAACTTGCCCTGGTCCCGGGAGGAGGGGTCACTCTTCATCGGCTGCGGCCACTTGAAGAAGGGCTGCGCCTTTATTTTGTGGAGGAGCTTATAGATGGGCTCCTTGAAGATCGTGTTTACCGCTTTAAAGGTGAAGGCATCGTTTCCGGTCCTCCTGCTGCTTCCCGAGGCTGCAGCTGAGGCGGAGGGGTTCCGTCGACGATCTAAGGACCGGGCCCTATGCCAATCCGGGGACGGGTCTCTGCGGCGATCCTCCCTCCTAGAGGGCCTGTTGTCTCTGTCTCCTTTGGATGGTCGGTCCTTCTGGGAGAGGCCGAAGTTCTCCCGCCCACGGACCTCGTCCTCTTCTGCCCGGATGAACCGGTTTGCCCAGGTCATGAGCTCCTTCATGGTGGCCACGGGGTACATGACCAGCTACGCTCGAAGCTGGATGCCCGGGCGCAGGGCCAGTTGAAAGGATTTCACCGCCATCTCCTCAGAAGCGCACTCGATCTAGCTATAAACAGTCCAGAAGCGACGAGGGAACTGGGTGACGTTCTCGTCCTCTCGCATCCGGAGGGCCATCAGGTCAGCATCGGTCTTTGGGATGACGCGGTGGGCCTGGAACTTCTCCAGGAAGGATGTCCGAAGTAGTCGCCAACTGGAGATGGAGCCTCCAGGGAGTGAGCAGAACCATCGTAGGGGGAGATCTCCCAAACTGGAGGAAAAAACTCGACAGTTTAGGAAGTCGTCATCCCCCCAGACCGACATCCTCTGGATGTAGTGTCGGAGGTGAGCCGCAGGGTCCGAGGTTCCATCATACAGGGTGAACCTCGGGACGTTGAACTTCTCGGGGAGGGAGTACTTTCTGATCTCCCTAGAGAAAGGAGATGCGCCTGTGTCTTCAGCTTCAAAGGCACTACACTGGTCTCGGGCGATACCAGCAGTCTCCATATTCTGGCGAACAGTCTGCTTGACCTGCCGGTCGATCCACTGCTTGAGCTTCTCCTCGTCTTCTGGTATCCTCCGCTGCTTCTTTGGCTCTACATGCTCGTGGCTGCTACTAGAGTCTTCTTCTCTGTGGACCCGATCACGCCTCTAATTATGGAGGACGTGCCTTAGGTCCCGCCCGTGGCCCGGAGGAGCCTGGCTGTGCCTAGGTGGAGGACCCGAGGCATGGCTACGCCCGTGAGGTTGGCTCTGAGCCCCTCTCTTATCCTGGAGCTGCTGTTTGAGCCGCAGGATAAGCTCTTCCTACTCCTAAATGAGGCGGTTTTGAGCTCTGACCTCATCCAGGCGAGGGTCTTCGTCTTCGTCAGGATTGACCTGATGGTGGGACTGAGGTCCGGCCCGTGCTGACTTTTCACGCAGCTTGGTGACTGACTTGTCACCTCGCCTGGCGTGCTCATTGCTATGGTGGGGCTGCTCTGGAGGCATAACATTGTGAAAGGAAGGCATTGTCAATCCCCTAGACTGCTATACCGACTGGACTGTAGGGGACCTTCCTCCTGACCTTCTCTATTGAGGGGGTGGACCTTGTACCAGCACAGGCTACGTGGTTGGTCCCTTGCCCTTGGAGGGTCCTTCACCATTTCTGGTTTTTGGATGCATGGTGTTTGAAAGCTTTTTGTTCAGTGATTCCCACAGACGGCGCCAAACTGTAGGCGGTGAAAACACGACACCCACTTAGATTGAGATGAACTTTGTAGATCAGGGAATACTGAACGCCAAGTACCTTAAAAGGAGAAAGAAAACGGCTTGGGTTAGAGCCCCTGGCTACTGTGAGCCGAAGGCACTCCGATGCCTGAGTTAGCTCTAAAAAAACTAAGCAGGAGGAGGAAGAAAAAGAGGAGACTAAGGGACGATGTGGTGTGTATTGTGTGTTGCGTACCTCCATGGGGCTGATCCCACATGTATATATGTAGACATTCCTTGTTCATTCCCTGTATGAGTGGGGGTAGGTGGGGTGAGGTCCCATCGGTCCTTACCCCGACATTCGGCGGTAGGTAAAAAGGGAACATCCCATCCGAACCTTCCATGCCTTCAGTTAGTTGATGTTAAGGGATGATAAAGCTAACTTCTTATCGCCATAAATGAGCAATCCTATCATCATAAATGAATGCTCCTATCTGTCAGGGCGCGCCGTACTTCTCAGAGGAAGGTGACGGCCCACGCTGGCCGCGCTGGAGCAGTGATGAGCTAGCACTCATGCCGAGCTGCCTGCTGAGCTGGCACTCCTAGCCGAGCTGCCGTGCTGCAGGGCGAGCCTCTCGGGTCTGGCGCTCCTCATCGAGCCGTTGAACTGCTGGGCTGTGCTTTATCGAGATCGAGGTGAGGGTCGATGTATCACCGTGGTTCTTAATCTCCTCATTGCGGTGTTTTTCCCACACACTTGTCACACCCCATTATCAGAGGAGAACTCTGAGTTTATGTTTCAGAATTTATTAACTTCATGTAAAGTATAAATATGAATTACCTCTTCTAAATTGAAGTGATTACTGCCAAGGCCCAAATACAAGCAATCAAGATGATTCAGCATATTCAATTTATAAACAGCAGTCAACATACACTGTATGAGGGGGAAAATGACACAGGAAACAAAATAGAGACATGAAAAGGAGAGGGCAGAGGAGGTGGACGGAGAAGAGAAGAGAAAGAAAAAGGGAGAAGAAGGACCTGCAGCCGAGAAAAGAGACGACTTCGGCGATCGATGGGTCGAGCTCCGGCGGTCGATTGACGAGATAGGGCAAAGTAGTGAAAATGGTTTCCTAACAAAAAAAAAGAGAAAG
This sequence comes from Persea americana, assembly GCA_029852735.1. NCBI lineage: Eukaryota > Viridiplantae > Streptophyta > Magnoliopsida > Laurales > Lauraceae > Persea > Persea americana. The sequence continues at coordinate 10,901,074 of CM056820.1, read as the reverse complement.
GGAGATGGAAGATGGAGATTGGTGAGAGAGAGAGACGTGAAGAGAAATTCTTTTCTAGCGAGCTTTGAGAAACAATCGAGAGAGAGGAAGAGAGGAAGGGAAGAGTCCAGTTCCTTTGTGTAAGTGGGCCTACGCAGTGGTGTCTGAAAATCTGCCCTCCATTTGGCACACATGTAGCTAAGTGGGCCTCAAAATGGACGTGTAGATGAGAGGAATCGGGAGGAAGATAAGGCTCTCCATTTGTCACATGCAGGAGTATAGAGTCGACGACAAACTGCTGCTTTTATTATATGGTAAGGAAACCGCCTTTGGCTGATGGGCTTTTTGGGTCCATTGATATCTCCAAGTGTGTATTGGGGCCTAATTTGGCAATGAAGCCCCACCAAATCTTAAGTCCACCTGCTAATGACCCATCGGCCTGTCTTATTCGGCAACTTAATGCATTGTGGAGCCTACCCTTGATTGATCCAAGATTTTCATATTACAAAGTCATAGAAAAGGACTAAGTCTGATAATATTTGATTGTTTCTCCATTCCCCCAAAAAAAAATCATTTTCATACGGCATGGAAAAGTAATTCTGACTTTTTAATAATAGGGTTTTAGGCGAAGTTGAATAGTTCTAGATCAAATTCTTCCCCCTTTTGCATATATATATAAAAGCACCACATAATTCGAGAAAAAACTACGCTTGCAAAAGACTAAATCTAAGATTTTCATATTGGACATGGACATGGACATGGAGAGGACTTAATTGTGTGAGATTAAGTAATTTGTTCTGCAAAAAATTATTTTCATGCAACTATGGAGAAGCAATTTCAGTATTTTAAGAATGGGATTTCCAAAAAATCTAAAAGGATTTAGATCAAATTCTCTCCTTTTGTATAGAAAAGCACCACATAAATTAAGAAAAAGTTGAAGGCTTTTCCACAACATACAAATGTCCCTAGGAAGGCAGTCCTTCAAATTTTACTTAGGTGACATCTGTGTAACTTTTTGCAGAAAACTGATTACAACTTACAAGGACTTCCACATTTCATCCATGGTAGAATAGCGATTCCAACTCCCTAAGTAAGATTTTCATCAACATTATAAAAATTTTAGTTACTTTTTGGTACTGCACAAACATGTCCTAATTAAAGAAATGTGCCAAACTGCCCATGACAGAATGGGCTTATAGAACTAAACCAGTTGGCTGTGGAATGTCTAATTAGGAAAAGATAAAGTAGGCAAATGGCCCATGGGCTGTTAGGGTTTGGCCCATTAACTAAAAAATGTGAAAGTGGAACCAGTGGCACTGGCGCCCACAAATTTAATGCGTCCACAGGCTACAAACACGGGCAAGAGGCTTTCAAATTAGGAAAAGTAGATTGTGGAAAGAGCAAAACCACCCACCATGGACTTGTTTTTTCGGTAGTTGAACGATGAAACCAAAGGCCGTGACTGGCATGGCTTGTTAGGTTGGCAGGTGGGTTGGCGCCATCTCACCCTCTCAGCACCCGAGTTGTGACCGTGACCGCCTTCTACCGACAGATGTCAATGGACCTCCGATTACTCCAAGTCCGGGTATCGACCTGAATGATAGTCGGGTTGGATCCAGGTCCAAGTTATATGTATAGAACTAGGGTGCTACTTAAGAAGTCCATGCTCGATCGGTATTATAAGTTAGCCCAGGCCAGGGCTAAATTACATGTGTGTGACTCTATGCATTAGCCGGATTCAGAATTCTCAATGAGAGCCTAAGTCCAAGACCAAGCCCAAGCGAGTTTTTAATATATTCTACATTTTTTATGTATATATTGAAACAAAATTAGTTGATCCATTATATTTAGATAAGGTATTAATGATAATGATGACGGTAGTGATGATAATTCTATATATGTAACGTATATAGTGTCATGATCTTTTAGGCTAAGAGCATTAGCCAATGTGTGGTATTGTAAGTTTATCATTCAGCAAATTTTATGTCCTTTTTATCATTGCCTTCTTTTTCCATATACTAGCCCACACAAAATAAATTCAATCTCTTCACGAGCACACAAGAAAACACCTCCACCCCAAACCTTAATATTTAAATCTTTGAATCAACTACATACTTTGTGTACTCCTAAACCACATCAAAGCCATCTACCCTGCCTGCCTTCATTCCCATACATCTAACATTGCTTGTATTCTTGCATACCTTGGTTCACAATATCTTCTAACTTCCTTTGACCACGTACCTTCCTTGTCGTCTATCTATCAGCATCACTTAAAAGAATATATCTTATAATTTACGTTTGCATGGAATATTTATAATGTCATCATCACCATGATCAAGAAGCTATGCTCCATATCCAGATCTACCCAAACTAAAGTCCATCAAACCTAATAATTTAACCCTACGTAAGAAATTCAAATAAAATAGCATGGTACGAAGGGTCGAGCTTGGCCAATTAAAGCTAATGACCCATCTTTTAATTTTTTGTTGTTGTTATCAGTTTATAACCATTAAAATAACTTTTATTCAAGTCGTAGCTCGAAAGATAAATGGGTATTCAATTCTCTGATTATTCAAAAGTTTTGATCCATAAAAAATTGAACTTTATATTTATTTTATGTTCGGATTCATAAATTAGTCATCCCAATTGATAAAACAGTTTGAATTTCGGATCCGACCCATTGACCCGGAAGTTCAAATGGGCAATTTGGTCATTTTGAATGCAAACAAAGCGAATCACGGAAGTGGTTGATAAAAAGGAAATTGTATAAATTATGTCGGTTGTGGGGCCCAGTGCATGAACCTTCTGGCCATCGTTGTTGACCGGATGTCCAGATTCGGAGCACCGCACACGTGTCGGTTGGAGGATTCTCTGTGCCGACACGTCTCTGTGCCGACACGTAGGCATTCGCTGGAGTCCACGTCCTTTTATGTGGATAAAGCTGGGAATGCTTTTGTCCGCTCCGGCTTTTCCTCGGGAATGTCCGGTACCTCGCAGGAGTATCTAAAAAAGAAGTGCGCCACTTTCTCATACACGTGCCAGTTTTGCATGCGTGGAAGATGTTGAGGGAGGCTCATTGGATGCTGATATTGTATTCTCAAACGCCATCTATGAGGTGGACTTGATTAATGCCATTGTTACAAAATGGGTGTTTGGCTTTAATCATATGATCATCATGTAAGCCTCATGTCAGCAATTTAACCTAATTTGGAGTGGCTCGGTGACTTTGGAATTTCTATTCAATTATATATTAAATATTAAGCAAACAAACTGACCGTTCCCAATAAGTCTTATTTGGTTGACAGCATTTTTTATAAGAACCACTCTTGTTGGGAATTCCAAACAAAAGTGCAATGGTTGTTTATAAGAATTCTGATTCCTTAATTGATTGGATTTATAGGTGAGAACTAGTGAAGCCCTTCATGTGCAAGGCACGTGCTGTTCAAACATATATATAAAGAAAATTACAACTCACAATACTATTTATTTTATTACAAATGAGCAAATCCGTATTGCTCGATTGAAATACTTTTAAGCATTTCCACTAAATAAGATATCGATAAAAATATAAATGAGTGACAGCAGATATTTGCTCTTGTTTTGGAAGTGGTTCCCGTTCTATAGTTTCTTCTCGACTTTAATCTCCTCCCATCATTTTTTCTTTCTTTTTGACAAAAAAAGATAACATAAAATTATATTGGAAACAAGCATTAAAAATAGAAGTAAACAAAGCATTAAAAATAGAAGTAAACAAAGCTTAGTTATGGAAACATAATTTTAAGTTAACTCCAGAGATTTAGGGAGGAGATTTGAGAGGAGTAGTGGCCCACATCAAAGCAAAAGCTGTGTATATTTTTTTCAAAGTAATTCTTTGAAAGGAGAACTCCCTCCCTGCTGACATGGTACCCCTTGTGCACCCCTCTCCTATTGCTTTAATATATAAGGGGTCATATTATGTCTAGAACACACCAGAAATCATTGAAAGCAATACATGGCAAGTGGAAATAGTCCTTTCAAAGTGTGATATATGAGATGTTTGATTGATCTCAATGTTGGTTTTAGAACATAGTTAAAGACCTCAAATGTACCAGAGAAAAAACATTTTTGCTGCTGGCTTGATATTGAGTTTCTCCTGAAGAGTGGACTGTGACCTCCATTGTAGATGGCGGAGAGGAGGTTGAAGGCGGGTGGAGGCTTGGATGAAGCGGAGGGTGAGATGGGGTGAGAGGGTGTGTTGTTTTAGAGTTGCGTGAGGCCATGATCATGATCATTAGGGGGATCTCAGGTAATTGGATGGTGGTGTTTGGAGGTAGAAGCGATCTGAGCTGTTGGATGTTGAGCGGGGTGCTGATGATGGTGATGGTGTAGGAAGTCAACTGTTGCAGGAGGCCTTACCAAAGGGAAACAGTAAAACATGGTCTTGGGTGGTTTTGTCGTTTTGGACATTGGATTGGAGACATGGAGATATTTTCTACTGATATTGGGATTGGGTTCAGTAGCAAGTGATTGTTTAAAGCTAAGTTGCAGGAGAAGGTGGGAAATAAAATGTCTTCTTGGCTAATCTCAATAAATCACTGACTTGTTCTCAGGGGTAAAATGGTCAAAAAATAGAAAAGAAGAGAGAGTGAAAGGAATATCATTACTTATTCTTTTGACTGGGGATATACAAAAAATCCGTCAATCCGATCCGATCCGCGGATTTTGATCCGATCCGAAGGCCGACAGATTGGTGACAGATTGGAAATTATGTAATCCGTTAGCAACGGATCGGTGGCAGATTTCACCCTTAATCCGCGGATTCAATTCGATCCGATCCGTTGTCATTAAATATAAATAAAATATATATATATATATAAAATAAGAAAAAAAAAATGTAAGGAGTCACTAACCTTATAAAGAGAATAGGCATATAACTCTCAACTCATGCCCCTTTAATTCAATGGCTTCAAAATTCATATGTTTTTTCTTCTTTATCTTTCCCTGTAATGTACAGGAACAGATTAAACGGATTAATCCGATCCAATCCGTTCCTCCACGGATCGGATCGGATCAGATTTGAACAGTAACGGATTGGTGACGGATTATAAATCCGTCAATCCGTAGGCAACAGATTGGTGACGGATTTAGCCCAATCCGCACTAATCTGATCCGTGTACACCCCTACTTTTGACCGTCAGTCAAGGTAAAATTGAGGGGTTTTTTTGAGGTTCATAAAAATATTGGGGCCTTTTTGTAAACGAACTCAACAATGAATTAGCAACACTATAAACCTTTTGCATTACATTCGCCTTTTTTTCGTGTGTGTATATATATTTACATTGAATGAATTAACCATTGCTCATTTGTGTTAACCTCAAATAATACACACGGAATGTCAACTTAAAACAACGCGAATTATATCATATGTTCTACGCATATAATTTGCAGAACATATGTTACAAAATTAGTGATAGCTAATTCATACATATGATAGATTTAAAATGGTGTACATCTAGAGCAACAAAAGCATAACATGCACTTGTGCATAGCACATGCATACCACTAATACAACAAAATGGGATCCTATTTAGCACAAAATCCTTTTACAAGTATGGGCTGTATCACAATCAAAATAAAGGACTTCAACCATCACTCGCAGACGACAAATGTGTACTACTTGCAGTATCGCTTTCTTCTATCTCGCAAGTCACTTGGCATGATAGATACAGAATCTAAACAGAGGCCCCCTTTAGAATGGGTGCAATCAATCTGTTTCATGGAAAATCTGATTTCCATGAAAGCATCTGGATCACTGACGATGAATGTGCCCACCTGATACTCTATCCAGCTCCCACGCTTGTGGTTGCCATTAGCATCATCCTGCTCAGGTTCGTCCAAACAGCATTCACAAGACGCTTGCTGACCATCTGAAGTTGATAACTCAAACCGTACAGGCTTTAGATCCCAACCATGAGTGTTGTCAAAGTTGCAGATTCGGCGTCCAAGTCTTTTAGAAAATCTCCCAAGGTGAAGCCTGAATGACAGTGTGTATACACCAGCAGGGAAACGGAACTTCAAGGAACCATCTACTTCAAACCACCATATTTGCTGCAGATAAGCAACCACAGGGAACCTGCTGGTACAGAAAATAAAAACTATAGCTGATACATTTTTAGTCACTAATTTGTTGAAATCATAATGTATAGCTTAATGGGTATTATTAGACCACGGCAAAGCTGAAGAAAGGGGTTTTTCTTTTTTCTTTTAATTTACACTTGCGTAATTGCAATAGCTGTAGAAATTAGAAATTTGGCTTAAAAAATATTAGACATAATAGTTGATAACCTCACGTCATAAGCACCACAAAGGAAGCGCATTGGATACAGAAGTACAGCAAAGAACATTCCACCAATGCTTAATGGGTATTATTAGACCACGGCAAAGCTGAAGAAAGGGTTTTTTTTTTTTAAATTTGCACTAGCATAATTGCAATAGCTGTAGAAATTATAAATTTGGCTTAAAGTATATTAGACGTAATAGTTGATAACCTCATGTCGTAAGCACCACAAAGGAAGCGCATTGGATACAGAAGTACAGCAAAGAACATTCCACCATTGCACCCATCAAACTGATGCCTACAAATTATTGTGTTTCACAAACAATATTCATGTTAAACACAAACATTAACATTCCCGATAGGCATTAGAAGTCAGTAGTTGAATTAAATGATCTTGTTTGATAGTCCTCTAGAGGTAGAGGTAAATACAGGAGTAGGATCCTATAGGCCAAGGGAGGATCACTTCTAGGGATCTAGGCAGTACACATTTATTTATTATTATGAGTACTTTCCATTTCTACTCTTCTTCTTTTTTTTTTTTGTAACGGTAAACTTTATTGCTCAAAAAAGAAAAGGAACAAAAGATTACAAGAAGAAACCCCCAACAAACCAAAAAAATCAACTAAACATCTGTAATTGAAAGGCTGTAGAGGGCTCGAAGGGAAAATTCTCGCAATGGGAATATGTACAAGCAATCCAAGGAAGTCAAGTGAAGTGGCTCACAGGATCGGGAATAACCCAGTCTATGAAAAGACTTGAAAAAAAGAAAGGAATCAAGCAATGAAAGCAACATGAAAGCCGATAACTGAACTAAAAAACGAAAGCAATAAAACTCAGTCCAAAAAAATTATGGCTCCCAAACTCCAAAAATCAATGCCAAGAACACTCCTGTCAGATCACCAGGATCTATCAGGTATAGCACATCTGCAATGAGTTGCAGTTTTAGAAACCCAATGTTACAGCAAGAATGCAATTTCAAGCGATAAGAGCTAACCTGCTTGAATGTACCATAAAACATGTAACACACACAACAATTAAATGATAGCATAGAGGAAGAACAGGGACCAGTAGAATACTAGTATTCTAAGGCACAACAAACAGACACCCAGTGTTTCCTTTTGTAACCGTGAGCATGTTGACGAAACTTTGAATAGCCAAGAACTAAATTCCATAAATGGAATTAGTATCAGAAAATATAACTTGTTGACAAACAAACAAACACATCATCAAGGGTTATAAAAATTTTAAAAAAATTGGTAACAGCTATTTGCTACTGTGCTTATCAGAAATCTTTGGATGGAGCACACTTTTCCTGATCACTAGGAAAAGAACCTCAAGATCTAGGGCGGTCCTCCTGGCGGCTTCATCTCTGAAGCATTCTCAGACCAGATTCATCTATGATCTGATTTGTGGAAACAGATTCGATGCATCCTCTCATAGTAGGCTCTGGCTCCTGCAGCAGTATCTCTGATCTTCAAGTGGGGCCCACATGTACTGAACATCTGCAGCTAGATCATCTACTATGAGTCACCCAGCCCCTCTAATCATTTACAGCATTTATGCAGAGTTTTCGGAGCACTATAGTTTGGCAATTTTACAGAAAGCTTTTCATCACCACCAGCAAGATTCATTGAAAGCTTTTCTATATCAGTGGGTCACTTTTTTTTGTCTTTCATCTATCTGTACTGTTGGATCATGGAAACAGAACCTTTCAGATTGTTTCTTGACAATCTACAGTCACACAGGTGGACACCGGGGCTGGAAATTTCATTCCAGCAATTTCTTGATTTCTCTTCTTTTTTTTTTTTTTTTTGTGGGGAAAAATACCTCGTCTACTATATTAATGTCTCATGTAATTGGGTCAGTTCAAGTTAGGCCTATGAGGAAGATAGTATGAGCCACTAATGTATATCTTGTACATCGAAATATTCCTTAAATCAAGTGATACAATATCAGTATGATTTTGTAAACAAGGAAACAATAGCAATATAAATTAAGGATCGACCACAAGGGGTCAACACACATTGAAAGGCATAATTCCTCTTGTTATTTCTATGATTGATTTGGTATCAGAGCAGAAGTACTAATTTTTGGGTGTTAAGTTTCCAATACCTCTTTTGTTTGAACGGTAAGAGTCACATGGCTTTTACTTGTGTGGTTTTGGCCTCAATCGACTCTTGAATTAACACAGCACGGGTAGAGAAGAATAGCCAACAGGTTACTCTCCAAGCCAAAGGCATAAGAATAGGGATACATAAAGATCGAAATTGTCTTGGTCTGGCACCACAAACACAACCAAGAGAAAACTCTAAGGAGACATTTATTAATCAATAGAACTTGTCCCTAAGGAGGGATTACAATCCTTGATATAGACTCATACCCTAATTCTATTTTAGAAACACTTCTAACTAAAATAAAAGTCAAAAGCAAATAAGATTCTCTACCATAAAACTTTCTAAACAACCTCATGTTTATCCCTAAAATTTAGCTACTAGTAGGAAACAGGAAGAAGACTGCATGAAGCATGATTTGGACGTCACCTTTTGTGGCATTAATGGGCTTGGGCCCATTGGTGAAACTTTTTGGGCTTGTGGCTGGGCCCAATGGACTGGCAGAACTTGGGTCCAGCCTACATGAATCAGAAGGACTTCCCCTATCAACTTCGTCTCTTGGGGATTAGGCTTCTTCTATCCACATCGTCTTCTTCAACAGTCATGCCATCCTTTGTTGTGCTTAGGTTTTCAGAGGGTCAAGCCGGGCCAGGCCCGGGGTTATCCTAACCCTACCCTCAGTATAAGCAGGGCTGAGCCTAGGCAGGCCAAAGCCGTCTGAGGGCCTGCACTACCTAAGCACTTACCCTACCCTCGAGGGCCAGGGCAGGGCTCAGAGCCTCAAAATAAGAAAATCATTTTTTTTTTTACATTGTTACCAAGAATTGAGCATCGACCAAGCATTATCTTGTCTAACCTCAATTGCGAAGGAACCACTACGAAAACATTTGGAGAATATTAGTTGTCTCTAAAAGATTTCTTTTATTGGACAAAATGATACATGCTTTGGTGACTTTGGGTTCTAGACATGTTTTATTTATTTTGTTAAGGAAAATGGTTAAAGAGTCAGATCTATTTCACACAACTCAAGAATTTCCACTATGAAATCATTTCAGCAGTGTCTTATCTTTGAAGATTTTAAACTATTTACATTCACATACACAGGGTTTTAAAAGGTGCGCCCTTCGTAGGCTTCGGTCAATGCAGCCCATGACTTAAAAATTGCAAAAATAAAAAAAAATGCAAGGGGCTTTATCAAATTTCGTGGGCTTCAGTCACACCTTTGGATGCGTTCCCGTGCCCTAAGTCAAGGCAAAAGAGCAACAAAACAAAAAAAAAAAAAAAAAGAGAGAAATGGCAGAAGAAGAAGAAAAGGGAAGAAGAAGAGCTGTTGCTTCTCACGTCCGGCTACAGCTGCTCTTCTCGCGTCCGGCTGTAGCTTCTTCTCACGTCTAGCTGCCGCAGCTCTACACCTTCTGGCTGTCGCTGCTCTTCTCACGGCTGCGCAGGTGCATATGTTTTTTTTTTTCTTTCTGTTGCTGATTTTCTTCACGTCCAGCTACAACTGTTTTTTTTTTTTTTTTTTTTTTTTTTTTTTGCTGCTTCAGCTTTTTCTTTTTTTTTCTGTTGCCGCTGCCTTTTGTCTTTTGTTTTTGCTTCCTTGTTTTTGTTGCCGCTGCCTTCTGTCTTTTCTTTTCTTCTGCTGCTGCTGTTCAATTTTTTCTGCCACTCTGGTCATCTTTTTTTTCCCTTCCACTGTTTTCTTTTTTTATTTTTTTTCTGTTGCTGTTGCTGTTAAATTTTTTCTATTTTTGCCACTGTTTTTTTTTTTTTTTTGCTGCTCATATCATAATGTTGTTGACTGTTAATGCTTCCAAACAGTGTCATGCATGAGAGCACTTGCAACATGTTTCTCTTTCTATGCATTCTTGGAATGTCAAAGGCCAGAAAATTATTCATGTAAGGCAATTGTGATCATCAGATCATGCCTTTGCCTCCTATGGCAATCCATGATGAAACTTTTAAAATATATATATTGCTTTTTGGCATCCTGTTTGGTTATCCCTTTCGTGTGCCTGTTGCTTTTATTTTTATTTTATTTATTTATTTTTTGAATTGTGAGGTAGTAGTAAAAAGGACCCAGCATGGCGGTATGCACATTTGGAAAATCCACAAAATAATAATTGGTTCAAATGTAATTTTTGTGGGAAAATATAAAATGGAGGTGTTTATCGGGTCAAGCAACATCTTGTTGGGGGTTACTGGAATGCTACTGCTTGTCCAAAATGTCCACCTGAAGTTAGAGAAGAGATTAGAGAATACATGACAAAGAAAAAGGTAGAAAAAGAAGAAATGAATATGTTGGCACATTTTGATGAGTTGGAAGATGATGATGATGTTGTAGAGGTCAATGAACGTGGTAAAAGACCTTTGGGTCGGGGTAGTCAAGTCTCTAGTACCCTTTCCACTGCCTCCAAACCTAAAAAGCCAAAGCAAAAAGAGCCTATGGATGTATTCTTCACTCCCAATCCAAATGTTGTTGTGCAAAACTGAAAAGCCCATGAAAAGCAGACAAGAATTGATGAGAATGATCCATATAGAAAAGAATTAAGAGAGCAGGCGGGCATGTCAAAGATTTGCAAGGTGAATTTATGATGCTGAACTTCCTTTGAATGCTGTTAATTATGACAGTTATGGACCAATGATTGAAGCTATTAGGCAAAATGGTCCTCGCATGAAACCACCAACTTACCATGAATTACGCGTTCCTCTTCTTCAAAAAGAGATAGTGCATACAAATAATTTAATGATCACCGGTAGGAATGGGTAAAGAATGGACGTTCTATAATGGTTGATGGGTGGACTGACAAGAAAGGAGGACCTTACTTAATTTTTTAGTGAATTGTCCCAAAGGAACCATGCTAATGTAGCCCAGATTGTCACAGACAATGCTGCAACTAATGTATTGGCAGGTAAGAATCTTCTTTCTTGAAAAAAAGTTATTAGTTAGTAATATTAAAAGAATTAGTTATTTAGAACTTTTTTTTCCTCTTTCTTGGTTTGGTTCTAATAGGAAAGTTTTTGGAGGCAAAGTATCAAAACTTGTACTGGACACCATGTGCTGCCCATTGCTTGGACTTGATGTTGGAAGACATTTTTAAGATACCAACTCTCAAGAGAACACTTGAAAGGGGTATTGCGGTACATGGGTTCATTTATAACCGCCAACTTTGCTAAATATGATAAGGCACTTTACACAATTGAAAGAGTTAATCAAGCTTGCAAAAACTCGATTTGCAGCTGCCTTTCTCACTTTAGCAAGAATTCATCAACAAAAGATAACTTGAGGAAGATGTTCACTTCAGAGAGATGGACAAGAAGCAAATGGGCAAAGGAGCAACTGGGTAAAAGGGCTGGGTAAAAGGGTGCACAAATTATGTTAATGCCTTCATTTTGGAATAGTGTTGTCTATGCCCTTAAGGTATCGGGTCCTCTTCTTCGTGTTCTTAGATTGGTTGATGGTGATAAAAAACCTCCCATGGGATACATTCATGAGGCTATGGATAGGGCTAAAGAAGCTGTTGCAAGTGCTTTTGGTGGAAAGGAAGAAAGGTATAATAATATCTTTGAAATCATTGACCGAAGGTGCGATGTTCAAATGCATCGTCCTTTGCATGCAGCTGGGTATTTTTTGAACCCAGCATTCTTTTATTTAAATCCAAATGTTGAGCAAGATCATGAAGTCATGAGTGTGTTGTATAATTGCATGGCAAAGCCGGTCTCAAAGATTGATGTACAAGAAATCCAAATGTTGAGCAAGATCATGAAGTCATGAGTGTGTTGTATAATTGCATTGCAAAGCTGGTCTCAAAGATTAATGTACAAGATAAGATTGGACAAGAGTTGTCTATTTATATGAAAGTTGAAGGCATATTTGGGATACCTATGGCAATCAGGGCAAGGATGATAAAGTCACCAGGTAAGTTACCATTATATTACAAAATTAGTTTTTTAAAATTATTAGTCAATACATGGTAAAATTTATGCTAATTACTTATAATTAACAGCTGATTGGTGGAGTGCATATGGTTCCAAAACACCAAATTTGCAATGAAAGTTCTTAGGTTGACGTGTAGTTCATCGGGTTGTGAGCAAAATTGGAGTGTATTTGAGCATTTGAGTATTTATCTCAAGTCTAGTGAATTCAAAATATTTTTAATTTATAGATATAATTATATATATTTTAATATTTTTTTAATTGTTGCAGATTCATAGCAAAAAAAGAAATAGGTTGGATCAAAAACGTCTCAATGATTTGGTATTTGTTAAATATAATAGAGCACTGAAACGTCGATATGATATGCGCGACATACTTGATCCCGTTTCTTTGAAGGATATTGATGAAAGCAATGAGTGGTTGCTTGGGAGGATGGATACAAAATTGGATGAAGATGATGAGTTTGTGTTTGATGATGATATTCTCACATGGGGTGAAGTTGCTACAGCTTCTGAAGTTGGAGAAAGTAGTCAAAGAACTAGAGTAACATCAACTTCAAGAGCAACACCAAGAATTTCTAAATCTTCAAATGTTCTTCAATTGGTAGATGAGGAAGATGCAAGTTTCAGATGAGACAGATGAGGAAGACGTGGATGGATATAAATCCAATGACAAGTTCAGATGAGACAGATGAGGAAAACATGGATGGATATAAATCCAATGATGAAGAAAAAGATTATGATTTACTTGGTGTAGATGTTGACGATGACTAAGGTCCTCCTTAGGACCATATGTATTGTTGGTTTGACTTTGGACTTGTATTGGCTTTTGACTGTTTTTTTGCACTTTGAGTGATGGATGCTTTTATAACTATTAGAATTCTTCTAATATTTATTGCCATTTTTTTTATAATTTGTGAATTAATTTCACTTTGCCAATGTTAATTTAAATTATTTATCATTGACAAAATATCTATGTTTTGATCTATCATGTGCGCCTCGCTTCAATGAAGCTCGCGCCTAGCCTTGCGCCTAGGCCCCAGGATACCCTTGGCGCCTCGGTGCGCCTCGGGCCTTTAAAAACACTGCACATACATTTCTCGATTCACATTATTTCCAATTTAACATTGGTTTGATTATTAAGCATTGTTGGATTTCAGTCATAAAAATAAATGCACTTAAAAAATACTATTAGTTTAGACTTTCAAAAATTGAGAGTTATAATTATCTAATGAAAATGATATTTGGATCACCCCGTAAATCCTTAAAGCTTCATGCACATTCAAGCTACCTACATGAATTGGTTGGCATCCCAAGTAACTATAGAGGAAAAGTGTATCCTGATTAGTACAACCCTTTTTTGCACTAACAAGAATATATAAAAATAATACAAAACCCTACATAGGAAGCAATAAAACTAGAAAAAATGGATTAGAAGCAACCGTGCAACACTTAATGCTAATGCATTAAGTACAATACATAACTTAAATAATTAAATATAGATGAAATGAACCAAGTATGTGTATGGATTTTTAGGACATTTAGTAATAGGCAGGTAGGTATGAAATTGCCTTCATACCCCCATTGTATTACTACTAAGTGACTATGATCAGGGAATCTTAGTATATATTTACATAGATATAAATACATATATTATATAAAATAAATAAAAGTAGAAGGGTCAGGGCCAAGGCCAGGGCCAGGATGATCTAGTATTGTCCAAGCCCAACCCTCAAATGTCAGGGCCTACAAAAAATTGTCCAAGTCGAGCCCTAGGGCTGGCTTTTCCTTAGAAACAAAAGCCCTCATTTTTAAGGGATTTTTGCAAACCGGGCCGGGCCCCCTTGTCTCAGGGCCTAAGTGACGAGCATAGTTGTGCTCTAGGGATTTCTCAAGATCTCATCTAGGGCTTCATTTTTGCCACACTACATCTCGATTGTTTCAAGTCGTGCCATTATTTGTTGCTGCCTTCAACAGTAATGGCCCACTTTAGTGTGTCGAAAGGCATCCACGTCAGGATCCTTTTAGTTCCAGTCCTGCATCCACATCTAGATTGTGCCCTTCTAGTTCAACTCAAGGATTTGTCCTAATCAAGGATCTTCACGATCTGCCATCAACTTGCACCAAGGTGGCCTTCGCACCTCCGATTGAGTCTTCCCTTGGTATCTTCAGCTCAATAGTTTCTTTGGACAACAGTCGTGGGCCCCACCTCGTGATCTGAACCACATTAGACCCTCTTAGAGCAGTGTTGCCCCCTCCTCACTGTTATTTTTGGACACTACTCTGGATTTTTCTGCAAACTAAAGGTTGGTGAAATCTGCAATTTATACAGTTTCACTTTGCATATTTTGGATTTTTTTCCCACACAGAGCTCACTTTAACTGTTAGATTGAGCTACCTGCGTCCTTTAAGCAATTTTGCATATTTTTTTATATATCTTCTCTATTGGCTGAAAATTTAAAGACTCCAGCAATCAAATTCAATGGTAAAAAAACATTGTTCCTGGGAATTTCAGTTTTACGATCACGACTTCTATGGCGACGACGATGGTGGTGGGAGTTGGCATTGGCGATCTTTGTGCACGGTATGCCTTCTTCCCATTCCTTCTTCTTTTCTTCTTTATTTTTCCCTCTGTTATGGGGTTTGGGTAGAATTTTTTTTCCTTTGGGATAGGGCATGAAGGGGGGATGGTTTCGGGCATGGTTTAAAAAATTGGCCGAGTCTGAGTCGAGTCTCAGTGGAAAGGACTCGGGTGAGTCCCACAAGTCAGTAGGGAGAATAAAAAACTTAAAAAAGGAAAATGAAAGGGGACAAGACTGAGGAGACAGAATCAAAAAATAGAAAAGGTAGGCGTGGGACAGCTAGAGACCACTTTTGACTTTTCTCTTCTTTATCTCATGAGTCATGTCACCTTTTTGAAGGCAAAAAAAAAAATACCAAAACAAAAGACATGCCTGGGGTTTTTAACTCTCGACAGTGGTGACTGGAGAGAGGAGGGAGGGGGGAGCACTGCTGGAAAAAAAAAAAGTCAGCATGTTGTGTTGTGCTTGTGATGTTGTTGTATGTATGTCATCGTTGTTGTTGCTGTATGCCGTTGCTGGGCTAGACTATTCTTCTTCTCCCTCACCATCTCTTCATCACACCTCCCCCTCTTCCTTCTGGGTTCCCTCGTTCTATTTCCTTTTGGGTTCCCTCTTTTCTATTTCCTAAATAAACCAGTTCTGTATTTTACCCATTTTATGGACCGAACCTGACTCGGCCGAGTCCTGTGCAACTCGCTCAAGTCGGGCGATTGACTCAAACTTGGCCCTAGCCGAGTCTGGTCCGGAGTCCGTAGAGGGTTTTGGAAGTCTGAGATGGATGCGTCTGGGTTTTGGGTTTCAAAAGGTTTGGGTGGGTTTAGCTTGGAAGGAGGTGGGTTTGGATTTTTGGGAAATTTGGGGACTGGTTTGGGTGAGTGATTTTTTGTTTTTTCGGGTTCGAATGGTTTTTTATTTTATCTTTTTAATATTATTTTTTTATTGCAGTTCAGGACAGTGCAATGGTTGGAGATGTAGGGCTTCCGGATTTGGTTGGAGTAAGAGCAAGGCAGGAAGACCAGTAATTAGCAGTAACTATAACCAGAAGCAGTACCAGTACCCAGAACAAGCAAGCAACCCAGATAGCAAGAACGAGATCAACAGCAGTAATTTGATGATGAAGTACAGTTACTAGCAGAATGATGAACAAGAAAGCAATAGCAAGAAAATTGAACAGTAACAACAATACCCAGAAAACGGCAGATGTATCCAGGCAGCAAGAGACCAAAAATGGACAGTAAGATGTGTCCAATATGCTGTTTGAGCCTAGCAAGAAACACTAATAACACTGTAGCAGAAAACAGCCGGACCAAAAAAAAAAAAGCACAAACACAGTGAAGAAGTCATCCCTAGCGTGCAGTGGTTGGATTGCCATGTGGGCCCCAGCAGATGATCAATGGCCAGATCAAAGAGTGGGGATGGAAGGGTGGAGTACTTTCACACCTATTGGAAGTGGTCCCAGGCAGAACAAATCGAAATCCAAAATTCTGGACGGCTGAGATGAAAACAAGTGGATAAAACTGAATTCCCACAAAAAATAGTAGAAGGCCTACCTCTGATGATCCATAAATCTTGAAAAACTCTTCATAAATAAGAAGAGAACCAGGCGACCAAGATGGGCTGCTTCCGCTGATATGGTGATGATGATCACAGGTGGGCCACGTCCGATCTAAGATGATCAGGGTTGATCACAGAGGATCAGGTGGCAGAATTTGGTTTCTGAATGGCTTCCAGATCTGAGATGATCAGGAAGATGACTAGCAGGATCCACAAAAACCTCGGATCTTGAAGAAGAAAAATAACTGGAGTACTAGCTCTGATACCATGACATTTTGAGAGAGGGAAACATAACACATCAGTTGGCTCAATAATGTCCCTTTGAGGGGTACACTGTTGTTCATACATGTAGGGGCTCAATGCCCTAATTACAATCAATTAAGTATCTCAGATCCTAAACTGTAGCAACAACTAAGTATTATCCTTTGACTAAGTACAATACAATAAATGGGCTTTGACTAAGTACAATACAATAAATGGGCCTTGGGCTTGGATTGACAGAATGGCCACAAGTTATGGCTAGGGTAGGGATTTTGGACGGAAGTTGTGGGGAATGGATCGAATGGGAATGGATAATGGATGGATTGATGGATCACGCCAATCAATCGCGATGATCGTTCGACTCTCATACCATACTGATGCAGACCCTAGAGTTAGGGCTTCCGTAGAGTGCCGAAGCACAATATTGGTGCAAAAGCACGTATCTGCATACAGTTCAATGAGTCTCTGCAGAGCCTAAACGAGGAATTACTTCAATGGGAAAACCCAATTTTCTTACTAAACTCTAAAATTCCAGCTTCTACAAAGTGCTATAGAAATAGGAAAACATAACTTAGGCCCTAAGAAAACTAATAAAAATAGTAAACTAAGTAAACCTATCCTAATTACAACTCTTTAAACAAAATTAGGAAACTAATGGCATGTAATAAAAAAAAAACCTAAATTAACTTGGGCCCTACACATGTGACCTAAGGTTTATCCTACATAAATAAATAAATAAAGAGGGGCTTATCCATTATCGATGATGGAGAGATGAGGAGAAAAGGGCAGCGACGATGAGGTTCAAAACGATGGGAAAAGAAGGGATGAAGGCAACGTTCGTGAGCCTGCCGGAGCAGTGGAGGTGATGGCGAGTTGAGACGGTGGTGACGAGGTGCTGATGATATAGTTGTGATGATGCTCTGGCGAACTCGAGGTTGGCAGAGAAGGTTCCAGCCTTAGGCGATGGTGCCAGGTAATTTTCGAAACTCAATATTCTTTTCGGTCGCCCTTTTTTTTATAAGGGGTGAAGGATGGATTTGGACGGTAGGAATTAGGCTCGACGAGCAAGATGAGTTTGGAAAGTTTTGGATTTTGCAGTGGGCCTTGATTTGGGGTTTGGAAGGGATTGATGTTTTCTTTTTAAGTCGACAGAGGATTTCGGATGATTTTGGGTTCAGTTGGGTTGTGGGGGTTGTGTTTGGGTCTAACGGGAAAGAATGAGCAATTGGATAAGGATGGAAGAGGGTGTTGTTTCATAGGATTCGGCTGCGTTTGAGTGGGTTTAGGATAGGCTAGGGCCTTTCCGGAAGTTGGGAGGTTCAAGAAATTGGGGAATTGGGTGTTTTGGGCTTTGGTGGCTTCTGGTTAGGTTCAGCAATGAGGAAAGGGGTTGGGGCTTTGGTCGAAGGTGGTTTTGAGGTCAGATGAAAAGGTGGTTTTCGAATGGTGGTGTTTTCGGCGGGATGTTTTCTTTTTTTCTTTTGGTAATAAGGGGAGACGCAGGGGATTATGAGGCTCAGGTGCAGTGGGGATAGGCGGGGATGGTATTGTTAAAGTGTCATCAGGAAATGAGGCCAATGGACTCAAATGGACTTACAAACCCAAGATCAATTCGAATGGGCGTTTATAAAAGCATAAAGCTTGTTTTAGTTGTGAAGGGGTATGCTTAAGTTCCAGGTAGTGATTTCTTTGAGACATTTCTCCTGATCCTAGAATTTACTATATTATAACTTTCTTAGTTGTGGCACCGGCCCCCCAAAAAAGTCAAGTTTTTTTTTGTCCGGTCGGCTTTTTAAATGAGGAATTGCAAGACAAAGTGACTGTAGAGCAACCCCAAGGGTTTATAATTAAAGGGTTGGAAAATAGAGTGTACAAATTAGAAAAAGAATTGTATGGGCTCAAGCAAGCTCCAACGACTTGATCATTGAAGAGTTCCAGATGTCGATGCCCAGACCCTATGCCGTCAAAGGGCTGAAGAGCTGGTTGCTTAATTTCTTGGACTGCACTTATCATGTTGCAAGAGACTACTGGCGGTTCTTTTTCTTTCCTTTATCCATTTGTTTCTTACCCTAAGCAAGGTGGCCTTGGACTGCCTTCTGGCTTCTTGTCTCTTTTGGTGGAATCTGTCATGGCATACTTCGTGAGCAACATGGGTTGTTGCTGACTCCTGGTATTGGACGATGAGAGACTGTGGGACGCCTGTAATTCGTCAAGGTTTTGGAGCATGGTGCTTTAGTTCAGACAAGATTTTGAACTGGCCAATCAGGATTTCTTCCGCTTATCGTTTCTATCAACAGAGATGAGTTTTGAACGCTCCAACTTGGCTCCATGGGAAGGGTCAAGTTGAGAATGGTGTAGACTTGTTGGTTCCCTTGGAGGGGGGAATCCATGTTTGTGTGTACTTCTTTTCCACCGACGCCTGGTGGTATGTTGAAAGTTTCTTGCCATTATTAAGCTTTGAGAGAGGATGGAATCTATTTGCTTTAATAGAAGCCAGCTTCAATAAATCGAATGGCTTCCTTGCCAATCTTTGGCCTAGAGTGGTTTAGGAGACCACGTTCTTATGGCTTGGAGACGACCGAACACTTTAGAAACTTGTGCAAAGGCATTTCATTAGTTGTGCCCCCAGGGTGTTGCGGGCTTTACACTCGAGGGGTTTTGGTGAGTCCTTAGGGTCTAGATGGGTTTTTGGCTTGTATCAGGACCTAAGGAAAGAAAGGTCCTTTTTTTTTTTTTTTTTTTTTTGAATCGTAATGACCTAAGGAAAGTTTACCACTGTTAACCACAATCTCATCAACATACACAAAATAAAAGCAACTTATATGACAATAGCTTACCATGCGCTTGGTTACACCATTTTTATGTTTCCTAAGGCATTATCCTTCTTCCTATATTGTGTTAATCACAAAACAAACTAAGGAACGAATAACCATCGTCGTCATCAAAGACTTTTCCCAACTATATATTGGGGTTGACTACATGAATTCTATTTCTCTATTCCAGTTTATTTTGAGCCAAATCCTCAGAGTTCGCACTTCTTCAGATCTATCATTAGTTCATTACTACATCCATCCATGCCCTCTTAGCCAACCCCTTCTTCTTAGGGGGCCATCAACCTACATAGAGAATTTTTTCCTCAATGCTGGCCTACGTAGGACATGTCCAAACCACCTCAAACAAGTCTCTCTTAGTTCATCATCTATTGATTATACCCTTAAATGCTCTAAAAGGTGTTCAATTCTAATTCTCCATTTCCTAGTTTTGCCATAAATCAATCTCAACATTCTCATACTTGCTACACTTATTTTGTGCATCTTTTACTTCCTAATTGGACAACATTCTGCTCCACAAGTTATAACTAGACTAATTGTTCTATAAAATTTTCTCTTCAATCTTGTCAATATGCACATATCACAAAGCACTGCAAAGGCAAGTCTCTACTTAAACCATCCCTCCTTATCCCATGTTCAACATCTTCCTTAATCTCTCCATCCTTGCTAATTATCGAGCCAAGGGATCAAAATGAATCTATGGTACCTCTTAAGCTTCAATTGTCACAAGAGTTTCAACTATTTGCACATTCCCACTGACATTGCAATTCATATATCCTATTGCAATTCATATATCCTATCTTGTACGACTTATTTTAAAAGCAATTGAATTCTAAAGCCGCCTCCCACTATATATTAAGTTTCGCATTCGCATCATCTCTCGATTCATCCACCAAAATTATATCATCTACAAACAACATGCACCAATACATCACCTCTTGAATATAAGTAGTTAACTTATCCATAGTCAATGCAAAGAGAAAAGGGCTTAAAGTTGACCCTAATGCAAACCTATGGTCAACGAAAACTCAATTGTCTCTTGTCAGACCCCAACCCAGGTTTAGTACTTTTAATCATTGTTTTAGCCGTTTTAGTTTCTAAGTGTAATTAGAGAACGATTAGCTTGGATTTTAGCTAAATTAGAATTTTGAATAGCTTTGGGGAATTTTGAGAGCGTTGAGTCTGTTTTGACCGGGTCCGGGGTGACCTATGTGACGCGTGTTCGTGTAGGAATTTAAC
Organism: Persea americana; assembly: GCA_029852735.1. Classification (NCBI taxonomy): domain Eukaryota; kingdom Viridiplantae; phylum Streptophyta; class Magnoliopsida; order Laurales; family Lauraceae; genus Persea; species Persea americana. The sequence goes on along the minus strand of CM056820.1, from coordinate 10,880,265 downwards.
TTTGATTTAGAAAAATATTGGTTTTGATCTTTTTGGATGTGTTGTTTTGGTCCCTACAACTTTTATGTTCGATCCATTTGAATTCGAATCCCAGAAATAGCGTTTTTCGAGGAAAAAGGGGAAAATGGTCTCTTCACACCAAATATATGCATAATTTTCAATATTTGAAAATCATGAGGAAAATAGACTTTTTGAAAACTAGATTTTTCGTCGATCATTTTTCTTTTCTTTGTCGATCACATCCGGGACCCATAAAAGGGAGTTTTAAGCCCTTGAAGTTTTAGGGCCTTTGGGGCCCACAACTCAACCCACTCTTCTAAACCGTTTACTTCTTCTTCTTCTTCACTCTTCATTTCGATGTTGCAACTGAACCAAAGACTCTCCTCTGCATGTCAAAGAAATCAAGCCCAGGGTGGAAAACAAATCACACCATTCTCTTCTCCTTATCTCTAGCATGCTATTGATATCATTTTCAAAGGATTCCAGCTGCAACCATCTTCTTCTCCGAGCTTCTCTTCTTGTTTGGACCATCTAGAGGTAAGCAATGGCTTCCTCCTTGTAACCGTGAGTTTGTTTGATCCTTTAGAGGTCCTCTATTATGCATGCAAAGAATTTCTAGGAGAACTCCTTTGTTTTCCAAATTTTTGTGGAGTTTTGAGTCGTTTTCATGGGGCTTTTGTGTAGATTGGAGGGAGAGCTGTGTGAAGAGATCTTTGGAGTGATTCGGATCCGTTTTGGGAGCTTGAGGCAAGTGAATAGTTCAGATAATGAGATGCATGCAATTTAATTACTTGATTTCTCACAAATTCTTGAATTTGGCTCCTTCTCTTATTATTATGTTGTTTTCTCTACAATGAGTTTGGTTAAATTTTGAAATATCTTACTTATGATTTGTGTTTATTTCTTACATATGGATTATGTAAATTATGTAAATTTTCTTTCACTATGGATGGATGATTTTCAGATCTTTTCGATGAATTGAAACTCAATTGGCATCAGATTTTTGAATGCTGGAATGAATGGTGACATGGTGGTTGAATGGAGGTTGTTTGTTGTGGAGAAATATGTGTGAAATGGGGCGCATAAATGGTTGAAATGAATGAGGAGAGAGAGTACTAGAAATAACAGAAATCCTGCACTGGGCGAGACAGCTAGTGGGTTGTCCGCTCGAGTGAACAGGGTAGTCGATCGAGCGAACAGGCCACTACCTGCCGAAAGGACGAGAGAAGCTCGTCCGCTCGAGCGAACAGGCCACTGCCTGCCGAAAGGACGAGAGAGAAGCTCGTCCACTCGAGCGAGGGAGCTTCTGGAATGACTCGCTAGAGCGCACCTGATTTCGCTCGAGCGAACCTAGTACTGTCTAGCGAAAATGGGAGACAGAAGCTCGTCCGCACGAGCAAGCTTCTTGCTAGCTCGAGCGAAGGAGTTTCTGGGAGGCTCCACTCGAGCGAACCTTTCGCCGCTCGAACAAACCTGGGCTCTTTCCTACACACTGTTTCGATGTTTTGAGGTGCAGACCTCCCCCTCTAAGGACCTATTGACGTGGGATGATGGGAATTTAAACCCCAAACACTTTGTATTACGGAGATTTTGGGGAATAGGAAGTTTGTTCGATATTTAAATTACCGGGGAAATTATCCAAGCCTCAATACACTTTGTGTCTCAAACGTCGGAGATCTTCAGTGGCACCAAACTCTTTATTCCAAAAAAATCGATGTCAGGATATTAAGTGTGTAATGAGACAACCCTAGGTAAGCCAGTCAACCACTACATATTACATCAATCCAAGCTAGTAGATTTATACATCTCTTTATAAATCGTTTTGAAATAGATTTGAGTGGTTCGCCACATTTGAAATAATCAGTAAAAGTACTCATTTGATTTGTTCGTATTGTTCGTTCGTGCTTTGCTAAGATTAGTTCTTTATCGATTGAAATGTATTTCAATGGTTTGATTGTATCGTTTTGGATTTTTAGTCGGCACCACTAAGCTTGGGTCACTTTGTCGGGCTAATCATCCGGCTTAAGATCCTCGAAAACTTTGCCAACTGTTGTTTGAACCCTTTCTTTGTTTGCTCCGGCCATAGCAACGGTTATTTGTTTGTTTCAGCCATTTTATATGGCAACGGTTATTTGTTTGTTCCAGCCATTTCATATGGCGACGGTTATTGCTACGGCCATTTTAAATGGCGACGGTTTTTGTTTGTGTGCTCTTATTACCTCGGTAATAGGGGAATGTAGCTAAATGTGGATTTCCAATATTTTAATTGTTTCTCAGTCAGTTTGAAATCTTTTAATGTGAATTTCCTTTTCATACAGAAATTGCTTATTTTGATTCTTCTTTATATATGTTTCAATTTTAAATGCATCTCATGATTTTGAATATGATTTGACAAACCTTGTATATCTTGTCTGTTTTATTCACCTACCAGATCGTCGTGTCTGATACTTTTTGTTTGGTGCTAGATAACGAACCCGCTGCCGTTGAGGCGGAGCTTGCGGAGGAGGCGGTAGGACCGCCGATAGAGCACCAGTGGCAGCCAACGATGTCATGTAGACATCAGATTGAGGCATGAGTCTGGATAACATTTTGGGAATTGATGTATTTCTTTTGGGAAACTTTGTTAATAGCCTTTGTTGGCTGTTTATGGGATGTATAACTTAACATACTTTTCTTCGATCCTCACAACTTTAACTTAACTCTGGGTTTATGCTTATGTACATTTATTTCTCCTTTTGATACAAAGCTTGTGTATTTATCTTATGCTTCATTTGATTTTTGTTTTGCTACATGCTTCCGCACATTGTTATTCGCTATGAAATTGTTCGCCAAGTTGTGATGAATCATTAGGAATCCTCACCGCGGAATCCTGTGGGAAAATAGTTAGGGTGTGCGGGCCGAATTTTCTGGCTCGCCACACCGCAGCCCCGGATTTAGGACTTGGTGTTAAGGCCTCGGTCCGAGGACGAGACATCTCTCTACAGGAAGTCCTTGTTAAACAGGCCCAAGGCTCGGCTAATCTATGGGCCCATACATCTCACGTGGATTTACATTGGGTCAATATTAGACAGTTGAACATATTTCTTTCTTTAGTTGCCTTCCTAACTTAGATATACTAATTGATGTAATTAGTTTCCTTCCTAACTTAGAACCCTAATTGATGTAATGAGTAGCTTTCCTATCTTAGGACCTTGATTAAAGGCATGTATATACCTATAAATTGAGGGTCGATCTCTAAAGGAGGGACAGACAATAATAGAATACAATTCTGAAACTTCTTGTCATTCGTACGTTCTTGAAATTGTCATGGTATCAGAGCAAGGTTCAAGGCAGTCTTGATATTAGACATCTTCCAAAGCTTTAAGGGAATAGGGATAGAGAGAATAAGTCTCTCTCGTGCAACAAATAGATCCAGGATCTATTTTCAAGAAATTTCCAGCGACACAGTGCCAGCGACATCTTCTTCCAGCGTCAACAACATCCTATTGGTAGCCCACCCTTGATCGATTCAGATCAACTTCAGAAATCACCCATTCATGGTCGCCTGATATTTCTAAGAATATTAATGATTTTTCTAGAATTTTTCAAAGACTCCAGGTTGGTGTTTTACTCTTTCTCAAGATTTTCCAGAAATTTATATTGTTTTAATCAAGACCGGCCAGAATCTTAGATACTCAGTAGAATCCGTTCAAACTTGGTTAAGTAGAAGCCTGAATAGAGGGATTTCATAGATCTGTTGTCTGATCTGGGGCTAGAACCTTAAGTGGGGCCCACATAGTGGAAAAGCAACCACTGTCCAGTTCGTCTAGGCTGGGTTTTTTTCACAAATTATTGTTGTTTTGGTTTTGTCTCTCTCTGCTTGGTTGGATTGTGGTTCCTACACATAGGGAAGACATCCTACGTAGTTTCTCTCGTCTGTGGCTAGTTCTTTTTTTGTTCAAATTGATTTGTTTCCAATTTCGGTTGCAATGGAAAAATCTAAGGTCACATTGATCAAATTTACGGGAAAGAATTACCATACCTAGTCTTTCCAATTTCAAATGTACCTAGAAGCTAAGGAATTGTGGGAATTTGTTTCTGGCACGGACCCTAAACCCACTGAGGATGAGAAGAAGATCTCCTCTTGGCATACTAAAGATGCCAAAATCAAATCCTGGAATCTAGGATTCGTCGAGCCTCATCTGATAAAGAATCTCAAGCCTTACTCAACTTCTAAAGCCATGTGGCGGTATTTGAAGAAAGTATACCAACAAGATAACTCTGCGCGACAACTTCATCTTGAATGTGTGATTGCTGAATATACACAAGGGACCTTGTCGGTACAAGACTTCTATTCAGGATTCCATACACTGTGGTCAGAATACGATAGTATTAAGTATGTGGATGTGGCTGACAATGTTTTGACAATAATCCAAGACCTTCAGGCCTCTAGTCAGCGAGATCAATTTTTGATGAAACTGCGTAATGAATATGAAAGTGTTCAATCTGCCCTAATGAATCGGACGCCCTTACCTTCATTGGATGTCTACTCGAATGAACTCTTACGCAAAGAACAGCGCCTTACGACTTCGGCTCATATTGCTCAACAAAAGACTGAAACCTATTCAGTCGCGTTCTCGGCAAATAAAGCTTCTCAGCCTCTGCCTCGAGACTTAAGCAAAACCCAATACTACAGTTGTCAAAAATTTGAGCATCTTGCATCTCAATGCAAACAGAAAGTCTGCAGTTACTATAAAAAGTCGAGACATATTATCTCTGAATGTCGCCGCCACCCACAACGTCCATCATCATAGCTTCAGACTCCATAGTATCAGACTCCACAATATCCGCCTTCGCATGTGTATGTTGCTTCTTCAGTTATGCTTGCTCCTACATCTACACCCTCATAGCCTGGGCCCTCATCCTCTCTCACTCCTGAATTGGTTCAATAGATTGTCAATGCCCTCTCTGCTTTTGCTCTCTCAGGTACAACCCCTCCATCTACTACTTGGTTCCTTGATTCCGGGGCATCTAATCATATGACGTCTTCTTGCGCACCACTCTCCAATGTGCAAAGATATACTGGCCCTCTTCATATACAAACTGCTAACGGGGGCCATGTTCCCATTACTGCTGTCGGTGACATCCCAAGTCCCATTCCATTGAAAAATGTTTATCTGTGTCCAAATTTACCTTCCAACCTCTTGTCAGTCAGGCAGCTTGTTGAAAATAATTGTAACATCTCTTTTTCTTCTTCTGGTTGTGTTGTGCAGGACCAGATGTCCGGGAAGGAGATCGCGAGGGGACCTAAGTGTGAACGCTTGTTTCCGCTGGATTTTTCTAAGACTTCTAGGAATAAATTTGACAATGATGTGTTTTTTTTTTCCATTAGAGATAACTACCAATTGTGGCATAAAAAACTTGGACACCCTAATTCAAAAGCTTTGTCCCTTCTGTTCAATTCTCGTTTATTAAATAAAACAACCGGTTTATCTTCTTGTGTGCCTTTTGATTGTGCTACTTGCAAAATGGGAAAGAGCAAAACTCTTCCTTTTCCTATTTCCACTTCACACAGCACTCAATGTTTTGATTTGGTTCATAGCGATGTATAGGAAATTGCTCCAGCTCTTTCTTATGCTCACTATAAATACTTTGTGACTTTTGTTGATGATTTCAATCAGTTCACATGGGTTAACTTTCTGCATTCCAGATCTGATGTTTTTCATGTTTTTAAAATTTTTCTAGCTTATGTTGAAAATCAATTTTCCACCTGCATTAAAATCCTGCAATCTGATTCAGGCACAGAATATGTCCTTTGATTTTCAACAGTTTCTAGAAAACAAAGGTATTATTTCTCAAAGAACTTGTCCTTATACTCCACAGCAGAATGGAGTCGCTGAATGGAAAAATAGACATCTCCTTGATGTAACTCGTTCATTTCTCCTTGAATCATCGGTTCCTACCCGTTTTTGGGTTGAGGCATTGGCTACTGCAGCTCATCTTATTAATCGTATGCCATCCCCTTCGATTGAAAATCAGAGCCCATATTATCATCTATACAAGACATCTTCATCCTATGATGATCTTCATGTTTTTGGCTCAGTTGGCTTTGTCCATTTAACTCCTTCTGAACGGACCAAACTTACAGCTCAATCCACTCAGTGTTTTTTTTAGGATATGCACCCTTCCAGAAAGGGTTCCTTTGCTATGATCCCTACATGCGTCGCATCCATACCTCTAGGAATGTCGTGTTTTTTTAAAACAAGTTTTTTTTTTTCAAAAACACATTGATCCTCCGAACAACTCCTCATTAGTTTCCTTACCTGGTTTTTCTGAAGACACATCTATTGTTCAATTTAATCCTAACGTTGTGCATCACAGACGGAATAAAGAAGCGTTTCCAAGCAATCCCTCTCCTGATCTTCCTCCAACATCTGGTCCACCAACAGCCCTTGGTCCTTCTGGACCTCCTTCATTGCACCGCTCCACTTGCATTTCGGTTCCCCCAGACCGCTATGGGTTCTCTCATATGTCCTTAATAGCAACTTTGTCGTTATCTTCCATTCCATGATCCTATTCTTAGGCTGTGCAGCACCAATGTTGGAACCAGGCTATGCAAGATGAATTGGAGGCTTTAGAACAAAACCATATGGGATGTTGTCCCGCCTCCTATCGGAGTCAAACCGATTGGCTGTAAGTGGATTTTCTTCTCTCAAGTTCAAATCTGATGGCACATTAGATCGCTATAAGGCGCGTCTTGTCACTCTTGGAAATCGGCAGGAATATGGCATCGATTATGATGAAACTTTTGCTCCAGTCGCCAAAAGGACCACCGTACGCACCATTCTTACTGTTGCCGCATCTCAGTCTTGGTCTCTATATCAAATGGATGTCAAAAATGCGTTTCTACATGGTGATCTCAAAGAAGACATTTATGTGCCTGCCTCAGGGGTACTCATCCGGGAAGGGTATGGTTGCTAAGCTCCATCGCTCCCTCTATGGTCTGAAGCAAGCTCCTCGCGCATGGTTTGAGAAATTTCAAGATGCTCTTCTCCGTTTGGACTGAGCCAGTATGATCCTTCTATGTTCTTACATCATGCTCCGTCCAGGATTACTGTGCTACTGGTCTACGTTAATGACATTGTTATTACTGGTCCTAATGCACATACGATTCAGGAACTCCAAGCTTCTCTTAATAAGACATTTCACATGAAGGATCTCGGCCCCTTAAAACTATTTCCTTGGTCTTGAAGTTCTCAATCAGCACAAATACACAATTGACCTCATTGACTTGGCTGGCCTTACTGCTTCAACTCCAGTAAATATGTCGGTCGAACTGAATGTCAAACTCAGTAAAGAGGAGGGTGACCTTCTTCCAAATCCTACCACATATCGCCAATTAGTTAGTAGCTTGATCTACCTCACGATCACTCGTCCTGATATCTCCTATGCGGTCAACCTAATGAGTCAGTTCATGACTGCTCCTCGTCATCTTCATATGGTTGTTGTTCGCCGTATCATTCAGTACCTTATTCGCACACCGACTCGTGGGCTGTTTTTTCCATCCAACAATCCTCTATCTCTCAAAGCTTATTCCGATGCTGATTGGGCTGGTTGTCCAGATACTCACAAATCGACGACAAGATGGTGCATGTTTTTGGGTGATAGTCTGATTTCCTAAAAATGCAAGAAACATGAAAAAGTTTCCAAATCCTCTACTGAGGCTGAGTACCAAGCCATGTCTGCTGCATGCTCCAAAATTCTTTGGCTCCGAGGTCTACTCTCTGACATTGGTTTTCCAGCAGAATGAGCTACCCCTCTCTATGCAGATAATACAAGTGCAATTCGGATTACTGAATATCCGATTTTTCATGAACGCACTAAACACATCGAGGTTGATTATACTTCATACGAGATGAGCTTAAATGTGATGTCATCAGCCTTCCACATGTCTCCACTGCACTTCAAATTGCTGATGTCTTCCACGACCACGCCATCAGTTCTTGTATGGCAAATTGATGCTTGTTGATTCTCCCACATCAATTTGAGGGGGGTTGTTAAACAGGCCCAAGGCTCGGCTCATCTATGGGCCCATACATCTCACGTGGATTTACATTGGGTCAATATTAGACAATTGTACATATTCCTTTCTTTATTTGCTTTCCTAACTTAGATATACTAATTGATGTAATTAGTTTCTTTCCTAACTTAGAACCCTAATTGATGTAAAGAGTTGCTTTCCTATCTTAGGACCTTGATTAAAGGCATGTATGTACCTATAAATTGAGGCTCGATCTCCAAAGGAGGGACAAACAATAATAGAATACAATTCTGAAACTTCTTGTCATTCATACGTTCTTGAAATTGTCAGTTCTCACACACAATATCGCTCCCTCCCATGTGGTCCATAACCTATTAGGACACTCCTTTAATCTAAAACCAACTGAATCAAATCTTTAGATACCTTGTTGTAGGATTTCTCTAAATATATGAAGATCATATGAAGATTTTTCCTCTTCTCTTGGTATTTTTCCATCACCTACCTAAGTGAGAAGATAGCTTCCATAGCTAACCTCCCTGGAATGAAACCAAAATGATTTTTAGGCATCTAGGTCTCTTGTTTAAATATTCGCTCCATTATTATCCCCCATAGTTTCATAGTGTGAGTCATCCATTATTGGTTCTTAAACACTTCAATACTTCATTATTATGTGCCACTCCCCCTCTACGTTTTTTTAAATATTAAAGTTCAAGAAAACTTCAAAAATTTTCCTTCATGAGAAACACACATGAAGACTAAGGTGTCATCAAGAAAAATAGGCATGTAGCAAATCAATTAAAGTTTGTCATCTAAATGGACCTAAAACATCAAAATCACTAATTCAGAGGGCCCATTGCTCCTTGCAGAAGAGTTCTTAGATGGTAGATGATGCACCTTACCATAATGGAAAATTTTGCTTGGTGTAATATCGAAATTGACCAAATTAAGGATTCCACTTCAAAACCTGTAGGAAATCTCCTTGAGTGTTACCATATACAACATGGGTGAGTCAAGCATGCCATACTATTGTACTATCATGTTGGCTAGTCTTCTCTTTTGAGTGGTTGAAAGGACTCGAGCTCAAGCACTCTAACCCGGGGGGGCGCGCAGGGGCGGGCGCAGGGGGGAGGATTTGGTTAGGCATCATCACCTGTCAAATAAACACAGAGATAACCCTCTTTCCTCTAAAAACAATATTGGTATCAAGCTCCTAATTTACCCAAAACTTAACATCTCCTGGCTCAAACAAATCATATATTATACAAATTTGGTCTCTCAAACCTGAACCAAATAAACACTTTTCAATGTGATTGCTTCTCCATCACTCACCAAAGGATGTATGGAATAGCGGCAGCAACAAATGCACCGCTTCCTTTGTACTCATGAAAGAATAATGAACTATCCCCTGCTAAATGATGAAAGCAACCAGAGTTCATGATCTACTCCATTTTGTAATAAAGCTTGCTAAAGCAAGATCTTCAGTCTTCCCATACATGAAGGATAAAATTGGATCAGATAGGATTGTTCCTTGGCATTGACCATCATAGAAACTGAAGAATGCATTTCCTTCAACAATCTATGTTCTACATTTCTTTATTTGTTAAACTTTTCCATACCTGCATCACGTGAACACTTTCTGGGCATCTCTTTATCTTCAAGCATATCTTCCTCCTTATAATTCTTTTTGCCTTTATGAAACCTTCTGGTTTTGGTTTTTCTCTCCATTTTGCCCTTTCCGATGGTTTTTGGAAAATAGTGCTTCATCATTCCCAAAAATTGAAAATGCTGGCCATTCATATATACAGGGTTTCACAGTTCATCAAAAGATTTTCTAACTCCAAAAGAGAAGGTTATGTGGCCTACCCTTGAAGAGATGTAAAGAACATAATACATCCCTCTTCTAGACTTTGATTTAAAAATCTACCTAGTAAAGCTTCACAAACCTGGTCATCCAGCAAAGTTAAAATTTCTGCACAATATTATTAACTTCCGAAAGGTAATGGGATATCGACATGTTATCTTCAGTGATGAGGGCTCGCTCATAGCATTTTAAGTATTTTCATGTTCTTCCAAGTAAAGAGCTTTTCAAATGTCTCCTACACCTCTATCAACAACCAAATATCTCAACTATGATTGATCAAATCCTTCTAGGTAAATCCTCTTAGGGCATACAGAACTTTACAGGGTTGGCTGGAGTCAATTGTATCATCTTCGGAAACAATATCCAGCAAATCATGTGATGCAGGCCCCTATGGGTCGACCCGCCAAAGGGCCTATCCCACCTATCTTAGTCTACTTAGAGTTTTATATACTTATTTATGTTTTAAAATGTTTTTATGTGGATGTTCTAATCCTGGCCATCATTGCAATTGGATGGTCCAGATAAGTTTTAGGGTTGGTCTTTTCTCTATTTAAACATTGTAATGCCTCATTTGGCTTTAGACTGGATGAATATAAAATAATGTTGAGTGCACTTTGCTCACTTCTTCTCTCCTGCGATGGGAGATCTTCTTCTCGCCCGTGAAGGAGAGTTTGGTGCGAAGCCAATTTTCAGGCGAAACCCTAACCAAACCCTTCCACCCTCCATCTCTCGTCTCTCCGTATATGCCCGCCCCACGTCTGGTACCCCGCTCCTCATCAATTGGTATGATAGTTGAAGATCGATCCATCCCCAAATTCAATTCTCAATGGTCCATCATCACCCGCGAAACCATCACCTATCACGACATCTACATTCGGCAGTCTCCATCATCCCTCATATTTGATTCCACAACCACCCTCGAATGATCATCATCCTGATACTCGATCTCCACTGCTGCACACCTGCACCATCAAAACCAGCCTCTGGTGACTGAACCATAAACCCACAATCGTTTCCCAGCTCTTCAATATCCAAACACCATTCCCACCACTGTTCAAAACCCTAATTTCCGAACCCAATTGTAACCCCAAACCCCAAAATCCAGAACTCCCCAACCAACCCAAACCGAACAAGCAAAACCTAATCCTCTTAACTTCTGAAACCCAAAATCCAACCCCTATCCCCAATAACCAAAGTTTCCCACCAAAATTTCCCAAATCCCTGTCGAACCCATTACAGGTCCTAACCGGCCTGGCCGAGCCTCACTGGACCAACCCAGCCCAACCAAAACCCCACAACACATCCCTCCGCTACAGAAAGAAAAAAAAAAGGAAGAAGAAGAAAGAAAGAAAAACAGAAATAAGAGAAAACGCAGAGGCAAGCAGCAGATCTAGAAAGCATACCTGGTTTGTACACTCCCACCTCCTTGCACCAGCCATCATAGACCTCCTCGTCTTCCTGCCAGCATCGTTGCAAGCAGCAGGGAAGCAAACAACAGCAGCCTGTGACCTTCGCCGCAGTTGCGCACATCTCCAGTCGAGGCCCTCCACCTCCTCTCCAACAACTGAGCAGTGGTAGCGCTCCTCTCGGCTTTCCCTCTCGTTCGTTGACAACCAGCATCAAAAAGGGTTTGAAAGGCCTTTTGTTTTGATCACATGTCTGTGCATCGACACGTGCTGGGCCAAAGTCTTGTTGGGCCTGAGTTCAGGTCAAACCCCACCCATTTTCTTTTTCCATTACCAACAGGAAAGCAGGTCACATCAGGTTTAGCCTAACCTGTGAGTAGAGACCAACAAGTTGAGCTACAACTAATTTTGAAGTCCTGTAATGAACAGATCAAGCTGCAGATTATAAGTGGGCCCTGAAATCAAGTGATATTCAGCCATCCATCTTCAAATAGCAAGATCTTCTCCATCCAGACTCCGTTCATCGATCCATCTTCACTTGTGAACACCAATCAGTAAGATCTACACATCAGGTCAGCTTGATTTGATTTTGAAGAGCATTGAGTTTTACATCCCTTTCTCATTCAAGTCAATATGGAATTACAAGACAATCTCACATTGCAAATCTACAATGATATGCAAAGAATCATCTATGCATGTAAATATGGGAATTGGTACTATGAAAATAAAGACTACTATCAATCACTAAATTTGAGACAAGGAAATTTGACCATTGATGAGTACTCCGATGAATTTTCAAAGCTACAAGAAGTATGTGGCTTACATGAGAATGATGAACATTATGTAACTATTTTTACCGGAGGTTTGAGACCAAGCATACAGAAAATAAGAAATACTGCAAAAATATGCATGAAACATTTTGGGAAGCGATTCGTGTTGAAAATTTGATAAAACGTTATCGCCTCCAAAAAGCTAAGTTGCAAGAAGGAAAATCCCAGGAAATAACAGAAGCACTTGTTGTGGAACCCATAGCTGAGGACAATAAAGGTGACATTGAAATGCAAGTAGCAAAAAACATAGGGACAGACATCATTGATCAACGAGTGCAGGTGGCAAAAGAAGAAAACATGAGCATTGGAGAACTGGACATGGTCAGCAGGCCAACTGAATATCCAATGGATTTGATCGTCATACCACTTTCAGAAAAGCCAATAGGAACATCAGAGGACAAATCAATTATAGCAGAGGGTTCACAAGATGATCTATCAGTTGAAGTCCCTTATATTGATTTTATCTTTGGGGATCAACTATGGAAACCTGAAGATTGCGATTGGATGTTGAAGACTCAAAACTTCATGCATTTAATGATTCCATCTCACATCCAAGCTGAATTTAGAAATTAGAAGCAATACCTCCAATATACTTTGAGTTGGGAGAACGGATCACATGAAGCCTCCACACTATGCACAAAAGACGGAGATCAAGCAGCACATCAAAAGTTTGTACAGTTGATTTTCGATCCGGGTTGGCAATTACAGAACTCGTGGTCGACTTCTTTCCAAGTCGGAGAGATTTGATCCAGGAGACACCCATGGTCCCCTATGGGTCGACCCGCCAAAGGGCCTAGCCCACCTATCTTAGGCTCCTTAGAGTTTTATTACTTATTTATGCTTTAAAATGTATTTATGTGGGTGCTTTAATCCTGGCCATGATTGCAATTGGATGGTCCATATTAGTTTTAGGGTTAGTCTTTTCTCTATTTAAACATTGTAATGCCTCATTTGGCTTTAGACTGGATGAATAAAAACAAATGTTGAGTGCATTGTATGCCTCATTTGGCTTTAAACGGGATGAATAAAAAAATTGTTGAGTGCACTTTTGCTCTCTTCTTCTCTCCTGCAATGGGAGATCTTCTCGCCTGTGAAGGGGAGTTTGGTGCAAAGCCGATTTCCAGGCAAAAGCGTGACACATCCTTCCACCCTCCATCCCTAGTCCCTCCCTCACTACCCGCCCCCACGCCCGGTACCCCGCTCCGCATCATCATGCCCTTAAAGATTTGCATTCTTGCATAGCCTCCAATATTAATTGTTAGAGCTGCTGAGCTTCTCCATGCAAAAATGACTCAATTGCCAGATGTCAACCCATCCTTCAACAATCTTCATGTTGACTTGTTTGTGATTTTCTAGTAAATATGGACTGATTTGTAATCATGGAACTATTGGTGAGATAGGGTTCTTCGTAATTTCTGAAAATGAACAATACAAACAAAGCATCAGAGCTGGTCATAATTAGGGTTGGAATTGGATGACTACCACTCATGGTTCTCTACAAATTCTCTCTCCTTTTGAACCCTAATCTTCTCTAATGTCGTCTTCTTTTTTAATCTGTTAGGTTCTTTACTCTAACTTTGTTGAAAGTTTCAACTTGGTATGAGAAAAACAATCTAGAATTCCTCCTCCCCCATTTTATTGTTCTTGCTTTTCCTTTATTTTTTAAGTTTTCCTTCAATTTCGTCACCCTTCAAAAACCTGTCATCTTGGTTGCTAAAACCTACGGAAAAAAACCTCAAAACCAAGTCCAAAACATCTCTACTCATAACTTGTTCCATCTGTAGACCATACACAAAAAGCAGATAATTGCTTCTGTAATTTCCCAGAGGCTGTGAGGCTGTTCTTTTGCAGCAAAACGGCTATTTATTAGTTGTTTTGATGGACAGCTGGTTGCTAGTTTGACAGAGGTGTTATTTGGGCGCTGCCTGTTTGTGTAACAGTAAGTTGCTGGTTAATTTTTCAGTGTGTTCCCTTTTTGCATCTCTACAAATTAAGGTTATTGCACAAGTCCATTTGGGGACTGTTCTTTAACTGCAGTAGCCAAGCAAATTTGAAGATCCTACAGGTAAGCCTACAAGTTCGAATGCAGATCAACTGTGTTTTTATGCAGATGTGCAGTCATCCTTAATGTGTAAATCAAGTGTATTGGGAAAAGGGGGTTGTTTGCGTCACACAAGCTAGTAAATCAATTCTGAAGTTTAAGTTGGGGAGAAACTGTGAGTACTCCACAATTATTTGGTATTGTGAATTCAAGTAATCAGTGAATTATGGGTGAGTATTCAACCTTAGTGTTGTATAAAAAACTAAAAGGCTTCATCGAAAACATCGCCACTACTCTGTCTCTGTGCCTGTGTTTGTTGTGGTGGTTGCAATAGAGCATATAAAGTTAAGTTGGTGGTCAGTTGGCAGTTTTGCTGATTGTGGAATTATGGTGTGAAGCATTTAAAATTTAAGTTGTTGGTTGATTCGGAAGTGTTGCCACTTTATGCTATAGAGTATACAAATTAAAGTAGTTGGCTGGCTCAGCACTATCACTGATTGTGTAGTAATCCTTTGGAGCATATAAAGTTACGTTGTTGACTAGTTCAGCAGTGTTGCTGATTGTGGAACCTATTGTCATATAAGGTTAAGTTGCAGATTGGTCTAAATATTTCAATCAACAAGTGCAGCATGCACAAAGAAAGACTCTTGCATTGATGAATACTAAATGTAGCAGTAAAACCTACTGGTGGCTGAGTGTAGCAACCATTTTTAGAGCTTCTTCATCAGCTAAGTCGTAGAAAAATATCGAAGATGCATCACAGGTTGCTGGTACTGATGATCAAGCTGGCAAATCTCCTCACTAAAGTAATAATAAAAAGAAGTTCCAAGATTTTTATTCCAAGCAGGACATAGTAGATATCTTTGCACTCAGCTTAGGGTGAGTGTGGAGAAACAATTAGGGACTTATTTGTAATTCTCTAGCAATTCTGAACTAATTTATAATTATGGAAAACTTTAGTGAGATAGGGTTTTCTATAATTTCTAAAATAGTGAATAATATGAATGAAGTATTAGGACCGGTCAGGTTGCATGAACAGTCCTCACGGTTCTCTACAAATTCTTTCTCCTTCACTTAAACCTTGATCTTCTTCTCTAACTTCATCTCTTTTTAATCTTTTAGGTTTTTTACTCAACTTCATTGGTAAGATTTTCAACTCTTCACTTCTTGGATCTTTAATCCCTCGAGAAAACACACTACTCCAAAAAGCAAACTCAAGTTATATAGCAATGTACCTCTGATACCATTAAAAGAATTTGACATTCTTCAAATGTAGCGAGATACCCCAGAGCACATGCCAAGATTGTAAAGACACAAGACCACACCCTCAGAATGAGAAAAAATACAAAATGAAGAAGACATGAATACTTCACTCAACAAGGAAGAATATTACAATGGGAATAACCAACTACAGCTACATAGGCCCTAAGTAAGGTTATAGGCTTGAAGAGGAGCCCTCTATGCCTTCATGTTTACTTTTTTTCTTTTTTTGGAAATAATAACTCCCATTAACTAAGGAGCAAAAACAGTGTAGGAGGTGACAAGGAAGCAAGCGAAAACTGTCAAGAATCAATAAAGCACCTAGGGCATGTTTGTTTACATGTGTGGTATGGTAAAGGTGAAGTAAATGTCACATTAATGGTAATTGGTAACAGTGAGATAAAGTAAGGTGAGATAAAGTATGTAGTGAAGTAATGTTCATGCTTGTTTAGAATGAGGTAAAGAAAGTGTCAGTAAGAGAGAGTGGTAAAGTAGGCATTTTTTGCTTTTGGGTTTACTTTACCACACTTTACCTTAGTTTCATAAGGTAGAAAAAAGGGGCGGCTGGTAAGTTTTGTGGTACAGTGGGTGGTGGTTGTTTACTTCTCCACTCTTTTTTTTAACCGAACATGGTAAAGGGAGAAAATGTCACATCTAGGTCAACTTTACCACTTGCTAAACATGCATGCCCTAATAGTTAAGGATGGGGTTGTCTCTCATTAAAAAGGAACAAACTCTATTTTCTAACCTCCTCTTTAGCCAATCCACCACAGAATTTGTGCTATACTTAACATGGCAGAATCAGTCCCCAGCGTGTCTCGCTAGGTCCCAAATTTCTTCCACCACATCTGCTGATCTTCATGTAGGCTTGTTTCTGCCAGAAGCCCAACATATTGCACATAAAGAATCACCCTCCAACATAATTGTATGGAGACCTTCACATTTACGTTTGAATTTGAACAAGATGTACTCTAGATACTTGAACAAGACAATGAAAAGACCAACTTAAATTTCTCCGGATCGCCTACCAAATTACAAAAATGCTACTATGGTAAAAGAAGAGAATGTCACAAGAAGTAAGCACGTTATCTTTAACTGGTGGGCAGTAGACAAGTGGCTCATTTGTCAGCTGAAAATGCAATGGTGGACTGAGTTTAGAGCAATGTTGTCATGAGGATACCATAGCTATCAATTATATTCCAGTCCCCATTCCAATTTGGCCTTGTAGTGGACCGCTCCAACGTTCCAATCAATTCCGGTATCCCGTTCCAAAAAAGAGGTGAAAAATGAAAGATCTAAAAGGATACCTAAAATTGAAAAATGAAAAATAACAGAATGCAAAACTGAAACTAAAAATGCATCATCATCATCAAAGACTTGTCCCAACTATGTTGGGGTCGGCTACATGAATTATGTTTCTCAATTCCGATCTATCCTTAGCCAAATCCACAATCAGATCTATTTTTACTACATCCATCCATGTCCTCTTCGGCCTACCCGTTTCCCTTGGTGGGCCATCAACCTGTATAGCCAAACTTTTCCTTACCGGTGCCGTTGCCGGCGTGCGTTGGACATGCACAAACCATCTCAAACGAGTTTCTCTAATTTTATCCCCTTTTGATGCTACCCCTAAATGCTCTCCGCTTTCTAATTTTCTTCTTTTTAATTTTACCATACATCCACCTTACCATTCTCATCTCTGCTACATCCATTTTGTGCATATGTTGCTTCTTGACTGGCCAACATTCTACTTCATATGTCATGGTCTAATCGTTGTCCTGTAAAAATTCCCCTTTAATCTTGTTGGCATTCATCTGTCATAAAGCACTCCAAAAGTTAGTCTCCACTTCAACTATCTTGCTTTTATCCTTTGTTCGGCATATTCATCAATCTCCCCATCCTTAACTAATTATCGAGCCAAGGTAACAAAAAAAATCCCTTTGTGGTATCTCCTAGGCTTCAATTCTCGCAATAGTTTCAGCTCTTTATATATGCCCATTGAAGTTGCAATCCATATTCTATCTTTGTACGACTTATTTGAAAATCTTTAGATTCTAAAGTCTCCGGCCATCTCTCAAGTTTTGCGTTCACACCATCCCTTGAGTCATCCACCAATACTATATCATCTGCAAACAAAACACACGACAAGGTACCTCCTCTAGAATATGAGCAGTTAACTCATCCATAATTAGTGCAAAGATATAAGGACTTAGAGCTGACCCGTGATGCAAACCTATGGTCACTGGGAACTCACCTGTCCATCCATGAGCAATTCTCACACCCGTTACTGCTCCTTCATACATGTTTTTAATTATTTCAATGTGACCTCTTAGAACATTCTTTTTCTTTAAAACCCACCAAATTAAATATCTAGGTACCCTGTTGTAAACTTTTTCTAGATTGATGAATACCATATGCAAATTTTTCCTCTCAATATTTTTCCATTAATTGCATAAGCGAGAAAATAACTTCTTCGAACATTCTATTTATTCAAAACCAACCAAATTAAATCTCTAGGTACCCTGTTGTAAATTTTTCTAGTTCGATAAATAGTAAATACCATATGCAGATTTTTCCTCTGGCTCAATATCTTTCCAATAGTTGCCTAAGTGAGAAGATAGCTTCCATAGTTGCTTTTCTTTAATAAAAGTAGGCATTCAAAAAAAAAAAAAAAAACAAGAAGAAGAAGATAGCTTCCATAGTTAACCTCCCTAGCATAAAACCAAATTGATTTTCAGATATTTTGGTCTTCTAAGTATTTGCTCCATTACTCTCTCCCATAGCTTCAGAGTATTACTCCGAAACTAAAACTGCATATTTACATCATTTCATTTAAGTTGTACCTTACAATTGACTATTTTTCTAGTTTTCACTATATATAAATGAAAGTGTGAAACACATAAACTTATTGAAACTACTTAATAAACATAATAAAATGAATTTTTTGGGGGCATTCTATTCCATCTGAAATGAGCAGAATTGTACTAGAATTGGGGTTGTATTAGGCCTAGAATTACTACAATGGGCTAGAAGTGGAACCAGAATCTTTCGAGAGGCCATTCTGACCAAGGCCAAAACTGGAATGTTCTAGCCAATTCCAGTCAGACCAAAACAGAATTGGCAACTATGGAGGATACGAGATAAAGGCACATACCAAATAGGTTGTGATTATCCACGTGCAAAGCAAGATGTTTACAGATAGGAATTGCTCTTCAGAGACTTTTACCCTATGTTACAATATTATGTAGTTTACTCAAGTTGTTGTGTTGCTTCAGTCCCAGATTGTAATGCACTTCTCCACCAATATTAATTAAAAGCATCAATTCATAAAATAACAAAGATAAAACAATCCATAGTCATTAAAAATGCACGCAAAGTCATTGAATAGAGCATGTCTACCGTTTCAAAAAAAAAAAAAAAAAATAGAGCATGTGTTAGGGATAGTGATTAAGAAAAGTTCTCTACTCCAAACAAAGATTCATTCATAGACAATTCTTAAGATAACAAATTGGCATTAAGTACCAACGAGCATTGAATTAAAGAATAGTCTTTTTTTTTTCTTTTTTCCTTTTTTGTTTGTGAGATAATGTCTCAATTTCTGAACCATGAAAATTTTATCACTATTTGTTTTAAACCACCGCACCCCCCCACCCCACCGACAAAAAGATTTTCTTTATCCAAGTGTAATGATTTGACCACCAAAATTTCAACCATCAAACAAACTGCATAATCTGTCCAATCCCATGTTTTATATATTATATTTTAATATCATCATATCTCCAGAAAAATTGGGTGGATGTCGGATATCATCAGACATGACTACTTTTTCAGATTGGATAGACAGTCAAAGTTTATTAGACTTGCAGCTAAACAGGGCTTCTTTTTTTTTTTATGTTAACTTGTATTAATCAAAGGCTAAACAGTACAAAAGAGATAATACTGGAAAGCAATGAAGAAAACCACAACAAACAAAGACAAGAAAACAGCACTACAAACCAAGCCTAACAAGAGAGCTCTATACAAAAAGGCGAGCAAAATCACCAAAAAATTAAGAAATCACCTCCCTCCAATTACGAATGATAGTGTCTATAGGCAGTCCCCATAACTACTGAAGAATTGACACCCAAGAAGGAGCCATAAGTCTGGACCTAGAAATGACAATGGCTAGTGTAAAAGATTTTCCTTGGAAACATCTCAAGTTCCTTTCTTTCCAAATAGCCCACGTGGATGCAAAAAAAGAAGCGCGCCATAGCAGTCTCCTTTTGTGGGAACCAAACACAAACTTCCATGCTCCGAAAAGGTTGTGAATGGATGAACAGAGAACCCAGGAAAGATCAAAAGACTGGATGAGTGAATTCCAAATTTCATTCACCATTGGGCAACGCAAAAGAAGGTGGTCGACTGATTCTTCAACTGACAAACAAAGGGGGCAGGCGTTGACCACTATCAGTTTACGACAACGAAGATTATCCAAGGAAAAGATACTGCCTCGAAGCACCAGCCAAGCAAAAGCCAATACTCTTGTGGGTACCTTTGATTTCCAAAGAAAGTCGCGGTGGCTGTGAGTGGTAGAAGCAGCGATCATGGCCGAAAAGAAGGATGAGACTGAGAAAATCCCTTCTTTGGAGGGAACCCAGATCCTGCAATCAGGCCCCACTTCTAGAACCAGAACCTAATTCAAATCTCCTAGGAGTCGCATAAGCTCTCTCTCCTCGTCGTCTTGTAAGTGTCTTCTAAAAATCAAGGTCCAAACGGTATTATCATTAATCTTTTCCATGTAATCCCTGACTTTGGCTAATTTGTTAGAGGCGCATATGAAAAGAGAATTGAACTCCTTTGAGTGAGGTCTATCCCCCACCCAGACATCCAGCCAAAAAAAGACATCTTCCCCTAAGGCAATCTTATGTTTAACATTAACTGCAAAGGGGTCTCTAACCGAGATAATTCCTCTCCAAATACCAGAGAATTGGTATGACGGCCCTGAGACCTCCCAGTCGTTTCTCTTCACTCTATATTTGGCCATGATAAGCTGCCTCCAAAGACTGTTAGAACACTCCCCTATCTTCCACGACCATTTCCCAAAGAGAGCTCTATTCATTTGGACCAAAGGCCTAAAACCCAGACCACCCTCCCTTTTTGGCTTGCAAATAG
Source organism: Persea americana (assembly GCA_029852735.1). Classification (NCBI taxonomy): domain Eukaryota; kingdom Viridiplantae; phylum Streptophyta; class Magnoliopsida; order Laurales; family Lauraceae; genus Persea; species Persea americana. The sequence goes on along the minus strand of CM056820.1, from coordinate 10,859,696 downwards.
AATTCCAATTGACCAGGTGGTACTTCTTCTTGTTACTTTTTCCTTGCCACGGGAAATCCCGCTGCAGTTTCTGTATGCATTTGATAACTGAAGCTGGACATTTGAAGATAGACATGAAGTACAAGGGTAGGTTGGCTAAGGCTTCCTCGATTAGCGTAATTCTACACCCAAAAGATAGATATTTCGCTTTCCAGGAGGCTAGTTTTTGAGCCACCCATTCCAAAACTGGGTTCCATACTGATTTAGGTACACTTCCAAGGCAAAGTTGCAAGCACAAATAAGACAGGGGAAGCAAAGCGATCTTGCAACCCATAATACTAGCAAGACCCTGAAGCATTTGATCCTCCACAAAAATACCAATGAGCTCACTTCAAAAACAAAATATCACCTTAAGACCCAAAACTACTTCAAAGCATCTCAGGATGGCCACCACATTCTTGATTTGCTCCTCCTTCGCATCACAAAATATAATAGTGTCATCCACAAACTGAAGGTGAGTTATTGTTGGACCATTGACCGCCAGTTTGAAGCCTGTGATAAGATTTGCTTCGCCTGCCACAAAGGTCATTCTACAAAGAGCTTCAACAACAATGTCGAACAAAAAGGGAGAGGGGATCACCTTTTCGAAGACCCCTTTTAGCTTGAAAGAAGCCCTTGGGCATTCCGTTAATGAGGATTGAGTACGTTGCAGAGGACACACACTCATAAATCTAATTGCGCCACCTAGCCTCGAAGCCCATTCTCGTCAACAAGTAGGAAAGGAGGCTCCAATTGACTCTATCATAGGCCTTTTCCAAATCTAGTTTACAAAGGACGCCTAGCAATTTCTCCTTATATCCGGAATGAATACATTCGTTTGCTATGAGTAGCCCATCTAAGATCTGCCTCCCTTGCACAAAAGCCACTTGCGACTAAGATATAATGGATGACATAGCCTTTTGCAGTCTACTAGCCAAGACTTTAGTCAGAATTTTACATATACTGCCTATCAAACTGATTGGTCTGAAATCCTTGATACATTCTGCACCCTTATTCTTGGGGATTAGAGCAATGAAGGAAGCTCCAATGTTATTAGAAATCTTGCCCTTTTGATGGAACTCCCTAAAGAAGTCAATGATGTCTACCTTGGTAATGTCGCAAAAGTGCTGAGAGAAAGCTATCAGGAAACCATCCGGACCCAGCGCTTTGTCTCCCCCGAGGTCAAAAACTGTTGAACGCACTTCCTCTTATTCAAAGTCTCTTTCCAACAAAGTTGCTCGTTCAACACTAAGACTATTGAGGGACACGTGTCAAGATAGGGTCTGTCCCAATCCTCTCTAGAATATAGGCCTGTGAAGAACTCAACAATGTGGTTTGTCATGTCCGCTCGATCATCCAATCTTCTATTCCCACCCAATAGATAAGATATCATGTTAGTTCTCATTCTGTTCGAAGCCAAACTATGGAAGAATTTGGTGTTTTTGTCTCCCTCTTTAAGCCACCTGCACCTAGATCGTTGCTTCCATTTGATTTCTTCCTCCCTAACCTTGACTGTGAATTTCTCTTTCAAAATTGATCTTCTAGAAATCTGGTCCTCAAAAAGAGTGTGATTCTTCCTGAATGTCCAGACTTTGAATTTCTTCCAAATTTCAACTTTAACCGCTTTCACATCACCGAAGTTATGCTGGATCCACTCCTTGATTTTGACTTTCAGCTTTTTGAGTTTGGAGGCTAATCTGAAGCCAGCCCAACCCCCCACATTAGAATCCAGCCACCACCTTCTAATAAGACCAGAGAAAATATTCTCCTCTAGCCACATTAATTCGAATCAAAATGGAGATAGGCCCCATCTATCGCACTTAGTGTCAAGAAGGATTGGGCAAATGATCAGAGATGGCATTCGGAACAACAGATTGACAAGCTTCTGGAAAAAGCTCAAGCCAATCATAGGAGAGGAGGAATCTGTCCAAACGCGACATAGCAGGAGAAGATTGGTGATTGGACCAAGTGAATCTAGTTCCTCCAAGGTGCAGATCAATAAGGGCCCATTTGATAATTTTACTTGCCAAGTAAAGTCAAATCAAGTAAAGTTAAGCATCAAATCAAAAGCACTTTAATTCAAAACTCCCTCCTCCTTTTTCAAAAAAGTAAAAAGGAACCACCTTTATTCACTAAGGGCTTGTTTGTGTAACACATTTCCACAAAAAAAGGGGCGGTTTTCCACAGAAAACTGATTTTTCCTATGTTTGGTGCAGCACAATTCCACGGAATCGCATTACTACCACGTCATCAATTTCCTTGATAAGTGTGGAAATAGAGTTCGGGCCATCGGACTTCCATTTCCGTAGAAAAGTCCCCCCTACTTTATAAGGCTCGTTTCCTTGAGGAACCACCATCGAGAGCTTCTGAAACAAAAAATGGGTTCGAAACCCTAGCACATTGATCTCTATCCGCTCCATCTTCCTCATCTCTAAAATGGCAATATATCTCAATCTTCCTCTCCAGTTTCTTCTCTCCCTTTCCCTCTCTCTCGAGGCACTTCTCTTTGATTGAGATTCGAAAAATGGATATGGTTCAGAACAGGGCTTGGTTCATGTGATGCGTGGAGTAGAGACGATGATGGGATCTCGATCTTCCTCTCTAGTTTCTTCTGACCCTTTCTTCCTCTCTCTGGGCTCCTCTCTGATTGAGATTCGAAAAATGGCAAGGGTTTAAAACAAAGCTTGGTTTAGGTGATGGTGGAGTAGAGACGGTGGTGGCGGTTTTTGCAAAGTATTACAATGAAAGTGATGATGGTGGAGTGAATTAGGTGATGGTGGTGTAGTAGAGGGCTACAACAATGGTGATGATAGTGGCGTAGAGACAGACAGTGATGGTGATGATGGCTGGGTCGATGGCCGGGTAGATGATTATCTCGCAAGATCAGGGATTAATTTGGGCCCATATCAGATGATGATGGATTTGGCGATGAGTTGTGCAGTGGGCATCTATTTTGATGAAGATGGTGGCCCATAATTGATGAGAAAGAGGAGATGAAGGATTTGATGATGGGTTGTGTAATGGGCATCTATGATGATGACGATGAGGCACACAATTAATGCAAGAAGAGATCACAGATGTATGGATGGGTATTGCAGTGGGCCTCAAGAACCGTGGCCGGGCAGGATATGTGGTCCAAACTAAGGAATCTTTGATGGCACCAAACACAATCAAGACCAATTCACTGTGGAAAAGAAAAACTACACCAAACATGATTTTGTAACTTCCATTGAAACGATTTTCCATGGTATTCATTTACCAAAGAATTAGCTGATGTGGCAATTTCCTCATTCCATGGAAAAGGCTTGTACACAAACATGCCCTAAAAGACAAAAAAACTCCATTTCCCCATACAAAAAGTCAAAAATATTCCATCCCAAACAACTAAAAACAAAATACCATCATAACCCACTTATATTTTATTCCCTCTTTTTATTTCACTTCACTCCACTTTATTTTAAAAGTAAAATGCCAAACGGGCCCTAAGGGAGTGGTTATTGATCCACTCTCAGAAACCCAACATATCAGAGGTCGTATTTCTACCCCCTAGTTTCTCATAGGGGAATCTGACAACGTTACAGTCCCCTCCCAAGCACTAGGGACCAATCCAGTAACTTCGAATAGAATCCAGCATCCCGCAAAATGAATCCCGCAAGCTTCTATCGGTGGGACCATACACCGACATAACCAACCAGCTGACTTTTGATGCATTATCTACCAAAACTGCAGACCTCAAGAAATTGCCGGCCCAATGCTCCCTAACAAAAAATAAGCTGCCGTTCCAAATTATCATAATTCCCCCAGCCGTACCAACTGCATCAAAACGGCGCCAATTAATACTGCCCCTTCCCCAAATCTCTTTTATGATTGAATCCTGCAGAGTTTTTTTTTTTTTTTTTTTTTTTTTTTTTTGAAATGATAACTTGTATTGATAGAAAAAAAGCTTTACGACATAAAAGAGCTATACTAAGAAGCGGCTGGGCAGAACCCCAAAAAAGAGCGAATTACCTCTTTAACAATCGCCAGTTTAGAACGATTGCCCAACCACCACACGTTCCATGATACAATCTTCATGAGTAACTAGTGGCAGTACCCATTGCCCTCCTAGAGGTCCTTCTAAAGGTATGAGAAACTGCTTCCCGGCTATTGTTCTTTTCATAGTTGATGGAACATGTGAGACCCTTTAGCTCCCTAGACCCTCTTCTTAAATAGGGCTTCTTTCACGTGGTCTAACCACCAGGTGCCACCTATTATGTCTCGTTTGGATAAGTTTCTGATTTCGGGGGAGTGGGCCCACTTATATCCTCAAAAATTTCAAGCGTTGCCTCCAAAACATACTTCTGACCACTGCCCCGTTGTTTTAGACTCGAGGTTGGAGTATTAGGGCCCAAATCCTTTTCGTTTTGAATTGAAGTGGCTTGAAGAAAAGGGGATTACTGACCTTATTCGTTCATGGAGGTCTGATTTTCAGATTCAAGGTTGGGCAGCTTTCAGGTTAGCGTCTAAGCTTTGGAAGCTTAAAGGCAATATCAAAGGTTGGGTAAATGCTAATTTCAAGTCGGTGGAGGCTGCCATGGCTGATTTATTGCATGGTATCAAGGAGATTGACTCTAAGGAAGAAATTGGACCCCTATCAGAGAGTGATCTTAATATTCATCAAAAGGTTAAAGATAAGTTCCAATGTAAAGCAAGGGAAGAAGGAATTAAAAGGAGGCAGAGATCCAGAGCTCTATGGCTAAAGGAGGGGGATATGAATACCAAATTCTTTCACAGTTTTGCCTCCCATAGGAACCGGATGAATAGAATCTCTATACTTCTAGCTGGAAATAGAAGATTAGAGAGTAAAGAGGAAATTTCAGGCCATGTGTTAGCCTTTTATAAAGACCTCTTTACTAAAGAGTACTCAGCTTGCCCTTCTCTTGATAATTTGGAGTCCATACCAATCAATACAGCTAACGCAGATTCGCTTGAAAAGGCTTTTGATGAAACGGAGGTGAGGGCAGCCGTGTTCAACCGGCTCCTGGGTCAGATAAAGCTCTAGGGGGCGGAGATAAAGCTCCTGGGTCAAATGGATTCCCTTTAGCTTTCTTCTAGCGCTTTTGGGAGGACATAAAGGTGGATGTTATGGATTTTATGAGAGAGTTCCATGCGAGAGGTAAACTTTCTAGGCATATTGGAGCTTCTTTCATAAGTTTAATAGCTAAGAAGGTTGGTGCTGAAAGCATTAAAGATTTTAGACCTCTCAGCCTCATTGGTTCAATCTACTTAGTGTTGGCTAAGGTATTAGCTAATAAGCTGCAAAAAGTTCTAACCAAGTTAATTTTTGTGGCTCAAGGAGCGTTTGTTCATGGGAGGCAAATCCTTGAAGGGGTCCTAATTGCTAATGAATGTATCCAATAAAGACAAAGGAGAAATGAACCGCCTCATTTGTAAACTAGATTTGGAGAAGGCATATGATAGGGTGGATTGGGACTTTCTCCAATACTTAATGAGAATGATGGGTTTTGGAGTAAAATGGAGGGCATATATTTTGGAACATTTGAGCTGGGCTACTTTTTCAGTCCTTATCAATGGAGGTTTTTTCGCAGCTTCAAGAGGTCTTCCCCAGGAAGGTCCCCTTTTCCCCCTTTTTATTTGTCATTATTGGAGAAGCCCTTAGCCACATGTTGCATGCTCAATGCGAAGCTTTTTGAAGGTTTCCGGTCATCCGATGCCAATATGGAAATTTCCCACCTCCAATTTGTTAATGATACGCTTCTTTTTAGCAATGAGGTGGAGGATCAACATCGTAATAATGTCAAGGTTATTCTTCTATGCTACCATAAAAAATAAAAATAAAAATAAAAGCGCTATTCTTCTATGCTTTGAAGCTGTTTCAGGTCTTCAGGTGAATTTTTTAAAAATTGAGCTGATTGGTATCAAGGTGAATGAAGACAAGCTGATTAGGCTGGCTAATATATTTTGGGTGCAATGCTAGTGGGCTTCCATCCACTTATTTGGGCCTTCCACTTTCTTGTGAGGCAGCCCCTAATTCCCTATGGTCTCCGGTGCAAGAGAGTATGGAGAAGAAGCTCTCCCTATAGAAGGCTAAACACTTGTCGCTAGGCGGGAGAGTTACTTTGATTAAAGTTGCTTTGACCAATCTCCCAATTTATTTCATGTCTCTATTTAAATGCCCGGTGGAAGTCATAAATCGCATTGAAAAGCTGCAACATGATTTTTTGTGGCATGGTAAGGAGAAGAAAAAATTCCACTTGGTTAAGTGGTCTCAAGTGTGTAAGCCAAAAAAAGGAGGCGGCTTGGGGATCAGAGCTCTAAAGAAATTAAATTCAACTCTTCTTGGCAAATGGTTGTGGAAGATAGGAGATGAGTCTGAGGGCTGTGGAAGGATGTTAAATACGACATTTCCAGGGATGGATGGCTTCTTCGAGATCCCTTCCCCCGTTCTTCTAGTTTGTGGAAAGGCATTCTTGCTGCAAAGGACGTGTTTATGAAGTAGGTCAGGTTACGCGTGGACAAGGCTAACAAAATTTGCTCCTGGACTGATCTTTGGGTTGGGGAGGACACACTGGCCTCTATTTTTCTGGAGTTGTTCCATTGTGCTACTAACTAGGAAGCTAAAGTTATCGGCTACATGGAGAGGAAAGTTGACCATATCAGTTAGGGGACTAATTTCAGAAGGAATTTGAAAGATGAGGAGGAGCCCCAATTCTGCTCAATGTTGACAATCCTTGGGAGTGTCTTCATCCCCAGGGAGGGCAGAGATAGAAGAATTTGGATGGCCTCTTTTCGGTGGTCTACTTTTTCTCTTTGATGTCTACAAAGGTGGAGGAGAGCCATTCTTTCTGGGGCAGCTTTTGGAGCATGAAAGCTCCGCCTAGAGTAATAGCATTTGGGTGGATTGCGCTGTCTGGTGGGATATTAACGATGGACAACTTATGCCGACGTAAAGTGATTGTAGTTAATGCTTGTCCAATGTGCCTCGCAAGTGAGGAATCTATTGACCACTTACTTCTTAACTGTCCCCTTGCCCAATGCATATAGAGATCGATTTTTGCTTGGTTCCATCTCTGTGGTCCTCTTCCGGACTCTATCCCTGCTTTGTTTGATTTTTGGAGATTAGGGGTGGCTCAAAACGAGGAACAGTGATGTGGAAACTTTCTTTTCTAGCCGCCATATGATCCTTATGGATATGGAAAGAATGAAACTTGAGGTGCTTTGAAGGAAAATCCTCATATAGTGGGTAGTGTTAAGCATCTTTTGGCTCTTTGGGTCTTCCCTCTACCTTTATTTAAAGGCATTCCGATAAGTTCCATTCTTCTTAATTGGGATGAAGTGGCTCTTTCCCGCCCTATTTCTAGGCGCATCTTTCCTAGATGGCACTCGCCTCCACATGGAGCTTTGAAGCTTAACTTTGATGGTAGCGTTAATGGCAATCCGGGTATGGCAGGTGTTGGTGGTTTTGTGGTGTTATCCACAACAAAGATGGGAACACTACTCTGTCCTACTTGGGCCCGGCAAGTGTTTGCTCAATCAATAAAGTGGAGCTCCTAGCCTTGAACAAAGGTCTTTGAGAAGCCCCCTGCCTACATCCTCAGCGACTCCTTGTAGAAGGGGATTCTTCTTGTGTTATCCAGCGGGCGACTCGGTCTTCTTCTCCTCCTTGGTATCTTGCAAACATTATAGAAGAGATGCTTCAGTTGTTAGGAGATATGAACGTTTCGTTTCATCACATTATGAGATCAGCCAATGCGGAGGCGGATCAACTCGCCAAAGAGGGAGTTCTTAAACCTTCTTTGATCATTTCTGCTCCTTAATCTGTTTTGTTTTGAGCTGATACCCAGCTTTTTTGGGGCTTTGGCTCACTTTTTTGCTATGGTTGCTCTTCCCCCATGTTGGGGGTTTTTTGTGTTCAGTATAGTTCTCTTACACTGTATAGTTTTTTTAGTAATGAATAGTCACCTTTTTCGAAAAAATATATATTATATTTCTTATATCCAATGCTAAAAATATCATACCAATGAAAAATGACTAGAAATAAAACTTTCAAAAAGGCAAAAATAGATTCTATGTTTTACAAAGAGGCTTATTTAATGTTCAATAAAATCATCCTGCATATAATCTTATGATATAACTATTCAACCTACTAATACATATATATCTAAAACCTTTATGAAATCAAAATGAAAGTTAATGTTATTATTTACAGTGAGTTATTCACAATAACAAAAATATTCACAAAAGAGGTTTTAAGGTCTAAAATCAAGGTTGTGTTTTCATCTACGGTATAAATTGAATTACAATTAAATGTACATTTATAAAGTCAAAAAAGGCTCTAAAATCAATTATTTCCATCACTATACTCAGTGCCAGTGAATCTTAAAAAAAGGAAAAAAAAAGACATTTAGAAGGTAATCAAATGTCTAAAATCAAGGGTCATAGTTATGTACTAGAGAGACATGTGGCTAACCCTAGTTCTCATCATACCTTTTTCATCCATCTACTTTCTCAATGTCATTCATTCAGGTGGGCTCCATCCAAATTTAGAGTTCGATAAGTGGATTATTAAAAAGTGTTAATATTGTTAGTTTAGAAACTTTAAATATGTATCACATAGCTAATTGAAATATTGCTCTAGTGTCCACGATTGTAGCTCCAATGGTTAAGGACATGTTTGTGCAAGTGAGAGTGCATGAGTTCTCTCTGTAGAAAAATGTTTCAAAAAAAGGGAGAGAAAATATTGATTTTCTTCTTTCAAAAAAATTCTTCTATCTTTAGATTAGTTGGTAATAATTTACAATGATTGAAAAGTACTTGGGATGGCTATGTGGGCCCTTTGATGCGGCACTATAAGAATTGGGCTCCACGTGAACCGTATGGGACCCACCCCACGGCCACCACTAAAAGGACATTGCGCGGCTTTGTTTTCTTTTTCTTTTTTTTTGGTAGAATTTTCTCTTAGTTTTCTTGAATGCTAATTTAGAAGAACTAAAATGGATTTTTTTTTTTTTTCTCTTTGGGGTCATTATTAATGGCAGTACCGCAAAGTTGCTAACATCATCAGCCATCTATCACTTGCCAACCCCCCAACCCCAACAGCAATACTGGCTCTGCCACTGCTCAAGCCAATAGTTATTGACTTTTAAATGCAACCAATCATTTTAAAAAACATCATTTAAGAAACTTAAAAAATACCTCGATTCTTCAGTTTGAATCCAACTCCAGTATCTTCGGTCTTCAATCCCTGTGATCAACATAGCCTTCGCAGAAATTGACATGCAAACTCCACTTGTAACTCTGTCCACCCAAACTTCCTGGAGAATCAGCCCCAACACCAACTATGATTGATAAGGGAATCGCCAAGTGTTTAATTATCATTTTCAGCATACCATGTTCTAGGACACTATCACAAAATACATATAGAGAAACATCTGATGATATTTTACTTAAAAGGTCTTTAAAAAAAATAGAAGAAGAAGAAAGGAATAACAAATGTATAGACTAAGATACACTAATAAAATTTGGAAACAGTTTCCAAGATGCATTTGTTAATTCTGTATCAAATTCATAACCAAATTTGAGAAAATGAAAGAACCTATTCAAACATAATTTAAAAAATAAATGATTCAATGGGTTCAGCAAGTGGATGATTTTATAAGCATGACATAATTCAAAGGTCAAAATATATATATATATATATATATATATATCAACATGATGGTGAAAAGGCAAGATCTCGAATTGTATAAATTCAAATATTTGCATTGCAATGCATAGCCAGATGATTTAATCAGTACAGTCTCAATGCAATTTATACAAGCCAATTTAAATGAACACCAGATTACCCAATCGGCCAATCCCAAAGAAACACTGATCTCAAAATGAATCTAGAGAGGCCAAAAAGAAGCATACATATATCGCAGGCTACTCTTCATATATTAAAAAGCGCCTCATCTTTTTCTCTCTCTTTAATGGAAACTGATATTAGAATAACCTCTAATCGTCAAGCTAAAATTGAAAGCCCTAATCATCCAATCCAATCTCACGAAGAAGCAAAATGAACATATGATTGCAGAGAACACAATAGCAAATTCAAATAAATTCATTATTCTACTTAATTCGTTTCTTCAATGGAATTCCAGCCCAAATCATCAATGAATAAATAGAGATAAACAATCAATACAAACCCTAATTCCCCACAATCTTCCAATAGAATGCGTGCACCCACCTTGGTGCCGTCGTCAAAGGGAATGGGGCGAGAGAGGACGGCAAAGATGCCTTTTTTGGATAGGTTGAGGTGGCGATCCCGCGGAAGGAGGTCAAGGAGATCTTGGTAATTGGAGGGCAGCTTTGAATCCCACACCGCGTTGGAGGAAGCAGCGCCGCGGAAGGCCCGGTTGAGGCGTGCGAGGTTGCATATCTCCGGCGGCGTCAGGTACATGAATACGCAGGCGACGCAGCTCTCCGGTATGTCGCCAAGGCCAGGACCGTTGCCCGTGCCGTTTGCCCCACCACCCTCCGTCAGGTTCGATAGCGTAGCCCCCATCCCTCGCTGGTTTTTGTATTGAAATCTTGCTTTGCTTTCTGATAAAGGTTCCTAAGAGAGAGAGGGGGGGGATTTGGGGTTCTAAATCTTCCTTTTCTTCTTGATAAAGGGTTCAAAAAGAGAAAGAGGGATTTGGGGCTCTCGGGTTGCTGTTTGAAGTTGTGACTTTTTGCAGTGTGGGAGAGGGAAATGGTATTTGGGGTGGAGTTTGTTTGGATTTTGGATGGAAGGGGAAGACGGAAGGGTAGGGAGGGAGGAGGGTGGGAGGAGGTTCTTTTCTAAGCGGGAGGAAACCGCTGTATGGTTTGGGAGGTGTGATCGAAAAATAAGAATGGAGTTGGAAAGTTTTGTTTCACTTTTTGAGAGGACCAGTGGAGCCCTGGAACGTACTCTTTTTCCGGTATTCGAAAAACTCAATATTAACGGTCCCACTGCAAAATAACTAATTTACGTATATTAAAAAAAATTATAAATTAAGCAATTTACGATCACTCATTATTTTTATAAAATTAAGTAGAAATTTTAATAGAAAAAAAGTAAGACGAAGTTGGAATAACAAGATATATGGAATGAAACTAAATGAAAAAAAGTTGAAAACCAACTTTTTCTAGTCATACATGATTAGGCAAAACACTCACTAATTTAAATATAAATTAATTGTTTAGCCTATTTTTCATTAAAATTTGTCTAAAATCTAGCGCTAAATGCATACCAAATTTATATTGAAAAGCACTGGATAGCAGCAATACCAATACAAAGAAATTTGTATATCATTGAAAGAAACAAGATTGATATGTCAAGATGAGGACCAGAGCAACAACTTAAAAAGCTTTCTTGAATTAAAATAACACCGCTACCAAATTTTAAACCATATAAATTTGTGGTACTTTTGTTAGCTTTTTATGTATCATAAATCAATTATGTTACATTTTAATTTTGTAGTAAGTGAATCTTTGAAACAAATATCATAATTTGAAGCAAGGCAACCAACTACAAAGAGATCTGCCAAATTTTGAACCATGTAAATTTATGGCACTTTTTCAGCTTTTTATGTATCATAAATCAGTTCTGTTACATTTTAATTTTGTAGTTAGTGAATCTTTGAAACAAATATCATAATTTGAAGCAAGACAACCAACTACAAAGAGATCTTTAGCCATGCACTCTCATGGCGGGCACAACTACTTCATCAAACTTCCTAAGAAAATTTAATGGAAAATTCATTGTCCTAGCATTATAGTAATGTGATTACAATGTTGGAGAGGAATCAAGTCCAAGAGTAATACTGGCTCAGCCTGAGATGATGCCTTGGATGAAATATGCATAAATCATAAAGAAAGAAAATTAGTACCCGCAAACAAAGTTTAGCACGTAGAATGATAATGAAGGAATGCATGTTGCCAAAATAACCTAAAACAAAAAAAAAAAAAAAACAGGGGCCCTAAAGCAATCACTTCAAATCAATATAAGAGGGTGGATCTAAAAACCTAAGTTGGCATATCAAAATGATGAGTTCCATTGTATTATACTCATAAAAACTTGAAAGGAAAAATCAAATACCTTATCATAATTCAAGAAGTAATAAGACAAACCATTATTAACTTGGATTAGATGTTTGTTTGATATATAGCAATAAAATTTAAAAGAAAACCAACTTGCATAGAATTAAGAAATTAAGAAAATGCTTACATGACAAAAATCTGCATACGCTTGCATATTTGCAAAAAATTTTCATGACACCGAGATTATTTGGCTACTAAGAAAATGAAACATGTAAACAGACCTTAATCCTCTCCACAGCATCTCCGTATCCCACACATCAATGAAGTATCTTCGTCATTTCAACCCACTAATCTCACCCAAGTCCTCATCACTAAGCATGAAAACACCATACTTTCTTAGTAAAGGGGATATATATATGTCCCAGGGCTTGTTTGGCATCACTTATCTGTATAAAACAGATCTCTTTCAAATGGCCCTGTTTGAAGTAGATGGTGTAGAAATTAGTTTGTTTGGTAATACAAAAAAAAATGATTGAAATAGACATTTTTAAAACAATGGTTGAAAGTTTTTTATAAATATCTCAAGATCCATGAGGATTCAAGTATTGAATTTTTACGTCATAGTTGTGTTTAGCCTTACAAAGAGAATTAATGGTTTGGCTCTTGCATTTGTGGGCCATGGTTTAAAAAAAAGATATATAAATGTCTGTCTTTTTGGTAAATATTTCAAAATCTATGATGATCCAACGGCTAAAATTTGGACCCATAGTCGTGAATGATCTTTTGAATATATCCAATGGCTTGGATCATGATTTATGGTGCCCGAATTTAGAAAAAAAAACTAAAAACCACACTGCTTGTGTCAATTTCAAACTCGGTCAATAGGGCATGGGACATCAACGGTCAAAAATGTGTTTGTAAATATCTCAAGATCTACTTTGAATTAGAGGCTCATTTTTTAACCTGTAGCCGTTTTTGGCCCTCCAAAGAGAACCAACAGATTAGTACATGATTATGGGGCCCATAATGTCCAAAATATTAGATCTAATGGCTCACTTTTTTTGCAAATATCTCGAGATCCAAGATAGATCAACAGTTGAAAATTTAACGCGTGGCCGTGTTTGACCTTCTTCATATATCTAGCGGTCCGGATCATGATTTTGGATCCCATAAATAAATTTAAAAAAAGAAAAAACGGACTGTCCCATGAGGACGTCCGTTTCACTATAGCCCAACTTCTCTTTCCGCTTCAGACACTTCCTACTGATTCAATAATGCCCACTTTGCTGGCTTCTTGAAATGGAGGCAAATCATCTTAACTCCATTTGAAATGGACTTCACAATATGAATTCCCAAACAATCTAAAAACTATTTCAAACAGTTTTAACACAAATAGAGCCAATATTAAGAGACGCCAAACGCCACCCCAATATTTCTTTATCTGATCTGACACAAGCATACTATCAAACAACATAAAATATTTTTCTATATTTTTTAGAGTGACTATTTGGTTAGATGTACTTGTGCATATTGATTTGTATTAATTGTGAATTTCTACTGCACCATAACATATTTGCTAGCATATATAGGAATTCATAGTGAAATAAGCTTTGCTAAAAATTTATTAAAGAAGTGAGGGGTGAGAAACACGAGGTTATGGATGCAAAAGGGACCTTGACCAACGTGGGATTTAGTTCCAGGGTGATGGATGAGCATTCATCTCTCATTTTTCCTAAAATCAATTTCCATTAAAAGAGAGGTTATTTGATTGGCATTTTTTAATATTCATGTATGATTTTACATTTTTAACCACTAATGATTATATGAAGATTATAACTCTTAGGAACTACACGAATGATTTTTTGTCATTCCTCATAAAGTTCTCTTTTATTATATATATTATAATAATACTAAGTGGGGCCTATAGATTTATAGATGTAGAGACAAAGCATGACAGGGTCTTCTACTAAGTGAGGCGCACAGATGTGTAGTTCTCTTTTATTTTATATCTATATAATATAATAATACTAAGTGGGGCTCACAGATGTGTAGATGTAGAGAAAAAGCATGACGAGTTCTTCTACTAAGTGGGGCCCATAGATGTGTAGTTATCTTTTATTTTATATGCATATATAATATAATAATATTAAGTGGAGCCCGCAGATGTGTAAAGAAAAGGCATGACAGGTTCTTCTCTTTTATTGGGGCCCACAGATGTGTAGTTATATTTTATTTGAAATATATAATATAATAATACTAAGTGGGGCCCACTAAGTGAAAGATAATGATGAAGCATGTGGCCCGCCATAAAGGTGTAGTGAAAAAACATATCATCTTTCTCTCTTTTATATAAGGGTATATATATAATATAATATAATAGTAGATTTATGATTTTAATAAGGGATTATATATATAATTATATAATAATACTAAGTGGGGTTCACAGATGTATAGAGAAAAAGCATGACAAGTTCTTCTCTTTTATTGGGGCCCACAGATATGTAGTTATCTTTTATTTTATATACATAATAATACTAAGTGGGGCCCACTAAGTGAAAGATAATGATGAATCATGTGGCCCACTACAAAGGTGTAGTGAAAAAGCATGTCATCTTTCTCTCTTTTATATAAGGGTGTATATATATATATATAATGGCATAGATATTATATTATTATCATTATAATATAATAATAATAATGATATATTATTATATCATATTATAATAGTTGAAGGTGGGCCCCACATGGTCTAGTGAAAAAGTTTGCAATATCTCCTAATAGTATATTATTATATTATATTATATTATTTGGGGGTGGGCCCCACAAAGGTGTAGTGAAAAAGTTTGCAATTTCTCATATTAATATATTATTATATTATATTATAATATTTGGGGGTGGGCCCCACAATGGTGTAGTGAAAAAGTTTGCAATATCTCCTCTTTTATAATAGTATAAGTATAGATAGAAATATTTGGGGGTGGGCCCCACAAAGGTAAATTTGCAATTCCTCGTACTAACATATTATTATATTATACTATACTATTTAGGGGTGGACCCCACAATGGTGTAGTGAAAAAGTTTACATTATAATATTTGAGGGTAGGCCCCACAGTGGTGTGGTGAAAAAGTTTACAATATCTCCTCTTTTATAATAGTAGCTATATAGTAGATTATAATAGTAGATAGTAGATATTAGATATTATTATAATATAATAATAATATATTATTATATTCTATTTTAATAGTTGGAGGTGGGCCCCAAATGATGTAGTGAAAAAACTTTGCAACATTACCTCTTTTATAATAGTAGTAGACAAGAATGTCGAAAAATATAAGGTTCGTCTGTTCTAAAAAAAACGTGTAGTTAAAAATTTTTAGGGCTTATTTGGTGACTTCACTTTTACTGTGAAGTTAAATATTGGGTCAATTAAAGTGCTAAATAAGTAAAGGAGAACAACCGCATACCACAATGGTAAAGGCGTTTGTTCTCACCTAGCTACGCATGTCGAACCTTCGGCTTGTCACTTTCTCACACCTGAGGGCTCTCTCATCTTACCTGAGGTCTACCTCGATCACCCAAGGGCTCCATTCACCTCACTCGAAGGCTACTGCTACCCTTACCCGAGGGTGGGGTCCCAACTCCCTATAGGTGGGTCAAAAAAATGAGAAATAGACAAAAAAGAATAATGGCCAAATCAAAAGGCACTAAATTTAATAAATCACCTCTTCTTTTTTTTTTATTAAAAAAATCAAAAAATTATTCTCCCACGCCGCTAAATGACAAAATTTCCTCTTTTTAGTAAAAAAAAGTAAGAAAAACTTCCTTCTCATGACACTAAATGATAAAAAACTATAACATGGCTCTAATTTATGTAACACTTTTTTATTTAACCCTTTTTTCTTTTATTCTCTTTTTATTTGACCATTTTCTTCACTTCATTATAAAAGTAAATTACCCAAAAAGGGTAAAATGAACAAAATACAAATTGAAAATCTTTAAAATAGTTTTGAAGTTTGGATGTAATATTAAATGAAATGGGTTCAATGAATTGGCAATATCAACCACGACCCCACCCCCTCTTCTCAAAATAAACAACTAGGATAAATTTTTCGTCGTAATGTTGATAATGCGGGATTTGCAAAGGAGGTGTGTATGTATTTACCATATTAAAGAAAAGGGATTCCTAATATCATTAGTTCCCTAGGTTTTTTTAAATTACTTTCATATATTTTTAGGAACAGATTTGGGAGGAGACTTCCATGAAGGAACAATTTGTTGCAAAAAGAAAAAATTGTGAGGGCCCATTAAGTGAAAAATAAGGATTTTTACCAAACATCAATGTAAATCCATTTATTCTGCCTCTTTTTCACCTATCTTCATTTTTCTACCTTCAAAGTTGATTAAAAAAATGGGCTCTTTTTAAAATTAGATTTTAAGATGAGTTCTTCTTAAAATGTGATTTTTAGACAGTTATTCTTCAAAGTGGATTTTGAGATAGATTCTTGTTAGATGTCTCCTTAGCTTATTCTCTTATATTTCATACAGTCATGCATATTTGGTTATTTATCTATCATTTTATGATTTCTTATCTTACTTACATCTAATACACCATGTTTATGTTTATTATAATTGTTTAATTGCGTAATTTCTAATAAAACCTTTGGCGTTATAGGAAATGGTACCTAAACCTCTACTAAGGACACCAAGGAGTCAAGGAACTCCACAGGACAGAGTGAGTAGACTCTTGTTGATGTTGTTTAGTCATCTGATCATGTGAGCTCTTCTCATGGGCTAGTGTCTTAATGGTGAATGTATTAATATACGAGATCATTATTTGGAAGAGTTTTATGGTGGATAGTTGTGGTGGAATTTTATTTTAGAATTGTATATAAAACACTTTTCTTTGCTAATGCAAACTTAAAAACCCTTGTATTGTACATATTCTGAGACTATATATCCTTGTTTACATTGTGAGACATAATTATGCTTACTATTGTTCATTAACACTTCCGCAAGAAAAAAATTAAATATGTGATGAAAAATGCACCATATCCTCACACATGATATCTTATGCATAGTGCAGGAGTAATTCATTAGAGTTAAAACGACTCGGATCCCCACACTGGTTAAGTCCCAAAATTGGGACCATTTGACAGGGCATTTGTCTTAGTCATATAGATCTACCTCAAGGAAAAAAATATAGATTAAGGGACAGATTGCTCGACATTTGATTGTATAGGCCAATAGGAATGTAACATTCTCCTAAAGACAATAAGCAAATTATATATATATGCTTAATAGATAAAATCCAAAGTATAACAAGCCATAGCCAAATTATATATATCTTCTCAACCATTTGACTACTTAAAATACTCAGAGAAAAAATGAAACAAAGATTCCATCATTTAACCAAGGGGATCTTATCAGAAAAAACACTTTATATGGACAGTGGACCACAAAGAAAACTTTAGCAAACCATGCACCAAAGAGGCCTTCCCGCCCAAAAACCTTTTTTTTTTACATTTTTTTCAAGTGTCGACGTCAGCCCTCATTTTTCTGACCTTGATCTGTAACTCCCCGTCCCTTAACCCTTTATTAATTTATAATTAATTGCGTGATTAGTTAGTAAGTGTGTTTAGAGTCTTAGCGAGTCGGGTTTGGCGTGTAGATCTCTCGGGGGAAGTCTCGCGCGAGTCTGAGCTCATTTGGGTATAGTAGGGGGTGGTTTGCAATTTGGGGAAGTTTTCAGGGGGGTTTTTACAAGATTATGAATTTTGTGAGTTTGGGTGCATCGGGTAGGTCTCGGTATTTCACAAACTTTAGTCTTCTGTCGCGTTTCGATCTGACACATTGAAGAGGCCCAATGATTGTCATTAGTGGACTGAAGGACTAAACTGTAATTAACCCATAAGTCTAACCTAATATAACATCCCTCACCCATCTCATTTCCCTCTTTCTCATTTCACTGTTTCTCTCATTCAAACTCAACCCCTTCACTGCCTCCTCACTGCCGACGCCCACCGGAGCTCCGTCATCACTGGTGAAGCTTCACTTCATCTTCCCCAAGCCTCCAAGAGTCCACCCATCTACTTTTCTAAGGTTTTCATCCACAACCCACTTCTAGAAAAGCTCTTAAAGTTTGTAGACTAACTCTTCTCCTTCCTTTTTGGTTAGAAATGGATGAGGGAGACTCACTTCCACCCTTAGCATGCATTTGTAGGTTTATTTTGGGATTGAGAGTTGTTATCTCCAAGTTAGAGCTATAAGAGGATTTTTCCCTAATTTCTTCTTAGATTTTTCGTTCAAGCTCTTCATCAAGGCAAGTAGAAAAATGTGTTTATGCATGATATGTTTCTTCCTTGATTTGTATGGAAATATGTTGGTTTAGATGTCATTTGCTAATTTGATGATTTATAGGATTGAAAACATGATAATTAGGCTTAATTGCTTAATGAAATGGATTGAGAAGTTAATGACTTGATTAGATGGATTTGTGGGTTGGAATTAGACTGCTCTTTCACTTGATATTGTTGCTTATTAGGTTCGGGGAAGAGATGAATGGATTTGGACCCATTTCACTGCAGAAGCTTCCACAGTGTATGCGGCCGGTCGACCAGCGACACTGAGCCAGGTTCCCTTGAACCTGGCTAGATTTTTGTTCATGTATTTTCACTTACAATTGCCGATCGACCGGCCAAGGGCTCGGTCGACCGGGCACACAGGGAGGATGTTGACCAGCCAAGGCTCGGTTAATTGGGCTCGCTGTGTATCCGGTCGACCGGCCCAACTGTGAAAACCCTTTTCCAGGGGTTCTGTTTACCATATTTTGGTGACTTTAGGTGGAACTTTGGCTACCCTTTTTGGACTCATTTGACTATATGTGAGGATGTTTTGAGTCGACGTTCTTCACTGTTACTCCATTTGCATTGGGTACCAATCTTATTCATTCTTGAACGATATGGGACAACGGGATATCCTCTTTTATATCTATGCACAAAGACTATTCATTCGAG
Source organism: Persea americana (assembly GCA_029852735.1). Classification (NCBI taxonomy): domain Eukaryota; kingdom Viridiplantae; phylum Streptophyta; class Magnoliopsida; order Laurales; family Lauraceae; genus Persea; species Persea americana. The sequence goes on along the minus strand of CM056820.1, from coordinate 10,840,616 downwards.
TATCGCGAACCTTGTTCCTTTCATTGACTGAAAAGGTTGTACGATGCTTTGGGTTTAACATTTGACTTAGGTCTAGATTGTTTATTGCTTCTAATTCTGAATCGTACCGTCTGGTACTATCTACATGTAATGTCCATGTTCTTTAACTTCGTTTACTTTACTTTGTATTGGGATCACATGGAGAACTTAGAAGATGGACTTATGATCCCCTTTGATGTTCCATTTGTTCTGAAATCTGTATGAAGTATTGAGACTAGGCGGCTTTGATTGTAAGGCTTAAAGAGAACTACTATTGAAGTCTAAAATCTGTTAGAAGTCTGATCTGATTAGAAGTAAAGTAGTTTCTCTATTATTTAATAAATTTTGTTTGCACAAGAAAGCCTAGTCTCTCACTGATGTATATTTAGGATTCTGTTTGTCGGGCACCACTCAGTTGTTAACATTCAACACAGCTAGGGCACCACCTGTCACCTGTGGGAGGACTCTAAATTTAGAACCTTGAGGCAAGATTAGGCCAGAGCCCACGGGGACCGAGCCGTATAAGCCAAGAGAGGATCGGTGTAATAGACACCAAGGGTACGAGTTAAGCGGTGCCTCTGACTCATGACCAGATACCAATGGGTATCACTCTGAACACTCTGATTGATTGGGATATGATCCCATATATTAGCCTATGTGGACCGCCTACTTTGTTAGATGTTTATGATAGTTGATTATTGATTCGAATACTATGCATTTCCGGTAACTCTACCTCAGTCTACTCGTTTACTCTATTTAGTTATGCATATCTATGATGATTTATATATGTCTGCTTGCCGACCATTGTGTCTGATGATGCTACTCTTGGTACATAAGTATCGAGCCTTACTATCTCGAGGAGGAGATGATGGAGGAGATTCAGGCAGATCAGCCGGATGGCTCCTTAGAATATAGTACGGACGACATTGTATAGCCGTATCGACCCCGTACAGAGAGCCTTCATGATCTATCTGGATTAGATTCACCTTTTGGTTCTTTTATCTTTTGATTAGGCCCAGTTTTTGTGTGGCCTTCTTATTGTATATAATACTTTTGTTAACTGTCTTAAACTTGAACTCTAGTTATGATAATTCAATCTTTGCTCTTAACTATACAATTTTGAGATACCTCTTGTTATTATGAAGCTTCCGCTAATTGTTACTTTATCTGAGGAAATGTTTATCCCTCACAGCGAACTTTGATCTAGTTGGGACACAATTGGAGCCAAGTTACATTTGATTAATGTTGGAAAAATTTTAACTGTCCCTAATCTCACGCATAATCCTGGTTTCACTTTTGGGGCGTGACAAGTTGGTATCAGAGCATTACTGTTTCTAGATTAAAAACAAGTAGAAACCTAAGACGTGTGAGGTTTGGCTTTCTTTTGGGTATCTTAGCTTCTTTAGATTGTATAGTTTGTATGCTAGATTGAGTCACATAGGACTAATGTTTCTTGTGTTTCAGAATGGTTGGGGGATATACCCATTCTACTTAGGGTAATGATAATGCTGGGCCTGGTGCTAATGATTTGATAGAGGGCAGATTTAATCAGCTGATGTAAGCCTTTGTTGCTTCACAAGAAGCACAAGTACAGAATCAGACTAAACAGAGGGAAGATCAGGCTAAGCAGAGGGAAGACCATGCAACCTTCCAGACTCAAATGCTACAGGTCTTACAAAGGCCAATTCCGCCATCTCAAGTCATCTTGCCAGCTCGGGTGACAGATCCGAATGACATGTATGACAAATTCAAGAAAAGGAATCCACCGGCTTTATATGGAAATGAAGATCCACTCGATGTTGATGAGTGGGTCGTACAAGTGGAAAAGATATTCCAAGTGTTCCAGTGCACGAACAAGGAAATAGTACAGCTTGCAGCCTGTCTCTTTAAAGGTGTAGCAGAGATGTAGTGGAAATTAGTTAAGACACCTTATGATACAACAACTGAGGATGCCACGATCACCGAGGCTACTGCTTGGACTTCATTTGAGAAGTTGTTCCATACAAAGTATATCCCACCCCACATCCAGGCTCAGAAGCTTATTGAGTTTGAGTCATTGGTTCAGGGGGAGGACATTGTCCAAGTGTATGAGTAGAAGTTTACCAACCTGTCTAGGTTTGCACCGACTCTGGTTAGTCTGGAAGCAAACAAAGTGATGAGGTTTATTCGGAGGCTAAGGCCTGATATTTAGATGGAAGTGACTTCCGTCACACTGCCTACATATGAGGAGAACCTCAAGCTTGCATATTGGGCTGAAGAGTCCATTCGGAGGAAGACCCTCTATGCACAACAACTTCAACAAACACAGATACAACTAGGACTTCTAGTTCGGGACTGTATTAGCACCAACAACGTTCACCCCAGCAACAACAGTACCAGCAACAGGCCAAGAGGTTGTTCTTTTTGGTCCACTGTCCACATAAATTTTTTTTTTTGGTAAAATCCTTTTTAAACAACTATCACAATTGAATTAAATCATTTTTTTTAAGTCCAATGTTGAACCTTTTGACTTCCCTTCTGATTTTCCTGAAAGGCAATTTTGGCAATTCAACTAAAAGCACGGCCTCATTTCAGACAAAAGTTCATTTGGAAAACAACAGGGTCTAGTAGTTCCTAGTGTTAAATTATGTCCGATGACATCAAATTAGAGATATGCTCTTTCATATGCATTTTAGCATCTTGTCTGCCCATGTAATTGTCACATTCAGCATTCAAAATCACTGCATGAGATTTCCTTTTCGCTCCTGTTTACATTAAATTTCATATCGTTTACATGTCATGATGCTGAAAAAATGTTGAGGTTTTGGGCAATTTTCTTAATTTAAAAGACACTCAATTTATTTCAATAGAGAAAAGAGAAAAGGGAATTTAAAGAGGTAGCACATTAAATGGAGACTTCTACTGTTTACCTATAAATTCTAGAAGGAACATTTTCAGATGACATGATCACAATGAGTATACTTAAATAGATGATGATTCTTGTTTGAGAAACAATGATAAGGAATCACTACATAAGATGACAAAAAAAAAAAAGAGCAAAAAAATAAAGGAACGTAGAGAAGTTCATAACCAGTCATTCTAGGCACATATTAGTAAGTGATAATCATATTCACTTCTATTTCTTGCTCTATATCAAATATAGGCCCCAAATGTTGATTTCATACCCACGAAATCATTCAATTACTTTACCTTTCGAAGAATCAGAAGCTGATTTTCTTTAACCATCCTACACCAAAGATTCCGGAGCCTAGCTTCCAAAATCTATAGCGATAATTTAATCACATAAAAACCCAAAAAGAAAAACAAATAATATAAATGTAGGGATCATGCATGCAAGAAGCAGTCTTAGAGAGGTAGGCAAAGGGGAAAGGTGAAGGAAGACCCAAAGGATGGAAGAGAGAGTGATGTGGTGTAGACATGCAAATTTAAAAAAGATAAAAGAAGTAGGGAAAAGAATCTCCAAAAGCATGGAAATGAATTCCATGTAAAAACTAAAGATTTCATGAAAAATGAAAAATTGGGGAAAATGATTCCTACAGGGCAAGAGAATATCAAAAATGGGTCAACGACTCCAAAACAAAGAAAGTGATGCAAGTTGCATGGAAATCAAAGACCAGAAGGCTAGGACAGGTAGATAAATACCAAAGTTTGACGTAAGTACGACATCTTAGGCCAAAATTTTCAAAATTCACAAGGGCAATCAAAAGTGTCAAATGAAGCATAGGCATGCACCTCCATACCCTGAAAACTCAAAAATTTATCCTACTAAGGCATTTCATGGGCCACAAGACAACTTACCCCCCTAGAAAGGCAAACAAACACCTTTTAGAGGTTGTATCTTCCTCAATACATACCAAATTACTACAAATTTGGTGTCTACGGATATCCACTCAAAAAAGAATTTAACACCAAACCACATTATGGTCCATATCCAACCATCACAGGGTATGCAACTAACAAAACTAACATCAATCTAAGTTATGCATGCAAACTCAAAGGTCAAAGGATATCCACAAACCAATCCTAACATCAAACATATGATCCCGAACCCAACAACATCACAAGAACCTTTCGTGGACAAAGGTCAACGCATTTCTTCACAATTTATAGTGCATAGGCCCAATTAAGGACTTTCCAATAAAGATTAGTTGAGCTCTAATTCACTAGAATTCTTTGAGGGCCATATAAGATACTGAACCCTACGTTAGTGAGATACCGCGTGCCCAAACGGTATTTACATAAGTCCAATTAACAATTTAGTCTCATAATGGGAATCCCATAAAAAAACTTGGGGGGTATAACTATAAGTTAAGAGGTCTAAATATAAAAGAAGAAAAACTTCAGGGGTCAAAATGTAATTCACTTTTATATATAAGTATAACCAATGAAACCCTAGACCAAATTTCACCTGAGCATTGAGAGCATGCTCTTCAAATTTTCTTTAACATTAGATTCAACGGATTGAGTAGATTAAACCGATCCGATCCGGTCCTCCACGGATTGGATCGGAACGATTTTTAACAGCTACTGATTAGTGATGGATTCCAAATCCATCAATCCGTAGGTAACGGATTGGTGATGGATTCGGCCTAATCCGCACCAATCTTATCCGTATACACCCCTACAGTCCACAATAGTCCCCTATAATTAGAATAGGAATTGGAGAGAAATTCACCATCAAACAGACCCAACAAGTCCAATTTCTTGCGAGCCTGACACCTGTCCAATTGATCGAACATCATACTCAATCGATCGGGCCTATGCCTGATTCCGGTTAACTACACCACATCCGATCGAACGGATGTGGGGTCCCCGATCTATCAAGCCTCAGACAAAAACCACAATTTGATATGAACAATGGGAAATCCCTCTCATACCATCACCAATGCATCCACAACATCTTCCTCCACCGAAGCTCCTTCCTAACACAAGGGGAAAAACCATCCACCAATGCCCAAACATCAATTAACCCAAAATAAATAAGCGAGAAATATATTCTAACATCATCAACTACAAAAGGGCATTCAAAGGACTCTATGCACAATAACATGAATCAACCAATTCACAAGTTATAGTTAGGTACTTGCCTTAGGTTCGCGGTTGGAGGAGACAAACTAAGATTCCTATTGCCAATGAAAAAAATGAGAACCTGGCGAAGAGGGTTTCACGAGAAAGAAGATGGTCATCTTTGATCGGAGATTCAACAACTGGATTTCTAAGTTGCAAGAGCCAAAGAAGTTGGAGAGTTTTGTGGGAGAAGAAAGGTACGGTGGTGTTGTATTTGTAGAGAATGGGAATAGGAGTTTGAATAGAACTTGAGTTCTAAAGAGAGAAGAGTTTTGGTTTGAGAAGAACTATGCCCACTAGGCTGGGCTTGGGTTAACTACGGGTCAAGTCACCTATCCAACAAGCCCAACTCAACGAGTCTAGGCATAACGTGGTCCCCACTTAAACTAACCACCTATTTAACTAAAATACATTGGATTTCCATAATAATTAAATAAATAATTTATTTATTATATAAATACCCAAAACGTCACAAAAATAGAATTCCAAATGCCTAGCAGCCCCTTAACATTTTGAAATTCCACGTGTTGGGGTAAGCATTTGGAGAATTCCAAAATGCTTCAGATAAGAATCTCCTATTGCTTGCAACCAAACATGCATAGAGTCATGTTTTCATATGACTTGTGCATGTTCTATGTTATTATATAAAACTTATATACATGTAAATGGGTCTAACAAGATCTCAATGCGCTTTCCTCTCATCCAACAAAACAAAAAAGTGCTTTCATCTTCATTGAGGTTTTAAATCATAATAGTAGGTCTTCGATTTAGACCATTGTACCCATATCCAAATTTATATTCGTGGCGTTGTAAACATACTTAGTGCATGTTTGGGAGGTCTAATTTTCCCTCTATTTCTCTACAATGGATAGAGGATTGGAAAAATAGAGTGTTTGGAACTAACTTTCAGCCTCTACCCATTTTAAAGAAGTAGAGGCAATGTGTCTACTTTCGACAGCCTCCTTGATGAGGTAGTTGAGAAATAAAGGGAAAAAAATAAGAGGTGGAGCTATAGTCTTTTATGCATAATCACGCTGAGGCCCTTTTTTTTTTTTCTCAAAATCTGAGAAGGCAAGTTAAGATCCGAACGTTGAAAATGTCCACAAGGTCAAACAAGGTCACGCATACAAATCTCAGCCGTTGAATCATCACCAATCTCGAGATATATGCCAAAAACAGTGAGCCATTAGATATAATTTGTTATGATCTGTGAGCCCCAAACACAAGATCAAAACCGTTGAATATGTTTGGAAGGCTGAAAATGGCTATTTGGTCAATTTTGATCATATAATACCTTGTGAATCTCGAGATATGTGCAAAACAAAAATAGCCATTGATGTATTATGCTTAATATTGCATTTGTCCATGAGCAGTAAACAGTTTTAATTTGTTTTATTATTTAGGTGTGTAAAATAAGATCTAAACCATTAGTAATGTTCACAATATCAAACATGCCCATTAGACCAAATTTCACCCGTTGGATATTTCCAATCTCTAGATATATGCAAAAAAGGTGAGCCATTAGGTATAATTTTGTAGATTATGTGGGCCCTAAACACAAGATCCAAACCATGAGATCTCTTTGGAAGGCTAAGCACGTCTATAGTTTTAATTTTTATGGCCTAATACCTTGTGGATCTCAAGGAATATGTAAAAAACTTTCAACCAATGATATAAAAATGACTATTTAGCATAGACCCTTACACTACCAAACACCTCGATTATGGTGTTTGGCAATTCTACAAATTTCAATGTATCTTTTAAGAGTTTGGCTATTTATAACATTTTCACTAGATGATGCATTGAAACAATAAATGAATAGAAAAATAGGGATGATTAGCCTAGTAGGAACCCACTAACTAGTAGTCACACTAGAGTGATTTAATTTTAGTAACCACAGTAGGGCCTACTTAATTAGAAAACCATTAGACTAAATGTTAAAAACCATGAGCAATATTCTTTAATCAATGTTGGTCTACCAAATGTTAATAACCATATTGTAATACATCCAATGGTGATTATAACGGAGGATCCTATGAGCGTTGAACATCATTGAGGAATCCATCTATGAGAAATAAATGTAAGACCCATTTGATGTTAATAATCACATTAACCAAGCTAATTATAGTAATCACAAGGGGGCCGTTAAACAATATGATTCATTTAATGATGGCAAACTAGTAAATAGTCCTACAACCCAATATTGGTAATTAGTATGAGACCAATCTAAAGTTGGTAGTATGGGACTCAATTATTGTTGATAATTATGGGACCCACTTAATGTTGGTAATCGTGGTAGAAATTACCTAATGTGATATTTGTAGGACCCACCTAATATTAGTAATTAATAAAGAAATTATGTAATTATGATAGGGCTATGGGACCCACATAAAATTTATAAACACTAAAGGGCCCATCTAATATTAAGTCATTATAGGATTCCTCTAGAAACCATCAGTATTTAAAAAATGAAATGGGCTAGACCCTTGTTTTGATTAGTTTTCTTAATGAAAAATTGTTTTATACAGCATATAGTTGAATATTATAACATGAAGGTTTTTGTAAGAAAGAGGGATATTGTAGAATACCTTTTAAGTTATCCAAACACCTAGTTTTTAGGTGGGTAGATTATATTATAAACTAGGATATAATATAGCGGAATTGCCATTTTTATCTAATATTATCACCTAAAATATCTCATGCCAATTTAAGCTATTCTTGAAATAAGATACTTATCCATTCCCTAAAACATATCATACAATAATAACTTCTCTTTAGTTACCTTCAATGGGCTCCATGTATTATTAAACTAACAAAAAAAAAAGAAGAAAAGAATAAAGGCTCTTTGGCTATGATTTTAGTGATCGGTGGACATGTATATATTAATTGTTATTGCATATTAATTTGTGAGACCCTTATGTCATATCCAAGTTGCAGAAAGTTGTATATTTAAATTTACTTTCAATGCCACATTCCGAAATTACCCTTCTAATCTAATCTCACCAAACTACTATTCTCTAATTATCCTACATAATAGGATCTGAATTATCTAATTTTCCTACATAATAGTCATACACATATCGGTAGTGTACGAGCCAAAAAAAGGGTGGGCCCTAAAAGGCTCTTCTTCCATTACCAGTCCCAAGAAATGTACAGGCACTTCCTTTGGGACCTAAACAAGTGGGGCCCATCAGATGGGGGACCTTGACCGTTCATCCCAAAAAAAGGGTGAGCCCTAAACACGAATCGAAGGAGTTGAATGACAAAAGAAATATCATGAATCAAATGATGGAGACTTATAAACACTATTCCTGTTTTATTTTAATACGTTGGCCCTTCATATCGTAGTTCTTTTATATGCTTTCTTATTTACTAATTATATTTACTAAATCTTTAAAATATTTGATAAATAATTTTATTTCTTATTTCTGCTCGCAATTTTGCTTTCTCTTTTTCATTCTTATAAGGTTCATATAACATTCATGAATGGTATATGGAAGTAGAAATTTTAGTTATTCCATTGCAAGATGGAGCGTCAACATCAGCCTCCTTTCCGACTGCATTCCATGATATGTTACATAGTAGAGACAGCTGTAGCATAGTTGCCACTGATACCATAAAGAACACGGTACGTTTGACTCGAACATGATTTGATGTTCTTCTTTTGACGATTGATTTAGATTTATATATAACATTCTTTTAAAATATTTGCCTTTATAAAAAAAAAAAATCATGCCTCTCATATGCATTTGAGCAACAATTACTTTCTATTTATATTTAAATTGACTTTCTACTAACCTCTCTCTATCAAATATCTACGCCCTGTGAATGGGAAGGCATAGACGTATATGGGGTTCTCCAAAAGATGGCGACCAATCTTAAAGTTCCTGTATAATTGTATTAAATGTAGTTTATTTGTTTATTAGGTATCTACTTTCAATTTAAATTGGGTATTCCTTCGACGAATTAAAGGCTTGCGTTGGGCGTGGGCCCAGAAGCGTTAGTCTTTAGAAATATATGGTTTCCAATCACCCTTTACTTTCAAAAAGCTCAATATTCTTTTCTATAGTCACCCATAAAACTTTATACAAGATAACAATCTTTCAAAATAACAATTATAAAGTGGTAGAGTAAAGTAAAGACTTTAGTTTACCAAATCCATCATGATATTTATGTTTACATATATGGTAAAGTAAAGTAAAAGTAAATTTCATAGGACGATAAAGGTAGGGTAAAGTAAAGGTGTGATAAAGTAAATGGTGAAGTAAAATGGGAATGGATGGTGAAGTAGTATTTTTTTTACTTTACTTTATCACATTTTATCGTAGTTTAATATGGTAAATAAAAAGTGACTTATTTACAGGTGTGGTAAAGTAAAATAAAGATTGATGTCATACCACGGTAAAAGGTGAGGTAAAGCAAGGCCGGATGAAATATGTAGCAAAGTGGAAGAGAAAGTTATAAAGTAGTTGTTTTTTTTTTATTGACTTTACTATACTTAACCATGGTGTTATGTGATAAAAGAAAAGTAACTTGCTTAAAACATGAAAGTTAAACTTTGCTTTGTTAGAGAAGGGAGAGACTAAGAGAGAAAGAAGATTAGAGGGAGAAAGGAGAGCTTTTCTCTCTTTCATTAACTGTGTGTAAATACAAAGGTGGAGAGGCTTATTTATATGCAATATAACCCCACAAGAGGGGAACCATAATTCTAACCCTCACTCATTTCAAGTGGGCATCCACCCAAGATACATATGTTATAACACTCCCCCTTGGTTGACCACCATTTAAAGACTGTTGCCTCATTAAAAACCTTGCTAAGGAAAACCCCAATGGGAAAAAAAAAACCAAAGCAAAGGGAAAAAGAGTACAACATTCTTCAAGATCTTTGAACTGGTGTTGGACGTGCATAATGCTGCCTCGTTAAAACCTTGACTAGGAAAACCCAGTGGGACAAAAGCTAGAAAAGGAAAAAGAGTACAGCGTACAAATATTCGGGGTAGCATACAAATATTCGGGGTAGCATACTTCATGATGCCCCTCATAAATCACTCCCCCTGATAATAACAGTCATTCAAATAGTTTGATGACGAACTCTACGCATGCCGTCTCATATACAAGCTTCTGGAATATTGATTTTGGCAAAGATTTAGTAAATAGGTCAGCCACGATATTACTCGAACGAACTTGCTTGACTTCAATTTCATTGTTCTTCTGAAGTTCATGAGTGAAGAAGAACTTTGGTGCTATATGCTTAGTTTTGTCTCTTTTAATAAAACCTTCTCGAATCTGTCTTATGCGTGCTTCATTATCTTCATAGATAATATTCGGGATACCTGCAATAGATGGTAATTGACAAGAACTACGAACATGCTGAATCAAATATCTTAGCAAAACACATTCCCTAGTGGCTTCATAAAGGGCCAAGATCTCAGCATGGTTCGAGGAAGTTGTAACACCCTGTCCCGAGTTAATTACGATTAACGCTAATTAATCGGGATTAATGCTAATTCAACATGTTTTATGGAATTAATGTTGATTAATGGCTAAATTGATAAGAATTTGGCTCAAGTGGTCAAATTAAACTTAATGAAAAGAATAGTGAAAGTTCTTAATGGACTTGAAATGGTTTTAGGCTAAACCATGCAATGTAAGGACTTTTTCGTAAATACGAAATTACACGTATTTCGTCGAATACGGAAACTCTTGATACTCACACGTATATCTCGAGGAATACGTTAACTTTTATAAATGAGACGATTCCATTCGACGTGAATTGGTTCAAATGACCATTCATTTGACTTAAATTGTAATTAGAGGAAATAGGAGGGGGTTTGATGCAAAAAGTGAGATTATAAGATGAGGATGAACTCCTTTGAGTTCATTCCTTCATCCCAGCCGGTTTCTCTCCTTCTCTTTCTCTTCTTCTTCTTTCTCCCAATTTCTCTTCCTTGGGTGATGATTGGGAGAGCTAACAAGTGCTTGTGAAGAGGGACTCCGTCTTCACTATCCTTGTCTTCATCTCTTTTCCTACTATCTTGGAGTTTAAACTTAAGAAGATCTCAAGATTACCACCAAAGAAGCTACAAGTAAGTGTTGAGTTGAATTCAGCACTTCCAGGGTTTCATTATTGAGTTGTGACTCAAAGAATTCACAAGAATTCTGTTCTGTGGATTGATTTTGGGTTTTAGGTTCAAAAGGAGGTTTAACTTGAGGAATTCAGCTTGGATTCAAGTTGGACAAGGGAATTCTTGCTAAGAAGTTTCCAAACAAGGCAAGTATACTCAATTACATTGATTTCAATTGTTAAGTGAATTGTTAGAACTCAAGAAGTTCAGTTACAGAAAATTCGGTTCAGAATTTTCTGAACTTCTGGGCGCAATTCGGTCAGCCGCCAGGCTGACCGACACCTGACCGAGAGCTGACCGACATAGGTCGGCTAGCCGAATTATGAGTTCGGCTAGCCGCGGGTTGACCGCAAGGTGACTGAAAATCTTGTCAGGGTTTTTCCATCAGAAGTTTAGCTTTTGGAAAACGAACCGTGAGCTGACCGAAGAAATTCGGCTAACCGAAATTTGAATTTCGGCCAGCCGCGTGAGTGACCGAATAGGTGACCGAATTGGGCAAAATGTCCTGTAAAGTTGAGAAATTCTGGAAGCTGACCAAATGTGGTTCGGTCAGCCGAAACGCCTAATGCGGCTAACCGCTAGGTAACCGACGAGGTGACTGAAATTGAGGGAATATTAGAATTGATTTCTGATAATTTCCTAAACCTTCATGGGTGTTAGCTAAACTTATGTGAATGTAAATTTCACTAAAAAGTGATGTCATCCACAATAACACCTACATTGCATAATGAACGTTTCACCCGAATGTTGTTTTAGGAAATTTACTTGTTTATGACTTGAGTTGGCTTGTCCTCTCTCGTCTATTACTGTTATGCTCCTTGTTGAGCTATCATTGAATAATGTATGGAATTAATACAATGAAATGCAATGAAATGAAACGAAAAGAACTGAAATAAACAAACACTGTAATGTATGAAAGATTAAGTCTGCTGCAATAGATGGAGCGTTCCAGAGCTCCGTGGTGATGCCGGTGATCTCTGATCAAGACACTGGTAAATTCCACACATTTGACAAGCCACTTAATGAAGTGAGTACATTTGAAAAGCCACTTAATAAAGTGAGTGATAATGAAATGAAATGAGTCCTTGAAAGGCTGGGTTGTGAATGGTGCGCCTTCCGCCTATGTTAGAGGACACTGAAAAGACACTGGATAAAGTGTATATAACGAATTGAATGCTCTCTTCAGGGGAGAACTACATAAATTGAATGTTTCCTTCATGGAAGAACTAGATGAATTGAATTGAATTGAATTGAATTGAATTGAATTGAATTGAATTGAATATAATTGTTATACATTGGAACCAAATTGCTAACATGTGATTATCATAGAATTGCGTATACATTGTTGAACCGTCGTGTTCACAGTGTTATTGATGACATTACAGGCCCAGTTGGCCGTTCCAGTGGTTCCGAGACCACGCCGCCAGCGGATGAGACCAACCCGGTTCCCGCAGGAGGATTGAACGAATGGACGTAAATCGGAGGCGACCGGTTTAGCGAGTCTTGGAAACATTTTGAATAGATTCATTTTGTTGTAAATAATGATCACATGCATTGTATTTGAATATGCATGGGTGATTTAAATAGGAAATGAGATGTATAAGTAAACTTTACTTTCTGTAAAGAATTTGTACATATTACAGTTGGATGTCAATGTATGTATATATTTTCGCAACATAATGTACATTTGACAGGTATATGTAAGATCCCTTGTGAATCTTGTATTAGCTTCGGCGATGCGAGGTTTACGGGAGTAAGTATGGCATCACGACTCGGGGTTTGACCGTGGTAACCCTAATCTCGGGCCCGGGTCGTGACAGAAGTAGCTACCAAAGTCTATTTAGTGGAATGCCAAGAGATAGCGGCATTACCATTAAGAAACACATAACCTGTCTGCGATCGACCCTTATGAGGATCAGAAAGATAACCCGAATCTGCATATCCTATAAAACTGAAATCTTTATGATCATAAGAATAAAATATTCCTAAATCAGTTGTTCCACGCAAATATCTTAGGATGTGCTTAATAAATTCAATGCCTTTGAGTTGGTGCGAAGCTATACCTGGTAAGTAGATTCACAGAAAATGCAATGTTCGGTCTAGTGCATTGTGCCAAGTACATCAGGGCTCCAATAGCACTTAAATATGGTACTTCGGGACCCAATACCTTTTAATTTTCCTCGATGGGACGGTATGGATCTTTCTTTATATCAAAAGACCGGACGACCATGGGGGTGCTTAACGGATGTGCTTTGTCCATACCAAATTGTTTTAAGATCTTTCGGTATAGTTAGATTGATGAACCAACATCCCATTGGAATTTCTCTCGATTTGCAATCCAAGATAGAATCTCGTTTTTCCAAGGTCTTTTATTTCAAATTCTTTCTTTAAATAGTCGGCAATTTCTTCGAGCTCTTATGGAGTTGCTATCAAATTTATATCATCCACATAAATTGCTAACATTGCAAATCCCTTCAAGAATTTCTTTATAAATAAACACAGGCAAATGAGATTGTTTTCATACTCCCTTTTAGACAAGTATTCACTAAGACGATTGTACCACATTCTTCCGGATTGCTTCAGGTTGTACAATGATCGTCTTAATTGGATTGAGTATGTACTCCTTAGCTTTGCTTCAGGCAAATGAAATCCTTTCAGGATTTTCATGTGAATTTCTGTGTCTAAATCCCCATACAAGTAAGCACTTACAACATCCACAAGTCTCATTTCTAGATTTTGAGAAACTGCTAAACTTATCAGTTATCTGAATGTTGTTATATCCATAACAGGAGAGTATGTTTCCTCGTAATCAATCTCAGGTTTTTGTAGGAAACCTTGTGCCACTAATCGTGCCTTATATCTGATAATTTCATTTATTTCATTCATTTTTCTTACAAACACCTATTTGTAACCTACATGGTTAACATCTTTTGAGGTTTGTACTATAGGTCCGAACACACCACTTTTGTTGAGAGACTCTAACTCTGCTTTGATGGCACTTTCCCATTTTGGCCAATCATTTATTTGTTGACATTCATTTATAGAACGTGGTTCTGTGTCCCAATCATCATCATCATTTTCCTTTTGTAGCTACTGCATATGCAAATGTGTCATCGATGATAATCTCATTTCTATTCCATTTCTCTCTTGAATAATTGTAAAGTATAGAGATCTCTTCATTATCCGATACCGGTGCCTCTTCAGGGGCATTGAAAGTCTCATTAGGGACTTCCACTATTCTAGAGAGAACGGATTTTACCATAACCTCTTCAGGAGCGTTACGTGCCTCTTTGGGAAGACATGATGATGATTGCTCATTTCTCCTTTTCCGTAAAGTTAAGTCCTTTGAACCTATAGGTCTGCCACGCTTCTGGCGTATTGCAGATTTTGCTACTATGTTTTGACTTTGTCTTACATGGACATTAATTTTGGCAGGTACATTCATAACTGACACATGTGAATTTGTCACATTTGCTGCATCGTTAAATGCACCAGGTAATCTATTTGCAATTTCTTGCAAGTGCACAATTCTCCGTATTTCATTCTCACATTGTGAAGTTTGGGATCCAGATGTGGAGGTATTCCATGTTAATTTGCGTCGTTCTTCAGGAACGGGTTGTTCTACAGGAGCAATACGTTCTTCAGGAACTATCTTATCTCCCCCTAACGACGGGAATATTGTCTCATCGAATTGACAATCGGGAAACGAGCAGTGAAGACATCTCCTATCATTGGTTCTAGATATCGAATAATCGAAGGAGAGTCATAACCTACATAGATTTCCAATCTACGTTGTGATCCCATCTTAGTACGCTTAGGAGGTGGTATTGGGACTTGAACTGCACAACCAAACTTGCACAAGTGAGAAATATTGGGTTGATGTCCTGATATAAGTTGGGCCGGAGAATATTGATGATAGGTCGTTGGTCGAAGTCGAATTAGCATTGTTGCATGTAATACAGTATGTCCCCAAGCACTAACTGGTAATTTGGAATGCATCAGTAGAGTCCTAGAAATAAGTTGAATGCGCTTAATCATGGATTCAGCTAAGCCATTCTGGGTGTGGACATGAAGGACTTCATGTTCGACTACAATTCCTAGAGATGAACAAAAGTCATTAAAAACCTGTGATGTAAATTCCCTTGCATTATCAAATCTTATAGACTTAATGGGATCATCAGGGAAGTGAGCTTTTAGTTTAATTATTTGAGTTAATAGGCGGGCAAATGGTACGTTCCTAGTTAAGACTAAGCAAACATCCGACCAATGGGTGGAGGCATCGATCAAAACCATAAAATACTTAAAGGGTCCACTAGGGGGATTGATGGGTCCGCAAATGTCGTCTTGTATCCTTTGTAAAAAGGATGGGGATTCGTATGCAACCTTAGTAAAAGAAGGTCGAATGATCAATTTTCCTTATGAATATGGGGTACATAAGAACCCACTAGGGATGGTCAATTGATGGTTCTCTAAGGAATGCCCAAATGAGTTATTTATGATTTTTCTCAACATAGTAGCATCAGGATTACCTAACCTATCATGCCAAAGCTGTGAAGTCTTAGGATCACTAAGCTTCAGGTTTGACTTTGTAGTTTTGCTCATAACCGAATGTGATTCAACGTTGGAGATTGTCGTATAATATAACCCTGAGGAAGTGCACTTAGTTTTTATAGTATATACTTATGGCTTCCAATACTAGTAATGATGCATAAGTATTCATTGTTACCTTCACTTACAGTCTCGATGTGATACCCATTCATTTTGACGTCTTTGAAACTAATCAAGTTTCTTCGGGAACTTCTTGAGAACATAGCATCTTTGATGAACAGATGGGTACCATTAGGTAACATCATATGGGTTCTTCCGGAGCCTTCAATTATCTGCACAGGTTCAGCTATGGTAGATATCTTTCATGGAATGAACATTAATTCTGAGAAAAATTTCTGATTTTCCAGAATGGTGTGTGTAGTGGCACTATCTACCAAATAGAGATTGTCCCCAGTTCCATGATCCATACCTTAAACAAAAATAATAAAACAACATAACTATGCAACCACATGATGAAAAATTGAAATAATTAAAACATTCACCATAAAGTAGGACATTAATAAAGTTTTCCATCAAAACGGAAAAATTTAAAAAACATGGATCTCAAATGAACTAAAGAAAAATTAAGTAATGTCCAAATAATCATAGGTCTTCTAGACCATGCCGGGGGGTGCCCCCAAAAGATTGTTAAATGCCTTATCATCCAGATGTTGGTTGTCCTCATCCTCAAAGAAGTCACGAGTCTCTAAGTTTGTAATGTCAATTGGAGGCCTCTCTGATGTCATTATATCCCAATTCCAGCCTTCCAGATCATTTGTCTTTGTCTCTGCTGAATGAACAGAGGCTTTGTATGCTTTGTATTGTTCCACCACTTCCTTTAGTGTATGACAAGTGCGTGACCAATGCCCACTTCTTCCACACCTGTGGCACGTGTCATCAGAGCGGTGGGAAGAGTTAGCTGGTGGATTTTGGTTGTTCTTGTGCTAAGGGGCAGGCCATTTCTGATGATTTTTGAATTTTGGTGGAGGACATTTAAAACCACCTCGCATGGAGGAGTTATTTCGGCCACCTCTATTGGAGGATTTATGTCTTCCATTCCCCCTACCTTTGCCCTTGTTTGAGCTAAGACTGGCATTTGTTTCAGGAACTGCCGAAGATCCAGTTGGTCTGGAGTTATGATTTTTCAGCAATACTATGGAATTCTGTTCAGCGACTAGGAGACATGAGATAAGTTTTGAATATTTGGAGAAACGTCGCTATCGATACTGCTGCTGCAGGAGCACGTTCGAGGCATGAAAAGTGGATAACATTTTCTCTAACATTTGCTCCTTCGAAACCTTTCCACCACATAATCTTAATCTGGAAACAATATTAAAGAGGGCAGAGTTGTATTCAGATACTATTTTATAATCGTGTAACCTCAGGTTTAACCATTCATTTTGGCCAGTTGGTAATATGACCATCTTCTGATGATCATATCTATCCTTCTGGGATTTCCATAGGCCTGCTGGGTCTTTCTCAGTAAAGTATTCATTTTTTAGGTCGTCATGTATGTGATGACGTAAGAAGATGAGGGCTAACGCCTTTTCCTATGGGGACATCTTGTTACCTTCCTTTATAGTCTCTCCTAATTTCTTGGATTGCAAGTGGATTTTAGCATCCAATTGCCAAGATAAGTAATTGTCACCATTGATGTTAAGTGCTTTAAAGTCAAGTTTAGCCAGATTTGACATCATGCAACAACTGTAATAAGAAATGTATATATGAAGTTAACCATATGTAGATAATCAATTATGTTAAAAAAAATGAAATTTAACATCATAATAAATTAATGAAGGAATTAAAAAAAATAGCCAATGAAAAGTTTAGAAAATCAGGTTCTCAACTTTGAGAATTATAATTACTGGTTCTGTCTAGACTTCAGGCTTGATGTAGAACTTCAGGTTCATTAGAATTGCAGGTTCTGTCAAATCTTCGGGTTTGAAATAGAACTTCTGGTTCTAATAATTGATCAGAACTTTTGGTTATGTCAGAACTTCAGGTCTAATTTCGTGGCTTTATAATTTTTATGGATATGAATATGCAGGTTCATATCAGTATTCCGACTTCTAGAACTTTTGGTCCAGGGATCAGTGAACTTCAGGTTCAGATTTAGAACTTTTAGTTCTATTTTGTGATCCAAAAATTAAAAAAAAAATGAAGTATGCAAGAGGATTAACAGTAAACAAACACTATGATTACTGTAAACATGTATAATTAAACTAATTTCATGTTCTAATAAATTAGATTTAACTAATGTTTAGATACTACTTACCGTGATCGTAGTTTAGAAAATTTTTTGACTATTGAAATGTTGATATGTTGCGTCTATTATGTAGCGCTCGTCGCTACGAATCCGCAGAACCAAACCTTTCGTCGATCGAAGGTCAAATAAAGAAGTTATGGATGGATATGATAATATGATGTATTTCTTTTGCTCGCGTCCTCAGACTGGACCCACGTGAGGAACAAAGGAAAGTGCACGTAAAATAAGTCTTAGTCTTGTGTTGACGGAAATCAAGGCTTTGAAAAACAAAATGTGCTTTGATACTTTTCTTAGTCTTGGCAAACATAATATGCTTGCTGGAGATGCACGCCAAATGAAAACAATAAAGGAAAAAAAAAAGCCTTGAAATTGTGCCTTAAATGCAAATCGAAAAGCATAAAAGAACCAAAAGGAGAAAAAAGAAACGATTATGTGCTTTTGGTTGGTTGCAGATGAACCAAAGCAAATGAAAAGGCCCTTTTGGATTATGCACGCAAATCGAAGATTGGTGTTTGAAAAACCATGGAGTGGTTAATGGTTGAAACAAAAACGTTTGGACTCCTTGCTGAGAAAAAGCCCTTTTGGATTATGCATGCAGATCTAGATGAGAAAAAGCGGCGACTCCTTGCTGCTTTTGAAAAACCGAAGTTGTTTGCTCATGCTCATAACGTGTTAGAGAAGGGAGAGACTAAGAGAGAAAGAAGATTAGAGGGAGAAGGGAGAGCTTTTCTCTCTTTCATTAATTGTGTGTAAATACAAAGGTGGAGAGGCCTATTTATAGGCAAGATAGCCCCACAAGAGGGGAACCCTAATTCTAACCCTCACTCATCTCAACTGGGCATCCACCCAAGATACATATGTTATAACATGCTTTACCACATTACTTTTTTATCCAGACGTAGTAAATTACATATAAATTACAAATATTCTTATAATGTAATTTGCTTTAATCATAGCACATTCCAAACATCTCAATTTCAAATCTGTGATATTCTTCAAAAATTGCCAAATAGTAAAAATATTATACTATTATAATATTGTATTATTTTATTCTTGCAATATTTAAATCTGTAAATATTTATTCTGTAGACATCCAAATGGCCCCTTAGGGCCTGTTTGGATGCACAAGAAAAGACAACAAAGTAATATTTTATAGAATATAATCTTTTATTTTTTAAAGAAGAGAAACTTGTGCGTTTGGTAACTCAAGAACAATATAGAGAAAAGATCATTTTATTTAAAAAAAAAACTCAATATTTCTTCATACAGCTCTCCCATGGAAAAAACTTTTTACAATATAAAAATCTTTAAAAATGAGGTTTACAATGTGGCAGAGAGTAAAGTAAAAAACTTCACCAAATCTATGATGATGTTTACTTATATAGTAAAGTAAAAGTAAATATCACATTGCGGTAAAGGCGAGGTAATGTAAATGTTAGATAAAGTATATGGTGAAGCAAAGTGGGAGAGAGTTGTAAAGTAGTTTCTTATTGTTTGACTTTACTTTATCACACTTTATTGTAGTTGATATGGTAGATAAAAAGTGATTTTATGATAGAGTTTATGGTAAGAAAGTGGTGGTTTGACTTTACTTTACCATATTACGTTTTAATCTAAACACGGTGAATGGATAATATGTCACATCTTAGGTCAAGGCATGTTTGTTTATTTATGTGGTAAGCTAAAATAAACGTTGTTGTCACATCATGGTAAAATGTGAGGTACAATAAGGTAAGATGAAGAATGTGGTTAAGTAAAGTAGGAGAGAGATGATTGTAAAGTAGTTATCATTTGTATTGACTTTACTTTACTACACCATACGACAGTTTTATATAATAAAGAAAGGTGGATTATGGTAAAAACAAATTGGCAATTGAACTTTACTTTACCCCATTCCTATTTTCATTCAAACATGGCAAAATACACATAAATTAAAGTATTTAATGAAAAATTATTCTAATAATCAACTTTACTGCAATCAATAACATTAACTTGTTGCTATTTTGGATTTTTTTAATTTATATTAAAATCATAGATAGTACCTTCTAGACAACTCAATTTAAAATCTATAATATTCTTCATGAATTGCCAAATAGCAAAAATATTAAAATATTCTAATGTTACACTATTCTATTATGTACTATTTTATTCTTGCAATAGTTATTTGTAAATATTGTATTCTGAAAACATTCAAACCTACTATTTAGGGCTGTCTGTGCAACCATGCTTCAATGGAAAAAGGCAAGGAAAATTTCTCTCCTTTTTTCATAGCAAGTCATTTTTTTAACATTTGTTGCAGTTGGAAAAATACAAAATGAGTTGAGATTTTTATGATTTTGTTGGAAAAAGCATTTTCGATGGGGTTAAATCTTTTTTTTTTTTTTAAAAAAGGAAAAGTTTTGGACTAGGTGTTTGGATAACTTAGAAGGTATTCTACAAGATCTCACTTTCTTACAAAAACATTAATATTAAAATATTCAAGTATATGCTGTATAAACCAATCTATTGTTAAGAAAAAAATTATCCAGAGTTTTTGCAAACACGAGTGGAAGTTCTTGAGCAAATACTACCATGGTGGCCCACTATAATTTTTAACATTGATGGTTTTTATAGGAGTTGTACCATACCTCTCTATTAGATGGGCCCTTCCATGTTTATAAATCTTATGTGGGTCCTATAGCCTTGTAAAATTACATAGTTCACTTGTTGATTATTAATATTAGGTGGGTCCTATAAATGTTGCATTAGGTGACTTTCACTATGATTACTAATATTATGTGGGTCACATAGTATTAACATTAGGTGGGTCGCATATTCATTACCAATATTTGATTGTGTGATTGTAATTATTACTTTGCTATCACTAAATGAGTCTCATTGTTTAGTGCCCCCTAGTGATTATTATAATTAGCCTTTTAATACAACTATTAGCATCAAATGAGTCACATATTGATTTTTTATAGATGGATTCCTCAATGATATCTAACACTTGAATATGATCCTTTGTTATAATCACCATTGGATGTATTACGTTGTGATTTCCAACATGTGGACCTATATTGATTAAACAACATTGCTCTTAGTTTTTAACATTTAGTCCAATAATTTTCTAGTTAGATGGGCCCACTCCCATTTGAGTACTAATTAGTGGGTTCCCTTTGGGTCTATCATTCTTATTTTTCTCTTAATTTCTTGTTATCGGTGCACTATCTAGTGAAAATTTTTTAAATTGCCAAATACTTTATAAGTACATTGAAATTCGTAGAAATTGCTAAACATCATAACACAATATTATAATATGACACTATTTTTTTCTTTGATAATAAAATCTTATAATATTCAAATTTGGGGATATTATATTCTACAGCAATCCAAATCCCTAAACGTACCTTTAGTTTCTAACTTTGTGCTCTTCTAAGCCAATGATTTAAGAACTCATTGGGTCCATTTTGAGAGGTTTAGGTTTTAAATCCACGGACATCCCACTGCCATGGTTATGCAAGTAGCCTGGCCCATTCATTTGCCTACATGGGCCCCTTCCTAAGTTCGGGACAGGCCCATAATCAGCAGATAAATAACATCCCCATGCCTACATGGGTCTCATTTCCCCCTGGTATTCCGCTTCCCCTCCTACTCACTACTTACAACCGGCTACCACTCTAAACCCTAACTAAACCCTAAATCCATGCTCCCACCAACCTAGGGTTTCTCCACTTGCTCTGCATTTGTAGAATTAGGGTTTTAGCCCCACCCCCCCAGTCTGTACCACCATGTATCTCTACAGCCTCACCCTCCAACAACCCACTGGCATCGTCTGCGCCATCAACGGAAACTTCGTCGGCGGCAAATCCCAAGAGATCGTCGTCGCCCGAGGCAAGGTCCTTGATCTCCTCCGCCCTGACGATGCCGGCAAGATCCAGACCGTCCACTCCGTCGAGATCTTTGGCGCCGTCCGATCCCTTGCCCAATTCCGGCTCACCGGCTCCCAGAAGGACTACGTCGTCGTGGGCTCCGACTCCGGCCGCATTGTCATCCTCGAGTACAACAAGGAGAAGAACTCCTTCGACAAGATCCACCAGGAGACCTTCGGCAAGTCTGGCTGCCGCCGCATCGTCCCCGGCCAGTACCTCGCTGTCGACCCCAAGGGCCGTGCTGTCATGATCGGCGCCTGCGAGAAGCAGAAGCTCGTCTACGTCCTCAACCGCGACACTGCCGCCCGCCTCACCATCTCTTCTCCCCTCGAGGCCCACAAGTCACACACCATCGTCTACTCGATTGCCGGGGTCGACTGTGGCTTCGACAACCCCATCTTCGCCGCAATCGAACTTGATTACTCCGAGGCCGACCAGGACTCCACTGGCCTGGCTGCGGAGGAGGCGCAGAAGCACCTCACCTTCTATGAACTCGATCTGGGGCTGAACCACGTCTCGAGGAAATGGTCGGAGCCGATTGATAATGGCGCGAACATGCTCGTCACCGTCCCGGGTGGGGGTGACGGCCCCAGCGGCGTCCTCGTCTGCGCCGAGAACTTTGTCATATACAAGAACCATGGGCACCCAGATGTCCGGGCAGTCATCCCACGGCGCGCGGATCTGCCCAACGAGCGCGGGGTGCTCATAGTCTCTGCCGCAACCCACAGGCAGAAAGCCATGTTCTTCTTCCTCCTACAGACTGAATATGGTGACATTTTTAAGGTAACATTGGAACATGATAATGATCGTGTTACAGAATTGAAAATTAAGTACTTTGATACCATCCCTGTGACCTCTGCAATGTGTGTTTTGAAAACTGGGTTTTTGTTTGCTGCATCGGAGTTTGGAAACCATGCTTTGTATCAGTTCAAGGCGATTGGGGAGGGGGCCGATGTGGAGTCATCGTCTGCTACATTGATGGAGACGGAAGAAGGGTTTCAGCCTGTGTTTTTCCAGCCACGCGGTCTCAAGAATCTTGTAAGGATTGATCAAATTGAGAGCCTGATGCCCGTGATGGATATGAAAGTTAATAACCTTTTTGAAGAGGAGACGCCTCAGATATTCACCCTTTGTGGAAGGGGCCCTCGATCTTCGCTAAGGATATTGCGGCCAGGACTGGCAATCAGTGAGATGGCTGTTTCGCAGCTTCCTGGTGTTCCGAGCGCTGTATGGACTGTGAAGAAGAATGTGAATGATGAGTTCGATGCCTACATCGTTGTGTCATTCACAAATGCGACGCTTGTGCTTTCAATTGGTGAAACAGTTGAGGAGGTAAGCAACAGCGGGTTTCTTGACACCACACCATCGCTTGCTGTCTCTTTGTTGGGCGATGATTCGCTGATGCAAGTTCACCCGAATGGCATCCGGCATATAAGGGAAGATGGGCGTATTAACGAGTGGAAGACGCCGGGGAAGAAGACCATTGTGAAAGTCGGTTCGAACAGATTGCAAGTTGTGATTGCTTTGAGTGGAGGCGAGCTTATCTATTTTGAGATGGACTTGACGGGCCAGTTGATGGAGATTGAGAAACATGAAATGCCGGGAGATGTGGCGTGTTTGGATATTGCCCCTGTTCCTGAAGGGAGGCAGAGATCTCGCTTTCTTGCAGTCGGTTCGTATGATAACACCATACGTATTTTATCTTTGGACCCAGATGATTGTATGCAGATTTTGAGTGTACAGAGTGTTTCATCGCCGCCCGAGTCACTGCTCTTGCTTGAAGTTCAGGCATCAGTTGGTGGAGAGGATGGTGCTGACCACCCAGCTAGTGTTTTCCTTAATGCTGGTTTGCAGAATGGGGTTCTTTTCAGAACTGTTGTTGATATGGTCACGGGTCAGCTCTCAGACACCCGTTCACGTTTCTTAGGTTTGAGAGCTCCTAAGCTCTTTTCTGCTATTGTGAGAGGCCGACGGGCAATGCTTTGCTTGTCGAGTCGGCCTTGGCTTGGCTATATTCACCAAGGGCATTTCTTACTAACTCCACTTTCATATGAGACACTTGAATACGCGGCCTCATTTTCTTCTGATCAGTGTGTGGAAGGTGTGGTTGCTGTTGCAGGGAGCGCTTTGAGGGTTTTTACGATTGAGCGACTTGGAGAAACATTCAACGAGACAGTGATTCCTTTGAGATATACACCTAGGAAGTTTGTGCTTCATCCCAAGCGCAAGCTTCTAGTTATCATCGAGAGTGATCAGGGAGCATTCACTGCAGATGAGCGTGAAGCTGCAAGGAAGGAATTCTTGGAAGCTGCTGGTATGGGGGAAAATGGAAATGCTAATGATGAGAAGATGGAGAATGGTGGGGATGAGGCAGAGGAGGACCCTCTTTCAGATGAGCAGTATGGGTATCCCAAAGCGGATTCATCTAAATGGGTGTCTTGCATTAGGGTTCTTGATCCAAGGGCAGGGAACACGACATGTCTGCTGGAGCTGCAGGAGAATGAGGCCGCTTTTAGTGTATGTACTGTGAATTTTCATGATAAGGAGTATGGAACTCTTTTAGCTGTCGGGACAGCAAAGTCATTACAATTTTGGCCAAAAAGAAGCTATTCAGGAGGGTTCATTCATATATACAGGTTTGTGGAAGATGGAAAAGCTCTTGAACTTCTGCACAAGACGCCTGTAGAAGGCATCCCACTTGCGTTGTGTCAGTTCCAAGGAAGATTACTTGCTGGAATTGGACCTGTTCTTAGATTATACGATCTCGGGAAGAGGAAATTGCTGAGGAAGTGTGAGAATAAGCTTTTCCCAAATACAATCGTCTCTATACACACCTACCGTGACCGGATTTATGTTGGTGACATCCAAGAGGTATTTCTCTTACCTTTTCCTCGTTGTCACATATTAATGCTGTGTTTTCGACATCTATTGCATCATTTTCATCATCATCATATCCTTTCCCACTGCAATGCATGTTTGTAATATTCAAAACCTTTTAGGAGAAATAATAGAAAAGAAACCTCTAAAAGCGGTTCCACAAATCAACTAAAAGTCTTGCGATAAGATGTATACGATAAATAACAGCAAGGTATAGAGAACACCAATCAAGAACTAGATGCAGCCTAGGGAAAAGACCAAACCCACAGAAGGGATTTGGCCGAATCCAGATGGATTCAACAATCAAGAACTCACGATCAATGAATAACCAAAGCAAGAAACAACCAGAAATCAATTCTTTTATTCAATAATAGAGATGTGCCGATCCCTAAAGGGGATTTACATATTTATAATAAAATTCCTATGATCTTTCCTATCTCATTAGGATTCTATTGCTAAACATAAAATTCTGATTTAAAGAAACCTACTAATTCTAAAACACTAACGACTACTAAAATAGGATAACTTCCTACAACACAGACGGTCCTTCCCATTGGACTTGTGGGCCATTCCAATGGGTTGGGTTTGATTGACCAGATAACTCACGAGTTGGGCCCATTGGACTTGGGCCTGGCTCGACTTGCACCAGTTTTCCCCGCCTTAGAAAAACTCTACTCTGGCGAGTGTATAGCTTGATAACGTTCATATAGGTCCAGGTTGATGTGCTGGAAATTAGTAGCAGTGATCCATGATGCATCTGAGATTGGGCGATCCTTCCACTGAACAAGAAACTTCTGAAAACTTCCGCGGCGTGTAGATACGAGTTGATCATCAAGTACATCCACAATTTGATCAACGGAGGAGTAGGCGGGAGAGATAAGATGTGCTCTTCAATTCCTTCATCTGTGTGATGCCCACGATAGAGAATCAAGTCTTCTACATTAAAAGTTGAACTGATGCCTAACTCTGCGGGCAGTTCAAGGACATATGTATTGGAACTTATCTTCTTCAAGATCTTAAAAGGACCCGCATGACGAGGGTGCAATTTTTATTTGCTTTGGGAGGAAGGCGCTCGGGACGGATTCTGACCATGACCATGTCACCTACAAACTCAACAAAACGACGACATGCATAAGCATGCTGTTTGTATATGTCATTACTGGCGGCGATGTTTCGTCGAACCTCATCATGTACGTGCTACATATGACGAATAAAATCTTCTGCTTCTTCGCTTGGTTGCGATTCCATGGGCAAAGGGACTAAATCAACAGGTAGACGCGGCCGTACTCCAGTCACAGCTTGAAAGGGTTACATCCCAGTAGATCCGTTGACTGAATTATTGTTAGCAAATTCGGTCATGGGTAAAACCAGATCCCAAGATGAAATGTGATCGCGAACTAAACATCTTAATAATTTGCCCAAACTGCGATTTACCTCTTCTGTTTGATCGTCGGTTTGCGGATGATAGGCACTGGAAAATTGTAACTTTATCCTAGTGGCCCACCAGAGTGTCTTCCAAAAGTAGCTCATAAACTTCGTATCTCAGTCGGACACAATTGTCTTAGGAAGTCCATGAAGACGTACCACTTCTCGGAAGAATAACTGTGTAACTTTGGATGCGTCTGAAGAATTGGAACATGGTATGAAATGAGCTATCTTAGAAAACCGATATACCACGGCAAATATAGAATCAACTTTCCGTGCTGTATTCGGTGGGCTCAGAACAAAGTCCATGTTGATGTCTTCCCACGGAGCATGTGGGACGGGAAGGGGCTGATTGAGTCCTGTATACTTTTTGTTACCCGTCGCAAGTTGGCAACCTGCATAAATCACAAATTTTAATGATATATGATTTCATCTTAGGCCAAAAGTACCTGTCACTAACAAGTTAAAGGGTCTTGTCACGGCCTAAGTGTCTGCTACATCCGCCGCCATGTAATTCCCAGACAATATGTTCGCGGATGGAGGTAGCTGGTAGACATAGTTTTGTGCCACGAAACAAATATCCGTCATGAATACTGAAGTGCGGATGTTGAGCTTACTCGCCGTTGAGAAGATCAGTGTAGATGTGGCCAAAATCATTATTTGCCTGGTATTCTTGATGAATTTCTTCAAAGCCCAGAACAGTGATTGACATGCGGCTCAAAGCATCTGCAACTTGAATTTCTTCGCCGGCCTTGTGGTGAATGACAAAAGTGAATTCCTGAAGATAGGAGCTCCACCTTGCACGGTGTGCACTCAATTTCTGTTGAGAATGTAAATGCTTGAGGGCTTCATGATCAGAGAATAAAACAAACTCTTTTCCAATTAAATAATGTCGCCAACGACGAAGAGTCCGTACCATAGCATATAGTTCGAGATCATAAGGAGAATGTCTTCTTGGATTCATTCAACTTCTCACTGTAGAGGGCGATAGGATGACGTTCCTGGCTAAGCACGCCTCCAATACCAATATTAGATGCATCACAATGAACTTCAAAAACCTAATTGAAATCGGGAAGGCGCAAAACTGGAGCTTTTTTCATCTTCCGTTTTATCTGTTCAAATGCACAGGCGGCAACACTGGTCCATTTCAATGTCCCCTACTTCATACAGTTAGTAATAGGAGCCATGATGCTAGTGAAATTTTTGATAAAACACCTGTAGAATGTTGCAAGCCCATGGAAACTTCAAGCTTCAGATATGGTTGTTGGAGTAGATCAATCAATAACAGCAATCACTTTGGTGGGATCCGCCTCGACACCTCTAGCAGTAATGAAGTAACCCAAGAAAAGCATAGAATCAGTCATAAAAGAGCACTTCTTGAGGTTGATATAAAACTTGTCACGGCGCAGGGTGCAAAACACACACCTTAAATGATCAAGATGTTCTTTCTTTGACTTGTTGTATATCAAGATATCATCAAAATAAACCACAACAAATTTGCCAAGAAAGGGGTGCAATAGCTGGGTCATCACTCGCCTGAAAGTACTTGGTGCATTAGAAAGACCAAATGGCATCACTAAGAAACTAACCACTCATAAAGACAATCTTTTGTTTCGAATGCTGTTTTCCATTTGTCACCCAGTCGGACGCGAATCCGGTGGTAGCCGCTCCGTAGATCAATTTTGGAAAAAATAGTGGATCCATGCATTATATCCAACATATCCTCTATCCGAGGAATAGGAAAACGATACTCTACTGTAATTTTGTTGATGGCGCGACTGTCCACACATATACGCCAGCTTCCATCCTTCTTTGGCGTAAGGAGGGCTGGAACAGCACAAGGACTTAAGCTCTCCTTGATGTACCCCTTTTGCAATAAGTCATCAACTTGGCGCTTCAACTCGGCATGTTCACTTGGGCTCATCCGGTAAGTAGGCAAATTTGGCAGAGATGCTCCAGGAACTAAGTCTATAGCATGCTGTATATCTCACATGGGAGGTAGCTCTTTTGGTAGTTCCTCAGGAGTCAAATCAGAGTATTCATGAAGGAGGGCCTGAGCTTTAGTATGAATACGAATCTTAAGAGGCTCCTGCACTTGCTTAGTGACTAGTGCAAACATCACATTTTGCTCTTTGGTTTCTTCCTCAAATTTACGCATAGTGAGAACATGTGGATTGGATGAGGTAGTAGGAGTCGGTGGAGACAATGCTATTAATGGCATTGGAAGAAGGTCCACCATTTGTCCTTTCCACTTGAAGGAATGCATGTGCTTCTTTTGATCAGTAATTAGCTTCCGATCAAAGAGCCAAGGCACCAGAAGTATATGAGCAATGTTCATAGGAATTATGTCATACCATATTTCATCTTCATAAACGCCAATTTGGAAAGTAATCAAACATCGGCGGGTCACAGGTATGGAATGATCATTTACCCAAGCAACTATGTAAGGTTTCGGGTGCTTTTCAATTGGCAATTTCAATTTATCAATCACTTCCTGCGCAACAATATTCATAGCACTTCCGCCATTAATGATTAAGTTACTCAGCTTACCTTTGCATCTCACACGCGTCCGGAAGATTGAAGTTCTCCGCTAATGTTCTTCCTGTTCATTGGTATTGAGAAGTCGGAGTATGATAAAAGGACCTCCTTCTTCTGCAGTGGTTGTGGCTCTAGGAGGAGGATCAGACCGTTCTTTTTGCTGAGTGTCTTGCTGTGCTACCACTGGTTGAATTTCAGGGGGTGGCTCCATCTCAATGTGTTCATCATATTGCTCATGATCATAATAGGCTTCCTCTTCACAATAACAAAGATTTCGAACCTGTGGGCAATCATTGGCAAAGTGACCAGGTTGACCACAACGCCAACAATCGTCATTCCGCCGATCCTGCCTTTGAGGTCCACATCCTTGTGGTACGGTGTCCCGCTGGTTTGGTGTAAAAGGACGCTGATTAGGCTGGTTGGCTTGCTGCATCCTCTGTGGTGGACGATAACCTTGTGGTGGAGCACGATTATTCTGAAATTCTGAAGCTGGGCAATAACCTTGTGGTGGAGCACGGTGATTCTAGAATTCTGGAGCTTGGCGAGGCATGGATTCTCTGGTTGGAGTACCAAAGCGTCTCATATTTGGTGATTGCAATTCCAGTTCAACTCCTTTTGCGTTGTTATAGATCTCATCAACTGTATCAAAATCATGCATGAGGACTTCGTGCTTAATTTCATGGCGCAAACCAGCTCGATAGCGGTTGACAAGTTCTCAGTCATCTTCTCGACTTTTGCA
This sequence comes from Persea americana, assembly GCA_029852735.1. Taxonomy (NCBI): domain Eukaryota; kingdom Viridiplantae; phylum Streptophyta; class Magnoliopsida; order Laurales; family Lauraceae; genus Persea; species Persea americana. The sequence continues at coordinate 10,811,063 of CM056820.1, read as the reverse complement.
CCGAATATCATAATCATTGAATTTCTCTGTGTACTCATCTAATGATAAAGTGCCCTGCTTGAAGACAAGAAACTCTTGCTGAAGTATATCCAAATAATTAGAGGGTAAGTACTTGCCTTCAAGCTTTTCGCGCATGTCGTCCCACCTAGTGATAGCGGGGCGTCCCATGATGAAATTGTTATGATCAACTCCGTGCCACCATGCTCTTGCTGAAACCGTAAGCTTGACTTTGACAAAGTGATGCAACCTAGGGTTAGGATGCAAGTGCTGGGGCACAATCAGGGTTCCCAAAGGAACAATCACATGAGGAAGAAACAGTCTTCAACGATAAACCTTAATTCAATTCTCCAATCTGAGATCATTGTTCTCTACAATGCTTTATTTATAATAAAAAAACTTACCCTAAAAACAATCCTAATCAAACTAGGAAACAAAATCCTAACCAAATTAGAAACTACTCCTAAATGCAACTTCTTAAATAAAAATTTGAAACTAATAACAATTACTAAAGAATTCCTAAACTTGCTTGGGTCCCACAATTGGACCACGAGACTTGTTCCAACAGACAGATAGTGCTGCTGCATCATTCTCCCCGGGTTGGAAAAGAGTTCAACCTCGAACTTGACTCTTCTTCTTGATGTTACTTTTGTAGATAGTGTGCACTTGAAGCGCTTCCTTGGTGAGACGCGAACTTGAGCCTTCCTTTGGTGGTGCTGGCTTCATGGGACGGAGTGTGACTCGCTTTTCACCATGCATGAATGTATATGTGTTGTCACGCATTCCATTAGTACCATTCTTGTCATACATCCATGGACGACCCAACAATATATCACAACTATCAATGGGTACCATATTACACTCAACTGTATCTGTATAATCTTCTCCAACCGAAAAGGTAACTGGACATGCGTATTGTACTTGCACTTCATCACCTGTCATTAACTGTCTAGCGAAATAGAGACAATGATGCTACTGAACTTTTAGCTGCAATCGATCTACGAGACCTTGAGATATAATATTCTGACAACTTCCTCCATCAATGACTACCGTGCATTCTTGACCGTTGACTGTTCCTGTTGAGCAGAAAATATTTTCTCGCAGTCATTTCTTCTCAGTAGTTGAGGTAGTGTCAGTAATGACCAGGAGAGAATCAATATCCTCCTCGGGCAGAATGTCCTCCACTTTCTCTATCATTCTCTTTAGGATCATCATTTGGTGCATCTTTCTCATCACGTTCATTCTCAAGGAGGTAGATGCGTTTTGGACATTCCGCTGCACAATGCCCTTGCTGTTTACAATTAAAGCAAGTAATTCTATTTTGACCTTTGGGCTTGGCGAAAACTTTTTCCGATGAATCACTCGGTTTAGACCCTGCAATTGATGAATTCTTTTGCATAACCCATTTAGAGGCATTAAGTTTTCTAGCTTGATGGTTTGCAATTCCCTCGGCTTTGATAGCATGCCGAATAATCTCATCAACATTATCAAAATGTTTGAATGCGAGGATATCTTGTATGTCAAGTGTAAGCCCATTAAAGTATCGGTCAACTAAGACATCCTCATTTTCATCAAAACCACAATGAGCTTGCATGGTCATAAACTCCTTAGAATGCTCAACAACTGTCTTAGATCCTTGTTTCAAATATTGAAAACTTGCACGCAGATCTTTGGCATAATTGACTGGGAGGAATTTTTGTTTAAACAGATTTTTCATCTCTGTCCATGTGTCAACGGGGTCAATTTGTTGGTTTCTTCTCTTTTGTTGCAACTCGGCCCACCATATCACAGCATAGTTGCGAAATGAGTTGCCACTAGTGTAATCTTATGACCATCCATCATTGGCTTGTGTGCAAAAATGTTTTCAACACACACTAACCAATCTAGGAATTCATTTGGTTTCAATTTTCCATTATATTCGGGAATCATGAGTTTAATACCCAAGTCATGATTAACATTGATTGCATGTGGATCTCGTTGATTCCGATTATGCCCTTTATCATCCCGATGATTATCCTCATGCCGATTAGTTTCCAAATCGGTTAATCGGGTTTCAATCCGTGCAAGAGTCTCTTGCATTTGAACAATCATTACTGATAATTGATTAACAGTTCCCCTCAAATCATCATCATTATTAGAGGAAGACTCCACTTCTATGTGCTTCTTGGGAGGCATTTTTGTTTAAAGCAAATTAAAATTTTTTTTGGCTGACCTGATGTGTAGATCTGCTCACCACGATCACGCTGGGGAAAATGGATCTAAAATCTAACGGTAGAACGAGCCCGATATCGTAAAAAGAAGTCTCAGCCATTGATCTTGGACAAATCTGGGTCTTTAATTCCCTGCTAATGAGAGCAGTAGTGCTGGCTGGGTTGAAACTTAATTGGGTCGGATTGACTAGACTTCGACCCAAATCAATTCAGATATAAACTTGGCTCGACCCGCGAATGACCTGAACTCAACCTTAGGCAAAACCCACTTGTTGATACGTGTCACACGAGTGACTCTATCACTGAGTAGCCTCGTTCTCTGTGCAATAGAAAACAAGCGAAGAAAATGGTTTGGGCTGCCCCTTTCTTTGATGTTGTATGACGAGAAAAGAGGAAGAAAGGAGGCGAGAGGCTCAGGGATTGTGGAGAAGAGGCGTGCGACGACGTCAGTAGGCGCTGGCGGTGGATGCAAGGAAGCGATGACGGAGCCAGTAGTCTGAAAAGTCCAGGCAGAAGCAAAGTCGGCAGGGAAAGAAAGGGGAAGATGATTGCTGTCTTTGGAGATGATGATGATGGCCTTGGAGCTTAGTGTCGTTCAACGAGGGAGGAGTTTGGTGACAGCGCTGCAGGTGCAGGACGACTATGGTGTGTACGGTACGCTCCCTTCTTTCTTCTCCTCGCAGATACCAATTGATGCAACCTAGGTTTAGGATGCAAGTGCCGGGGCACAATCAGGGTTCCCACAGGAACAATCCCATGAGGAAGAAACAGTCTTCAACGATAAACCTTAATTCAATTCTCCAATCTGAGATCATTGATCTGTATAATGCTTTATTTATAATAAAAAAAACTTACCCTAAAAACAATCCTAATCAAACTAGGAAACAAAATCCTAACCAAATTAGAAACTACTCCTAAATGCAACTTCTTAAATAAAAATTTGAAACTAATAACAATTACTAAAGAATTCCTAAACTTGCTTGGGTCCCACAATTGGACCATGAGACTTGTTCCAACGGACAAATAGTGCTGCTGCATCACAAAGGCCACACGCTGTGCATCACCCATGCAGTACCAGATGAAATAATCGTAAAGAGAGTTGAGCCAATCAATAAAAGCCCGTGGGTTGAGGCGGCTAGAGAAATCAGCCACGGACGCGTTTGGTAATATCATCAACTTTGGGTGCTGGTGGCACATCTTCATGGTCTTTTATAAAAAAAAAAGATGCTCAATAAAATCACGAATAGACTCATGTTTGTTGGCATCAGCTTGGCGAGGTACAATTTGTGGAATACCTGTGCTGGACGATGCACCAGTTGCTGGTTTTTGCAAGGCTGCAAACCTGGTCTCTAATGCAAGTACCCCGTCAGAAAGTCCGGTTTCCAATGCATGTACCTGCTGCAACAAGTCGGATAGCATAGCATCTCATTGACCGCTTCAAGTAGACATTCTTGGGAGTTGTTTTTTTTTTCTTTTTTTTGCTGCTGGTGGGTTGGGCCGGATTCGGACTCAGGTCGGGCCTGGACTGCAGGTCAGGCCCAGATCAGAAGTTGGGCTTAATCGTGCCTAAAGTCTGGCACTTGTGTAAGTGGTCTGCCTTGGGTCTTGTGCAGAAAAGGAAATAAAGAGGGTGAACCTCTTACGACTTTCGTCTCTGGAGAAAAGAGAGTGATGGGTGAAGGACGCAGGTACCTGCGATGGTGATGAAACAGAGGCGATGGCTGCTTGATCTGTGTCTTCTCTTTTGCTTCTTTCTTTAATTTTTTTTTTTGCACTTCTGTCTTCTGTTTTTTTTTTTTTTTTTTTTCTGGGTTCTAGTCTAGGGATGCCGAACATAGGACTATGTGCTACCGACGGGGAAGTTGGGGTTCTGAATAGTGTAGTGAAGGGGTTTTGGGGAAATTGGATGACGTTGCAGTGACTGAGTGTTAGGGTGGTTTCTGTGGGTAGGGTGATTGTTAGAGATGGGTTGGGGCAGGGACTGATGGGATAATTGGATTGGTGGTTTGGCAGAGAAAGGTGAATGGCGGGAGAATGGATAAATGGACGATAGGCTACTTCGAATTGATGATCGGAATACAGATCCAAGATCGGATCTGCTTGGATACCAATCTGATGCAGCCCAGGGAAAAGACCAAACCCACAGCAGGGATTTGGCCGAATCCAGATGGATTCAACAATCAATAACTCACGATCAATGAATAACCAAAGCAAGAAACAAACCAGAAATCAATTCTTTTATTCAATAATAGAGATTTGTCGATCCCTAAAGGGGATTTACATATATATAATTAAATCCCTACGATCTTCCTATCTCATTAGGATCCTATTGCTAAACATAAAATTCCAATTTAAAGAAACCTACTAATTCTAAAATACTAAAGACTACTAAAATAGGATAACTTCCCACAACACAGTCGGTCCTTCTCATTGGACTTGTGGGCCATTCCAATGGGTTGGGTTTGATTGACCAGATAACTCATGGGTTGGGCCCATTGGACTTGGGCCTGGCTCGACTTGCACCAGAACTGTACCTTTTCATATGGGGAACTGCCATATCTAGTTACCATTTCAAAAAAAAAAAAAAAAAAGAACTGCCATATCTAACTAGGCTGCATTACTTTTTAACGTGAAAAGCTGGCAGAACTCCTCTTCATTGTTGATAAAAGGTTCAGGATCAATCCTGAAATGGAAGATTGCACTGGGGTTAAAACTTTTTGCATGCTAGCAAGTTTTCAACAAAACCTAGAGAGAGATTTCCGCACAGTGGAAAGGTCTCACTATTGCAACCTTGAGCTTATTGATTCAAGTCATGATACCAATCAGAAAAAAAAAAAAAAAAAAAGAAGAAAAAGAAACCCAGAAATAGACTTTGGAAGAAAGCCAAGAAAAGAGATCGTTTTATTTCGAAGGTAAAAACTGCTATACAGCGCATACATCTGTATATAATTATAAACAAAGAAATATTCCTATATTATTTAAAACTTTAATTCTAATCCCTATTTAATTCAACTATATTATATAATTCCAGAATATTCTTAAATAAGAGATCCTAAAATTACCTTAATAGAAAAACTAGCGGAGAAGAAGATTTTTCCTTAACTTGGGATGTGCTGTAAGAGACTTATGCCCAAAATATTCTTATTTATAATCCTAACATTACTCAAATAAAGAAACTGGCAGAGAAGATTCATCCCTAGCTTGGGATCTCTGTTAACAGATTTGCACTGGTGCCCTCATTGTCCATGGCCTTCACTTCAGATGGGTCAAGGCTGCCTGGTTAGTCAGTGGGTCGAGTCTGTATCTGGGCCTTGGCCTGGCTTCTTTGGGTCCGAAGGATAAGTCCTCTACTGATACAAATGGGTTGGGAAAAACAGGTTTGGAAATGACCGGATTAGCAGGAGGGAGGGCAGTCCCACCTTGAAACAATGGTGTGCATGCATAAATAAAGAGGCTGGTTATGTCCATCTCGTTCCCATCTATCTTTATTGAGAAGAGATTGGTTCATCTTGGTTGAGTTTGGATCTGGTCTAGGTTGGTTTCATTGGCCCAAAACTAGGCCTAGTTCTTGCATCATTTGTCATAGTTGAGGTTGTTAATTGTGTTTGTACAGAATGTAATGCTAGTAGTCAAAATCCAGAAAACAATCCATTGGTTTAACTATTGAGAATTGTGTTTGGTGCATTCTGATAGTTAGGATTCTGATTGGTTTTCTATATAGTTTCTCCTGTCAGTGAATCAACGGGCTGGACTGCTTATTATCTACGCGTGAGATTCATTCGTAATAAACAAAAAGTTCTGAGAAGTGGCTTGAGGCTTATGCTTCCTGATTTTGTAGTCTGTAATAAGTAGTACTGATATTTGATGGGTGATCTACTAAGGGGCTTGGTTATAATTATTGAGTCTTGATATTCTTTATTGAGTCTTGATATTCTTTCTAAACGATTATGACTATATGAAGCATGGTTATCAGAATCCCACGGTTTGTATCCCGAATCTTAAGGAAAACGATTCGTATCTTTGCAATGAATCCCATTTACAAATGAATCTTACGTGTAAATCCTACGATTCGATACTCGTTTCATCGAATCTTACGATTCAAGCGATTGGGCTAAGTGAGAATAGCTACAACCAAGAAGTTAATAGTAATAAATTTTTACCTTTTTTCATTTTTTTATTCTTTGATTCTTTCTTTATTTGAGCGCTTTTATTTTTAAAAGGTTATTTAGTAGTTAACCAAACCTCCTAAAAATTCTTTGCGGCTTTGAAAGGTTTTAAAGACGAACAAAGAACATGGATTTAACTAAAGCATTCGATTGTACGTATCCTGCTTGTCTATACCTTCTTCTTCTTTTAATCTATTTTGGTTTTTTTTCTTTACGAACACTTTTTTAACTTCAAGAGATATCCTATTGTGTAAGATTGGTGGTTTGGATTTTTATTTTATTTTTATATTTTGATTTAAAGATAATACAAAAGATATATTGATACTTTAAACATATTTAACTATGTACACAACATTTATTTCATATATATATTTATATATATTAATATATGTCATGATGTTCTTGATAAGGTTGTATGATAGATTTGTTATTAAATTTATATTGCTATAAATGGGAAAATGGATGTTTATGAATAATTACCTTTTTTTTTAATTTTTAACTAATTTTTATTTTTATTAGAAAAATAAAAAATCCTACGATTCGTGATATGGTTCGTGATTTGATTCGATTTATGGGTATGAACGATTTGCAATACAATTCCGATTTTGAAAACTATGACATGAAGGTTGAATTACTACGACAATCTCCCATCTTTTTTAAATCGGGGGACATATCAACTAGATTTGTAATAAAAGAAATTTCTCAAGGTGTGGCATGAGGCTTTTGCCTCCTAGTTATGCATTTGAGTTAGTAATTAGTAGTATGGAGTCTCTTCTCAGTTGAGGCTGGGGGTTTCACCCTTAGTTTCTGCTGATGGCATCGAGTGAGTACAAGATTGATGTGTCTTTCTAGTTTTAGGTTTAGTTTTAACTTTATTCTCACCTACAAAAAGGGAAAAAATGAAATAAAATATAATGCTTCTAAATTGGATGGTATCTGAAAAGTGCTTGGTTATTATTATTGTGTTGACCTTCTTTTGAGACCTATTTTGTTTCTGGTAATGAAGATAAGGAAGAAAGGAAGCTAGATACGTAGTAAACCAGAATTGTTACAAGAGAACCTCGTCCCTTTTTTGTTTCTGGTAATGAAGATAATGAAGAAAGGAAACTAGATACATAGTAGACCAGAATTTTTACAAGAGAACTCTACCAGCTATAAAGCAAAAAAGCAAAGGGAAAGGAAGTGAAAAGAAATCTCCATATTGAAGAAAAGGGAAAAAGGGGGCCCCTACTCCAATAGAGGTATGACAAAGGTTTTGAGTACATAGAAGATGCTACTATTCCTTGTTTGGCTGAAGATTCTGCGACAAAGTTAACTTCCCTGAGAGTGTGGCAAAATACGACATCCTAAGAATCTGCGATTTAGTTTGATCTTGTTCAAAACAAATATGATAAAATTCAAACGGGAAGCCTTCCTATTTGACACTCATCTAATTGCATTAGGAGATCATTCTTGAGAAGAGCTTGTCTGAGCCTTGAGCACCGAAAAGGCTTCCTTGATATCACAAATTCTCTGCTACATTGGAGTCTTGTATCCTAATCATGTTAAGAGAAGAAAGTAAGAGGACCCCCTTTGCCGTCTTGGAGCTATTCCTTGTTTTAGCTGAAGAGTCTATGATGAGGTTAATTTCCCCTGGGAGTGTGGCAAAATGCTGCATCCTAAGAATCTGTGACTTTTTTGATATTTTTCAAAATGGATATGATTAGTGGTGGGTGGGGCTAAACGTTTTGCTAGATTTTGCTGGACTTTTTTCACATTAACATTAGAAAATGATAAAAACTAAACTATCCGAAAAAAAACCCAAAAATTTAATTTATCTTTCATGAAACTGCACACAAACACTAAAATTAACCAAGAAGGAAACTAACTCATCAAAAACATATAGTACGCAAAACTAAAAAATCCCATTATCAAAAGAATCAACGGAAACCAAGTCACAAGAAAATAGACACCTAGAAGTGAACTCCATTCTAGTTTCACAACAACAAAACATTAAAAAAGAAACTGAAGAAACATCTCTCAATGTAAACCTTAACACCTCCACGAATATTACAGAGAAAAACACAAAGCAAAAACCCACAGTTAGAATTTTCCATAATCCACGGAGCTTCATTAATAGAAATCCAATAAATTCAAGCATCAAATAGAGTTCTTCCTTCTCCTTTGTATTTTTTGAATGGTTGGTTCTTCCTTCTCTTTATTTTGCTGATAGTGGCCAAATTCCTCAAAATCAAATAAGGCACACCAAAAATACTACAGATTTTTCATCAAAGTAAAACATATAACATTAACAGAAAATGGCATTTCTTGGAACGGACGAAAATGATAGGAACCCAATCAGAGCTTGAAGTTCTGCAAAGAGCAGCAAAAACCCGGAACTCCCAAGGATCGTATGAGGAACCCAACAGCAATTCGTGACCATTTTCACTTGATCTAGCAATAACATCATCAAAACGAGAAGGAAAGTGCATAAATGGGAAGAAGAGAGTTACCGCTCTTTTGATCTAAATAACACAGAGAAAGAGAGGGTTTCAAGCCTTGTTCTGATTTGGGGATTTTCTTATGGAGAGAGTTCCTTTTTTTTTGTGATTTAGGAGTTTTTTGCCAGAGAAAAGCTGAAAATAGGACATATGCTAACCCGTGATGCGATGCTCGAGTGGGATTTGGGGGTTTCCAGCCATGGTTTAAAATCGGGGTAATGGTCGCGGTATCGGCTGGGACAAAAAACCGATATCATATCGGTATTTGTCTTGGTTATCGGTCCGTCGCGGTCGTCGTGGTGTGAAAATTTTTTCTTATCCAAATTTTTTTACAAAAATACTCACAAAATCCAGAATATTAGGAAATGCTGAAAAACAATATTTTTTTTCCAGTAGTAACAACAATAAATCAAAATATTGGTCACCTTAAGTCATGAGTTCTATCCGTGTCGCTAACTCGCTGTCTTATTATGGTAAAATAAAAAGAATGATATATTATAATTCAAATGTTTAAAAATCTAAAAATAAAATAATTAAAAAAAATCCCAAAATCATGTGTATGAGTAGATCTATCATCTACACACTATTAATAAGTCATTAGTATTTAGTATCATAAATACTCCAACAATTATTTAAAAAAAAAATGGAAGATTTAAAAAAAAAAACATTTTTGTACACCCAAAATCATATATATGAGTAGATCTAGTATGAAAGTGTGTAGATCTATGAGAAGAACACAACCCAAACCAAAAAATGATATGTCAATGATCTTTTCACTCATTTCTATGCTTTATCTTAAACAAACAAGGAACACATAATAGTAAAAATAAGGGAGTTAAATTGATTTTCTCTTACCAAATAAAATGAGTTTTTGAAGAAAGAGTGGTGGAAATATGGAAGAGAAGGAGCCAAGGAGGAGGGGCTGCTCTAAGGAGGTGAGGAAAAAGAAAGAAGATGAGGGAAAAGAAAAAAAAGTAGGGTGTATTCCACTGAAAATATCGGCTGAGATGGTCCGATATTTTGTGGATATTTTGGTGTCCGATATCGATTCCGGTATTGCACCAAAATATCTGACTGGTTTGGACTGATACCGGGTTGATATCGACCGATATGAACCGGTACTAGCTGATATTTTAAACCATGTTTCCAGCTACAGAGAGAGAAATAGTGAAAGAGATGGTCGGTAGTCGACACTGCTGCCATTGCAGAGAAAGCTGACCGTGGATCAAAATCTTAAGTCGGAGAGGAAGACGAGGTAGGGTTTTGGAGACGTTTCGTGAATTTGGAGGTGGGGTTTCGAATGAAATTGAATGGATGAGTTTTCTATGGTACTGGGGCTACACGGGTTATGGAGTGGGGTAGGATTGGGTTTCAGTTGGACTATGGCCCATGCGGAGCATGGCCCTTTTATGGAGGTTTCAAAACCCACCCGGGCGACCGCACCCACGTCGTCCCTGGATATGATAATTCCAAGGGGAAGACTCCTTATTCGACACCCATCTAATAGAATTAGAAGATTACTCTTGAGATAAGCTTGTTGGAGGAACATACCTTGGGCAGCATCCAGAGGGCTTTTTTCATAGCCCAAATCTTTTCTTCATTGGAGTCTTAAATCCCAATCAGATAAGAGAACAAAGAGGACCCCCTTTGTCATCTTGAAGAATGCCTTCGTGGCCGCCGGCTGGACCTTGCTTTTCTGTAGCTGCTCCTATTGCATTAAATTTGGAAACACCATTAGGAAGGGCAGACCACTGGATTCTTATCCTGTTCTTCAAAATGTTGCACCTGATGCAAGCATCCCAGAAAACCAATTACGTTAGGATCTTTAAATTCCTTTTTGTTGCTGTCTTCACAACCTGCGCTTTGATCAGAACCACAATCTCGTCACTTTGGACTTGAAGATCATGTCATTTCACTCCCTTCATGTAGACCACAACATAGTTAATCGAAATAGATTAAACAAAATTAGCCCAGTAGATGTGAAGGGCCCACCAAATGCTCTGCAGAAGAGTCAACTTTTACAGCAAATATGCTATCTCAGTTGAAAACCCTGACACCTATAGACTTTTAATCCATCTCTACCAGATTACATTCAAATGCAATATGTGCAGGAAAGCCACATACAATTTAGGAGGTGGAAGATGGGGGATAGGTCAGACCTCATGGCTGAATTGAATAGGCCTCACGCCATACCTTTCACAATGAAGGAAAGAGAGCAGAAAGCACTCCAAATTTTCTTTTTCATTAATACTAGTCTGAATAGCCTAGGAGGCTTTACAATGCTTAAGTAGGAGAAAACATAACCCTAAAGTTGATCTGGACCATCCAAACATATCGATGACCAGGATTAAATCGCCCAATCTGTTTAAAACTAAAACAATGAAATAAAAACAACTCTAAGTATACTAAAGATAGGTGGGCTGGGCCTAAAGACGGGTAGACCCATGAGGACCACGCATCTATCCTTTGTCAACTCTTCCCGTCTTTATAGTCCTCCGGGATAAAAAATCAACCGTACGCACTTTCGATTTTCATGTGAATCTTTAACCACTTTGCATGGTGTGGAAGCTGGACTCAATCCTTTTCTCCAATTCAAAGTAGGCTTTAGGCAATGCTTCTTTTGATGGCCTAACTTGGATCGGATGTGCGCTTGAATGAATGGAAGCTTCCAGTTTTGAATTTGTTTCATTTGCTTGCAGTTTGCAAATATTAATGGTCTTTCCCCAAAGATGAAATCAATGCGGCGGGCCTCAATGATTTGATCTTTTGTAATCTACTGATCAATACCCTTTTCATCTGATGGTCTCATTGGATTTGCTGGAGGTGGACTTGCAATGAGATCCATCAGATGATCAGTCTTGCTGATTTCTTCACTATTTGTTTCTCCTTGTTCCACCTACACTGGCTGATCAACACTACCAATCCCTTTGTCTTCTGGTTCTTTTTCTTGCATTTCTATGTTAACTTTGATGTCCTCTATCATAGGTTCTACAACACGTGCTTTCATCGGATCCGGAGACTTTCCTTTTTGAGATTTAGACTTTCGCATGAAAGACTGTTTAAGCCTGTATTCAACACGGACTGCTTCCTTATATCCTTAAAAAATGTCTGTGCAATCTCTCATATTTTCCAGTATGTCTGGTCGTAAACCTATGAAGAAGCAAGCGATTGAAGTCATACTTCTTGCTCTTCAGTTTACATGCATATTGCAGCCGTGAGAATTCATCAATATATTCATCCGCAATCAATTTTCCTTGTCTCAAATTAAGAAATTGGTCAAAGTAAACTGCATCTCTGTGTATAATGTTCCGTATTTAATTTGCATATTCCAGCCTTTTTAGTGGATCGTCAAATATACTGATTTCGAATTTCATGTTGACTTGGATGCAAGGACTGAATGCTGAATGCATTTCAAAATTAAATTCAACCTAGCCTGATGTGAAGATCTAGATTCTCTGGAATGTGCAGGTGAAGGCGGATTGTTGATCGAACTCGAGATGATTAAAATATCAACAATCACATTTGAACCATCTGATTTGATCAAGTGGGCCTCGACCTAGATGCGGGGTACATATTGTAGGAATAGACAAAACAATTGAGTCTGAATATAGAAGTACGATGACACCAGATGTCCAACAAACAACCAAATATCGTCAAGGATACCAATAACAATGGTTGCACCAACAGTGTTGACAATGTTGCCTCATCCAAACAGGAACAACTGGCTCAAAAGGCCACGATTCTAGGGGGATGGGAGTTCATTGTTGATTCCGCATAATACCTTGCTTTGCTAGATTGTCTACTTTGTCGTCTCCTCAAAACATGTGAGAAGGGAACTTGATGCAGCATAGACCTCATGGGCACATGTGTAGGGCCCACGTAGATTTAGGAATTTATTTGTGTAATTAGTTTCTTTAAATATTGTAATTAGGATTATGTTTCCATTTTATTTAGTTTCCTAGATTAATTAGATTTTTTAGGCCCAAAGTTATCTTTCTTATTTATATGGCATTGTAGTGAAGAATTATTCAGAGAGTTGATTAATTGAATTGGGTTTTCCCTTTGAGGTGCGTCCTCGTTATTGTCTCTGCGGAGACTTTTGAAGTGTCTTCGGACATTCGCTTTGGTATAAATTGTGTTTCGGCACGGCACTTCCATTCAAGCCCTAACCCTAGGGCTTGCATCAAAACTGTAGTTTGTCAAGCCATGTCCCTCCTCTAGATCGTTTGTGATCTTCCAAGGGTACATGCAATATTTATTGCCCAGTTAATTGCACATGCTACTCCTTCACACCTAGGTTTGACAAATTCAAGAGTATAGCTTTTCTGATATCTACCTTGATGGCCATGTTTCCCTTTTTACATATTAGATGCCAATCAGACTAGAGATGCACCAACAATCAATGACAATGTCAGTGGTCAAGTTGCAACATGATTTGAATTGTAACTTGCAAAACATATTGAGCTTTTCTAAATGGACTTGATTACCACTGGGTTATGAACCAATTCCCACATTCCTCTGATCAGAACATGTATGCCACTTGAACGAGTATTTTTGGATGGATACTATGGTTGTAGCTGGAAGGTTGGAACTGCTATTCTTCATTACAAGATTTAACCAAGCATTACTGGTGGGGAGTCTTTCCATATTTTCTCTGATTTTGATTGGTGTTGAGGGGTCCCCCCACACCCCCCTCTTCCCCTTTCTCTATCGTCTCCTCAACTTTTAGTGTCTCACTTGCTCTTCAATGAGGGGAGTGGAGCTCCATAGTAGGTCACACTTACGGAAAATCCAAACTTCATCTTATGGTAGGACCGACTTCTATTGGAGCTAACATTAGGTCAAGTCCACCTAAGGGGAATGCATTTATTTTGAATGGATGTGGAGTTTCACATCACGGAAGCGTGAGTGAGAAACATAGAGGAGTCAGACTCCTCCTTTGCATTATGATATCATTTCCCCCTTCAGAGTTCACTTTTATCATGACTTGGTAATGGACTTTATCATGACTTGGTGAATGGACTTTCAATGCTCTCAAGCATTTATGCCTACCACACCTTTGTGTCCCGTCAAACTGTCACAACTAACAAATAATGAAATTTCATTAATAATTATGGGTAGATTGATACTGTTTGCCCCTTCAGAGTACACTTTTATCATGACTTGGTAAATGGACTTTATCATGACTTGGGGAATGGACTTTCAATGCTCTCAAGCATTTATGCCTACCACACCTTTGTGTCCTGTCAAACTGTCACTACTAACAACTAGTGAAATTTCATTAATAATTATGGGTAGATTGATTTCCATGTAATCAATCCAAAATGGGTCCTACTTTGATTGGAATAAGGTACCACTCTAGTGCTAAAACAAGGAGAAAATGATTATCTTGAGTGGTTTGTATTCATTTTCATGAGCCCTAGTATTTTTTCACTTTAACCACCCTCATAAAGTCTCAAAAAATTATATTCGAGTTTAGATTTTTTTTTTTTGAAATGTTATTAAAAAACGTACAAAATATAAATGACTTTTTTTTTCGAAAATGAAGATATAAATTCATTTTTTGATGAGTAGTTAATAAATATAAGATATTATTGGTTGATCACAGCTTGTCCTCCGTACAAGAAAATCTTGACTCCACCACTGATTGGCGTGCACAATCTGTAATAATCTTGCTCATTCAATTTCTAAATTATGTTTGTTTCATTATTGGCTTATTATATCTTTATTTTAGGAGATTAGCAGAAGTTGGGAGCAGTTGAATCTTGTTTCTCTGATTCTTTTATATGCTTTTCACTGTAAATGGATTCTAAATTACATTGATTCCAATCTATGACTCAGAAATTACATGTTTTCTGCCATGCTCTGGATTTTGATTCTTGGCCCTGAATCCAAAGACCAACTTAAGAAGGTATGTGTTGGTGGTGGTTGTTAATAGTCAGAGTAAAGGACTAATTTATAATTTGTGTTGAGCCAAGGGGTTTTATGTAAATACTAGAAACTTGAGGGTTTTTTTTGTACTTCTCAGAAATAGTGAAATAACAATAAAACAAGGGTCGTCTAACCTAAGAGGTTATTTGATTGTTCTGGGTTTTCTTCTGTTTCTTCTTCTTTTCCAATTTCTTTGTCGTTGGGTTGTCTTGGACACTTCTTGATAAAACCCTAGATCTAAGAGGATCTAGAGTTACAACTTGGTATTAGAGCGGGAGGTTGAGTGTTTGAATCCCCGGGGTTGCTGTGCCTTGTATTCTCCCATGGAGAGTGTGATTCCCGTGCGGAGCCCCTGTATTCTCCCATGGGGGGTGTAATTCCCATGAATGAGCCCACACGTGCGTGGCTGGGGGGTAGCCTTGATATACATTGTTACACTGTTCTATATCAGCTTAAGCTTTTAGAGCAAGTGGTCGTCAACAAGTGTGTGATGTTTGGTTTCAAATCATTGTGTCAGGTTGCAGCCTGATTTGATTGCAACTTGAGAACATATTGAACTTTTTAAATTGGACTTGATAGATACCACAGGATTATGTGCCAATTCACAAATGCCTCTGATCAAAACATTTATGTAATTTGAACAAGTATTGTTTCTATGGCTACTATGGTTGCAGCCTTTGGCAAGTGATGGTTCCAGCTGAAATTACAATATCACGGTTTAAACTTGTAGATATCTTCTCTCTTTGCTTGGTTATTGTAGGGTTGGTTTGGTTTGGGTTTTTTTTTTTTTACTCTTTATCTTTAAAATCTTTTTATTGTCATTTCTCCATTATCATTATGAGAATGTGACCACTGAAAAATTGCATTGTTTTCATAATTTTGTTTCTGACTGCCAATACCTTGGTTCTTTTTTACAGTCTTTCCATTATTGCAAATATAGACGGGATGAGAACCAGCTGTACATATTTGCTGATGATTGCGTGCCTAGATGGCTCACGGCATCGTATCACATAGATTTTGACACTATGGCAGGAGCAGACAAATTTGGGAATGTTTATTTTGTGCGTTTGCCACAGGATGTTTCTGAGGAGATCGAAGAAGATCCAACGGGTGGGAAGATAAAGTGGGAACAGGGTAAGCTGAATGGTGCTCCCAACAAGGTGGAAGAGATAGTGCAATTCCATGTGGGTGATGTTGTAACATGCTTGCAGAAGGCATCGCTTATACCCGGAGGTGGGGAGTGCATCATTTATGGGACTGTGATGGGAAGCTTAGGGGCATTGCTTGCATTCACTTCAAGGGAAGATGTTGATTTCTTTTCCCATTTGGAGATGCATTTGAGGCAGGAACATCCACCTTTATGTGGAAGGGACCATATGGCTTTCCGGTCTGCTTACTTTCCAGTCAAGGTAATGTTCTCTATTAGATTTTTATTGTAGTTACATGCTGGCGCATTGCACTTCTACCTTTTCACCAGCATGTATACAGGGCACATGAATGGATAAACAAATCATTGGCGGAAAACGTATACCATGAGTGGCCCCAGCAATGTACAGTTTGTTTGAGCCAGATGTTAAATTTATGTGGAAACCATATTTCAATGTCTAGATTTTTTATCTGGTGTGATCCAGTTGGATGATTGGGATTATTTGATGGAGTTGGCTTTTGCTGTTCTGTAATGTAGATGGATAGTGCAGCAAAATATAATATCCATCTGATGCCTTACAAATGAACAGTTAAAATAGAAAGCACAGGTGACAGACGAGAATATGCATATTTAACAGAAAATGAACTGTGCTTTTGGTTCCGTCAGATAAATATCTCAATTGTTGAAAAGAGTCTCAATCAAACTGTGCATTCAGTTTGCTGTGCATTACATAGTACTTGCGTCTGTTTTTCCGTTCATTTTTTTTCTTCTCTCTGATGTTTGTCTGAAAATTATTTGAGTATCATTTTTAGCTAGATAATGCTAGATGCCTAGGGGATTGGTACTGACGGGATATATTATTGGTATGGGCACTTCATTGATTGATTTGTCCTTTTTTTAAAAATGCATTTAAACTTACAGGATAGGATAATAAGATATTCTTTGGTCGTATTTAATGGTACTACTTTATTATTTTTAAAGTTCTATTAATTTTCTTATGTCCGTAAAAATTTCCTGAAAGAGAATGTTTAGGCAAATAGCATTGGAACAAGAATTTGATGGGAAATAAGTTGTATGGTGATAGTTGCATGTAACGAGACAATGGCTATTTAATTTTGCAATCACACTTATCAGGTGTTGCTAGTTGTCTGGTCAATGTCTGCGATTTTTGTCCATTTAGTGTTTTTGTATTAACTAGAAATCTTGAAGTTAGATAGGATGAGGCTGATAGTATAATCCATAAACTATACTTTTATTTGATGGGCTACTGGAGTCCACCATTGTGCATGTGTAGGACATTAATGATCATCAGGAGAATGTGCAAGTAGTCGTCATGCTAGCAAAACTCGGAATGTAAGTAGTGGGATATTGATGATCATCAGGAGAACGAGCAATTAGTCGTCATTGATGCAAGATAGACCTCAAAAGCCACATGTGTAGGGCCCCAGATAGTGTAGGGTTTTTCCTATTTTATTTAATCAATTATTTTAATGAGTTGTAATTAGGATATGATTCCAATTTGATTAGTTTTCAAGCTTGATTATGTTTCTTAGTCCTTAAGATTTGTTTTCTTATTAATATGGCATTGTAAACATGGAATATTCAGAGTTGTAAGGGAATTTCATCTTGTGATTGTTTTTGTGGAAACCTAAAATTGTGTTGCGGTACCTAAAATTATATGGCATTAGAGTGAAGATCCTCTCACCTCTGATCGTCGACCGAGGCCTATCCATCTGTCCATCCATCATCAACCCCTTCCATTGTCACCAATCATCATCCACCCATCCGTAACCTCAATCCACCCCATAAGCGTAGCTTGTGCCCATTCTCTATTCGATTCCAAGCCAATATCTGGAACCCGAACCCTAATCCCATTCCATCTCTCAAACTCCCAACCCACCGGCCCAATACTCCATTGTCGAAAACCCTAATCAATCCCAAATCCCATCTCTTTTGAAACCCAATTCCCAGCCTAACCCAAATCGTCCCAGACCCAGCCACCGTCAATCCCTGCACTACCCGAGTTTACCCCATTCATCAAATTTCCCCAAGTTCCCACTAACCCACCACCCACTGTTGTGCCCCGAACCCATTCTCGAAATCCTTTCTCCAGTTAAAATCCCCATAAAGACCATCCCTGCTGCACCCATAAAATCCTACCATATAAAAATCCAAACCTTAATTGAAACCCAACACCCAAATCCATCCCCTTTCCAAGACCGCCTTCACAGAGGGCATTAATGTGTTTCCTACTTTTTCTCCACCTGAACTTTCTTTCATTGGTCGTTAGTCGTTACATAGGGGCAAAAGTGCCCCCTTTTGATGGAGGCATTTTGTAGAATTTCTTTTCATATTAGGTATGAACTGAGATTAAAATTGTTGAATAACTGCAGGATGTAATCGATGGTGATCTCTGCGAACAGTTTCCGACCTTGCCTCCAGATTTGCAGCGGAAGATCGCAGATGAACTTGATAGAACTCCAGGCGAGATACTAAAGAAATTAGAAGACATCAGAAACAAGATTATCTGAAACGGATGGAATTTGGATCTGGCGACTGACTTTGGCATAGTAGTAGTTGCTAATTCCTTATATATTTGTATCTCAGTTAGCATATGTATTTATGTAACTCTCTCTCTCTCTCACAATCAGCAGTTTTCAGTCATGGATTGCCATGATGTTCGGATGTTTCCCTTGATTACTCAATTAACCGACATGGGGACGTTCCATATTTGTAGTTTTCTTGTTAATGAGGTTTTCAAAATTGATATCAAATGATGGGAGTGGACTAGAACTCCTCTTCGAACCCAGTTTGTTAAACATTTAACTTGATAGTTAACCTTTAATTTGATACTTCAGATCAGGTGACCTGATTCAATAATATTAAAGAAGTGTGGAGCATAACTAATTCCAGATGATATGGATCATGTCTTGCAGCATACAACTTATTGTTTCTGTAGAAACTGAAGCTGAATCTCTATTCAAATTTTATGTAAAGAGTTTAAAAATGGACCATTGCTTAGGAACAAATGGATGATTTGTTACTTCCAGTGTGATATGGTGGCCCCAACATTAGCTGGAATTTATTAGTGAGATGAACAGTTGATGAGGGATAATCGAATGCCTAAGTTAGTAGGTCGCTCAACTGTTGACTGGATTGTTTATGAGACCCATCATTTGCTCACATGGATTCATAACCATCTATTAGATTTAGATGGTAATGACAGGGTTTGGACAAGGCGTCTCTGTTTCAATTCTTTTAAGTTATATTACCTGTTTCCAAAGGTGAAGGCCCAAATAAATTAATGATTGATGACTGGGTACCTTTTCTACTCAGGGTCAGCAGGAGTTGGAATCAGTCCATCTCGTAGGGTAGGAGGTGCTGCTGGATTGAGTTCCTTTGTAACTAATAAGAAGATACAAATGTGTTGGGGACTTGTTTATGCATTGAGATGATTCATTTGTGCAATGCTTTCTAGGAGAGGAATCCTGCACTCCTATCCCTTTTATAGGAAGCCGAAATTCTCTTTATGAAGGAGAATAGGTTCATTTTCCCCCTTTTTTACAAGGAAAATGTGTCTCACCAAATAATGGAATAATGTGTTGCATGATGCATAAGAACATCTTCCTCTTTATCGTGGAATGATCTGTTTTCACAAACCCATTCTTAGGACTTGTTTGTTTCCATGGAATTGAATTCCTAGGAATTCATGGTGAAATGGGTTTCAACAAGCTGAGGGGTAAGGTTATCTTTTCTTTTCTTTCTTTTTTTTTTTTTTTTGTTGTTGTTTCTTGGGCTCTACGAAGGACTTTGAACTCGCACATCCAGGCACGTTATGCCTCTCCCAAATCCGCTGAGAAACATCTAATTCAATGTTTTCAGTTGGCTATAAGCCAATCCTTGTTTAAATCTCTGATAACATGATTCTAGAAGTAACAAAGCGGTTTTGTCGGTTAGTTATTTGGTCACATTTTCTTCACAGAGTATGTTGGATGAGTATTATGATGGAAATGGCAAAATCACTTTCCTGAATTTAAAACTAAGGTGAGTATGTACTTCCCGTCTTCCCATAATTCATTTCCATTTAAGAGAAGATAATTTTATTGCCATTTATGGGCCTTTGCTTTTGGCCTCTTTTAAGAATACATTTCTTAGAATTTTTAGGAATTCAATTCCCTGCAAGCAAAATGAGCCCTGATTCACTAGTAGGGCAATGTGGAGATTGGCAGGGCTAAACGCTCATCATGAATCCAGTCTATTCTTATTCCTTAAGCTGGAAAGCAGTTGAATGAGTTGAATCTCATTCCTCGTGCGTCCACTTCAGCAAAATTACTTTTCCTTCGTAAGTTAAAACACTCTCCTTTCATTTATGAAACCTCTTTTTCCCTCTCCAGGAAACGTCCCTTCGTTGTTGACGAAATGGCCATTTCTCATCCTCACCCACTCCTTTCATTTACCTACCCTTTTGTCTCCCTCCTTCTCTCAAGGGAACGCGTCTTTGCATAATGAAACAGCCCTTGCTCTTCCTCAAATCCAGTTGGAAGGAAATGTCATCCTTTCATTTCCGCTTTGATTTTTTGGATCTTTCATTGCTAATGCAATTCTGAAGTGGTTTCATCTTCATTTCTTTTACTTTGTTTTTTGAACTTTTAGGTTGTGATCTTTCAAGTTACAAGATTTCTACCCAACTTATGCAAGTGGTAGAAACAAAAGACATGGAGAAAATAACAATAGGGAAGACACGGGTTTTTTTAAATTTTTATTAAATGGGAACTCCAATCAATTAACAATGAGCACCGATTTTTCTCATGCGTCCAGACAAGGTAAAGAGTAGGTAATAATTCTTTTAATTTTTTAACCAGCCATATGTAAATTGATTAAATCATATGCATTCAACTGTTGGGGCTCTGATACCATTTTTTGTGTGCGTGTATGCGAAATAAAACCTTTCCTCCATTCAGCCCCACTTGGTTTGGAAAACTGTGACACCCATGGGATAGAGAGCTCTCACTGTTAGCGATTTTGTATGTTGCAATTTGATGGTTGCACGATCATTTCATCATCATTTGGATTTTCATACATGTATTGATTTTGAAAAACTTGAAATCTTGAATTTTTACATGCATGCTTTATAACTTTCAAAAGTGATTTTTATGCTTAGTTTGGATTTTAAACTTGGATGCATTTTTATTGAAAAGTTGATTTACTTAATTTGCAATCATGTATGCACATGATTTCACAGTAAAACCATTTTAGACATAATTGGTTCATGTTTTGAAAAACACTTTTGGATTGATTTTAACGTGAATCGAAGCAAGATTTTTATGGCCCAAAACTCTCCCTAGGAAAATACTTTGGATTGGCTCATTGCTTAATCTTTTTGAAAAAACATAATTTTTTAAGATCAGTGCTATAGTTCTTTTGCTACAGTGTTCTGCCACAGTGAATTTGGTTAACTGAAGTCAGGTATGTCGATTAATTGAACCCATTTCGGTTCAAGTTACTAGATGGTCAAAACTAGCTATGTTTTTACTGTTAGGAGCTCGGTTAACCGAACTGTGAAGTGGGTTAACCCACAACTAGCCATTGGACAGCTTTCTTTTTTATATAAATAAGCTAATTCAAAGGCTAGAATTGAGGAACCAAGAGGGACTCCTAAAAGTTTTGTGAGGCCAAACAAAGGGAGGAATGAGCTAAGGAATGCTAGATGGTCAAAAGGAAGTAAAAGCTTGGAATCACGAGTTAAATAATTTAAGTAAGCTTTTTTTTGCTCATCATATGTTTTCATGCTTTACTTAAATTATTGGTAAATCTATTTTAGCATATTAACTATGATTTTTTGTATCATTAACATGAATATGATTGTGAATTGATTTATTGTTTTGGATGCTTTACTCTGATTCACACTAAGTTGGACTCAAATTGGTACATCTTATTGAATCATATTTTGTAATCACCTTTAAAATCACATGTAACATGATTTGTATACTTGGTTGAATCTTTGGTTGTTGTTTTCCATTAAAAGAAAATCTATGAGGCCCCACTCCTTGTGGACCCTCATATGAATTTGAATATTATAAGTTAAAGTATTTATAGTATAGTTGTACTAATTAATAGGAATTAGTAAGGGTAGATAGGTATTTTTCCTAAGTCTTAGCCTATTTTCTAGGAATTAGGCATTTGTGTATTTTATAGGTTTTGTAAGAGGTTAATTGTAATTTTTATAGGGTTTTAACTATTAGAGGCTCTAGTTAGTAAATAAGTTATTATAGGAGGGGCTTTCCACTTGAGAAGCTTTTAGAATTCCCCCAAAGGACCCATTTGTCCATGTCCTTATTTTCACAATCCTATTTTAACTAAAAGGCCCTTTTGGTAATTATCCCGAACCCTAACATATATAAACTATCTCATTTCAAATGAAACTAAACCCTAATTCACTCTCATCTCTCATTTCTCAAGAACCCTAACTCTAGAAACCCTAGCTCAAGACCCTAATCTAGAAGAAGACCATTTGCTACAATTTCAACTACTATCTCCTAAGGATTTCTACCTTATTGATCTCTTCCTTCCCTACAAGGAAATGTAATCTTCTCTTCCTAAAGTTCAATTTCATTGGAATTCTATCTTTTTCTTTCTAAATTTCCTTTCTAAGTTGCAATCCTCTTGTGGATTGGGTATTAGGAGCAATAGATTGGATTGGTTTAAGTGTTGGAAGACCTTAGAGGGCTTGGATTGCCATTAGAGCTTGGATTTCTTCTCTTTTGTCAATTTCCTTTGTAAATTCGGATTAAGGCAAGTGCAATATAGTTACTTAACATAGAATGCATATTTATTGTCTTTGATTCTGTAATTTACATTTTATTGATGTTAGGATTACCTTTGAGCTAGTTTTATTGGATTTTGGCAATTGATGGATGAGTTCTTTCATTTGGAAGATCAATAGCCCGGTTTGATGGTGGATGGTGGGTCATAGAAGTGCTTTTGTGGTTTTATATGTTTATGTGATGAATAGTGTTGATTGGAGACGAATGGGTCGGAAAATGGTTTGAAAAAGTGAAAAACCCTGAATCTGGGTTTTGCTGCAGGCGTGAATCGCCACTTTGTCCGATCAATTGGATAGTTTCTTAACTGCAAGTTAACACCTTTTCCCTTAGACCCATAAATCCAGTGTGCCCAGTCGATCGGACCTTGATCTAGGTCAACCAGGCACACAGGACTTCCAGGGGGAGAGGCTGAGAATTGGGACATCCATTCACTACAGAATTTCAGTGTGTGCGGTCAACCGCCTAGGCCAGGAGGTTGACCGTACACTCAGAGAATTCCATCTCAGGACATTGTCTACCAGGTGTCTGTTTACTTTTCCAATGTACGCGGTCAACTGATTAGGCCAGGAGGTTGACCGGGCACACTGCATTGAGGGACAACCTGGGAGCCAACATCCTGACTTCCCAGTGTACCTGGACGACTAACCTTGTGCTGGATTGACTGGATATACTGTGTTTAGTGATTTTCCAGCTTTCAAATTCTGAGGTTGTAATCAGTTGTGGGGCCCATTGACCATCCAAAACAGACTTCCATTGATGTGCCAAGCACGAGTCAATGGTGTGGCTTAACCTTGACTCGTAGGGACCACCAACTAGGGTCTAGGGTTTGGATTTGATGTCAATTCGATCATTAAATGTTGTCGAAGATGCCCGTAACTTCTGGAGCACCAAACACAGTATCCTTGGCATATGAAACTTCATTTAGGGATCAAATTAACTGATAGGGACCTGGACTTGAAAGTGGACCATTACTTAGGAAAGACTTTCGATAATTCCCTTTGATTCTCTTACTTGGAGGTTTATCTTACGTAATGCACCACTGTCACTCTTATGTCTTTGGTATTGTTTATACCTGTTAATTAAATGGAAAATAGATGACCTGAACCTAGGATTACTTAGAGGTGCCCTAGTGATGTGATTGGGTGATTAATGACCCGTGTCTGTGTCAAGGCGGGCTCTCATATGGCCTAAGTTGCGGATGAATGATACTCTAGGATGAAGACTTGGTTATGTTGGGCTTATGACTCATTGTGGATGTGATTTTACTGATTATTATTAGAACTGAACTTGTTATCTTACTTGGACTGTTTTAGACTAAGGTCACGGTTTTGGTGGGCCTTAGTATGGATCCAATGTTGGGCTTGGACTTGGAGGGTGTTCAATGGATTTATCTTGTACTTGGACCTCTTAGGGACATTGTTAGGACTTTGCTCGTGCAAGGCAAGCCTAGACAAACACAGACCTGTATTTGTTCCCTTAAGTCTGCATTAGCATTCACTTAGTTGTCTTAAGCTCAGCCTTTTGACTGATCATCATTGGTAGGACCTATTACGAGTGTTGAGAGAGCTATCATGATGCGCTATGTTGTCACGACACGGGCCCGAGATTAGGGTTACCACGGCTAAACCCGAGTCGTGATCTGCATACTTACTCCCGTAAATCTCGCATCACCGAAGTCAGTACGAAATTCACAAGGGATACCATACAATCATACCTATCAAATGTACATTTTTGCGGAAATATATATATACATTGACAATCAATTTAAACCGTACAAGTTCTTTACATAAAAGTAAAGTTTACTTACACATTTCATTTCCTATATAAGTTTAAGTCAACCCTGCATATTCAAATACAATGCAGGTGACTACTATTTACATCAAAATGAATCTATACTCAAAATAGTCCAAAACATTCTAATGCGATTGCCCTTCGATCTATGTCCACTCATTTAATCCTCCTGGAGGAACGTGATTGGCCTCCTCCGCTGGCGGCGCAGCCTCTGCATTATCGGGACGGGTAACTTGGCCTGTAATGTCATCAATAACACTGTGAATATGACGGTTCAACAATGTATATACAATTCTATGATAATAATTTGTTTTGCAGTTCTAAACAATTCAAATCAATTCAATAATCAATTACAATTCCATTTATTCATTCATTTAGTTCTTCCCTGAAGGAAGCATTCAATATTATTACGTACACTTTATCAAGTGACTTTTCATTGTCCTCTATGGCATAGGCGGAAGGGCACACCATTCATGACCCAGCCTTAAGAAGGACTCATTTCATTTCAATATTATACACTTTATTAAGTGACTTTTCAAATGTGTGGGATTTACCAGTGTCTTGATCAGAGATCACCGGTATTACGACGGAACTCCGGAACGCTCCAACTCATCTACTGCAGTAGGATTATTCATTATTCTTACTTATGAATACAGGACGTGGGTTATCTGGTGTTCCCAAGTCTATCTTTTGAACATAATCTTCTGTTGGAAGGCTTGAAGGTGGTTCCTCCACAATATTTTCTGAGGCTTCCAACTCAACAAGACCTTTTGGAGTTTTAAAAGCATTTTCAGACCATGGCTCTGCTTCTGTCCATAAATCTTCTTGATCGGTACTCTTCTCAAGGCTTGCTATGAGGTGGTCCCAATCGCCTGCTGAAATAGAGTCGAAGTAAGGCACTTCTTTTGGAGGCAATGGTTCTTCTGGGTCAGAGAACCGTGTGTTTGTGTCATCGGACAATTCTTCTTCATCATCAGAGAAATCGTACCAATTTGATGAGCCTTCTGGATCTTTGATGGGTGACTCTTCAAAGAGATATCCAGGGAGATCGATGTCTTCATTGACACGAGATGTTGAGGCCTGGTCGGCAAAATGACTTTGCAGCCTTTGTGTCAACTGTCTCATGGGAGTGTCAGGATCATACCTCAACCCGTATGAAGATTTGTCTATATGACGGTGGAGTTTTCAATCCTCCAGTTGGCTTTTGGTTAGGGTGGGTTCTAATGGCGTAAGAATACCACGGCCACCTCCCAAACCTATTGGATTTTGAGCGTCGTTGCCCATTTTCTTCATGATAGCTTGTGCCATTGGACTATACAGGGAAATTTGAGGCATACCTTCATTTTGGAAAGGTTTAAGCAAGGAATTTGAGGCAAAAGTTCCCGATCTATGGATGAAGATTGGCTTTTCTTCTGCTGAAGCTGCTGGAACGACGAAGGAAGCAGACATAGGATCTTCTACGTCAGTAGGTGTCTCCAATGGAGTGAGAGCGGGCTGAACTTGCTGAGTATCAGCCTGGCTTGACGGTGTAACGTCTTCTGGCTCTGAATCTGAATATGTGTCTTGCATGATAGACACGAAGGAGACAGCGAACTTGCCCCTAGCCTTTTGTTTTCTCTTCTTTGCTTTGGTAGTGATTACCAAAGACTTTGAAGATTTGAGAGAGATAACGAAGGGAGATTGATTGCTATCTTCAGACTTGCCGGAAGGCTTGTTTTCTCCCGATGACTGCTGAGGAGCCTTGCCTTTATCATTTTGGAGATTTTTGGCAAATGATGCTATTTGTTCCTCCTCCTTTTCCTTTTCGTCCTTGTACTCTGAGAGTCTGCAAAATGGACCTCTTCGCCTTTGAAGGGCTTTCTATCTGCAAACACTCGATGTATCAAGCCGTCGTCACCAACGAACTTGATGCACTGATGTAGAGTTGAAGGGACGACACCATTCTCGTGTATCCAGGGGTGTCCGAGAAGGATGTTGTAGCATGAAGGGGTCTTTACAGCATACATAGTGACTTCAGAAATAAGATCACCGATTTGCAATTTGAACCTGATTTTGCCGATAGGCCTTTGAGTGCTCCCATCGTATCCAAAGATGGACATAGATGTATGGCTCAGCTTACTAGGTGGAATACCCAGCTCTTCAAGTGTTGAAGTAGAGATGAGGTTGAGTGCAGAACCTGGGTCGATCTGAACTCTGTGTATCGACATTTCTTTGATATACCATGTGAAGTACAAGGGTCGGTTGTGCTTTGTCTCGCCTAGAATGAGGTATTCCTTATCGAAGGCGATGGTAGCATTTGCTGCTTTTTGGACCGAGAGGCATTCAATGCAAGATCCCTCAGTTTTCTTCTTTTCTCCCGTTGAGGAAGTATTTGATTTTTTGACCCTATAGTCCATTTCAATTTGTAGGACTTGTGGGGCGTGTTTGTCGACATTTGCATTCAGCCTTTGCAGTTCTGAAATGAGACTATCACGAGTTTGTGGTGACATTCGTAATAAGTCTAGGATGTGTAGTTGTGCAAGTATGTGTTTGAAGTGCTCAATCAAGTCTTACTTGAAAGCCTCCATGGGGTCTGCATTTTCATTATTATTGCCACTTGGGGCGTTTATAACTTGTTTTCCTGAAGGATTCACATAAAAAGAATAAGAAGATTGGTTGTAATTTTTGTGGTAATCCCGGCCAAAACGGGTATCTCTACCAACTTTAAGAGCTTCTGAAGAAGATTATTCGTTTGGAAGATCACCCTCTGGATAAAGGGGTTGATCCTTCTCATTTGCCGAAAGTGTTTCTACAGCAGCATTGTCGTCTTCAGTGATTGCATTGCATTAAGCATTTTTCGGGAAGAAGTCCTGAACAACATCCAGCAACTTTTCTTCTTTTTTGAGTATTTCATCGGTCCATACATTACCTATGCGGTTGGGTATCTGAGACCAATTGACTGGGCTTTCATTGAAGAAGACTTCATCGGTCAAAGCTTCTTCATGGCGATAAGTCGGAAGAGGCTTGAATTCCGATTTCATAGTTTCAGGAGACGAAGGTTGAGAAGATGATTGATAAGTCCTTAAAAATGTAGAATTTCCTCATCATTTTAGAGTAATTAAGGACTTAATCATCAAATCATGGACCATTTTAGTAAAAAATTATGATTTTATGTTTTTGAGCATCAAAGTCTAAATTCGAGTCAAAATTCATCCACAAATTGCATTTTCACATAAAATCATGAATTTCTCTATTTTGGCATTGAAAGTCACAAATTTCTCATAACTTTTTATTCACACATGAAATGATGAATTTTCTTTGTACCATTGATTTAATTGAAGAAAACTTGATAAAATGGTGACATTTTATGCATCTATTTAGTGTGAATTGGGCCCGCATCTTGCATAATTCCTTACCTATATGATTAGATTATTCTTTGATCTTTGCTAGGGAATTTCAGAAATCGGGGCCCACGGAAGAGAATTGATGAATCAAATGCAACATGGACCCACCTTCCTTTGGCATGGATTCTAAGATGGATGGCTAAGATTCAATTCAAGCCAAACAAAGAAGAAAGAAAAAATTGCAAAAGAAAATCAAGCCAAGGAGAGGACGTCCATGCATGGTGTGGAGTTCAGATGTTGCATATTTTCAAGTGGGGCCTACTTCTATTCCATGTTTGAAACTAATTTCAGATTTGAAGGGATCTTTTCAAGAGAGGAAGTGGGCCCATCTAAGGATATTTTTCCAGCCATGAAGAGTTGAAAAGATTGGAAGATCTTTCTAAGCAATCCAAGTTGGAAACAAATTCAAAGAGTCCAAGATTTTCTCCAAGATGACACCACAACTAGATCTCAATCAAACGAGCTTCCAAGCTTTGGAAACTTTCAAATAAAAAAGAATTATCTATACAAGTGTTGGCCGTCCAACACTAGCCAGCCACAATTGTTCACCCACACATGGGCCCATCTCCATTGCAAGTTTGAAAATTGAGTCAACAAAAGAAAGGAAAGAAGAGAAGGAAGGAGACAAGAACTAAAATAAGGACCAGCCATGAAGGTCGTGCAACACTATGCTTCACACATCCGAGACGGGTCCACAAGCATTCCAAGTTTTACAAGTGCAGATGTGGATTTTTCTTCAAAGTCAAGTGGGGCCAAGTGGACGAATTTCAAGTTAGCAAAAGAGTCATGTTTACCAAGAAATTCAAAAGAGAAAGCAAATCTGAAAATCTGCAAAACAAATCTCCTAAACTTGCCAACAATTCCATCCTAACTTGGAGACTTCCCAAACTAAAACACCTTGGACCACAAGCCATCAAAGCAAGATAAAAGAGCCACAAAGTGCTGTACGTGGGGGAGGATCACCCCCAATCTCCCTTGGACGACCAGCAACATCCACCTCCCTTTTTCCATTAATTTTTTCTCCATCTGTCCCCTACCATCCTCACTCACCCAAGGCTCTCTAAGGCTACCACCACTTGGGTTCCTACGCCGTCGCGCCACCGCCGTTGCTATCGTCACTCCACTATCGGACCAGCCATTCATCATCTTCCCTTGCTTGGATTTCAGATCACAAAACGAGAGCCGATTGGATCGCCGTTCAAGACTGCGAGTCCCTCTCCTCTGTTTAGTGTTTCTTGTGTCTATGGTAAGGTTGGATGCACTTTATTTTTATTAAAAGAATTTTGTAATGGTTATTTTCTTGTAATGGGTCTTTCATTAATAAATCAAGTTTATGGGGTCTTGGTCTTCACCAATGAGTCAACATTGAATTTTTGTGCGTAGTGACAGTGCGCACTTGGTGCGGTGGTCTTGATTTTTCTTGATGGCATTAAGCGAAGTAATTATTGCAAAGTTTTAGAATTAAAATCTAATTTCTTTATTCTCTGATTTTATTTTATTTTATTTTATTTTATTTTTTATGCACCTTAACAATTATTGCAATTGGTTGGGCTAATAAATCTTATGGTGATGCAGTGGTTAGATTAGGTTTCTAGATTAGGATTTTAATTTTCTTTGGTTGTAATTAATATTTCAGATTTGTAATTAATTTTTAATTCAATTAGAAATTTTGATTTGTATAGTTTTTTTTAGGCTAGAACTAGTTTTTTTCATTAGGACATGTTTTGCGATAAATAAACTCTCCGTGGATCGATCTGGTTTCACCGGTTATTACTACAATCACGGCCTTGCACTTGGGGCTACGATCAATGATATCTCAGTGGAAGTCACCCGTGAAGATGTTGCTTCAGAAAATATGCTATCAGACGTAGTCTGAGAGTTTGCAGCCTTGGCAGATGGAGCTTCAGAGGTACTATCATCTCGAGCTATCGCATTGCAAGCAACTTCAATAGAAGATGCCTTTAGAATGCACTGCTGGGATTCAGACTCGTCTTCAAATGTAAGAGGATCATCAACCCATCAACTTTCTTCATTTTCCGGGGTTACTGGAGGAGATGTTTGTAGATTTTCTGGGACCTTTGGTTCTGGATTGCGACGAAGTTGATTGATGTGATCCTGCTCTTACTCTATGAAAAGATGTTGCAAGATCCTCGAATAATCTTCTTCTTCGTCTGCCCCTTGTGGTTCATCATTATTGGGTTCCACTGGGGCATTGGCAGGTGCTGGATTGACAACATTTTCTTGAATAGCCTCTTGGTCTTCTTCATCATCAGATCAGGATCCTTGTGGCCGTAAGGGATTATATCAGATTACTGGCATAAGGTGAGATTTGGGAATCCATTATTCATCGGAGAGGTATTTTCCTGTTTCAAGGGATTCCTCCCACTCATCGGTGTCACTGGCGGTGTCACTAGACTCGTATCCATCCACGGAGAATCCAATTACCGAGTTGCAAGAGTATGATGCCCCCACGTAGTCTCATTTCTGAACTGTGGTGGCATGAAATCACTGAGGGTGAATTTTTTTACCACTTTTGAAGTCTTGGGAACGGACTCTTCTGTTGCTCCTAGTGAGGCAGTAGAGGAAGTCTCTGCCTTCTCAATGACTTCTTGTTTTGGTTGAGCTTTCTCCAGCTGTTTGAGCTTTCGGAGTTGTCTCCTGGCTTGCTTTCGCTGTTGAGCAGTCGACTTTGTTTTGACGACCTCCCAATTTTCATCTTCAAGGAGATCGGGATGTACCCATATGGGCTGTCCCTCTGGTGTTGGGTAAGGAACCAACTCTTAGGACGTTTGGGTCATTTTTATCACCTTAAAGGAAGTAGTGATCTTCTTCTTTGGTGATTTTGGTATTTGTCCACATTACACCATGTTGACGGAGGCAGACCCGTACTTTTTGTCAAAAGTGATTACTCCATTTTTCCACATCTTGTTGATCTTCTCTCTCACAACGAAGCATTGATTGAGAGGATGCGAGACCATTTGGTGGTATGGGCAATACCGAGAATCGTTGGTTTTGCCAACATCTCCCGGTCTTTTGGGGTTAGGCAAAGTGAGTTTCCCATTTGTCAAGAGAGCCCCAAATTTTCTTCAACATCTTCATCGAACGAGTATTTCTTCTCTAATTGTTCTTTGAAGGCATCAAAGAGTTCAGGTTTCTTACCTACAGCTTTGTTTTCAGCTTTCTTTGGCGGCTGGGGAGTTGACTTGGTTTGCACATTGAGAACCTCGTTTTTCTTTGGCTTTGAGGTTGCAATGGTTGTCGACTCTTTCTTTGATGATTTCTGACTATTGAGGTCTTTGATCACCGTTTTAGCCTCCATGGATGCTTCTAGGAGTTCTCCTAGATTTTTTGATTTGTTGCCGATGGTCATGGAGCGGATCCTTGCTCTCATGTTGTTACGGCAGATGTCGACCAGCGACGCTTGTGGCAGTACATCTGAGCATTTGTACGCCATGCCTTCCACTTGTGAATGAAGTCGTAGGTTGACTCATTCTCTCCCTGTTTTAGGCTGCAGAGCTGAGCCATAGTGACCGGATGATCCTCACCATTGAAGTGAGTCAGGAAGCGTGTCTCTAGCATGGTCCAATTTTGAATGGAATCCTCTGGCAAAGTGGAGTACCAATCAAAAGCCGTACCTTTTAGGGTGCTTGCAAAGAGACAGATCTTAAGGGCATATTGATCCGCAATAGCTCCTGTCAGGATTTTGAAGTGGATGACGTGCTGTCTGGCTGAACCTTTCCCCGTATATATTTGGAAAGTATGTTGCTTGAATTTTGTAGGGAACGGAACCGAGTCCATCCATAAGGGATATGGTGGCTTGATTCCATGCTCCTTCAGTGTATCATCTTCTTTTGCTTTGTCAAGGATATCGTCAATGTCCATTTTGGTAAGGGCGCGTGATTTGTCTTCTCCACCATTTGCCTCATCATTTAGAGGGACTTCATTGTTTGGAGGAAGTTGGAAAGTGGGAAGGAGGTTTTCCATCAGAACGTCTATTCTTTGCTGTTCTTGCTCTAGCTGCTGGATGCGTAGAGCCACGTCATTGTGCGGCAGAGGTTGCTCAGAATTTGTGACCAGGACGTTCAACCTTTGAGAGTCGAACGAGGATACTGTCTTGGTGATTGAGCTGGAGCTCATTCTTTTGGATGAAGAGCTCTAGGAATGATCACTCCGGTGTCCTTAATTTGAAGGAGTGTGAGAGTCTTCCTGATGTCTTCGTGTCCGGGAGACGCTGCGAGTCACCGGTCGTTTGACATGAATTTTGGTTGCTGACTTCTGGCGTCTTTTGGTTTTGCCAACCATATGAACAGCAGCAACTTGGTCGGGTCTTTCTTTCTCGACCCGTTTTTGAGAGACTTGAAGGGTAGAATGCCAGATTCTTTGCTTCTCTAGTCTCTTTTGTCGATATGCCGCACGGCGTCGTATGCGACGAGCAATTTGAGCTTCAGTTAGCTCCGACTGTGCTCAAGCAATGAAGGACGTATTCCCTTGTGCGCAGCAACCAAGCTTATCTTCTTTGAAGATTGGCATGGACAGGATCTGGACGCGGTCCTTTGCTTGTCGCAGTGAAGCTTTAATTTCTGTTAGTTCGGCCCCTGTTGAGATGAAGGGCCAAGCTGCAGGAGTACAGGCCTTAGCAGGTTCTTGTAGAGGCCTGGTGATGCATGATCCGATTTTGGGCTTGTAGGAGCAAGCCGGCTCATGCTGAGTTGGTTTTGTTGTTTGCAAAGGGTAGGTTCTTCCTCTTTCATGTAAGAGAGACGGTAGAACCGGTTATCCTTGAGAGGGGCCAGGTATGTTGGCTTTGTAGATGTACGGGACCTCCTTTGTTTTGGTGAAGGTCTCGGTGACCAAGTCTTGGCGAAGACCTGGTTTCTTGTAGGCTGAGGCTTCGTGGGGTTGCCACGGGCTTCAGGCTTTTTGGTGGTTGCCCTTGATGCCATGGCAGTGACACGTTCAGGGGCGGTATTCTGCTTCTTGGCAGGTCTAGTTTTTTCTATGGGGGGTGGGAATGGTCCCAGCGACCCGAAGACTATGGTTCGGGGATGTGAGGCCCCACCCCTGGTGGGCCCTCGGTTTGATTTAAATAATAATTAATAAGGTGATTTCTATCTTTAATATGCTAATTATTAGGAATTAGTGGTATAGATTCTAATATTCCTAAGTTTTAGATATAACTTTTATTTAATTTGTATTAGATTTGAATTAGATTAAGATTTGGCTTTCATTAGAATTAATAGGAGGGCTTGAGAGTGGAACATTCTAGAACTTACCAAATTACCCAAATGCCCATGGCCCCACTACATTTCCATTAACAGCCAACATGCCCTTTTGGTAATTAGCCTAAAACCCTAAACTATATAACTTAAGCTATTGCAACATTAGCCTAAACCCTAATTGCCTCTCATCTCTTATCTAACCTATCTTCTTCCTTAAGAAAACCCTAATTCCCTTAAGTGCCAGAACAAGGAAGCTAGGAGACTAGCCCCATTTCAGCTACAACACTCTATTGGATCTCTTCTTGCATTTCAATTTTCCTTTCTTCTACACTAAGGCAAGTACCCTATGCTAATTTCACTAGTTGTATGCTTTCTTTCTTGAATTATGTTATTTCAATTCAATTGAATAGAGATGCATGGTTAGATATTCATTTTGAGCTTGTTTTCATGGAAAATGGCCATTAAAGGATGGGTTTCTCCATTTGGAAGATCAATAGCCTGGATGGATGGTGGATGATGATTATTGGAGTGTTTTTGTGTTTACCTATGTATATGTGATGTATGGGAGTGATTTGGGTCGAATTGGATGAGAAATGGATTGAGAAGGAGAAAATCCAGAATTCTGAAAATTCAGCTTCCTGCATGTACCTTGTCGACCGGCCCCCAGCTCGGTCAACCGGGCACACTAAAAACTGAGAAAAATCAAGTCCCAGTTAATTTTCTGTAACTTTGCACAGACAGTGTACCCGGTCGACCGGACCTTGTCTCGGTCGACCGGGAACACAAGAAAACACAGGAAGTAGCTGAGACATGAAATTTCTCAGAAGGTCAGGTCTCATGTGTACCCAGTTGACATCACGACCACGATGTCGACCGGATACACAGAGAATCCTGCAAGACCCCCCAGCTGTTTGGTTTTAGGTTTCAGTGGACCTGGTCGACATCACGGCCATGATGTCGACCGGGGACACTGCAGGATTTCGACCTGGGAGGTCCACATCCAGTTCACCTTGTCGACATCCTAGGGAGTGATGTCGACCGGGCAAACTGTGAACAATGAATTTTCCAGACTTCAATGTTTGTGATGTTTGATCACATGTGGGGTCCATTGACCATCGAAATGACCTTCCATCAAGTGTGCCACACACGAATCAATGGTATGGCTCAGCCTTGATTCGTGGGGTCCACCAATTGAGGTTTTAGGATTCGAATCATCAATGACTCGAACCTTAATCGTAGCCCATGGTGTCCACAACTTCAGGAGCACCAGATTTACCAACTTTGACACCTGAGGCTACAGTTAGGGATCCAATCATGTGATGAGGCCTGAACCAAGTGTGGACCATTACCTAGGATCGGTGATTTGCTTATTTCCACTTGATTCCCTGTTTTTAAGGATTTCATGATGTTGTCCTTCCCTCTTGTCCTTGTTGTTGTCTTAAACCTATTAATTAATGGAAATTGGAGGACCTGAACCTAGGATTACTTAGAGGTGACCCTATGTGGTGTTTGGAGATAATTGACCCGTGTCTGTGTCTAGGCGGGCCCTCATACGACCTAAGATTGGGAACGTAAAACCCTAGATTGGAGAGGTTAGTCTTTAATGGTTGGTTAGCTCATTATGTATGAGCATATGATGAATGCTTGAGGAATGGACATAGTATGGTACTTGTGTTACCTCAGGCCATGGTTGTGAGCCTTGGAGTGGATCCAATGTTATTGGACTTGGACTTGTTTATTAGACTGTGTTCTATGTTGTACCTTAACCTCTTAGAGACCTGGTTAGGACCTTACTCACGCAAGATAAGCCTAGACAGACACAGACCCGTACTTAGTTCCCGAGTCGGCACTAAACATTCACTTAGTTGTTCTAATAAGCTCAGCCAGTTGACTGATCATCTCTGGTAGGAGCTATGTTCTGGTTACTTAGAGCTATCATGATGAGCTGTGATTAGACGGATGGTGTGATACCGCGTCCGGGTTAATCTGATAAAGGGGTATGATCGGTGAGATAAATGGGTGTGATCGGTGTGATAAAGGGGTGTGATCGGTGTTATGTATATTGTATGTTATATTTATTAGGGCTGTTATCCCTTGCATGGTTATTACCCTTTACCCACCGTAAACTTTTTATGGTATGGGACGTTTACAGTACGGGAGGGTAGCGGCATAATATCCCGCGGTGTATTTAGCTTGTGTGGATGTGCCATTTGTTGTCTGTTTAGATTAGTGTACTTTACATTTCTGATTCTAACTGCTATTACTGCTCAACTGCCTAGATTATGTACCTTTTTACTCATATGATTATGTATCTGTCATTACTCTCTTTGTGTACACATTTTGTGTTATCTGCATATGGTGCCTTACCAGATCCTTGGATCTGACCCATCTTTGGTGCTCAGGTCCAGACCATGATCCCGCGGGTGACGCAATCTATGAGGCGCCCGTAGTTGGTGACTACGGATGGGGGCCGGCTGACCAAGTGGTTAAGCCGGAGGATGGAGAGCCTGCACAGGGGGACTGAGTGCAGTGATTTTGGGATTTGAGAGTATTCTGTAGTGAGACATGGGTAGATTGACTGATATGTATAAACCTTTTGATAAATGTACTTTAAGATTACTATCAGGCTTCCGCACTTTTACATCTGATTTATATACATGATACTATTGCTTTCGCTATCTTTTATTTCGCTTTCGCATTACAACTGTTGATGATTATGTTGTTTAAAAGTTCTAAAAATTTGACCTCACTGCGGACTACGATCTTGGAAGTTTTCGGATTTTCTGGCAAGTAGCGCCAACTTCGGTACCTTAGCTTTATCTTCGGTATTCGGAATTGGGGCGTTACAGGGGAGTTGAGGTCGACCCGGTGTTTTGAGAGTTACCGAGAGAGGTGATGCTTCGGCAGCTGGCAGGGTGCTTATGAGTGCGCTTGTTTTGCTTCTCTTGAAGCATGAGCTGGTACTTGTTCTCATCAAAGGTGATGGTTAATGAAGCTGCCGTTGTTAGTTTGGAAAACTTCTGAAACAGGACCACATCCATTAGTAATCACAAGAATATGATCATAAATGGAAAATACTATGGTTTTGTCTTTTCAAATCGCTCAGGGGCCATGGCCCGGCCCAAGCATAATGAAGAAGGCGAAAAGCCTTAGAGGGTACAATTGTTCTAAAAGCAAGTATGGTAGGCTCAGAATGAGCATTCCAGTGACTGCCAGAAGCAATTGTAAACCTTAATTCAAATTACTGAGAAGCGAGGCTCACTCGAGGTAAGATGATATAAGGTTGGAGTTACAAATGTGTCGGTTGCAAATACAGTAGACCCTGAAAGGGCATACTAGCACCGCTAGGCACAAATGTTGTAAATCGCATCCTTAGAATAGACACGAGATGTGATTTTTTAGAAAGGCCAAGATTGGATTCATAAAAGAGAGCAAATGGTATTCCAATCCGAATATAGGCTCAAACATTTCTGCGAGCACTAGATCCGAAAGGGAAGGAACCAAAATTTCTCAAATATGAACCCAAAACTGACGGAAGTTTTTTTTTTTTTTTTTTAAGGGTCAAAATCAAGTTCATCGAAGAGAGCAAATGGTATTCCAATCCGAATACAGGCTCAAACATTTCTGCGAGCACTAGATCCGAAAGGGAAGGAACCAGGATTTCTTGAATCTGAACTAAAAAATGACAGAAGTTTTTTTTTTTGTTTGTTTTGAAGAAAAATTTTTGGAAGATTTTTTTTGTACACATAGGTCTCTAATTCGGTCTTATGAAACCTTAGTGGATAGATCAGCCCCTAGGTAAGGGTAGGATTGCTTAATGAACCTGTTTGAAGGACCCTTGCCTCGAACAGTCTAGCTGCCTCCACACTCTAGACAAGGCTTTTCTTAGATCCACATTGGTCAAAGAACACAATTGGTGTAACCTTAGTGTTTTTTTTTAACCCCTTTTTCTTTTTTTTTTTTGAAAGATCACTAATGAATCCATCAAAGAAAGGAAATGGCTCCTCCCAATCCGAACATTAGCTTAGCGATTTCCGCGAGCTATTGACCAAAAAGGAAAGAACCAAAGTTTTTCCAATTTGAATCCAAAAGAGAGAAATCTTTTTTATTTTTTCAAAATCTGAAAAGTTTGAAATCAGATTTTTTAAAAAATCCTTATTGGACTCATCAAAGAGAAAAGATGGCCCATCCTCCGATATGAACAATAGCTACAAACATTTCTGCGAGCTATCAAGTTCGAAGAGGAAATGATCAAAGTTTCTCAAAATTGAATCCAAAAATAAGAAATTTGAAGTTTGAAAATTTTGTTTTTTTTTTGTTTTTTTTTTTTTTGAAAGATTACTAATGGACCCATCAAAGAGTGAAAATGACTCCTCCCGATCCAAATGTCAGCTTAGTGATTTTCGCGAGCTATTGTCCGAAAAGGAAAGAACCAAAGTTTCTCCAATTTGAATCCAAAAGAGAGAAATCTTTTTTATTTTTTTTTTCAAAATATGAAAAGTTTGAAATTAGATTTTTTTTTAAATCCTTATTGGGCTCATCAAAGAGAAAAGATGGCCTATCCCTCGATATGAACAATAGCAACAAACATTTCTACGAGCTATCAAGATCGAAGAGAAAAGGATCAAAGTTTCTCAAAATTGAATACAAAAATGAGAAATCTGAAAATCTTTTTTTTTTGAACGAGAAAGACTGGGAATAAACTTAAAGAAAGAAATTTCCAAAAACTCCTATCTCATGTTTTTTTTTTTAAGATGCAAGATCCAACATAGGCCACCAACTAGAAAGGAGCCAAAGAATCCAAAGCATCAAGTTCTCAAATGAACGTGTCCCACCGGGTGTGCCAACTTGATGGACCCGGCTCTTGCCTTCCTCCGCCCCGGGTCTGCCAGGGTCCGGCGGGGCGGAAAGCGGGCATCAACATTTTTTGTACGGGTATTCCGGATTTTCTATTCTACTTGAAATTTAGAAATGGTGATCCGGAGATCCTTCACATGTAGGAAGGAAATCAAACTTTTTTCTAACTTTCCGTTGCATATATATTTTTAAGAAAAGAGATAGATTTTGAATGCCGTGAGAGACGATTTCTTTTGTTTGTCGTGAAAGGTGGTTTTGTGCCGTGAAAGGCAGTTTTGTGCCGTGAAAGGCGGTTTACAAATCTCATCAATAATGAAAGGCAGAATTGTGGTTTTTTTGTCTCTTTAAAAAAAATACAAAATACAACAGAAAAGTAAGAAAAAGAATCTAACTTCTCAGGAGATTGTGGGGACTCGTTTAGATCGACGATCGTGAGTCATGTATGGACTCCGCCATCGTCCTTCAGATGAGAACACTTAATGCTTTGATTCTTTTGGCTTGGCTTGGACCTCATATTTTTAGAGGATAAAGACCAAGGGGAGGTCCTATATCCAATAAAAAGCCGGGTAGACCGGCTGAAAAGCCACATCTAGCCATGTTGGATAGAAGGAGAGAGGACCTGGGGGGGGGGGGGGGGTGTTGGCCCCCCAAGGGACTTTGATCACCTTGTGGTGTTTGTTGTAGCAGAGTTTCTTCAAAGTAGCAGAACTTCTTTGCGTAGAGATTTCTTCGGGGAATCTTCTTGTATTTTTTTGGACAATTTCGGATGATTTTTTCGGACCTTTTTTCCTTGGAATGACCTCCTAATTATAGGCTTTTGGTGGCCATTAGAAGAGTTTATGAGCATTGATTACATTAATGCTCCATGATGGGAGGAGTTACAAGTTTTAATTTATTTATTTTGTAACTCCTTTTCCTTGGCTTCTGATTGGCCGATGAAAAGTTAAGAGCATTTAATTGCTTTTAATCTCCATTATGGGAGGAGTTTCATGGTTTAAATGCCATAAACCTTTTGACTTGTAACTCCCATTTGTTTGCTTTTGATTGGGCCGTCCAAAATAATGAGTTAATGACCGTAATAAATTGTCATAAACGGGTCAATTAATAACATTAAGTGGTAGCCAAGTCGCTCGAAGAGTCGCAGGCCGCGTCGCGTCTTTTGGAATTCTTCTGGCGATGATCATCGATGGATTTTCATGCTGATCGACATCAGACGACTATGCAATTTCAGACATTGATTGATACCAATGGACCAGCAACATTTGTCCAGTCGATTTCACGATCGGTTGGGCAAAAAGTGTGCTTTCTTGGTCGGCCGGTTGACGATTTTGAAGTGTCGGATGATGATTCCATAATTTCGATAGCGGATCCATGATGTTGACGAAGATTGACAGATATTATGCTTAAAAAATCAAAATTTGAAAAAATCACAGGGGCCAAACGACTCGAAACGCGAAAAGGGACGGAAATCCTGCTGGAAATTGGTGGGCCTCTAGGATAGGTTTTCAAAACTTTTGACCCACTTGACTCTGGGATCAACTATCTAGAAGGCTACAAAAACCCAATCCAGGATCTATGTCCTTTTTCTCATGATCATGTACAGTAGAAAACTTTATCTAGAAGATAAAAGTAGTAGCAAGCAAGCAACCACGAAATCCACAACATACAAGGAAGTAGATTATACATTTGGAACTCGGTTGTGCTCTAAGGGAGGAGTTGATTTCTTTCTTTGATGATGAAACACTTTCACAAACCAAACCAGAATCTCCAAGACCTTTTGATCTTCCACGCTATGACCCGTCTTAGATCTCTTTTCTCAAAGAAGATGGTGGGATCTCCAAGAGAAAAACTAACTAGAACCTCAAAGGGAAACTAGAAGAGAAACTAGAAGAGAGAAGGAGAAGAGGGGAGTGCAACTCTTGCACTATGAGGTATTGGGCGTGAATCCCTAGGATAGAGCAAGCCTTGGACGTCCAAGCCTCCCTCCTCTCATATTTATAGCTTTAAGCCACTCCTCTTTGTTTATTATTAGAAGTCCAACTTCCATAATAATTAGTAATTCACTATTCCTACTATTACCACTATTAGAAGTCTCACTTCAAATAGAAATAGTAGTTTTCCCTTTTGAGTTCAAATAGAATTAGTAATGATCCAATTTTGGGCTAGCGTGGGGACCACTAGGGATTCCATAGAAAGCCGGCTCCAACTGGGACATTGCGACCCCGCATCTCATGTGTAATGGGCCTACAGTTAATTGCAAATAACTCCACTAAATAAATGCAATTGAACTCCAGTCTTAGGAATAAATTACATGAAGACCCTAAACTTCCCTATGTCCACAAGTAGGCCCCTCCATCAATATCCATGGATCAATCGGACCTGTCTTCCAAACTGTGAGACCCCGACCCCTAATTTTCGGGATTAGTGTTTTCTTAATTGCGGACTAGTTTTCTAAAGTGAGATTAGTGGCTGTTTGGGTGAGTTTGTGGGTTAGAAAGACCTTTCATTAGCTTTGGGGAGTTTTGAAGGCCAGTGAACCCAGTTAGTGACCGTATGGTCCTATTTGTTTTGTGTGGTCAGAATGGGGAGATTCTTTGTGATTCCAAAA
Source organism: Persea americana (assembly GCA_029852735.1). NCBI lineage: Eukaryota > Viridiplantae > Streptophyta > Magnoliopsida > Laurales > Lauraceae > Persea > Persea americana. Next base: position 10,770,450 of record CM056820.1, on the reverse strand, counting down.
AAATAAAATAAAATAAAATCCCATTCCAATTTCATTTGACTAGTATCGTCATTCCCTACAACTTTCGTATTCGCTCCGTACCCATTCGAAGCTCCAAAAATCAGTTTCTCCAGCCCTGGGGGTAAACCGGTCTTTTCACATTGAATCTGGACCCAAATTTCGAGATCACAAAAACATTCCAAAATTATACTTTTTGAAAAATAAATTTTATGAGAAACATTTTTCTCTTCTTCGTCGATCGCATCCGGAGCACAGAAATGGATGTTTTAATCCCGACAAGTTTAAGTAAGGGTGGGACCCACACCCACCCTTTTATAAAAGGGCCAGCCCATTCCCTCTTCCCCATTTGGTTCCAGCAGAATGAGAGAGTGAGAGGAGCCTTAATTCCTTAGGGTTTTTCCCCTTTCCTCTTCTTCTTCCTGTTTTCTCACAAAAACCCACCTCCAAGCTTGCCAAAATGAGAGATTTGTGCCCATCTTCTTCTTCCCCTTATCTCAAGCTCTCTATTGATGCCATTAGAAGAGAAATCCAGCCACATTGAGGTTCTCCTTGAGCTAGTCTTGTTCATTTGAAGCACTTCCAAGTAAGCAATCCTTTCAATTTCCTAGATTTGTGTTTTCCTAACTCTAGAGAGTCTCTACCTTCTCTATTGGGAGCTCTCTTCTTCTTGTTCTTTGGTTTGCCATTTTAGGGTTCTAAGATGGGTTTATTTTGGGGTTTTTGTGTAGATTGGAGATTTGTGGCCTAAGAGGGTGATTAGGAGCTTGATTAGCTACTTTGGAAACCAAGTCAAGTGGATGATTAGATTGTTTTGAATATTGGCATATTTTGTGAGAAAAGCTTGATTTTATCAATGATTTTGATGATTTAATACTTGCTAATTACTATGACTTTTATGGGCTTTGAAATGACATATTGATGAGCTTTTCCCTCTTATTTAATCTCTTGGAAACATATGCATTGCTAGTTTGTAAATCTTTTTTTTTTTGTATACATATGGATTCCCATGGATGATGAGTCTTTTGCATTGAATGAGGTTGGAATTGGAAGGAGAATTAATGCCTTCATGGAAGGATGGTTGGAGAATAGGATTAGAGGTTGAATGGAAGGAAATAGACCCATTTCATGTAAGGAAATGGATGAAGTCGGAGTGGAATGGTTTGGGAAAGAAAGAGCATAAATCTGCACCTGATGTGTAGTTCTTGCAGCTGGGCGGTCAGCGGGCGGTCACCTTGGCGGCTAGCCGACAGGTGACCGGCGCAAGGTGACCGGCGGCTAGCCGACCCAGATTCGGTTACAAACACAGAATGCTGTATTTTAACAGGGTAAACAGCGGTTAACCCCGCGGTCAGCTAGCGGCTAACTGCCGAACACCTCGGCGGCTAACCGCCAGCTAACCGACAGGTGACCGAATTTCACCCAGAATTCCTGAGTCTTTTCTATCGTTTTCAGATATGGTATTTAAAGGTTTGGATGGGTTGTTCTGATGCCCTACCACCTTGGAAAGACTCAGGGGATGACATAAGGAGATCGACTTAAAAAGAAACTCCATTTCGGAAATGTATTGGGAATTTCGGATTCATCAACTTGCATAAGGAAACTTGGTATGTCCTCTATCATTCGAGTACCATACTAAGGGCAATAATAGACATACAAGATCTTTATACATGTTGTCTGAATGTGGAAGCCCAATATATAGTCCGTAACTGTATAAGGATTCATTTCATTGTTTTAACTCTGATTTATGCACCTGACATGTCTTGCCAGCCCCATTTATGCATGAAAAGATAATGATATGAAATGTGTGCCTACGAGCACCATGCCCTGCCTGCTCGAGTGTTTTACACCGATATAGTTTTGTACATGTTTTGATTTCTCATGTAACCTATGAGTTGACACCACTAAGCTTGGACGTCCTTGTCAGTCTGATCAACTGACTTGGGCCTCCCCCTTGTGCTCCCGCCAGTTGTAACTTGGATCCTGTCCTGCCCCGTTACCCGGTTCCGCGGCCGTGGTCTTGTCTAGCTATATGTATATGTATATATAATGTTGGCTCTCGTCACTTCGCGTGTTAGAGACCAACGCTTCAAATGTGCTCTCATCACATTAGTGATGGAGGATTTAGCTTAAGTGTGGTTGCCAATCTGTCCCCCACGATTGTGGCTCCCCTGAAGAAGGGCAATTTGCAGGGTCTGCCTATGGACTGGGTTTACAATGTGAGGAATACCTGTTTTGCCAGATATCCATGTTTTATATTTGTTCCAAATGAATACATGTTTTACTAGATATATATGTTTTACACATGCTTCAAAATGAATACATGTTTTGTCAGGTATACAAGTTTTACAATGGTTTTAAATCTATGCAACTTTTGATCAAATATCATGATTTATCATATGTTTTATTATTCAGATTATCGTTTATACCTTTTTACCCACCTGCCAGACCGTCGTGTCTGACCCACTCTTTTGGTATTCAGGTCTAGATTTCTTTGCTCTGAGCTGAGCGCACGTGTTGGCTGTGGAGCCATGAGTTGCAGATTTGTTGCATCGGTTATGTCATGTAGACATTTAGCTCGACATGTGAGTTACGTCACATGTGGGGTAGTGTTTATTTAGCTTGTTATTTGTATGGCTTTTATTAGCCCGTTCTCCGGGATTTTTAATTAATGCACATTGATACTTGTAACTTGAACTTATGTGGGAATTAAATATCTTGTTACTGTCAGCTCTGTATTTTAATGTGATGGTTTGTTACAGTCTGATATGATTCTTGATACGATAGTTATATGCTAGCGGTTGAGTGCGATGCGGAATCCGATGGCCACAGAATCCGAGTCACAAGGCCACGTAAGCTTCCGCAAAATATTCAGAATGTGTTGGAATTGTCATCCTCACTCACGCGGATCCTGGGAGAAATACAATTGTTACTTAAATCCCAATTTCACGCTCCCCGAGGTCGGGCCGCGGTAGGGTCCGGGTTTGGGGTCGTGACACAAACTTAGATCCATATCTTATTATCCTTGTGCCCCAATTATAATGATCATTTGGTACTGATCCAATTAACTCTTAATTGGAATGTGTGCGCACTTACCAATGATAAATCCATTAATTGACACAGGGGGATATTAAAGATAGATTTCATCTTAACCATCGAATGTTCCTACAGCTCTACTACCACGTACCCAAATCACCGAGGTGTTGACCTACAATTGGCCTCACTCATTGGTGACTCAAAGCAAATGAATAGATAGAAACTTGAGTTCATTAATGTCTCAGGATTGAGAGCCTATTGCTAGGGAATTATGAGAGCATACCTTAAAGTAAAGACAGTGTTCATAAGGTACTTCTCATGGTCTTTCAATACATCCAATGTACCAGCATTATGATCCAGAATCTTACATTCTGATGATCGAGACAAATCACACTATCTCATAGTAATCAAGTGCAACCTTGTCAGATGAGATGTCCAGTCTCATCATTGGTTGTGAAGATATTTAAGTATAAGATTTGCTATACATGTCTCCTGTATGTGGATTTCATCCATACACATGTATTGCATCTAGTATACTTATGGACTCAGGTTCATCTAATGAACCATCATGTCATTCGTATTAGTTATATGCAAACAAGTAATAAAACACCATTCATATGATGTAAGGAAAGCATAAATATATTGATAAATAAAGAAATTAATCAATTTATTCAATCTTAATGGATTGAGACCATAAAACTAACAAATCCGCCGACCCGGATTTCCAAGGTCACCGGCGACCATGCACCCATGGTCGTTAGCGACCTTGGCCCATGGTCACCGCCGGCAACCATGGGGACTTTTCCCCTTTCGATCGCCGTTTCTCGGCCGTTTTTTGGGCTTTTTTTGTTCTTCTTTCTCCTGTATTTTTGTTGACATTTTTGCTCATTTATTGGCTTCATTCTCCTAGAGAAAACCTGACGAGAAGCAATGCAAATCGGAGCACAAAGTTTCCTACTTTTTTGGAAAAGCCGAAGACTTTATAGCCGATTTTCCGTCAAGAGTTGAAACTAGGTCAAACGATGTCGGAATGACCTGAAATTTGAGGTGAAGCTTCCTAACAGTAGATAGGACCAACCATGGATTTTTGTTTGAGTTTTGAAGCTGTTTGGTGTCCCGTTGATGCTAGACTTGATTTCACCGCGATGAAGATGTTGAGCTTTGATATACGGTCAACCGATGTCCGATTGACCTAAAATTTGACAAGGAACCTATTGGAGTCATTTTGAGACGATCCATTAGCTCCGATTTGGATGCCATGGTTCCGGGGAGCCTCGTCGACGGGAGGCTTGATTTTGCTTCCGAGCGTAAAAGTTAGGTCAAATGTTGTCGGAATGACCTGAAATTTGACGGACAATCCTTTAGAAGCATGTAGAAGCTACCCATGTTCTTTGTTTGATGAGTGATGGCCTCGGTGGTTCTCGCCACCGATAGGCTTGATTTTGTCGCTCGAGGGTTGATAGAGGGTCAAACGGTGTTGGTTTGGCTTGAAATTTGACGTGGAGCCTTTTGAAGGTATTTTGAGACCATCCATAGGCTCTAATCGAAGATTTGATGTCTTCGACACTGTCGTCGCCGGAAGAGCTAGCTTTGTTGCGGCTGTTTCCTTTTTGGGCCAAACGATGTCGGAATGGCCTTAAACTTGATGTAGAGCCTCCTACTGGCATTTTGAGGCTAGCTATGTATTCTGTTTTATGTGTCAGGGTCTCTGGCTTCACCGCCGCCGGGATCTCCTGCTTAATTGTTGGAGGAGTGAAGTTAGGCCAAATGGTATTGAAATGGCTTGAAACTTCATGTGTATCATTCTTTTGGCTATTTTGAAGGATCTTGCAGTTTTTGTTTGATTCTGACAAGATCTGATACTTGAAGCAACTTTGCCTGTTTATAGTAGGATACGGCTTCTATAGCTTTTGATGTTGGAGAGGCAAAGTGACATTTTTGGTGTCAACAAAAAGCCTGAAGTTTTCTGGAGTTTTAATTCCTTTTGGAAGATTTTATCATGGTTAGCTATTTCTGGAGGTTGTATTTGAAAGACTTTGTATTTGGAAGAACTTATTTGAATTAAAGAGTGAAAATTCAAGTGAAAATTCAAATACAAGTCTCTCACACTCTCAACCATATAGGGTAAAATTTGAAATCTTGAAAATAATTCCCCGTCCATACCCATTTACAAGTAGGGGCCCATCTCATGGGTGTGTGGTCTTGTGGGCCACACTAATCCATGAGGAGAGAGAGGTCTTACCTAAACGGTGGAAACATGTGGGGTTTGTGATGATGGAGTGAAAGTTCAGAAAGGTGATTGCAGAAAACTCAATTGAGAATCAAATCACAGTAGAAGAACAAAATAGCTTTCTCAACTTCAATGGGCCCACCCCAACCTTTCTCCTATCTCGCAGCATCCATCTCCAATTATTTGACCTGGAGCTTTCTGTAACCTACTACTGCCCCCACTCCCCACTCCGAAAAGAGGAGTGCTTCCAAGAAGCATTCAAAAAACATTTAACACGTTTTAGAAAGGATAGCTACAGCTATAAAATGAATCATGTGAAGGTCCCCTCCCAGCTGCGTCTTGAATCTTGACTGAAGGCACCACAACTGAAAAGGCAGGTTGGGTTGTAGACCTAGTCCTTTATAACAAATGGTTCTTGGTATTGCAGGACCCATATGAGCACCGGGCCAGAACCCCACGTGCAAAACTGTTGGGCTCTAGCTGGCTATAATTGTAATGTTGAAAAGAACACATGCATGAGTGCGTGGGCCAAGTCAATGCCACCGCCGACCAATTTCACACCCCTTCACACAACATGAAGCTTCTCTCCAATTGGGTTGTCCTTTCTTGGACAAAAGATCCTTGTTTTTATTATTAGAAAGCTCGTTTTGGACGGGACCCACTTCAGGAACAGCCAAGAAAAGGGAAGCTTCATGGACAGCTTCGTCTTACCTTTAAAAAAAAAAAAATCTAATGACAAGAAAACGAGGTCTGCAGGGTTGAAACTTGGGAGCACTTCTGCGGACCACCTTGAAAATTAAGGATTAGGATGAGGGGTCTTGATGACGAGGCTTGTATGCACCAGTTGAACGAGGGAATCATGTGAACTCTCAATTAGAAAACTACATCGCTTAAAATAAACGTCCTCGTCTTTCATAGTATGCCACAACATATATGATAAAAGAGGGAAGCATAAAATTAGGATATTCTGAAGTTTAATGGTTTATCGGAGCTCTTTTTTAATCCTACTGCATACTCTGTACTCCAATACACTCACGCTACCCAAATCTCTATTCAATAGAGCTGGGGATGGATCCCCGGCGGTGGATATGGGGATACCTTACCATTGGACTACTAGTGACTTGCCTATAGAAGCGTAGTTCACGTTAAGAGCTTGATGAGTTCTATGTTTTCAGACAAATTCGAGTTCAAATATTCTATAACTTCACAATATATTATGTGTTTTTTTTCACTGCTTTATTTCAGCTCATAGTTGGCCATTGCCTTCTCCGAGATAATGTATAATGGTTGTTTCTAACATTCTATGTGCATGGCCTTTTTTTTTTTTTTAATTAATTAATTAATTGATTGTTTTTATATTTTTACTTCTGTTGAAGCTATTCGTAAACCATCACGTATCCTCTGCTCTGTTTTTTATAGTTGATCCTAGATGCTGAAATCTTCCCTCTATGACACTGGGTATTTTCAACTTTTAGAGACTCATCTTTTCTACTCTCAGGTTTATTTTATTTATTTATTTATTTCTACAAAACTCATTTGATTCTAAAGCCTTTATTTCGAACTTATCTTTCGCGTGCTTCCTTGTCTTATTAATGAGCACCACTTAGCTATGGACCACCATTTTGCACTTCTTATGTAAAGTTTTAGGCTTTTGATTCACGGCTCAGTTAGACCCTGTGTGGGGGCAATCCCGCAGTACCAAGATTATGCTAGCTTCAGTAATAGTACCGGCAGCTGGTTTTGTTTCGGTCTCGGTTCATGTGCAGCTCGACAACAGTGCCAGTCATGTGTAGCTCAGTAATAGTGTCAGCTCGGCAACAGTAACAGCTCGATAACAGTACCGGTTATACTTAGCTCGGCAACAGCGCCAGCTATGTGCGTCTCGCGCAACAGTGCCATGACGCATCCTTCTCATGGCTACTTCTGATCTCGGTACGAGTACTGGGTGTCAATCAAGTATAACCATGCTCCTATAAAAAGTACAGACACGTTATATGACGTGCTGTCAGATAGGGTGGGCGACTGATAGCAAAAAGGAAATGTCCTTATTAGGAGGTTACGTCAACAATCCTAGAAGGAATGAGAAGTCGTCCGATGGGACTCTCCCTCCACCCACCACCATGTCAGGGTAAGGTCCGATGGGACTTCACCACCAACTGCCTCCACTCTGGAAAAGGTCAATGGGACTCCCGTTTATATATATGCAGAGGGTCAGTCCCAGAAAGGTACGCACACGCTTATACGCACAAACGCATATATCCAAGCATACACACTCTTCCCCTATCACTCATTCTTTGTTTAGTTGTAGAACTAATTTAGGCATCAGAGTGCCTTCGGCTGACAGCAGTCAAGGCCTCTGACCTCTGTTTCTCTCCATTCCTTTCAGGTCTCAGGCATTCGGTATTTCTCAAAGAGTTCTACATTCATCTAATCAAGCTCGTGTCAATTTTGGCACTTACAGACCTCTTATTTTGTTTTGTATTTGTGGAACTCATGTCTGTTTCTACTTTATTTTTAGCTCCTATCGAAGTTATCATTTGACTTAAATTTGGCAGCTTAGATTTATTGATTTAAAAACTTGACATTTTGATAATCACTGAAGATTGGCATGTTTATGCTTTGGTCATCATATCATTTGATTTCATGGCAGTGGACCTACATTTGTTACTGACACAAATGTTGTAGTTGCTTATAGATAATGATGATTAAATTTTATACATTGGTGTTGATAGCAGTCACTATAGATGGATATGTATTTTATATGCATTTTGTCGATGGGTATAGGTATAATTCTAAGGGTTAAAAAGACTAATATTAAATATGTCAAGGTCCTCGATGTGAATTAAGGAATGAAGAGATGCTGGCAAAGCTTGGAATGCATTATCATCATGAAATGCAAGAAATTAACATCAATGATTTTAGTGCCTATGCACCCCAATCTGGATTAACTGAAAATGAAATGATTGGACTTGTAGGATGCGCTAGTTTCAAGATATAGAAAGAGTACTAATTGAAATGTCATATACAAAAGAAAGAAGATGGGTACAAAACAGTGCTAGGAGCAGGGGCAGAACCAGGATACATGCATGGGGGCCATTGGGAAAAAAATAAAAAATTTCTTCGAGGGGCCCATTGCTATAAATTGCTCTAATTAATCTAAAGGTTTTTTTTTTTTTTTCAATTTAGGGCCCACCCCCTGGCTTTGGACAAAGGACTGTCAATTTTCAAGGGGGAAGCCATCCTCCTTCAGATGAGCCAGACATGCTTTTCTAGAAATATTATAGTACTGCAAACCTCATTCTGAAAACTGTATGGAACGTGGAAGATGTAGAAGTGGCACCAATGGCTGATACATGACTGATATTTGATTTTGTTTCGGTTCTAAAATTTGTAACACTTCTCTATTATTGCTTTTATAGTGTTTAAGGTATAAATATAATACTAGAATATAGAGAATTTTAAGGTTTAGTACCTTCTAAAATTGATTTCTATGGGCTAATGGCAAATGACATAAAAATGTCATCTTAGTGTCTTGACCGCATTTTTTTTTTCCTATCTTACCACTAACCCACAATATCATGGTTTTCTTTCTTCGCCAAACCATGGAAATCCTATCTCCAATTCAGGTCCGTAGTACTCCACCTCCAGCAATCGCTCTCACACCCAAGTTCGCCTGCTCAATCAAGATGGCGAAGAAGATAAATACTAAAAAACCATAGTTAATCTCTCTTAAACGTTATCACGCCTAACCCAACAATATTAAGAAAATCTCTCATAAAGGTCCAGTTCATCTAATCACAAAGTACCAATCATCAACATGTAGCTAGCAATGAAAACTAGCAATCAATCTAGCAATTTAGTTACCAACTTTGAGCCAGAAACCGGCCTTGGTCCATCTCTTCCCATCAACAATAGCATGTGGTCGACTAAAAGACCAGAAGATGGGAGGAAATTCAACAACAGTTGGTGAAAAGATCACAAATGAGCAGAGAGCATCGAATCTAACAGGTTGAATTATGGGTAGAACACTAGTAGCATTGTTGGGCTGCATCGGATGAAAGTGAATGAGATTTTTTTTTATAGCAAGAAGACTCCTAAAAAGAATATAACATTGGTTTTTCCACGATTTCAAAGGTCATGATATTAAGGATCAAGTAAACAAGTCTCGTCAAGGCACTCTAATGACATTTTTAAATCTTTTGCTTTTAGTCTGTGGAAACCAAATTTGAGAGTTACTAATATGTAAAAATCCCTAAAACATATTGTAGGTGGTAAAAACTACACCTACTTAGATTGAGGAGATGAACCTCTTAGATCAGGGAAGACCGAACGCCGGGAACCCCCACGGGGCTGAGGAACTTGAAAAGAGAAGGAGAAAGGCTTGGGTCAGAGCCCCTGGCTGCCGTGAGCCGAAGGCGCTCCGATGCCTGAGTTAGTTCTGGAAAAAGGCTAAACAGCCGGAGGCCGGAGAGGGGAATGAGACGATGTGTTGTGTATTGTGTTACGTACCTCTATGGGGCTGATCCCAAGTGTATATATGTGGGCATTCCTCGTTCATTCTCTTTGTGAGTGGGGGTAGGTGGGGTGAGGTCCCATCGATCCTTACCCTGACATGCAGCAGTAGGTGAAAAGGCAACATCCCATCCTCACTTTCCATGCGTTCAGTCAGTTGATGTAAAGGGCTGATAAAGCTAACTTCTTATTGCCATAAATGAGCGATTCTATCGTCATAAATGAATGCTCCTATCTGTCAGGGCGCGCCGCATTTCCCGGAGGAAGGTGGCGGCCCACCCTGCCTTCAGCATTTTGTTCCGAGACCAAGAATGGCTTGGCCGTGCTGTGCTTTCGTGCTGAGCTGGCATTCACGCCGAGCCGCCCTGCCGTGCTGGTACTCTTGACCGAGCTGCCGAGCTGACGGGCTATGACTACAGAGGCCGAGGTGATCAGCGAGTCCTACTGTAATCCTTGCTTAATTTCGTCATTACGGTGTTTTACCCACACAATTGCCCCTTAGCTTTTGACTTCTGAGAGTCCTCCAGCTCGAGGAGGTCGGAAGCTTGGTGACTGTATAGCCGGCTCCGCTACCGAGCTCGAGTGAGGGTTACCGACGTATGAGAGGGAGCTACCGAGACAGAGGAGCTTCGGATCAGGAGGGTCCCCCCTGGGCTTGGTGGCCGTCGCTAACGTAAGGTTCCCTTCGAGATGTCTCTTCGCCCGTCCAGGATATTTAATAGCCCTCAGATATCGCGCCGATGGTGGCACGTGTCGCCTCTTTTGGCTGCCACGCAATTACTTCGTGAAGACGTTAGGGCTGCGAGATGCGACGTTAGGGCTGATTGAGGGGACGCCTCTTAAAGGCTCTTCTCGAAAGCCGAAATGACGTCTCTGGCCCTTATAAATCAGGGCGTCTCCTTCGTCTTCACTTTCTTCGAATTTCTACTGCGCTCTGCAAGAGAACTTCTTCAACGTCCGCGAACTTCCGGCGATCCTGTCTGTGCAGTCCCCCTTCGTAGGGCTTCTTTCTGTTTCTCTCGTCATTTTCTTTTAGGTAGACTCTCATCTAGGCTGAGAATGGGGATCTATAGACATCTGTTAGGAGACCCAGGTTCCATAGCCTATTTTAGGGATGCATACAAGGTCCCCGCCAATGTGGAGGTCAGACCGGATGGCCCTGATGACGGCCTCGCCTACCGCAATGGCTGGATGCCGTTCTGGCTGGTCTCCGTAGTGGAAGGAGGGGTCCGCTTCCCCCTTCATCCATTGGTCCGGGACTGCCTCTGGGAGTGGAGGTTGTGTCCATGCCAACTACTTCCCAATGGATACAAAATCATAATGGGAGTAGTGCGGCTGAACGAGATTCTGGAAATCGGCCTCGGTGTCCCGGACATCGAGGACACATATGACCTCTGCAAATCCGCAGAATGGGACACCTATTACCTCCGGCTGAGGGTCCGCCGGACTGGGTTTGTGATCGCGCTGGAGGATTCCAACAAGTACGCGGGCGAATACCGAGTACTCGTCAGAGGAGGATGGGAGTTTGGTGAAGCGGAGCCTGGCACCACGGCCCGGATTCCTCGAAAAATAGGAACTCCTCCAAGTAAAGATCGAAGTCCTTTCGGTTTGCAGTTCTTTCCTTTTTCTACGCCTGGCTCCTAACACAATTTTTTTGTCTATGCAGATTTTCGCGAAAAGAGGGAGCTCGCTAGGAAAAACCACTGGAGGGTGAACAGCGCGTGGCACGAGAAGGTGAGAAACTACCGCGGCCACAACTGCCGTGCTGCGTGGTCTCTCCTGGGGTACATGCCCCACTACAGATCCTTCAACACCTCCAGAAGGGTGTCGGGAATAGACTCCGTGCTGCGCGGGGAAGGCGTCAGCCAAGGATCAGCGACGACTGCGGCGCCCAGCTTGGCGGCAGTGACTGTAGCGATCCCAACTGGTCGTCCGATTGAGTCTGGACACCGCGCTCCAACATTCCCAGTCGCAGAGCCTGACAGGAACTCGGGAGCCGAGCCCCTGCCTTCGCGAAAGAAGAGGCTAGTAGCCTCCAGTTCGTCTGAGAACTCGGCATCTCCCAGCTCCGAGGAAGAGGAAGAGGGAGAAATGCTCCGCCAGCGCGGGCAACTCTACGCTGCAGAAGACCTGTCCGTGGCGGCCTTCGGGGACATCGGAGGCGAGGTCCGGGACCCTCATCAGGCAGTGCCTGCGACGCATCCGGCCGTTGCGGGTGGAACCCCAGGCCCAGATGCCGTGACGGTCCGTGCAGCTGTGACCGAGGCCACTCGGTCTGCCGCGGCCGAGGTCGCCTCGGCTCCGCCTTCGGCCATCGTCGTGGGTGACTCACCCCCCGATCATGCTGCAAGGGCTGGAGGTCGGGCTCGCTCCCCCGAGGTCACTGAGGGGAGGCGACCCGAGAAGAGAGCAAGGGTTGAGGCCACGCCTGGCCCCTCTTCGCCTCCGCCCGCTGGCGGAACGATCTCGCCCCTGCCCTCTGGCTCCGTGGAGGCCGGCCATCGAGGAAGTATTGGGGAGGCAGCTGGCCGAGACAGACTGCGCGACCGATCCCCAAGTGGTCGCCGCGCTGGGACGCGCCTGCGCCCTTCCTCAGGACATGGCGAGGTGGGCTGGGATGGACAACGAGTCGCTCCTGCTCTCCTCGATGCGCTCTCTGGTATCGGTAAGTGCAGTACCCCCTCCCCCCCGGAGCTTTTAGTTCGGTGTTCTTTCATTGACTTTTGGTTCTCTTCTTGCAGCTGTTACAGAAATGCCAGATGGGCATAGAGAGGCTCGACGCAGCCGAGGCGAGGGAGGCGGAGTGGGTGGTCGGGAGGGACGAGCTGAGGGGCGTCCTTGGCGGCTAAGGACGCGATGCCGGCAGAAGAGGTGGGCAGAAATGCTGGCCTCGTCTTTGATTTCGAGGAGTCCCAGGTCGTGGTCGAGCGCATCAGGGACGAGCTGACGGACGAGAAGACCCAAAACCTCCATCTTGCCTCCAAGCTTGACGACCTCCGGATCGTGGTGGGGCGGCTGGAAGAGGACCTGCGGAATGCAAAGGGGACAAACAGGAGGCTCCTCTCTCAGCGGAACCAGGCGCAAGGTTCCCTAGAGATGGCGTTGAGGGGGAAGGCGGCCGAGATTGAGTCTCCTCTGGCGAAACAAGAAGCCAGGCTCAAGGAGGAGTTCCTGGCTGAGCATGACTCCATCATGGGGGAGGAGGTTGGCAGACTGTCGGCTGACTACAAGGCTCAGTTGCCAGGGATCCGGGACCGAGCCTGGGAGCTCGGATGGAAAGTAGCCTTGAAGAAGGCTGGGGCCCTGAGGATAGCCCTTTCCTCCGTAATCCCCCAAGGTTCCCTTGCTCAGACTCGAAACTCGCTGCCGCGTCTCAGACTTCCCCTTGCCTTCCTCCGCAAGCCTGCCCGGAGGCGAGCGCCGCCCCCGAGGCGCCTCCAGAGGCTCCTCCAGCTGCCAGCGCGAACCTTGAAGACCCCCATGCGCCCGCGGTCGTCGAGGCCCCTCCCGAAGCCGTTGCTCCTGAGGCTAGCGCGGTCGTCTCTGAAGCCACTCCGACCGCTCCCGAGGCCAGCGCGGTCGTGGCCAAGGTCCCTCCTGAGATCCCTCCAGAGATTGACTGCAATGTGGAAGCTGCAGCCCTCTGAGTCCCTTTTGTAATTTTTCTTTTATTGTATTTCCATTCATCTTGTAATCAGGATCTCGATTAATGAAAACTTTCTTCGCATTCTCTGGCTTTCTTTCTCCTTGTCTCTGATGAAATGGGTGTGTGGTCGACTTCATGTCGCCATGCTTTATTTGCTAAGTTGTTGGTCTGGATAACCGAACTCCTTGTCATTCTCAAAATTGGAAATCTGCCCATGACCGAGACTTAGTTTATGAACCGTGGTCTTGATCGGCGTCCATGACCCTTGAGAGCAGAAGCTGACAACTCGAGGTATTCTTGGAAGTTTTTGGCTTTATCGCCGCAGCTGGTGCTAGAATTGAGCCAGGACGGCAGGCACTCGACTGAGCTGCCGAGTCGGGGATGGTCCTGGCACCGGACCCCTGGACTCTTATGGCTGTGCCACCAAAACTGGTGCGGGCACCGAGCTGAGGACGGTTGGCGCTCTGAACAGAGCTGCCGAGCCGCGGGGTGGTGCTGGCACCGGACCCCTGGACGCTTATGGCTGTGCCGCCAAAGCTGGTGCGGGCACCGAGCTGAGGAAGGTTGGCGCTCTGAACAGAGCTGCCGAGCCGCGGGGTGGTGCTGGCACCGGACCCTCATGGAGCTGGTACAGCGGCCGAATTGCGTAAATTTGGAAACAATTTTGAAAAATGTCTGCTGAAGAATATTGCTCTTTATTGCTGTTTGAACCCTTAAGTACATGTTTTCAAAAGTAAAACTTTTTGAGATGCATCGCATTCCATGGTCGTGGCAGCTCCCTCCCCTCCATGTCTTCAAGTCGGTAGGCAGATCTCCCAGCTGTTCAAATTATTCTGAATGGTCCCTGCCAGTTGGGCGCCAGCTTGCCTTCGTTTGGGTCTCGGTCGCCCGGAAGTGTTTTCTTTAAGACTAGCTCCCCTACCGCGAATTTTCTTTCCTTGACCTTTGGGTTGTATCCCCTGGCCAACTATTGCTGATAGGCGGCCAGGCGGATAGCTGCCGCCTCTCTTCGTTCTTCAGCCAAGTCCAGCTCTCGCGCTACGTTCAGATCATTGAGGCCCTGGTCACAGAGTTCCGACCTCAAGGTCGGGAGGCCGACCTCAAGGGGAATAACTGCTTCCATGCCGTAGGCAAGGGAGAACGGAGTAGCCGAGGTGGAGCGCCTTGAAGTAGTCCGGTAGGCCCATAGAACACTCGGTAGCTCCTCTGCCCATCTTCCTTTGGCTCGGTCGAGTCTCTTTTTAATTCCGTCGAGGAGTACTTTGTTCGAGCTCTCGGCCTGACCGTTGCTTTGTGGATACGCCGGGGTGGAGTAGACATTTCGAATGCCGTACTCCTGGCAGAAGCTCTTGAAGAAGTTGGAATCGAACTGCGTTCTGTTGTCGGAAACGAGAGTTCGGGGGATTCCAAATCTCGAGATGATGTTCCTCCACACAAAGTTCTTCGTGTCTAACTCGGTGATGGAGGACAGCGGTTCGGCTTCAACCCATTTTGTGAAATAGTCCGTGGCCACTATTAACCATCTTTTGTTCCCTGGGGTCCGGTGGAGTGGTCCAACAATGTCCAGGCCCCACTGGGCGAAAGGCCACGGACTAGAGAGGGGGCTCAGGTCCTGGGCTGGCTGGTGGAGAGAGTGAGAGAACTTCTGGCACTTTTCTCCTTTTCTGGCGTAGAGCTGGGCGTCCTTCTGCATGTACGGCCACCAGTAACCTTGGCTAATAGCTCGGTACGCAAGAGACCGACCTCCTATATGACTGCCGCAGATTCCTTCGTGAATTTCGTAGAGGAAATCGTCGACTTTGCTGGGGTGAACGCACTGGAGGTAGGGCCCGGTGAATGACTTCTTGTAGAGCCGATCGTCTGGGGAGAGCCAGAACCAGGTCGCCTTTAACCTGACCTTACGGGCTTCGGTCTTGTCCTCGGGTAGCTGGTCGTCCTTTAAGTATGCAACGATGGGGTCCATCCAGCTCGGACTGAGATCAAGGCACATGAGCTACCGAGGTCGATGGAGGTCGATGCTGGGCTCTTGTAGCGTCTCTACTTCAACAGTTCTTTTATTACCGGCTTCGACAGCTGAGGCAAGGCTGGCAAGGGTGTCGGCATGGGAATTGGACTCTCTGCCGACCTGTCGGATCTCGGCCCTTTCGAACTGGGAGAGGAGTTCCTTCGTGTGAGCTAAGTAGGACGCCATTCTGTCGTCCCGAGCCTGATAGTCTCCGCTGAGCTGGTTCGCCACCAATTGGGAATCGCTGAAAACCACAATATGTCGTGCTTCCAAGATTTTGGCACTGTTTAGCCCGGCAATGAGTGCTTCGTACTCGGCCTCATTATTGGATGCTTTGAAGCCGAATGTTAGAGCTTGCTCGATGACAAGGCCCTCCGGAGACTGAAGGACTATGCCAGCGCCGGCCCTATTAAACCTTGAGGATCCGTCGACGAAGACTTTCTAGGACTGTTGATGCTCTGTCTCGGTTGTTACCCCTGTATCCTCATGGCCCCCTAGTTCGGTGTCGAGTAAGGTCGGTGCCGAACTCCGAGAGGTGAATTCGACAATGAAGTCTGCCAAAACTTGGGCTTTGATGGCCGTTCTGGGCTGATACTTGATATCGTATTGCCCCAGTTCGACAGCCCATTTGGAGATCCGACCGGAGAAGTCTGCCTTCCGGAAGAGAGCCTTCAGTGGGTGCTCGGTCACGACCACGATAGTGAAAGTTTGGAAGTAATGAGAGAGCTTTCGTGAGGCGTTGACTAGCGCCAGGGCAAGCTTCTCTAGCTGTAAATACCGGGTCTCGGCGTCGAGCAGGATCTTGCTGGTGTAATAGATAGGCCTCTGCTGGCCATCTTCTTCTCTGATGAGCATCGAGCTCACTCGTGGTCCGAGACCGCGAGGTACAGATACAGTGCTTCACCATGGGTTGGGGTCGACAGTAGCGGAGGTGAAGTGAGGTAGCACTTGAGTTGTTGCATGGCCTGATCGCATTCCGGCGTCCATTGGAATTTTGAGCCTTTGTGTAGGAGCTGGAAGAAGGGCCTGCACTTGTCGGAAGCTCGACTGATGAAGCGATTGTGCGCGGCAGCCATGCCGGTCAGCCTCTGAATTTGTTTAGCCGAGGTCGGGCTCTGGAGCTGCTGGATCGCCGAGATCTGGTCAGGGTTTGCTTCAATCCCCCTTCTCGTGACCAGGCTCCCCAGGAACTTTCCGGAGCCGACACTGAAGGCGCATTTGGATGCGTTCAGCTTCGCTGGAACTGGCGGAGGATCCCGAAAACCTGGCGGAGGTCGGCCAAATGGTCCTGCGACTCTCTGGACTTAACGACCATGTCGTCGATGTAAACCTCCACAGTCCTCCCGAGCTGTGCTTGAAACATCTTGGTCACCAGCCGCTGGTAAGTCGCCCCTGCGTTCTTCAGCCCGAAGGACATCACCTTATAACAGTAGGTGCCCCGGGGTGTGATGAAGGCTGTCTTCTCTTGGTCAGGTACGAACAGAGGTATCTGGTGGTATCCTCGGTAAGCGTCTAGGAAACTCATGCGGTCGTGTCCGGCAGTGGCGTCAATGAGCTGGTCGATCTTTGGAAGGGGGAAACTGTCTTTGGGACAGGCTGCATTGAGGTCAGTGAAGTCAACACAGACCCTCCACTTCCCCGTCTTCTTCTTGACCACTACTGTGTTGGGTAGCCACTGCGGGTAGTGGACCTCTTTTATCGCCTGCGCTTCGAGCAGTTTTTCGACCTCTTCCGCTACGGCCTCAGTCTGTGGGACCTCGGTTCGGCGAGCTTTTTGGATTATGGGCTTGTGGTTAGGGTCCACATTCAGCTTGTGGCACATGACTGCTGGGTCGATGCCAGGCATCTCGTAAGGCGTCCACGCAAAGATCTCTCTACTTTCGAGGAGGAGGTCCAGCAGCTGTGTCATCTCGTCCTCGGGGAGCTGGCTTCCGACTAGAAAAAATCTGTCCGGGTCGGTGGGGTCGATCTTGACCTCGGTGAGGTCCTCGATGCTTTTCTGCGCTGGAGCCCTGCCAACATCCCCGAGCTCGCCTTCCCTGTCCAGCTAGGCCATATGGACCTGGGATGACTCGGCTTCTCCAGGCGACACGGCCATCAAGCATTGTCTGGCCATGTGTTGGTCGCCTCTGATGGTGATCACGTCGGTCCGGCCGGAAGAGTTCTCTAGGGGGAACTTGAGCTTCTGGTGACGGGTGGAGGGCACAGCCTCCATGCCATGCAGCCACGTCCTTCCCATTATGACATTGTACGGGGAGGGGACGTCGACGACCAGGAAGTCAACCTACCCAGAGGCGCCTCTTACTTGGAATCTGAGGGAGATCTTCCCCTTCGGATACACTGGTTTTGAGTTGAAGCCGACGAGAGGAGTTCGGGCAGTTTGGAGGTCCTCGTCCTTGAGTTTCAGCTTCTGAAAGAAATCGTAGTACAGGATCTCGGACGAGCTGCCTGGATCGACAAGGACTCTCTGGACCAAGAAGTTTTGCAGCTTCAAGGTAAGCACCAGAGGGTCGTTATGTGGGAGTTCTACGTCCTCTAGATCCCTGTCGGAGAACCATATTCTGGGACCCTCTGTCTTGGCCTTCTTTGCAGCTGGTCCCGGCACTGCAGTCAACACCTGCTTCTGATGGGAGGCTCTTCGGGCCTCGGCACGGGCCTGGGAGCTCCCCTTCGCCGGGGGAGCGAGGTGGATGACATTGATGATGCCTTCCGGCTCACTATCCTGTCCGTCATCATGTCGGCGCGGAGGTCGGCTGCTGTCGCGTCCTTCCACCTTGACGTAGTCCCTCAGGTGCCCTTCTTTCACAAGGCTCTCAAGATGGGACTTGAAGCTTTTGCACTCATCAGTCCTGTGCCCATTCTGCTTGTGATAAGCGCAGAACTTGCCCTGGTCTCGGGAAGAGGGATCACCTCTCATGGGCTGCGGCCATTTGAAGAAAGGCTGTGACTCTATCTTGTGGAGGAGCTTATAGATGGGCTCCTTGAAAATCGTGTTTACCGCCTTGAAGGTGGCGGCATCGTTCCCGGCCCTCCTGCTGCTCCCTGAGGCTGTGGCCGAGGTGGAGGGGTTCCGTCGACGATCTAAGGACCGGGCCCCTTGCCGATCCGGGGATGGGTCTCTGCGGCGGTCCTCCCTCTTGGAGGACCTGTTGTCTGTCTCCCCTTTGGGTGGTCGGCTCTTCTGGGAGAGGCCGAAGTTCTCCCGCCCGCGGACCTCGTCCTCCTCCGCCCGGATGAACCGGTTTGCCCGGGCCATGAGCTCCTTCATGGTGGCCACGGGATACATGACCAACTGTGCCCGAAGCTGGATGCCCGGGCGCAGGGCTAGCTGAAAGGATTTCACCGCCATCTCTTCATAGGCGCACTCGATCTGGCTGTAAACAGTCTAGAAGCGACGGGCGAACTGGGTGACGTTCTCGTCCTCTCGCATCCGGAGGGTCATCAGGTCGGCGTCGGTCTTAGGGATGACGCGGTGAGCTTGGAACTTCTCCAGGAAGGACGTCCGAAGCAGTCTCCAACTGGAGATGGAGCCTCCTAGGAGTGAGCAGAACCATCGTAGGGGGAGTTCTCCCAGACTGGAGGAAAAAACTCGACAGTTCAGGAAATCGTCCTCCCCCCAGACCGACATCCTCTGGACATAATGTCGGAGGTGAGCCGCAAGGTCCGAGGTTCCGTCATACAGGGTGAACCTCGGGACGTTGAACTTCTCGGGGAGGGAGTACTTTTTGATCTCCCTGGAGAAAGGAGATGCGCCTGTGTCTTCAGCTTCAAAGGTGCTACATTGGTCTCGAGCGATACCAGCAGTCTCCATATTCTGGCGAACGGTTTGCTTGACTTGCCGGTCGATCCACTGCTTGAGCTCCTCTTCGTCTTCTGGTATCCTCCGCTGCTTCTTTGGCTCCACACGCTCGTGGCTGTTGCTGGAGTCCTCTTCTCCGCGGATCCGATCACACCTTTTATCATCGACGACGTGCCTCAGGTCTCGCCCGTGCCCCTGAGGAGCCTGGCTCTGCCTGGGTGGAGGACCGGAGGCGTGGTTACGCCCATGGAGTGGGCTCCGGGCCCTCCTTTTCTCCTGGAGCTGCTGTTTGAGCCGTAGGATAAGCTCGTCCTGCTCCTGAATGAGGCAGTTTTGCACTCTGATCTCGTCGAGGCGAGGATCTTCGTCTTCTTCAGGGTTGGCCTGATGGTGGGACTGAGGTCCAACCCTTGCTGACTTTTCACGCAGCTTGGTGACTGACTTGTCCCCTCGCCTGGCGTGCTCATAGCTGTGGTGGGGCTGCTCTGGAGGCATGACATTGTGAAGGGAAGGCATCGTCAATCCCCTAGACTGTGATACCGACTGGACTGTAGGGGACCTTCCTCCTGATCTTCTCAGTTGAGGGGGTGGACCTTGTGCTAGCACAGGCTGCACGGTCGGTCCCCTGCCCTTGGAGGGTCCTTCGCTATTTCTGGTTTTTGGAGGCATGGTATTGGAAGGCTTTTTGTTCAGTGATTCCCACAGACGGCGCCAAACTGTAGGCGGTAAAAACTACACCTACTTAGATTGAGGAGATGAACCTCTTAGATCAGGGAAGACCGAACGCCGGGAACCCCCACGGGGCTGAGGAACCTGAAAAGAGAAGGAGAAAGGCTTGGGTCAGAGCCCCTGGCTGCCGTGAGCCGAAGGCGCTCCGATGCCTAAGTTAGTTCTGGAAAAAGGCTAAACAGCCGGAGGCCGGAGAGGGGAATGAGACGATGTGTTGTGTATTGTGTTACGTACCTCTATGGGGCTGATCCCAAGTGTATATATATATATATATGTGGGCATTCCTCGTTCATTCTCTCTGTGAGTGGGGGTAGGTGGGGTGAGGTCCCATCGATCCTTACCCTGACAGGCAGCTGTAGGTGAAAAGGCAACATCCCATCATCACTTTCCATGCGTTCAGTCAGTTGATGTAAAGGGCTGATAAAGCTAACTTCTTATCGCCATAAATGAGCGATCCTATCGTCATAAATGAATGCTCCTATCTGTCAGGACGCGCCGCATTTCCCGGAGGAAGGTGGCGGCCCACCCTGCCTTCAGCATTTTGTTCCGAGACCAAGAATGGCTTGGCCTTGCTGTGCTTTCGTGCTGAGCTGGCATTCACGCCGAGCTGCCGAGCTGCCCTGTCGTGCTGGTACTCTTGACCGAGCTGCCGAGCTGACGGGCTATGACTACAGAGGCCGAGGTGATCAGCGAGTCCTACTGTAATCCTTGCTTAATTTCGTCATTACGGTGTTTTACCCACACACATATAAAGGTAGTGAAAATGGCATTCTCTTAACATGCATTCTTGGTTTCATAGACTAGGTCTTAAGAAAAGAAAACCTGTATTAATCATGGCAAAACCTTTATACCTTGGGGGATGATATTCACTTTCAGCCATGTTTTAATACCATGAATGCTACCAAGGAACCATTCAAAGTCTATGCTTTTTGCCAAATAAAGTAAAAATTGCTTTGAATAATTGAAAGACTTAGGGCTTGGTTTTTTTACTAGAACTCAAAGAACTTCTGTCTGGGGAATATCTAAATTTCCAGATAAGGTAAAATCCCTGGACTTTGCCTCGTACTTGAGCATCTAGAAATTCCACTAAAATGCAAAGGGGCTAAAATTTCTGAATTCCCAAAGGTCATTTGAGACATTTCAAGTAATTGAATTATTGAAATGCTTGCGAAGAAAATAAGGCATTTGTAAATGCCAGGGGACAAGATGTCACATCATGTTAAAAAACCCCAACATCCGAAATTCCTGTCAGGAATTCTAATAAAAGAAGAGGCCCTAAGGAGTTTGTTGAGTTCTTAGAGGATCTCTTTAATATTTTTTCCTGTACATAGCATCAATTAAATCAATTACTTCTTTTCCGATGTTGTAAATTTAGGTAGCCAATGTTAGAAAATTATTTAGGGCACGTTTGTTTAGCCCATTTCCGCTGAAAAGGATGTGGTTTTCTGCGGAAAACTCATTTTTCATGTGTTTGGTGAAGCAGTTTTCTGCGGAACTGCTTTTTCGCCATGTCAGCTTTTTTCCTTCATAGGCATGGAAATGGACTTAGTATGGGGGGGAGCGGGTATGGGAAGTCCATTTCTATGGAAAATTGACCCCCCATTTCTTCACTCCCACCCCCACGCCACCCATCCACCCTTTTTCTTCTCCTCCCCCTCCCAACCCCACTTACCCACTCACCCACCCCATGCACATATCGCCCCACCCACCTATTAGTTTTCACTAAAGAAATCCGCAGTTGTACCAAAAAACATTAGCACCAATTTATTGGGGAAATATTTTTTACACCAAACATGAATTTCTAACTTCCTCGTAAAACATTTTCTGATGTATTTAAAAATTATAGAATTTGCTGATGTGGCAATTTCATCTTTCCGTGGAAGTTGCTTCTACTCAAACGTGCCCTTAGAGAAGGATTAAATCTGGATCATAATAGGCTAGAATAATCATCATATCAATCCTTCTCTAAAATATTCTCTAATAACCAAAACTGTGCCCTTTGGTATTTCCTACGCTGCTAAAATCTCGAATAACATGAAACCCTTTTACACTAATTATATCTTTACATAAAACAGTGGTTCCTATGACTAACACTAACAAGAAGACCCCCGTCCAAAGAAGCAGTGAGCCCTGGTTTGTAACGCAGCCCAGGTTCATGATTCGATAAATCAATCTTGAACATCCGAACCATTGCGACCGCTACGCTCTTCATCTCCACAACAGCCATCTCCTTCCCCAAACACACTCTCGGCCCGGCGTGAAAAACCGGGTACTTAAAAGGGCTCTCCGGTGAGAACACGCCGCCCTTCAACCATCTCTGCGGCTTGAATTCCATGCAATCCGTCCCCCAGATCTTCTCCATCCTCCCCATTGCATAGGAATGGTATGTAACCTTAGTGCCCTGCCTAACAAAGGTGCCGTCTGGGAGGATGTCGTCGGCAGCTGCGTGTTTCGAGTCGTGTTGCACCGGTGGGTGCAACCTCATGGTCTCATATAGGGCTGCATGCAAGTAGTGCATGGCTTTGAGCTGGTCATAGGTTGCAAGGTGTTGGGTCTGACCCATGACTTGAGCCGTTTCATCTAGGACCTTTGACTCCACCTCTGGGTGCTTTGACAGTAGCCAAAAGAAGCTGGTCAAAGCAGATGCCACTGTGTCTCGGCCAGCCAAAAGGAAGCTTATGACTATGTCTCTCAAGTACCTGTCGTCGTTGACTGAGCCCATGAACCTAGACAGAAGGTCCCCTTGGCCTGACATGCCCAAGCTCCTCCTTTTCTTTATCAGCTCATCAGCCAAAACATGGACCAGTCCAATGGCCTGTCTAAGCTTCCTCTCGGACCCAACGTTTAACAGCCGTTTGATCTTCCATATCAATGGCGAGGCTGCCGTCGCCCGCTTCGCCAATAAGTTAGAAGCTAGATCAAAGGCTGTGGTGAATTCGGCCATCGGTAGGGTGAGGCCCAAGCACCCCTGATCCAACCCGAATGAGATCTTGCATATGTTCTGGAAGGCGAACCGCCGGAAGACATCTTGCAAGTCCAAGATGTTGCCGCCGATGCCTTCTTGAGCAGAGAATGACTTCATGAGAGGCAAGAGCCGGTTGCGGATCTCCCCGGTGACTATTTCAAAGGCGTAGGACCTCACAGAGACACTCCCGAGCTCAAGGCTCGCCATCTTCCGTTGGAACCTCCATTTATCGCCGTCCACGTTGAAAATCCCCTGCCCCAAGAGGTCTCCGAGCAATGCTGAGAAAGGCTTGCCCTTGGGATAGTTCTCGAACCTCGTATTGATCATGTGCTCGACGTTTTTCGGGTTCGCCGTGATTGTGTTGCCGAGGATGTGGATGTGGATGGTCCCCATCGGCGACTCCTGGAGGAGATGCGTGTACCAATCGCATAAATTGTCGAATTTGCGCGACCACCCGGAGGTCATAAGAGTGTGGCATACCTCACAGTTGCACCAGAGTCGAACCATCATGAAATATAGTAAGAGGGAGAAGAAGGAGAATAAGATGGTGAAGGAGAAGAAGAGGAAGGAGAAGAGAGAGAGGAGAGAAGAAGCTGCTCCCTCCATGGCTAGGATGCTAGGTGAGGGAGACAAAGATGTGGTTGGGTTCTTATAGTGTAGTGGTGAGGTCTCCTTTTACGGAAGTCTCCAACCAATCCTTGCTGTTCCACGCCACCTAATGTAACATGCTTGGGCCACTTAAAAAAAGCATGCATTTACAACGTGCTTTAAATATCAAAGTCAAGCAATCCGATGCAACAGTAGGCGTCACATAGATTAGGATGTTTTTAGACATGTGTCGTTAGAATCTCTCTCTCTGGCTCTGACACTTTCTACAAATGACCACCTTTCTTTCATGGCAATTACAAGGAACCACTTATGTTATTTGTATTTAAAAATAGCCATTTCAACAGCTCTGACGTTTTGGACATTTTATAAATACAGGCCTTGACTTTTATGAGCACCCCTTAGTTTGCTGAAGAAGTAAGGTTGATAATGGGTCAGGCTTGGGCCTCTGACAATGGCCTGGTTAAATTGGTCTTTGCCGGGCTTGAAAGCGTGAATAATACAAGGGCCAGGCTCTGATTCTATTTCAAAGCCCATTGGCCTGAGTAGGCCTTGGCCCATTATTATTATTATTATTATTATTTGTTACATGAGAATGAATTGTAAACTATCCTATTCATAAACTAGCCTAATCCATTGGCCAAGGGGGCTTCCTTTTCCTCCATGCACTATCGGCTTCACCTGCATATGCTCTACTTTTGAGTACTCCTTTGCTGCCCAAGTATACCTTCACCACATCCTCTACTTGTGTACACTCGGGTCTGTACTCTAGTGGTGGTGGGGACCGACCCGTGGCACTACAGTGAGATGTGAGCCACTTTACCATTGAGGCATCTGTTAGTTTTATGGTCTCAATCTATTAAGATTGATGTAATAAATTGATTAATTTCTTTATTTATCAATATATTTATGCTTTCCTTTTATGAGATGAATGATGTTTATTACTTAAATGCACATAACCAATACGAATGACAGATGGTTCATGAGATGAACTGGAGTCCATAAGTATACTAGATGCAATACATGTATATGGATGGGATCTACATACGGGAGACATGTATAGCAAATCTTATACTTGAATATCTTCACAACCAGTGATGAGACTGGACATCTCATCTGACAATGTTGCAGTACTTTGATTACTATGAGATAGTGTGATTTGTCTCGATCATTAGAATGTAAGATTCTGGATCATAGTGCTGGTACATTGGATGTATTGAAGGACCATGAGAAGCACCTTATGAACATTGTCTTTACTTTAAGGTCTGCTCTCATAATTCCCTAGCAATAGGCTCTCAATCTTGAGACATTTATGAACTCAAGTTTCTATCTATTCATTTACTTTGAGTCACCAATGAGTGAGGCCAACTGTAGGTCAACATCTCGGTGTCTTGGGTTCGTGGTAGTAGGACTGTGGGAACATGTAATGGTCAAGATGGAATCTATCTCTATTATCCCATTGTGTCAATTAGTGGATTTATCATTGGTAAGTGTACACTCATCTCAATTAAGAGTTAATTAGATGGTACTAATGATTACTATAATTAATTGGGTCACAAGGATAATAAGATATGGGTCGAAATTGGTGGGACAATCTGTCCAATTGATCCATGGATAATGATAGAGGGGCCCACTTGTAGTAATAGGGAAGTTTAGGGTCTTCATGTAATTTATTCCTAAGACTAGAATTTAATTGCATTTATATAGTGGAGTTATTTGCAATTAACTGTAGGCCCGGATTGCACATGAGATGTGGGGTCGCGGTGTCCCAGTTGGAACCAGCTTTCTATGGAATCCCTAGTGGTCCCCACACTAGCCCAAGATTGGATCTTTACTAATTCTATTTGAACTAAAAAAGGAAAGCTACTATTTCTATTTAAAGTGAGACTTCTAATAGTGGTAATAGTAGAGCAAATGGTTACTAAGTGTAATGGAAGTTGGACTTCTAATTATACACTAAGAGAGAAGGTTGAAAAGCTATAAAAGGAAGAGAAGGGAGCACCCTTGGATGTCCATGCACAATTCCTCTAGGGATTCACGCCCATCATCCCCTTGTGCAAGAGTTGCACTTCTTCTCCTTCCCCTCTCTCTCTTCTAGTTCCCTTCTAGTTTCCTTAGTGATTCTAGTTAGTCTTTTTCTTGGAGATTCCACCATCTCTCTTGAGGAAAGAGATCTGAAGCGGGTCATAGCGTGGAAGACGATTGGGCATTGGAGATTCTGATCTTAGGAGAACTCTTCATCAAAGAGTTGAATTAACTTCTCCATTAGAGCACAACCAAGCTCCATAGGTATCTTCTACTCCTTGTATGTTATGGAATTTCATGGTTGCATGTTTAGTGCTGTTTCTTTCTCCTTCATAGGTTTGTTTGCTGATCATGATGGCTGAGTTTGAGGACATGATCCTGGATTGGGTTTTGATAGCTTTTGGATAGGTGTTCATCACTTCTAGTTGGTGAAAAGTTTTTGAAACCTATCCAAGAGGTCCACCCACTTCCTACAGCATCTTGTGATTCTTGGCCCATTTATAGCTTACTTCATTATTTTGGATATTGATGGGTTTTTAATAGATTATAATGCAAGTCATTTTTTTCGCTTGCTATGTTGGCTGATTGGTAGGAGTGATATTTTTAATTTGTGTTGGCTAATGTAAGTAATATTTAATAATTATATTATTATTTGTAAATCAAGTAGGTAGTACTATGACATTTTTCTGTTTTTACATTGAACAACTATTACTTTCTAATGGTTACCCCTTCCTTAATTTTGTTTTGTGTGGCGGTGGTCTTTATTTGTGTGGCTGTCTCCTTTTTCCCTCGTGATAATATTTCTGTTCTAAGAAAAAGTCCTCTTACTTTCTAATAATCATACGGCATTTTACTTATAGAATTGTAATGATCTAATCCTACATTGGTTTTATTCAACCTTGGGAACTTCTAGAATTGTATGTAATGACCTAATCCTATCATTGACTTTATTTAACCTTGGGAAGGTAATATCTAATCATAACTGTTGAAAGAAAGCTATATATATATAGAGAGAGAGACATTCTTCATTTTTTTAAACACGCACCCCACTCACCCATGTCTTAACCACCTGATTTATGGCTTGAGACAATATAGCTAAACACATTTGCTTCAACAATAAGTAGATAATTTGCCATTTATAAGCTAAAATGTTTGGGCCTAGGCTCAGGCTTGACAATATTCAGATGGGCATTTCAAGGGCTTGGCATGTGGTTCAAACCTAATTTTGTGGCTAGATTATAAATGTTTGGGGATAGAGACACCTTGGCTTGACGCAGCTCTCCTAGGTCTTGTAAATACAAAACGGAGGGAGAGAGAGAGAGAGAGGGAGGTAGAGAGGGAGAGAGAGACAGAGAGAGAGCCCAATGTATTTGGGTGCTCTCTCTCTCTCTCTCACTCTCTCTCTCTCGGCCTTAATGCTCTTTTGGAATCAACTTTTTAGCCTCGGGCGCGTTTGGAAATTTTACTTTTAAAATAAAGTGGATTGAAGTGAAATAAAGAGAGGGAATAAAAATATAAGAGGGTTCTGATGGTATTTTAATTTTAGTTGTTTGGTATGGAATATTTTTTACTTTTTGTATAGGGAAATAGAAGTTTTTTTGTCTTTTAGTAAATAAAGGTAGTTGTTTTTTGACTTTTTTTGAAAAAGTTGGTGGGAGTTTTGAATTAAAGTGCTTTTTATTTAATGCTTAACTTAACTTTACTTGATAAGTAAAATTACCAAACGGACAGGATAGTCTACTTGTTGAAATGATGGAATTTAGGTAAACCCACCTGTTGACACCAAAAATGTCACTTTTGCCTCATCAACATCAAAAGCTATATGGAGCCGCATCCTACTACAAACACGCAAAGCTGCTTCAAGCATCAGATATTGACAGAACCAGACAAAAACTACAAGATCTTTCAAAGTAGCAAAAAGAAGGGTACACATGAAGTCTCGAGCCATTTCGACACCATCTGGCCTAACTTCAATTCTCCAACAGCCGAGCGGGAGCTCCCGACGGCGACAATGTCAAATACATCAAATCTTCGATCAGAGTCTATGGATGGTCTCAAAATACCTCTAAAAGGCTCCATGTCGAATTTAAGGTCAAACCGACACCGTTTGACCCTCCATCAACTCTCGAACGGCAAAATCAAGCCTCCCGGCGGCGAGAACCTCTGATGCCGCCACTCATAAAAAGAAAACACATGAGTAGCTTCTGCATGCTTCCAAAGGGCTGCACGTCAAATTTCAGGTCATTCCGACAACGTTTGACCAGGTTTTGATGCTCCGAAGCAAAATCAAGCCTACCGGCGGCGAAGCTCCCCGGGACCATGGCACCCAAATCGGAGCTAATGGATCATCTCAAAATGACTCCAATAGGCTCCCCGTCAAATTTCAGGTCAATCGGACATCGGATGACCGTACATCAAAGCTCGACATCTTCCGCACGGTGAAATCAAGTCAAGCATCGACGGGACCCCAAACGGCTTCAAAACTCAAATAAAAGCCCATGGTTGGTCCTATCTAATGCCTAAGAAGCTTCACCTCAAATTTCAGGTCATTCCGACATCGTTTGACCCAGTTTCAACTCTTGGCGGAAAATCGGCTACAGAGTCTTCGGCTTTTCCAAAAAATAGGAAACTTTGTGCTCTGATTTACACAGCCTTTTGACGGGTTTACTTCAGAGGAAGCAAGCCAATAAATGAGGAGAAATGTCAAAGAAAAATACAGGAGAAAACAGAAGCGAAAAAGCCCGAGAAACGACCAAGAAACGGCCACCGGAAAGCGGCCGAAAAATGGACCAAAGTCCAAGGTCGCCAGCCCCATGGTCGCCGGCGACCATGGGTGCATGGTCGCCGGCGACCCTGGAAATCTGGGTCGCCGGATTTCCGCCGAAACGTCTGTTTGTCCGATTCTTTTCGCGTTTCGCGATGATTGGCCCCTGTGATTTTCTTAAAATCTGATTTTTGAGGCATGATATCCATCGATCTTCGTCAACATCATGGATCCGCCATCAAAATCATTTGATCATCATCGGACACACCGAAATTGCCAACCGGCCGACCAAGAAAGCACGCTTTCTGCCCAACCGATCAAGAAATCGACTGGACAGATGTTGCCAGACCATTAGTGGCAACCAATGTTTGAATTTTCATCGTCATCCGACATCAAGCAACGCACGGATCCATCGATGATCCTCGCAAGAAGAATTCCAAAAGACGCGGCGCGGCCCGCGACTCTTCAAGCGACTCGGCAGCCAATTAATGAAGTTAAATGGCCCTTTTATGGCAATTTATTAGGGTCATTAACTCATTATTTTGAATGGCCCAATCAGAAGCCAAGAAATGGGAGTTACAAGTCCAATTAATCATGACAATTAACCATGTAACTCCTATCATTATGGAGATTAATCATGGTAATTAATCATGAAACTCCCATCATCATGGAGATTAAATGCCCATTACTCTCCATCGGCCAATCAAAATCCAAGAAAAAGGAGTTACAAAATTATGAAATTAAATCTTGTAACTCCTCCCATCATGGAGCATTAATATCATTAATGCCCATAAGACCTTCCTAATGGCCACCAAAAGCCTATAAATAGGCGGTCATTCCAAAAGGAAGGGGTCTTGAAAATTGGGTCCAGAAAAATTGTTTGAAAATCATCTGAAGAATTCTCTACACAAAAAGAAGCTCTCTTATCTTGAAGAAACTCTGCTGCAAGCACTACAAGGTGATCGAAGTCCCTTGGGGGGCCACCCTCCCCCAAGATCTCCTCTCTTCTTCTATCCAACATGGCCTAGATGCGGCTTTTCAGCCCGTCTACTTGGTTTTTTATTGGATATAAAACCTTCTCTTGGTCTTTATCCTCTAAAAATCTGAGGTCCAAGCCAAGCCAAGTGAATCAAAGCATCAAGTGTTCTCATCTGAAGGACGATGGCGGAGCCCATATGACTCGCGACCGTCGATCTGAACGAGTCCCCACAATCGCTTGAGAAGTCAGATTCCTTTTCTTACTTTTCTATTGTATTGTATTTTTAAAAGAGACATAAAAATCACATTTCTTGTCTTTAAATTTTGATGAGATTTGTAAACTGCCTTTTACGGCACAAAATCGCCTTCTACGGCACAAAACTGCCTTTCACGGCAAATTAAACAAAATCGCCTCTCACGGCATTTTAAAACCTTGTCTCTTTCTTTAAAATATATGTGCAATGGAAAGTTAGAAAAAAATTGATTTCCTTTTCTACTTGTGAAGGTGAATCTCCGGATCACCACTTCAAATTCCAAGTAGAATAGAAAATCTGGCATATCCGTACAAAAAAAATGTTGATGCTTGCTCTCTTTTTTTTCTCTTCACCCCGCCGCATCCCGGCGGACCCGGGACGGAGGAAGGCGAGAAAGAAAAAGACGGGTCCATCAAGTTGGCATACCCGGTGGGACTTGTTCAAATGAGAACACGATGCTTAGAATCCTTGGCTCCCTTCTAGTTGGTGGCCTATGTTGGACCTTGTATCTAAAAAAAAGACATGAGATGGGATTCTTTGCAAACTTCTTTCTTTGAACTTGTTTCCATTCTTTCTTTTCTCAACAAAAAAAAAGGGGGTTTTCTCTCTTTTGGATTCAAATTAGGGAAACTTTGGTTCTTTCCTTTTCGTTTGTTTGCGCTCGCAGAAATGTTTGAGCCAACGTTCGGATTGGAAAGGACCATTTTTTCTCTCTTTGACGGATCCATCGGAGATCTTTCAAAAAAAAAAAAAAGAAAAAAAAAAGAGAAAAGTTAAAAAAAAAAAAAAACTTTTCAAATTTCACTCTTTTGGATTCAAATTAGAGAAACTTTGGTTCTTTCCTTTTCGTTTGTTTGCGCTCGCAGAAATGTTTGAGCCAACGTTCGGATTGGAAAGGATCATTTTTTCTCTCTTTGACGGATCCATCGGAGATCTTTCAAAAAAAAAAAAAAAAAAAAAAAAAAGAGAAAAGTTCAAAAAAAAAAAAAAACCTTTCAAATTTCACTCTTTTGGATTCAAATTAGAGAAACTTTGGTTCTTTCCTTTTCGTTTGTTTGCGCTCGCAGAAATGTTTGAGCCAACGTTCGGATTGAAAAGGACCATTTTTTCTCTCTTTGACGGATCCATCGGAGATCTTTCAAAAAAAAGAAGAGAAAAGTTCAAAAAAAAAAAAAAACTTTTCAAATTTCTCTCTTTTGGATTCAAATTAGAGAAACTTTGGTTCTTTCCTTTTCGTTTGTTTGCGCTCGCAGAAATGTTTGAGCCAACGTTCGGACTGGAAAGGACCATTTCCCTCTCTTTGATTGATCCATCAGAGATCTTCGAAAAAAAAAAAAAAGGGAAAAAGTTAAAAAAAAAAACTTTTCAAATTTCTCTCTTTTGGATTCAAATTAGAGAAACTTTTGTCTTTTCCTTTTCGTGCAATGGCTCGCAGAAATGTTTGAGCCAACGTTCGGATTGGGAGGGACCATTTTCCTCTCTTTGATGAGTCCATCGGAGGTCTTTCAAAGAAAAGAGAGAGCGTTAAGGTTGCACCAATTGCATTCTTTGACCAAAGTGGATCTAAGAAAAGCCTTGTCCAGAGTGTGGAGGCAGCTAGATTGTTCGAGGTAAGGGTCCTTCAAACGGGTTCATTAAGTAATCCTACCCTTACCTGGGGGCTAATCTATCCACTAAGGCTTCATAAGACCAAATTGGAAGACCTATGTGCACTCTTCAAAAAAACAAAAAACAAAATTTAAAAAAAAAAAAAAAACTTCTGTCACTATTATGTTCAAATTGGAGGGATTTTGGTTCTTTCCTTTTCGGATTTAGGCTCGCAGAAATGTTTGAACCTGTATTCGGATTGGAATACCATTTGCCCTCTTTTATGAATTCAATCTTGACTTTTCAAAAAAAAAAAAAAAAAACTCTCGTCACTATTGGATTCAAATCTGAGAAATCCTGGTTCTTTCCTTTTTCGGATATAGGCTCGCAGAAATGTTTGAACCTGTATTCGGATTGGAATACCATTTGCTCTCTTTTGCGAATCCAATCTTGACATTTCAAAAAATCCCATCTTGTGTCCTTCAAGGATGCGATTTACAACATTTGTGCCTAGCGGTGCTAGTACGTCCTTTCGGGTCTACTGTATTCGCGACCGACACATTTGTATCTCTAACCTTATATCATTTTACCTCGAGTGAGCTTCGCTTCTCGGTAATTTGAATTAAGGTTTACAATTGCTTCTAGCGGTCCCTGGAACGCTCATTTCGAGCCGACCATACTTGCGTTTAGAACAATTGTACCATCTATGGCTTTTTGGCCTTCTTCATTACGCTCAGAACGGGCCATGCCCCTGAGCGATTTGAAAAGACAAAACCATAGTATAGCCCATTTATGATCATCCTATTCTTGTGATTACTAATGGATGTGGTCTTGTTTCAGAAAAGTTTTTTCAAAAACTAACAATGGCAGCTTCGTTGACCATCACCTTTGATGAG
This sequence comes from Persea americana, assembly GCA_029852735.1. Lineage (NCBI taxonomy): Eukaryota > Viridiplantae > Streptophyta > Magnoliopsida > Laurales > Lauraceae > Persea > Persea americana. Next base: position 10,738,421 of record CM056820.1, on the reverse strand, counting down.
AACAAGTACCAAGTCATGCTTCAAGAGAAGCAAAGCAAGGGCACTTTCAAGCGCCCCGTCAACTGCCGAAGCATCACCTCCCTCGGCAACTCCCAAAACACCGGGTCGACCTCCACTCCCCGGACCATCGTCTTCGGGTCACTGGGACCATTCCCACTACCCGCAGAAGAGACGGTGCCTGCTAAGAAGCAGAAGACGGCCCCACAACGTGTCGCTACCCCCGACACCAAAGGCGGTCACCAAGAAATCTGAGGCTCGTGGCAATCCCATGAGACCTCAACCTACAAAAAACCAAGTCTATCCCAAGACTTGGTCCCCGCGATCTTCACCAAAACAAAGAAGGTCCCGGACATCTGCAAAGCCAGAATACTTGGCTCCTCTCAAGGAGAATAGGTTTTATCCTCTTGCTTACATCAAAGGAGAGAAACCTACCCTCCACCGAACAACAAAAACTACTCAGCACAAGCCGGCTTGCTCATACAAGCCCAAAATCAAATCGTGCATCATAAGGCCTCGACAGGAACTTGCCAGGGCCTGCTCTCCTGCAACTCGACCCTTCATCTCAACAGGGGACGAGCTTGCAAAATTTAAAGATTCGTTGCGACAGGCTAAGGACCGCGTCCAAATCCTGTCCATGCCAGTCTTCAAGGAAGACAAGCTCGGTTGCTGCGCACGAGGGACCACGTCCTTCATTGCCAGAGCACAGCCCGAACTAACCGAAGCTCAAATTGCTTGTCGCATACGTCGCCGCACGGCATATCGACAAAAGAGATTAGAGAAGCAAAGAACCCATCATTCTGAGCTTCAAATCTCCCAAAAATGGGTCGAAAAAGAAAGACCCGACCAAGTTGCTGCTGTCCACATGGTTGGCAAAACCAAAAGACGCCAGAAGTCAGCGACAAAAATACATGTCATACGACCGGTGACTCGCAGCATCTCCCGGACGAGAAGACATCAGGAAGACTCTCCCACTCCTTTAAGCCAGGGACATCAGAGTGATTATTCCTCGGACTCTTCATCTAAATGAATGAATTTTAGCTCAGTCACTAAGACAGTATCCTCTTTCGACTCAAGAAGGATGAATGTTTTGGTCACAAACTCTGAGCAACCTCCACCACATGACGACATGGCTCTACGCATTCAGCATCTAGAGCAAGGACAGCAGAGAATAGAGGTTCTGATGGAAAACCTCCTTCTCACTTTCCAGCGTCCACTAAACAATAACGAAGTTCCTCCACAAGATGAGGCAAACGGTGGAGAAGATGAGTCACGCGCCCTTACAAAAAAGGACGTGGACAATATCCTCACCAAAGCAAAAGAAGAGGATACACTGAAGGAGCATGGGATCAAGCCACCATATCCTTTATGGATGGACTCGGTTCCATTTCCCCAAAAGTTCAAACAACCACTTCTCCAAACATATACGGGGAAAGGTTCAGCCAGACAGCATGTCATCCATTTCAAAATCCTGACAAGAACGATTGCGGATCAAGATGCTCTCAAGATCCGGCTCTTTGCAAGTACCCTAAAAGGTACGGCCTTTGACTGGTATTCCACCTTGCCAGAGGACTCCATTCAAAACTGGACCATGCTAGAGACACGTTTCCTGACCCACTTCAAAGGTGAGGATCATCCTGTTACTATGGCTCAGCTCTGCAGCCTTAAATAGGGAAAGAATGAGTCGACATACAAATGGCATACAAATGCTCAGATGTGCTGCCACAAGCGTTGCTAGTCGACATTTGCCGAAACAACATGAGAGCAAGGATCCGCTCCATGATCATCGGCAACAAATAAAAAAAACTTGAGAGAACTCCTAGAAGCGTCTATGGAGGCTGAAACGATGATCAAAGACCTCAATAGTCAGAAGTCATCAAAGAAAGAGCAGGCCGCCATTCCAACCTCCAAACCAAAGAAAAAGGAGGTTCTCAATGTGCAAACCAAGTCAGCTCCTCAGCCACCAAAGAAAGCTGAAAATAAAGCTGCAAGTAAGAGACCTGAACTCTTTGATGCGTTCAAAGAACGAGTAGAAAAGAAATACCCGTTCGATGAAGATGTTGAAGAAATATTTGGAGCTCTCTTGGCAAATGGCAAACTCACCATGCCTGACCCCAAAAGACCGGGGGATGTTGGCAAAACCAACGATCCCCGATATTGTCCATACCACCAAATGGTCTTGCATCCTCTCAACCAATGTTTCGTTGTGAGAGAGAAGATCAACGAGATGTGGAAAAACGGAGTCATCACCTTTGACAAAAACTATGGGTCTGCCTCCGTTAACATGGTGTCATATGGACAAACATCCAAATCATCAAAGGAAAAAGTCACTACTTCCTTCAAGGTGATAAAAATGACCCAAACGTCCTAAGAACTGGTGCCTTACCCAACACCAGAAGGACAACCCATATGGGTACATCCCGATCTCCTAGAAGATGAAAATTGGGAGATCGTCAAAACAAAGCCGACCGCTCAACAACGAAGGCAAGCCAAGAGACAACTCCGCAAGCTCAAACAGCAGGAGAAGGCTCAAACAAAACAAGAGGTTCCTGTAAAAGCAGAAACCTCCTCTACCGCTTCACTGGGGGCAACAGAGGGGTCTCTCCCCAAAGTTCCAAGAGTGATAAGAAAATTCACTCTTAGTGATTTCATGCCACCACGGCTTAGAGATGAGACTACGCAGGAGGCATCATACTCTTGTAACTCGGTAGTTGGATTCTCCATGAATGGATACGAGTCCAGTGACACTGCCAGTGACACCGATGAGTGGGAGGAATCCCTTGAAACCGGAGAATATCTCTCCGACGAAGAATGGATCCCGGAACCCCACCTTATGCCGGTAATCTGGTATAACCCCTTCCAGCCACAAGGATCTTGGTCTGATGATGATGAAGACCAAGAGGCTGCCCAAATTGCTGTTAACACAGCACAAACAAATGCTCTAGTGGATCCCAACCAGGTCAAACCACAAGGGGCAGATGAAGAAAAAGATTTGGCTCCTATGCCCGATCTTGAAGAATATGCGAGGATCTTGCAGCATCTAGCCATAGAGCAGGAGCAGGATCGCATCAACCAACTTCATCAAAATCCAGAACCGGAAGTCCCGGAAAATCTACAAGCATCTCCTCCAGTGACTCCGGAAAATGAAGAAAGTTGCTGGATTGATGATCCGCTTACATTGGAGGATGAGTCTGATTCCCAACGGTCCATTATGGAGGCATCTTCTATCAAAGTGGCCAATAATGTGATAGTTCAGGATGATAGTGCCTCTGAAGCTCCATCTGCTGAGGCCACGGACTCTCAAAATGTATCCAGTAGCATATCTTCTGGAGCTACAGATTCTCGGGTGACTTCCACTGAGATAGCACCTTCTCAGCCATCGTCTCCTGAAACGGTGACATCAGAATTCAAGCCTCTTCCGACTGATCACCATGAACAAGCTTTAGCTGATTAAGTCTTCAAAGAAAACCCAGTCAATTGGTCCCAGGTACCTAACCTCATAGGAGATGTCTGGACCGATGAAATACTAGACAAAGAAGAAAAGTTGTTGGAAGCTGTTCAGGACTTATTTTCGGAAAATGCTCCATGCAACGCAATAACTGAAGACGGCAATGCTGCTGCAGAGGCGTTTTCAGCAAATGGGGAAGATTAGCCCCTTGAGCCCGAAGGGGGTCTTCCGAAAGAAGAACCACCTCTAGAAGCATTTGAAGTTGGGAAAGGTACCCGCTCTGGCCGGGATTACCACAAAAACTATAACCAACCTTCTTCTTCTTCTTATGTAAATCCTTCGGGAAAACAAGTTGTAAATGCCCCAAGCGGCGGTGATAATGAAAATGCAGGCCTAAAGGAGGCTTTCAAGTATGACCTGATTGAGCACTTCAAACACATACCTGCACGACTGCACATCCTAGACTTATTACGAATGTCACCACAAACTCGTGATAGTCTCATTTCAGAACTGCAAATGTTGAATCTGGATGTCGACAAACATGCCCCGCAAGTCCTGCAAATTGAAATGAACTATAGGGTCACAAAATCAAAAACCTCCTGAAAAGGAGAAAAGAAAGAAGCTGGAGGACCTTGCACTGAATGCCTATCGGTCCAAAAGGCCGCAAGTGCAACCATCGCCTTCAATAAGGAAGACCTCCTGCTAGGCGAGACGAAGCACAACCGACCCTTGTACTTCACAGGGTACATCAAAGAGATGCCGATACACAGAGTCCAGATCGACCCGGGTTCTGCACTCAACCTCATCTCTACTTCGGCACTCGAAGAACTGGGTATCCCACCTAGTAAACTAAGCCACACATCTGTGTCCATCTTTGGATACGATGGGAGTGCTCAAAGGCCCATTGGCAAAATCCGGTTCAGGTTGCAAATCGGCGATCTTATCTCTGAGGTCACCGTATATGCAATAAAAACCCCTTCATGCTACAACATCCTTCTTGGACGCCCTTGGATACACGAAAACGATGTCGTTCCTTCGACTCTACATCAATGCATCAAGTTTGTTGGCGACGACGGCTTGATACATAGAGTGTTTGCAGACAAAAAGCCCTTCAAAGGAAAGGAAGTCCATTTTGCAGACTCTCAGATGTACAAGGATGAAAAAGAAGGAAAGGAGGAGAAAACAGCATCCTTTGCCGGCAATCTCCAAAAAGATAAAGGCAAGGCTCCTCAGCGATCATCGGAAGAAAACAAACCTTCCGGCAAACTCAAAGAGAGCAATCAGTCTCCCTTCGTCATCTCCTTCAAATCTTCCAAACCTTTGGTAATCACTACTAAAGCAAAGAAGGCAGAGCAAAAGACAGGGGGCAAGTTTGCTGTCTCCTTTGTGTCTATCATACAAGACACGGATTCGGATTCAGAGACTGAAGACGATACATCGTCAAGCCAAGCTAATACTCAACAAGTTCGGCCTGTTCTCACTCCATTAGAGACCCCTGCTGACGTAGAAGATCCTGCGTCTGCTACCTTCGTCGTTCCGGAAACGTCGGCAGAAGATAAACCAATCTTCTTCCATAGATCGGACGCTTCTTCATCAAATTGCCTGCTTGAGCCTTTCCGAAATGAAGATCCCAAAATAGCAGTCCACAAACTCAACCTGCAAGAAAATGTCAAGCCTGTCAAACAAGGCCAAAGAAGATTTCGTCCTGATGTGATGGACAAAATTGAACAAGAAGTTCAAAAACTCAAAAATGTTGGCTTCATCCGCGAGGAACAACATCCTGAATGGTTGGCCAACATCGTCCCTGTGACAAAGAAAAATGGGCAAATCAGAGTCTGTATTGACTATAGAGACCTGAATAATGCATGCCCCAAAGATGAATTCCCGCTCCCCATACCGGAGGTAATGATTGACAACACCCGCGGATTTGAGCGAATGACTTTCATGGACAGCTTCTCTGGCTACAACCAGATAAAGATGCATCCCGAAGATGAAAGGCATACATCCTTTCGAACCCCATTTGGCGTGTATTGCTACACTGTCATGCCATTTGGTCTGAAAAATGCTGGTGCAACATATCAAAGGGCTATGATGAAGATATTCCGAGATATGCATCACAAGACGGTCGAATGTTATGTTGATGACCTCGCCGTCAAAAGCAAAAGGAAAGAAGACCATCTCCAAGATCTTCGAGAAGTCTTCCTCCGGCTTCGCAAACACAAACTGCGAATGAATCCCCTCAAATGCTTCTTCGGTGTCTCATCGGGTAAGTTCCTCAGATTCATAGTTCGGAAAGCTGGAATAGAACCGGACCCCATCAAAGTCAAGGAAATTCTAGAAATGCCATCTCCAAGAACCCTAAGAGAACTAAAAGGGCTTCAAGGAAGATTGGCATACATCCGACGGTTCATTTCCAATCTGTCAGGAAAATGCCGTCCATTTTCTCGCCTAATGAAGAAAGGTGTAGACTTTGTTTGGGATGCTGAATGTGAAACAGCATTTCAAGACATCAAGTCATACCTGACCAAGCCTCCGGTGTTGGCTGTTCCCACAACCGGAAAACCATTCATCTTGTACACAAGAGCTCTCGACTATTCTTTGGGCGCTCTACTTGCACAAGAAAATGATGAAGGAAAAGAAGCTGCTCTATACTACCTCAGTCGCATGTTGGTAGGTGCTGAGCATCGCTACTCTCCAGTCGAAAAAGAATGCTTGGCAGTGATGTTCGCCGTACAAAAGCTGCGTCACTATTTGCTTTCAAACACAATATACCTGATATCGAGGATCAATCTCTTAAAGGTCCTTGTCACAAAAGCAGGTTCTCTCAATGCCCGGCTGGCAAAATGGTCAATCTTTCTGTCACAATTTGATATTAGGTATGTACCACAGAAAGCAATCAAAGGTCAAGCTCTGGCAGACTTTCTCTCAGAGCATCCACTGCCTAAGGATTCTCCGCTCGGGGATGATCTCCCAGACGAACCTGTCTACAGCGTGGAGATTTCCTCACCAAATGCCTCCTAGAACATGTACTTCGATGGTGCAACCAGGACAAATGAAAAAGGAAAGCTGATATAGGGAATTGGCATTCTCTTTGTTAGCCCCGATAAATACATGATTCCACATGCATTTTCACTACTGGAACCATGTTCAAATAATGCAACTGAGTACCAAGCTCTGATTATAGGATTGGAACTCGCCCTCGAATCTGGCATCACCATGCTGGAAGCATTTGGGGATTCTCAATTGATCGTCAAACAGATGAATCAGGAATATGAAATCAGGAAGCCTGATCTGTTGCCTTACTACAACAAGGCGCAATCGCTTCGTCAAAACTTTGACATCTGTCACATCACCCACATCCGCAGAGGTGAAAACATCCGTGCAGATGCCCTGGCTGGACTTGCTGGATCCATGGCAACCCAAGAAGGGGAAAACATGCAAATTAGAGTGTGTCAAAGAAAAATTCTCCCTCCTCTCAACACACACCAAGCAGTTGCTGAATGCCACCGAGTGGTCGGAGGTCGGATTTCCATCCTTAAACCTCCGATAGGCGACTGGAGGGATCCGTTTATTGATTATATTATGTTCGGAATCCTACCTGAAGATCCAAAAGAGCGGGTAAGTATCCAAAGACGAGCCCCAAACTTTCATTTGGATATTCCCTCCAAAATGCTTTACAGAAAATCCTTCAATGGAGTACTTCTACGCTGCTTGTCACAACAAGAGGCGGAAGAAACTCTAAAAGAAGTTCATGCTGGTCTTTGTGGAGCCCATCAGGCTGGTCCCAAGCTCTACGATCAGATAAAAAGGTTAGGTTATTATTAGCCTACCATGGTGGCTGACGCAATACAATTTGCTAAATGTTGCCAACAATGCCAAGTTCATGGAGATTATGTACACATGCCTCCAGAATGGCTACATCCTACAGCGATCTCATGGCCCTTCGAAGCGTGGGGTATGGACATCATTGGTCCTATCTCTCCCCCGTCAAGCAAAGGTCATCGCTTCATCTTCGCCGCTACGGATTATTTCTCCAAGTGGTCAGAAGCATTTGCGTTCAATGAAATGAAGACCTCGTCAGTCCTTCAATTCTTACGAACCAACATCATTTGTCGCTTCGGCATACCTAAAAGATTCGTCCATGATAACGGACCACAATTCCGGGATCACAGATTCTACAGGTTCTGCGACAAATACAAAATTCAAAGTTGTCCTTCGACTCCGTATAACCCGACAGCGAATGGACTAGCAGAGAACTTCAACAAGACACTCTGCAAAATCCTCAAGAAAATGGTCTCTACTCACAAAAGAGACTGGAGCGACAAACTGCCTGAAGCTTTATGGGCCTACCGGACTACCGTTCAAGGACCAACCCATAGCACACCATTCTCCTTGGTCTATGGAAGTGAAGCAGTTGTCCCCCTAGAGGTACAAATTCCTTCTTTAAGGGTATCTCTACAAAATGAAATGACGCAAGAAAGCAACGTCAAATTGAGACTCCAAGAACTGGATAACCTTGATGAAAGACGACTCGAAGCTCTACAAAGTGTTGAGCTTTACCAAGCACGCATGGCAGGGTCTTTTGACAAAAGGGTCAGGCAACGCGCCCACAAAAAGGGTGACTTGGTTCTTGCGGTGAAAAGGCCAATGGTTTTTGCCCACAAATCCAAAGGCAAATTCAAACCAAAATGGGAGGGACCCTTCATCATCAACAAAGTCTTCTCCAATGGCGCATATGCTCTTCTAAACATGGAAGGTGACAGATGTATGATGCCCATCAATGGCAAGTTCTTGAAGCGGTACTACCCTTGAAGACTTCCTACATCGGGTCAGAGTGATGCCTGCATGGCCAAAGCCTATTCCTAGGTACTTGCTCGTCAAACCCACCCCTTTTAGAGTTTTCATCCCTATGTTGAAATTTCTAAAAAGCCAAAAAACAATGCTTACTTTCAATGTTTCATTGTTCAAAAAAAAAAAAAAAATCAAACCCAAAATCCAAGTTTCGGAGCCTCTTCCCTAACTTGACCAAAACTTTCAATCCTTGAACCCAAAATTCATGGTTTGAAACAAAAATCAGGACTTAGGAATTTCCACCCTAGTCCACCCTGACTTTTACCACCAAAGATGGTTTTTAGTCAAAATTTACGACCCTCGTGTCTTTAAACAAAAAACGATTTTTCAAAAAACCGTGGGGAAGCGACGTTTAGTCGATACTCACGCAAAACCCAAAAATCGGAAGGATGCGAACCCCATTCGATACTTCCAAAACCTCAAAATCGCAAGAAAGCGACACCTTGTCGATACTTGCAAAATCTCAAAAAAAATCATGGAGACACAACGTTTCAGTTGATATCCACAACCCGAATTTCAAAAAAAAAAAAAAAAACAAAGGTTCGAAAAAACCACAAATTTCAAAAATCGTGGGGAAGCGACATTCCATCGATACCCACAAAACCAAACTTTTGAGAAAAAAGCAAGGAGGCGACATTCAGTCGATACTTGCACTCAAATCCGCGAGGAAGCGACATTCCATCGATACTTGCAATCAAATGAGCAAGGAAGCGACATTCCATCGATACTTGCAATACCATTCAGCAGGGAGGCGACTCTTAGTCGATACTTGCATTTTTGAAAACCAAAAACCTGGCTTTCACGCCAAAACCCGGCTTTTATGCCAAAACCCGGCTTTTATGCCAAAAACCTGGCTTTCATGCCAAAAACCAAAATCTGGCTTCCATGCCAACAAGACCAAAACCTGGCTTTCATGCAAAAAATCAAAAAATCTGGCTCCCATGCCAACAAAACAAAACTTGGTTTTCAAAAAACTTGGCTTCTATGCGACAAAATCTGGCTTTCACGCCAAACAAACAAAAATCGGCTTCCATGCCACAAAACAAAATCTTTGGCTTCCATGCCACAAAACCAAAACTTGGCTTTCACGCCACAAAAATCGGCTCTCATGCCAAAAACCGGCTTTCATGCCAAACAAAATTTTGGCTATCACGCCATCCAAAATTCGGCCTTCAAGCCATCTAAAAAATCAGGCTTTTTGCCACAAAATTTGGCTTTCATGCCTAAAAACAACCATTTGACAAAAGATTTTCACAAAATGACAACCTTTTGATCAAATTTTCAAACAAACCATTCCCATTCAATTTTTGCTTATATTTCATCGAAAGTGAATTTAAGTGAAATAAGGGGATACAAAAAAAAAAGTGCCAAAAATGTTTATACATGGAGATACCCAACAAAAAAAAAAGAGAAGAAAAAGTTTGTTACAAATCAGGAGGCTAGTCCGACATGGTCTTCAGCCATTGGCTTAACTCCTCAAGCAAACACTTGGCCTTAGCCTCCAAAGCTTCCAAGCCGCGTTTCTTCAGAATCTTCCCATAAAAAGCAGTAGGCCGTCGTGATCCATCCTCGGCACGAGGAAGCTCTTCCCAGAGAATCTGCCATTGTTCATATTCTTGAGTCTTCCTCCGGAGATTGCTTTCGACCTCTTCAACTTGGCGAATGAGAGTCCTCTCTCTATCGCGGGCTTGCAAAGTGGCAGTCCACTTGGCAGTGGTTGTTCTTCCAAAAGCTCAAGGCGCTGTCTGGCTTCGGTGACCTCCCTATCAAGGCGGTGCTAGTCCTGTGTCAGCTCAATAATAGCCAACTCGGTGACATTCCTCTCCCGAACGAGCTGCTTCCGAGTCCGCGAGATCTCATTCAGTTCAGATTTGACCTCGCTGGAAGGCTTCAAAAACATCTTGTTGAAGAAATCATCATTCAGAAAGCTCTTGGTCTCAGTCCACTTGTTGCCTAGTGCGATGACTTCATCAACAAAAGCCTTGGCATCTGTAATGTCCAGACCAACTTCTTCGCTATCGGTAAGAATGTCCTACACATGCTTCACCATGCCAAGACCAGCCTCCAAATGGCCAGAAGAAAGAGTCTCGACCCATGAGCTCAAGACTCTCTTCAACACCTTCCTCGCAAACTGACGGGATGGCTCAGATGAAGACTCGCCATGCTCCGTTGGTCGACTACCCGTGTCAGGCATCGTTTGAAGAGTATTCAAGAAGCTCTTTCCAATCGGACCCGCTGGGGAAGGAATATCAGTAGGTGGACTCGTCTCTGCCTCATCAAAATTGGTGGAAGAAGCCCCTACTCCTGGATCGGTCACAGGTACCCCTGCTCTGGTTCTGAAAAAGATAGAGAAACTTCTTCTGTCACCTCACAACCTGCCAATGGAAAAATGAAAAAGGTATGAATATGATCTTGTCAAAAATCAAAATATCAAGATTATCATTACAAAGTACCTTCTTCGACGACTAGTGGAATGCTTTCTGCCTCCATGAGCTCATCCGAAACATCATCGAAAGTTGTGTCCATGGATGGCTCAAAGTCGTCGGAATCCTCTGGCAAGTCAGCTGGCAAAAAATATATATATGTCAGCAAGTGGCGGTAAAGAAAAAAAAAAGAAAAGAGAAAAAAAAAATCATACCAGGAGGAGATTCTGGATCTACTTCAGAATCTCTGGGTTCTTCCTCAGATGCCACGATAGGATCCGTCACCACCTCATCGGTCGGAACCTCGGGCATCATCAAACCATCATCTTCTGCCAAAAGAAAGAAAAGCAGTAGATCAAAACAAAAGCTCTCATGAAAGAAAAGAAACGGAAAGAGAAAAGCGAAAAGCATACCATCATCAATGGTCTCTTCCCCTCGGCTTCTTTTCTCTGGAGGCTCGTCATCATCCCCTGATGCCTCCTCAACAATGGTGGAAGGAATTTCCAGATCAGGAGAACTTTCGTGCCGCCTCTGACTTCGGCGGTGTCCCCTTCTCCTCTTGCCCCTACGGGACGAACTGCTGGAAGCACCCTCCCCACCATCAAAATCAGGCCTCTCGCCAGAGTCCTCACTGGACGGTTTGCTCTTGCCAGTAGACTCCATGGAAGCCTTTGCTCGCTCGGCTTGTATCCAAGCAGCAACCTCAGCCTCCGCCTCGGCAAGCTGTTCCAAGACCTCACCAGGTATCTCTTGTGCAGCTCCCGATCTGATGACGTCCTGTTCCTCGAGAAAACCTGTTCTATGCCTTTCTCCAGAAAGGAAAGCCAGAACTTCTTCTTGGCGGATGCCGTCTGACTTCCCAAGGCCCTTCCCGGAAGACTGTTTTACGTCAAGCTCTTTCCGGTATGCTGAAAAGCTCTCCACAAACCATTTTGTGAAGCTAGCAGTCCGGAAAGTAGGCAACTCAGGATAAGAAATCAAGGCAGTAGTGTCTTCCGCGCTATAAAAGGCCCATGCATTTCTCCCGTCCTGCAGACCTCTAAAACGCTTCACCTTGCTCGAAGGCGCTCCAACAACTCCTTGAGAGAAGCCCAACTGCATGGCAAAACGCGAGGGAACATACGACTGGATGTCGACGAAAAGATGTCTGCAGTACACCATCGTGCCGACACGTATGTTAAAAAGCCAACTCCTCTAGGCATTTGTCAAAGAATAGTGTCTCCCAGACCCTGCCCTGGTCGAATCACGGGAGACACCGAAATCAAAAGCCTTCTTCCTCAAACCTGGAGAAAGCTTCACTGAAGACTGCCCCATCTCGACGTCCCAGAATCGTCGGATCCTCAAGCGGGCAGATAAAAGAGATTCGGAAACAGGCTTCCCTCTAGCCAACCGAATTATAAACGGGTCATCGTCCTGAGCAGCACCCAATTGGTGGAAACTGGGACAGTGGTATACATACCACGAATAGAAAATGTGGGCAAAAAATACCCTATTCATGGGAAGCCCAAGCCGAACCAGGAAAGCAGCAGCCTGCAGTTCGGTACACAAATAGGAGTAAAGAGTAGGCACCAAAGCAAGCCGCTCTCCAAACGCTATCTGACAAGCCGGAAAAATGAAATGCGGCCTGATGTGCGTTCCATCTCCTCCAGCAAAAACGGCCTCACCCAGCCAATAAGTGAGGTAGACAGCGAGATCTCTTTGCAGCGCAATGTCAGAATGAATGGCGTCTGTGCTCGCGAAGAATACCCTCAAATTCTCTCGCATGACGGAGATCTTCTTCGAATCTGGGTTCTTAGCCCTAGCTTCCTGGGTCGTACTCTCAGAAGACTCCCCGCTATCAAAGAAGTTGGAAGACAAAACGCTACCGCTCCTCCAACTGCTACACCGGACTTTCGAGCCCTCCTTCTCCTTCAAAAAATCATAGAAGGCGACGAGCTAAAAGTACAAAAGCCTGAACTCCTCAGGCTGCTCCTCAAGGACGCTGTTGATAGGCATAAACTCCTCATAGAGATTGCCGAGGATAGGTAGCCCAGTGATGACACTCAGTTCCTTTAAAGAAAAACCAATCTCACCATTCGTGACAACGAAGGTGTTGGTTTGTGGAAGGAACGACTCCAGCATGGCCATAAAGGCCTCGTCGGAGAAAACCACGGTTTGCCGAAAAGCGCGAACCGCATCAAAAATCTCGGCCTCCTTCAGAATGGCACTGCCAACCTGCAGGATGTGATCAGTCCACGACTCCCAGCTCAAGTCAGCACTGAAACGGCCACGAAGTCGAAAAGGCTTCACCCAATTGCTGCCATCGCCCTTGAAAATGCCAAGGCCCACCGGTCTCAAATCGACCGAAGAATGGTCTGAACCTTGGTAGCCGCTGGCCGGCATCAAAATGTCCATACGGGCAGGCGACTTCTCTGCAAAACCAGAAGGGCCGCCAACAAAAACCCCGGTCTTGATCACGTTCGTCTTCTTCACCCAGCTTGGAGGATCTTCCCTCTTCGAGCATGTGGAGGAAAGGGTCATGATCGAGATTGTCCGATCGAAGGACGACCGGGTAGAAACAGTTCTCTTCTCATTATCAACTGTGAAGGAGAACTGAAAACATCTCCTTTGGTATATTGAATCGTCGGGGACGGCATCACCAAAGAAGAAGGTAGGCTTAGGCACAATGCTCTGATCGTCCGTGACCCAGGGACGGTTGCTTACCATAATCTTATAATACTCCTCATCCTTGAGGGCAATCAAACGTTGCCTCATCTCATCTCGGTTGAGCGAGTCACACTCTTCCAAGTTCCTTTCAACATACTGAACCTCCTCACAGGCCTGCTGTACGGCCGCATTAGAGGATCTAGTAGAACGGCGAGGCGCATTGGTGACCGGCTCCTTACCCTTGTTCGTTCTGGAGGAACTACCTGCAAAGGATGAAAAAAAAAATTCAATCATCAAAATGACAGAATTTTGCTAAAAAAAATCTAGCGAAATTTTGGCATGATCCTGGGGCAATTCCGAAGAAAAGGGAAACACCCTGAAAGAAATAGAAGCTTGAAAATGAGCTCAACATCGCTGCAAGCCCATAATCATGGAAAATTCTCGAAGAAGGCTCGAACTCAAACATTGCTGCGAGATCAAGCCAAAGCTTCTCAAATATCCGCAAGATCGGAAAAGGGCTCAACATTGCTGCGAGCTCCAAATCCCAAGACTTGCGAAAAGATTGCCAGGTGTGCACTATCATACTTCCAAAAAAAAAAAATGCATAGAAAGAAAGTTGTCATGCATGCGCATCTCAAAAAAAAAAGAAAAAAGAAGAGAAAATCTCCTTTCAAAAAAAAAAGAGAAAGAAGAAAAAAAAAAAAGAAGAGAGAATAAAATAAATTTTGCCCACAGGCCACGTGGCCGTACGGCCATGACAGTACGATCTTGTCCGTACGGCCACAAAAAAAAAAAAGAGAAAAAAAGAAGAAGAAGAAAAAACACACGGTAAAAAAAAAAAGGAAACCGTGAGAAAAAAAAAAGAAAAGAAAAGCCATGGTAAAAAAAAAAACAAAGAGAAAACCGTGCAAGAAAAAGAAAAAAGAAAGAAAGAGAAAAAAAAAGGGACGTGCAAAAAAAGAAGAAAGAGATGCACGTGGGAAAAAAAAAGGAAGAGAAAGAAAAAGAAAAGAAAAGAATGAAAACCTTTTTCTATTCTTACATGGGGTTTCTTAAGAAAAAGAAGAAACTTACTTGAAGCCATTGATGGAGAAGAAGAAAAAGCTTGAAGATCCTTGAAGAAGAAGAATTCTTGATCTTGGAGCACTCTTGAAAGTTCTTGCAAAAAGAGAGCAATAGCAACAAGAGATCCAATCCCCTTACTTTTATAGAAGAAAGTAAACCAAAAGAGGAAAGGAGGAGAAAAGAAAGGAGGTAAGTGCTACAAATTAGCAAACTTCCTAAAAGAAAGGAATTATGGGATATTCTTTCCCAATGAGGAGATCTTTTGAGAAATTCTCTCCAAAAAGAGAGGGATTATGAGAAACTTTCTCCCAAAAAAAGATACTTTGAGAGAATCTCTCCCAAAATCAAGGAAACTTGAGAGATTCTCTCCAAGTAAGAATATTTTTAGATATTCTCTACCAAAAAGAGATATTTTTAGATATTCTTAACAAAAATGACACCACATGAGATCTAAGCCATCTTTAAAGCTTAAGGTTCCATGGGTTAGCCCACATGAGCCAGGTTTGACCACCTAGGCACTAAAAGTGGCTTTTAGTCAAAATTCCTCCTACCAAGAGCATACAAAAATGGTTCCATGCCTCCTCTGAGTTGATTGGACCATACAAAAAATCCAAGCCTCATGAGTTTCCAAAAATCCAAACCATCCCACCTCATGAACCAAATTAAGCCAAAACCTTGAAATTGACATTCCACAAAAACCCAAACCACTCCAACGGACCCAAAGTTGTCCCAAAGAGTGACAAAAATCCAAACCATGGTCTCCTAACTCGCCACATACAGCTTGTTGGGTCACAAGGCCAAAACCAAAACCAAATCTCGGTCCCCTAACTTGCCACATACCGCTTGTTAGGTCACAAGACCAAAATCAAAATTCAAAACCCGACCCCCTAACCTGCCACATACAGCTTGTTAGGTCACAAGGTCAAAAACCAAAAACCTTCTTGACCGCCTGATGCGCAACACAAAGCCTTTAGGTTCACAAGGTCAAAAAGAAAATCCAAAACCCAAAAACCCAACCCAAATGTCATTTTCAAAATTTTGCCTTGAGATGGTACGTGATGTCTCTCATTGCCATAAAATTCCATTGGAAACTCAAAAGGCTACACTATCAAGAAAAATGCTCAGAAACTCTTGGTCAAGTCAGAAGTTCTCCTTCAAAGTTTTCTTCAAGGCACATCGACTGCAAAGGCTATCCAATTCGTCGCTGTACCTCGAGGGGGCATTTGTTGACACCAAAAATGTCACTTTGCCTCATCAACATCAAAAGCTATATGGAGCCGCATCCTACTACAAACAGGCAAAGCTACTTCAAGCATCAGATCTTGACAGAACCAGACAAAAACTACAAGATCTTTCAAAGTAGCCAAAAGAATGGTACACATAAAGTCTCGGGCCATTTCGACACCATCTGGCCTAACTTCAATTCTCCAACAGCTGAGCGGGAGCTCCCGACGGCGACAATGTCAAATACATCAAATCTTCGATCAGAGTCTATGGATGGTCTCAAAATACCTCCAAAAGGCTCCATGTCGAATTTCAAGTCAAACCGACACCGTTTGACCCTCCATCAACTCTCGAACGGCAAAATCAAGCCTCCCGGCGGCGAGAACCTCTGATGCCGCCACTCATCAAACAAAACACATGAGTAGCTTCTGCATGCTTCCAAAGGGCTGCACGTCAAATTTCAGGTCATTCCGACAACGTTTGACCAGGTTTTGATGCTCCGAAGCAAAATCAAGCCTACCGGCGGCGAAGCTCCCCGGGACCATGGCACCCAAATCGAAGCTAATGGATCATCTCAAAATGACTCCAATAGTCTCCCCGTCAAATTTCAGGTCAATCGGACATCGGATGACCGTACATCAAAGCTCGACATCTTCCGCACGGTGAAATCAAGTCAAGCATCGACGGGACCCCAAACAGCTTTAAAACTCAAATAAAAGCCCATGGTTGGTCCTATCTAATGCCCAAGAAGCTTCACCTCAAATTTCAGGTCATTCCGACATCGTTTGACCCAGTTTCAACTCTTGGCGGAAAATCGGCTACAGAGTCTTCGGCTTTTCCAAAAAATAGGAAACTTTGTTCTCTGATTTGCACAGCCTTTCGATAGGTTTTCTTCAGAGGAATTAAGCCAATAAATGAGGAGAAATGTCAAAGAAAAATACAGGAGAAAACAGAAGCGAAAAAGCCCGAGAAACGACCAAGAAACGGCCACCGGAAGGCGGCCAAAAAATGGACCAAAGTCCAAGGTCGCCAGCCCCATGGTCGCCGGCGACCCTGGAAATCCGGGTCGCCGGATTTCCGCCGAAACGTCCGTTTGTTTGATTCTTTTCGCGTTTCGCGATGATTGGCCCCTGTGATTTTCTTAAAATCTGATTTTGGAGGCATGATATCCGTCGATCTTCGTCAACATCACGGATCCGCCATCAAAATCATTTGATCATCATCGGACACTCCGAAATCGCCAACCGGCCGACCAAGAAAGCACGCTTTTTGCCCAACCGATCAAGAAATCGACTGGACAGATGTTGCCGGACCATTAGTGGCAACCAATGTCTGAATTTTCATCGTCATCCGACATCAAGCAACGCACGGATCCATCGATGATCATCGCAAGAAGAATTCCAAAAGACGCGGCGCGGCCCGCGACTCTTCAAGCGACTCGGCAGCCAATTAATTAAGTTAAATGGCCCTTTTATGGCAATTTATTATCTTGTAAATGGGAGTTACAAGTCCAATTAATAATGACAATTAACCATGTAGCTCCTATCATTATGGAGATTAATCATGGTAATTAATCATGAAACTCCCATCATCATGGAGATTAAATGCCCATTACTCTCCATCGGCCAATCAAAATCCAAGAAAAAGGAGTTACAAAATTATGAAATTAAATCTTGTAACTCTTCCCATCATGGAGCATTAATATCATTAATGCCCATAAGACCTTCCTAATGGCCACCAAAAGCCTATAAATAGGCGGTCATTCCAAATGGAAGGGGTCTTGCAAATTGGGTCCAGAAAATTTGTCTTGAAAATTGGGTCTTGAAAATTGGGTCCAGAAAAATTTTCTGAAAATCATCTGAAGAATTCTCTACACAAAAAGAAGCTCTCTTATCTTGAAGAAACTCTGCTGCAAGCACTACAAGGTGATCGAAGTCCCTTGGGGGGCCACCCCCCCCCCCCCCCCAAGATCTCCTCTCTTCTTCTATCCAACATGGTCTAGATGCGGCTTTTCAGCCCGTCTACTTGGTTTTTTATTGGATATAAAACCTTCTCTTGGTCTTTATCCTCTAAAAATCTGAGGTCCAAGCTAAGCCAAGTGAATCAAAGCATCAAGTGTTCTCATCTGAAGGACGATGGCGGAGCCCATATGACTCGCGACCGTCGATCTGAACGAGTCCCCACAATCGCTTGAGAAGTCAGATTCCTTTTCTTACTTTTCTATTGTATTGTATTTTTTAAAAGAGACATAAAAATCACATTTCTTGTCTTTAAATTTTGATGAGATTTGTAAACTGCCTTTTACGGCACAAAATCGCCTTCTACGGCACAAAACTGCCTTTCACGGCAAATTAAACAAAATCGCCTCTCACGGCATTTTAAAACCTTGTCTCTTTCTTTAAAATATATGTGCAATGGAAAGTTAGAAAAAAGTTGATTTCCTTTTTTACTTGTGAAGGTGAATCTCCGGATCACCACTTCAAATTCCAAGTAGAATAGAAAATCTGGCATACCCGTACAAAAAAAATGTTGATGCTTGCTCTTTTTTTTCTCTTCGCCCCGCTGCACCCCGGCGGACCCGGGACGAAGGAAGGCGAGAAAAGAAAACGATGGGTCCATCACCACCTAGCGAATGATAGTTCATAAGGAGTTCTTATTTTATTCCTATAAAGATTTTGTCCAAATATCACATCATACGTACAGATGTTTCATACTACCAATGCAAGTACCTAGGGTGGCAAAAGAGAGCTGCTAATGCCACATACCAAGCCTCTCTTTCTACATCCCCTTTTTACATGACCAATATATTCTTGCATAAAATTATCTAAAAGAACATCTATCAAAAGTCTTCCCTCCCCAACTTCTTTCTACACTCAGCACCCACCCCCCCTCTCCCCCCCCCAGGCCAGCCACCACCGTCCCCTCCAGTAGCACCACTAGAAGGGGAGAGGGACATGGAGAGGATGATGGTCGGGGTGGTGGGCGGAGGGCGACGACAGGGAGGGAGAGAGGGCGACGGGCGGAGGGCTGTGAGAGGGAGGGAGAGAGAAGGATAGGGACAGAGGGTGGCAGGGGGACAGGGGGAGAGAGAAAGAGGGAGAGGGAGAGAGACATGGAGAAGGAGAGGAAGATGGAGAGATAGGGAGGGAGAGAGGGCGGCAAACGAAGGGCGGAGGCAAAGTGAGGAAGGGTGAGGGTGAGAGAGAGAAGGAATGTGGAAAAAGAAGACTGGGAGGAAGAGAGAAGGGTATTTTGGGGACAATGGAGTGTGTAGAGAGAAATCTTGGAAAAAGAAGAGATGTGGAAAGAGAAGGATGTGGAAGGAGAAGCTTGGTACGTGGCATTAACAGCTTTTGTGGAAAAGAAAGACCTGACTTGATAACTTTATGGAAACCTATAAGATCCCAACCCAAGAGATTCCGATTAGTATTAATTAAGTCGTGTATTAGTTTAAGTGAGATTAGTGGATTTTGTTTAGGTTTGGATTATAATAGCTTTTATATAGCTTTGGAATATTTTGATAACCTTTTTGATTTGTGGGACCCTCTAGGGGTTCCGTTGTAGTGTTTTAGTGTGACTTGGGGGATTATCTAATATCCCGAAAACTCTTGTTTTAGCTCTGTTTGATTTGTTTTATTATTCTCTACAACTTTCGTGTTTACTCCGTTTCTGTCCGAGACCTCGAAACTCCACTTTTCCAATGTTAGGGGTAAAACAATATTTTTACACAAAATCTGTTCACTATTTTCAATTTCTCCGAAACCCGCGGAATATAAGCTTTTTGAAAACTAGAAATTTCGACAAATATTTCTTCCTTCTTCGTCAAACTCATCCGAGGTCCGGAAATCCATGTTTTAAGCCCCACAAGTTTCTTAACTAGTGGGACCCATCCCCACTTTCTATATAAAGAGAGGTCTTCTTCTTCACTTTACTTTTCTCGCAACTTTTCATTTGGAGAAGAGAGAGTTCTAGCCCTAGGGTTTCCCTTGCCTTCTTCTTGCTTCTTCATATCCAAATCCACATCAAACCATTGCTAAAAGAGAAATGGAGGTCACCACCTTCTTCCTCTCTTTGAAGGCTTCTCTTTGATACCATTTGTGGAACAAACCACCCACTCCAAGGACCACTTTGAGCTAACTTTTGCCATTTGAGAACCTCCCAAGTAAACACTTCTCATCTTCTAGATTATTGTTCTTCTAGTTCTAGAGGAGCTTCATCTCCATTATTGGAAGCTTCCTCATCCTATTTCATGGTTTTGGTTATGTTAGGGCTTGTAATGGGTTACTTTTGGGGGGTTTTTGTATAGATTGTTGATTTTGAGTTTGGGAGTGGTGATTAGGAGCTTATTAGCTAATTTGGAGCCAAAGCAAGTGGATGAATGCGTTGATTTTATGATTTCTTATCTTGTGAAAAATATGGATTTTTATTAATGGCTCTTAATTATGTTCTATGATTTACATTGATTTTTGAAATGTGCATATTGATGAGCTTTTCCTCTCTTAGTTGTTATCTTAATATTTTGTGCATTAAAGCTTCTATTTTGTCAATTATGGTTTTTCATTAATGATGGATGCCCTTGTAATAAATGAGGTGAGATTTGCATGATTTTAATGGTTTTTAATGGATGGTTGTTGGAGGATATAATGGTGGTTTGAGTAGGTGGAAATGTTATTAGTGTGGTGTCAAGATGTAGCTCTAAGGGAGATTGGAAGAGAGCCCAAAAATGCGCAAAACGGGTAGTTTCTGGAGCTGTCCGCTCGAGTAGACCCATGGTTGCTTGAGCGGACCCTTCCAGAAGCTCGGTGGCTTGAGCTAACCATTGACCCGCTCGAGCCATCCTGACTCGGTTCTGTCCGCTCTAGCAAACCCTTGGTCGCTCGAGTGGACCCATCCAGAACCTCGTTGGCTCAAGCCAACCTTTATGTTCGCTGGAGCCAACCCTCCCAGAGAGCCATCGGCTCGAGCGAACCCATGTCCGCTCGAACGGACCCTCCTAGAACCTTGACTGCTCGAGCGGACCTTTCGTCCGCTCTAGCGGACTAATTGTTATACTTGGGGTTATGTTTGGAGCTGGGAAATGATGATTTGGGGTATAGAAAGAGCCTGGTTAAGGCCCCACTTCAATGGGAGACCTAGGAGGAGATGTATGGAGATCGATGGAGAAAGAAACACCATTTTCGGAAATTTATTGATGATGTTGGACCTATCAATTTGTATAAGGATCTTGGATTGTCTCAAATCTTCCGGAGTACCAAGTCATGAGTGAAAACCGACTTATTAAATCCTAATACACATTGTTTAAATCCTATAGCCTCAATGCATGTCCAAAATTATGAGGAGATCCATTGTGTTGGTTTTCACTTGAATTTCATATGTTTCAGACGGTTTTTGTGTGTTAGTACAAATAATGCTTTAAACTATTGAGATTGCTGCAACCAGGAACCCTGAATATTGTGTATAGATTACTGCAGAAACTATTATAAACGAAGATGATCAAAGACCATACCTGCGAGATCTTTCTGATTTGATCTCAGTTTTTCTGATCTGATCTTGGTCTTGCAGCAGTCCGATAATCTCAAGATCTTCTACTATATTCATCTATGCTCGAGCTCGCACCATGGAGTGGGCCTCTTCTGCGAATTCTCTCTGCTCTCTCAAACGAGATTTTTCTTGTTATTTGACCGAGAGAGCAATAGAGCATATTTATAGGCTACAATAAGGACCTTAAGAAGTAAATAAGGATGGGCTTCTTATGGAAGCAGGAAACCCAAATTAGAATCCTATTTCCATAAATTACAATTTAGTCCACTAGAGAATTATAATTGCACTCCTGTCCTTATTCTCAAAATAATATTTCGAGCTTCTTGTTATTAAATCCTTATTAATCTCCCCACATTAAGATTTCAGATATCCATCGATTAAATAATTACTGACATCTATATTTAATTGATATCTTTTTAATTCCTTGAGACCTTACACTTAACTTATTTGATATGTCGGACACAAAGTCCACCTGCAGGCTTTGACATAATCAAATCATAAAAGCTTCATCAAGGGGATATCATCAATCCCTATTACGGGACGTGGATTCCGTCAATAAACTAATATGCACCA
This sequence comes from Persea americana, assembly GCA_029852735.1. Lineage (NCBI taxonomy): Eukaryota > Viridiplantae > Streptophyta > Magnoliopsida > Laurales > Lauraceae > Persea > Persea americana. The sequence continues at coordinate 10,716,653 of CM056820.1, read as the reverse complement.
TACACGTAGTGTAGTCATCCAATTTACTGAGATTATTGACCCATAAAAGATCTCACTCCTTCGTAAATCAAAATGTCAAACACTAAATGTATGTGTCTATTATTTATATCGGGATTAAGAGTATAAGCACTCATAATAACCATTTGGATGTTAATCGTCTTATATAGTCAATATAAAGACAATAAACCCAAAAGCGATCATGTTCAATACACACAAGCCGTACTAACAAAATGAGTCGAAACTATACCGTTTCCCATAGCCAAGACAAGCCTGCTGAAACATCATGCTACAATCATACCGATGGTGTGCCCAAATCCATTTAGATTGTGAACAACAACTTATATTCTATAAGAACTGACAAATAAGTCCTCTGTGTATAAGTAGAACTCTACACACCAACTTGTCTGCTTTATAGCATAAAAGACATACATGCATAATAATAAATAATGCAATCATTTGCCCATACAAAATCTCAGTTAGATGAAATGACAAAACATACTAATAAATGAACCAGTAAAAAACAAATACATAAAAGTATGTTTTTAGTATAAATTTCCAACACCAGAAGCTCGGTGGCTCGAGCTAACCATTGACCCGCTCGAGCCATCCTTACTTGGTTCTGTCCGTTCGAGCGAACCCTTGGTCGCTCGAGCGGACCCATCTAGAACCTCGTTGGCTCGAGCCAACCTTCATGTTCGCTCTAGCCAACCCTCTCAGAGAGCCATCGGCTCGAGCGAACCCATGTCCGCTCGAGCGGACCCTCCCAGAATTTTGACCGCTCGAGCGAACCTTTCATCCGCTCTAGTGGACTAACTGTTATACTTGGGGTTATGTTTGGAGCTGGGAAATGATGATTTGGGGTATAGAAAGAGCCTGGTTAAGGCCCCACTTCAATGGGAGTCCTAGGGGGTGATGTATGGAGATCGATGGAGAAAGAAACACCATTTCCGAAAATTTATTGAGGATGTTGGACCTATCAATTTGTATAAGGATCTTGGATTGTCTCAAATCTTTCGGAGTACCAAGTCATGAGTGAAAATCGACTTATGGGATCCTGATACACATTGTTTAAATCCTATAGCCTCAATGCATGTCCGAAATTATGAGGAGATTCATTGTGTGGGTTTTCACTTGAATTTCATATGTTTCAGACAGCTTTCGTATGTTAGTACAAATAATGCTTTAAACTACTGAAATCTGTAGTCTGAATATTTGGTCAGCCTTATACATTCTTGATAAGATATTATTGTGATAAATGCGCTTACAAGCCTTCTGTTTAGCTCGTTTGGGTGTCATACATCTCTTTAGATATGTATATGCTTTGACTTCGTTTTGACCTATGAGTCGGCACCACTAAGCTTGGACAACCTTGTCTGTTTGATCCACCGACTTGGGGTCCCCCTTTAGCTTCTGTCAGCTATAGTTTGAATTATGTTCTGTTCTGTCACCCGGTTCCGTGGCTGTGGTATTGCTCAGTATATGTATATAATTGTTTCTCGCCACCTTGCGTGCCCGAGACCAATACCTTTAGTGTGATCTCGTCACATTAGTGATGGAGGATTTAGCTTACGTGTTGTTGCCATCTCATCAGTTCCTGTTCCTTGTTACCCTACATGTTTTATATTGCATATTGCTTTGAACAAATAATGCATCCTATTTTATGAAAATTATAGTTTTGACAGATTTCCAATGTGTTTTTAAAATATGCTTTGAATTTCCTTATTGCCATATCTATTCATTCACCTGTCATACCGTCGTATCTGACCCACTCTTTTGGTACTCAGGTCCAGACCCCATAGCCATTGAGGAGGAGCCGGAGGAGGTGGCCGGTGAGCGGCATCAATTAATATAATGGCAAGCTGACAATGTATGAGATGCGAAACACTTTTTGGGGATTATGTTTAACCCATCTTGATTCTTTTGGTTGTACTGACTTTTGTTTGCCATTATTTTTGGGGATTGCTAAATTAACTTACATGTTGTATAAACCTTTAACTTTATATTTTGCGAATGCCAAATGATCATTGCTCACTCTGACATCATGTTATTTATATATGTGTGTTATCAATTTGAAATATGGAATGTATTACGAGTTTGGTTTGCTACACGCTTCTACACAAATGTAAATGATTTGTGAGTATATGTGATATCCTCATCGCGGTAACCTGTGGGAAATTAAATGAGCATATTCTTATGTTTATTGATGTAAACCATACGCTCACCACCACTCAACGCTCCGATCCCGGATTGGGTGCGCTGACCCGGTCCGGGGTCACGACAAAACCGATCAGCAAATACCTGGTGAGCGTAGATCAGCTTGTACATCTTTGTACTAAACCATTTTAACTTTTAGGCTTTTTTACAGAATACCCCCTGTAGTTTTACACTTTTTTCAATTTAGCCCATAAACTATTAGCTTTATCAATTTACCCTTTACATAAATTGATTTTGTAATTAGTTAGCCCCTCTGTCTATTAGTCGTCCAAATTGAAAACGAGACTCATAACACCGTTCAAATATATAACGGCTTGAATTGAACAGAAAAACCCTGTTCACTCCTTTGCTTCTAGAGATCTTCAAGAAAAACTGTGCGGGAAAGTCAACAAACAAGAAAAACAACAAAAGTCAATGCAGCAGAAACCATAAACAAGCTTAAATCTATCGATTTGCAGAGCAACATGAACGGAAAATCGAGGAAATCTCAACGAAATGGAAAGAGATTGAGAAAAACGAAGCTGGAGGGTTGCGAGGCCGATCCTTCCATCTAGAAGGAGAAGGATCTATAGAATCTAATCTCTTGTTCCTCTTTTCCTTGGAGAAATCATTGCGATAGAAAAGCGGAGGTTCCAAAGGCATGAAATAGCATCGAGAAAGAGAAAGAGAGAACAAAAAAAGCCCTAGAATAGACGAAAAGAAGAGCGCAGTGAGAAAGTGAGGAGAGACAGAGAGATAAAAGAAAAGAAAATCCTAGAATCAACTAAGAAGAAGAAGAGGACCAGATTTCGAAAACCCAAGTAATGAGAATAAGATGGAAGAATAATAGGGGAAGGGAGTGGAGGATGTCATGTGACGTGCCCTAAGATGTGCCATTGATTTGGGGAGCAAGACGAGATCATGGTCATCGGTGGGGTTTCCTTGCTTGCGATGCTCGTCTCTTTCTCTTTCTCTTATGTGGAAATGGATTCTTGGAGTGTTGTTTGTTATATATTTGAATGGCGTTATGAGTTTGATTTCCGATTTGAATGGCTAATAAATGGAGGGGCCAACTAAATACAAAATCAATTGATGTAAGGGGTAAATTGATAAAGCTAATAGTTTAGGGGCTAAATGGAAAAAAGTGTACAGCTATAGGGGGCATTCTGTCAAAAAGACTTACTTTTAATAGAGCTCTTGTGATAAAATCCACAACGAATTTGGCCTATCACGGTTGCCATATATGTAGGGACGTATATGTCCAAGTTGGGTCATATTTGGATTTGGAATTGATTGCTCTCAAATTTCTTCCAATATAACTTTTTCTAAAGATTTCCGGTCAATCATATAATCTTCCTCCAAAAAAACCGTATTAGTGCTGATAAGCACTTTTTGCTCTCTCTAGGATTATAGAATAACCAACCTTTAGTTCCTTTGGGATATTCTATAAAAGTGTATACTTCCGACTTCAATTTCAATTTATCCATCTTAACCTTTAGCACGAGTGCCGGACAACCCTTATGTTGTAGACTAGGCATTCGCCCGGACCACAACTCTCGGGGAGTCTTAGGTACAGACTTAAATGGAGTGAGGTTTAGTATATACTTTGCAGTTTTCAAAACATATCCCTATATGTAACCCTAAGAAACTCAACATAGACCTGATCATATCTAAAAGAGTCTGGTTCCTTCTTTCTGTTACTCTGTTCTATTGAGGCATACCAGGAGCATACAACTGGGATAGAATCCCATTTTTTTATAAGTATCCCATAAAATCAATGGAGAGATATTCTCCTCCTCGATCTCATCAAAGAGTATTGATACTTTTACCTAAATGCTTTTCCGCTTCCAATTGAAATTTTTTGAACTTTTCAAAAGTCTCTGACTTGCTGTGCATAAGGTATATGTAATCATATCTCGAGCAATCATCGGTGAAAGTGATGAAATACTCGTATCCATCTCTCTCTCTCTAAATTTATGGGTCCATGTATATATCAGTAGACACTAATTCCAATAAATCTTTAACCCTACTGCACTTAGATGAAAATGGTCTTTTGGTCATTATGCCTTCCAGATAGGATTCGCAGACAGGCATTGGTTCTACCACCAATGAAGGCAAGATACCATCTTTCACTAGCCTGTCAATCCTGTTTAGGTTTATATGACCTAGCCTCTGGTGCCAAAGTTTTGTTGGATTATATGAAGGTGACTACCTCTTTAAAGATGGTCTATTATTAATTTCAGTGTCATGTATCTCATATATTGTGAGAGTTAACAAATAAAAACCATTGATTTCCTTGTCAGAATATATAAAAGTATCGTATCTTTTTAAGACAATTTCAATGCCAAAAGTAATAGAATAACTCTTATTCACCATACTAGAAACTAAAATTCAAATTCCGTCTTAAAAATGGTACATATAATGTATTTGACAAAATCAAGTTAATATCTAAAAATAACAAAGTTACTTTTCCTACTGTCACTGCATCTGCCTTGGCTTTCAATCACAGGTTAGCAATGATTTCTCCGCCACTAATCCTTTTTGGAATAGGTGGGCCTCTATGATAGGTTTTCAAAGCTTTTGACCCACTTGATTCAGGGATCAACTATCCAAAAGGCTACAAAACCCAATCCAGGATCCATGGCCTCTTTTTCATCACCATGTACAGTAATAAACTCTATCTAGAAGATAGAAATAGCAGTAAACAAGCAACCACGAAATCCACAACATTCAAGGAAGTAGATTATACCTTTGGAGCTCGGTTGTGCTCTAATGGAGAAGTTGTTCCTTTCTTTGATGATGAAACTCTTTCACGTATCAAATAAGAATCTCCAAGACCCAATCGTTTTCCACGCTATGACCCGTATTAGATTCTCTTTTCTCAAGAAGATGGGTGGGATCTTCAAGAGAAAGACTAACTAGCACCTCAAAGGGAAACTAGAATAGAAACTATAAGAGGTAAGAGAAGAGGTAAGTGCAACTCTTGCACAATGGGGACTTGGGCATGAATCCCTAGGATGGAGCAAGTAAGCGACGTCCAAGCTTCCCTCCTCTCATATTTATAGCTTTAAGTAACTCCTTTTTGTTTATTATTAGAAGTCCAACTTCCATAATAATTAGTAACGCACTATTCTTACTATTACCACTATTAGAAGTCTCACTTCAAATAGAAATAGTAACTTTCCTTTATGAGCTCAAATAGAATTAGTAATGATCCAATTTTGGGCTAGCCTGGGGACCACTAGGGATTCCATAGAAAGTTAGCTCCAACAGGGACACCGCGACCCCACATCTTATGTGCAATCCGGGCCCGCAGTTAATTGCAAATAACTCCACTATATAAATGCAATTAAACTCCAGTCTTATGAATAAATTACATGAAGACCCTAAACTTCCCTATCACTACAAGTAGGCCCCTCCATCAATATCCATGGATCAATTGGACCTGTCTTGCAAACTTAGATCCATATCTTATTGTCCATGAGCCTCAATTATAATGATCATTTGGTACCGATCCAATTAACTCTTAATTGGAATAGGTGCGCACTTACCAATGATAAATCCATTAATTGGCACAAGAGGATATTAAAGATAGATTCCATCTTGACCATCGAATGTTCCCACAGCTCTACCACTACGTACCCAAATCACCGAGGTGTTGACCTATAATTGGCCTCACTCATTGGTGACTCAAAGCAAATGAATAGATAGAAACTTGAGTTCATTAATGTCTCAGGATTGAAAGCCTATTACTAGGGAATTATGAGAGCAGACCTTAAAGTAAAGGCAGTGTTCATAAGGTGCTTCTTATGGTCCTTCAATAAATCCAATGTACCAGCACTATGATCCAGAATCTTACATTCTGATGATCGACACAAATCACACTATCTCATAGTAATCAAAGTACTGCAACCTTATCAAATGAGATGTCCAGACATCATCACTGGTTGTGAAGATATTCAAGTATAAGATTTGCTATACATGTCTCCCGTATGTGGATTTCATCCAAGCACATGTATTGCATCTAGTATACTTATGGACTTCAGTTTATCTCATGAACCATTATGTCATTCGTATTGGTTATGTGCAAATAAGTAATAAAACACCATTCATCTCATGAAAGGAAAGCATGAATATATTGATAAATAAAGAAATTAATCAATTTATTTCATCAATCTTAATGGATTGAGACCATAAAACTAACATCCTTCTGGTTACATGTAACTCTTGCAACGTATTACATATGTGATTAGTTGCACAGGAGTCTACACACCAGGATTCTGAAGTACCAATTGCAAAACTTACTTCAGAAACAAGTGGCTCAATCATACCTGAGGTCCTTTTCTTATACAGAAGATTTGGACAATTCCTTTTCCAATGTCCTGTCAAACCACAGTGGAAACACTTTTCCTTCACACTTTTCCTTCCTCAGTCATTACCAGCTGGCGAGACAACTCAGCTATAGTAATTTCCAATTTATTATAATTGATCTCGAAATGATTGAAAGAATCTGGTAGTGACTGAAGGATCATGTCGATCTGCGATTCTGTATCAATCGTAACACTCAGTACATCTAACTTATTCAGTGCGAAACTCATTTTCGACAAATGTTTTTGTACTAGGGTTCCCTCAGCCATCTTAGTGTTTATCAGTACCTTCACAACAGCTTGCCTAGCATGTCTAACCTGGTCCGCAAACATCTCTTTTAAGTTCGATATAATATCGTATGCTGACTTATAGGATTGATGTTGGTGTTGTAAAACGCTAGACATGGATGCCTGTATAAAACATCTAGCCATCTCATTGTCTTTGGTCCACTTGGTGTAAAAGGTCCTTTTCAAACTATGGTGCATCAAGCTCAGGCTCAGGAAGGAGGGTATGGTAAGGACATATCTGCATCCTGAAGCTGTCAGGACAATATCCAGGGTCCTTTTCCAGTCTATAAAGTTGGATTCCATCAACTTATTTTGGTTGAGGATGGTCGCAAGTGGATTGAAAGTATTTGAATTCATGCTTAACAAACTGTAGCACATAACCATACATTCAATTAAAGAATATTAATGACATTAGGGTTCAGTATTTTACCAAATTTATGTGGGAATCCTCATAACCACTAAAATTTAGAATACATAGGAATTCCAATCCCTGGGGTATGCCTCCTTGGGGAGTGCGAATACCACTTAGATTAGTGCGGATCAAAATAAGTCAAAATTAAGATTAAGACTAACTATCTATGATCCCCTGTCATTCATTATTATTTAGGTATCTCATACCAAATAATGTATGACTCCCGATTAACTTTGGTTTCTAAAATACATGAGGCAAACCCTTGGGGATATTACATCACTATTTTAGTTAAGTGTGACCCACCAATTAATATTGCGTGACAACCGTTGTGGGCAGCTCCTCCTTGGGGAGTGAACCCCCACCCCGTCTCACCAACACTATCCTTTTGGGAGATCCATATCTAGTAACCAGACAAATAAAAACCCTCCGTGAGGAGCGGCCATTCTCAAGAAGGCGCGAGGCTAATACTTTCCTTACAATGGACCTATGGCGGAAAACCATAGCGGATTTCTCAATTTAAATGCCCCACTCCCACTTAATATTTTAGAATTGAGGATTTTCCTTTTAAGGTATTAGGGCCCACATATATATATATATAAACATCAAATCATCTCATGATATGATCAAAGATTGGTTCCAAGTCAAGTTATTTTAAGGAAAGTCTGGTTTCTTAAATTAGTGTTACCAATGTGTCCATCTCATGAGTCATTAACAGTAATTAGAACTCATTCCAAAAGTTAATTTAATTTGACCAATTTTAGTAACTTTCTATGTTTGGATCAGATTTGGAAACATTCTAAATCAAGCATTCATCCATAAATAGAAAATGCAAAAATAGAAACTAGTCCTCTCCTCCACATGGCCCAAGCGGAATAGACTTCTTCGACTTTTAGACTTTCCAAAACTTTGGGATTCCTCAAACTCTTTGGGCATCTCCAAAACACTTTTGGTAATCTTCAAACTCTTTGATTAGGAGTCCAACTTCACTTTCCTTCTTCGTCACGGACATCCTCAAAACTTACAAATTTCAGAAAATTACATAAATTCCTATGCCTTAACGATGAGACTTACATGGCAATCTAATAATGGAATAAAAAGGGCTATAGGGAAACCACTATGCCTTGTCCTTTCATGGGAAACCAAGAAAACCATGATGCCATTTACACTTTGCCTCAAATAAACCAACAACCATATAAAGAAAGTAAAAGACTTGTAGGCCATATGGAGAGGACAAGATCACCTGCAAGTTAGTATCTCATACAACCAAGCAACTCACAAAATCGGGTTACCAAACAACAATGGAAAAACAAGATGCCAAAAGTTACCACTTTGTAAATTATGCGCTTCGCAAAGGGGGTCTAGGGGTGTCCCCCTGCTGGGGTCAAGCTGATACAGTGTACCTAGTCGACCGGCCAGAAGGCCCGGTCGACCGGACTGATGAACATCAGAAATTTGGCTTTCTTTGTTTCGTGTCCATTCAACTCCAAAACTCTTCTGAAGTGTTCCAATGGCATCCTACCTTCCTTCCATCATTGTTAAACCCTTTTGTGACTATCCAAACATGAATCTACTAATAACCAAGCAAATTCATCAAGAATTGATCCAAACACAGCCCTTGCTCTATCTTCTTCGCATCTCATGCAAAGATTAGAACAAGCCTACTAATCTAACATGATTAGAGATAAGGTATGGCTCTGATGCCAATTGTTGGAAATAGGTGGGTCTCTAGGATAAGTTTTTAAAACTTTTGACCCACTTGACTTAGGGATCAACTATCCAAGAGGGTACAAAACCCAATCCAGGTTCCATGTCCTCAATCTCAGCCATCATGATCAGTAAATAAACTCTATCTAGAAGATGGAAATAGCTGCAAACAAGCAACCACCAAATCCACAGCATACAAGGAAGTAGATTATACCTTTGGAGCTCGTTTGTACTCTAATGGAGAAGTTGCGTCTTTCTTTGATGATGAAACTCTTTCACAAACAAAATCAGAATCTCCAAGACCCAATCGTCTTCCACACTATGACCCGTATCAGATTATCTTTTCTCAAGAAGATGGGTGAGATGTCCAAGAGAAAGCTCTTAAGGAAACTAAAATAGAACTATAAAAGGGAAGAGAGGAGGAGCATGTGCAACTCTTGCACAAAAAGCCTTGGGCGTGAACCCCTAGGTGGGGATATGCATAGGGCGTCCACCTCTTATTCCTCATAATTTTATAGCTTAAAGCCACCTCCTCTTTCTAATTGAAATAGAAGTCTCACTTTTCTAACAATTAGTAGCTGTCTTCTTATTAATTTAAATAGAAGTCTTACTTCCATTATAATTAGCAATTTTCTCCTTTTTTAATTAAAGTACAAGTCTCACTTCCAATAATAATTAGTAACTTACTATTACCACTATTAGAAGTCTCACTTCAAATAGAAATATTAACTTTCTATTTCCTTTTAGAGTTTTACTATAATTAGTATCTTTCCAATAACTTGGGCTAGCGTGGGGACCACTAGGGATTCATTAGAAAGCTTGCTCCAACTGGGAAACCGCGACCCCACATCTCATGTGCAATCCATGCCTACAGTTAATTGCAAATAACTCCACTATATAAATGCAATTGAACTCTAGTCTTAGGAATAAATTACATGAAGATCCCAAACTTCCTTGTGTCCACAAGTAGGGCCCCTCCATCAATATCCATGGATCAATTGGACCTGTCTTCCAAATTAGATCCATATCTTATTATCCTTGAACCCTAATTAATTATAATGATTATAGGTACCTTTCCAATTAACTCTTAATCGGAATGGGTATGCACTTACCAATGATAAATCCATTAATTGGCACAAAGGGATATTAAAGATAGATTCCATCTTGACCATTGAATGTTCCCACAGTCTTACTCCCACGTACCCAAATCACCGAGGTGTTGACCTATAATTGGCCTCACTCATTGGTGACTCAAAAAAATTGAATAGAAAGAAACTTGAGTTCATTAATGTCTCAGGATTGAGAGCCTATTGCTAGAGAATTATGAGAGCAGACCTTAAGGTAAAGACAGTGTTCATAAGGTGTTTCTCATGGTCCTTCAATACGTCCAATGTACCAGCATTATGATTCAAAATCTTACATTCTGATGATCGAGACAAATCACACTATCTCATAGTAATCAAAGTACTGCAATCATGTCAGATGAGATGTTCAGTCTCATCACAGGTTTTGAAGATATTTAAGTATAAAATTTGCTATATATGCCTCCCGTATGTGGATCTCATCCATACACATTTATCGCATCTAGTATACTTATGGACTCCGGTTCATCTCATGAATCATCATGTTATTCGTATTAGTTATGTACAAACAAGTAATAAAACACCATTCATCTCATGAAAGGAAAGCATAAATGTATTGATAAATAAAGAAATTGATCAAATTTATTTCATCAATCTTAATGGATTGAGACCATAAAACTAACAAAGCCCCACGGACTCTCACGTCCGCTAACCCCAATAGTCCCGCGAACAAATAAGCAAGCCGATCAATTAGGTTCAAAGGCACTCAAAATTTTCCAAAACTAATCAAAATCTATTATAACCCTCAAAGCAGACCAAATAGCCTCTAAACCTGCTTAGTAAACTATTCCGACACTATATTAGTACAAATCGTAGGACTTAGGGGTCGGGGTCTTACAACCAACTCCCCCACATGAATTGGCAATGGCATTCAACCTACTATGATTCCCTGCTGTATCAAAATCCAAGAACAAAAAATGTTTCCAACCATAAAACTTAATGATTAAAGGGCCAGAATTAACCAATATTGTTGATATTTTATAAACGTTGAGGTCCCATTCCAGTCGTTCGATCCCTACCTCTCTCATTCAACTATGGGGCTTGTTCCGTGATGGTGCTCCTGAGAGGCGCTTGTGAGAAGATGACCCTTAGTTAAATGTTTTTATGGCCTTAAACTTTCTTTTAATATATGTAGTTATTCTATGTGTGAGAAAAATGAATTTTGAATTAGCCAAACTTCCTTTGGTTAAGCAGCAAAAATCAAATCTTAAGGTGGCCCACCAAAATAAAATAATCATTATGGGATCACATAAACAACGTAACAACAGTGGACCCTCTTCAATGTTAGTGGTGGACCTACAAGACACCCATTAGATCACATAAACACGAACCCTCTCAAATTGAACATGGGCGGGTAAGAGGGTCGGTTAATGGTATGCAGGATTGGTAGCTCCGGACATTAAAATCGAGATTATGAATAAGATCTCTTACGGGCTGATGTAGCCTAAGAATCCACCCCATCCAATATAAGGATAAATTTAAATATTCTATAAGTACTAGATTCCTGGCTCGAATGTGAATTGGCCCAACTAGGAACAACAACCCTCAAAAGTATCACAATAATTAAATTATCTCATAATTTCATAACAATAACTGTTTAACTCGGTATATCTGTTGTACCAAAAACAAAAAGAAACTCTGTATATCTGATAAAACAAACCATGCACAAGCTAAGAAAAAATAAATACTAAAAAAAAAGATCAATCTTAAACGACATCAACTCCTACACTACTGATAGTCATCCCTCGACTGAAACAGATGATCATCTCCTTGGATTGCTGAGAGCAATGAGTGCGGCACTTTGGGCACTCTTCTTTTTTATTCAGCCAAGTATCCACACAAGTAGCATGGTAAATGTGCCTGCAACTCGGAAGAATTCGACATGGATCTCCTTCTTCAAAGTCCTCTAAGCAAATCACGCAAACCGAATCGAGCTTGGTTCCCTCGACAAAATATGGCTTTGAAGGAATTGGACATTGATCTACCTTCTTAATATCCACCCTGCGCGTCGCACGATCCCGATCAACTTCAGCCCCACCGAACAAATTATCTTCTTGGTGCCAATAATGAAACCCAAACGAGTAGATACAGAAGTATACGAGGGGAATTATAAAAAAATAATAGCCACGATGATAACAAAGATATCAAAAGAATTGATTTTGTCGATATCAATAGAATTGATTTTCTCATCCATCTGCTCTTTTTTATTTTGTTATCTGCACCGGGAGATACAAACAGCAAATAGTGAAGTGAAGTTTGAAAGATTAAGAGACAGAGAGAGGAGAGATGAAACATTTATATTATATTGGTTTGAAGCAAAAAGAGAAACAAGAGTGAGATATTATATTGGGTTTTGAGATCCGCTTTCTGATTAAGGTAGAATCTCGATAGCATTATAATTCCCAGTTAGAATTAGATATACATTGTCCAGACATTGTCACAAGATCCTCGATCTATGGGGCTGTCACGATCCGGGCCCGAGATTATGGTTACCACAGCCAAACCCCGAGTCGCGAACACCATACTTACTCCCGTAAACCTCGCATCACCGGAGTCAACACGAAATTCACAAGGGATCTTACATATACCTGTCAAATGTACATTTTTGCGGAAATATATATATACATTAACAGCCAACTTTAACCTATACAAGTTCTTTACATAGAAGTAAAGTTTACTTACACATTTCATTTCCTATTTAAGTCAACCATGCACATTCAAATACAATACATGTGATTACTATTCTAATCAAAATGAATCTATTCAAAATGTTTATAAAACATTCTAAACCAGTCGCCCTCCGAGCTACGACCATTCTTTTAGTCCTCCTGGAGGAACCGGATTGGCCTCTTCCGCTAGTGGCGCGGTCTCTGTACTACTGGACGAGCAACTTGGCCTGTAATGTCATCAATAATACTGTGAACACGACGATTCAACAATGTATACACAATTCTATGATAATAATATGTTTAGCAATTCTAAACAATTCAAACAGTTCAAATCAATTCAATTCAATACATGTATATTTATCATTCATGTAATTCTCCTCTGAAGGAAGCATTCAATTCATTATGTACACTTTATCAAGTGTCTCTTCGTTGTCCTCTGGGAATAGGCAGAAGGGCGCACCATTCGTGACCCAACCTTAAGAATGACTCATTTCATTTCAATATTACACACTTTATTAAGTGGCGTTTCAAATGTGTGGGAATTACCAGTATCTTGATCAGAAATCACCGGCATCACCTCGGAGCTTCGGAACGCTCCATCTACTGCAGCAGACTTGATCTTTAATTCATTACAGTGGTTGTTTATTTCAGTTCATTTCCTTTCATTCCATTGTATTTCATTTTATTAATTCGATACATTATTCAATGGTAGCTCAACAAGGAGCACAACAGTACTAGACATGAGAGGACATGCCAACTCAAGTCTAAAACCCTTAAACAAGTACATTTTTCTAGAACAACATTCGGGTGAAACATTCGTTATGCAATGTATGTGTTATTCTAGATGACATCACTTTTTAGTGAATTTTACATCCATATAACCTTAGCTAACACCCATGAAGGTTTAGGAAAATATCAGAAATCAATTCTGATACCTCCACAGTTTCGGTCACCTCGACGGTTACCTGGCGGTTAACTGAAATACAGAATTCGACTAACCGAACCACATTCGATCAGTTTTCCAAAATCTCACAATTACAGATAGTTTTGTCCAATTCGGTCACCTACTCGGCTGGCCGAAATTTCAAATTCGGTTAGCCGAACTACTCTCGGTCACCCTTCGGTCAGCTTTTCAGAAGCTCAACTTCTGCTGAAAACCCTAACAAGATTTTCGGTTACCCTGCGGTCAGTCCTCGGCTAGCCGAACTCACAATTTCGGCTAGCCGAACTATGTCGGTTAGCTCACGGTTAGGTTTCCAGAAGCTCAACTTCTGCTGGAAAAATCCTGACAAGATTCTCGGCTACCTTGCAGTCAACCCTCAGCTAGCCGAACTCACAATTTCGGCTAGCCGAACTATGTCGGTCAGGTTACGGTCAGGTGTCGGTTAGCCTGTCAACTGACCAAATTGCGCCTAGAAGTTTAGAAATTTCTGAACCGAATTTTCTGGAATTGAACTTCTTGAGTTCTAACAAGTCTATTACCAAATGAAATCAATAGAATTGAATACACTTGCCTTGTTTGGAGATTAATCTACAAGAACCTCCATGCTCAACTCAAATTTGAGATGAAAAACTCCTCTTGAAACCCTCTTTTACACCTAGAATCAATTCAATCCATAAATGGAACTCCAATGAGTTCTTTACACTAAAAACCATTCCAAATCACTAAGAAGAGTTGAAAAATTCTATAAACAATCTAAATCACTTACTTGTAGTCTCTCAAAGGAATTCTTAGACTTGTCCCAAGCTTCCAACTTCAAGGAAACAAGGGAAGGAGATAGAGAAGATGATGAAGATGAAGGATCCTTCAAAATCCCTCAGGAATCTCCACTCTTGATAGCAAATGGAAGAGAAAATGAAAAAGAACAAGAGAGAAAGAGAGAGAGCTATGCTAGGATTGAGAATGAACTCAAAGGAGTTCATCTCAATCTTATAATCCTATCTTTTTACATTCAACCCCCCCATAATTCCATTATTTATATATTGAGTCAAATGAAGGGTCATTTGATCCAATTCACGTCGAACGGAATTGCGATAGTTATGGAAGTTAACGTACTCCTCGAGATACACATGCGGGCATCAAGAGTTTCCATATTCGATGAAATACGCGGAAATTCGTATTTCTGAAAAAGTCCTCGTATCCCTCATTCCAATTTTAACAATCATTTCACTGCATGTAATCACCTTCATTACCTTTCCATTATGCTCAAATCAACCATTTGAGCCAATTCCAATTCAATTTGGCCATTAAGCCACACTAATTCTTTAAATCACATTCAATTAGCATTAATATCGATTAATTAGAGTTAATCTTAATTAACTCGGGACAGGGTGTTACAGGAGCCCACTTATTTTATAGAACAGCTCGATGGAATAAGCAATATGTTTCGAGTCGTTCGGATGGCTCTCTGACTAGGAACTCCTGCTTGGGCTTAGGATTCTAAAGCTCTCCAAGAACGTCCCGCTTGTAGTGGGAGAAGAAAAAAATATTTAGATCTAGACTGTGCAGACATTGAGACAATATCCTCGATCTGTGTGGAGCCCACTTATTTTATAAACAACTTCAAACGAATAAACAATATGTTATGAGTCTCCGGATAGCTTTCGAACTGGATACTCCCTTCAGGACTCAGGATTCTAAAAACCCTCCAAGAACGTGGGTCACGCCCCCCACACACCACCACCCCCCCCCCCCCCCGCCCCCCGATTTCAAAGAACCGAAATTATGCGTGAGATTATGGCTAATTTAACTTTTTAAACATTAAAACAATGCAATGTAGCCCCAATCATGTCCCACATAGATCAAAGACCGCTGTAAGGTATAAATAATTCATCAAATACATAAAACAATAGTGGAAGCTTCATGACTACATGTGGTATCTCAAGATGTATAATTAAAAGCAAATACTGTAATATTTTAACTAAAGTTCAAGTTTGAAACAATTTAACCAAAAATTTTATTTACAATAAAAGGCCACACAAAAATTCGGGCCTAATCAAAAGACGGAAAACCAAAAGATGAATCTAGCCAAGTATAAACAAGAAGGCTCTCGAGTACGGGGTCGATACAGCTAGACAACATCGTCCGTACAATAGTCTATCTAGGAGGTCATCAGGCCGATCCGCTTGAACTTCCTCGTCGTCTCCTCCTCGGGATAAAAGGGCTCGGTACCTATGCACCAAGAGTAACACCATCCGACACGACGGTTGTCACGCTCCAAGATCTGACCGTATTGATCCAACGTGAAGCCAGATGACACAGTCATCTTAGGCCACTCAATTGTTCAAATAGTGGGCCAATTTTTTTTTTTTCAACCAATAATCATGCGTAAACAACATTGCCCATTCATATATCAGGTAAGCCTAGATCATAACCGTAAATAACAATCCAACAGTTATTACACCAAATAAACCAAGTACAAAAATTAATTAAATACATCAATCCCAAAATAAACTAATCAAGTCTTCGACATAAATAAACTTAAAGTCTTAAATTTAAATATCTTCATTTTGATAATCCAGAATGGCATCATCATAGCCATACTGTGGCACAGGCTCATTCTCCTCTTCAACCTCAATCCCTGGGTCCTGTACATCCTCACTCTCTTGCACATCATCTGTGGTGATGGAATGTAATGAGCACAACTGTACTCCGCAAGATAACAATTACAAACCAAAACTTATATTATAAAAGGTATAAGATAATGTTGATGCACATATGATAAACAATAAATGACATGACATTACTATAATGACAATTTTTCTTTAAATGTCATATAATATAAGTCACTTCCCGATATGGAATTTAGGGTCCCAACACTACATTTGAACCATTCATTAGAACCCATGTGACAATACACTACACTTAGCACTATTCACTTGTCACTTAGCCATTTTAATACTTTCAGACCTACCCTTCCATATCTGTCAATCGCTCACTCAAAAATTATTACAAAATATCAATCCCTACACTAAGCAGGGTCTTTGTGTCACTAACCAGTCCAACGGTGCACCCATCTACGAAGTGTCTCAGAATTTAACCCCTCCAAGACAAAGGTCATTTTCGGAATACCCGCTATAGGTAACCGATCACTAATCACTACACTGTACTGGACCACCACACAGTAAGACGTCATCCCGTGGGGGTTATACAACGTAATGGGGCTGTGGAACTGGGGTCCCTACTTTTGTTTGTTTTCTAACATTTCATTTATTTTAATTAGTGTAGACCTAATTAGAATAAAGCATATTATATGCGTACTTATCCTCAAGCGTCCCTACCTCTTGACTTCCATATGCACTCTTATGGCTCATCCCTTTCAATCAATATTATTAATTAATATTTTATGGAGTGGGTGTTACAATCATTTATCATCAACACATGAGGGTATTATTATACATTTTTAAATGTTAAAAGAATGCAATACAAACTTTCCATAAATAGCACGTTATGTAAAACTTGCAATAAATGACAACATATAGAAATTTCCATAAGTAGAATGCTAGGCAACATACCATAATGTCCATAACACTATTACCATATCACCAATTACATATATACATTTTTAGAAAGTAATTGAAACTTGCCTTTCATGGAGCTTTACTAACCACTTGAGAAAAAAGGCATTAAAATGTGAATTATGCTGCAAAAATAAATTATAATTATTAAAAACTAATTATTTAAATCTTAGTTATTAACCATATTTTAGAATCAATTAAATCCAATTTCTTAACCAATTAATCATCTAAGTGAAGACTAACCCACCAAGGTCCACTAGGGAACCTAGTCTAGCCATTTGACATTCTAAACTCATTAATTATTAAATCTTATGATTTAAGGTGGGGTCCACATGATTTATAAAGTGTCCTAAGGTCCATAACAATACCTAACAGTACCATAAGAGTAATCAAGTATAATACATCAGTCACTAAACCACACCTAGACTTACCAACCAACTAGCCAATGACCGCCTAGTCTGGGTTTGATGGCTATGGCCCCTTTAAATGTTTATTCGGGGTTCTTAATCTCCACTAATAAAGGGATTTAACCTACTGACCAGCGACCTAATTAAAGTATATAACTACTGGTTATGGCCCCATTTAATTCATAAAAACTCATTTTAGCTACTACTACACATAGACCTAGCATAACCAACTAGACTAGTCAACTAGTCTAGTCAAAATGGCTTCTAACTTACCCAAGGGTGTGGCCACACTTCCTAATTCATTTAAACAACTATTAACAATTTAATTTGGTCCTTTAATTAAATTTAAGATATAAATATCAGAAAAGAATAACATTACAATCTGTCCATATGTGATCAATTGGTGTACTAGGGTTAGGTTTTGGGCTTAGCCCAACAAACAAAGACTCATTTAGATTTAAATCCACCATTCCAGCACCTTAAAAACATTAAAACAGAAACTTATGGTTACTAGAATTTAATCATATCTATACCAAAATTAATATTTAACCCGAGATCAACAAACGGTGCACCAAGGGATCATATAGAGTCAAATTGGTTAACCCAAAAGGGGTCCCAATGATCCAACACCTAAAATCATGATTAAAACAGAAACTAAAATTTTAACTAAGACCCTTGATTTCTAGTTATTTCAAAGATCCAAACTATTAAAAACTTTACATATATCAATGAGAACATCCCTAGAATTTTTTGGTCCGATCCAACCGTTGATTTGTCAAATCCAAGGGTTCAAAATAATATTTTTCCTTTATCATGAATATTTAGAATATCCAAAATCCCCTTTTTTTCTTCGTTTATTCCCATGATATGGATCTTTAAAATAAACTAGCTTACAATACAATGGCTAAAAGCATAAGTGTTTTTTCTTCTTCTTTTTTTTTTTTTTTTTTTTTACAATAGAAATAGAGTTTTTTTGAAAAAAAGATGAAATATGATAATTATTAAACCCTGTGATCAATAAAACCAATAAATCTAACTCTAATGATTTATTAAAAATAAAACAAAATAAATCCAATCTCCAAAAATCTAGTCCCCAAAATACATCTAAACCATCAATTCAGATTTCACCATTTTCCTATCCAAACATTGGTAATGATCCAAGCCTAAACAAGAATCGAGACCATGAACTTGGATCTCCTCTTCTTTTGGCCAATCTCATTAAAGAAAATGACATGGGTTGTTGATTTCTTTTTTTTATTATTAAGGATCACTGCTTCATCGTGGTGCTAAAAACACCATTAATGGCCATCAATAATTATGTAAGAGGAAAGGTATTAGAGAAGAAAATGGTGAAAGAAATTAAATAATAAAATATGTAAGAGAACGAAAAAAGAAAAAAACCTGCCTTAAAGAAGTCCACCTCCAAGCCAAGCTTCTTCCTTCTCTCTTCTTTCTCTCTTTCTTCCTTTTCCTTTCTTCCCTTAAGCCACACGTCCAACTTCCTCTCTCTCTCTCTCTCTCCCTCCCTCTCTCTTTAATTCTAAAACACACACACACGATGGAGGATATTCCTAACTAAAAAAAAATCTAACCACTCCCTCCCTTTATGGAACTAAATCTAATTACATCCCTTGGTTAGATGTGTAGACTATCATACCCATCCATTTAAATTCTCTAAAGATCCTAGCCCTATATTATTCTCCATAGATCCCCAATCATCTCCATTTGCAACTAATCAAGGGGCGTCCAATTTGGAGAGAAATCTCCATTCTCAATTATAGTTAGGTCAAACAAATTAGAGAAAATTTAGTGCCCTAATTCCTCAATTAGATTAATGATTAGCAATTAATTAATAGGGTTTTCAATTAAGTTTGAAATTTGAAATAAAATGGAAAGTAAAGAGGAGAGAAACAAAGTGCCACATCACCCTCCACTTGGCACAAGTCAAGGTGGGGCCCTAAACACACACCATCTACAAGAACTTTCCAAAACTAGCATTAATTGTTATTATTACTTTTTTTTTTAATGTGTGAGGGTCCTCTAATTAGATTTAAGCATTAATTATAACACTCTATAATCTAATTAAAATGACACTTTAATTAGCAACATAAGAATGAATAAAAATTGATGAAAATGCAGAAAATCAAGTGCATGGACAATTAAATAAAATGCGTGAAGTCATAATTATATCATAATAATAATTAAATTCCAAATAAAATAATTACCATGAAATAAATTGAAAAACACCCTACTCATAGGTCTCTAATGGGTCTAAGGTTGGGCCCAAAGGTGAATCTAGGTCAGTGTCATTACATCATTCCCCCCTTAGGAAATTTGGTCCTCCAAATTTAAGAACATAGCTCATTAAAAAAAGGTGGGGATATTGTTGCTTCATGTCCTCCTCGGACTCCCATGTCGCTTCCTCCACAAAATGGTTCCTCCAAAGGACCTTCACCAAATTAATTCTCTTCTTTCACAGCACCTTCTCCTGGCGGTTTAAGATCAGCACTGGTATCTCCTCATAGGTCAAATTTTTCTCAAGAGTTAGTTCCTCAAAGCTAAGCACGTGTGTCACGCCCCCAAACCAAAGCCTTAACAACCAAGTCCCTAATCCGGGGGCCAGGCACGGCAAGCCAGAAAATTTCGCCCGCACGCGCTAGTTATTTTCACACAGGATTCCACGGTAAGGATTCCCAAACAATCCATCACAACTCAGCAATCAATTTCACAACGAATAACGATGTGCGGAAGCATGTAGCAAAACATAATTAAATGGAACACGAGATAAATATACAAATCTTGCATAAAAAGGAGAAATATATACATAAGCAAAACCCAGAGTTATAGTTAAAGCTATAAGGATCACAAAAGTAAGTTTAAGTTATACAATTTTGTCAGGCCCCGACCCAGGTTTAGTATTTTAATGATTGTTTTAAGTCGTGATTAGTCTCTAAGCAGGATTAGAGGACGATTAGCTTAGGTTTTATCTAGATTAGAATTTTGAATAGCTTTGAGAAATTTGGAGAGCCGTTGAGTCTAGTTTGACCGGGCCCGGGGTGGCCTGTGTGACGCGTGTCCGAGTGAGAATATATCTTTGATTTCAAAAAATATTGAATTTGACTTTTTTTGGATTTTTTATATCGGTCCCAATAACTTTTATGTTCTCTTTATTTGAATCAATCCCAGAAATCGCGTTTTTCGAGGAAAAAGGGCAAAACGGACTTTTCACACCATATCTATGCATGATTTTCGATATTTGAAAACCATGAGGAAAATATACTTTTTTAAAACTAGATTTTTCGACGATCATTTTTCTCTCTTTCGTCAATCTCATCCGAGACCCACAATGATAGTTTTAAGCCTTTGAAGTTTTGGAGCTAATGGGGCCCACAAACCACTTAACCCAACTAAAACCCACGTTGTCTTCTTCTTCTTCATTTTTCCTGCTTTGGATTTTTCCAACTGAACCAAGAGAGAGACTTTTCTCCTCTCCTTCTTGCCTTTGCATGTCCCACCTAGTGCACTCAAGTTGAAAAACAAACCTCACCACTCTCTTCCTCATTTTCCAAGCTGTCCTTTGATATCGTTTTCAAGAGAGTCGAGCTGAAATCACCATCTTCTTCATGCTCCTCTTCTTCTTTGGACCATCTAGAGGTAAGCAACGGCTTCCTCCTTGCACCATTGGGTTTGTTTGGTCTCTTAGACCTTCTTTTCCACGCATGCAAGGAGTTTCTTGGGAACTCCTTTGTTTTCCAAATTTTGTGGAGTTTTGAGATGTTTTTTTATGGGGGTTTTTGTAGATTGGAGGAACTTGCTGTGGAGAGGTGTGAGATTGATTGTGTTTTCCCTATTAGCCGAGGCAAGTGAATTTTTTTTTTTTTTTTTTTTTTTTTTGCTTGCTTTAAAGGTAAGTATTGTATTAAAAAGGAAAGGAATACAAAGAGCTGAAAGCTCCTAAAAAAGAGAAACAGAGCTCTTGACCAAGACTAATGACAAACAAACTGGGCACCAGGCCAAGCCTAAAAACAGATATAGGCATGGAATCTCCATAAAGGCACAAAAAAACACCAGTAGGAGAGAACTGGGAAGAGCACTTGACCAGGAATAACTACAGACTAACTGGGCACCAGGCCAAGCCTAAAAACAGTTATAGGCATGAAGTCTTCATAAAGGCACAAAAAACACCATTAGGAGAGAATTATGAAGAAAGTTAGGATTGGGTGACAAGGGAAGACAAAGCTCTGACCTGTAGCAAAATTTACTATGCTCTTTAGAAGGTCCAGAAAATGAACTTTCGCTCTCTCCAGATTAGGCAATCTGCTATTGTGTTTAGAGTCGTTCCGGAGCTGCCAAGGGATGAAGATGGCATGGAAAAAGATAGTTGCTGCACATTTTCTTCCTAGGACGTCTGCTTTCTTGGCAACGGAGTTCCATATGGAAGAAGCTGAAATGGGGTAGAGAAGTCTAACTTCGTAGGGGCTAAGAAGCCAAGCCCAGAACTTCTGGGCTAAAGAACAGGAGAAGAACAAGTGCAAGTCTGATTCTTCTTCTATGAAGCAGTTGTGACACCTGGACGCCATGGACCAACCTTTGCTCTTGGCCCAGATTTCAGTTGGAGTTCTTCTGTGCATTAGACGCCAACTGTGGCAGGCTAGCCACGGATTGACTAAATTGTTCAAAATCAAACTGGACCAGGTTTTGATTGAGTCTGGGGTTCTCAGGAGATTCCAAGCTTCTTGCAGGGAGAACTTGCCAGATGAATTTTTCCAAAACAGGGAGTCTGGAACTGGGGGGAGGCCAAGAGGGATGAGGTTAGTAGCTTGGGAGAGAAACTCTTGCAAGGAACCCGACAACTGACTTGGAATGCGCCATTCAACCTCTGAAATTAAGTATGAGACTAAGTCGTTCTCTGAGAACTGAAATTGATTGAACTTAGAGGAGATTGGATCATTGTCAATCCAATTGTCATGCCAGAGGTTGATAGATTTCCCATTTCCTACAACCCATCTGCTGTTATTTTGAAGAAAAGAGGATAGAGATCTTATCTTTTTCCAAATGGTGGAACCATTTTTGGGGTTTCTTGGATGCCAAATTGAGTTGCCTTTGCAATATCTGGCACCGAACCAGTGCCCAAAGAAAGGAACCTGTAACCGCAGACCATCCAAGCTTAAGTGGGCAAGCTTCATTTAATTCCTTAAGCCTCCTCAAGCCGAGACCACCCTTCGACTTTGGAAGGCAAACCGTTTCCCATCTGACATAGTTGCTTTTAGATTTGATACGATCAACAGACCAGAGGAAATTACGCATCAATCTTTCTATAAGGAGGCAGGTTTTGGTTGGGAGAGGAATGACCATAGCAATGCGCAAAGGAATGAAGCTAAGGACATGCTTCACTAAAATGAGCCTACCTGCAAAGGAGAGGAATTTAGTCTTCCAACCAGCCAACCTTTTACTAATGGAATCAATAATTTTGGTAAAATAGGAGTGGCGAGCACATCCCTGGAAGAAGGGAACCCGAGGTTGATAGAAGGCAAAGCAGATGGGTGAATCTGAAGAAGCTCTGAGACCATCTGAGTTCTTCTAGCATCAGAGTTGCCAAAGAAGAGCTGACTTTTCTAAAGATTGATGACTTGACCAGAGGAGTCTTGGTAAGATTCGAGGACTACTGAAAGCCTTCTAAGATCTTTCTTTCTGGCTTTGAGGAAGAATAACATATCATCCGCGTAAAGGAGATGGCAGGGGGTGGAGGTGACAGGGTAGATGGGAGTAATAGCACCATCAATCCTTAGTTTTTCCACATGAAGGCCAAGGATCCCCTCCGCGAGAATAAAAAGGTAGGGAGACAAAGGACAGCCCTGAGCTGGCCACAGGCTGAGCTGAAGAAGCCACAAGGACTTTTATTGATAAGGACTGAGCCTCTGCTGCTACAAACAAGCTCTCTGATGAAGTCGATCCATTTTGGGGAGAAACTGAAAAGGTGGAGGGCTCTGAAGAGAAAGTTCCAACTCAATTTTCCAAAATCCTTGGAGAATTCCAATTTCATACAAACGAATCCTCCTCTAATCTTAGAATGGTGCTTCTGAAAGAGGTCTTGGGCCAGCGCAGCATGATGATGGATTGATCCGCCTTTAACGACGGCAGTTTGGTGGTTTAAGATTAGATGGGGGAGGATGCCAGACAGCCTGGTGGCTAGGATTTTAGATGTGATTTTGTAAGTGAAATTGAGGAGGCAAACGGGACGGAAGTCTGTGAAGGTGACTGGGATTGGGTTTTAGGAAGGAGAGTTAAGAAATATGCATTAGTAGCCCTGAGAAGTCTGCCAATAGTGAAAAAATGGGTTATGGCTTGAATGACATCATGACCCACTATGTGCCAACAATTAGTGAAGAACACATCCGAGAAGCCGTTTGGGCCTGGGGAACTATTTTTCTTCAACCCAAAAATTGCCTCTTGAATTTCAACAGGAGAGGGGATTGCCACAAGAGATTGATTTTGGTCAGCATTGATGGAAGGACCTTCTAGATCGAAGATAGCTTCATCTGGGATGGAACCAGGAATGGAAGGTTGCAGCAGCTGAGAGTAGTAAAGATAGGCCTAATTTCTGATGTCTTCTTCTTCCTCAAAGATAGTGCCATCCACTGTAATCTTGTTAATGCGGTTAAGAATGCTTCTTGACTTGGCCGTTTGGTGGAAGAATCTAGTGTTTCGATCTCCATCTTGAAGCCATATGAGCTTTGCTTTTTGCTTCCAGTGAGTAGACTCAGTGTTAAGCCAATTGTGCAGGGCTAACTTCGCTAAATTAAGATCAAGAAGGAGCTGAGCACTGGGATGAGAATCATAAGCCAATTGCACTTGAAGGACATCTTTCTCTACATCTTCAATGTTCCTTTTCAGCTGCCCAAAGGTTTCAAGATTCCAAACCTTGAGATTGCCTTTAAGGACTTTCATTTTTTGAGCTATAAATTGAGGGTTGCCACTAATAGGGATGGACCAGCTCTGCTCAACCAAAGATTTGAAAGAGTTGTGGGAAAGCCACATCTCTTCAAATTTGAAGGGTGTGTTCTTTGGGAGAGATCTGATTCTATGGGAGAGAAGGAGGGAGCTGTGATCAGAGGACATCCTGGGAAGGTGGGTGATCATAGGGTCCACAAATCTGTCAAGCCAAGGTGAATTGGTGAAGGCTCTATCCAATCTAGCTGCTAAATAGGCTTGCCCTTGCCAATTGTTGGCCCAGGTGAAACTGTTCCCTCTAAAACCTAAGTCTTTGAGGCCAGAAGAGAGGACCATGTCATTGAATTCCTTAACTGAGGGGGAGGAAGAGGGCCTAATGTTGTGTTTCTCTGAAGCTAAAAGGATGGAGTTGAAATCTCCAATCACACACCGGGGAAGGGAAGTATTAGAAAAATTGGAAAGATGATCCCAGAGATCCCTTCTTATTCTGTAGTCAGTTGAGCCGTAGACTCCTGTGACCAAGCCAAGAGAGGAGGAATGAAGGTCTGCAAATTCAATAGTAATGTGTTGGTTGGAATGATCTAGAAGGGAGAAGGAGAAATTTTGATTTGGATTGAAAAGGCACCAAAGGGAATTGGTTTGGTTTGAGAAGGAGGAAGTGAAGCCAAGAGAATGAAAATTAATGGTTATGGAGGAGTTTAAAATGGTTTTAGGCTCTGCAAGGAAAATGAGGTCAGGCTTGTGAGAGGTAATAAGGTGATGCAGCATCATCTGGGTAGGAGTTTTCGCAATACCCCTGCAATTCCAAAAGAAGATTTTAATCATTAGATAATTTTGGGGGAAGGAGGGCCACTGTTACTCCTACTTTTTAGACCTAGGGATAAATTGCCAACTTTTTTGGGTTCTCTTTTACCTTTGACTCTGAGTGGGGATAGATCTACCACCAAAGAAGCTAAAGGTGGGAGTAGCTCTATAGCCTTAGGGTCCGAAGTTGGAGGGGTTGGGGTAGTTAGCTTAGAGGCCTGAGGGTCCATGATATCAGGTGTAGTGTTGAGCTGGGTGGCTAATAATTTTTTGGAATTGGAGATAGAAGAGAATGGATCTACTAAAGTGTAGTTTTCCAGAATGGAGAATGGGTTAGAACAATCCAAAGTTTGAAATGGAATTTTCCCTAGGATGTCATAACCAATATCTGTTGGAAGAGACAAAACTTGGTTTTCTATATTAGGATCTGTAGATGGATTGGGCTTTGGGCCAAGAGAAAGGGGTTCATTAGCTGGAGGAGGTAGGCTGGGATGGAGACTGGCCTTTGCAGGAGCTGAGTCCTCTGAAAGAGTGGGGGGATTGGTTTTCTAAGCCACCTGAGACATGATTCGATTTTGGGGGTTCCTTGTCTAAGTTCTCATCTGGAGAGGGACCAAGAAGCTGATTAGTTTGAGGGGACTTCAGCAGAGGAGGCTTGGTGGAGAAGGGACATTTAGCTATGAGATGACCTGCAGAAAGGCAATCAGAACAAGGGATATTTTCGTAGAGAATTTCCACTTCTGCTGTATCCTGTCCTTCCAATTCCACTGATATGGAGTTAGGACCTGGCTTTGACACATCTAAATTCACCAGAACTCTGGCAAAAGACAGCATCCTTTAGGCAGCAGTGGTTTCATCTAGACGTAGCGATTTGCCTATCGAGCCTGCTATGGAGAGGAGGATATCACTGCTCCAGCAATGGTAAGGAATCCCATTCATGAGAATCCAGACATGAGATACCGTCGGCCAAGAGTTTTCATCTTGCCTAAGAGACCAAGGTCGGAGGAGGAGATTTCTTTTTCCCATAATAAGAGGGCATTGGATGACCAGAACTTCTCTATCCTCCATTGTATTGAATCTGAAGAGGAAATGCCCTAGCTCTGTGAGTGAGATAAGGCAAGGCCTGGACAAACGCCAAGTGCCGTGGACCCACTGCTCTAAAGCTTCCAGAGAGGGCCTTCTGCCCACAAATTTTCCAATGGTAGAAAAGGAGAAGAAGTCCTTATTGGTTTTGATCATTTGTTGGGGGATTTTCATAGTTAATTTACCATCCTTCCATTCAGGGGGTGGAAGAGCTGGGGGAGGAGAAATGGCGACAATGGAGAAGAAGCTAGCATAAGATTTCTGTGGGGGCCGATTTTGAGGAGCCGAGAGTTTCCTTGGGACTGGAGCTGGAAGGTGGGTGAGTATACTTTCTAGGTGGTTATGCAGAACTTGCAGCTGTGAAGGATCCCAAACCATAGAAGAGGTAGAATTTTTACCTTAAGGCTCTACAGCAGAAGATCTCTAAAGTGCAAGCTGAGGAGAAGAAGAAAGAAGAAATAGAAGCTCGAAAGTAGTTGCAGATGTTCCTGACGGTTCTGACAATTTGGGGGTACAGCAATTGAGCTCTGTTTTGGATAAGGGAAAGAAGGGGGTTTAGATCCTGTGGTCTGTTGTATTGATGTGAGCAAGGGTAGAGAGGGACTTGTAGGGTTCCAGTTTGGGTAGAAAGGGGAGGAAACTCTGTGGTGAATGGAATTGAGGCTGGTGGGGGAGGTGGAGGAGTGGGAGAGAGGTCTTCGACATGAGAGGATGGGGGTAGAGCAGCGCAAGGTGATTGTGGGGAAGATTCAGGAGGATCAGGGGGGACCTCCATCGAGCCTAAGAGCATTCACAAGTGAGAATGAAGACAAAGTTGTAAAAACATAAAATCTGAATTCTAAAACAGAGGAATGAAGGCAAGTGAATAAATTGATTTGGAATGCATGCAACTAAGTTTGGTGCTTTTTTTTCAAAAGATGGATGTGAAAATGAAATACCATTTGATTTATTATCTTTGCTATGGATGGCTGATTTCATAAGGTTTTGTGTACACAATAGTGTGCAATTTTCTGTAGGGTTTTATGTCTATGTTAGTTTGGAATAATTATGGTCATGGATGGTTTTATAAGAATGTAAATCTGATTTGTTGGAATAATTGGGATCTCAACTATGCATGAATGAGGAGAAAAGAAGGAGATGAAAACAAGAAGAGAGCAGAGGTTTCTTCACTAAATGGACTCAACCAGTGGGTTGTCCTTGAGTGGACATGGCCACTGGTGTCGCGACTCCGGATCAGGATCCGGGTCCGCAACACGGAGTTGATGTGTGGTTACAACAATAACCATATGAATATACTCATTTAATTTCCCACAAAGTTCCGCGATGAGGATTATCACACATACATACAAGTTATTCACTTTCAAGATTGCGGAAGCGTGTGGCAAATCGAATCAGTAACTCATTCCATAATACAAGACTGATAAACACATATAAATGACATAACGTCAGAGTGAGCAATAATCTCGTTGGCATTCCCAAAATATCAAGTTAAATGTTTATACAAAAGATCAGTTAAATTAACATTCCCCAAAAATAATGGCCAACAAAGGCCAGTACAACCAAAAGAGTTAATCAAATATCATTCTATAAACTCCCAAAATGTTACGCAACTCCTAACTCGACCCAATGTCTGAACGACATTGTCAGCTTGCCATTCTACTAAGCACTACTGTTCATCGACCGCCTCCTCTGGCTCTTCCTCAAAGGCAATAACGAATCTATGGAATTCCAGCATTTTACAGACATGTGTTCAATGATAAGTCACTAAAACACAAACCTCTCTGCTAATGAATTAGGAACTCCAGTTCTTACGAGGGAAGGCCAAGAAGAATTCTCCATATTTATAGTATAAATCCATTAGTGAGGGCCACCTATGAAATCTAAACTGCTGCAAATCAATGTTGGTCTGCTCGCAAGTGAATGTTTTTCCGAGTTCATGGTTGTGGATTTTTTCACTATGGGTGTAGGAATACTGGCCTATTAGAAGAACAGTTGTAATCATCAGGTTATATATGCCGACCCACATGGGAGTTGGTGGAGCGGCAGAAGGCTTGGGCTTGCTCTCTATGCTTTTTATTCAAAACCCACTTCCAATTTACCAAGATTACATTTGTATGGGTTTAGTGGGTGCCGCCCTGGGATTAGTTCTGTTGGGTGAAAGACCCATGGGATACCTACATTACAAAGATAAAGGATTATGTATGCTGAATTTTCCTTCATGACTTACTACAAAATTCAGGTGCTTCAGGTCCAAGGCAATTTTCTAATCTATCCAAGGCTCTATTAAAAGATAACTTACGGAGAAGGGACGTGCAAAGCACGGATTTTACTTCTATTTATAGACATATGAATTAAATAATAAAACATAAATTAAATAACATTAACAATACAAATACTTTTTAAAAACTTTGACTTTTTAACTGTAATTTTTTTTCCCTTGTGGATAACTGAAAGCAAAACTAACCTAAACTCGGGATTTATTTATTTATTATTTTTTTCTTTTTCTGCCAAGTGGGCTAGGACCCAAGTGAGAGACCGTATACACACGGGAAGACTTGCCACTCAAGTAGGAAAGGAGACCACATGGGCGGGAAGAAAGCCAACACAAGTGGGAAAAGGAGCCCGCACACGCGGGAAGAGTAGCGTACTTAAGGTTTGAGCTCTGGGCAGCCAAGTGAGAACTGCTACTTCTTACTACTCAAGTAAGGAGCCGCTCTCAACTCGAGCTTTAGTTAGAGGGCAAAACTATACATTGGGACCCACCTAGTGAAAATCCATACTTATCAAAATGAACAACCTCCTATTTAGTGGTCCGTCGCCAAGTTTTACTCTAATAGAAGTTAATCCAACTTTAATATTAAGCATATGATTAATAATGTATGCCCAATCTTATAATGATATCAATTTTGATTGGAGTAAAATTTGAGGAAATCACACTAACAGAGGCCACTCATTTGCCAATAATAATAAATAGAGGCCGCCCATTCTGAGTGGCTTAGATTTTCTAATAATTAAGTAGACAAATATTGCATTAATCATATATTCAATCTTTTGGTCGGACCAACTCCTATTGGAGTAAAATTTAAAGATATTGTACCAAAGAAAAGGGCATTCATATTGAGCAGTTCACATTTACAATGTGTGTGCCCAATTGTGGAGGTCCACTCCCCTCACTAGTGGGAAGCATGTGTGAGATATTCAAAGGATCAAGACTCCTAGACTTTGCATTATCATATCATTTTCATTTTCAAAGTACACCTATCATGACTTGGTAAAGGGTTTCTTTTGTTATCCCCTCAATTATCGTTGCCTGTTGCAGAAATTGTGGCCTGATATCTAACAAAACAACTAAGCAGTCAATGGTATTTTATTAATTAATTGTGAGTAGATTGGTTAAAATGTGATCAGTTCGATATGGGTTCTATTTGGATTGAAGCAAAATACGTACAGCTGCGAGTGCTAGAAAAATCATAAAAGAATTATTTTGAGCGGTTTGAATTTTGTATAGCGAGCCCTATTGTTTTTGTGTTTAAAATGCATCCACAAAGTTTTGAAAATTTATGTCATAAGAAAATATTGGGATATTTTCAAATTTAAGGTGTTTTTATTCATGTATTATTTGAAAAAGCTGCAAAAATCAATTAGTTTATCAATGATTAATAATAAGTCAATAATTTAAAATTTTGTCAATTCACCACGGCTTATCCCACGTTTTGATAAATAAAAAAAAAAACACCAACCATCCATCTTTCAGAGAAGCCTTGGTTAATAACATTTCTTGCATCAACATGTCACTCGCCGCTTGCGTTATCCGGGTAATATGTGTGGCATGTATATATTCCCCCAAAGAATAGTCCTTGCTCATTAGAATTGGCTAATCCCCAGGCCGAAGGCCAAAAGATCCTAAGGCGAGATTGGCGAGGGATGCCCTAGGCCATAAAAAAAAGTGATGAATTACCCCATACTAAGTTTTCATGGACTTTTCTGCTGTAGTTCGAAGAAAAAAAAAGGAGACTAGGTTGCTATTGGCAAAAAATTAAAATTGTAGTAGATGGATCCTATGCTTTGTCAATGGCAGCCATAGGTCTCAATTGAGGAAATGAAGATAGATATTAAGAGACGTATATTGTGGTTCATGGCTCAAGTTTTATCTTTTTATTTTTTTAATCTTAAGTCGACTCTAATACATTTATATATAGATAAGTTAATAGACTATTATATAAAGCCACGACAAATAGATTTGGGCCGACTCTATTAAGTTAATAGATTCATTGCAACACATCAGAGGGAGAATTGGACCGACTCTAGTCTATGACGTGTATTATTAAAACGAACCAATAGATTTGGGCCCCACTAGTGACCTAATTGTCAAGGTCACCAACGCATGAAACTGAAGAAAGTCATCTTTCTTTCTTTTTATTTATTTTTCTTTTTTGTTTTGGGTTGTTGTGTGTGTGTGTGTTTTTTGTAAAAGGAAACAGGAGAAAGTCGTGGGACATTTGGGTTTTGTTCTAGAGAGTCGTTTCATGGGCCTTGCAAATTCAACGATTGAATGCCCATTCAAATAAGTTTTCTTCTTCTTTTTTTTTTTGAAGTTCGAATGCTTGAGAAAGCTCCATTTATGGAGAAAACTGCTTCTAGAATCCTTGAAAGAAGTGAGCCGATTTGAAAATATGTCTCAAAGCATTTTTCTCCTAACGTGTGTTTGTGCAATAAGAGAATTTTGCGTTCATTTCACAAGAGAGAAATTTTGCATTGCTCCTTATTGTGATCTAGGTCATAACAGAAGATCAAGCACACACAAGATGACAAAAGATTTACGTGATTCGGCTTTTGGCCTATGTTCACGGAAGAAGACGGGAGAGTTTTCACTATGCAATCAGAAGATGTTAAATTATAAAAGTTATCAGCCCCAAAGCCCTAGTACACTCATAACAAGCCTACTTCTAATCACAGTAGAACAAGAATGGTACATGGGCCCGTTCAACAGAGACTATTAACCTATGCACCCAATACTGTTGCTTCTATTGAGCCACATAAGTCAACACTCCTCACTACATAAAAAATCAAAATCCTCTCTATTGAGGAAAATTATTTTTTTCCCTTTCCACTAGGAAAATGTGTCACACTAAATGACTAGAAAATGGGCTACATTGTAAATCATCACAATTTTCATCTCTATCACATACTCATTTCGTCACACAAGCACATCTGAAATGTTTACATGTATGAAAGTTTCTTCAAAATGAACATGCAAGGATGCATTTTTTTGCTACATTGAGAAATAAACAAGAGAATTTTACCCGAAAAAGCACCTTAGAGGTCCACTAACCAAAAAAGGTACCTATAGTTTTGATTCAACAGAACCAGTATTCCCGCCAATATATTCTTTTTTTTTTTTTTTTTTTTGCCTTTTTTCAACAAGCAACGACATCGTCGCTTAATATCAAGAGTTAGTGTCGGCGTCGTCACTAATTTGTCAAATCTGCCTCTTCTTCGACCTTTATCATCTTCGATTGCTAGTTTTACGTACCAAAATGAACTAGAACAGAACTCTCCCTCAACATTGAATATTCCTTGTGGATTTTGTTAATCTCCATTAACGATGTAGGCATAGCACAGTTTGACATTCTTTCATGCATTATCTACCATAGAGCCTGAGTTTCATATTTACTTTTCGAGAAAAGTTCATTAGGGTTTTGATATATAGTTTATTCATTTCATTATCTTTGTTGTATAGTTATTTTTAGGTAGCTAAATTATCAAGGTAAGGACCTTTTGAGGAAGGAGGAAAGGAAACAACTAGAGAAAGGGGGAAAACGATGGGAGGAAGAAGGGGAAAAATGGGGGAAATAGGGTTTTTGGCCATTTGTATGGGTTTAAATGCGACAACGTCATCACACGTTTAAATCTTTAATAAAAAAACGGAAGTGGTCACAGGGAACCACTTCCGTGCCATATTGACTAGTGGCGTGTTTTTCGGTTAGTAACTATCTAGGGTCATTTTTTGGGTAGTTTTCTCAAGGGAAATTTTCAAATATGGCCTTAAGTTTTTGCCTTATTTCAAAAAATGACATAAGTTTTGAAACTTCTCAAATTAGTCCCTAAGTTTTCTAGTAGATTTTCAATTAAGGACATACGGCCATTTAAAGATATTTTCTAGTGACTTTTTCCCTCAATATTTTGAAAGTACCCAAATTACCATTCATTTAAAACCATGACATGGTTTCGGCAGTCACTACATGCAGCCAATCGCCGTGGGAATACTAGGTGTCCTTGATAGCCATCATGAGGACACCGGCAACAAAAATGAGGAGAATATAGAGGAAGTGAAGGAGAGTTTTATTACAATGAAAGGTAATTTAGGTATTTTAAAAAAAAGGGGAAAAAAGCTGCCGAAAAATAACTTTAAATAGATGGATGTCCTTAATTGAAAATTTCCTGAAAAACTTAGAGGATAACTTGAAAAGTTTTGAAATGTGTGTCCTTTTTTAAAATAAGGCTGAAACATAAGGATTTTTTTGAAATTCTCCCTTTTCTCAATAAACAAATACAAACTACCAACTATGGTTACATTTGAAAAGCACATTGTAATAAACTAATAATGTTAAAGGGCAAAAACCTCGAAATATTTCTTGAAAGTAATGTGAGATGCCCAAGAAGAAAAGTATATGTCATTTTTCCTAACATAATCTAGCTAAGCACAGCCAATTGGTAGTACTTATCACCAGAATTGTCCTAGTAATGTCACTGCACAACAAATTTGAGCACCCACGACCCCAATTTGTTTCAAATTCCTTAAATAATTTTGCATATGCCCCAATCTATTTTTTTTTTTTCCTATAGACACTGCCGCCACAAGAAGATTTTCCTCTGTCTACCCTTTGAAATATACTTAAATAGGAAAGGATACATATGCAAAAAGGTCAAGACAGGTAGTTAATTACACAGAAATTAGCGGCTCATTTGTTTGCTCAGTTCTGAATCCCTAGGGCTTCATAATAAAGTCAGGCCAAAAGAAAAGTGCATAAAAGATGTGAAAAGTGAGAAATATAAGGTGGATTTGGGACCCTCGTACTTCCAGGATGTGATCTACTAAGATGATGGCTTGATATTCATTTCCTACCAAAGGGGAGACTATTTTATGGTTAGTTATGGATATTAAGTGCTGTCAGAGGGCTAAGCCCGGGCTGAGCAAAGGTTTTCCCTTACCTTCCTGATGAGAGCCTAAAATGTACCATTTAGGCTCCTCAATTTAGACTTTGATATACATTCCAATGAGTTTAATTAGTCTAATTATGTTATTTTTTATGTTTACAAATGTCCTACAAGCATTGGGAAGAAATTGATGCAAAGCAGGAGGAATTTGGAAAAATGCCGAAAATCCAGACTACCCGGAGGTTCTGACTCCGGGGGTCCGGACGCCTGTTCCGGGCGTCCGGACGCTCAGAGACAAAACTGGGGCCCAGACACTGTTGTCTGGCGTCCGGACGCCCAGTTCCTGGCATCCGGATGCCCGGACCGGATGAGGTCCCCCTCCAGCGCGCTTTTGATGAGATTTTTCGACCCAAAACCTATAAATATGGCTCTAAACTCGTTTTAGAAGACATTCACATTTGGGGAGAAGATCGGGAGCAAGGTTTTGGAGCTTTGGGAAGAGCGTCAATGGGGATTTCGTCAAAGATTCTTTGCTAATCGTCGTCCATGACTAACTAAACTTTTATCTTAGGGTTGCGATGAAGCCCTAATCTTGTATTTGTGGTGATGTATAGGCTTTAGGGCTTTCTGTAAACGCTTTTGGTTGTATGACATGTTGGATTTGGTTCTTACAATGCAATATCTATTTTCTTTAGTATTTTAATCTTGTAGATTTGAATGCTAGTCATATAACGGTGTTTGAATGAATGTGGTGTTAGACCTCAGATAATCTATGCTTTAGAGATAGGTTATGCCCTGATCTACACCCACATCCTTTAATTGTTGACTCTGTTTAGGTTTGTAACCAGAACGAGTCCGTTTAGCGTTGAGAGAGAACCCCCAGGTCTATACTTGTCATGGCGCAAGGTTAGAGTGGATTCATACCCTAAGATCTTTTCTCCGATTGAATCGAAACTTTTCTTATTTCTTAATTTGTTAGTTTAGCAATCAATACCCTTGTCTTCTGTTTGGTTAATTTAGGAATCAAACCACTACTTCGTCTTCAAATAGGATTAGTTTAGGAATTATACTTTGTTTTCTATTAGGATTAGTTTAGGAATTAAGGAACCAACACAACTTCGCCTTTTTGTCCCAGTGGATACAATACCCGGTTAACATCGGGATAATTTATATTTGCAAACCCTGTTCTAGGACGAGTCACTTACCCTTACATATGTGGGTTGGGCCAGGCCAGGCTAAAGCCCCCAACAGGCGTACACTAGTTAGCCTATTACCCGACCCTCAACGGCTATGGTAGGATCAAGGTCGAAAGGAAAGAAAATAAAAAAAAAAACCAAAAAACTTAACACGATGCTAACCAATGCAATTTGTTATTGATAAGTTTAGCATGTCATAAAATCATGGAGCATTAGGAACTTAAGACCGAGAGCCTCATAAGAGTTATGCAAACAAATATTAGAATATAAAAATGTCTTCGATTAGCACAAGGTACAAAGATGATGAAAGATCTCATTTATGATAACATAATAACAAAAACATCCAACTATTTGCTCTCTAGCAATCACAAACAATTCAATGCCCACATGACCTATCGAGACTTCCACATAAGAAGGTTTGCAATAGTATCGATTCCCTTTTCTATCAAATGGGCGTGTTTGTTTGCATGAAATTGGAAGAAATCAGCCCAATAATTTTGACCATCCATATCAACTTGACTCTTTGAAATCGTTGTCAAAACATGTTCCTTTCCATCTCTATCAATTTTCTTTTAACTCCTGTACGTTTCTCTCTCTTTCTCTCTCCCCCAATCCCCGTTACTATCCTCTCAAAGCATAACCCTAAGGGGTTGGTCGAGTGGTCAGGACCATGGTTCCTCTCTCTTACAGAGCTAGAGGTCTAGGTATCGACCCTCGGTTCCCCCTTATTCAGGAATCGAAGGTTGAGTCCACTAGCGCTACCACCTTGGTTCCCCCTTATTCAGGAATCGAAGGTATCAGCCACCTGTTTCTCTGAAACACTAAAGAGAAATGGTTAGTTCTTCCTCTCAATGTAACCATTTATTTAATACCTTAAAGATCAGCTATTATTTCCATTGAAAGCATTTACAAACACTAAAGAAATATGGTTAGTTCTTCCTCTTAATGTAACCATTTATTTAATACCTTAAGGATCAGTTATTATTTCTGTTGAAAGCATTTACAAACACTAAAGAAAAATGGTATAGACTAGGGCTTTTCTTTCTATTCTCGGTCTATATGTTTCCAATTATTTCCATTTCATTGATTGTTGGAGAGTTCTTATGTATTTGTTTCCAAGGTTACTCTTGTCGTGGCTGCCGTCCTACCGTAGGGTTGGGTTTACTTGCCAACCAGATAACAAGAAATCGGCCAGTTCGTGGGACTCATCCCTGTCGCGGCTACCATTCTACCATGAGGTTGGGTTGCATTTCATGTTATTACATCATGTCACATGGACACATCTATTATGCTCAGTTTGCTAGTATTGCTTAGCTTGTGCTTGATTCTGTTATTTTGTCTACTCGAGCATGACTTGCCTAGTTTTACTATTATTGATTCACATGATCACCTGTCTTCTTATTTGTTATTAATGCTAACATGATATGCTCTTTTTATTGAGTGTCTTGCAAGATCGACGTGTCTGACCCATTACACTTGGTACCATAGGTTATGTTTCTCCAACCCGGTCCCCAGAGATGACACGGCGATGGCTACGGAGCCGTTATACACGAGTGGGTATGTGCAAAGGATGTCCCGTAGACATCGTATTTGCGCAAGAGCTATCGTCACATCTTAATTGGCAGTAGTATGTTGGGTTTATTTTATATCCTGTAATGGCCTTTGTTTGCCTATGTCTTTTGGGAATGTAATTAACTCACCTTTTGTTTATAAATTTGTATATTGGGAATGTATGTCATGTTCCCTGTCTTGCTCTTTACTTTATGGTTCGTGATTTCTCCAATCTGATAAATTATGAAAGGATAGTGAGCATGTGTGAAGAGATGGGATGCGATACAGAATCCGAGGGCGACGAACTTCGGATCACAAGGCTATGTAAGCTTCCGTGAGATGTTCATGTTGTGATGGGGTACTCTCCTTCTCACACACGCGGATCGTGGGGGTGGAAATATGATTGTTGTAGTAACCCCTAGCTCATGGCCCTAAGTCTAGTTTGCGATTTGGGGTCGTGGCATGGCTCACTTATGGTTGGGGTTCTCCAACATTGGTTCTGGTTCCTTCTCTAACATTGGTTCAACATTGTTCAAAATTGGCTCATTCTTTCATAATCCTTCAGTTTGTTCCTTCTTAGGTTCTTTAGGAAGTTTTAACCTTATCATTAACCTATTTGCCTGACCTAAGAGTAGTTATGTATTTAACTTGCTCCGGGTCTTTTCCTTTTGCATCATGAATGACTTGACTCTCGAGATTGGCTTCTGGTTGACTAGGGAAGGTTCCCTTGTCCCTGTCACTCAAAGAATTGGTTAATTGGTCCATTTGATTTTCCAATTTTGCCAAAGACTGTGTCTAAGCATTCAGAATTTGAGTAGTACTTTGTTGTAATTGGGCTGTGGTCTGGGACAAGAGTTTCATGGCCTCCTCAAGAGAGTCTACTTTCTGGCTTAATGGACTTGGATTGAAATTTTGCATGGCCTGCTTTTGAAAACCCGGTATTGACCTGAGATTGAATGGGTTGGGATTGAATGGTCTGTGATGGGCCACCCTGAGTTGGACCCTCAGTTCAAGAAAAGCTTAGTTTATCTCTTCAACTTGGATTGTATGTGTTTGAATACGGCTCATAGCTCTAACGATTATAAAAAACGAGTGTTTTGATAGTGTATTAACTTCCACAACTATTGCTTCCTGACCCAAAGTTGTTGGGTCGGTGCCTTCACTCACGGCCTGACTGTATTTTAGTGACTCCAAAGTGTTTGGAGTGGGCTTTTGGGCTTTCTGTTGGTTCAACTCAAGGCCTCTAATATTCTCACAAATATGGCCATCTTGGCCTCTTGCTCAAGTTTTTGGTTCAAGTTTGAACATGCCCCCCTTTTCCGAGATGGTGCATTTAATGGGCTCTCTCTTGATGGGGACCCATTGAATGGTATCTTCAACTTTCTCTTTCAAAAAGGTCCATGACTCATCTGCCGTTTTATGTGTAAACTGGCCACCACTCAAGGATTACACCATTTGTTTGGTAGGGTAACCCATACCCTCAAAAAGAATTTGGAGCAAACGGATTTTGCAAATCCATGGTGGGGGCGTTAGATCAAGAGATCCTTGAATCGTTCCAAGTAGTTGTAAAGTCTCTCCCTTTCTAATTAATAAAACACATTGATGGCCTGTTTTATCAAGGCAGTTTTCTATTTGGAGTAGAATTTTTTATAGAATTTTTTATAAAATTCCTCGACTAACTTGGCCTATGTGGCTATGAATCTTGCCTATAAGGCATAAAACCATGCCTTGGCCTTCTCTTTTAGGGAAAAAGGAAATAACCTAAGTCTTAGGGCCTCTGTAGTCATTTAATTGATTCTCATAGTCCCACAAACATCTTCGAATTCCCTAACATGATGGTATGAGTTTTCTTGGTCTAATGCATGAAAGACTCAAAGCATCTGGATCATGTCAGATTTGATCTCAAAGGTAGCATTGGTATGGGGTAATATGATATAGGACGGTTGAGTAGTCCTGGTAGGGCATTTGCAGTCCCTCAAAGTCATGGGCGAGTCTGCCAGTTCAACCATCTTGAAAACTTCTTCAAAGATTTGAGAATTTCCTATAAAAGTAAAAGGTAGTTCGGGCTCTATCCTGTTTAGCCTCTTGTTCTTACATTCCCACAATACTTTTCTCTCGGGTTGGTTTTTCTTTGCTTGCATGCACTGGGTTCAACCCTTGGAAAATGTGAAACTAATCTATATGTAGGGTCCTAATGATCTAATATGATGTACAGGCAGTCAAGCATAAAAAATGAGCACAAGAAATGGTCCTGGGGTTAACCTAAACTTGAAGTCAAATCCTAACTGGTGAAGAGAACACATAGGCCTCCAACCCAGTCTTATGAAACCTTAGTCGACCAGATCAACCCCTAGATAAGGGTAGGATTACTTAATAAACATGTTTGAATAACCATTTTCTCGAACAGTCTAGGTCTCTCCGCACTCTGAATAAGGCTTTTCTTCGAACATCAACTTTGGTCAAAGAGTGTAATTGGTGCAACCGTCAATGGTCTTCGTCCTATAGAGCTTGAATCCTATGGCCTTATTCCTACTTGATTTTAATTAATGGTTAGGTGCTAGTGAGAGATGATTAAGCCTAGGTGGGCAAGGATCTGGTGATGAAGTCCAATCCTTATTTCGTTGGGGTAGATTGCCCTCAACTAAGTGTGGATCCAATTTTGAATCGTTTGCCAAGCAAGCAGTCATAATTTTGTAAAAAATAAATCAAACAACCCCACTTGCAGATAAACATTTATGGGTTAAAGATAGTAGATCTTACAGTGGTCCACGCAATCTTATCTTGTTTTTGAATTTTTGCCAGCAATTTAAAATTTT
Organism: Persea americana; assembly: GCA_029852735.1. NCBI lineage: Eukaryota > Viridiplantae > Streptophyta > Magnoliopsida > Laurales > Lauraceae > Persea > Persea americana. Next base: position 10,677,394 of record CM056820.1, on the reverse strand, counting down.
TAATTTCTAAGAGCATCTTCTTTGCTTAAAGCAAATCCAATAGCTTCCAGATCATTCAAGCAACCTATCCAAAGAAAGTTTCAAAATGAGCAAATCCTATCACCTAAGATAATAAGAAGAATCAGTCTATCTAACCTAATCTATAAAAAAAATTCAAAAGATGACAAAGTTAATCGAAACTCTATCACAAGAAAACTTAAAGTTAGTAATCAAATCCTATCTAATCTTAACAAAGCAATCTTTAAAATTTTAATCTAATCTATCCAAGAGATAAAGTCAAAATTCAAAAGTTAGCAAATTTAATCAAACTATCTAATCTAACTTTGAAAATTTGAGATTCTATCTAAACAATCATACTCAATCCTATCAAGTTAGTAAAGATTTAAAATCTAGCAAATCTAAGAAAAAAATATCTAAACAACTTAGACGGTGGCATGTAAAGGACTATCCCACAGAGAATATAATATGTAGTATATCAGAAACTTAAATTAAATAAAAATCACAGAAAATATCAATGATAAAGATAGATAGGAACACCCATAAACCATTAAGTGAAATAATCAATCACCTCATGCAATTAATGTACTTTTATGTCTCAAAATAACTCAGGTAAGAAACAACTCAATGTTTTTTATCCAGAGGATTTGTTTATAAAAAAAAAATCAGTTTTAATTAAAATCAAAGTCATAGATCTCCTTCACCTCATAAAAGACTGAAAATTCCTAAGCATCACCTATCAAGTTAAGTATAGACTATCAAAAGAAACTAATTCCTAAGCATAGTCTATCAAAACAAGCATAAGAGATTAAAGTTCAAATCAGTAAAAATCCAAAACAGATGTTTGCCTTAGGCATGAAGACAGATCTATTATTCTAATAAGCCATTCATTAAAAGAGACATAAAAGAAATAGAACAACCACATGAATTAAAATGAAAATACACTTAACTTCATCTTTGTGCTCTAATCCAAAATTCTAGCCAGCCATTGAAAATAACTTCCAGAGTATCTTTATTACGATCATGAAGTCTTTACAATATTTCTCTCAGAAGTTCTCTCTTCTATGCCTAAGTGTCTGAAACAAGGCTTAAAAAATACCTTAAAAAATGAGAAAATATAGAATATGGGAGAAGAGAAGTGGAGAAGAGAGGCATAGAGAGATGGTACATCCTTTCCTTATGGAAAGAAATTTTTCCCCCCGAGCCTCCCATCATGGCCTCCTTTAAAGTTTCTAGCTACACTTGGTTCATTGTATCTAGACACCTTTTGCAGCTTGGGATTAGGGTATCTCTAAAGATAAGGGGGAGATCTTATTCTTCTTAGCTTTTATCTCCCACTAGAATTTTCTTCTTTGAATTATCCAAGAGACAATTCAAACTATTTCAAATCTACAGCTAATGTGGACCCTGCCATGTGGGACATCTCTTCTGCTTGAATGGTGGGCCCCACAAGAGGTCTTTCACTTCAATTTGTACTCTTGGACTTGTGCAAGATGAGTGCACCCCCCTCTAGTTGACCTTCACATGTGTGTGTTGGGTCCACTTGGTGAATTCTTCAATTTACTTTTTCCTTAGCTTTAATTTAGTAATGAGGGGCCCAAGATGACTATGTGTGCTTTAAAGTGGGTTCCGTAATAGAGTCCTGAAGAAACTAGGACTCTTCAAAATCCTCTTTAGGGTTATGCAAGTCCTACAATTCTCGTTTCATACGCAAACACGCTCAACCAGTGAAGTATCGATACATAAAAGGATGAATTTTAAGTAAAAAAAAATGGTGTATTTATCCTACTTAACTCTATAATTCTACCTTAAATAATACCTAAATATGCAAATTTATGGACTTAACAACTGGCCCCACCTTGGGAGGGGACCAGGGAATATGAAGATTTGCCTAGCCCCCTCCTCGCGCCCCTCTCCCTCCCTACCCGTCCCCCCAACTATGTTTTCTTCGAGATTCGAACCATTTTCCTTCTTTTGGAATGCTGGGTTTGTCTTCCTCTTCACCTGATAAAACCATTTTCCTCGATTCTTCATTTTTTAGTGACATTTTCTCGGTTTTCTACGGTATCTTTTACCCACCTTTTGGGGAATATATTCTTCTTTTCTTGTCTTTAGAGAATTTTGCTTATCGATAGGGAGGATAAAGTTTATGTGTAAGTGTGATGGGGGTAGGTTAATCAAAAGTAAGCCTCGTTGGACATGATTTTCTCAAAATCCCATATCGAGGTTAGGTTCCTCTTCCAACTATGGAGAACAGAACTCTTTAGATATGTATATCAAAGAACATAATAGACACCATTTTTTTCGTCAATCGTATTTGGGGATTTTGTTGATAGACAAGAAGAGGAAGGAGAAGAAGAGGATTTGATCGCATGGCCTGGTTTAGAGTCTCATTCGACCAAGAGAGACACAAGGTGTTGTTTCGAGCGAGGAAGAGGTCGACCGAGCGATCAAACAAAGCCTCTATTCCAGGTTTTGAGTGGCTTTCCCCTTTTGAGTAGAAGAGATGAGTAAGAGATGGAAAACGGGCAAAAGCAGTAATTTTTTCGGCGCTAGAAAGAGACGACCAGGAAAGAGGGAAAGCGGGCGGTTTTGCCCTTTTAGGCCTTTAAATATGATATGCCTACACCGTTTGTTGTGCCTCACGATCTGACGGGGGAGAGTCGACTTTGCACGGTGCTCATATGAACAGTTCTCACTCGATTAAATCTGGTACTTAAAAATACATCATTAACGGTTAAGAGTTTTGATAATTAAAGTTGGTACATAAATTCTAATTTGTGGAATTAAGTCATTTTTAAGCCTTGCCTTCTCTTTCAATTTTAAGATCTAGGATTGTATTTAGCTTCTATTTTCAATTTATGTGATAATTTTTGGTGTTGCAACGTCTTTACTTGATTTGGATCTATGTTTATAAAAAAAAATCTGTGTAGATCTAAAACATTACGGGTATGCTAGATTTTTTCTCTTTTGTTTAGATCTTAAGAATGCATGTTAATACTAGATCCGTGGTTCTATTTAAATCATATATATATATATATATATATATTTCATTTTAGTTTGCTGAAAAAACTGGTAGGGTATTGGCTGCAAAACTTTGCAACAAATAGGGAAGAAGAAGAGATGCCCAGCCGCCTGGGCTGGGTTAGGCTGGGCTGGGCAGACTGCGCCCGCCCTGGGTCGAGATGGGCCAGGTCAGGTCAATCTTGCTGAGCCCCTGCCTGACAGCCCGCCCAGGAGTTGTCCAGGCCGGGTCAGTTCGTCTGTCAACCCAACTGGTCCCCACTGGGTAAATTAGGCCATCAGGATGGGTGGGTTTCTATTCAGATCAGGTTGGGTCTAACCTGTTTGGGCCCATTTCAATTTTTAGGATAAGTTTTAAACCGTGCTTACTGGTGTAATCAATTAGATCAGACTATATCCTGACTTAATTAAAGACGAAAGAAAGCCCTGGACCTTGAACTTGGTACAACATAGGATATACTAAAGTTCTAAATGATCATCTACTGTTGACAATCCAGAAGCAATCTAGACCATCCGAAACTTGCATCGAACTTGGGTCAACTTCAATTAGATGTTGGGATTGGAAAATGACCCGAACTACTCAAGATCATGTGATTTTGATTAATTAACAAATGAAAGAGAAACATTAATTACAATCATAAACAAATGATGTTGTACAATCCGCACCATTTAGAACGCTTATCTAATGAGAAATAAGCAGGAATATGATTGATACAAGTTTTTGATCGGACAAGTTAGCCTATTTACAACCGTCGAGACCTTGTTTTGATGAATCCGGGCCCACCCAATGTCGGGTCTTTGATCCACCTTCACTATTAGAACAATATTATATTACTTTAAAACACATTGTTAATGATTAAGAGTTTTGATAACGAAAGTTAGTAAATTCAGATGTGTGGAATTGAGTTATTTTTAATCTTTATTTTGATCATACCAGACTTATTTGTGCTCGGATCTTAGATCCGTTTTCACCATTAGATCCAATAAATTAGACAAACTGTAAAGAATGTGATTTCACTTAAATGGCAAAGTTAGAGGATGTGTTTATAAGACTTTAGATGATCGAGTGAATTAGGAATTTTGTCTCATTTATATGTAAAATTTAACACGTTAATGTGAGTTAAGGCTTTCGTAGATTGTGATATATGCGATGGTTAAGCAAATTGTAAATTGGTCATTAAAAGCATGATGTTCATGGGCTTGATCGTGGGATGCCACATGTTTTGTGGAGCCACCAAATTCTCTCTGCTTGGCTTGATCGTTGGATGGCACGTGTCCTATGAAGCCAAATAATTATAATAAGGGACTCTTGATCTTGGGACGCCGCGTATTTTGTGAAGCCAAATAACAATAATAGAGGCTTGTTCGTGGGATGCCACATGTTTTATGGAGCCCCCAAAAGCTATGGCTTAATCGTGGGACGCCGCGTATTTTGTGAACCCTAGTATGTATTAAGTAATGTGAATGAAATTAGGATATTATTGTGTTCTCCTTAACTATAATTATTTTTGTTCCGATGTCATGATTTGTTTTATACTTTGATTTATGGATTATCGCACTTACTTTATTTTGATTAATAAGATTATATCATAGAGTATTTGTAATATAATTTTTCGTAACAACTTGTTTATTTAAAAATTTTCATGACTTCATATTATTGATTGAATAATTTTATGTGAACTAAATTGCTCTCTAAACTTCAAAGTTGGACGAGATGACTAAGTCTCCATTTATTGAGCTGGTTTTTGCTCACCCCTTTATTAACACTCTTCAAATGGTTCGTCATGAGTGCATTAAGCTTGGGAATAATTGAAGAGAGAGGATTCCTTGGAGATGTCATAAAATTTTCTTCTCTTTCGTTTGTAGGATGAGATTTTCTTTTGATGTAATAAGGAGTTATACTCCATGGTGATGAATCTTCCATTAATACATGTTGGACCTATTATGATGTCAGGAATTTTTATTTTTTTTTATGTTATTAAGTATATTCTCTATTATTTCTTTTGATGCTTGGCCTTGTGATTCTCATAAATACTCTTATTCACATGTGTAAGACTCTCATGACTCAAAATGAGAAGACATTTGAGTTTGGGGCTCATGACACTCCACCCCTAACCATTATGTCAAACAGAAGTTTGATGAATCATTTATTGGAGGTGACCAATTAACGGGAATTGGAAGGTCATCCGTGATCATAATGCAAAATTACTACTTACATCCTCCACATCATCTTGTGTATGATCGCCCCTAGTAATTGAGCTATCGGCTATCATGGACTTCTGCTTTCCATACACTAAATTTGCATAACATAATTATTGAAGGGGATTCCTTTACTATTATCCGTTCTCTGCAATCCAACCTTACCCTCCCATGGTCTTTTATGCCTTCATGGAAAAACCCTCAATCTTCTTTGTTACTACTTTACTTGGCAAGTCTCGTGCACTCGAAGTTGTGATTATATAGAAGACCATTTGGCAAAGCTTAAAGCACTGATTCATGCGTCTGTTTAGAGATTCACTGCGTATTCATATTAATCATGCGTACCTGTAGGATAGGAATACAATGAATAGAGAAAGAGGGCCTCAAGCTCATAAGGTTTCTAGCTTTTGTAAGTAGGCCCTTAAGATTTTAGTATTTGCGAATAGGATCCTTTTTCATTTTAATGCCTTCCATGTCCCCAAAATCAATATTCCTAACAAGAATGGGCAAACACCGTGAGGTTTGTGTTTGATTCTTATGTAAATGAAAGATTTTTCCTTACATCCATTAAATAAAAATGAGTATATTATATTTATAAAAATACCATTATTTTATCTCAAGTTCCAATGGTTTCTCTTATTAACTCTCTTATGCACATGAAGCATAATCATGTATTTTGAAACTTTCAGCAATCTAGCAGTGGGTCACTATGGGTTAGATAAATCATAACCGATTATAAGTACATGTGTTGATTATCATTATGATCGATTTGGATTTAATAAAATGAGTCATGTATTGATAAATATGGATTTTTGTACGGTTATCCTCACCCACTAAGTGCAATTGCTAATGTTACATGCTAAAGGAAAAAAAAAAAAAAAAACAAACCTAAGCTTTTGAAATTATGCATGTGAGGATAAAAGATATGTGCAAAAGTGTTATTTCACTCTAAAAATCTACAATGGTCGAAACGCTACCAATTTTGGGAATATGGAAGGTATTACTATGAACATGCAGGGGCCTAATTGGAAATACTAAAACCTCATGGGCCTATTTACAAACTATAGAAACCTTAGGGGGTATATACAAAAAACTCTTTATTCAATAAAACATAAATGGGAACTAATGATTCCTACCATCTAGCATGTCGTATCCGAGTAGCGGAGACATGGGGTTTTGGATCAAGTCTCCCCACTTAGACCTTCACCTCCTGGTTTGGTATAATTAAACTTGAAAGTTAGAGGTAAATGATAAGATGTTTATTCAAGAAGAACCGGTTACGGAACCCATCTTACAATTTTCTTACTTTATTGGGACTCAAGAAGATTTTGTGAGGTTCCTTAGTGGGGCCTCCTTGTGAAGATCTAAAATGCTTAAAGTAAATCTAGCTACTCTTTTCTTATAAGCCATTGCAAAATTTTAATCCAATAAAAGGTGGCCCACCATCAAACTGAGATCAAAAAGATTCACAAGATTATCTTGATACTTTAGATGTCATAGTTTTTTTATAAGTGATCAATCTAATAGCAAGCCAAAACTCTATTTGAATGAGATTTTGCAAGGATCTTGGCTATTTTGAGATATCCTAAATTTTTCGTAAGTGACCCTATTAAGAACCCACATACATAAATTTCTCATGAGTCGAATCTTTAAACGATCTTAGACTATTTGTGAATAAGGTATATTGTTTACACTTCAAAGTTCCACCTTGAAATTGATAGCCTTCTTTGGGCCTTGAGTTTCTAGGTTGACAAATTAACATTTTTATTTATTGCAATTATTGTTATTTTATTTTTTATCTTAAGAAAATTTTATGTTTTTTTAAAAGGGGGATTTTACCAAAAAAATAACTTTATGTGGCCATTACACCAACCAGAGAACTTTAGCCAAACTCACACTAAACAGGGAGCCTTTTTTTTTTTTTTTTTTGTGGTCGTATCAACCATCATTTTTTGTGTTGAGGGTCGAGGCGACCCTCGCTATAACAAGTGAGGGTCGTCGTCGACCCTGAGCATGCATAAACTCCTCATCGTCTTCATTCTTCCTCTCTTCCCCAAACATAATCCAATATTGGAGAAAAAATGCCTAAGCACTTAGAGAATCTCTTGCTAGAAGTAGGTGAGCCTCGTGAATAGGTATTCAAAACTTTTGACCCGCTTGATATAGGGATTAAATATCCATAAGGCCAAGAACCGAAGTCCAAGATCTAAAACCCTAACCTCATGTATTAAGGTTAAACATCCATCGAGAAGATAGATCAAGAAACAACAAGCATAACTAAATCTACTAATTCAAATAGTTGATAGATCTATACATTTGGAGCTTAATTGTGCTCTTATCAAGAACTTGATTTCTACGAAAAGTCTTTTGGCAAATTTTGATCTCCCTTGCCTTTGTGTTCTTCCACGCTATGACCCTCTTAGAGAACTTCTAAAGGAGAATGGTGAGATCTCCAAGTAGAAGAAAACCCTAATTTGTGTGTAGAGATCTCTAACCCTCACCTCTTATTTATAATTTACGGCTCACCTCCTCTTAGACCAAGATTAGAAGTCTCACTTTCATTCTTAGTAAGTATCCGACTCCTCATTTCCTTAAGAGTTCTAATGAGATTAGTAACCTTCTCCTATTAGGACTAGCATGGGGACCACTAGGGATTCCTTAGAATCTGGCTCCAATTAGGAATCTGGACCCCACATCTCATGTAAACTCCGGACCTACAGTTAATTGCAAATAACACCACTAATTAAATGCAATTGCACTCCAGTCTTAAGAATAATTACAAGAAGACCCTAAACTTCCCACGTACTACAAGTAGGACCTTCCATCAATTATATCCATAGATCTATTGGAATAAATCTGTTCAACCAAATTGGATCCATCTCTTATTATCTTTATGACCCAGTTAATCATAGTAAGCATCAGTACCATCCAATTAACTCTTAATTAAGATGGGTGGGCACTCACTAGTGATAAAATCCATTAATTGGCACAAGGGGGTATTTATAAGGATAGATGTCATCTTGAGAATTATATGTTTCCGCAGTCCTACTACCATGTACCCAAGACATTGGGGTGTTGACCTACAATTGGCCTCACTCATTGATGACTCAAAGTAAATGCATCGCAGAAACATGAATCCATTAATCTCTTAGGATTAAGAGCTTATTGCTTGGGAATTATGAAAGCAATCATTTAATCAAAGACAGATTTGTACAATGTGCTACTCTTGGTCCTTCAGTGCATCCAACGTACCAGCACAATAATCCAGAATCTAATCCAGAATCTTACACTCTGATATTTGAAACGTATCACACTATCTCATAGTAATCACAGTGCTGCAAGCTTATTGGATGAGATGCTCAATGTCATCACTGGTTGTGAATCATTTAAGTATAAGATTTGTGATCTATGTCACATGTATGTGGATCTCATCCAAACACATGGATCACATATAATATACTTGTGGACTCAGGCTCATCTCATGAACTATCACGTCATTTTGTAGTGGTCATGTGCAAACAAAGAATAAAATTTCATTCATCTCATGAATAAAGCATGAAAATATAAATTAATAAATGAAATAAATCAATATGTCCGTATAATCCACTGGATTGAGGTCATACAATTTAACATACCTGTCCACAAAAGTGGATCGATTCACCCCAATGGTTCCCACAATAGAGGAGGGCCACTGAAATTTGCCTATTTTTAGTTTGAGTTGGCTGATGAGGAACCATTGGTGCACCATGTTCAGGGCCTTGGTATGTACTGTAGTTGAATGGAGGGGAAATTATTAAAAAAGGCAAGAGTTTCTTAACTTCTAGATGAGCCACATAACTACTAAGGCCATTGCACAAAAGGCATTGTTGGTGCAGCAAAACCAAGTTCTCATGTGGTTATTGGGCTGAGGCAAAAGTGTTGGCCAAGAAGAGATTATTTTTGTGGTGATGTGCTTTTGTGTTCAATTATATTTTAGGTGGAATGGGTAGGTTCCAAATTCCACGGCTCACTTGGACATGGAGAACTGGATAGGAAAGCACTGGGATCATCACTTTCCAACCAGGTGGGTTGGATTTTGTTGGAGAAATGTAAAGACTACTAGAACATAGGCATACACGTATATGGGTGCAATCGGTCTTGAGCCCAAATCCAGCCTACTAAAAATCAACAGAACAGGCTAGTTTTTGTTGGAGTCCTAACCTGTTGTCTGGGTCTAGTTTTGTTTGGGCTCAAATCTATACGTAAGATCCAAATGAAGCTAGCTGGATCTTAATTACTCGATTAGAAAAGCCATCCAATTGAGTAATTGGGCAAGCCCAAGTAGTCGTCGAATTTGGTTAAGACCAGTACACTCATCCAACTTGGAGGTCAGCAGTGAAATTGAGCTTTTAGACTTCTCCATCATTAGATTGGGTTTAGGAAAGAGAGGAAGAGGGAAGAAAACGAAGAGTTTATGCTTGCTTAGGGTCGACGGCGACCCTCACTTGTTATAGCGAGGGTCGCCGTCGACCTTCAACATATAAAATGAAAGTCAATAGCGACCACAAAAAAAAAAAAAGAAATGGTAAAAAAAGTTGGTTTTTCTGTACGGATTCCTTGTTTGGTGTGAGTTTTGCTAAAGTTCCATCTTTAGTGCAATGGCCACGTAAAGTTTTTTTTTTGGTAAAATCTTCTTTTTTAAAATTTGGAATTGTTTTATAGGGATTCTGACCACTAGGTCAATATTTTTATTTTTTTTTGTGTATTTTACTACTAAAATTCGTAATTTTGTTTAAATTTATTTTATTTTAGTTGAAGACTTTCGCTTGCAACCCAGCACTATGTGCTCCATTCGCTACAGTTGTCATGGCGGAACCTGTGAAACCCAAGGGGAGAGCTCCACTTTTGAAGGCGGTGTAGATGAGTGCTCCTATGGAGCGCACAACAGAGGTGAAAGATTTTACCTCGCCCCACAACAAAGAATTTCTAGTTCTGCCCCTAAGTTAAGGGACTCATGGGACTCATGTTTTTGCACTGTAATGTAAATAATAGTAGTGATGACCAATTCCGTCGGCTTCTATTTCACTTGCAGGAGGATCAATTAACATTCAACTCTATTAGACCAAGTAACTATTTTAAACACCCTGTCTAATGGACCAAACAAGTCACAAGTGCTGTACTGCCAAAGAAATATGAATAAACACTATTACAGGTCCAAAACCTGGCCCAGAAATGGGCTGAAGTACCAGAAGGAAATATTGGCTTAAATGTAGCCTAAATTCAGCTAAAAACATTCCAAAACAATGACTGTAAGGTGGTTTCAGATTCAACCCAAACAGTCTCTAAATGAGTTTTTATAATGAGGCTGAAAAGTAGCCAAAAAACAGTGACCCTAAATGGGTTAAGAATTAGCACAGATTGGGCCTCTATATATGACTGCCAAACTGTCACATGTGGGTTAGAAATGGGTCCAAACAATGTTGGAGCCCATTGCTTAAATTATTCATTGCTGAAAAACCATTTAATAAATTAATCCCTTGAGAGTGTATAAAAGTCATGATCATTTGTGGGTCCTCCCTCACATGTACCCAGATTGACTGCCCTTCATGTAGCCTGAAGTAGGCTGGATAATTGCCAAAATTCAGCAAAAAAGGAAAATAGGGGCTATAAATGAAGCACAACAATCAGCCCTATCATTAAAGCAACAATTGTCTGATTAAGGTATAAAAAAAAACAAAGAGAAATTGTGGGATAAGAAAGTTACCTGAAATTTTTTCGTACAAGGCAAAGTTGTATATATTGTAAACAAACAACATGCACAGCGAAAAGGGAGCCTGTTTTTGCCTGTTGTGAGAAAATAAGCTCAGAACAGCAGAAGAAAAGAACAAAAGAACAGAGAGAATGGCCACAACGCCCCTGCGACAAAAGAGAAAGGTACCTACAGAAGCCTATTATACCTTCTACTTCGCTAATTGAGTTATTCAATCAAATCACACCAACTGAACTCCCACCAAGTAATTTCTCATACAAACATCAAGTGAGAGAGGAATCATACTGCATATTTAGTCTCTCTCAGTTGGATGCACTTGGAGAAACAACTCAAAGATGAGCTTTATCCCCTTAATCAGCCATGCAATTTTTAAAAAACTTGAATGCTTGGTACGTTTTGGGTGGATCAATACCTTCGTTAGAGCTCAAAACCCATTAAAAGTCCAAAACTTTTGGCCCAATTGAGTCGAGTGGAAGTGGACCCACTTGGTGATGAAATTCATCAAGCCTCAACTGGATATTAGACCCATTTAGTGATCAAAGCTTGATCAGATCATCGCCCGCAAATCCTAATTTCCTTTAGGCACCAATAAGACCCAATCATGGTTAGGCGTCATCTGAAATTCAAATAACCAAACTGGTTTTATCCCACCTAAACTTATTTGGCAATGTATTCACCATGACACCATTTGAATTCCAAGGTCCAATTATGGTAAGACGTTCAAGCCCATTTAATGAGAGGACCAGTCAAGCCACATATTCAACATTAGCCCGTCAAGGCCCAATTAAGCGTTTTTTTAATTAAACCCAATATCGATGCTAAATTTATCATCTTTGTCAACTCTCGAGTCTAACTAGCAAAATGCTCCATGCTTAGCATGGGCATTAGAAGTCATACAAGAAATATCATTTAATTTTATGACATATATAACATTTTTAATTTTGATTTCATATGTTTATATTTTATAAAACCTAAAATAGACGTATTTCTCACACATAAAAAATTTATAGGCTTTCGTAAAAATCACACACTTGAAAATTTAAATAAATAATAAATATAGAAAATTAAAATTTTTAATAGAAACATGAAATATGAAATATTGAGATGGAAAAAAATATAAGAAATTTAATATATGAGTTTTTCCAATTAGAGGTAAGTTTGGTAGTGAGTTGGTTGGGTTCAGGGAAGGTATAGAGGTTTTTAGACTTTGACCCGAGTTGGGTTCAGGACCGGCTTAGATCTTGGTTTGTTTGACTTGCCCTCCAATTAATAGCATTATTGCCACTTACCTTTATTTTAAACCCATATCATGACAACAAAGAAAGGAGAAAAAAAAGTGATGACGGGGACAAAGCTTCCAAGGGGACCAAACAACGAGAAGATTTGTATGCCGTTAAAAAGGGAAGTGTCATTGGAAAGAGGGAGAGGTGGGGAGTGAGTAATAAATGATATTTTATTGAATTAAATTAGATTAAATAATATTAAAAGAGAATTCAAAATTGTGGTGGATGGCCAAATCAATTGGAGCTGATTTCAATAAGAAATCATCACGGCAGCTTTTTCAATAGCAAAGGGGAGGAGCGATGTCACTTACAAATCAATTTCGTTTTATTTTTCTTTTTTACATTAATTTTATAAATTCCATTCAGTTATGCATTCTGATTTGTGGATACAACACACCTCCAATCGTGAAAAACTCATCTATCATTGATTACTTCTTGAAAAAAAAGATGTAGAAGAAAACCTCTGATTATCAGAATACATAAGATTTCTTATTCTGATAAGCAGAGGTTTTCTTCTTCTTCTTTTTTTTTTTTTTCAAGATGTAATCAATGATCGATGACTTTTTCATGATTGGGAGTGTGATGTACCCACAAATCAATACAACATAGAACGGGGCGGGAGTGGATTTGTGTCCAATGAATATTCATGTATCTCTTTATTTATGCATAAATTTGCTGTGAACATATGAGGCCATGATGAGAATTGGGGTTTTAGAAATACCAGAATAAGTAAAAAAAAAAAAAGGTTAAAAGGGGAATCTGTAAAGCAATAATCTAGATGTCATAAAAGTGGCAGCCCCAAAGGTATCCAGACCATATAAGGCTTTAACCTAGAGAAACCATGAATTAAAAGAGGAGAACTCCATAGTGGGGCATACCAATCAAAGTCCGAATCATTTAAAGTAAACAGCCTTAAGGTAAATGGTGTTTCCATAAATTTTACAGCAATTTGAGCTTTTCTTGCCATTGGATTAACCATTTGAAGAAAAACATGATAGCGAATAGCTGAATATGCATGTGTTTCATCATCTACATGTCTAATAAAAATAAGTATTTGTGCATAAATCCATAAATATGAAAGTTTCCGAATCCTACAGTTTGGATCTAAAAACCTTCTCCACGCTAGAACAAATCCTCAAAATCTTACAATTGTCATATGTGAAATTTTCAAGTCCTCAGGGATTCCTCATCAATATTTCCTAAGAATTTGAATTTTTCACATTTAACAAATTGTAAATCTTCGAGGATGTGTTAGTGGAGACGATTTCTACATCTGACCTTCTCCCATAGGATTTGAAAATCTTCTTACGGATTTATGCACCGTTGAGGAGTGGGCTCCATCCGATGGGGAGTATTAAAAAGTATTTATATTGCCTCTTCTAACGCCTCAAGGTTTTGATAGGAATGGTTAGGTAAAGAAATTTAAGATGGTATCCAAGCACGTCCTATCTTCCGCAATAATCACTGTCATTATCCTTGAATAAATCAATCCTCTTATCCATCCAATCATTCAAACCTTATAATCTCGCCATTTTCGTCTAACTGCACGATCAAAAGCTTTTGGAATAAATCACAACAGATCTGATCTAGTGGGCCACTGGGACTAATAGACTAAAAGGAGGAGTGGGTTGCGATAGTAATGGATCCATAGATAAGCAATGACCTCCAAGAAGACATGAAGATTGTTTCTATTTGGAAAATTAAGTGATTTATTTTTTCAGAGATCAAAGGGTTTTATTTTTCATCTACACAATCACATATACTAGTTAAAACTCTGTGATTGAGGGCGAACGTTAGAGATTATCTAGTAGTGGTTAAAAGACTTATTAGAGATTACTCTATGAGCTGTTGGAGTATTTGTTAAAGGATGTTATGAGTTGTTAGTAACATAGATTATCATTATCCTTAGGATAAGGTTAGTTCATATTTCTTTCATATATGTAGATCCTTGGGACAGCTATCAGAAAAATCCCCTTAAATAAGGTAACTACAGCTGATGACCCTAAACTTTTATAATGACAGCTAAGAACTTCTAGCCCAAATCATTTATTTTTTTTCTTGTTTTGCCCTTTCTTTGTTGATGTCAACATAACCATATTCCCTATTCATGTTATAAAAAAAAAAATCATATTCCCTATTGCTAAGAATCAGTTTTTTCACCCAAATCAAAAGAAACTAAATTGCCATAGTATGTCATGACTCGTGAGTAGTATTTGTTGATATCAACGAAACATTTGTCAACATCAACATAAACTTTTTTTTACGTTGACAAAAACGTCTAGTTAGCACAATCAAGTGATCCTTGTATAGGTTAAACATTTATACATAGAATTTGTTGACATCGACTGAAGATTTGTTTACATCAACATAAACTTTTGTCGATGTTGACAAAAGCGCTCAGTTAGCATAATCAAGTGACCCTTGTGCATAGCGCAGGTTAAACATTAATACATAGAATTTGTTGATGCCGACAGAAAAAATTTATTGACATCAACATAAAATAACCTTAACCTTGGATTAGGGTTATATTGACATCAACAAAGAAAGGGCAAAACAGAAAGGAAAGGAAAGAAAAAAAAAAAAAAAGATGATTTGGGCTGGAGGCCCTTGGTTGTCATTATAAAAGTTTAGGGTCCTCAACTGTAGTTACCCTATTTAAGGGGATTTTTCCGGTAGATGTCCCTAGATCCTTTCATGAATAAAATTCACAATGGTTTTATGGAAAAAAGTGATTTATTTTAAGTTTCTTTATAGTATCAGAGCCAATTGGCCATGAATTCAAATCCAAGGAGGAACGACTCAGAACGAAAAATACATGCCAACAAAAGTACGCTGACCGAGTTCCACCTGAAAGGGAGTGTTAATGAGTGGGCTCTATCTGAGGGTGAGTATTGAAAAGTATTTATACTGCCTCTACTAACGCCTCAATTTTTTGGTAAGAATGATTAGCTAAGGAAATTTAAAATGCACAAATAGCTATTTTTCTTAAATATATGCATTGATTGTACCGATATCAATTTAAAATCCTTGGCTATACAAATTCTTAGTGAAGAATTATCAAATCTACGATAGTAAGAAAATAAAGTTGTCCAGAGATATCTGGCATATTATTATTAGGGACATTTGGGGTCAGAGGAGTTGTGGGTAGGATTGGGTGTCATCGAAGGGTGCTTCTAGGGGTCTAAGTTATATTTAGATTGAAGGGTGGTGGTAGTAAAATCTAGTGATGTGAAGGATGATTTCATTTGGTCAACTACAAATGTGTATGGCCCAAATAAAGGTTCAACTAGAAGAGGCGTCACTAATTCCAAATCATAATGGTCAGTGCCTTGGTGGGTGTGGGTTTGGGGGGGTGTGGTGCGGGGGTGGTTTGTCCATGAAAAATGATGGAAGGCATATCTTTTGGATCATGGTAGGATTTTCAAGTTTCACTAATGATAATGAGTACATAGACTTACCATTAGTGGAGAGAAAATACACTGAGTCCAGCAGGCAACAAAGAGCGGGAATGAAAAGAATTAATAGGTCTCTTATATTCAAGGATTGGGATGAACAGTTTTTAGGAGTTGTTTAGTATGCTCTTCCACAGCAGCTTTCAAATCATTGTATGGCCGAACTTTGTTTTTCGAAGATTGATTGGCGGCCTAGCTAACCTTTTACCTTTTAGAGTTGATAACATGTTTGGTAATAGGTGAGAAATCCATAGATCCTGGTGATTCTTCACTACCACTGGAACAAGAATTTCTCACTGAGGATTTGTATAGTTGAGAATTTCACTTGATATTAGTGTGTATCGATACATATAGTTAATAAAAGTGGGGCTCGGTGTGCAAATCCATATAACTGAGAATTTCCAAATCTTATGGGGGGAGGTCAGATTTGAAAATCTTAACAAATGAAGATTTCCATTCATCCAAATCATCATGAATTTACAATTGCCAAACATTGGTTTTTCATAACTTTAGGGAAAGCGAAAATCTTTTTCTCTGAAGATTTGGTTTCCAAACATGACCTTAAGGTTTTAAAAGGCAAATCAAAGTTTGGAAGAAGGAAATGATGGGCAGGTTTGATTGCTCTTGTGATGCTCTTTCCAAGGAAATAGAGGATTGAGACTGAGGAAGAGAAGGAGTTGAATCTGAAAGAATTACCTGGTCCCAGATGGGCGTCGGAACCAAACTCGCCGAGAACCTTATGCGTTCCGGTGTGGGATAGACTTGCGATGTAATGCCCCAATTCCGAATACCGAGATTACCGTCAAGGTACCCGAAATTGGCACGCTACTTCCTGGAAAACCCGAGAGCATCTAAGGTCGTAGGTCCGCAGTGAGGTCAAATTTTAAACTTTTTGAATAGTATATCATATATGGTTGAATTGCGGAAGCAAATGTAACAATAACGGACGCCTAAGGCATCATATCAAACGAATCAAATGAGACACGCTGGGGTCCATCCTAAATCTCAAGGTATGAATAAAAGTCTGTACATATCAGTCTGCCTCCCTACTCATAACATAACCACTCAAAATCCCTAAAGAAAGTACTCTCACACCCCATGTGCAGGCACTCCATCGTCCAGCTTGACCTTTGGGTCAACTAGTCCCCACTCATAGGCTCCAACTATGGGCGCCTCAATGAGCGCGTTGCTCTCGTAGTCTGTGTCAATACCTAAGCACCAAAAATGGGTCAGATCCAAGGATTTGGTAAGACACGGTATACAAGTAACATAGGATGTATGCATAAAAAAAGTATAAACGATCATATAATCGATGAGAATAGCAATGGTATATAATCTAGGCAATGGTGCACGATAGAGCAGTTAGAGTCAGGATAATTTAAGTTATCTAATCTAACAAACATCAACATGGCACATTCACAAAAGCTGAACACCGCGAGATATTATGTCGAGGCCGTCCCATACTGAACACAGTCGTGGCGGGCAAAAGTAACCAGTGGTGGGGAATGACGAGGCCCGCAAGTAACACTCATCAATCTCATCACTTGCCACTTAGAAGACCGGACCCGGTACACCGTCCATCAAAACATAACTCATCATGATAGCTCACTCAACACTCATAATAGCTCATACCAGTGATGATCAATCCAAAGGTTGAGCTTAAGACAACTGAGTGAATGCTTATGCCGACTCAAGGAAACAAATATAGGTCAGTGTCTATCTAGGCTTACCTTGCGCGAGCAAGGTCCTAACAATATCCCTAAGAAGTCTAAGTACAAGATCAATCCATGGAACACAGTCCACGTCCAAGTCCAACAATGGATCCATACTAAGGCCCACCAGAACCATAGCCTTAGTCTAAAACAATCCAAGTACGATAACAAGTTCAGTCCCAATAATAATCAGTATAATCTCATCCACAAGGAGTTGCAAACCCAATGTAACCAACCTCTTCATCCTAGGGTATCACTCATCCCAACTTAGGCTATATGATGGCTCGCCTAGACACGGACACGGGTCATTAATCACCCCGTCACATCACCGGGTCGCATCTAAGTAGTTCTAGGTTACGATCATTCATTTTTCGTTTAATTAACAAGTATCAACAATAATAAGGATATCAGAGTGAAAGCATTGCATTAAGTGAAATAAACCTCCAAGTAAGAGAATCAACAGGAAATATCGAAAGTCCATCCTAGGTAATGGCCCACTTTCAGGTCTAGGTTCGTATCAGTAAATTCGATTCCTAAATGAAGTGTTAGATGATGCCAATGATACTGTGTTTGGTGCTCCCAAAGTTACGGGCATCGTCGACAACGTTTAAGGATCGAATTGACGTCAAATCCAAGCCCTAGACCCTACTTGGTAGTCCCCATGAGTCAAGGTTGAGCCACACCATTAACTTATGCCTGGCACATAAATGGAAGTCTATTTGGATGGTCAATGGGCCCCACAACTGATTACAACCTCAGAATTGAAAACTAGAAAATCACTGAACAAAGTGTATCCGATCGATCCAACACAGGGTTAGTCATTCGGGTACACTGGTAAGTCAGGATGTTGGCTCCCAGGTTGACCCTCGATGCAGTATGCCCGGTCAACCTCCTGGCCTAGTCGGTCGACCGCGTACACTGAAAATAGTAAAATGAAGCACTTGGCAGGCAATGTCCTGAGCTAGAGTTCCCTGCGTGTCTGGTTGACTTCCTGGTTTGGGCAATCAACCACACACACAGAGATTCTGAAGAGAAAATGGATGTCCCAGTTCTCAATTAGGAGACTGTCCAATCGATCGGACCTGAAGGGCTTACAGTTAAATTTGACAGCGACGAGTTGCAGAACCCAGATTCAGGATTTCCACCCTTCAGTCCATTTTTCATAAAAACCTTCTCCAATCTCCTCCATTAATCACATAAACACATAAAACCACAAAAGCACTTTTATGAGCCACCATCCATCATCAAATCGGGCCATTAATCTTCCAAATGAGAGCACTTATCCATCAATGGCGAAAATCTCATAAACACAAGCTCAAAGGTAAATCTAAGCATCAATAGAATGTAAATTACAGAAGTAAAGACAATAAACATGCATGCTATGCTAAGTAAGTATATTGCACTTGCCTTAATCCGAATTTGCAAAGGAAATTGAAAAAAGAGAATAAATCCAAGTTCTAATGGCAATCCAAGCTCTCTAAGGTCTACCAACACTCAAACCAATCCAATCTACTGCTCCTAATACCCAATCCACAAGAGAATTGCAACTTAGAAAGGAAATCTAGAAAGAAGAAGATAGAATCCCAAGGAAATTGAAATTTAGGAAGAGAAGATTACCTTTCCTTGTAGGGGAAGAAGAGACCAATAAGAGAGAAATCCTTAGGAGATAGTAGTGGAAATTGTAGTAGAAGATCTTCTTCTAGATTATGGTCTTAAGCTAGGGTTTCTAGAGTTAGGATTCTTGGGAAATAAGAGATAAATGAGAGATGAGAGTAGATTAGGGTTTAGTTCATTTAAAATGAGATAGCTTATATAGATTAGGGTTATGGCTAATTACCAAAAGGGCATTTTAGTTAACATAGGATTGAAGATAAGGACATAGGCAAATGGGTCTTTTGGGAAATTCTAAAAGCTTCTCAAGTGGAAAACCCCTCCTATAATAACTTATTTACTAGATAGGTCCTCTAATAGCTAAAACCCTATAAAAATTACAATTAACACCCTACAAAACCTATAAAATACACAAAGGCCTAATTTCTAGAAAATAGACTAAGACTTATCAAAAATACTTATCTACCCTTACTAATCCCTATTAATTAGTATAGATATACTATAAATACTTTAACTTAGAATATTCACATTCAAATGAGTGTCCACAAGGAGTGGGGCCTAACATGCGAACTCGTTGCGAATGCTCTCAAATCTACAAAATAATCAAGCAAGGGTTCTCATCTCCCTTATATAGAGCAACCCCTAAGAGTTACGACTACTACGGAATCTACCCCTTCTGGAATCCCACATCTCCTGACTAGCGTGAGAATTCTGCCAACCGGAAGTCTGAACTTGATCCAGACTCTACCACCAAGAGTTTGATCCTTATCTGACTCAACTAGATCAATACTTGTAAGGAGTTCATCCGCGGCACACAGCAGGGCTCAATTTGGCGTGGGCCCAATGGCAGTCGGGCCACACAAATTTCCTAATAGAATTAAGAGGAGTTAAAGTTGAGATAGGAGGCAATGAGTGATTTATGAAATCTTAACAGGATAGAAGAGAAAAAGTGGAAGCGAAAATCTAAGGTTGTTTAGCTCAAGGAAGATAGGAATACCAAGTTTTTCCACCATATGCTAAATATTAGAAATCCAGTAAACTATTGGGGGGATAAGATGATCGTAGGGATTCATTGATAGGCCAGGAGAGATCAAGGAAGAGATAACCATTTTTTTGTTTTTAAACGCATACACAAGGAAGAATTGTCCTATACCAAGGTTAGATGGGGTGGAGTTTCCTTCCGTTCCTTCGGTTCTTCAAATTTGATTGGAAATGAAGTTTGAACCAAAGGAAGTCTCCATTGCCTTAAAAGAATGTGGGGGAGATAAAGCTCCAGCCAAAGTAGCTTGGGGTTTTTTCAAGGAAGAATTTTGTGCTATGTTATCTAAGTTTTACCATAGAGATTATTTAAATATGGAGATTAATTCTACTTTCATTGCTCTTCATTCCCAAGACTCCTAATCCTATGGAGTTAATGAATTTTAGGCCCGTTAGTTTGGTGGGATGTGCCTACAACATTGTCGAAAATCTTGGCTAATCGGTTCAAAGTGGTAATTCCTCTCATTATTGGTTCTTCTCAAGGGGAGGCCATGTGGAATCCGCAAATTCTTGATGGAGCATTAATTACTAATGAACACATTGATTCAAGAAAGAGACCTCATAAGGAGGGTGCCATTTTTTAAATAGACATGGAGTTGAAGGCTTATGATCATATAAATGGGAGTTTGTGAATTATATGTTATGCAAGTTTGGTTTTGATATGTTGGGAGGAGGTGGATCAATGAGTACATCTCTTCTACTTCTTTTTTAGTGTTAGTAATGAATCTCCTTTGCTATTCTTCAAAGCTTCCAGATGGTTTAGGCAGGGTGATCTATTATCTCCATTTTTATTTACTTTAGTTGCATAAGCTTTAGGCACTCTGCTTGCTAAGTCAAAGGATTGGGGCTTATAGAATGTTTTGAAGCAAGTTGGAATAGAGAGGCAATTGCTCACTTATAGCTTAAGAAAGACATTAAAGTGTTTACTTCATCTAAAAGGTAATGGGTGATTCCTTTAAAGAGGATTTTGAGATGTTTCAAGCTGTTTTAAAGTCTGAAGGTTGACCTTTAGAAAAGTATTATTGTTAGTTTGGGTTCGAAGGAGAGGATCAGGCGTTTGGCTTCCACTTTTGGCTATAGGGCTGGTAAATTTCCTATTCAATAATTGGAGTTACCAATAGAGGCTAGTCCCATATCAAAAGCTCTTTGGGTCCTGTAGTGGAGAAGTTTGATAAGAGATTATCTATGCAAAAAAATAGTACTTGTCTTTTACCATCTTTCCATCTATTATATGTCTTTGTTTAAGATGCCAAAGACGATGGTTAACATGTTGGACCATAGTAGAAGAAGTCTCCTTTGTTATGGGCAAAGTGAGAAGAGGAAAACTCATCTAATGAAGTGGAGCTAAGTAATGAAAACAAAGCTTCCAAGCAGTTTAGGTATTGATTGCCTTTTGTTTAAAAATTGGGCTTTGTTGGCAAAGTAGTGATAAAGATTTGGGGAAGAAACGAAAGCTTTATAAAGAAGGGTTATTGTGTCTAAGTATGATGAAGATGAGTGGGGTTGGATACCAAAATCTATCCCTAGATATAAAGGTGTCGAGTGTGTCGGCAGTTATTGCTAGTTTGGGGGGATGTGTCTAGTGTTGTTAGGGTCTATTAAGTAAGGGCGTTGGGTTTAAAGTGGGGGATGAAAGTTTAATTAGTCCATCTTTTGTTGATGATTGGTTGAGGATGGGAGCTTTATATGAGTTTTCCTATAGTATTTAGAGTAGTGTGTAGCAAGAATGTGCCAATTAAAGAATATTATGTTTAGGGTTGCAAACAGGACAGTTCTGGGTCAGAATCATATTGTACCCAGACCTAGACCCGTTATCAAATAACGGTTCCGATTTTGGATCCAGTTCTGACTCGCAACCTATTTTGTTGGTTCCAATCCCAATTTCGATAGAAAAACCCGGATCCGGTTTCTAAACTGGGTCCACCTAGAGGACTAAAATCTAGTTCCAAAATCGGTTCTAACTTTTCTTCATTTTTTAATTTTTTTTCTTAAAATAAGTATATCATTCAACTTATAACAGTACATCAAGTATATTACATCCAGTATTATACATAAAAATGTCTAAGAAAAGTTGATTTTGAGATACAATTTGCAATATCAAATACTTATATGTCAAGCCCCGAGTCCATGAGTCGAAACCTATATAAACTTGAAAATGGACCCATTTATCAATTGGAACCTAAATTGGGTTCCAGACCCAAACATGTTTATGAATCAAAATCTAAAATAGTTTCCAGACCCGGTTTTTCTTGGGTTTGGAATTTCCGGGTAATCAGATAATCGAATACCCATTTGCAAACCTAGTCATGTTCCTTCATGGAGTAATATAAGTCTTTGTTGGGTCTTCTTTCTATTACTTTTAACTGAAGGGATGAGATGAAAATTCACAATTGGAAACCTTCTCCTTCGAGAAAGTTTATCACAAAATCTTTTTATATGGCCTTGGTAGGACCTTTTCTCACCCAGACGCCTAGAACATCTCTGTGGTAAGGTTTGGGTCCTTCTAGAGTTGAGGTTTTTTGCTGACAAATAGTAGTTGGCAATTAAGGGTTCAATTGTTGATATTGTTCGCAAGAAGGGCTTAATTTTGGAGAATATTGTTGATAGATGCTTGTTGTGCGGGAGAGAGAATGAGAGGATATCTATTTCTTCATTGTGAATTTACATCTTTTATTGAGAAGTATTTTCTCAAGGTATGTGGGATTTCTTGGCATTGACATGGCTGAGGCTTGACAGTTGGGTCCCTTTTGTGGGTGTGTCTTGTTGGTGCGGAGATGTATTCCTTTTGCAACTCTTTGGCCTATTTAGTAATTTTTTATTTGTCAAAGTGGTTGTTATGTAAAATAGATATTTTCAAATATGAAGCTAGATGAGATAGCCTGGGATTGGAAGGCTTGCATAATGTGTGGTCCATAAAAGGGGAAGATTGCAAATTTTTGGAGGCCTCCCATTGGTTCCTCAGGCCTACTTGGTTAATTCACCTAAAGTGAATTGAAGTGAGATGTCACTTTAAGAGAAGAGCAAAGAAGAGGGATCATATTTAAAAGAAGTACCAAACTTTAAATATCACCTCCACTTTTCTAAAAAAAAAAGTCAAAAAGCTAGTCTTTTATTCCATGAAATGACAAAAATGACCTTTTTTCATTAAAAAAACTCAAAAAGGTATTTTCTCAAGCCACAAAATGACAAGTCAAGAAGGTGAGTTTTGAGTTTTGGTGCTTTTTCATTTGACCCTCTTCTTTTTTGGTCTCTTAATTTGGAACTTCACTTCAATTCAATTTACAACTACAAGTGAATTACCTAAATAAGTAAGTTCAATGTTGATGGGGCGGTAAGAGGAAAACCAAGTCCATCAGGTACTCAAGGAGTTCTTCTTAATTACAAAGGTGAAGAGGGTGGGGGTTTCGTAATACCGCAGAGGGTTTGTTTATTCATATTTTCCAAACATGTTGGGAAGAGGGATTCCAACAAAGCTAGGACTCTATCTATTTTAGAAGCTCTTTGCTCATATTCTGAAAGAATTTTAGAAGAATTGATTGTAAAAAGTGATTCCCTCAACACCATCTCATGGGTTAATTCTAAAAAGGGTCTATGGGAATTTCAGCTATCTTCTATGAGATAAAATCTCTTTATCCCTCCATTTGAATGATGTTTTCTTATGTGAGTCCATCAAGTAATTGTATGGCAAATGTTTTGGCCAAACAAGGAGTGGGTAGGATCTCGGTCTTGGAGGCTTCTCTCATTTAGTTGTATCTTGCTTTTGGATATACCTCTTCTATACCTAAGCGTGGCATTTCTTTTTTTTCTTGTATGGTGTATGTTTTTTCTAATCTTTATATATCTCTTTTCTTACCATTCAAAAAAAATTAGAAAGGAGAAAATCTTCAAATCTGCACATTTCTCAAGGAACGCACCTCCATCAGGAGAAAAATCTTCCAAAAACACCACATGTTTATTTTTGAAAATGGGCATAATGACTAGGGTTGTCAAAGGTCGAGCCTAGGCCTGGGCCGGGTAGGGATAAGCCCTTATCCTACCATCATATATGTGGACAGGCCTAGGTCGAGCCAAAGCCCTCAAAGCCTCGGCAGCAAAAATAAGCCAAAAATAAAAAATAAAAAAAAGTAAAAAAAAAAGGCAACCAAACGAGCACAAAAGGCCCTATGGTCACCTGCAACCATGGGAATCCGGAGTCGCTGGATTTCTGCGAAAACCCATTTTTTGGGTACTTTTTCCATTTTTAGGCCCTTTTGCCGGTTTAACTTTTTGAAAATCCAATTTTTGAGGCTTGATATCTTTCGATCTATGTCAACATCATGGGTTTGTCAAAAAACATGGATTTGTCATTGGACACCTCAAAGTCATCATCTGACCAACTAAGAAAGCATACTTTCTGCCCAATGGATCGAGAAATCAACACGACAGATGGTATTGACCCACCGACAATGATCAATGTTTAAAATTGCATGATCATCCGACATCAAATGACATGAGAAATTCATCGGTGATCATGGCTAAGCATGTAAATATGGGCGGGCAGCCCAAGCCTAGCACGAGCCCAGCCCGAAAAAATCATGCCTAGGCCGTTGACTTGGTCAACGAGCTGGCTCTGCTCGAGAGTTCCCCCTGGGCCATGCTGGGCCACGGCTGCTAGGCCCAAGGCACGGCACGCATAATATCCGTGCTGTGCTGTGCCAGTACCCCCAAGCCTGCGGGCAGCCTAGCCCGGCCCGACCCGACCCAGGCCCAACGGTCAGAATTTTTGAAACCCCCACCCCCTTCTAAAAAAAGGGTCAAAATGCACTTTTTACATTTTTAACCCCCCCCCCCCCCCCCCCCCCCCCCCCCCCCCAAAAAAAAAAAAAAAAAAAAAAAAAAAAGAACTATAAACGGTCACATGGGGGGTATTAGTGTTTTTTTAATCATTTTTTACCATTATACCTCCCCCCCCCCCCCCCCCCCTCCCTCCCAATTGCTATTAAATGGTCATATGAGGGTAAGGGTGTACACGGATCGAATTGGTGCAGATTAGGCCAAATCCGCCACCAATCAGTTGCCTATGGATTGACGAATTTGTAATCCATCACCAATCTGTTACTGTTGAAATCCGATCCGATCCGTGGACGAGCGGATCGAATCGAATTAATCCATTCAATCTGTTATTGTACGGATCGGATCGGATTAATCCATTCAATCTATTACTGTACATTACATGGAAAAACAAAGAAGAAAAAATTCATAAATTTTGAAGCCACTGAATTAAAAGGGCATGAGTTGAGAGCTATATGCCTATTCTATTCATAAGGTTAGTGACTCTTTACAATTTTTTTTTCTTATTTTATATATATATATATATTTTTTCTAATTTATATTTAATGACAACAGATCGGATCGGATTGAATCCGCGGATTAGGGGTGAAATCTATCACCGATCCGTTGCTAACGGATTACACAATTTCCAATCCGTCACCAATCCATTGGCCTTCGAATTGGATTGGATCGACAGATTGACGGATTTTTTGCACACCCCTATATGAGGGGGTATTTTGTGTTATTTTATCACATAGAAACTCTATAAATAGCCCTCATTCCTCTCATTTCTCTACACTCATCTACTCTCTTATTTCTGACACTCCCTCTAAGGTTCTAAAGGCTTTCATGATCTACTTAGATAACATTATCCAAACCTATAAGATAATCTTATTTGTTGGATTTATGTCTTGTCAAGGACCAGGGTTGGACTATTTTGGGTTAGGGCTTCAAAAGGAATAAATAAATATATATATATATTTATAATTTAATATTTTAATCCTAAACTTTGAAGATACTCAAGATGTGAGAAAATGCTTTATTGCCATTCTAGTAAACGCATTGTAGAACTGCATAAATCCTCATATGTCTCTCTTGTACGTGATGCGAATTTGTCGATAGAAAATTTCGCGCTTTCATGTACGTGCACACAATATTATCGTACCATCATCATCATCATCATCATCATCCTATGTTCCAAACCTTGACCCTCTATAAGAAATAAATTGAAGAAGGTGTGAAACAACAACTAGATATTTAAAAAATGAAATAATTTTGGATCATCAATTTGCATTTATGAAAGCAGGAAGTTGGATGAATTTGCTTGTAGAAAGTCTTGCATAATTCAACTTCTTTTCTTGTACCGTTGCACACCATTGTCTATACATTATAAATAATAGGGAATTCGACCGTACAGGTTATAAAAGACCCTTTATTTCTCAAAATGGTGTTGATTGAAAATTTACCCCAAATGTGGGTATTGTACAATGGGGCTCCAAATTTTATTCCAGTTTTACCCCCAGTAAAAGATAAAAGTTTTACCCTGTGAAAAATAAGAGTCCCCATCTTCCTTTGGCTGTTTACTGTGAGACCCATCATCTTCTTGATCGATTTTATTTCGACGTCACACAAAGGGAGTTCGTCTCCATCTTGAGAAAGTTTGGGCTGTATAAAAAATCGATTGAAGTCCCAGCTATTGTGACCAAGAATACAGTCAAGCTTTTTGGAATTTCATCACCTAGGTAGATGGCCAAGTTACTATGCAATATCGGACAAAAAACACTGAATTAGACTCTGAGAATAGCTGTGGTTTTTTACTTGTTTTATCCGAGGTCTAACTCCATGGTTTCCTCCTCAATAGAGTATACAAAAATCTGTGTACAGCTGTTGTGACCAAGAATATAGTGAAGCATTCTGGATTTCATTATTTTGAGTAGTTGGCCAAGTGACTGTGCGATATCGCCCAAAAAGTACTGAATTAGACTCCTAGATTTGCTATGTGTTTTTGAGTTGTTTCATTTAGATCTTACTCCATATTTCCTACTTCATAAGAAAAAGTAGTTAGCCAAATGACTGTATGATAGCACACAAAAAGCACTGAATTAGACTCCTAGATTAGCTATGGTTTTTGGGTTGTTTCATCTTAAGTCTTCATATTTTGCTACTTGATAAGAGAAAGTTTGGGCTGTGTAAGAAATGATTAAAGTCCCAGCTATTGTGACCAAGAATATGGTGAAGCTTGCTGGAAATTTATTTTCTGAGTAACTGGCCAAGTGACTGTGCGATATCGCACAAAAAGTACTGAATTAGACTCCCAGATTTGCAGTGGTTGTTTTATCTGAGGTCTAAATTCATGGTTTCATACTTGATAAGAGAAAGTTTGGGTTGTGAAGAAATTGAATAAAGTCTTAGCTATTGTGACCAAGTGTACCAGTCTTGTTCTTTGTAAGGTCCAGAAACACCAAGCTATCATTCCCTAAGTGCAATGAGCCAAAAAGAACTCTTGGCATAATTTGTTATAAAGCCACGATAAAAAATGCATTTTTAGGACATTTCATATCATTTGTTCATCCAATACAACCGAACAAACAAAAAATTGAAAATAGATTCCAAAGTATCTCCTTGATCATAAGTTTTCTTGTATCTCAATGCCCAGCCATTTTTAACATAACATTTGACAGAGTATATAAAAAATTCCAAATATGTCCACCAAATATTGTGTGTACAAAGAATCACTTGAATGCTCCAAGCAATTACAACACTAAGATGTAAAGCAACTCAATGGAGCATACCAAGCCAAAAGAACTCTGTGAACAAAATATGGAGAAACCTTCATATGCTTTTGAAGAAATAAAATAGAATGGCTTCCTCTTGAGAACTTCCTCTAACAATACAGACAGTCACAGAAAAAAATTGAGGGAAAATGACCTGCTTTAGGAGATGCGAACGAAGGGAAAAAAAGGAGGGAACGGCCTGAAATTGACTTTTCAGTTTATGTGATATCGCATATATTTGCAATATCGCACAAAAGGGGTAGAATCAGAAAATAAAAAAGGGGCTCCTTGTATGATACCCACATTTGGGATATACTCGTGGCAACACCGTTCCAAGAAATACAGGTTATTATATAACCTCTACGGTCAAATTCCCTAAATAATATTGAAATGTATCTTCCACATTGGGTGTGTGTGATTGTATTTCTTTATTCTATCAATCATAGGAAAGAACTAGGCATGCTCCTCCAGCCGATTGAATCTAGTTCGGAAATAAAACGTCCAAGGGCGAACCATTGTGGTTTTTTTTTAAATATTATTATCTTCTTTAAAAAGAAATTACTCACACCCCGCATGTCTTTCTTCTCACATGTGCGAGTCTCACTCCTTGCATGTGTGAGCTCTCTCCTTACGTGTGTGTGAGTCTCTCGGAGTCATAGCCCCCTAGCCAGGATACCAAAAACAAACAAAAAAACAAAACAATATTTTTTTTTTTATGTTTAGTTATTAATGGAACCTAGTTATGTTCCTTCTTACTAATCAGATACTCATCTGATTGAGTTCTCCTTAATTAACTTGATAGAGTTTCTACGACGCTCAATCACTTTCTTTTCTGAAGGTGTCAGCGTCTTGATTTTTTTTTCTTTTTTTTATACCCTAAGACGGCTCATTCAAGTGAGAAAAGTGGCACATTCAAATATTGATCCCTACGAATTTGAGCAACATGAGGGGTTACCGACCAATTAAGCAACACCATATTGTCACATCATTATCTTAAACACCAGTTGACATGTATCAATTTTCAAGAAAACTCAAAGAAAATATGAGCATGATATCGAACTCATACTAGTAACATAAAATTACTGCTGAGTATCCCCTATACGGATATCATAACACTTTTTTTTTTAACCGTAACACAAAAATATATTAAGAAAAAAGAAAACTTACACCAAAAAAGGAAGAGAAGGAAAAACCAAGCTTAGGTATAGGAGACATATACCCAAACATCATAAACAACTACATAAGAGAAGCCTCCAAGGCCAAAATCCTAACAACCTATTGCTTGGCCAAAGCATCTGCCATAAAATTAGCTGATCGACTTACATAGAAAAATGTCATTGGCATGGAGGAAGAAAGAGATTTTATCTCATTTAAAATAAACTGAAATCTCCATAGACCCTTTTTAGAATTAACCCATGAAATGGAGTTGAGGGAATCGCTTTCCACAATTAAAATTTCTAAGAATCTTCTGGAATACGAGCAAAAAGCTTCTAAAATAGCTAGAATCTCGGCTTCATTGGAACCCTTCTCTCCAAAATGTTTGGAGAACATGAATGAGACCTCCCCCTTGCAGTTACGAAGAACTTCTCCAATGCCAGCTGGACCTGGTTTACCTCTTGCTACACCATCAACATTGAACTTTAAGGAACCAATGGGATGGGGACTCCAAGAAACTACAACCTTTTCCTTAGATGGACCGGACATCATACAAGCCTTCCAATCTCGGGCAATGTCGTCTAGCTTTAAATTTGAAAATTCTTTTTTACATAACAACTACTTAGACAAACGAAGAGTCGCCGAAGGAACAATATCCTAAACTGCAGTTTGAGAACACTTAAAAATTCTTTCATTATTTTCTTTCCAAATAGACCAAAGAATAGCAAAAGAAATACATCTCCACATCAACAAGCCAACTCACTAAAAGGACCCAACCGCCATGCGTTAACCATGTCAACAAGAGAACTAGGAAGACACCAAGAAATTCCACGTACCTTAAGAAAATGCTTCCAAATAAAAGCTGCAAACTCCCAATGAAGAAATAAATGGTTGATCGTTTCATCCTCTCTCCCACATAATGAGCATCTATCATTAATATTCTCCAGAGTTAGCCCCTTCCTGCGAAGAACATCAACAGTCGAAACCTTGCCAGATACTGCTAGCCAGCAAAAAACTTCAACTCTAAGAGGAGCCAAACCACACCACATAAATGCTCTAGGAGCCTGAGTGAGAGAAGGTCCTACCAAGGCCGTATAAAAGGACTCGGCCAATAATAATTATTGACTAGTGTATCGTATTACTTATTTACTTGGAAATAAAATAAAACTCATAAGCCGATACACTAGTCAATAATTATTATTATTATTATTATTATTATTATTATTATTATTATTATTATTATTATTATCATTATTATTATTTTACATAATGATTCCTAAAATGTTGCTAACCATTAAAAAAAAATTAGGAATCATGGTCAACCCTTATTAGGTATCGTCGATATGTGCTATGTGCTGGGTTTTTTATTTGGCTGGTACGATGGTATTGGAATACCTATATTTCTTTTTTCTTTTCTTTTTTTTGGTAGTATTGGAATACCTATATTTCTTTTTTCTTTTCTTTTTTTTGGTAACCGAGCAAAGGGGCTGGGACCTTGAGACTCATGAGACAACTCACACACGTAAGGTGATGAGAACTCACACCTAAGAGGAGAGATGGACATGACTCACACATGCGAAGATGATAGAAACTCACACTAGCGAGAAGACATACACACAACTCACAAATGTAAGGTGGTGGAAACTCACACATGCAAGAAAAAAAAACACAACTCACATATGTTTGTAATAAAACTCATAAATGCAAAGAGAGATGAGGTAGGGTTTGAACCCAAGACCTTCCAATGAGAACTATGACTCATTACCACTAAGGTAAGCAGCGATTCTATGGAATACCTATATTTCAGAATACAATTTGACAGGTTTTGGATGCCTAAGTTGAAGGACTACAAATTCACAATCGAGAATGCCACAGGTTAATCAACATAGGCCAAAGAATGGTTGGTCGTGATCTTCCTATTTCAGGAAATGTTAAAACCACTGTCCACAATCGAGGATACATAGATTATTATAACCAATATGAAGTTTTAAGTCATACAAGTACCAGCGGTCTAGTGGTAGAATAGTACCCTGCCGATTCCATGCATAAATGTTTTTTGCTCCATCAGAATTTTTAATTTTTTGTTATAATGGGGCCTACTAATGATTGATCAATCCAAACCCTCACACATTTAACTTTATGAATTTATTCTCATGCCAATGTTGATATTACTGGCTATTATACACGTTTTTTTTTAAATAATGAAAATTCACTTACAAAATCACTAGATCATGAAATCCTAAAATCAAGGGTTAGAATGACTTAATTATACTTTAAAAGGATATTTGGCCAGACTTCTACTGTACATCATACCACATCTTTCTCCATGATTGACATGCATCCAAGTAGGTCATACAGAAAAGAGTAAAAAAATCTTTGGATAAATTAGCGATAGGTCCCTAAAGTGGAACTTGTAGAGGCTCTGGTCCACGAAATTTCTGTTTAAGTGCTTTGGTCCATCAACTAGACATTTTGCAACTAAAGGTCTTTATATTCGCCACATCATATATTTCGTGACAGATTTGCCCCTACAACTGCAGCAATATGTCACGCATAAGTGGCCTAACATGTTATGCATATTAAGCCCCTAATTTAAGGGCCTTAACATGATATTTCATGACTAATTTGCCCCTCTAATGGATTTTGTTTTCTAGTTTTAGATGAAGTTTCGAAATTCAAATGAGAGTGAATAGATTAAGTTTTGAAATCCAAATAAGAGGGAATGATCTATGTTTTCTGCTACACACTCATGGTGATTTGCCCATGGATATCTCCTTGATGAATGTTTAGTAAATGGTTTTATCTAAAATTTCTTTTACTAGAATGACCGAGCAACATGCGTAATACAATTATTCAGGTAATTCTCCAAAAGAGGGGGAGAAACTGCATTTGATGTGTTTTGACCCACTCAAATGACAATGCAATCTTTCCTTCTTTTTTTTTCCTCATCATTTGTTTCCCTTGATTTTTATAGATTAATAGTTTAAAAATACCAAATATAATAAGGAAACTAACAGCATTTAGTGAAATGTATCAGGGGGAACTCAATCGTATTAAAAATGGAAGGAAATTTGTTCTTGTAAAATTTTAGTTAGGGTCTTGAGTTTTTCTTCTTTTTTTAGTGTGACTAGATTTGAAGGGTGGAGAGTGGGGTTTTTTTTTTATGAGACTGTGGATTTGATCCATCATTTTCTAAATTTATCTAAGTTTGGTATGAATTTATCTGAGTTTTGAGTGAATTTATTTAAGTTTTGCATAAATTTATCTGAGTTCTGAAACAAATATATCTGAATTCTAGACAATTTTATCTGAGTTTTGAAACAAATGTATATGAGTTCTAAAACAATTTAATTGAATAAGAGGCACAAATGCTTCCAATCAAGGTCATTCATCTGGTGTGCCCCACTATGAATAAGCATTCTGGGGGACATTGGCTTTGATTGGGCAATGTTAGCCACCTGATTGACGATAGATCTTTATATTTGGTACCATCAGTTTTGGATGAGATGTTTTTCACTAATTGAACAGTCAGGAAGGTCCGATTAATTAGATTTGTTGATATGCCCATCCATTGTAGGATCCACCCGATGAACTGTCTCATTTCTTGATTCACTTTCCTCTTCTTCCTTGTGCTTGATGTTCAAAATCCCTAATTTCTCTCTTTCGTTCCTTCTTTGGCAAGTTACCACGATTTTAGGCTTATCATTTTTTAATAAAGAGATAAGAGAATATGAAGGCATTATTGTCATTTTAAGTATATGAAACAGTGGAAGGGACCTTTGCCTATACGAAATTAATTCGTGGACCGTTTGCAATAAAAGGTAATTACAAGGGACCTCCGACCAAATGCCCCAAAATCTTTTCTTGTGTTGCGAAATCAGATCCTCCAAGAATCCAAGTCCCTCAAAATCAGGGTCCTTTTGAAAATCATGGGATAGCCTAGTGGTAAGAGGCATCTTACTCTCACCCAAGTGCTAGCTAGAATCAACCTTGGCACTACTAGCTCAGAGAGCACTCGGGTGGAGCACTATGACACCGGAAGTAACACGAGTGAGCACCGGAAAATGGATGGAGCAATCACGGATGAGTCCTGGGAGATAGATTGGGCTAGTTTAGGATTTAGATAGTTTACTTTTTCTCCCATATAACAACAAAATAAAGAAAGAAATAAACAAGTCAGTCCTCTGTGTCTGAATTTGGTATACACAATCAAATTGATCAGATCTAAAGCAATTGATAATGACAACAATAGATAATGTCATTAACGCAGAAGAAACCCATTTTCTCTAAATCCAGTCTCCTCATGCCCATAGTATTCATTATTGCAAGGCTTATTATTATCAGTTCCAGATCCATTCATTTATCATTGGACATCATTGCACAGGCATCGAATGTTACATTGATATCTTATGACTTGGACGTTGCCAATTTGCCATATCACATGCTGATGATAATCATTTGTGTTCCTGCACCAACTATGGGTGGATCAGTGATAGACAGACAGACCTGCTCATATTCCGCAGACGAGGGAGCGAGGCAAACCTCCATCTTCTCTCACGCTCCTTCAACAAACCGCTGTGGAAAGAAATGGAGGGCAGTGCACCAATAAAAAAAATTCAGAAACCGCTCCAGTAACCACTCACAAATTTCAGGCAACTGATGGATACCTACGGCATCGTTTGGCTCATGGCACTTGCGGGCTTCAGTTTGTCTGACATGTGCTGAAACAGTAGGTTTCTGGGGCCCACATGAGCTCATGGAAAAATAGAAAAGCCCATCTTGCAAAATAGGATTCAAATTCTGCTGTAAGAAAGGTATCGCAGAATGACCAACATTGGAGCCCACCAGATGTAAAAACCTGGGCCACTAAAATGTCAACATGGATGATCTGGAAGCCATCCATGCAAGGTAGATGATGGCAACTGCTAGTGAAGTAGAACGTCAGAATCATGGAATGGGTGATTTTCATTTAGTCTACGTATGGTTCACAGGTTACAGGTGTCAAATCACCAAGGAAGCCGACCATTCAGCATAAACCGCCGACCAGGAAAGGGGCCCACATGCTCTGCCCCACTCTCTATCACGTTTTATTATAGAGCTGCTAATCCCAAAGGAGCGTCTTCTTAATCGAGCATATCATCGCAATCAGGGAAATCTTTATCTTTGAGTTCGCTGGAAAGACCAGACGACAATCTCAGGCTGTCATCAACCCGCTTTTCAATCCACAAGAGTCTTTTCTCGAGCTTCAATGCACCAAGGTGCATGACCCGGATATCGATTTGTGTGAGCCTGGCACAAGTGCGGAGCAATATGTAATAATCTGCATCTGCAACATAGTTCCATTTTCCGCGCATAGCCTTCCTTGCATAACAAACATAACCTGACCTATTCTTGCTCTTTGACCTAGGAGGGAGGTAGTGAAGTTTGTCCAACTCCATATCCGATTTTATTTGCCTTAGCGCCTCTTCTTTAGGACTCATCCATGTCTGGTTGTTGATATCATCATCCATGGACAGACTGTGATGGCCTTTTGTTCTTGATTTCATTCTTGTAACAGGCCCATCCGTAGATTGCTGGCAATCTGTGGAGTCAATTGTGTTTCCTTCATCTCTCGATCTTTTTGGGATGCAGCATCCTGTTCCAGGTTCTACAGATGGTTTGATGTCCTGAAATAGAATATTAATTTTATGGATAAAATACTTCATAGAACGGGCACGTATGAGAACAAGAAATTTTCTGAATAAGAGAACGTTTAAAATTGTGTATGACTTTACAATGGCAGAAATGGTGTCACTAAAATTCTTATACTTCAAAGTTGGGAAGCAGTTGAGAGAGAAAATCTCTGTTCTCTCTTCCTATTAAACCACATCATCTTTCAACATTTCAGCAATTAAAATTTCAGTTATATCGCATCTCCTCAGAATCTCCTAACCGATTCCAGCCTATACTGACATCTTATAATTAATTTGGGAACACACCCAAACGGTTCTTATTTCAAATGGTTCTTCTCCCATTTTCTCATTTGCTGCACTTGTCGCTTTTTTCTTCGGAAAAGTCTCTCTCGCTCGGCTCGATGTAATGTAAATATATTCTTGGACAGATTTCCAACCATTTGGAACTTCAAAGAGATCCTAAAACCATGAATTTGCTGCTATGCAGAAGAAAGAAGAAAAGGGAGAGAATGGATTCTATGGGATTAAAGGGTCCTGTTTGGATGGTAATCTGTTTAGTTTATGCTTTCATTAAACAATATCAACCCTACAAAAACGATGTACACCTGTAATAAGTACTAGTCCAATTAGTGTGACAACTTTTGGATGATGCATTGCCCAAGAATCACGCTGCCACGTTGGGCAGAAGTTCACAACTCTCCATTCCATCTCTTATCTCGACAGTGGGGAGAAGTACCCAAGTCGTTTCTTATTGTTTATTAATTAATTAATTTATTTATTTATTTATTTATGTAACAGTGATCTCAAAAGCATACAAGTACATAACTGGTATAAAAGGCATACCAAAACAAAATAAAAGAGAAAAAAGAAAATGAACAAGAGAGAAACACAATAAGCTCTAGTCATAGAGGAGACCAAAATACAAGGAGCCTCTATCAACTCGAGATGGCCAAGGAATCCACTACCACATTAGCCTGTGCCAATGTGTGATGAAATCTGACATTAAGATAGACACAAAGAACCCTGATCTCCAAGATTATAAAATGCATATCCAACAAAGTCATTGGATCAATTGGATAAAATAGCTAATTGCACTTAGTACAATGGTCGTGATACAAATTGAGAAATCTAAAGAGATAAATGACAACATTATGAAAGCTACCATTTTAAAAGGACATCAACATCAATGGAGATAGTGAGACTTACCTCTTGAGTCTCGTATAAATTCCATAACTGCTCAATAAAATTATCCTCCTCAAATGAAGTCGTAAGTCCAGCGAAAACAACATCCTTGCAGTATTTTAGATATGACAATAAGTCCTTTGAATAATCTGCCAATACAAAATGAAGCAATTGACAAACATATTGGATCTTAAGAAATAAAAAAATTCACTTTCATATCATAACATTTCCAGAATATTATAACACAAGAAAAGCTATTTCCATACAACCACAAGCTAAAATATTAAGGTTATGTTTCATTCACAGCAGAGATTCCTACCAGTACGAATATTTCTTTTAATGTTATTCTACTGTGCAAATCTTAAGGTTGCATCTGGATACAGCTCAAATTACAATCATTTAAATATTTTTGGGCATCTAGTTGCGGTGAATTTGGAACACAATGAATTGGAGATCACATTAGGAGGGGTATAGGTCTTCCGACATTTGGATACCACATTGAACATATCTGATCGGAATGAAAATGATCGTGTGATGAACTAAGACAAGAAAGACAGAGAAAACACCCTCCCATCTGATCTAATTTCCAATTCCCATGCAGTTTAAAAGAAAATCCTAATGCAACCCCATTTACTTAAAGTGTGAGCATTGCAAATAACATTTTCATGCCTTAAAAAATCAAAGACAGCCAATTGCAAACATTATATACATATTGATCTCTGTAATTATGTATCAGGTAGTTACCATGTACATCAGCGAGCTTGTCATATGCTTTCTCAAGGTGACATAAGAGTTCTGTTGTGTCCAATTCAGAAATTTGAATAGGTGATGAGCTCCTACTTGGTTTCCTATCCATCTCTGTATCACAGGAATCCACGATGGGTTCGGACTCCTTAACATCCCTCACCTTCCTAACAGACTTCAGTGAGGAGCTTAACTTTTTAGGGACTTGATTAGGGAAACTCGCTTCCCACTTCCCATGACCATTTATGTTATATAAAATTCTTATTGCTACAATCAGTATTGACATCACACAAACGCGAGTCGGGAGCCTGCCAATGTTTGTTGATAACCATAAATCTGGAGGCATTGACCATTCATAAATATGAGAAGCATGAGAAAGAATCTTTTCAGTAGGAAGAGAGAGTTGTTCAAGATAGCGACGAGCAATTGCATGGAAGTTGACAGGAGGTAGGAGCAAGCCTATATGTTCAGCAACTGTAGCTGCATGTGTTTCTAATAACATTGGCTCAACAGCTATGCGAGGCCTAAACAAAATTCTTGAACTCAACGGGCATGTTCTTGAGGGGCCTCCAATGTATTTTTCAAGGCTGACAAAAGCTGACATGTACGGGAGCTTCCCCTCACGTGCCCATTTCGATATGTCTGTCGGTAAGATTGCTTCTCTGGCAATATGACAAGCTAGAAAGCAGACAGTCAAAGATGTGTGTAGTGGTATTCTTCTTTTCAGAAATTTACACCAAATCACTACTGATCTTTGACCATAGGTATTGCGGGGTTCTTCTTTGTGTCTTTTGTATTGCCGTGCTAAAGCCTTTTCTTCTGCAACCAAAACAGAATATAATTAGTGTAGTGTCTGCAACAAGCATTGCTGGTCTCTTAGCAATGGAACATCTACTCAATCATCAACCTGGGCTCTACTCTAAAACTCTCTTCTTAGTAGTTTCCAAGCCGATGCTTATGGATTGAAGATTCAACCGTCTTGGTTTCACACCAAAAGACACATAACTCGAAAAAACTCTAAAAGGAGAATTTTATTTATCAATCAACAGATCCCAAATGAGGGATTACAATCCTTTATATATAGTTTACAATCCTAGTCTTAACTGGAAAAAAAACTCCAATCAAAACAGAAGCTGAAATCAAATAAAACTCTAAAGCAAATAAAAGTCTAAAAATAAAAGAAAGCTCTAAATATTTGGATAAATATCTGTACATTTTAGGAAAATGTCCGCAATCATGCTGCATGATCCAGAGCTCCTGTTTACTGGGCTTTAGTGGGCTTGAGTCTTCGGATGTAAACCTTTGACTGCAAACTTTGGGCTTCTGGTCTAGGCCTAATAGGTTGGCCGACCCATGGGTCTGGCCTGCTTCATTTTTACACAGTTCTTAGGAGAGTCAAGAAGTCCAAAGTCTGCAACTTTCTGAGACGTCCTTGATGTTTTTGAAAGAAAGTGCGCTTTGAAGTGGATATTATGTAGATTCTCACTTGTGGGACTTTCAATAGTCTCAACGAGATTGGAGATTTCTCATCAAGATGAATCCATTATCTTTTGGGGGCGTGGGAGAGTTATTAAGTTCACTGCTTCATAGTAGGGCTTTTCGTCCTCTCTCATAATGTATCTTGACTGTGTCATTCACTTCTCGTTCACTCTTTGATATTCACTTGTATTTAATGAAGTGGAGTCTATAAGCATCAAGAGATAGCATCTTACAAGTGTTTCTCTAAATTTAATTTCTGCCAAACATATATTCTAAGAGTAGCTATGTTATTGCTGTGTTTATTGTAGGAAGAAAGAGGCTGCGGTCAATTAATTTGGGAGTATGAAGTGTTGATGGAATATATTTTCTGAAGCAAATTCCACATTATGGGAATGAGACAGTTCGAAGGAAGAAATGATAATGTTGGTAGCATCAATTATATATATATATATATAAATATATATATATAGGGAGGTGCTCCTATGAGAGGCACTCTCACCAACTTGGTGAGAGATGGGTGGGGGCCCTCACATTTAAGTTGGGGGTCTTTGCATTTAAGTTGGTGAGAGTGGATATGGAAGTGAGGGCCCCCACCCATCTCTCACCAAGTTGGTGAGAGTGCCTCTCATAGGAGCACCTCCCATGTGTGTGTGTATATATATATGTAATGGGATGTTATTTTCAGTAATGGAATGTCATTTACCTGTGGTTGATTGTTGGCTTCTGTAATGGGATAGCTATTATCTTCTTGTTATTGGAAAGTTATGAGGTTATTTCAATCTTTCTTATGTCCATCTTAATTAAGTCTGTGCGGTTCTGACTGATGGTGTCTACAAGTGCTAACCTTGCACAACGGGACTCAATGGATTCCGTGGTCCTCCTATATGATAGTGTGGTGTGCCTTCCGACCCAATACCAGCTGGACTAAAACCTGATACATGTAACTATGTCAGCCATATCAGAGCTATGGATTAGCAAAGTATCAGTACTGGCTTGATTTTATTGAACTGGAATGGTAATGCATGAGATTTGTTTGGATGGACTTTCTTTATGGTTATTTCTCAATCCTAAAATCGTTAGAGCTCCATCAAATCCCTATTTCACTGTTTCTTAGCATATTCTATTTGAATTTGTAGATGGAATTATTGAGTGTGAAGTGTTCAGAATGCTTAAAGCACTTATTCCAAACAAACAACCTGGACATCCACATTTTAATTAAAATGGGCACTTCATCCCAAACATACAACCAAGACATCCAAACAAAATGAGTCAGATGGAGTTTGTCAAATCTTGTTCA
This sequence comes from Persea americana, assembly GCA_029852735.1. NCBI lineage: Eukaryota > Viridiplantae > Streptophyta > Magnoliopsida > Laurales > Lauraceae > Persea > Persea americana. The sequence continues at coordinate 10,638,217 of CM056820.1, read as the reverse complement.
CAATTTGTTGTAGGAACTAACTGCAAGCAACTGGCTGCTAATTAATAGTTTGGTTCCAGTGTCATGGCTAAAGCTTGTCTCAGAGCAATGAAAATACAACTCTAAAAAGCAGAAAGGTGATCCACTTCACGTAATCAAGTAACCAACCAGCAGAGAAACCTAACAGTGTCACTACCCACACTAACACATACTACATAGGATCATTCAATATGCAGTTTTGTAATTCCTAAACAATCACAACCTGTTGTCTAGAATCTGATATCAGAATATGCATGGAACCTCAATTCAAAATCTAATATCTTGAATCTGATTTCAGAATCTGTTACATTTAGTTATTACCTTAATTCAAAATTAGTATCTAGTGCAAGAGAGGATGGAGAAGAAGCTCCCATCCACTTATTTGGGCCTCCCTCTTTGTGGTAGGACATCCACTAATTCCCTATGGTCTCCAGTGCTAGAGAGGATGGAGAAGAAGCTCTCCCTATGGAAAGCAAAATACTTGTCACTAGGTGGGAGGGTTACTTTAATTAAAGCTGCGTTGACCAGTCTGCCAATTTACTTCATGTCGACCAGTCTGCCAATTTACTTCATGTCCCTTTTTAAATGCCCAGTGGAAGTTATGAACCGCATTGAGAAAATGCAACGCGACTTTTTATGGCATGGAAAGGAGAAGAAAAAATTCTACTTGATTAAGTGGACTCAAGTGTGTAAACCCAAAAAAGGAAGGAGGTTTGGGGATCAGAGCTCTAAAGAAGTTAAATTTAGCTCTTCTTGGAGATGAAATTGAGGGGCTATGGAAGGAGGTCATTTCCTCTAAATATGGCATTTCTAGGAATGGCTGGTTTGTTCGAGATCCCTTTCCCCGTTCTCTAGCTTGTGGAAAGGCATTCTTGCAGCAAATGATGTGTTTATGAAGCAGGTAAGGTTACGAGTGGGCAGGAGTGACAAAATTTGTTTTTGGACTGATCTATGGGTTGGGGAGAAAACGTTGGCCTATACCTTTTCAGAGTTGTTCAACTGTGCTATTAACCAAGAAGCTAAAGTTATCAAATACATGGAGAAAAAAGGTGATCAAATCAGCTGGGGGCCTACATTCTGAAGAAATTTAAAAGGAGGAGTCCCAATTCCGCTCTATGCTGATAGTCCTTGGGAGTGTCTTCGTCCCTAAGGAGGCCAAAGATAGAAGAATCTGGATTGCTTCCTCTGATGGCCTTTTTTCGGTGTCTTCCTTCTCTTCGATGTCTAAAGTGGTAGCAGAGAGCCATTCATTCTAGGACAGCATGTGGAGCATGAAAGCACCGCCTAGAGTAATAACATATGGATGGACTGCGTTGCTTGGTGGGATATCAACAATGGTCAATTTACGTTGACGTAAAGTGATTGTAGTTAATGCATGTCCGATGTGCCTCGCAAATGAGGAATCTATAGACCATTTGCTTCTTATTTATCCCCTTGCCCAGTGCATTTGGAAATCGATATTGTCTTGGTTCCATTTTTGTGGCCCTCTTCCAAATTCTATCCCTTCTTTGTTTCGCTTTTGGAGATTAGGAGAAGGCTCTAAAAGAGGAAGGGTGATGCGGAAGCTTTCGTTCTTAGCGGCAATTTGGTCTTTATTGAAAGAAAGAAATTTGAGGTGCTTCGAAGGAAAATCCTCAGATGCTACCAAGATAGTGGATAATGTCAAGCACCTTGTGGCTCTTTGGGTCTCCCCTCTACTTTTATTTAAAGGAATCTCGATAAGCTCCATTAATCACAATTGGGATGAAGTGGCCAAATCCCACCCTATTGCTAGGCGCATCTTCCTCATATGGCACCCGCCTCCACATGCAGCTTTGAAGCTAAATTTTGATGGGAGCGCTAGTGGTAATCTGGGTATGGCAGGTGTTGGTGGCGTTATCCATAACGAAGATGGGATAATTATTCCGTCTTACTCCGGCCCAGCAGGTGTATGTTCAATCAACAAAGCGGAACTACTTCCTTGAACATTGGTGTTCAAGAAGCTTCCCGCTTACAACCTCAACGACTCCTTGTAGAAGGGGGCTCTTCTTGTGTTATACAGTGGGCGACTCAGTCTTCTTCACCTCTGTGGTATCTGGCAAACATTATAGAAGAGGTGCTTCAGTTGTCGGATGATTTGAACGTTTCGTTCAATCATATTATGAGATCAACAAATGCAGAGGTGGATAAACTCGCCAAAGAGGGAATTCTTAAACCTTCTTTGCTCATTTCTGCCCTTACTTAATTTCCATCTGTTCTTTATTGTTGCCCGTTATTTTGGGCCTTGAATCTTTTCGTCCAGCTCTTCCCCGTGCTTTTGTAGGGGTAGCCCTCTTATACCGTACAGTCTTTGGTCGGTATGGCTTCTTACGTCAGTTTATGGGCCGAATGATCGTTAGAAGAGAACAGAATTTTGGAATGAGTTGGATATGATTATGGGAAGGTGGAAAGGGGCCTGGTGCATTGGTGGGGAATGGAATACCATTAGATTCCCTAGCAAGAGACCAGGCAGCAGCAAAACTACAAAGCAAATGAGACAGTTCTCGGACTGGATCAACTCCCATTCTCTGGTGGACTTGCATCTTGCTGGAGCATCTTTCAAATGGTCAAATAATCAGGTCAACCCGGGTATGGTCAGATTGGACAGGTTTCTGGTCTCCACAGAATGGGTGGATATATACCCAGAGGTTCTCCATTTAGCCCTGCCAAAGACTGCGTCTGATCACTGCCCAACTATTCTTCATTCGGAGTGTGAAAGATGGGGACCTACCCCCTTTTCGTCTCAAATAAATGTGGCTAAAGGAAAATGATTTTCCTGGGCTGATACAAAGGTGGTGGGAGGAGATTAAGGTAGAGGGATAGGTTGGAAACGTTTGGAAGGTACTTGGACCTTCATTGTCATATGAAACTGAATGTTGGAAAACAAGGACAAAAAGACAAAGTACATGCGACCAAGATGCATGTACTTTAAAATGTATTGTGTGTGATCATAGGAGAACTCAAGGAATGTCATTTGAGATGGCTAGGGCATGTGCTTTGAGGACCAGAAACAACTCCTAAGATGCAGGCCAACAGGCCATCATCACTGAACATCATCCTCTTCCACTATCCTTGTCTTCCAATGCTTTTGAAATACCATCCATCTTAGGAGTGCTATATGATGCAGGCCAGATCCATGGTCTGCCAGCCCATTGGGCCCAAGCCTCAAAGACCATAAAGAGAATCTTCAGATCATGCAAGACTTTTCCTATTTTTAGTATTAGCTGAATTTTAGGGATAGTTACTAGATTAATTAGAAAGATTATCTTATGTGATTTAGTGTTTATTTTAATTTGATTTGTTTCCAAGAATAGGTTAGAGTATGAAGCTTATATAAAGGATAGTAATCCCTTCTCGGGGATAAGTTCTACATATTAATAAATTTTCTTCTCTTAAGTTTTCTCAGAGTTGTAACATTAAAAAAGAAAAAAAAAAGTTTTCTCAGAGTTGTGTATGTGGTGTGAGACCAAGACGTTTTAAATCCCATGGATCCCTATCCCTAAGCCTTTGGCTTGGAGATTAGCATGTTGGTTATTCCCCTTCCCCACGCAGCGTCACTTTACAAAGAGCTCAAGCATTCTAAGGTGTCAAGAGAAGGGGAATGCCTATAAAGACCAAGAATGAAGTACTTATAAAGCAACATGTTGGATTGTAGATAGGCACAAAATAAAGAAGACACAAAGAAGTTTAACTCACAAAGCCAATCCCAAATAAATGGGATAAGAATCAAACATTGTAAAATGCTATTGTTACAACTACTATTGTTATATAATGGTACTCATTAGTTCTTGTATGTACCACATTATATTTTAGTCATGTATCTTTCACTATTTGATTAAAATTTAGTTTGCTAATCTGAAACCTACATTACGAGTTCACTTGTTATCAAGGCAGAACATTGTTGAGCTCCTCTCACTTCTTATGGATACAGAATGTTGGATCCACTCCCCAGTAACTTGCAATTACCTTGAAAGTCACTCAGATCAGGGTGGGTTGTTTTATTGCAGTCGATTCCACTTTATTTTCAATCCAAGAGTCTATCAATCAAACCAAGTAATTAATATTCAAACTAGTTGCAATAAATACACAAGGAACTAGCTAATTCTTATCCAAACATGTGTTTTGTGGCAAGAGCTGAGGCAGATGTGCAAGTAGAAGAATATTATTCTTACCAAACATATGTAATTGGGTAGCATCAACCCTTCCATGAAAGGCCTCTTCAGAGTCGAGGATGGTGTCTTTGGCCCAGTCTTTATCAAAAACCCTAGACACAGAGATGTACCGCAACCAGAGCGCCCCCGACAAACCGCAAATAGCCGGGCTCACACTGAAGCGCTCAACCAACACCTGGCACTGCAATTGTATCATCACTTGGATCCCCTGCACATACCTTAGCCGAAGGCTTTTCACCACTGTCTCATCATCCAACGGTGGGGCCTGATTCATCCACGGATTGCCGAAATCGAGTGGGACAAAGCTCTCATCCTCAAAGGAATAGGGCTTCTGCTCCTCCTCCTTTTCTTGTTTTGTAATTGTGGGAGGAGGGAAGAATTGTGTTTGTGTTTGAGTCAGCCAGGGCTCAGTTTTGATCTTGGGCTGGGACAACATGTGGGCCCGGTTGTAAATGCCAGACAAGAAGAGGTGGTCTCCTAATCCGGTAGTGTCAACGACGTCCTGTGATTGGGAACCGCACATGTGGCAGTAAAAGAAGCCATCATCACCATTTTCAAAAGCGACATTCTCGTCACAGTTAATGCAATACATGTTAACTGGTTGGCTGGCCATTCTAGTTCTTGAGTGAGAAAGATTGAGAGAGAGACCTGCAGGCAGAGGCAGTGTTAAGAAATTCATTTCGGTTCGTCCAAAATCTCTGATTCGAACTGAAACAAATTACTATTCTTTCATTTTTGCTATGTAATTAAAAAAAAAAAAAAAACTGTTCTTTCATTTCTGCTATGTAATTAAGGTGTGAAAAAATAATAATAATAAATATGGATCAGAACTGAAACAAATTACAGAAAATATAACTAAGAAATGATGAATTCAAGATAGAAAACACACTTTAAATAAATTTCCTCCAAACAAGACATGACAATAAACATGTTCAGAAAACTTAGAAACTACCACTGATCATAGTGGGAGAGTTATTTTCACAATCTCTTCAAGACAGAAAGAAGAAAAGGAGGAGCAAAAGCTTAAAGCCTAAAGCCTAAACCTAAACATCTCAAGATATTTTCACAATTGCCTTTTGAAGAATCCATTTCTTCAACACAGAAAGACCGAAAGAAACAAAATTGATTCTTGAAACTCTATATTCACAAGTAGTAGATTCATGATAAGAAGATTCTCAAAAGGAACATGTACACTGATCAAGAAAAATGTAAAATGAAGAAAATTGTAGTGAGTTTCTGAAATCAAGAATCTCAAAAATGACATAATTACAGTACTAATTAGCATAATATTTCAATGATCATCATCATCCAAACTGCTAAAATATAAAAAAATGATCTTTTTCTTAGAATGCCTCAAGCAAAACATAAAGAAGTTTGGGTTCATCACTAATCAGTTGAAAAAGAAAGATAAAGTCCAACTAAGGTTTCAGATAGTAGATTCAATTCTAATATCAATTTGGAAACATGCATCCTTAGCCTTTCTTAAAGATTAAAATTTATTTTGCTTGATCTTGGAGGAGGAGTTGATCGTAGAGGAGCAATGCCTACTACAGAAACCCTTGCATCCTCTTTTTCTTCTTCTCTCTCTCGTTTTCTAGCACGACGAAAGAGGCGAAGGGGAGAAAAGAAACCCTTTCACCCCCGTTTCTTTTCTCCTCTTTGTTTTTTAACCTACCGCCAGAACGACAACCGTCTTTTTATTACTTTATCTCTCCTATCATCCATCAGTTCCATCAAATTCATCCCCAAATCGAAGGGCCAAGAAAATTCGTTTAGTAACCCTACTCTATCAACTCTACCAATCCCCATACTCTAAATCCTAGATTCTTCTTCATTAGTAGACGCAGAGGACCCACATGCAGTGTTGTGAAATTCATTTCGGACCCATTTCGTTGTGGCAGCCAAACCGAAATGTTTCGGCCAATTCGAAATTACGCCAAAATGTTTCGGAAATATATAAACATATAAATATTATATTATATGCAGAAAAAACAGAATAAATATTAAAAGTGTTGAAATTTTGATAGATCCCATATCTTATTAGAGTTTTTAAAAAAAAAATCAAAGTGGCCTGGATGGTTAAAAAACAAAAAGTTGAAAAGAAATGGGGGCGAAAGGGTTTCTTTTCCCCCTTCCCTTCTTTCGTCGTGTTAGAAAACAAGAAAGAGAAGAAGAAGAAGAGGATGCAAGGGTTTCTGTAGCAGGCACTGCTCCTCTACGATCGACTCCTCCTCCAAGATCAAGCAGAATAAATTTTAATCTTTAAGAAAGGCAGAGGAAGCAGGTTTCCAGATTGATATTAGAACTGAAATCTACTATCTGAAACCTTATTTGAACTTTATCTTTCTTTTTCAATTGATTAGTGATGAACCCATACTTCTTTCTGTTTTGCTTTAGGCATTCTAAGAAAAAGATCTTTTTTTTATGTTTTAGCAGTTTGGATGATGATGATCGTTGAAATCTTCTCTTAATTAGAAATGTAATTATGTCACTTTCGAGATTCTTGATTTCGGAAACTCAAGAAAATTTTCTTCATTTTGCATTTTTCTTGATCAGTACATGTTACATCTGAGAATTTTCTTATCATGAATCTACTGATGAGTATATAGAGTTTCAAGAATTAATTTTGTTTCTTTCAATCTTTCTATGTTGAAGAAATAGATTTTTCAAAAGGCAATTGTGAAAATATCTTTAGACATTTAAGGTTTAGGGTTTAGGGTTTAGGGAATAGGGCTTTAGGCTTAGGGTTTAGGCTTTAGGCTTTTGCTCCTCCTTTTCTTCTTTCTGTCTTAAAGAAATTGTGAAAATAACTCTCCCACTATGATCAGTGGTAGTTTCTAAGTTTTCTGAACATGTTTATTGTCCTGTCTTGTTTGGAGGAAATTTATTTAAATTGTGTTTTCTATCTTGAATTCATCATTTCTTAGTTATATTTTCTGTAATTTGTTTCAGTTCTGATCCATATTTATTTTTTATTTTTTTATTATTTTTTCACACCTGACTTACATAGCTGAAATGAAAGAACAATTCTTTTTTAATTAGATAACAAAAATGAAAGAATATTAATTCGTTTCAGTTCGAATCGGAGATTTCAAACGAACCAAAATGAATTTCGTAACACTGCCTCTGCCTGCAGGTCTCTCTCAATCTCCCTCACACCAGAACCAGAATGGCCAACCAACCAGTTAACATGTATTGCAGCAACTGTGACGAGAGCGTCGCTTTTGAAAATGGTGACGATGGCTTCTGTTACTGCTACATGTGTGGTTCCCAATCACGAGACATGATTGACACTACCGGATTAGGAGACCATCCATAGGCCTCATAGTTGTATTACCCATGCAATCAAGCAAACTCGAAACCCATACAAATGGTCCTGACAACTCCCTCCAAGTGGCTATGTTCACAGACTCAAAATTCCATTGATTAAGTGTTTAATGCATATAACTAATAATGCATAAGATTTTGCTAATCACATCATCAATTATGTTTCAGAGCTATCGTCTAGTGAGGTGTTGTTTTGGGCTATGTTCCTACATTTTTTTTTATGACAATCATATTATATAGATAAAAGTTTTTGTCAGCGTGCATGCCAAGTGCATGTTTTGTTGCTTGTTGCATTGCATTGCCGGTCCCAAGTCAATTAAAAAAGAGGAGGATTTAAAGTCTGGATCACACCAGGTGTCCGGTGACAGAATAAGAATAATTAGAGAATGTTTAGTTTATGTTCAAGATCGTGGGAAGCACAGGCCCGGCCATGGCCCATCCCGGGCCTTCATTGGATGGGATTTGATCTAGGCCCGTTCACTTCAGGGCCGGGATTGGACAACCCCTAGCAGGCCCGTCCAATTTTCAATACGAGATCGGACAACCCAAGCCCGCCCGTCCCATTCAATCAACCATGTGGAATTTGGCACTGATCTCACTTTATCTAATGTTTAGGTGGCACTGATCTCACTTTATCTAATGTTTAGGTGGCACTGATCTCACTTTATCTAATGTTTAGGATTGAAGAATTGACTCAAATAATAACACACACCGCCCCCCCCCCCCGCCCCCCCCCAAAAAAAAAAAAAAAAAAACAACTCATATTCCTCATTTTAAGCACACAAGTAGGTCAATGGGAGACCTTTCAGACTCCTAACCTCAAACTTATTGTTATAAAATATGGCGGTGAATAATGTATGGATCAATGTTAAATTAGGATCAGTGCCAATTCAAGTGGTTAGTGTGTGAAGGGATTGAATTAATCAAAGGTTGGCCCAATATGAAAGCCAAAGAGGAGAATAAAACGAGTTGGTCATTTAGAAAAGTTGTTATTGTCCAATACCCCTTAAAAGGGACAAAAAGTGTAAAACTTGGAGTCCCTTAAATCAGGCTTATAATTATCAAATGAGACTACTTTTTGTTGATTATCATGAAGTTGGTCCCACAAGGAAAGCTATGCAAGAGGGATGTCAAACCGGCACAGCCCGCCAAGGATTTACCCTGGCACGACACGGCCTGCCACAGGCCGTGCCTCCATGCTAGCTGTGCTCGGCGTGCCTCTTTAATCTTTTTTCCTAATTAATTTTTCTTCATTGTTCTGTATAAAAATCAAGGTCATATACATTGTCCATGCATCATACGGACTTCACGATCTCATCATCTACATCAAATGTTCATCAAGTGACAGTGATGGACTCCAGCAGACCTATATTAGGTGAGAAATTTACGTTTTAAGCTTCTCCTTCAAATTCCTCTTTATAAATTGGGATTTAGGATGATTGGGACAAAAAGATAAAAAAAAAAATGTAGGATCTCTTTTGGTACATTACTCAACTGAATTGTGAAAATTTAGATTAGAAAAGAGGAAGTGCCTGCGGGCAAATCACAGGGCGGGCCTGACCGTTATGAATGGGTCGGCCCGCAGCGGGCCAGCCATGCCCGTTCCGTCAGCCCAGTACGGCCCGGGCCGTGGGCCGTTGACTGTTTCAGCACAGCCCGGCCCATTTGACATCTCAGACCTCACTTGAGTTTGATTCACATAACAATCGAGCCGGGCTCATTCCAGAGCCCAATAAGGCTGAGCCCAGCACACCACATGTCATGTATGACTTGTCTATTATACAGTTCACAACCTCAGGTACATGATGTTTCAATTATCATATATACTTGCCAGACATTCATTGAATCTACAACAATAATTAAAGGGGCTTTAGGCTCTAATTGCCTTGGCAGTTGAAGCTTCATTTTCTTTCTCTATGAAAGCTACCGTCTGATGTTTCATCCAAGTCTTTGTGTCACTTTGAATTAGAATCTATGAATGAGTGTTATTAAATTATTAGATGCCATCAAGTACAATGCATTAAGGTTCTCAGTGGGCCTAAAATCATCTTGGGTCCAGTGCAGAATCCATTTAGATGGGTCTGAATATCCATCCAGTTCCGACCGGCGGCCCAAAACCTACAGGGGCGTAGGGTCATAAGCCCAATGGGCTCTTATTGGGCCCATTTAGTTTACACATATATTGTGTATAAATGATTTAACATTGACAGATAGTATATGTATGTATCATGCATATGAAAAGGTTTTAATGGTTTTCTCAACTTTTTTTTTTAAGTTCGTATTTCATCCTAAAGCCCAAGATCTAAGTCCGAATGTACCAACAGGATTTAAACAATCAAACTCAGGCCTATCCATTTCCTCAACAGTAGGATCTGAGACAGACCTGGACTTCAATTTGCAGTATGTAAATGGACTCAGGCCTGGACAAGCTCATTGACAGTGGGTCAAGCCCACTGACAGTTTTTGCTTGGATCATTATACTAAATGAGATCTATAGAGTTTGAGTCATATTGCCATTCAAACAGCCCTACATATATACTTTGGCAGATTCAGGGCCCAATATAAGGCTCGATAACTAAACGAGGAGGGTATGGACAAGTTTAATGCTGCCTTACTCGGCCCATGAATGTCCCCTCCTTAGGGCCTGTTTAAATCTGCATGACTTGAGTGCAAGTCATTCAAGTCACTTCTAAGCATCCATTATGTTTTTTTTTTTTTTTCCTTTATTTAAGTGTTGGAACCATACAAAGGTAGAGACAACTTTTAGGGAAAGCTATTAGATAGGGAACACACTGTTTTAAATAAAAGCCGGTTGGCCTGGCTGGATTTTATAGCTGCCGAATCGTAGCAGTGATAATTTCTATCATGGCTGCAACGCCTGATATATTGGACACTATGCTACGTAGCAGCCGACATTTTGTTCCATATATACTAGGACCCTAAAAGTAAGGCCTGAGCCAGCACAAAAGTGTAGTAGTAAGGCCGTTTCTTTTGAGAACTCCAGGACAATGCACACAAGTTTTTTATTTTGGTAACCCAACCAAGGGGGCTGGGACCGCGCACACATGGGAAGACAACCCACTCAAGTGGAAAAGGAGCCCACACATGCGGGAAGAAAGTACACACAAGTGGGAAGGGAGCCCGCACATGCAGGAAGAGGAGGCTTACACAGGACTTGAACCCTGGACAGCCAGGTGAGAACTACCACTCCTTACCACTCAGGTAAAGAGCGTTCTCAAGCCAATGCACACAAGTTAGCTGGGACATTGGGTAGGGATACATCCAGGCCAAGCCCATTTACTTACCAGACAAGCATTTGGGTTTCAGCTCGTTTCATGGTCTTTTAAATTTAAGCCCATGTCCGTTTGCAAAGAGGGCAAGACTCAGGTTGAGTAACTTGATTCTAGCCTACTGTCTCCAGCAAATGGTTAATGATGAACAGGGATGAAAATATCGGCCGCTATGTAGCATAGCGGCCGATATATCGGCCGTGGCGGCAGCTGCAGCCACGCTACATTGTATTTAGCGGGTAACGCACCCGTAGAGGCCGCTACGTGGCGCTGGGGGGTAATAAAACCCCCCTGACGACTTTTCGTTCTACCTTTTCAACTTTTTTTCATCTTCCTTCCTCTTTTTTCTCCATTTTTACTGCTGTGAACCCTTTGTGTGTCCCCCTAGTGGTCCCAACTCCATTTTGCCAAGATTTGTTGCTACAAAATCAAGAGATTCAACTATTCTAAGGAATCTAAAGAAGATTCATCATCTAGGACTCATGGATTAAAATAGCAGGTGGCGGCCGATACATATCGGCAGTGTTAAACAAACCACCCCCCCCCCCCCCCACCACCACTTTTTCACTTTTTTTCAACTTTTGAGATTATCACTCTCTAACTACTATGAATCACAACTTTTAAGGAGGGGCACAGGTTCTGAAAGCAAAAATTCAATTTCGAAGGAAGAACTTCATAAAAAATTTCTGGTTCGGAGGCGCTGCCCCCTGGGCCCCCGCTAGCTGACCGGGCAGCTCGATCCCTGCAGGGGGATACCCCCGAACCCCCTTTGCGAAACGCATGTTTTAAAGCAGTGACAATCATGAAAACAAAAGGATCCTACTTGACCATGATAGCTAGGCCTCTTTTACTGGTTGTCTTTCTTTGTTGTGCTTGGATGTCTATTATTATCATTATTTGTTAATATATGATATTAAGCATATTTAATTATATTTGGAATGTGTGTAGTAGTATAGATATGGTTACCTATTACTACTAAATTTTAAACTGGTCATAATTTAACTGTTTTAAAAGAACCCTCATTGTTAAATAACTTAGTGGGAGAGGCCCGAGAGGGAACTTCGTAAGTTCCTACGGTCTCCATCATTGTTTTGTAGGAGATGTAATTGATTTATGTGTTGACCTTGGAGTCTTCCTCTTAATCAAATGTGTCATCTTCTGAGAGGACGAGTGTTGACCACTTCATTTCTAAATTAGTGTTGAATGTTGAGTTGTTAAGTGTTGACCACTTCATTCACTTGATTGAATTTGAACCTTTAACCTTGAGGCTTAAAGTATTGACTATTGATTGTTCAATGTTCACTAATGACCTAACTCTTAAATCTTATGCCTTCATTTCATGTTCTAGTTTTTTTTTTTTTTTTTAATGAGCTTTTCATTACTTTCTAAGTTAGCATGACTAAAGAACATGAATACATGTGAAAAAACTAATCATTACTATTATTTTCTATTTATATAGCAATATAGGACCTTATATATTGAGGGCACCGCTACACCCCCTGTTCTTACTTACTTTTGCAAAAGAACCACATTTTCTTTCATTTTACAATTTTCTGGATTTTCTGGAAATTTTTCAGATTTTTTTGGTGAGTATTTCAAATCACACCGCTACGCCGCTACGTATCCCAACTACGCTACGTATCGCCCGCTTCGTAGCGGCTACGCCCGCCGCCACCGCTATTTTCATCCTTGATGATGAAAACATACTGACTCACCCAAACTCAGTTTTGTTGACTGGGCTTGCACCAAATGGTCTAAGTCAGACGAGTTGATTGAGCCTGATATTAAGCTAGACAAGCCCGAGTTACTCAGCTTGGCAATCTTCTGAGTCAACTCGAGCTCCTGAGACTTTAAACTTTTTTTTTTGTTTGGTAAAAGAGATTTAAACTTTGTATCAAACACCTATATGTAGGTTCTGAAATCGAACTCAGATTGGGAACTTTTTTAGATCCATTTTCATCCAGCCCAAATCCGACCTATTTACAACCTATTTATTCAGATTTTATAGATGGGCTGGAATGGTCTTCTACTTCAAAGCTTGGAGGCCCACCTGATTGAAGATTCATGTAATCCCATAAAGAATAATGCTCAGCATTATTGAACATGACAATCCACTATCAACACAAGTTGATCAAGTGTGGGATGTCCATTCACACAAAACCCATTGTGCCTTTAGGATTATAGTTCAAAAAACATGGTTTTGTGGCCACAGGAGTTCAGGTAATGTGATTTAATGCCAAAATCATTTATTGATCCGTGTTAATTACTTCTTCATCATCATCATCAAAGCCTTGTCCCAATTATGTTGTGGTCGGCTATAGGAATTATATTTCTCCGTTCCGATATATCTTGAGTCAAATCCTCATCTAAATCATATTTCTTCATATATATGTTTACTACCTCCATCAACATCTTACATCTTATTGTATAAGAATTCTAAAAAACGAACTTACGAAAGATTGATGATAAGGATTTGAGTGTTTCGCTGGTAAAATATATAAAAAAATGATATACCATTGCATGTCTTATTCAATTGATGCCCTCCAATTTTGTATCTCATTATATTAATAGCAGCATGATCCTTTATCCAGATCTTTATGAAAAGAATACCCCTCACATAACTAAGTAAAACGTACCATAAATTCCAATATGTAAATCTCTAACATATTCTAATGTAGAGTTTTGAGATAGAGAGAGATCTTTCAACTTTAGTTCTGTTATATCAATAGTATTTGAGTCATTTATCTTTTATTTCGTATATATTTTATGATTCAGACTTTTGTATTCACGTAACTGTAATAGTGACCATCAAAATCAATACACACAATAGTTGCTATATTAAACCACGACTGGGATTGATCATCTTTTGGGCTCATCTTTGGTGGACCTACCCAAATCATCTCATCACCATCACAATCACCACCATCTCCGAAGCCTTCTCCCAATTACGTTGGCATCAGTTAGAGGAATGTTGTTTTGTCATTCCCATCTATTATGGCAAGCAGGCGGACCCAGGATTTTCGTTTAGGTGAATGAACTTTTTCTAGAATTTTTTCACGTTAACAGTAACAAAAGAATGTATTCCATGTAAATAAAAGCAAAATATTTAACTATATCAACTTAATATATCTTTTGTTTGAAATGATGACTATTCATTTATCCAAAATTTACAGTATGAGAGAAGTATACTGAAAACAAAAAAGTCTCCCAAAAAATGCGGGCAAACCAATCATCCCCAAAAAGAAAGCATTCACAACCTCCAAAAAATTCAGGTGTCAACCCAAAGAAAGAAGTACATATTAACGATTGGACATCAAGTAACATATACTTCTCTCATGAAAAGTCATCTCAACTCCAAAACAAAGTTTTTACAATTGCCCTCTACAGTTCTTCATGTTTTGAAAGCGTTGCATGATCGTCTCATCATCAATGCTATTGAATATGTCCTTTTCAATGTACACGAGCAAACAATCATTCATCCACTCATCTTCCATTCGATTGCGCAATCGATTCTTAACGATTTTCATAGCAGAAAATACCCTCTCAACAGTAGCAGTGGCAACTGGTAGGGTTAGCACTAATTTCAAGAGCAAATAAATTAAAGGATATGCAATGTCCCTTTCTATTTCAACCATCTTCTAAGCAAGAAGCTTGAGTCGTTTCTATGGCAGCCGCATTCACAATGTCTTTTTTGAATCTTGGGGGAGGTCAATTTTAGATTCTCAAGAGCATTTTCCAATACGACTCTTTTAATAGCTTCATTCTGATTGGAAAGTACTTGCAAAAGCCCAAGGAAGTTACCCATCTTGTTTGAATCTTCGGATTCATCACGACCACGAAAAGGCAATTCAAAAGAAATCGAACAAAAGCAAGCATTGCCTTCAAGCAGATTCGATAATCTATTCGAGCTTGACTTGATTGTTTGACAATAATTGTCTCAATGTGTTGCTCTTGATTCAATAAGTTCTGACACTTCTCATATGCTTGATTATGAACACTATTTGGGCCTCCCACATGATTTTCAATTCGTTCTTTTCTCCCCAAAACTTTTAAATCCTTGAGTTATAAAAGCATCATAACGCATTTCCTCTCCAAAAAATAACACAAGAAGCAGAATGCAGCATCTTTTTCTATGCTATACTCCAACCAACTACCGTAATCCTTAAACCACAAAGGATTAAATCGCCCCTTATCTCGTCCACACCCCGTATAAGGAAACTTATGGTCACGAGGCTGACAATGCCCTTTTGTAGATATGCTCTTCGGAATTGGTCCCTATCCATAAGATTATAGCTTAAGATTGGATTCCGTAACCCAAGATCTGCGGGAAGATCAGTTAACATGTACACCCCTTTTCTTCGAGGATGGTGGCATTTCATCATTCTTATCATTCTTTGGGGCCGGAGACAGAGGATTAGTAGTTTATTGTTTTTTGTAATTTTTCCATATCT
The DNA here is from genome assembly GCA_029852735.1 of Persea americana. Lineage (NCBI taxonomy): Eukaryota > Viridiplantae > Streptophyta > Magnoliopsida > Laurales > Lauraceae > Persea > Persea americana. Next base: position 10,622,941 of record CM056820.1, on the reverse strand, counting down.
GATTCAAAGATAAGGTAAATTACATCAAAATCCTCGCCAACCACAAATAATCACCATTTATAACATAGGTTAAAGACACGATTTTCAGCAATTTCTTCTTTTTATAATGATTCCTACTACTAATAACTGATTTATAAATAAACTTTTAAGCCACAACACCCAAATCGCGAATCTTCAAGAAATTAGCACACAATTTGACAAGAAAACTACAAGAATAATAAAGAAACTCTAAAGAAGTAATACACATTATCATATAAAAATTAGTACCTCGTTATTATTTCCTTAAGCTCCAAACAGTTCCTTAATCATATGAATCCAAATGAGAGCACCTGTATTTATAATTTATAAATAAACATTATCAGCATAATCATAAACATTATATTATAGGCCAAGAATAAAGCTTCCAAAATGAAAAAGGAGAAGAAGAAATAAGTAGTTGAAGCTTAAACATAAATCAAGACAACTAGATAAGACTTGCTCACAACAATTCTAGATCTATTCGAAACTAGGACATAGAAAATATGGACAATTCAAGATCATTCAAAATCTTTAAAATAAAATTCATATTCCATAGTTTTAATGATCATATGTTTTACTTGTATCAAAAAGACTTCAATCAAGATAAAATTTTGGTCCTAAATCATGGCATATAGGAAAATAATCTACATGAAAACAAAATCAACAAAAGTGAACAATCATAAAATCAAACAAACCTACATGGCATATAGCGGAATTCGTGCATCTCCCTTTTGTAGCTGAGCAACCAGAAATTCCAGAAAAATAAAAATAAAGGAGCTGGAATTCAACAAATTTGAAGGTCATTTGAAACTTTTTAGTGGCTGAAAATTTGAAATTCTTACAAACAAACAAGACATTTGCAAATGTCAAGGGACAAAACCATCACATTGTATCTCCAGAAAAAACGCCAATACACCAAGAAATTCTTGTCCAAAATCCCACTAGAAGAACTGGCTAGGAACACATTAGTGCAATGCAAGAATTCCTCAGCAAAGTGGAAACGTTTCAAATTCTGATTTTTGTTCCTGCTTAAGGATTTGCTAAAACCATAGCAGTAAATCTGTAATCCACATGGATTGCAAGCAAATCTGACAAAACACCCATTAACTATCACATCATTCAAATAGTCTTTGTTTCTCTTTCTCCCATTTGTACTATTCTTAATTCTTCCACACTTGATCCTCGACAAAAGCATAAACAACTCAGAATAACCAAGAGCAAGATATATATATATACATATATATATATATAAAAAAAAAGGATCTTGAGGGGAATCTAAACAACAATGACACATATCAAATTTCTGGTGCACCAACTCACAATTTGATGCATTACTTACACCACCTTAAGGTGGGCCATATAAAGGGGTCCATAATCTATTCCGTTAAAAGGTTCCAGAATAGTAGAAACTGTTGCTGGGATTCTCTTTGAATGAGTGAGACATGTAGGTAAGTAGTTAGCATTTTTGGTGGCACGTTGAGCTTTTCTGTTGTTGGAATGTAAGTGGGTAGCCTCTGTATTTATAGTGCATTCAATAAAATGATCGTCACTGATTTTCCATTAACAGTTCTCTGTTTGGTGCAATCTCCCATCTGAGATTTTATCCTTTTAAGCTTTCTCTTTGAGCAGTGATTTATATCTTGTCACCATGGCTCGAGGAATGCTAGAAAACTCGTATCAAACAACAACCACCCCCAAATCCCACTAATTCATAAATCAAACAAGAACACAAGATCAAAAAAAAAAAAAACCCAAAATCAAGTAATGCAACAAAGAACTTCATAGATAAAAAGCCCTAAATCAAAAGAACCCTAACCGTAACCATGAAACAAAAATCAAACAAAAAGAACCCTAACTTCTTTGTGCAATGCCTAAAATAATAAATAAAATCAAAGAAAATAGGGGGAGAGGTAGAGATAGGCCACATAAAAGCCAATAAAAATGGATGTCCGAGAGAGAGAGAGGCGACAGAGAGGGAGAGGAAAAGAGAGGTGACATAGAAGAGGGAGAGGGATTTACCTGAAGCTCAAAGATCCTCATAGATGTTCGACGAGAAGTGCGACAGATCTGTGCACTCAAAGGAAGAAGGGTTCAGGCGTTCATCCGTTCAGGTCGAAGGAAGAGGGAAGGTCGAAAGAGGAGTTTGTATAAGTTCACCGGGTGAATTTATGACAAATTAGTCCTCTTTTGAGTTTCTAGGCCCGGTGGTGATCTTGCGATCAAACCAGTCACAGCCTTGCCCTTTACACTTCCGCACCATTTTCATTAAATCTTTATCAAAATCCATCATCTAAAAGCTTTTGAAAGAGATCGTGACAGTATCAAAATCCAAATCTTATTGGTGTTGCCTCAATGATGATAATCTTCTATGTTTCAGAATTCTTAAAGCTAAGTATTGCTCTAAATCCAACCTGTGGGACGCAAAATTTAGAAAAGGCAACTCATGGTTCTGGCGAAGATTCATGGAGGGGGTAAGTTTCATCTCTGAAAGAGTGGGTTGGATAATTGGTAATGGCAATAAAATTTTAGTATGGAGTCATAATTGGATTCCTTGCATAGATGGCATGAGGAAACTTTTTTCAAACATTACCAACCTGAATATAACTGTGAAGGACTTATGGAGGGGTGGTAGGCTATGGGTTGTCAATAAAATCAAAAAATTTTACTGATCAATATGATGTGGAGGATATTTGTAAAATATATATTCCTGTTGGTACTGATGATGACAAGAAGGTTTGGCCTTTCACTAAGCATGGTCAGCTAACAACAAAATCTGCTTACAAAGATATAGTGAAAATGAGAGAAATTAGTAATGATCAATCTATCAAATGGAAGGATTTTTGGAGAATCCACCTCCCTCAAAGAATGCTTCCATTTGGTTGGAAATGTTTGAGAAGTGTTATTACAGTTAGAAAGACTATACATACCAAAATTAATTCTGTAAGCCCTTTGTGTCCTCTATGTGGGGTTGAGGAGGAAACGATTGATCATGCTCTAATGAAATATGAATATGCTAGATCATATTGGTTCGGTATCCATTTCAGTCGTCAAACTAACGATCTTTATTTTACGGAGTTAATAGATTGGTGAAAGGAGTCTTGTGAGCAAAACCATCCAATAGCTCATCTGAGATTTGATCACTCAAGAATGTGGGTTGTGGTTAAGTGGTGGTCTTTATGGAAAGCAAGAAATAAATTTCTTTTCAAAGGAAAACAAATTAGCCCTATAAAAGTAATTACTTCAGTTAAAATATTGGTTAATAGCCTTAACAACCCTCGTGAGATAAGGGAGAGGAAGAAGGTTGGGGAAATAGAAACAATTGGACTGATCAAATCTAGGATGGATGCTATTATATTCTCAAATGCTGCCTTTTAGACAGTTGATGGGAAATCTTCATTTGGTTCTATTGTCATGCTTAGAGGGTCTGTTCTAAATGCAAGTGTTTGGAATGGTCCGAAAGTCGTGAGTTGTATTGACCCAGTAGTGAGTTAAGTTTGCTCAACATATCAGATTTGCATGTCTTTTGGTGTCACCCAAGAGATGTTCATGTACCCACTACACTGAATTGGATAGCAAGTCAAGCAGGTAGCCTTAATACGATTTTCTTTTCGTCTTTGGTGGCTTTCACTCAACTCAGGAAGTAAAACATATGATCATTAAAACTATGGAATATGAATTTTATTTTAAAAATTTTGAATGATCTTGAATTGTCCATATTTTCTATGTCCTAGTTTCGAATAGATCTAGAATTGTTGTGAGCAAGTCTTATCTAGTTGTCTTGATTTATGTTTAAGCTTCAACTACTTATTTCTTCTTCTCCTTTTTCATTTTGGAAGCTTTATTCTTGGCCTATAATATAATGTTTATGATTATGCTGATAGTGTTTATTTATAAATTATAAATACAGGTGCTCTCATTTGGATTCATATGATTAAGGAACTGTTTGGAGCTTAAGGAAATAATAACGAGGTACTAATTTTTATATGATAATGTGTATTACTTCTTTAGAGTTTCTTTATTATTCTTGTAGTTTTCTTGTCAAATTGTGTGCTAATTTCTTGAAGATTCGCGATTTGGGTGTTGTGGCTTAAAAGTTTATTTATAAATCAGTTATTAGTAGTAGGAATCATTATAAAAAGAAGAAATTGCTGAAAATCGTGTCTTTAACCTATGTTATAAATGGTGATTATTTGTGGTTGGCGAGGATTTTGATGTAATTGACCTTATCTTTGAATCAGATATGGAAAAATTACAAAAAACAATAAACTACTAATCCTCTGTCACCGACCCCAAAGAATGATAAGAATGATGAAATGCCACCATCTCGACGAAAAGGCGTGTACAGGTTAACTTAACTGATCTTCCCGCAGATCTTGGGTTACGGAATCCAATCTCAAGCTATAATCCTATGGATAGGACCAAGTCCGAAGAGCATATCTACAAAAGGGCCTTGTCAGCCTCGTGACCATAAGTTTCCTTATACGGGGAGTGGACGAGATAAGAGGCGATTTAATCCTTTGTGGTTTAAGGATTACGGTAGTTGGTTGGAGTATCGCATAGAAAAAGATGCTGCATTCTGCTTCTTGTGTTATCTTTTTGGAGAGGAAATGCGTTATGATGCTTTTATAACTCAAGGATTTAAAAGTTTGAGGAAAAAAGAACGAATTGAAAATCATGTGGGAGGCCCAAATAGTGTTCATAATCAAGCATATGAGAAGTGTCAGAACTTATTGAATCAAGAGCAACACATTGAGACAATTATTGTCAAACAATCAAGTCAAGCTCGAACAGATTATCGAATCTGCTTGAAGGCAATGCTTGCTTTTGTTCAATTTTTTTTGAATTGCCTTTTCGTGGTCGTGATGAATCCGAAGATTCAAACAATATGGGTAACTTCCTTGGGCTTTTGCAAGTACTTTCCAATCAGAATGAAGCTATTAAAAGAGTCGTATTGGAAAATGCTCCTGAGAATCTAAAATTGACCTCCCCCAAGATTCGAAAAAGCCATATATGTCAATACCCCACTCCTCTTTTTCCATGCCACAGAGTTTCTCTTGCAATGGAGAAAAGTTGAGCATAGGAAGGTTCATTGAGTTCACAAGGTAGGGCGACACGAGAGACACAATCCCGCTAGATTCCTCCATACGGATGGTGAAAGACATGCTGTTTTGGGGGGCAAATGGGGCAAACATTTTGAATTTCTTTTGGCAGAATCTCCTGGCCTTCATATGGTGCTTGAAGTGTAGCTCTTGAATGATTAAGGGCTTGTAGCCGCCGCCACTCCCGCCGCCGTCTCGGCCGCCACCTCCAACTACCCATTTCTCATTTCTCCGTTTCTCTTTGGGCCTCTTTTCCTTCCACTTACTCCAGCTTGACTTCACCACAGCAACAAATAGCGAATGACTTACTTTTGAGAAAGCCATCTGAACCAAGAATCGGAAATTTCAAATCATCATTTGTAATTCATCATCTGAAGCACGACTCATTTTAACATACACCCGATTAAGACCATGACCAATAATAGATATGCATTCGCCGTTGGTCTCCAATGCAAGCAGCGAGAGCACCTTCTCCTTGATGACCATTGGGGCCACCACCTCATCAGCTGGCGTCTCTGATGTGACCTTGTCTCTAATGCAAACAGCGAGGGCACCTTCTCCTCTCCGCAACCAGTCCCCATCGGCTTTAGCTTCTGGAGACAGTCTATTCTGCTTTGCATCCTTTGGAGAAGCATCACCATCATTGTTTGAGCCTTCCTGCTCATACCAGGGCCTTTTCTTGTAGGTCTGGTACTCGACATCTGGGGTTTCAATGAAAGGGCCTTTTCTTATATAGCTCTCCTTGTAGCCTAATGACTGCAATCAAAAACTTTTTAAAGTGCCTACTGATTGACTCTGCTGAACGGTTAAACTCACTCTGAATGACCCTATTTTTGACATGATGAGCAAGGATATGCAAGGAAATTGCAACCTGCTCATCAACCAACATGTGTTTGGTTGGTTCCAACTTCCCAATTATGCTAAGCAAGTGACATAATTTCACAAAGGGTCGCCTAGTCATTCTAAAATTGCTCATACATATGTGATCACTCTTATACACCCAACTTTCAATAATTTCTCTATTACCATAGAAATCTAATCGGTACCTAGATCTAACCGCACCCATGCATTGTCTTTCAAACCATTTATATGATAGTTGTATGAATAACCCTAGTAGATGTAGAATGTTCAACCACCACTGCATAGCCATTGCCAATTTCTTCACTTTCAATTTCCTTTTGGCTAAAGTAAGACGTGCCATAGCTGAAATAAAAGAAAGATACATTAAGTTAATAGAAAATAAGCATTATTAGGTTTGGTAGGTAAGCATATAAAGCATTATTCGTTCCTTGATTTTCAAAATGATTTTGTTCTATACATTATTTCTCAATTTTCTTTTTCTAAATGCTCTGTTACAAAGTTGCATTCATGTACAGTTTCGAGATTTGAAGAATCTGGGATATGTTAAAAAACCCATTTCACTCCAATAAAGACTGAAGATACTATATTCTCCTAATCTATAAGTTAGAGAGTATAGGGCTAGGGGGCGCAGTTGCCGGGATCATACTCTTGTCGCCTTAAATAGAATTCATATGGAATTCCTATAAAAGAGAAAGAAAAAAAAAAACCACAAAGGAATTTGTTCAGCATAATACATACCGAATCAAATGCTCATTGGAGAAGATCTAAATGTGCCATCATCAAACAAATATTGCCATTGATTCTAATAATAGTACAGTTGCTGCGGTAAGAAGATCATCTTTCAGTGAAAGCCATTGAAGACACTGTAACAATGTGAGACTTTTTTCTACATGCCTTTTATCTAAGTTCAATGACCATGAATATATGCAACATAACGTGCAATGTTTATACCATATCACCACAACAAGGGCTTGGTTGTAGTAGGAGGCCTTACAAAATGCAACTTTGTAACAGAGCATTCTAATATTTGGCTTCTTTCCAAAATATAGCCTAACGCAACAGATCTCAAACACACATATTTTGTTACACATGATCTATTTAGGAAAATATTCTCCAATGAGAAGACCACACACAAATTAAATGCGGTCCAGCTAGTGGTGTCTAGTATATATATGCATATCCATAAGTGGGAGGCAGGGAGGGAAAGGCCTCCTTGCGGTTAAGGATGAACAAAAAAATCAGCCCTATTAGATGATCCTGGCTACTGATTTAATAGCATCACAACAATGAGTGAAGGTTCAAAAAGTGTAAAGTTGGGCCTGATGCTAGATCATGGGATAACATGGCAAAAGGGGTAGCTGCATCAATCATAGACAGCCCACCTGGGTCTCAGGGAGCAGTTGAGTGTGCAATCTGCTTATGTAGGAGAAAATTTTCCATCTATATATGCAACATCATATGGAATTTGTACTGGTGTGAGATTTTCTACAATTCACATGCAGAGCGGGATGATGATGATAAACATGTCCAACTGAAAACTTGAAGGATAAAATATTGATGAGATGGTGCTTATTATTAAACCCAAACAGCACTTCTCCTATCAACAAATAACAAAAACAAAACCACCCCCAAGACCCCAACACAGACACATGAATAAAACACAGTACCACCCAATTCAGACACCAATACAAATGCAAAAAAAAAAAAAACCCAATCAAACCCAGGAACCAAAACACCCATACACCAAAAAAACAAATGAAATAAAATATGCAAAGGGTCCTATTTGTTAGATCCGACAAAAGGCATAGAAGAGTAGAAAGTGGTTCATCTCTACAAACTGAATATAATAAGCCCTTTTCAATGTTTTAATTCAACAAACACATTCCTAGGTCAATGAACCATACAAAGAGATAAATGCAAACTGTTTCAAAAACAAATAAGGAATAATGTTGACTGAATAGACATAACTAAAAATTTATCAGCAAAAACCAGTGAGGAAACAATCATTGACAAAAAGAAAATGTAAAGAGCGCCTCTGAAAAAAAACACCCAATAAACAAATCCAAGAACATAAATCAAGAGCAGCTTAGAAAAAACAAACAAACAAACAAACTTGTTGGGTCTTTAAAACTGTTTTGGATCATTTCAACAACAATTATTTGATCTGTTTCACAAAGCATAAACTTGGAGTCCATAGAAATGGAATCATTCGCTCCAATACATCTAATGGGATTGGTATTTAGAAATAACAACAACAACAATAATAACCAAAATTATGGAAGGATCATTAAAATTTATGGATCTAAAGGCCATAAACACAGGAAAACCTTCAGATGGGTACCTCTATAGACCATAAAAAACACACACAAAAGAAAATTCACTGGGTACATGAAAAACAGCAAAAACAATCAAAACCAGCACTAAAACAAAAACGAACTGATCAAAATTCTAAGGCCATGTTTGGGACCACTAGTCCATTTCTTAAAGACCCAGTAAAATAGAGCCATAAAAAACAGAGCCATACAAAGAAGAGGCTAAAATAAGAAAACATGTTTGGTAATGTATAGATCTATTTTAAATAGAACGTTTGGTAAGACATTTATTTGCCTCTTTTTTAGAAGGATTTGCCTCTTATTATAAGGGTATTTACGTCGTTATCTAATACACTATTAAAATCACCCTCATCAATTAGCAAAACCAAACCTTCAAGAACCCTGAAGCCCATCCAACTCAAAATGCTATGTACAGAGGCCAAACAGTCACTCAACCGCAGCAAAAGTTGTAAATTATCTAAATCCACAGGGTACCACCGTTCAATCTCACGAGTACATAATTCTTGTACATGATGTGGTAGTTTTCATCTATAAATCTTTTGGGACTTCATATAATCATATGAAAGAAGCTCATTTGAACGAGACCTGTTCACCCACATATCATTTAAAACTTCAAGCGAAGCCCAAAATAAGCAATTCTGGTGCCAAGGATCAGGACCCAACTGAACTTCTTGACCCTGACAAGGGATGCAGGCTTGATTACTTACCCATGCCAATCTCTCTGATGCTTTATTGCTTACCCAAAAGATCCATACAGAAGAGAGCACCATAACAAGGCAGCATACCAGAACAGAGCAGCTCGACTATACTTCACTGTTAAACTGTACTTCACTGTTAAACTGTACTGCACCTCTGAGTAGCATTCACAGCCACTCTGCTATGCAACACATCTGAACAACACTTCTCTGCGAAGCTGAGCTGAACGTCTCAGGAATACAACAAGGCTGAACACACTGCAGAAAACAAAAACCACACCACCCAACGGAGCAGCTAGGCTCACCTGAACATAGCACAACCAGCCACTACAGCTGGGCACACCAAAGCAGGCAGCAGGGCAGCAGGACACGCCTACAGCAGGCCAAACCACTCAACACCGCACAGCAAATCAGAATTTCAAATCAGATTGACACTCCAAAGCCACACTAAAGAAAAATACAGAGCACCAGAAGGAGACATCCTGAGCACAGCAGCAGGATAAATTAAAACTTCTAAAAAGATAAAAGAGGACTGTAGGTTTACTCTCAAAACACAGTTTGCTCTGCGCCCAAAGCCAATAAAACCACTTCTTAGAACATGACACTCCAACCCCTCTCCTGTTGTAGAAAACCTCAATCAACCTACTACAGAAAAACCTCTATTTTGTTCACATGTTCAACTCCCTCATATTAGTACTCTACAAGTGATTAAAAAAAAAAAGAAGAGGCCTTTTAGTTTGATGCCTTCCCATTCAAAGAGGGAAAAAATATTTTTCATGCCTCGGCCTGCCCCCTTCTGCCAAGCTCTCCATGATCACATCAGATCATCTCACCCATGATGTTCTTTATATACATTCCCGAATCTGAACCATATAGACAACTTAAGACTGCTTGATTAGGAAAAGCATTGAAAGGTTGGGCTGCATCAATTGCCGAATGGAAGAACCACCTCATGCGGTCCCAGAAAGTCTGCATATATCTTCTTCTAGATTTACTAACTTGCTCCTATCGATTAAAAAAAAAAAAAAAAAAAAAAGACTATACATCTTAAAGATTACCACCTGCCATCGCATAATTTTTAGTTGCTAATGCTCCCTTTTTTATTGGCTAGATTGCACCTCCAGGAGGATGCTCAAGAGTATAGAAAATTTCAAAGTCAAAACACAAGATATATCCAACTAAAGTGTGGCAGAGAACAGAAAATTCCAAATCAAAAGCCATTGAGCAGTTTCAGGAAAACTACAATAGCTAGGGTGCTACTACTCTTTCCAAAGAACCCATCTTCCACAAAACCCCATTTCCCCCAAAACAAATTATTCAAACCCAATTCTGAGATCACCCAGAAGTCAAAAAAAAAAAAAAAAAACTCAAAATCACCTACAGTTGTTCCACGAATACAGATTCAAAGGGGAAACAAAAAAGTCCCTTTCAAATAAATTTCACTTCTAGCACTTCAAAGGGGAAACAAAAAATCCAATGAAATGAGAATCAAAACCCTACCATCACACAAAAGGGTAGAGAGAACTCACTATTTTTTACGATCTCACTGCTGGAGACGATCTTCCACGAGCACGAGCACGGATGTCGGAGGGGGGGCGGAGTTCTACGGCGCGAGCAGTTCCTGGCGACGGCTAGGAGAGGAAGGAGGAGGAAGGGAAAAGAAGTCTGGGAGCAAACATCGAACCCTTCTGCAGAGGGATTTTCGGTGGAAATAAATATACGTCTGAGCACATTTTAGTAAAAAAAAAAAAAAAAAGTCTCCACCTCTAAAATTTTAAGATCTACACGCTGTACTTTCCGGGTGCACGATTTTGAGGATTTCAAAAGTGGAGGCTGTAGCTCTAAAACTCTAAAGTTAGTAGAGGTAAAAATCTCATGCCAAACACCTCTATTTTATCAATTATCTAATTATTTTAGACATTTAGAGGAATATAGGCTTGAAATAAAGAAGCCAAACATGGGCTAAAATGGGTTATCACTAGAAACGTAGAAAATCAAACCCAAAACCAAAAAAGAGGAAATTAAAAAAAAAAAACCTAGGATTGGGTACCTCTAACTTGGAATCAATCACAACAGATTTCTGTTTGGAATCGAAAATCTGCTTATTAGAAGAACTCTCTCCTACTTTGTTCTTATTGACAATCATATAACGGACATATCTGTCGGGGAAAACTAGAAAAACCAAAAATCCTTAATTTGATTGGCAACTTCTAGGGCAAAGGGTGGATAGAATTATGGAAATGGTTTGAAATCTAACCCAGACTGTTTGAATTTTACCTTTGGAGAGTGCAGATAAAGCAGCGAGCACAGGGACGAGATGCAAAGACGACGACGAGCTGACCAGACGAGATGAGACGAGACGAGGAGCTACTGAAGAGGGAGAAGGAGAGGAGGGAGATGGAGACCGAGAGGAGGCGAACTGTTTTCGTCGAGGAGAAAGGCTTTTTCGTTAGGGCATTCCTTTGCCTCCCGGTGGAATGACTATTCCTCTATACAAAGGAATGGTGATTACGAAGGTAATGGTCATTCCAGCACCTTTCTGCAAATCAAACGCGGTAATGATCATTCCATTGGAATCACCATTCCATTCTCACCTTCATTACAGTGAACCAAACGCTACATAAGGCTCCAAGCTCTCTTAATTCTCATTCTAAAGTCTAAGCTCTCTACAAAGTTCTCAGAAGTGAAGAGTGAGAGTGATTTCTCTAAAGTGGAGGATATCTCTAAGAATGACTTCTCTATTAGCTCTCCCTCTCTCATAAAGGTATTTATTATTTTTAATTTTGAGTTTTATTTAATAATATTATATATTAAGTCTCATCTTCTCCCCTTTATTATATAAATTATCACAAAAAACACATTATACTTAATTATTTATTTAATTTTTTTTTAAATATTTTATTTAGAAAAATGATTGTACCATCACAACCTTTCAACCTTGACTTCTCTCTAAATGAGGAAGATCATGGATTTGTTCGTTTAGATCAAAGTAAGGGGATAGAAGTAGATAGTCATAATCTCCAAGAACCCGAACTCACTGGTGGTGAAGAGCCTACATGTTTGGGTTCTACAACTAAAAAGAAGAGAAAAATAAGATTGACTTCTCATGTACGATTTCATTTTGTTAAAGTTTAGGTCCCAAATCTCAAAGGAGGAACAGATAAAAAGACACAATGTAAATATTGCAAAGATCTCCTCATTGCCAGATTAGCAAGTGGCACTGGCCCCACACCTTCTTAGACACATGAGAACGTGTGCGCCCATACACACGAATACCGCTGATGCTGGGGCAAGAGGTGGGACCATCCTAACACAACTTTCTCAAACAAATTCAATTGGTGGTTTAGGAATTTTTCACTATGACCTTAATCATGCTAGATATCAACTTATAAGGTTTATAATAGTTCGCCAATTACCATTTATACTTGTCGAAAACTAACACTTTAAAAGAATTTTTAGGGAAGCTTTTATTCCTTCATGGCAGAAAATATCTGGAGTTACTGCTAGAAATGATGAAGTAAAAACTTTTTCTGAAAGAAAAAGAGAGTTTGAAATAGGTTTTTCAAAAAATACCCGAAAAAGTGGCTTTAACTTTAGATTTATAGACTTCTAAGCAAAATGTGGGGTACATTGCAATCACATCACATTATATTAATAGTGATTGGGTGATGCAAAAAAAAATGATTTTGTTTTCTTTATTAGAGTTCTCACAGACTAGTGCTAGGATAAGGTCCACCATCCTTGAAAAACTTAAAGAATATAATATTAAAAATAAAATAATTGCTATAACTTTAGATAATGCAATCACTAACAATGTTGAAACAGATTTACTAAAACCTACGCTTCAACTTGATTTAAATGGAGCTCTATTTCACAATAAATGTGCATGCCACATCATAAATCTTATCGTACAACTAGGGGTAAAATCTATTAGAGATGATTTAGAGATCATTGAATGGATTGTAGGTTTCATTTTTTGTTCTCCTTCACGAAAACAATGGTAGAGGGAAATATGTGTAAATTTGGGTTTAAGACAGAAGAAAATATCACAAGATGTTAAGTATAGATGAAATTTTACCTATAAAATGTTAAAACAAGCATCTGCCTATAAAATGGCACTAAATCAATATTGTCAACTTTATTTAACACATGGAAATATTTATATAAGTGATGATAGATGGCCCCTTCTTGATATAATAAGAAAATTTTGGAAGTTTTTCATGATGCAACCTTTTTTTTTTTCCGGGGCATATTATCCCACATCAAATCAAGCTTTAACCTATTTTTATGAAATAAGTCTTACTTTTAAAAAGTATAGAGATTTTAAGCCTTTTCAACTTATGTGTGTACAAATGGAGGCAAAGTTTTCACAATATTGGATAATAGCCCCTTTAACATTTTGTATAGTTGCTGCATTAGACTCTAGATTGAAATTAAAAGGTGCAAAAACCCTTCTTAATGAAATAAACTCGAACATGAATACAACTAATGTAAATGACATGTCTACAGTTAAGACACAATTAGAAACACTTTACTTGAATTATGCTACCCGATTGGGTAGATCCATAGCACCCACGATCCCAATAGGCCCGCCCCAGGTACATAAAGGGAAAAAGAAGGTCACTTGGAGTATTATGAAAAAATCTTACGGAAGTAACTCCTCTTCTTCCGGAGGATTCTCTTACAACCTTAATGAATTAACAATGTACCCTGGGAGCGATCCTATTCCAATCCCGGATGATGAAGAATATGCTTTTGATCTTTTGGCATGATGAAAATCATTCGAGACTAAGTTTCCTATGCTTTTCGCCATGGCTCGTGATATACTAACAATACCAGCGTTTACAGTTGTATCAGAACAGGCATTTAGTGCAAGAGTGCGCCTTATTTACCCTAGGAGGACTATTCTATCAGAAGAAACCGTGGAGACCTGCATGTGCTTACGGGATTGGTATTAAGTAGAGAATAGAACACAACACCTCTTGGATGATTTCAAGAAAGAAGACGAGCTATTGGCGTTACATATATGATATCATAGTATAATTTATTTTTTAGAATGTATAATAGGCTTTCAACTTGTAATTTATTTTTTAGAATGTATCATAGGTTTTTAAAGTTGTAATTTATCTTTTAGAATGTATCATAGGTTCTTACAGTTATAATTTATTTTTTAGAATGTATCATAGGTTTCTAAATTTGTAATTTTTCTTTCATTTATCAGAAGGTTTGAATTTCATTATATATATACGAAGTTCAAACTTGTAAGTTTTTTGAACTTTTGTAACTTAAATTTCAAAGGAAATATAATCTATTTGATGTATTTTTTTCAAAACATCATTAGTGTTATTCTACTTATTTACTTCTCTTAATTTCTTTATTTGAATGAAATTGGTCCAAGAGTCTAAGTCTAAGTTTGTGACTTTGTGTCCGTCCAATTTTAAAAACTTCAAAAAAAAAATAAAAACAAAGAAAAAAAGGGGAGGGGGAACTGTGGGCCGCCCAAGGGCCGCACAGCCCAGGCCCGACTGGGGCACGACTCAGCACGGCATGACTAGGGCCATACCCTAGGCCATGGGGCTGACCCCCAAAGTATTGGGCACGGCACGGCACGGCCTGTATAATTTCCATGGGCTGTGTAAGCCCGGCTCGGGCACAACTGGGCCCGGTCATGAGCGGGCCGGGCCGGGCCGGATTTACATGCCTAATCATGGCTTTATACATCGCTGGTAGAATTCCAAAAGTTGTAAGACGGCCCTCGGCCTATCAATTTCCAACATGTGTTTTGGCGGCTACTTAATGCGGTTAATTACTCATTATCTTGAACATCCCAATCAAAATGTAAGAAATGGGAGTTACAAATGGAGAGCAATCATAGCATTAAAATGCATAACTCCACTCATGATGGAAATTCAATGCAATTAATGGTTGTTACCTTACATTGGCCAATCAAATTTCAGAAAAAAGGAGTTACAATCATGCAGCATTAATGAATTTAATGTATACAAATCCCATAAAAAAGGAGTTACAAATCCATGATATTAAAATGTGTAGCTCCTCCCATCATGCAGCATTAATGGATTTAATGCATACAAATCCCATAAACCTCTCACATGCTCCACCAAAAGCCTATAAAAGGAGGTCTCACCCATCATTCCAAGGCATCAAGTCAAATTGCATAATCGCGTAATTATTACACTAAGTCTGCATCGTTGCTCCCACACTACTACAACAATCTCTCCTTTGTTGAAGAAGTTCTGCAACATCCACCACTACAAGGTGATTAACGACCCTTAAGGGGCCAACCCCCCAACCACCACCCCCCACCCCCAGGCCTTTTCCTTCTCTCTCCATGTGGCTTAGACGCGGCTTCTTAGCTCGTCTACTTGGATTGTTATTGAGTATAGGATCTCCCTTTAATCCTTATTCTCCAAAAAAATAAAAGGATCAAGGTAAGCCAAAGAATCAAAAGCATCACATGTTATCATTAGAGGAACGTCAGAGGAGCTCAAATATGGCTTGCGTTCTCCAATCCGAGCGAGTCCTCGCAATCTCTTGTGAAGTCCAATTTCCTTTTCTTACTTCTTATTGTATTTGTATTGTAAAAGAGACAAAAATCACAAGTCTTGTCTTTTTCGATGAGAGTCATAAAATCGCTATTCTTGGTACTGAAATTTGTCTCCAACAGAAAATACAAAATCACTTCAACGGCAAAGACACCGCCTTTCACGCTAAACAAAATAAAATTCGCCTTTCACAGAATTCAGAAATTCCAAAAAAAAAAAATCAAATTATGTCTCTTTTTAACACATGTACAATGTAAAGTTTAAAAAAATATTTTCTTTTCTAAATGAAAAAGTTGATCTAGGGATCATTTCTTTTCTTGTTCAAGTGGAATAAAAAATTTGTCATACTTGTACATAAATCAAAACCTGACTGTCCACCCGCTTCGGGTTATGAAAGGTTGAGTCCATGGATCTTCACATCCACCGATTCCGGTAGTCCACGAAACGATCGATGAATAAAGCCCATACCCTACCCTTAAATGTCAAGGCCAGGGTAGGGTTGGGCTAGGGTAGAAAGAAATGACTTTTGCAATAAGTGACAACATTTTTCTATACCACCATGAACTTTAAACTTGATGCTAACCCTCCTTCATTCAAGCTAACCCATTTATCCCTACAACTCATTGTGTGTCATTTGCTTGAGTTGGGATTTGGTTTAATTTAGATGGAAAATTTTCAAAAAATGCCTTGTGTTTCTACCTTATTTCAAAAAAGAACACAAAGTTTTAAAACATTTCAATTTAGTACGTAAGTTTTTCATGAAGTTTTCAATTAAGGACATCCACCCATTTAAAGCTATTTCCTGACAACTTTTTTTCTGAATTTTTTTAAAATACCCAAATTACCCTCCATTGAAATAAAACTCTCCTTCCCTTCCTCTATATTCTCCTCATTTCCTTCACTAGCGTCCTCACGATAATCAAGGACTGCTAATGTGACCACGACGATCAGCTGCTTGTAGTGGCTACGGAAACAATGTCATCACTTTAAACAATGGATAATTTGGGTATTTTCAAAACATTGAGGAAAAAAGTCGCCAAGAAATACCTTTAAATGATCAGATGTCCTTAATTGAGAACTTACTTGAAAACTTATGGACTAATTTGAAAATTTTGAAACTTGTGTCCTTTTTTTGAAATAAGGCAAAAACTTAATGTCTTATTTGAGATTTTTTTCCATTTAGATTGGTGGAGAATTCTTCAGTAGTGTTTCAAGAAAATGCTGGTTGAAAGATTTGTGCCTTAGTTTGGGGGAATAGAGGGTTGGCCTTGTGGATAAGGCGCTCGCTCCCATAACTCTCACTAGGTTTCGAGCCTTGGTGGGAGCCCTTTATTTCCTATGTCCTGACCACTAGGCCAACTGAGTAAAAAAGAAAATATAGATTAGTTTGGATCCAATCTTCAAACAGTTCCTTTAGCCCACACTATACAATTAATGGGCCGGCTCCAGTGCAACAACGCTGCAGACTATTATTATGTAGCGTCTTTCTCTGCCAATTCAGAGTATGCCAACTTAGCCTTAAAATATAAAATTCAAAACCGTAGTCTTCTACTCTTACCAAAGCACAATGACTTAACTAAATTATAATATATTAAGGCCAACGGTTTTGGAGTCAATTTTGACCAAATTCCCTTCACTTTTTATTAACCTTAGTAAAAAGCTAAAAACGTATGATTTATGAGACTTAAACTCATAACCTATTCCTTTAGGAATAACTAACCTAACCATTACACCACACAACATCAACATAAATCACTTAATTTAAAAATACCAAAAGTAGTTAGATGGAGCAGGGACCCCTCACCCTAGCCATGTGGGTCATGCCCCTACTTAGCACGGGTTATTGTGCTAGTCTAATATTATTCCAAAAGTGCCCTCTTTAATTTCTTAACAAAACCCTTTTCCAATGTACTATAATAGAAAAAGGGTCCAACGTAATATTTTCCTAATATGTGGGGCCAAATTATAATTCACAATGGTAATTCATATTAGAGTTTTTTTCGTAATATCCAACAGACAGCCCACACACACGGGAAGACAACCCACTCAAGTTGGAAATGAGTTTGCACATGCGGGAAGAAAGCCCACACAAGTGGGAAGGGAGCCCGCACAAGCAGAAAAAGGCGGTCTACCCAGGGTTTAAACTCTGGGCATTGAGCAGCCAAGTGAGAACTGTCACTGCTTACCACTCCAGTAAGAAGCCGTTCTCTTATATTATAATTTATAATTGTGGGACTCATATCCACATTCACATAAGGTGTTCCACATTGTAATTTTTGTAATTGTGGACCCCATGCTGTCATTCCCAAAGGTGGGCCCCTGTTGTAGTTTTTAAAGGTACTTCCCACACTATAATTTCTAAAGATGGACCTAGTGTATGACATAATTTCTAGTGAAACGCCTATTTCATTGAGACAAATTGTTTTGATTAAGGTGTTATAATCCACCCATTTTTTAACCCTTTTCTCAGATGTTTCGTATTATTTGTTTGCCTAGAATCTTCTTTTCTTTATAGCTCATTAAATAAAATCTACTAATTACTAGTGAATGACTCATGTCACATGTACAGTGGAGTTGCTTTAGTTCACACATCATGCAAGGGATAACTGCATGATGTCATCACATTTTTTTCCTTCTGGTAACCAGCGAAGGGTCTGGGACCCGAAGACTCGTGACACAACTCACATATATAAGTTGATGGGAACTCACACATGAGAGGAGAAATAGACACAACTCACACATGCCAATGTAAAGAAAACTCGCACATGTAAGGAGAGATAGACACAACTCACACATGTGAGGTGATGAAAACTCACATGTGAGGAGACACAAATACAACCTGCACATGTGAGGTGATGAAAACTCACACATGTAAGGAGAATAAACACAACTCACACATATGAGGTAATAAAAACTCACTAATGCAAAAACGGAAGAGGCCGGGTGTTTGAACCCAAGACCTCCTAATGACAACTACCACTCTTTAAGGAGCATTCTCACGATGTCATCACATGTTAAAGTTGTAAGTTAACTCCTTTTTTTTCTATTTTAACTTTTTGTTAAAAAACACGCTCAATCTCATGATTGGGGATGCTCAAATTGTCATTTCCATTTATATTAGTTGGTTTGATTTAAGTTTAGGTACAAGTTTGACATGTGCCCTACACCTTAAATTTGAACCCACTTGGAAAAAATATAAGAGGCCAAGGTATGTGCCTGTTAAACATCTGAACTCAAATAAAGCTTCAGCCCACACCATATTTTTATCATTTAATTGCTTGATCATTCTTTTAAAACATAGGACTTTTTTTTATGGTTTAATCACTTAATATTTGTTAAAATGTGTAACATATCCTTTTGTTATTTATTCGCTCGATTATTCATTTAAAATGTGTAACGTTTTGTTTTTTATTTAATAGTTCAATTATTTTCTTATCATTTATAATGGAATTATTATTTTGAGTGGTTTAGATGTTACGATGGGGGCCCCATTGTTAGTCATTAGAAATAACATGGAACATACCTTTAAGAATTAGAACATGGGCCCTCCATTAAGAACTATGTCATCCGTGAGGTCCATCTTTAAAAATTAAAGTGTGAGAGGCAAGCTTGTTTGACACTTTACTAATATAGTAAAAGTCAAGTAAAGCCTTCATTTTTCAGAGAAGATGTCACATCAAAAACATTTTAATTCAAAACTCCATCCATCTTTTTCAAAAAGAGTAAAAAAGAAATTACCTTTATCCACTAAAATACAAAGAAAAAACTCCACTTTTCCATATAAAAAGTCAAAAAGATTCCATAACAAACAACTAAAAAAATACCATCATAACCCACTTATATTTTATTCTTTCTTCAAAATCAACTTTACTTCACTTGATTCTATTAGCAGAGATGCCAAACTGACCCTAGAAATTGCTATCGGACACGTACCTACCTTTGAAAATTAGAACATGGTGCCACGTTAACAAAAATTACATTGTTGTTAGAAAAGAGAGAGAGATTAAAAGAGAAGATTAGAGAGAAAAGTAGAGAGCTTTTCTATTTTCTCAATGTGTGTACAAGTACAAAGGGAGTGGGCCTATTTATAGGCAAAGTAACCTCTTAATAGAGAAACCTTAATTCATCTTATGTGGGCATCCACCCATAATCCATATCTTATAACACTACCAATTGGATGACCACCATTCAATGACAGTTGCCTCATTAATCACTCAGAGGTTGGCTGTCATCATTCAAAGAAGTCTCAAGTTTCCAAGTTTGTAATGTCAATTGGAGGCCCCTCTAGTGTCATTGTATTCAAAATCCAACCTTCCAGATCATTTGTCTCTGCTAAATAAACGAAGGCCTTGTATGCTTTATATTATTCCACCACTTCCTTTGGTGCACTGCAAGTGCATGACCAATGCCCACTTTTTCCACATCTGTGGCACGTGTCATCAGGACGGTGGGTAGATTAGCCGGTGGATTTTGATTTTGATTGTTCTAATGCTGAGGAGCATACCACTTCTGGTGATTTTTGAATTTTGGAGGGGGGGCCTTAAAACCACCTCACTTGGAAGAGTTATTTCTTCCACATCTACTGGAGGATTTATGTCTTCCATTCCCCCTTCCTTTGCCTCTGTTTGAGCTAAAATTGGCATTTGCTTCAGGAACTGCCGAAGATACAGTTGGTCTAAAGTTATGATTTTTCATCAATACTATGCAATTATGTTCAGTGACTAAGAGACATGAGATAAGTTGAATATTTGGAGAAACATCGCTCTTGATACTGCTCATGCAGGAGCACATTCGAGGCATGAAAAGTGGATAGCGTTTTCTCCGACATCTGCTCTTCCGAAACATTTTCACCACATAATCTTAACCTGGAAATAATATTGAAGAGGTTAGAGTTGTATTCAAATACTGTTTTCTAATCCTGTAACCTCAAGTTTAACCATTCATTCTGGGCAGCTGGTAGTATGACCATCTTTTGGTGATCATACCTATCATTCAGTGATTTCTATAGGCCTGCTGGGTCTTTCTCAATAAGGAATTCATTTTTTAGGTTGCCATGTATGTGATGGCGCAAGAAGATGAGGGCTAACGCATTTTCCTCTTGGCATTTTCCTCTTGGGACATTTTGTTACCTTCCTTTATGGTTTCTCCAAGTTTCTTGGATTGCAAGTGGATTTTAGCATCCAGTTGCTAGGATAAATAATTTCTCCCATTTATGTTAAGTGCTTTAAAGTTAAGTTTAGCCAGATTTGTCATCATGCAAGAACTGTAATAAGAAATTTATATATGAAGTTAACCATATGCAAATAATCAATAAAGTAAAAAGAAGAAAGAAAACAAATGAAACCTTAACATCAGAAGTAAATTAAGGAATGATTAAATATGACAAATAAGTTGGCCAATGAAAAGTTAGAACATCAGGTTCTCAACTTTGAGAATCAGAACTGCTAGGTTTGCTAAGACTTCAAGCTTAATTTAGAACTTCATGTTTATTAAAACTGTAGGTTCTGTCAAATCTTCAGATTTGAAGTAGAACTTTTGGTTCTAACAATTAATCAGAACTTCTAGTTATGTCAAATCTTTAGGTTTAAAGTAGAACTTCTGGTTCCAACAACTGATCAGAGCTTCTGGTTCTATCAGAACTTCAGGTTTAATTTTATGGCTTTATAATTTTATGGATATGAATCTATAGGTTCATATTGGTATTCCAACTTCTAGGACATCTGGTCCACAGATCAATGAACTTCGGGTTCAAATTTAGAACTTCTGATTCTATTTTATAATTCATTCATAGTATTGACAAATTTAAATTAAAAAAAAAAAATCACGCGAGAGGATGAATAGTAACCAAACACTATAATTACTATAAATAAGTATAAACTAATTTCATGCATTTTAATAGATTGGATTTAACTATGGTTTAGGTACCACTTACCATGATTACTGTACAAAAAAATTTCTGATTGTTGAAATGCTGATCTGTTGCGTCTATTAGGTAATGCTTGTCGCCACAAATCTACAGAAACAAATTGTTCGTCACTCGGAGGTCGGATGATGAAGTTATGGATATGCCCGATAACAAGATGGACCCCTTTTGCACGTGTCCCTGTAGCAAACCGAGAGTAAACGAGAGTAGTCTTTGGCGCGTGACCCGAGGCAAGAGAATAAAAAAAACATGTGAACCAGAAGTTGTTTGTCAAAGGTTTGTTGCACGCACGCAAATCGAAGACAAAAACAAACCGAAGACTTTGATTTTCTTTTCTTTTCAAATGCATGCAGACTGAGGAAGGAAGACAAAAGCAAACCGAAGCTCCTTTGGGTTTTTTTTCCTCAATGCATGCAGAAAGGTTTGGAAGGCTTTGTGTTTTTTTTTTCTCAACGCATGTAGAAAGGTTTGGAAGGCTTTGGCTTTCGCGCCGATAACGTGTTAGAAAAGAGAGAGAGGGATTAAGAGAGAAGATTAAAAAGAAAAGTAATCTCAATGTGTGTACAAATACAAAGGGATGATGCCTATTTATAGGCAAAGTAACATCCTAATAGAGAAATCCTAATTCATCTTATGTGAATATCCACCCATGATCCATATCTCATAACAATTGTGGAACAAGTGAATATGAGTCCCACTTTTATAAACTGTAATAAGGATCACCTTTGGGAATTATAATTTGTTGTATCTTTTACGACTTATAGTACATGGACCCACCTTTCTATCATAAGTCGTAAGTATTGGAGAGGGCTTTGCTAAGAAATTAAAAGGGCAGTTTTAGAATAATAATGAATTTAATTAAGACCTCTTTGTTTGTGGGGATTGTTAGGGATTTTGTATATTGCAATTTGATGGATGCATTATCATTTTAGCATCATTTGAATTTTCACATGAGCATTGAATTTGGAACTTGAAATCTTGATTTTCACATGCAATGTTTTAAAACTTTTAGAGCTTATGTTACATGCATGTTTTGGATTTTAAACTTGGATGATTAAGTTTTGAAAAGAAGATCTTCAAATCATGCAAGCCTTTGGACCTAGAGTTTAAAATCATCTTAGGCATTGATAGGTTCATGCTTTGGAAAATATTTTCAGATTGAAACATGAGTCTAAGCATGATTCCATGACCCAGAACTCCCACTAGCAAATTACTTTGGAGTAGCTTTTTACTTAATCTTTTTAGAAGGCAAAACTTTTTTTATGCTACAGTAATTTGCTATAGTTTCTTTGCAACATTAATTTTGCTACAGTGATGTCGGTCAATCAAACTGTAGATGTTGGCTGACCGAACCCTGACCGAACCCACTTCGGTTTGCGTTCCAGAATGGTCAAAACTAGTCGTTTTTTGACCGTTGGGAGTTCGGTTAACCGAACCTGAAGTCGGTTAACCGACAAGCTAGCCGTTGGAGCATTTTTCCTATATAAAGAAATCATTCCTAGGCCAAATTTGAGGAACTAAGAGGCTCCTCCTTGAGGTGTTTTGAGGTCAAACAAAGGGGAATGAGCTAAGGGATGATAAGGGTCATTTGGAAAGCTAAAGCTTGGTTCCATTGAGTTAAATCACTAAGTAAGCTTTACTTTTCTTAATCATATGTTTTCATGCTTTGCTTTAATTATTGGTAAATCCTTTCTAGCATGATAAACTATGATTTGTTGTGTCTTTAACATGCATATGTTTTAAATTGATTTATTGTTTTGGATGCATCGCTTTGATTCAAACCAAGTAGGACTCAAATTCGTATATCTAAGTGAATCATGTTTTGGAATCATCTTTGAAATCATATGTAACATGATTCCTATACTTGGTTGAATCTTTGGTTGTTGTTTTTCATCATAAGAAAATCACTTTCAAATCTATCTTATGTTTTGGATTCAACAACTTTACAAATCATATGTACTTTTGTTTTAAAGTTTCACAACTTGCTTAGCATTGATATGTATATCATTTTCAAGTTGAATTTTTAATTACATATGATTTGTCCCTTAACTTCAATCAAATCTATTTTTGTGTTTTACACTTTCAAATGCTTTTAGCATACATGTATTGAGCTACATTGTTAAATTTGATTGAAGACCTCATGTAGCACATGTTTTGTTCTTAAAATTTCACAACTTGTTTGGAATGAATAACTATATCTTTTACAAGTTATTTTTAACATGTGATTAGCATTCTTTCCTCAATCATAAATGTTTTTATGAACTAAAACTTTTAAAAGCCTTTGGCATACATTTATGAGCTTTTATTTTCAAATTGATTGAGGACATCATACATACACATTATGCACTCATCTTTACATTCATAGTGTGTGTGTGTGAATTAGATTTTCACTTTCATATTCGCCTAATTAAGAGGCATTGTAATTGATCTAAAATTGTATCTCCATCAAGTGTATTTTAGACACTACTTAGAGAGAGAACCAACCTTTTGGTTGTATAGGTTATTGTTTAGCCTTAGAAAAGCATAAGTGTATGGTTAGGGGTGAACTATAAAACCCAATAGGCTATTGCTTAGCCTTGGAAAGCATGTTGTAAGGTTATTGCTTAGCCTTGAAAAGCATTTTGTAAAGGTTATTGCTTAGCCCATTGAAAAGCATAAATAGTGGAAATCCGGTGGGGTGTAGGATCACAAGCCCGTAGTGGATGTAGGCATTGAGGCTGAACCACTATAAATCTTTGAGTTGTGGTAATTGTTTTTATTAGCTTCCGCATTTAGTTTGATAATCATCACTAGTGGCTAATTTAATTTAAATAATTTAAAATTGGTCATAATTGGTCACTAATTTGAAGCTCACCCTATTCACCCCCCTCTAGGGTTCGGATCCCGAACTTTCAATTGGTATCAGAGAGAGGTTACTCCATTGTAGGGCTTAACAACCCGGAGTTTATCCTTAGTCTAGGTTCCTCCAATTTGAAATCCTATTGGAGTAGGACTTTCAGGGATTTCTGACAGGATTTCCTGCTGTCAGGGATTTCTAGAAACTCAGTCAAAATTTCTTTGTTTGATAGCTGGAATCAAGAGATTTCTCGAATCTTTGGAATTCTAGAAGCAACAAAAGTGGGAATTGCAAATGCAAGAGGAGGCTCGAGCGTCCAAGGATTTCCGATCTTCAAGGGATTTACTCGTCTTTCTAGCAAGCTCAATGAAATGTAACGGTCACCTATGATTTCAAGGGATGGGTCACGGCAAGGTACAAGTGCATTTTCCCTTTTTTCTATTTTCTCTCCTAACCCATTCATCTTCTTTTGTATCAGTTTGATATGGGTTCTGGTTGTGATATAAGCACTTTTAACGTGGGTTTTGGTTTTGATCTGGTTCAAAAATTCCTACAAACAACCCATAATATGAGTTTTGGTATTGATGGTAGACTGAGGGGTTGTGGTAGTGACAAGTCGTGTGAAGAGTTGTGTAGATGGCTTGTAGCAGGGATGAAGTTAGAGTAATTTCGGTGGTGATGGTGGGTAGAGATTTGATGCTGGGCGATGGTGGGGATGGTGGCAATTTGAGGAAAGATGATGGGCTTAGCAGTAAGGCAATAACATATTTGTTGCAGGTTGGTGGATAAGGAGATGATGGATTGGGTATTTTTAAAGCAGATCACATGGTAGTGTTTTCTCTCTCTGTTTTTAGAGATGTTTAGAAGAAGATGGTTAGAAGGAATTGATGAATTTATCCTGGATAGTCAAACTAACTACTCCTGAAAATCAGAGAGTTTGGAATTTATCATTTCTTCTTTTTTCCCCTTAATATAAGAATTATTATTATTATTATTATTATTTTTTGCTATGGGATGGAAAATGGGCATTTGGTATGATTCTCTGTATGATGTTCTCATCCCAAATTCATTATTGATTTGGCATATATATTATATCCGTATATTCATTATTATTTAGGATGGAATGAATTTATTTTGAATGTTTGTTTTGATGGATTTTTAGACATAGAATTTGGTGAAGTTTTTGTTTAGAATTTTCATGAGTTACCAAACAGGGAATTTCAAGAATTCTAATTGGATTAGATTCTCAAACAAGAGACAAGTCAAATAGGAAATCAAAATTCGAGATGAACTAACAGCAATATGAATTCCAGTATTCCAAATTCTCCAAATCCATCGGTTATGATTTCTCCAAATTCTTGCTACCAAACTGCCCTAGGGCCTGTTTGGCAACTCTACTAATAGAGTCAAGTAAAATAAAGCCCTAATTTAAAAAAAAAAGAAAATCACACTAAAAGCACTTTAATTCAAATTTTCTGCCATATTTTTTTTAAAAAGTAAAAAAACAACCCCTTTTTTTCTCTACTAAAAGACAAATAAAAAAGACCTCCACTTCTTAATACAAAAGTTCAAAAAGATTTTATCACAAACAACTAAAATTAAAATATTATTATAACCTACTTATATTTTATTCTTTATCCAAAATAATCTTTGCTTTAGTAAATTCCATTAGCCAAAGTGTCTTAATAAGAGTAGAAAACAGCCGTCCTCAGTATTATATTTGAGGCTGATTTGGCGCACTTTGATTTTACGACAGAATCCGGGCCAACAAATAATTGTCACACAAGCAAACCCTATTTTCTAGAAAGCACAGGCGGCTCCCTGAATTGACCCGCCTCCCAACGACAAAGTCTGATCCTACGGTGTGTCTAGAAATTCTCTTTCCATCTCCTTCCCCACAGAAAGCAACCAAACCCCACACCACCCCACCCCACCGCACCCCACCCAAACAAGACGTCTCTCCTCTTCCCTCACATGAGAACATCTTCCGCCGAAGAGACGTCTTGATTCGATTCCCCTTCATTCTCACACCCTTAAAATCCCTACCAATCCCACTCCCAAAAATACAAAAACACACACACACACACACAAAAATGAAGGCATGTAACATTGAATCATCATCTCTCATTTCTTCTCTTCAACAGCTTAAAACCCTCTGCATCTCATTCTCTCTTTTATTCGCATATTCCATTTCTTTCACAACGGCTCTCAAGGTTTTTCTTCTCCTTCTAATTCTCTTCAGACTTCTCTCTTTTAGGAATCCTTTTTCTTCTTCATTTTGGGTTTTCTTGCATTTACAGGTGGGAGAAAGCTGCGCAAAGGACAGTGACTGCGACAGTGGGTTGCATTGCGACGCGTGTGGAAGCTCTCGTGCGAGATGCGTCCGAATCCAGCCGTTGGATCCGAGATCTAAGGTGAGGATGAGATGATGGGAGGGAGAGATATGATTGATTGAGTGTTTGGAGTTTGGGTTTTTGGATTGGATTTCAGATGGACGGTTTGGATCCAGGTGAAAGGTCTTCCGTTCAACCGATATTCGTGGCTCACGACGCACAACTCGTATGCTATTTCGGGGTCGAAGTCGGGTACCGGATCGGTTCTTCTCTCTCCTAGCAACCAGGATGACTCGGTCGCCAGCCAGCTGAATGTATGTCTCCTAACTGCTCCCTCTTTTGCTATTTCTCCTTTGATTTGATGATTCGAGGCGTAGGCCCCACGAGTAAGTGGGCCAATGCACGGTCGCAACCAATGTAATAGCATGGCACACTGCACCCTCATAGTGGGGCCCATCTGATCCTCTTAATAACAACTGTCCATTGGGGCAGGTGGGCCCCCTTTACCCACTTCGGGTCAGGTGGGCCCTCTTAAGAGATCCCCTCTACACACAGGATCCTTTACACACGTAGCTTTTAAAAGGTGCAACTTGATGGCTGTTGATGAAGGGATTGGGATGATCTGATGGGCTCCATGTTCAAGTGGCCCTCAGCCTCAGGTGGGCCTTACAGTGAGGTGCCTATAAAGACAATAATGCCTGACTGAGTAATGGAGGAGAGAGTTTAATACGATCGGTTGGTAGCGCCATTACTGGTAAATATATAATAATAGAGTTAGTAGATCGATTCATTAATTAAATTATTGATGGGTGGTGTAATTGAGTGATTCTCTTGTTGCCCGCCTTAGATATTTCTTCTGTGGTGGCTTTCTGGGGTAGTGGTTGTTGGGAATCTCAAAGGGCCTGTTGGAACTGTACTCCTAATTAATGGGTTTTTTTAGTGCATTTGTATCAAACAAGGCCACAAGGGTCAAATGGGATCAATGCCACTTGGATCTAATGATCTCCACTGTAGAAAATAAAGGGGCATGAAAAATGGGCTTAAAAATAAAAACGGATTTATATTTGAAAAACGCGGTAGTGGGTTATGTTTGTGTAATGACTATGATATTTTGCAATTGGGTCAGGTTGAACCGGAACCGGAACCGGAACCGAACCCGCGTGACCCAACTTGACCAAAAGTAAATTTTCTAATTGACATTGCTTTGGTTGAGTGGGGTGGAATTGTTTCAAGAATTGATTTTGAAATCCGCATGTCAGTTGGGTCGGGTTTGGGTTTTTGCTTTGGGTACCCAAATTTGACCTGGATACAGTATCCGGTGCTCCTATGTGGATATCTCACACCATGAGAGACAACCTGTAGGGCCCACCTGGGGTCCTCTATGACCTATTCAATTTCTCACACACTACAGATCTCCAGTGGATTAGAGTTGTAATGGAGGGGAGAAGTTTTAGGCCAGATATGGAGCAAACTTTTGTGTAAGACATGAGTCTAGTGTTTACCCAATTCAAATGCTCTCAAATAAAGAGAGCTGGGAGTTTATTCCCTTAATAGGGATGTCTTGGAAGGATAATGCAAAGCCACAAACAATGCAATAGAAATTATATTTTCCTGGTTCAGGCCTGGTACACTGCACCCCGTCATAGTGGGACCATCTGATGACCCATTCAAGCCCCTTAATTGTGCTTTTTTTTTTTTACATCCATTGGAATGGAGTACACTGTTATTGGATTGAGTCGATGTGCAATTTGATGGCAGTTGATGAAGGGATTACGATAATCAGATGAGGCTAAGTTTCTGTCCACTTTTTTTTTTTAACATCCATCCAAATGAAGGCTTATGTGGCAAATTGACCATTTACAATTTGACATCTTTGTTGGAGTAAACTCCACCCCATATGTCAAATGTAATATTTTATTATTATTTTTAATTTACCTCTTTTATATATTAAACTTAGAGGATTTTACCGGAAAATTCCCGATATGTGTGGACGTTGCACGAAAAGGTTCCCCATAGTTGGGGCCTTATGAAAGGGTTCCTTCATCCGACGCTAGCGTCGCTCCTCCTGTCCATTCCTTCCTTTCTCTTCTTCCTCCTCCTCCTCCTCTTCTTCTTCCCCCAGTCGTTGCACCCACCTGCACTGCGCTCCACCCTCGCTCACCTCCATCACACACACACCCGCACATCCGAGCCCCTTCTTCTCCTCCTTTCTTTTTCTTTCTTTCCCTTATTCTTCCTCCCCTGTCTCCCTCCACAGCACCTGCACACACCTTCCACCGCCCGCACCCACATCACTGCGCATCTCACGCCCCCCACCTTCTTCTTCCCTTCTTTTCTTTTTCTTTCTTTCTTTCTTCTTCTCCTCCCTCTCACAGCCTCTGCCTTCACCACCTGCACACCCCCCACTTTCTTCTTCCCCTCTTTTCTTTTTCTTTCTTTCTCTTCTTCCTCCTCCTCCTTCTCTTCCTCCCCACCTGCACATCACCCTGCGTCACTGCCCATCTCACTTGCGCACACCACCAGCACGCCCCCCACCTTCTTCATCCCCTCTTCTCCTTTTCTTTCTTTCTCTTCTTCCTCCTCTTTCTCTTCCTTTCCCCACCTCTGCACTCTCCCTGCACACACTACACCCTCTCTATTCTCTTCCACCATATGCATCTCTCCATATTACAATCGGAATCTGCATTCAAGCATCAGCCATACCTCGATCGCCTTTTGAAAGATTTGTTTGCTCTTATAAGAAAGGTGGAGTGATGCTAGCGTCACCCTAGTCAAAGTAAGAAAAAAAAAAAACAAAAATGGGATGACAGAACCCTTTTGTAAGGCCCCAACTATGGGGAACCTTTTCATGCAACGTCCGCATACCGGGAATTTTCCGGTAAAATCTTCTTAAACTTAACTCATCCACAATAGTCCATTTGGAATAAAATAATGCAAAAATATAATTTGGCATTTCACTTTTTCACATGCCAAATTTGGCATCTCATTCTCATATGCCAAATGCCACGTCATTTTTGGTATAGCTGTTGGAGTGAAAATCCATGCCAAAAATCCCATGTGGCATGTCCACCTTGAATTTGGAATCTCGGTTGTAGCGCCATTACTGGTGAATATATATAATAATAGAGTTAGTAGGTCGATCCATTAATTAAATTATTAGTGGGTGGTGTAATTGAGGGATTCTCTAGTTGCCACCACCTTAGATGTTTGTTCTATGGGGGCTTTCTGGAGTAGTGGATGCTGGGAATCTCAAAGGGTCTGTTGGAACTCTACTTATAATTAGGGGGTGTTTGGAAAATGTATATTTCTAAAGATTTTGGTATATTATCTTCTAGTTTAGAATATAATCTACATACCTAAAAACTACGTATTTGGATTAGAATATATCCTACAATATCTCACTTTCTTACAAAAACCTTCATATTAAAATATTCAAGTATTTGCCGTATAAAACTATCTTTCGTTAAGAAAGCTACCCAGAGTTTTTTCAAATACGAGTGGAACTTCTTGACCATATACTACCATGGTAGCCCACTGCTATTTTTAACATTGATGGTTTATATAGGAGTCCTACTATGACTCAAGTGGGCCCTTCCATGTTTATAAATTTTATGTGGTTCCTATAGCCTTGACTTAATTACATAGTTCCCTTATTGATTATTAATATTAGGTGAGTCCTACAATGTTGCAGTAGGTGACTTCCACTATAATTACTAACATAAGGTGGGTCTCATAGTACCGACATTAGGTGGGCTTCATAATCATTACCAACACTGGATTGTGTAATTGTGATTATTAGTTTGCATCACTAAATGAGTCTCATTGTTTAGTGCCCCCTAGTGATTACCATAATTTGCTTCGTTAATATGACTATTAACATCAAATCGGTCTCACATTGATTTTTCATAGATGGGTACCTTAATGATGTCAAATACTTGAAAGGATCCTTTGTTATAATCACCATTATATGTATTATGTTGTGGTTAATAACATTGCTCGTGGTTTTTAACATTTTGTCCAATAATTTTCTAATTTGATGGGTCCTACCCTGATTACCAATATTAAATCACTCCCTAGTACTAATTAGTGGGTTCCCTTTGGGTCTATCATCCCTATTTCTCACTT
The DNA here is from genome assembly GCA_029852735.1 of Persea americana. Classification (NCBI taxonomy): domain Eukaryota; kingdom Viridiplantae; phylum Streptophyta; class Magnoliopsida; order Laurales; family Lauraceae; genus Persea; species Persea americana. The sequence continues at coordinate 10,592,155 of CM056820.1, read as the reverse complement.
CATTTCTTATTTTCAGTGCATCATCTAGTGAAAATTTTATAAATTGCCAAATACTTTATAAGTAAATTGAAATTCGTAGTAATTGCCAAACACCACAAGTAACACAATATTATAATATGACACTATTTTATTATTTGATAATGAAATCTTACAATATTCAAATTTGATGATATTATATTCTGCAGTTATCCAAACACCCCCTTAATGTTTTTGTAGTGCACTAGTATCAAGCAAGGGTCAAATGGGAACAATGCCACTTCGATCTAATGATCTCCACTGTAGAAAATAAAGGGGTATGAAAAATGGGCTTAAAAATAAAAGCGGATTGATCTTTGAAAAACCCGGTAGTGGGTTATGATTGTGTGATGACTATGATATTGTGCAATTGGGTCAGGTTGAACCCGAACTGGAACCTGACTGACCCAATTTGACCAACAGCAAATTTTCTAATTGAGCTTGCTTTGGTCGAGTGTGGTAGGGGATGGGTTCAAGAATTGATTTTGAAATCCGTATGTAATTTGGGTTGCGTTTGGGTATCCAAATTTGCCCCGGATACTATATCCGGTGCTCCTATGTGGATGTCTCACACCATGAGAGACAACCTGTAGGGCCCACCTGGGGTCCTCTATGACCTATTCAATTTCTCACACACTACAAATCTCCAATGGATTAGAGTTGTAATGGAGGGGAGAAGTTTTAGGCCAGAAATGGAGCACACTTTTGTGTTAAGACATGAGTCTAGTGTTACCCAATGCAAATGCTCTTAAATGAAGAGAGCAGAGAGTTTATTCCCTTCATAGGGATGTTTTGGACGGATAAGAGTGGTTTCAAATTTCCCCTAATTCAAGGAAATTTGAGAAACCTTTTAAAATTTTGAATCTTAAAAAAGAAAAAGCCCCAATATGAAGGAAGGCCTATTATAGCCAATTAAGATATCAGCCCACCAAATCCAAAGCGAGGGCTCGACCCATTTAAACTCACTGGAAAAGGGGGATCCACCAAAGTACCAAAGCTCAATTGATGGTGGAGCCGTTGGAAACTTCACAAAAGCCCAAGTGGGTGCTTATTGACTTGGTTTTTTAGATGGATAGTCTGCCATAGCACTAATTGGATTGTTAGGCCCAATTAACAGCAGTGCCGTTGAAGTCCACATAAGAAAGGGGATGTGTCAATGCACAAATTAAACAATAGACCATTGACGTCCAATTGTACAATTGATTATTCAAGGTTAATGTACCAAAGTTAATGCCATCTTCAAAACCAATCAAGGATCATCAAGCCCCACCTTCGAAGTCGAATTGGGCAACATTCATCTGGGCTCACGTGTATGTTAAAAACCATCTATTCGAAAGCAAAGACGAGGAGCACGGATGTCTACTGTCAATTTTTTTATGTTTTATTTTATTTTCTATATTAATTTGCATTTTTAATATTTTATTAAGTCATCCTTCTATGACCAGAGGTTTTCTTCATTTTTTTTTATTTTTTTTTTTGTAACCAGTTTTCTTCATTGTTGAAGATGTAATTAACGGTCTGTGAATTTTCACTCTTGGGAGTGTAATGTACCCACAAATTAAATATAAAACCACCAATGAAAAAGGAGGGAAATTTGTGTCCATTGAATTTCCATGCAGTGCTTTATTTATGCATGAATTTGTCGTGAATGCCCGTACTTGAAAACCCACAAGTGTTTAATCTCATGAGCCTTCCTTTTAGTTCATCATAGCTGCATAGCCTAAAAGTTGCTCATTCAATTTTCTAGACAGCTGATTTATGTTTTGGATGATCACCAAAGAGCTATGGAAGACTGTTTAAATTTGATCTGTCCGTGAAATCATTAGGACCATTCATTTATGGGATTCCTGGGCCCTATCCCATGCATGCATCAGTCCATCAATTGGATGGTCTGGATCAATGGCATGTACACCAATTCATTGTTAGAGATGGTTCATATGCTGAACCTTTATATTGACACCATATCTTTTTTTTTTTTTTTCACATCATAAGACGAGTAATTGTTTTTCTTTTGTTTTTTCTTTCTTGATAACTCCATATTTTTTTTGTCAATTGTCATATTTATTGAATTGCTGTAGTATTGAGAACTCCAACCACTGCTTTACAGAACGGCGTGAGAGGATTGATGCTTGATATGTATGACTTCAACAATGACATTTGGTTGTGTCACTCCTTTGGTGGCCAATGCTTCAATGCGACAGCATTTGTAAGTACATGAAATTTCCATTTCATTATTATAATTGATAAATGCAATCTGATTATGTTATTAAACAGCAACCAGCTATCAATGTCCTGAAAGAAGTTCAAGTATTTCTTGATGCGAATCCTTCTGAGATCATCACTATCTTCATCGAAGACTATGTCACATCTCCCCAAGGCCTAACAAAGGTATTGAATGCGTCTGGACTGACAAAATTCTGGTTCCCAGTATCCAGCATGCCCCAAAATGGGGAAAATTGGCCTGTGATAGATGATATGATTAATAAGAATCAACGTTTGCTGGTGTTCACCTCAAAATCAGCTAAGGAGGCTTCTGAAGGTATCGCGTACCAATGGAGATATGTTGTAGAAAACCAATGTAAGCACTCGTTCTTCCTAATGCATCTGCTAATTTTTGCCAAGGGAGATGAGATCCCAATTCACAAATTTATGGATTTGTGGATGGCACACCATGGACAATGAGCAGAATTCCATTATTTCATTGCAGAGGCATGGATTCTTAATTCCTGAAAGTAACTTAGTGTGGCTTATCTTTATTTTTTTTATCTTGATATCTAATCTAGCTTGATTAACGGATATTATTATAATCACCTAAGATTGTAATTTTAATCACATTAAAGATTGAATCTTATCATTATACTGGTCATAAAAGAGATGCTTGACCATCAACCACCGTCTTTTGACATCTCAGATCTCATTCATTGACAACCATGTTTTGACATCAACCACCATGTGTGTTTCTCTAACATGTGGTATTAGAGCCCGGGCTCAGATCCAAAATCAAGTCCCAAGTTTTGATCAAATATCTTCCTTGTCTTCTCTACATGGTTCTTCTTTCTCTTTTTCTCTCGTGTCCAAGTGTCCTGCACACTGTAAGCAGGGGCTGAATCAGGAAATTTGCCTTGGAGGGCCACTATGTAAGGAACAAGGGCAGACCCAAGTGGTCACACCCGTGTAATTCGACAAACTCTTATAATAATATATTAAATTTTTTATTTTATTATTAAACCTTTTCACTTGACCATTGCCCGGACCCAAATAAAAATCCTGGGTCCGCCATTGAGTAAAATGACCGAATGTTAAGGATAGCAGTAGACGTTAACTGATTTGTTTTTTTCTGCTGAGAAAGTTGTCAAGGAAAATTGGTGCCCCCTCAAGTAATTCCTCTGTAGTCATGTCTAGAGACATTCTTTCACCCGTGAGGAGCAGTAACAATGATCGCCCAGGTATGGGAATAACTAGTCCTCTTGATTGAGAGGAATTTTTTGTTCGGTCAGCCCTAACGTTCTTTTGAAGTAGGAAGAAACTAGGTTGCATAATCTGGAAAACATAGTAGCCTGCAGTAGTTGATGCATCCCATGGTGATCAGGAAGGTGATAATTTTACCATTATGTCTTTGTTCTTGAACATTGTAATGGGACCATATAATTTATGGATTCATGTTTCTTAAGATTACTAGGGAGATCCGGAATACTCACTTACTCAGCACTGCATAGAGAAATCACTCCCATGGAGCACGGGGATCAGTCTGTTGAACAATATATTGGTCTAAAACTGCTGACTAAAACTATTGACTGCAACTTGCCACTAGTAGCCACAAAATAGGAGAATAAAAAAAAAGACATTGAAAATGGAGGCCATTTGGTGTTTTTGTTCGGCTTTATCCGGATTGTGAATTGCTACACTATCCGTAAGGAAGAAGTTCTAACCTCTCCTAGAGTCTACAATTATATTTTGGGAGAAGCAAATCAAAGTGCTAAAATAGCCAATCAGAATTTGGCAGCTCTTTCTGGAAGATCTACACTAGCCATAGACTCTAGGAAGTTAGCAGAATCGACAGAGGTTTCATTTAGTGCAAAGAAAAATAAGTTGAAATGTTCACGATGACATGTGAGAGGATCATGTTTGGACTTGCATCCACAAATACAACGAAAATAGTGGGTAGCATGTGCTCATAGGTCGAATGAAGGGAAATTTAATTCTTCTACAATACATTCTACCCTAAGTGGCTCTTCATCAGAGACAGGTGACCATGCGATTCAAGAACTTATCCCATTGGCAGTTGCACTTAGGGCTTCATGCAAGAAAGGCTTTGACGTAGGAATCAGGTACATCTATCTCTGTCCATATATTTCTGAAGAAAGTACTGATTCTGGTGCACCAATGAAGCATAGTAACTACAAGACTGATTCCCTCTGGAAAAGTACTTGTAAATTAGTTCTTCTCAATCTACCATATCCTTTCTTTAAAACCTTTGAAAGGGGTATTCATATAATTGTACATTGTACACATTAATATAAATACAGGTCACTCCCTCAAACAGGGTATTGCAGATTTTATGCCAATTCTGAGATTGTCATGGCATTAGAGCTTTAGGCGTTAGTGTTTAGGATTTTTTTTCCCTTTTGAAGAAGTTTGGCTCCTCAACATCAGCTACAACCATGAGTCGATTTATTCGTGAGTAACCAACTTCTAGGACTTTCTTTTTTCATGTTCAATATTTCTTCTTTTGTCGGGATTGCCTCTGCTCATCTACTGTTGTTGTCATCTTCAGCCTTGTGTCAATCTCGAAGTCTCCTAGGGATTGAGTCGATTAGGAGGTCTTTGTTTCATAGGATTGCTGCTTGGGACAGATGCGTCAAAATCCCAATGTCTTTGCGAAGCAGTCTCCAACAGAACCTTCGCTTTTCTTTGTTGATTATAAAGACAGAGTTTGATTCCAAAGTTTGGCAGACACCCGAAGATCTCAATTTCCTGAGATCCTTGCAGAGTTTAGCTATGGATCAAGCCCTTTGAGCACAAATCCCTTCAATTAGGCACAAATAGAGAGACAGAGAAGATGACTAAGGCAAATCAAAATTGAGAAAAGGTAGTAGCAACACTGACCTATTGTTCTAGGGTATTTTGGCACAAATCGAAAGAGGCAAAGAAGATGACCAGGGACTGTTTGGACTTTGGAGGATCAAGATCATGAAACCCTTTGAACAGCAGCACTGACTATTGTTCTAGGGTTCTTTGGGCACAAACCGAGAGACGTAGAAAAGATGACCAGGGATCATTCGGAGGATGAGATAAACAGATTTCAGCCTGGACATGTGGTCCCCATTTGTGAAAAGTATACCATTAAGAAAATGAAGCTGGAAGATTTCAGCTTAAATTTGAAATTGATGAATATATCTTTTTAGGGCGATAAATCCATGCATGAAGAAATTTTAGAAATTACGTGTTCATAGAATTCACTGTGTTCATTTCAATATAGTCATCTCTACTTACACAAGGAAGAATGAGATAAACAGATCCTTATCTAACCATAAATCTAATTTAAATTTTTGTAGTCATTCAAACCTAGTAATTTAAAATTATTCAAAATTCTAATTCAAAATGTTTAAACAAATCTTATCCTTTACAAAAATGGCCAACTGTTATCATCTAACCGACTAGGTATCATTCAATCTACTCTCTCAAATCCATATATTCTCGTTTCTTTAAGAAAAGCCAAAATAAATTTTACTTTCTATCTTGTCTATAGTTTTGTTTTCTATCGTTCTCTGTTTCCATCTAACAAGCCCTACATTCTTTATCTCCTATTTCCGACTTAAGTTTTTGATGGCCGTGCTATTCCTAAGTGGAAAGAAGCAATGATTGTTGAAATGAACGCCTTGTAAAAGAGAGGAACCTAGGATTTAGTTGAGCTACCTGAAGGAAAACATGTTGTTGGGTACTTAGCCATTCAGATTATGAATGGTTCGGAGTAACCATTGCAGATATTATCTATCGTATTTCGTGTTATATCGAAAGCCAATACTAGGTTAGCAGAGATGAGCTACCTGAAGGAAAACATGTTGTTGGGTACTTAGCCATTCAGATTATGAATGGTTCGGAGTAACCATTGCAGATGTTATCTATCGTATTTCGTGTTATATCGAAAGCCAATACTAGGTTAGCAGAGATGAGAATGTTGAGATGGACATGTGACATAATTGCAAAAGATGGATACTGAAATAAACGCATTTGGGTTTATAGATAGCTATCAATTCTATTTCATTTTGGTCCTGTAGTGAAACGTTCCTGCGTACCAATCAATTTCAGTGTTCCGCTTCAAAAAAGATGTGAATGAAAATGGAAAAAAAAAAAAAAAAGAATACCTAAGATTGGGAAAAAAGTTAATATTCTAAAATATCACTAAAAATGCATACTTGCATCATTTTCTATTAGAGAGATATTTGGCTAGGGCTTTATTTCTTATTAGAGTGACATTTAGCTAGGACCCATAGTATATTAGAGTGAAGTTTGTCTAGGGTCAATTTTGTATTAGAGTGAAGCCCCCTCATAGTAGAGTCAAATTTGGCTATGGCCTAATTTCTATTAGAGTGAAATTTGGCTCGGGCCCATTTCTTATTTAAGTGAAATTTTGTGAGGGCCTATTTCCCATTAGCGTGAATTTTGGCTAGGGCCCTGGGACACTATTTTAAATAGTTTAGATTTTTATAAGTGGGCCCATTGTGGAGGCCAGATTTAGATTTCTATTTGAATGACTTACTTGAAATAAAAAGAACCCTTCATAGAAGGGCATTCTTCCCTTGCTGTCAAGAAAAGAGAAAAAAGAAAAAAGAAAGAAGAAAGGAGAGAGAGAGAGAGAGAGAGAGAGAGAGAGAGAGAGAGAGAGAGAGAGAGAGAGAGAGAGAGAGAGAGAGAAGATGGAAAAACAAAAAAAAAAAAAAAAGGGAAGGAGGGAATTGATGTAGCAGCCAGGTATGCTGAACCCTAAACCCTCCTCATTGACTCATGGATTTGTTCTCTCCTATCAAGAAACTGAAGTGTTACCTATGAACATTTTACGAGCTAATAACCCTCTTGATTTTAATGTAAATTTTCAAAAGGATTATGGATGTCCTTTCTCTGATCGTACATCATATCATTGAATTGTTGGAAATTTGATATATCTCACTATGACATGGCCTCATACTGCCAAGTCATTCATATTGTTAGTCAATTTGTTTCAAATCCCTGCATCCCTCATATTTACATTGTACTAATTAGTATGGGTTTTTTAATTCCTTATCATCCCCATTACAATCGATCAGCTATATGTATGCCATTTGTGGTCAGATGTTTGACATAAGACAATTTACTACTGGATGGTGTATGTTCATAAGCATTTCGCTTATTTCATAGAAGTAAAAAATGGTTGGACACTTTCAAAGCTGGACTATCACTTTTTTCTGCAATATCTTTTCAAATGCCTTCTTTAACTTCCTTATGTATCATCAACTGTTTACAAAAGTCCTAAGTAAGTCCGCCATAATTTCCTTGTGGGAGAATTGATATTAAATGATTCTCCACATCAATTTGAGGTAGTGTACAGAGACACCTTATCCATTGGACATGATGACTATCAGGAACAATGAAGATTACACACCATTATTCACACTTCCAATGTACAATAATTGTATCATGTCAAAGTGATAACTATAGATTGTGTAGATAAACAATTAGACTATAATCATCTCATTAGAGATCATATCTTAGATTGTGACCATTCTTATCGAAGGGATTGTACTAGCTCCCCTATTACCTACAAATAAAGTACATGGTCATCCTCATAACCAGGCACACTTTTCCGTCTCATTTTTTCTCTTCTTATTATGTTGGTATTAGTTTAGGGTTTATAAGAAGTACCATACTCCCTCGAGGAACCACAAATTTATTGAGTCGTCCCTTATCATAGCTTATATGGACATATCTCTTATATATATATGATTTAGATTGATTTAAGGAGATGATCGTAACCACCTATTATTGTAATTATAATCACACGACATGGTATTAATTTTATTATAATAATTACAAAAAAGATGACACCTCATTTTGGAACCCAAAAGGCCAGTAAAAGATATCTATATTATTGTTGCCACTCTTCTGTCCCATTTTGGACATTCTCTAGTGAATAAAATAGGATTTGAATACCATTTCACATTGCAAGCGTTTAAATAACAACAACTTATTAGACTCAGTAAAACATGTTTATGTTGCCCAACGAATTGGCGATGACATCCCTCAAATTGAGGATACGAATTGGCGACAACATCCCTCACATTGAGGATATATCACCAATCCATTTGGCGACATTCTTTGTTTTGTAGCAGTTATAAGTCAAATTAGGGGCTTTGTTTGAAATAATATCAACTTCAGAGGTTCTTTGTAAATATCTAGAATTTGGTATTTTAATAAATAAGGGGGGTCACCTAAGTCCTAACCCAAGGGGGTTACAACTAACTCCTCTTTATCAATTTCTCTCTTTCTCTCTCTAGTCTTTTTTTCTTCTTGATATTCATTATCAAAACCCTAGATCTTTACATATCTAAAATTATCAGAATTTTTTTTTTTTTTTTGATAACCTAAAATTAACAGATGTATCCATCTTAAGATCAGTGGGAGCAACTTTATAAATTATGTTTTTGTATGTCGATGACCTTTTACTAACTAGTAATGACCTAGGCTTGATTCATTAAATCAAAGGATTTCTATGTAAGGTTGTAAAGTACTAGATGCACCCATTAATAAGGGAGATAAACATTAGCAAAGAACAATATCGAAGAAGTATTAGAAAATATATAAACATTTCATGTATAAAAGATCTAACCACTTGAAAGTGGTTTGGTATTCAGACTCATATTTGTTAAATACCTCAATATTAAGAAATAGATATTTTTTTATTTAGAACATATTTTCCCATTAGTTGACAAGGTAGTTTGGTGGAGGAGTGCGAAGCCAAAGCTGGTCATTCTATCCGCATGCAAAGTATGTGGCATGCTTTGAAGTCACGGGTTATTCGTTATGGATTTGTAACTTTAGAACTTTATAACCATGCAACAACGTAATTTGCTATGATGATAAGTGTTCCAGCAAACCAAAGCAAAACACCAAGTACTTCCACAGCATGGCTACAACAAGAATGAGGGGAAATAGAATCAACTTCTTGACAGTCAATGGAAATGGATTAGAGAACCGAGAAGGTATTACTGGCCACATTATTGAGACGCCAGGATCAAACCATCCCTAGATAATCTCCATTTCTCCACCATCAGCGAGGAGAATTGATGGGTTATCATGCCTAATTCCCCTAATTCCTTCAAGGTCTACCAAAGGAGGAAGTGTAGGGTGGCGGATCAAGCTATGATGTGGATGGATGATGTGTATCACGACTTTGCTCGCCAAGATGTCATAAATCCACTGTTGGATTACCATTACAATGATATCCGATGGTTGGATTTTGGCGGGTCTACCATTTGAAGGAGAGAAGGCCCCATGTGTGCAATTACATAGAAGGCCTCACTTTGGGAAGTGCCACATGGGTTGAAATAAAAGGGTTTTTAAGTTGAGAGGGACCCAAGTTATTTAATGAAGAATAGAATCATAAAAAGGGGTGGGGCCCATGTTCATTAAAGAAGAGAATAAAGAATAAGGGGGCCACCACTTAATAGAAAAGAGTCTCGGGATTTGTGAGCACAAGTTCTCCCCCATGTCCGTTTCTCATTCTTTGTTGTTTTTTTTCCTTTTTTTTTATTATGTGATGATGTCATCACTTATGGCTAATAATAATAAACTGTCTTGGTTTCTTTCTTCCTTATGCTATGCTATCTTGTAATGAAACTTTGAGATTAATGAAAGGAATGGATTTTCCCTCTTCTTCTCTGTGAATCTCTTGGGTTCCCCTTGCTCAAGGGACGTAACGCGAACCCATGCTCAAGGGACGTAACGCCTCCGGATCGGAGTTTGGTGAGAGCCCAATCAAAGGTATCCTCTTCTCTTTCTCTATTTCTTTTCCTACAAGCAATCTTCCTGCACTAACCCAAAATCTCCATTTAAGAACCTAATCATTAGATCTGCGACCCATATCGTTAGATCTCAACCCCAGGTTTTCCCATTAGTCCATCTCACCCTGCCTCTGCCCAGATAATCACAAGAAACATGAGATCTACACACGTGGGCCTTCCCTAAGCATTTTGGGAGTTCTATCTTCCATTGAGATCCTACCCATTCATCTAGGAAGGACTGTTACTGCAGGATTGCAAGTCTGTTTTGGATCAATTACTGATTTTCCCATTAGATTGCAATGTTTATCAATATGAATGGTGTGTTTCAAGTTCATATTAATTTTAATTCTAAATCTAATCTCATCATACCATATTAGGTTACATTTCATTTTATCTTGCATCAATTTTGGTATCAGAGCTTAGGATCGCTTAGGGAGTCATCCAAGTCTTTTTTTCATAAAAAAAAAAAAGTGTCGCCCAAGTTTGGCCATCATACATTTTATTGCGCTGCAACATTAGGATAGCCATCATAGTCTTTCTTTTGCATTTGCATGCCCACGAGAAGTGGTAAGGACATTCAACCAGAACATCTCAAAATGAATCTTGAGCCGTTGTCCAAGAGTACCCAAGAACATTTGTCTAAGAGTATCCAAGAAATCTTGGCCAAAAATAAAAAGGACACCGATGCCTGACTGGATGCCTTCCTGTAACAGCCACAAGCCCAAACTGAGGAACTCAAGACTTGTCTTGAGAACATTGAGAGGACCCAACACGGTGATATGGCACATCGCCATAATCGTAAGAGGAACCATAAGAGGAACCGAGGTAATGAGTGCAATGATGATTCTGACCTTGAATCCGAGGCTCGGTATGACAGTAGGGCTTGTGGTAGAGAACAGAATGCTAATGAGCAGGCCGTGAAGAGTGTTAAGATAGAAGCACCAACTTTTGATGGTCGCATTGACCCAAGAGCCTATTCCGATTGGGAATCGGATATGGACCACTACTTTGAGTGGTATGACATGTCTGAGGAGAGGAGAATTCGATTTGCCAAATTGAAATTGGTAAGTCAAGCCCGGTTGTATTGGTCGGACGTTGAACGTAGGTTACATCAGCGTCGAGAGGAACCCATTTGTACATGGGATGAGATGAAGGAGCACTTGTGGGTTAATTACCTACCCCAATCTTACCATGATAGACTTTTAGATCAAAGGTCTAACCTTCGACAGGGTAGTATGTCTGTGATTGACTACATCAATAAGTTTGAGGAACTTAACCTTCGATGTAGGGTCCAAGAAGACCTTCCTGCTAGAATTTCCAAATTTAGGACGGGTCTTCGTCAAGAGTTTCAGCGGAAACTAATCACTGTTAAAACAACTAGCCTAGAGGAAATTTACGAAGTAGTGCAAGAACTTGAGTATGCCATGAAAAGTTAACAGGCTAGGCGTAATGATTACTGCAGAACAGATTCTAAGCCTCACAAGAAACACGAGAATTAATTTTAATTCTAAATCTGATCTCATCATACCATATTAGGTTAGATTTCATCTTGTCCTGCATCAAGAACACTAACTAGCTGGAAGGCGACTTCTAGGAGGAAGAAGTCAGAGCAGCAATCTTCAATCTTGCCAGCGATAAAGCTCCAGGTCCAGATAGTTTCTCGATCTCTTTCTATCATAAATAATAGGACCTTCTTAGAGACGACATTATGGCATTTATGAAGGAATTTTACTCTAGATGTAGGCTTTCAAAATCCATGGGCGACTCTTGTCCCTAAGAAGTCCGGAGCTAACTCAATGAAAGACTTTCTACCCATCAGTCTCCTAGGTAGCATCTATAAAATCTTGGCCAAAGTGCTAGCAATCAGACTTCAAAAGATCCTCCCTTCCATCATATTCCCCTCTCAAGGTGCTTTTGTCCATGGAAGGCATATCTTAGATTACATGGCCTTGTTTGTAAAATCAATCTGGAAAAAGCTTTCGACATGGTGGACTGGGATTTCCTAATTTACCTGATGTGCATAATAGGTTTTGGATCAAAATGGGGAGATTGGATCAAAGAATGTGTCTCAACCGCAACCTGCTCCATTCTAATGAATGGATCCCTGAAGGGTTTCTTCCCTTCTAAGAGGGGCTTGCGTCAGGGGGACCCTTTATCTCCGTTCCTCTTTGCCATCATTGGAGAAGCCCTCAGCCAGATGCTCTCAAAAGCAGAAGATCGTAATTTGATCAGCGGCTTCAATCCTTCTTCTAATGCCCCTTCAGTCTCCCACCTCCAATATGCTAACGATACTCTGCTCCTCTGCGATGACGAAGATGACCAAGTTAACAATATGGTCGCCACTCTCAGATGCTTTGAAGCTGTCTCTGGCCTCAACATTAATCTATCCAAGAGCGCAATTCTTAGGGTTTCAGTTGACGACACCTCCCTTCGTCATTTCACCAACATTCTGGGGTTGCAAAGCTGATTCCTTCCCATCCACTTATGGTCTTCCCTCGTGCCCTGGTAGAGTGCCAAAATCTGTCTGGAACCCTGTGAAAGTTCGGGATCCGGACCCTGGGGGGGGGGGGGTGGGTTTGATTACGGTGAACTCAGTTTTATGCCAATAAATCCAAATTTTCTATAAAACAAATTGGGCACAAGTGATGATTATAAAACAAATAAAGAGTGGAAGCTATAAACAATCACCACAACACAATGATATATAGTGGTTCAGCCTTAATGCATACATCCACTACTGGCTTGTGTTCCTACACCCCACCAGATTTTCCACTATCTCAATTTATGCTTTTCAATAGGTTTAGCAATAACCTTTACAATATACTTTTCAATAGGCTAAGCGATAACCCCTACAATATGCTTTTCAATAGGCTTAGCAATAACCTTTACAAGCCTAAGGTTTGCCTTCTAAGATGTGTTTAAGGTGTACTTGAAGAGATACAATTTTAGCTCAATACAATGCCTCTAATTAGGCGGATATGAAAGTGATAATACAAGTCACACATACACTCTATGAATGCAAAGATGAATGCTCAATGTGTATCCATGAGGACTTCAAACAAACTTGAAAGTGAAAGCTTAATAACGTATGCCGAAAGCATTTGAGAGTTTAAACCATAGAAAAGATTTGATTGAAGTAAAAAATGCTAATCACATGTTAAAAACAACTTGTAAAAGATATACCTATCTAGTTCAAGCAAGTTATGAAGTTTCAAAATCAAAACATGTGATGCATGAAGATCTTCAATCAATTTTGAAGATGTAGCTCATAAATGTATGCTTAAAGCATTTGAAAGTGTAAATCACAAAAAGAGATTTGATTGAAGTAAAATACAAATCACATGTAGTTTAAAAACAACTTGAAAAAGATATGACTATTCAATAAGCAAGTTGTGTGAAAATTTAAAATCCAATACATGTGATATGTGAGTATTGTTGAATCCAAAACAAAGAATAGAATGAAAGTTATTTTCTTGTAATGGAATACAACAACAAAAAATTCAACAAAGTATATGAATCATGTTACATGTAATTTCAAAGTTGATTACAAAGCATGATTTAATAAGATATACCAATTTGAGATCAACTTGATGTGAATCATAGTGAAGCATCAGCTCGCAAAATCCAACCACTTCACCTACTTCATTGCCCCCCATCAAGGATGAAAATAGCGGTAGCGGCGGGCGTAGCGGCTTGCCGCCAAAACGCTACGTAGCGGGCGATACGTAGCGTAGCGGCGTAGCGGTGCGATTTGGAAAAATCGTCAAAAAAATATGAAAAAATTCTAGAAAATCTAGAATATTGGAAAATGAGAGAAAATGTATTTTTTTTGCAAAAGTAACTAAGGTAAGGGGGCGTAGCGGTCCCCTCACTATATGAGGTCCTGTATCGCTATATAAATAGAAAATAATAGTAATGATCATTTTTTTCACATGTGTTCATGTTGCTTGGTTATGCTAACTTAGAAACTAATGAAAGGCTGTCATAAAAGAAAAAACTATGTCATGAAATCAAGACTTAAGAGTACCTAGAGAAAAAAATACATCTACTAAAGGGGGTGTCTAATAGGATGTACTTAGAGAAGACTCTCTGTATCGACTGTAATTCGGCAAGATCATGTGCTTTTTTGTGTTCTTTTAAAAATAAAAGGGTAGAAGAGTTGTGTAGAAATGTTATTTGAAGAGAAGAAGAAAAGAAATAAGTCTTATTATGCATTTTAAAAAAAAATTGAAAAGTAGGAATTTTTCTCACCCCGTAGCGGCCCCATAGCGGTCGTAGCGGCCCGTAGCGGGCTTGTAGCGGCCCCGTAGCGGACGTAGCGGTCGCTACGGGTGCGGCGGCCGATAAATCGGCCGTAGCGTAGCGGTGGCGGCCGCTACGGCCGATATAGCGGCCGCTACGCTACGTAGCGGCCGCTATTTTCATCCATGCCCCCCATACCTCTATTGAAACAAAAGGCTTTCATGTTTCTTCATCGATTAGTTATTCCTCTCCGTTCGTATCTCCTTCTCCAATTTCTGTCTTGATTAGTTCAGTCAATGGAATGGCCAAGTCATTGAAAAGCCCCAATTCGATTGTTTTCCAAGAATGTTGAGCCGGGTATGTAAGCCATGTATCTGGGAGGAACTTCAAAGAAGGGCTTTTTCAATTCTTTGCACCCTGTTTTGGTGTTGGAGCTATATTTTGATTCATCCTCTTCTTGTTTGAATAATTGGACGTTGAACCCATTTCATATGATGGGAGTTGCTTGCCTCCTGGGTGCTGCTCTGCTATGCGCCATTCATGGTGCCACTGTAAAGAAGACTAATTTCGAAGATGGTGACATTCTGTGATGTAGCTCATAAATGTATGCTTAAAGCATTTGAAAGTGTAAATTATAAAAAGATATTTGATTGAAGTAAAATACAAATCACATGTAGTTTAAAAACAACTTGAAAAGGATATGACTATTCAATAAGCAAGTCGTGTGAAATTTTAAAATCCAATACATGTGATATGTGAGTATTGTTGAATCCAAAACAAAGAATAGAATGAAAGTGATTTTCTTGTAATGGAATACAACGACAAAAAATTCAACCAAGTATATGAATCATGTTACATGTAATTTCAAAGGTGATTGCAAAGCATGATTTAATACAATATACCAATTTGAGTCCAAGTTGGTGTAAATCATAGTGAAGCATCCAAAACAATAAATCAATTCACAATGATATCTATGCTAAGGATACAACAAATTATAGTTAACATGCAAAAAAGGATATACCAATAATTTGAACAAAGCATGAAAACATATGATGAGGAAAACAAAGCTTACTAGAAAGATTTAACTCATGATTCCAAGCTTTAGCTTTCCTTTTGATCCTTTTAGCCTTCCTTGGCTCATCCCCCTTTGTTTGGCCTCAAAACACATCAAGGAGTCTTTCTTGGTTTCTCAATTTTCACAATGATATCTATGTTAAGGAAACAACAAATTATAGTTGACATGCTAAAAAGGATATACCAATAATTTGAACAAAGCATGAAAACGTATAATGAGGAAAACAAAGCTTACTAGAAAGATTTAACTCATGATTCCAAGCTTTAGCTTTCCTTTTGATCCTCTAGCCTTCCTTGGCTCATTCCCCTTTGTTTGGCCTCAAAACACATCAAGGAGTCTTTCTTGGTTCCTCAATTTTTGCCTTGGAATAAGTTGGTTTATATGAAAAAGTTTTCCAACGGCTAGTTGTCGGTTAACCTCCTTCAATGTTTGGTTAACTGTACTCCCAACGGTCATATGCAACGGCTAGTTTGACCTCCAGTCAAAAAGCGATTGTTGAACTTCGGTTAAGTGCTGGTTAACCGACTTCCATAGTTTGGTTAACCAAATGTGAACCGAAGTGTTCATCGAACTCAAGAAATTGAAAGTTTTGAGCATCCAGTTGTTTTGACCGAGAAATGGCCGAAGTGCATGTCAGTTAATCAAAAATTCCTAGGGTTTTAGACTTGAAAATGATTTTTTAAGAGGGAATTTTTGGCCATGGATATCATGCTTGGTTTCATGTTTAAATCAATCCAAAGGATGTTTTCAAAACATGAACCTATCAATGCCTAAGATGATTTACCTATAAGACCATAAGCATGCATGATCAAAAACAATTTAATCATGAACCTAATATGCTAAAAATGATTTAACTGTGTGATCATGAGTATCCATGATTAAAAATCAACTTTCACAAACTTATGCATCCAAGTTTTAAAATCCAAAACATGCATGAAAAACCAAGTTTCAAAGTTAGAAAACCATGCATGAAAAACCAAGTTTCAAAGTTAGAAAACCATGCATGAGTAAATTCATGATTTCAAGATATTTAAAATCAATGCATATGTGAAAATTCAAATGATGATAAAATGATCATGCACCCATCAAATTGCAACACACAAAATCCCTAACACCCTGTAGTTGAAAGAATTGAGAAAAAGTTGTCTTCCTGGAGAGCAAGGTACTTATCCTTGGGAGGCAGAATCACCTTGATCCAATCCGCACTACATGTCCATCCTTTGCTAACTTCGTCCACTACCGTGTTGGCAACAGGGAGAAAATCTCCTTTTGGCATGATGTCGGGGTTGGTGAATCCTCTCTAGCGCTTCAAATCCCCGACCTTTATAGATGCGCCATAAACTATAATGCTAAGTTCAGGGATTATCTTGACAATAGCCCTAACAGTAGCATGTGCCCAATCTTTATAAGGAATCTATCTGAGGTAGAAGAAGCCCATCTCTTCAACCTTTTTGATTAATGGGCTAGACATCTCTAGCAAAGGACAAGATAGCAGGCGTTGGGCCCATTCACATGATGGTACATTCTCGGTATCTTCCTTCTTCTCCACAATATCAATTGCATCCCCGCTACACACACCCACCCCAATAGAGTTCTAGCTTTTGCTTCGCTCTTCAGAACAAAATCCTTACTATGGATAATCTTCGTCGCCGGAACATGATTGTACTTAATGCTTGCCCATTTTGCCTACCTGATGAAGAATCGGTCGACCATTTCCTACTTCATTGCAGGCTGACAAAAGCTCTTTGGTCTTCGATTCTCAAGGATTTCAACTGCAGTTGGGTTCTACCACAGTCCATTCCCGAGTAATTCCAAGAATAGGTTTGTTCGATTTCTACCTTCAAAGGGGTGACCATGTGGCGCCTATCATTTTTGGCTTGTTGCACTTGGACGATTTGGAAGAAAGAAACAGAAGGTGCTTTGAAGAGATCTCTACCCCCCGAAGAAGACTTAATCCTTAAAATGAAATTTTGTGTTGCCTCATGGGTCTCACTTCTTCCAGATTTCTGGGGCTTATCCATCGATGCAGTCAAGTTTAATTGGAGGGATGTCATAGCTTTTTTATTAGGTAACACCCCCCCCGCCCCCCCGCCCCCCCCACACACACACCTACCTTTTGTTTCGAGGCCTTTGTGCCTTCTTGTATAGTTCCCCCTCTTGTTATTTTGGGGATCTTTTCCAGCCGCTTCTTAGTATAGCTCTTCTATATTGTAAAGCTTTTGATCAATACAAGTTACCATTTAAAAAATAAATCCGAAAAAAACCAAGTTTCTGAAAATAAAATATCTTGTGCAGGATAAAAGTATGGGATCGTGTAATGTCAATGTTGAGAATCCAATGATTCTCATGATTGATGATCCATTAACGAAGGCATTGGGATCGCAGTTCTGTAAGAAACATATTATGAATATGGGCCTATATGAATTGTCTTACTAGGATCTATGGACTATGGTTACATATAGGATGGCACTATATAGGCTAATTGTTTTAGTTGTAATAATGATTTCATAATTCTTGGTTTGTTTATAATTTTTGTCACATGTAATTGAAGTGTAAAGAGAGAATGTCAAGTTAATAGCATTATTGTACTCATTAAATAGGATTACCATAAAAATATCTTATTTTACCCTTATGAAGGACGGTGTTAAGTGAGAATGCTATTAAAGTGATTGTGGAAGGGAGCACATCATTCAAAGACATGTAACCGCCATGATTCACATTAGCAAACTAACTTAATCGCAAATTCAGGCTTAGCATAAAGGTTTTATTGGCAATTGCTTTTCAAAATAGTGCGCACCTACTATCGTCTTTTCCTTTTATTTCGAGCTTAGAGAGTTTTATTTTTTCAAAATAAAATTTTTTCTGTGATCATATACACCAAGTGGGAGACAGTTGGACTGGTAGATTTTTGTGGCACACATGACCATTTATATAATCAAGTGGATTTAGGCCCCTATTTTTTTTTATCGGTACGGTAAACTTTATTAAAGATAGAAAGAAGTACAGCTCAGCTTAAAAAAACCAAAACGCCATCCATAGTAGAACTGGTACAAGAGAAATGAACCAGCCGCACACTACATAATAGAGGCGCTTCAATTACAAGATCTATGCAGTCTGCCATTCCGTTTGCAAATCTACTAATATGTTGAAACGTAACCTGTAAGTCAGAAACTACATGACTAATTTCATTGAAGAGAAATTTCATTTTCCATGGCCCCCTCAATGATTTCATCTAAGAAATAGTGCTAGCTAAATCACTCTCCACAATAAAATAATGATGAAATGAGGTATGAAAAATACGAAGAGCTTCCAAGATTGCCAGAACTTCCGCTTCATTAGAGTCTTTAATCCCTGCATCTTTAGAGAACATAAACAAAACTTCCCCCTTTTGATTTCTTAGAACACCTCCAATAGCAGCCAAATCCGGTTTTCCTTTTGCCGCCCCATCTGCATTGAATTTTAGGACTCCACATGGTGAAGGACACCGAGATACTAGCCCTTTCTTCTTTAAAGCACTTGTCTTCAAGCAAGCTCCCCAATTTTGCATATGTTATCTATCGTAATTTCTGAAAATTCTTTTGTAGCACAAGCTCATTTAGCTATCCTCAATAGCACAGCTGAAGTTAGATGCTCCTAAGACAATTTTTTCCTCTTTAAGATTCTATCATTCCTCTCTTCCCAGGTTGACTAAAGAATGGAAGAAGGAATAATCCTCCATAAGGTCGTACCATTTCCATCCATCGAAGCCCTCCTCTAACATTCAAACACCATTGGCAATGAACCTGGAAAACACCAACTCACTTCACATTGTTTGAGGAAAACCCCCCAAATAGACGAAGTGACACCATAATGAATGAACAAGTGATCTATCAACTCCATCTCCTTCTCACAAAGGCAACACATATTAGAAACGCTGTCAGTCACCAGCCCCTTTCTTCTCAGAACATCTGCTGTCGAGATTTTGCCTGCCACTACCAACCAAAAAGCCTCCACTCTAGGTGGAATAAGCACCGTCCACACTGCTGCACAAGGAGATGATACTGCATTAAAAGGATCAATCTCCTTAAAGAATGACCTTGAGGAGAACAAACCCTTAAAAAGAGGCTTCCAAATACAAAAGTCGGTTGCATTCCCCTACAAGAAAACGTTAGAAAGAAGATTGGACAAAGACTCACTGACCTCCACCTTCGACGAATAGAGGCCCTCATAAAACTAATATTCCAAGACACCATGTTTCCATCCCTAACAAAACACTCTTTAATTGAAGCCTCTTTTTTCGACACATCCCTAATTAGTGTAGGGAACAGAAGGTGCAAAAGACCAACACCCACCCCATCAGCATACCAAAAACGGACAGCCCCCAACCCACTCACACACTCACAAACCTGGACCTTTAATAAAGACATTCCCCTGACATTTGACCGGTCCCAAAAACTAGAAATGAAAGGACAGCCCAAAAACCAGACAACTTATGCTCAAGGACTCTTTTTGGCACCCACCCCCATACAGATTTAATTCCCCAATTTTTTTTCCAATTTTGATTTTATTTCAAAGGCAATCAAAGATTTTTTTTTAAATTGTTGCCATTTTAGCTGAGGTCAAGGGACATTGAAATCTCTGGTTCTTTTCTCCTTAATGGGAGTAATAGATTTTGGGAAAAGAAACCATAAATAAGACTCTCGGGTAACTCTTTTGGCTACCGATCATTCTTGTCTCCATCTTTTGCCTACCTAAGAAGAAAGTAAAGCACAAGAGAGACGTAAATCCCACACAGGAAGACCAACTTTCTGTTGGGAAGATCAGGAGAGCAATAGAATCAAGTAAGCCTTAATCTCTCTTCTTAGGGTTTTGATTAGATTTATTTTTCCAAACTGTGTCGTTAGATCAAGCCCAAAAATTCTATGCAAAAAAAAAATGTTGAAATATTTTAGGTTTTCAATCAATCCAACAATCCTTTTGGCTTCAATCCAAGTAATACAAGTTAAATAGTATTTGGCTCAATCCAAGTTTCCCTTTCCAGTGGGTGCATCGAGCTTTAAAACCTTCCATTGAAATCCTTTGATTTAACAAATCATGCCTCGGTCCTTACTAGCTATTAAAGAGTCATCAACATATGGGACTAGAATTATAAACTTGCTCCCACTTATCTTAAGATAGATACAATGGTTAACTGTATTTTCTGTGAATCTGAAAGGTGTTATAATGCATTTGAGTTTCAGATGGCATTGCCTAGAAATTTGTTTAAGCATGTATATCGATACTAGTTTATTTTGACCTTATAAGTCGCCCACTATTTTTGTGATTTTCCGGAAATTTAGATTTTCCAGGTTTAAAAGTGGTTTAAACTGGCTATGTAGTAATTGTGCATGCACTGATTCAAACTTCAATTTAAACAAATTGTCCCCAAAATTACTTTAACGCTTTGAATTTAATTCTGCAACTAAAATAAATGTTCATACTTAGCTAATACAAAGGAAGGTGTTGGAGTAGATTTTAAACCAGGTGAGAGGTTGGAGGATTTTTGCCCTAGCCAAACCACTACGTAGGTTTGGCTATGCTGTGCGACCGGTGTATGTGTGTCGGGAGTGGTCTATGGTGTGAGATAGGTTCCCTACCTGTTTTGATAGCCTTTGGAGTTTGGAGTGGTGTCGGGTGCCTTGGAGTGAGTTGACAGCCAGTTTTTTCAAAGAGGGTTTGGTTTGACTGGTGAGGGCAAGGTCGACTGTGGTTCGACGTGTGTTGTGCAAGGTCTTCTAGAAGCTTCATTGATTGGTCTGGAGGTGACAACTGGTTCTAGGATTTTACGAAGTAGTTTTTTTAAATTCGAGTGGGTCGACAAATTGCAGTCTACAGGGTAGTGGTCAACGGCTGGTGATCAAGATCTTGTTGGTTGAAGTCTATGTTGCTTAGGATCTTGTTTTTTGTTCTTGTGGTGCTCAGGACCTTGTACTTTGTTTGCTGGTGGTGGTCATTTTTGGCTGGTAGTACTTTATTTCTTACTTTTCAACATAGTCAACTGGGTGTCAACTTCCAGGAGCTTCTATCAGTTTTGACTGTCTAGTGTAGCCTTCATTGAGAAGTTCTTTTTTTTTTTTTTCCTTGTTTTTATTTGTGATAAGTTCGTAGTTAAGCAATGGAGGTTAAACAAGGTAACAGTTCAACACCTACTACTCAACAACTTCTTGGTGGTGTTAATCATAATGTGTGGATCACTCCAGTCTTATAATGGTAGATACCATAATCGAAGCTATAAATTCTAAATATGCACATAACGGTTTAAGATGTTATTCCTAGTGTATTCCAGCATTTTTTTGGATCGGTTAGTGTATTCCAGCATTTATGTCTGTTAACCTGCTTGTGATCCTTATTAGTTTTGTTTGTGGCCAAAATTGCAGATGGAGATGGTGGGATGATAGCTGGTTCCTGCCCAAACCGTGCAGAATCATCTCCTGTTAACACATCAACAAGATCACTCTTCTTGCAGAACTATTTCCCTGATAATCCGAATTCAACAGAAGCTTGCAAGGATAATTCAGCTCCATTGATTAGCATGTTGAACACGTGTTATCAATCAGCGGGTAAACGATGGCCCAACTTCATTGGCGTTGATTTCTACAAGGTACAGAAAAAGAGTTCTGTGTGTTAAAATCACAGAATCTTTCAAGAAACATGGAAACTATGATGTCCAGATATGTCAGGGACAGGCCATAGACATTACAGGGACACAGAGTTTACACATATAAGTGAAATATCAGATACGATACTACACAATATGTTGCCCATTTTGAAGTATCCATGCATCATAGCATGGAATAAAAAATGCATGCATTTAGGGATTCCATTTCTTTATGTGAAAATATCTCAGCAGCCTACCGACTCCCTTTGGCTCATACTGATTGGTCTGAAATAATGGCACCTCTTCATCGCACATCGCATGCATTAAGAATTCCTAACTGAAGCACTTAGCTTTTTTATTGGTTCTGCTTTGTAAGTTGGATCTAAAGTGATGTTGATGGATCAATCTTGTAATTTTGGGTTCAGAAAAGCGATGGAGGGGGAGCCCCAGAAGCTACAGATGTGGCAAATGGGCATCTACTCTGCGGGTGTGATAATATTGCCTATTGTAAGGTAAGCTAAGCTCTACCATATCTACAAAAGTGTGACTGTTCTATTTTTCCTTCTTTTGTAGACAATGTCGGTCTGCTAGGAGAAGTCCACTAGGAAACATCCAATGTCAAAGCCAATTGTGAAATTTGTGGCTGCAATGTCTTCTTAATCAGAGGGTAATAGGAAGTAGAGGCACTTCACCATTGCTGCTATTACATCTGCTGGCATAGGTTGTAGGATCACCTGACAATTGCTTTGCCATTAAGTAATATGGAAGGAAAGAAAAAACACAAAAAGAAGCGAAACAGGAACCACTAGATACATGGGTCATGGGTCCTACTAGGAACCCATTGTGGCCATCTCTATAACTTCACTTTTAGCCTATATGAATTTACGATAGAAAGGCATTGTGTAGAAATCCTAAAAATTCAATTCCCGTTACACTCTGTTAACTGTTTGTCGCCTTTCATCGTTCAGCCACTCTCACTCTCCCCTTCTTGGTTAGGCCCTCTGAAAGAGGAAGAGGGGCACGTCCCATATTGGTTGAAGGAAACTGATACTATTACCTGGACTTTCACCCGCAGAGGGATTTAGTTATTCAGTCAGTTTATAACAATCTTTTCCGTACAGGTAAATGCATCCTTCGGGACATGCGACGTCCCCAATGCTGAGGCTCCTGATGCGTCTTTTCCACAAGCGGAACCACCGCCGCCACCATCTGAGTCTGGTGCCGCATCTTCAGGTTCTAAGCCATTCATCTCTTCCGTGTGGTCACTTGTAACATTGTCCATGGCCGTATATTTTTCTCATGTTTTTCCACACTATGAAAATTGATTGATACGTTCATCTTTTCCATTTTTTTTTTTCATGTGTGGTTGATTGTAATGTATCATATAAACAAACCATGACGATATTCTTCCATGCCTTTGCTGGGTTTATTGTGCAAGCCTATCCAAAGTTGTTGGTCAACAATAATAACAGCAGCAATGGGAAAATCCGTCCAATTAAAGAAATATAGCGAAGAGACACTGCATTTTACTGAATGGATTTTTTCTGCTCAAGTCACAAGCAGGGGCATACCCACATATATGGTTATGGGGGCAGTCCCCGTAGGACTTGGTTCGCCCTCCAAAACTCATGAAATTTTTGAGTCCGCATCCAAAACTCACATGAAAATTTTGGGTTTGCCGCCCAAAACCCACATGAAAATCCTGGGCTTGCCGACAAAATCCAACTATCTATTTGGGTTCACCCCATGATACGAAAATCCTGGGTCCGCCACAACATTAGTGAGGCCTACTTTTTGAAAAACCCAAACCAATATAACCCTTGTGAACTAATCAGGGATGCCTGTTTCTTATGACATCAGTCCAAAAACAGATGGGTGGATTTTCTTTTTTTTTCTTTCCAAATTTAACACAGAATGTTGTTGGGGGCCACTGGTTAATACAAAGCTTGTGGGTATCAACAAGTTTATTTTTCTTTAATGCAGGGTTATATGCGTCTTTTTTCCATTAGGGCATCAGATTCTAATCAAATCTCAATGAAATAGGGCTCTTAATAATTACGCCAATTAATAGGTTTTTTTTTTTAAATAGTAA
This sequence comes from Persea americana, assembly GCA_029852735.1. NCBI lineage: Eukaryota > Viridiplantae > Streptophyta > Magnoliopsida > Laurales > Lauraceae > Persea > Persea americana. The sequence continues at coordinate 10,568,078 of CM056820.1, read as the reverse complement.
AACAAAACATAGATGGTATATCCGAAGAACTCAAAAGAAAAATTATATATATATATATATGTATATGTATATATATAAAAAAAGAGGCCCCCAACTTGTACCAACAGTGAAGCTAGAAAAAAGGAAAATTTTTTTTTTGACATAAGTTGTGGAAAATTTTAAAAATCTTCTATGTGACGTGTTGCAGTGTTAATAGCGAGGAAAAATGACTTTTTTTTTTTTTTTTTTTTAATGTAGTGCGGTGCGTACTTGTAGACTAACTGATTTAATCAATAATGTTATATTTGCTTGATCAAAGTCACTCATTTAGATCTAGCAGCTCATTTCACTAAAATTGGAGTGCTATTTGGCCACATTGTCTAACACAGGGATGCATGTGATTAGTAATTTGGATCACATGAAAGTACGCCCCCCACATATGAAAAGGCAAAAATGATTCATTTCTTACAAATAATTTGGAACTCAAGTGATAAATATTATATTCCTAAACTCGTTATAAGTATCAAATCCGACGACATAATACATACCAAAAGCTTAAGCCGTTAGGAAGTGGAAGACCATTGTACTTAACAACTCCCTCTAACAGGACGCCATTCGGATTCGCAACCCATATGTGCCCAAACCCATGCAATGTGTGGGAATAACGCCTCCCCAGGTTTCAAAGGTGTGACCATGTCAAGTTTAGTTAATCATTATGTCCCAAAAGCTTAAGTTAAGAAGCGGAGGACCAATTTACCTAAGAATAACTACTCTAAGGGCACTTGGGAAATCTGTTTTCACGAGAGAAAAATTCCGACAAACACCATAGGAATTTATTTTCGGAGGAATCGCAGAAAATTTGGCCCATTTTTGCACTCTTCCGCAATGAAAAGTGGCGGCTGCACTAAACATGGGTTTTACTGTATCATAAAATCAAATTTCTGCAGTGCTTACTTTTTGCATGGAAAACCTTTTACACAAACATGCCCTAATTCTCTTTTACACAAACATGTCTGTAGGTTCCAAGCACAGTTAGTACCCGTATAGTAGATGTATAAAACACATGAACTTTCATTAATTTGTTCCAAATTTTATATAGATACGGAGTAATACTCGAATCTTTTAATATGCATGTTTTATACACGTAAGTGAATAAAAATTACATTACGCGACTATTTTGTGAAAAGTAAATTCTATACAATTTCAAATAAAGTCATTAAAGAAACTCAAGAAACAAGCTTCATACAAAATTAAAAAGGAATCTTTAAATATAATTAGATACTAATAAGAAAATATGCATCAAGAGACTCAGCCTCACCTCTAAACTCATATTAAAAATTCCATCTTTAAAAAGAAATGTAAATCACTATACAGGGAAAGGCTTCAGGACACTTACAAATACACATGTATATGCACAAATTTAATAATATGGGTCAGTTCAGCCCAGCTTGACCAGATTGGATTGTCTGAATTTGGCTGTGATACACAAATGTTATGGAGGGATTCGAATCCTCACCCAGTTTTTAAATTATTAAATTATAAATCTAAACATGGACTAGACTCGGGCTTTATGTTGTTCAGGAGGGCTGGGCGGTAGATTCTGGACAGTTGCCATCATCTAATCAATAAGAGTTTTAATCCAATGACACGGCCCACTGATTTGAGCGGCCAGGATCTTCCCATCACTTAACCAAGTGGGCCCCACATGCAGCTGTGTATCCTCTATTATTTTGAGAGAAAAAAAGGTGTGCGCCCCATGTTCTCTTTCCGTTGATTCCGGGATAATAATGCAGCTGTCTCTCGGACACTTCGTCAAATTTCGCCTCTTTGTTTATTTCTCATCATCATCATCTTTCAACTGAAATAAACAAAAGGATCCATCTCATACACCTCGAGAGCACCCAACCATTTACACATTAGATTATTCGAAACCGGATTTGGAAATTGGAATGGAAAAACTGGTTTGATTTAACTGAAAAATCACACTTGTGAACAATTAGTACCATCTGTTTAAGGATCCTATTGATTTAATATTCTTGGGATGATTCAGTGCTATGGCCATTCAGCCCTTCAGTTGCAATCAGATGTGGTCCACCACCATCAATACTGATCGGGTAGATGAGTATTGGATTGACCACTCTTGGCCCATGAAAGTTAGTAGGGTTCATTTGTTTGGTGTGAAAATAATCCAATTACATGCGTAAATGAGTCAGATGCATAACCATTACGCATGTGTGGGTCATTCTTTTCGTGTGAAAATGTTTCACATGTGTTAAAAAAACACGCCATGTTTATGTGAAATGGTTTACAAATTTACGAAGTCAGAATAAACGAATTTACAGGCAGTGCTACAGTGGAACCGAGATGGTACATATTTCATTTTGTGGGGCTGATATAAATGTCATTATCAATCTTGTGGGGCCTTAATTCACGATTTGAACCTTTCTTCTTCTCTAGGGGACAGAAAACGGTTTGGGATCATTGTGCATGTCTTAATTTTCCATGCATTTTGAGAAATTTATGAGAAAGCCCAAACCAATGGATCTATTTTTTTGGATTCAGTGAGGTCCAAGTTACGTTTCAAACCGCTCATCCCTTTTAGAAGGCAAAAAATGACTAAGGGTCGAATGCCTTATATTAATTCTTCTTGGAATGTGAAGAACTTCTAAAAAGCTTCCCAAAATATGAAAATACACGTAGAACTATTGGATATACTCCGATTCACATATACAAATGGTGATTTTGAGAACACAGAAAATTTGTTTCACATGTTTATCATTTGCATAAGTATATAATTCACATGTGTCATTCACATATGTAAATGACAAACGAATCCTTTAAGTTGGCTTATAATGCATCATTCACATGTGCCATTTACTAGTGCAAATGGCTTCTAGTGTACCATCATCTTAACTCTTAAGAAAAGATGCATTATAAGTTGTCCACGTAGACAACAACGGGCAGATTAAATACCACCTCATTCTGGTGATGTTAAATTTTGCATTTAGTTTTTTTTTTTTTTTACTTACCAAAAAAAAAAAAACTATTGCATTTATTTGGGTCAAGAAATAACTGTAAGTCCAACAACTGAATGGTCATATACATAATCATCTCAATGAGGTGATTTTTAAGATGCTACTCTTGGATAGCAGGGTTGATCATATGACTGATTTTTACAGAGAGCTGAAACTTGAAAAGAGTGAGAGAACATCTCTGTAAGTTTACCAGTACCTACTTAAAGTCACTATGTCACCTTAATTTATGAATAATAGAAATCCACTGTAATATAATTTGTGCCCATCAATATTAGATTGATTACATTTAAAATATATAATTAAAATATTAAAAATAGCCATGTCACATTTTTTAAATCATTGACCACAAATGGAAACAAATAAAATCTAGAGGATTTTACAAAAAAAAAAAAACTTTATGTAGCCAGTGCACCGAACTGGAAACTTTAGCCAAACTCTTACAAAGCAGGGAATTCGTACAGAAAAATCAACAAATTTTACAACCCCCACCCCGACCCTTTTTATTTATTTATTTATTTATTTATTTGTAATCAACGTCGACATTTATTTTCTATGTTTATAGTCGATGGCGATCCTGACTATAACAAGTGAGGGTTGCCGTTGACCTTAAGCAAGCATGTTTCATCATCTTCTTCCTTCTTCCTCTCTTCTGCAAATCCAATCCAAGGATTGCATGACTCGGCCAAGCTCCATCTCCTGTTCATGTAGTCATTTAGATGGATATGTGAATTTCTCCATCATAGGATTGAATTTAGAAAAGAAGAGAAGAACATGAATTGGATTTAGAAAAAAGAAGAAGATGGGAAAACATGCATGGGTCCAACCCCTTAGCTGGGTTAGAAAAGAAACTACGGTATATAAGTGTAGTAACGGGACATGGACTGTTCCACCAAACATAATTGTCTCTCGATGGGAGGAGGGAGTTGGATTTCGGATGCTCTCGAAATCTGTTAAAGAAACATTAGTTATGTTAACATCCTGTCAGGTCGGCGTTGGGCTCTCGTCCACACTCTATAGATGGGATTCCAATATTGGATTTGCATGCCCTGCAGGAGCACAGTTAAAACCTTGCACCCACGATTAGGATGCAGCCAAACTGTTGAATTAATATTATTTGCATTAGGGGTGCACAAAAAATTAAAAATTCCGTCGATCTGTAAATCCGATCCAGTTGGCGGATTTTTATCCAATCCGAAGATAAACATATTGGTGACAGATTGAAAATTTTGTAATCCGTTAGCAATGGATCAGTGGCGGATTTCATCCTCAATCCGCGGATTCAATCAAATCCGATCCGTTGACATTAAATATAAATAAAAAATATATAAAAAGTCTAAATATAAATTAAGATGTCTAAATATAAAATAAAAAAAAATTAAGGGGGAAAAATGTAATTCCCTACGGACCTTTATCCCCAAAACCCCACCCTCATTCGTGGCATAGTCTCCCAAGCTTATGTTCTTGCACTATTTTGTTCTATATTCTTGCACTGTTTTGTTGATTAGATCTCTTTTGGTTGTAATATAGATAAAAACAACTCTTTGTATTGATTAATTGGTAATTTGTATTTTTTTGTGAATTGTTAGCTTATATGCTGAATTTTTTTACAACATATTTGATATATTTTTTTAAATATTAGATTGAACAGATTAACCCGATCCAATCCTCCACGGATCGGATTATATCGGATTTTAATAACTACGGATTGGTGACGGATTCAAAATCCGTCAATTCGTAAATAACGGAATATTGGTGACAGATTTGACTCAATCCGCACCAATCCGATTCATGTACACCCCTAATTTGCATTACTTTCAATTGGTAATAAAGGAATCCGTGATAAAGAGAATAATGATTTTGATTTTATGTACAGCTTATTCCTTTGTTGTCTGCATGATAATTTTTTTTGTTAAAAAGGAACGAAATAAACTAATTTTCCTCGATAAAAAAGGTGATGTTGATTTACCATGTAATTGGTAGAAATGTAGGATTCCCTCTTATTATGGAAATGAGAATCCGTAAAGACTGAAATTCTCTCGAGGCAATAAACATATCCTTTGAGAATGCCTTTGTAACATTGAAAATTTGCACTGTATGAATGTCTTTTTCCGCGGCACCACGAATAAGTAATTCTCACCCTTATGAAAAATGATTAAAACCAGCCCCACTAATTCTCAACCTTGCAAGAAAAAAAAAAAGTTAGAGCTTGGTTTGCAGCATTGAAAAATCTATACCGTTATTTAAATACTACCTTTAAAGCAAGATGAGTGCATATGGCAGGAAGTCGGTCCTATGACACGCCTGACCTAAATGCGTGAAACTTCTACACATTAGCCATATCCAAAAATATATATTAGTGGTAGGGATCTAATGGGTTAGTTCTGGGTCGAGACCATACTGAATCCGGAAACCATAACCATTTTGCATAAGATGGTTATGATTTTGGCTTGGAACCTATTTCCTGGTTCCATACTTGGCTCCAGTAAAAGTACTCGAATCTAGTTCCAACCTTTTTTACTTTATTTCTTTCCTAAACTAGGAATATCTTTTAATAAAAAAGCTCAAAAAGAGATATCATTCAACCAATATATAGGCTATTATTGATGCACTGCCTTCTACAACTGAAAATACCAACATTTTCATAACCAAATATATAGGCGATTTTATGAAGTTTCTGACATTGGCCTATACAAGGTCAAGAACTATGTCTTAAAAAATGCACATTCAAACAATTTGAGCCTAGAAATATACGAATTATTTACTAAGTTTTGATTAAAAATAATTCGAAATCAATATTTTAAGAACGAATATCTCCAAATTCCTATAGAATTCAAAAATAGAAAATAATCTATTGTTATCTTTAATCCAGTAGCGCATCACTAGAGAGAGCTTACCAATTTTACTAGTCTCGCCGCTATTTCCTTTCCCACTTTTCTATTTTAATTGGGTTCCAAGTCTACACAAACCCAAGTCTACACATATCAGCAAGTTCGCATTTACCATTCCATCAAGAACTCCATCACTTAACCTCCCCATTTCACTTCACCATTTTTATAAAAAAGAAGGAAAATGAAAGTAAAAAAATATTTTTGGATCCTCTTTAAACCATCAACACCATCAAAGAGGGAGAACAAAAAAGAAAGATGATGAACTAGGAAAGGAGAAATAAAATGCCTAACCCTTTTATATAAGCAGACATACAAACCGTGTTAGTCCATCAGTCAAAAGTACATGTATAGATTTAGAACCGTTTATGAATTTTGACCTAAAAAAAATATAAATTCAAAAGTTTTATGGATTGGAACCTTTGAATAATTGGAGAATTGAATATCCATTTGTATTTCTAAGTAAATTAATCTGCTCCTAATACAAGCGGGTTTGGATGGGTCAGCCATTTGACAAACCCATTGCCTACCAGACCTCCTCCAGCCAGCCCTACCCGAACCAAAGCTGCCGCAAGAGTACAATAAAATTGGTGCTCCCGCGGATCCCGTCATTAAGAGCTAGCTGCTCACATCGTTGCTGGCCTGCAGCACCACACCACACCACACTGATTGATATTCCTAAGCACTACCTTCCAACTGTGTTTTCTTGTTCTTTTCTCCGCTCTTCCCATTCATCTAAATCTATACGTCTTTTTTTTTTTTTTTCCTTTCTTGTTCTTCCTCTCGGCTTCATCTCCCCTTCATTTTTTTTTTTTTTTTCGTTTCTATTTATCCTCCTCTTCGTCTTCTTCTTCTTCTTCTTTGGCATTCACATTGTCATTTCCATTGAAGAACAAGGAGAGGAAGGGAGAAGGGGATCTTGATCTCCTCTTTCTCTCCAATCCAACATGGATCTTCCTCTGCTAGATCTGGTCCGTGAAATCGGCAGGATCGGGGATTTTGCAGCTGATTTCAAGAGAGATTGCGCAGATCTCGCCCGCCGGATCTCGCTCATCTCTCATCTCTTGGAAGAGATCAGAGATTTCAAGCATTCCTTTTCATCTTCCTCTGGTGTGAAGGCGGCTTCAACTTCGTCGTCGTTCTCTTCTTCTTCTTCTTCTCCTTTCTCTTGTTTGATCGAACTGCGGGAACTGCAGGCTGTGCTCGAGGCCGCAAACAGGCTTCTTTTGCTCGGTCGCTCGATTGGAAATGGATCCATTGTAAGTATCATCTCACACGTCTTCTTCTCATTCTCATTGTTGTTTCTTTATTTCCCTAGGACACGTGGCAGTCTCTGAATCTCCTTGCCTTTTCTTGAGATTTTAACAATATTGTGCGTTAGGAACTTTAAACAGTATGTTTTAAAGGCTTGGCTTGTATATTTGCTTAGAATGAATTCAGGGTGGTTAAAAATGAAGATCAAAGGTGAATGTTGGAAGATGACTATCAAATAACCTCACTTTTAATGGAGATTGAATCATGGTTTCCCTAGTACTTCGAATTCTAGGTAAGTCATGGTCTGATCTTTATTGCTAGCTTATATCCTTCACCCCTCGGCTTTAGATCATTCACACCTCACCTCTTTAATAATCATTCCGTGGAGATCATTTGAATATGAATTCCTTTATAACAGGCCCTAAAAGTGGTTACTAAAATTGAGGAAAGAAAGTGGAGATCCGTAAATAGTTAGTTAGCAGTTGCCGCAATATGATGATCGATAATGGCCATCGTAATCTCCCACTTAATGGAAAATGAATGCCCGGAAATCGCTCGAGTGAATTAAATCCATTTTACCGTGAATAAAAAGGAACTTAATTCCATGCTAACAAACAAGCACTAAAGGATCCGGACTCAAGGATGATATCTTATTGAATGTTATCGATTATATATCTCTGTCTATCGGATGTAATGCCAAAGCAGAAACTTTGCATTCAGCATTTCATCTGATTGCTATTCATTTCCTATTTACCTTTGGAACTTCTAATGGATCTGACTTCTTTTAGGTGGCTCAGATTGTTGAGTCTTATATCTTTGGACTGCCTCCTATTTTAATAAGCCCAAGAGACCTTCTGAAGCTCTATTTTGAATTAACCCCAAAGGAATCAGATTTATTGCAAGTTGTCAGGTATAAAAAGAATCTTTTGTGTCCTTGCACTTAATGGCCTCACATGGGACAAATGCCAATGTCAGTGTACTTCTAATTTTAAGATAGCTAATCCTCAAAGCCTAGACACGATAGAGGCGGTGGGCTTCAGAGACTTGCTACATGATGCAAATTGTTGGGGAAATCAACTTAAAAGCAGGTACCTAGTTTTGACTTGTGTGCCTCACTTTATTTGATCCAGCCCTTTAATTAAACACTCCCCAATAAATAGGTGCTCGTACCAAATATCACTTTAATTGGAGAAATATACACATTGGTTTGATTAGATCATGAGAAAAATGATTAAATACTGAGTCAAACCCTCATTCTCAGTGTTGGTGATTGGGTCATTAAAAAAATAAAGAAGAAGTGCCTCTTCATTGTTCACTTCTATTTGGATGATTTGACATTGTAAATGAGTTCTCTGAGTGATATGGATTCAATGGTGGGAGAGGTGAAAACGGAAACCTGAGGTATCTACAATGAACACTTAGTGTCCTAGCGTAGCTGGGTTTGTAACATTCATTGGGGGAGATGTTGTACTAATAAATCGACACCTAATGATGTTGCTTGATGCTAAGATAGATGTGTGGAGTAACAAGGTATGGTAGAAATGAGCATGTGTACATGAAAGAAAATCTATAGTGATTCCTATTGAAGAGTTAATCAAGGATGTCATTTTAGATAATTTGGGCTTGTATATTGAATATTAAAAACAACCTCAGTATGAAAAAATAAAAGTGTTACAAGTTCAATGAGCTAAGAGAAGGGAGAGACAACGCTTGGTGTCATGAACTCATTGGTGTGATACGGTGTTATGGAGAGTGACAATTCATAGGGGAGAGTGGCAAGAAAATTCTGCTACATGTAATCACAAGTTTGAAACTTGCAAACCCTTTATACAGACTACCTTAATGCGTGTAGCTCGCAGTGATAGGGTGGGATTGGAAACTCTTAAGGTATATTAGTAGTAGATAAAGTACAGGTACGATCCAATGGTTGTTTGTGACTATCTATTTAGAGTTCCCAACTTTTAACAATTTAGTAATTGCCTATTTAAGGAGTATTCTTTGGACCCTTAAATTGATGGTCACAATAAGGATGTAAGCAAGCAAAGATAGTGCAGCAGCTACTTGAGCTCGATTGTTTCGTGAGCCAATCTCAACGTAGGCCCTACACAACTTGGCCTGATATTAGCTTGAAGTGTTTAACTCAAGCTTGAGCTGATATATGTATTACATTATGAATTAATTTACGCTTTTGACTAAAACATATTTTTACTTTTAGAAAGTAGTAATAAGTCATATAACAAAATACTTTTAATACACAATACATTAAACTTTGTTCATTTAGAAATTAATAAAAGAAAAAAAAATTCAATGTGGCATATCAACATGGTAAATGAACCTTTTTTATAATGAAAAAAAAAAAAAAAAAAAAAAAAACGTATTGATAGGTCTATCCTTCTAAAATCCTAATCATCTAGAACTACACACGTTGTTTATGGGCATCTCTTGTGTATTTTATATGCTTTCTTCTCGATGCCTTTCCTTTTATTGATGGTGGCCCAAAGGGGTCCATATATAATTGTATTCTAATGCAATTATTTAAGTGGTGCTTAAGAGAAAATTATATATATGCATTTATATAGGTTTCTTTTTGCCTAGAGATACCTCTCATGGCTTTAGTTTTAGCACCACTTAGGATCCACCTATCATCAATCCAACCCGTCACACTCACTAACCCCCCATGAATTGGCACTCACCCTAATTTGACATTAATCCGAGTTATACTCGTCATTGGATTGAAGTTTCATTAAAAAAATACTAAACTTAAGAAACCATTAAACTTTAAATTCCCTAAATCAATGGTGGTGATAATTTGATTGAGACGATTTTTTGCCCAAGATCATATCCATAATGAGACCTTTTCATCACATCAGACTATCCCACCCCGTGAGAACCATCTTTTTGACATGTCAATCATGGTTAAGGAGATGGAAAGGCCGTGGATGGATCATAGATTCCTAAAAATAAGATCAAATCATTAAAGGCATATAACAATGAACACATAAAAAGAGGGTGCTTCAATCCAAGGGTAACAGTTGGATGAGTGTCAAATTGGGGTGAGTGCCAATTCATGGGGAGGTAGTGAGTGTGAAGATTATAGATGGATAATAGGTTGGTCCATGTTGGATCTACAAACTAGTTTTCACAGAATTTTCATTAGGATGGTTCTCATAGTAAAATTTTCACATACAAGTATATATAAATATATTCTATAAAATAATTGAGCTTGCATTGTGCTTAAGTTTCTTATGAATTGTCAAGTCAGCTTAAGCTTGGCTTAGCTTGGCTCAATTTCTAATCAAATTTGAGCTCAAGGTCGGCCTCTTCTCAATTAGTGATTTAGCCACGCTCTTCTCCCTCTACTCAATTAGTGATCTGGTTGAGCTTAAGGTTTTTATGAATTGTCAAGCCAGCTTAAGCTTGGCTCAATTTCTAATCAAACTTTAGCTTGAGATCTGCTCCTTCTACTCAATTAGTGATTTAGCCAAGTCCAAGCTGGAACAGCTATGCTTGGCTCTACTTATTACATCCTAGTCACGATGATTAGATTGTTCCAACTTTGTAGTACCCATTATCCAAAATAAGAGCTTCCAATCTCACCCTAAGTGATTGACATGCATGAAGGTTGGCCCCATATAAGGGTTCACAAGTTTTAAACTTGCAAACAGCTGTAGCCGAGTTTTGGTGTTTATTATGAAAGAATCACAAAAGAATGATTTAAAAATATCGGTGATGAGCAATAAATTGGCCAACATGTACCAAATAGTGGCCCCTTATTGCTATGATAATTTGGGCTGAACTTGGCCCAAATTCCCCAATATCAGCCAATATTATCATACTCCATGGCCACAAACTTGAATTTTCCTTTTAAATTCAGGTCTCCATATTATTTAACAGTTCTGGCTGAAATTGGCTGGAATGGAATGGAATTGAGAACTATGATTTACATGATTCATGGTTCTACTTTTGAGTAGGAGCTGAGTGCAGAATGAAGAGTACAATTGGATGCTTTTGAAAATTTGAAGCCATTAGATATGGTTGAAGAAATTTGAGATAGATTTAAAAGCCTAATAGCTTTACTAGAAAAGCTGAGCATTTATTAATATTAATAATTCAGAAAAATTATAAGTGGTATGTTTCTCAAAAAAAAAAAAAATGATACATCCAGTGCGACAGTCTTGAATCCAAAATGTTGATGTAAAGAACTTTTTGTTTTAATTGGAATGGCCAAAGAATTTATGTTTTGTAAACTTCCTAAATCAGCACTAGGTCTATTCAATCACCATTGATGATCAACTGATCTGGTTTCCCTTTAAGTCGAACCACCACACCTCAGACTTGTTTTTCTGTCTCTGATTTCAGATTCCTGCTTTTTGATAATTTTCCACCAAAAAATTTCTTCAATATTTTTCAATATTGAAATTTCGAATATACTTATTTTGACTGAACTTCTCACAGGAAATCTTTTCCTTTACTACCATATTGTCAAATGAGCTTATGGTTTTCATAAGAGTAACAATGCCAGAGAAGCCTCGGAATCTAAAGTTTTTGACGTGAGTAACTAGTGACTTCTTACCATGATGGCAATAACATCACACAAATCACCTGAGAAATAGAGGGGAAAAACCCAAAATTCTCTAGAATATTCTGTCATTTTTTTATAGGCGCTTTGCTAATTGAAAGGACTAAAGTCAGTTTTTACATTATAGTCAACCATTATATTCTTCCTAAATTAAAATGCCACTAAAGACTCTTTGCATACAGTCACTTGCTGTAACTCAGCTGATTAGGGACACCAGATGCCCTTTATAGGGGGCGAGAGTGTGTGAGTTTGAGTCCTATATAGCAAAAATAAATAATAAATAAAATAAGAAAAGAAGGGACTTTTTCCAAACAATTTTGGTGTCTTGACTTAACACAACCAAGATGATTGTCATTTTTTACTGCATAGGGATTAATAAATATGACTCTTGCTGACTGAACCCTAACTAATAGGAAAACACCAATAAAGTAGGAAATGTGCAATTAGTTTTGAGTTCCCATGACATGAAACTCATATTAAGAGTCGCGCAACATATGTACGTTCCAGCATATGTCCCTTTGGTTTCCTCAAAAGCTTGGGTTTGAATCAAGTAAATGCATCCTTCTTTTCTACATGTTCTCAGTTTAATACTCCTACTTTACATAATATAACATGGCCTTCAACGTTTCAAAAAAAACGAAATTTTATAATGGCCTCCCACTTTGAAGGGCTGTCCTCTTAGTCTTCTCTTTTCTTTGTTCCTTTTGAACAGAAGCATGCTTCTTGATTATTGCTGTGGGGTTTAACAAAATGTGTTATTATTGTATTTCAACTGCCATTGTGGGTATTCAATTTACTTTTATTTGCATATATTTTATCAGCAAGCCACTTTCCTGATTCACAAATTGATAGTATCTTGGTCCTCTGTTCCCTGTTTGAGGACGACCCTGCATTTAAGTTTATTATTTCAGGTTACTTGTTTCTTCTTTTAACCCTAACTTTTACTCAAGGATTCAGCTGTGAAGAGGATCACTTTCCTGTTCCAGTATGTGACATGGCACTTGGAGAAAGTTCTTGGAGACTTTCCATATGACCATTTTGAAATATCAGATGAAGTTCGAGAACAGGTACGAGCTGAAATTTGCAATCTAACTTGATAATTTGGTTATATCATATTTTTTGTGTTGTACCCATAGATCTACTGGAAGGTAGTCTTTGCAGTAACCTCAGGCTCAAGGGCTTGGTTCTACCTTCTCAACCAAAATGGTAAAAAAAGGAAGTTTTAATATATCAAAGGTCTGATGTTTTCTGATTAAAACGTCTGCTAGGTTGAACTGGTACGTGCACAACTTAGAAGAGCAACAGCTAGAAATGGGTCGCTGAATTTAAAAGGTTTTGCAGTTATTTCATGGATCTTCTCCCAGACCCCTCATATCAGTACTGAAGATGATTCATTAGTATTGAGCAGGGTTGTTGGAAACTGCAAAATTGAGAAGATAGGAATGGTCAATCAGGATTTTCAAGAAATGGTAGATATGGTTGCAGAACTTTATGTGAAGTCCGAGAATACCGTGGAACGGACAAAATATGTTTTGGATTGGTTCAATAACCCTGCATTGTCCAATGCCCCTAAAACAAGTGAATTCGACAAGGAGACAGACAACTCAGTCAATGAGAGTTTGGAGGAAATTAAGAAGCCCGATTCTCTCACAATTCCTGATGATTTCCGTTGCCCTATATCTCTTGAACTGATGAGAGATCCCGTTATTGTGGCCACAGGCCAGGTATGGTTCTCATCCCATATGCTACTAATTATATTCACCATAAATCTTGAGCGATTCGCAAAGCCTATTTAACAATGGCCTAGAAAACGTCTAGTTTTTCTGAACATTTGTTTTGAAAACCCGTCATCAAGATGGCTAGCATCGTCCAAGCATGATGAAGTCCTTACTTTTTATTGCAACTTGTTTTTTTACTACATTGAGGAATCTAACTCACCTCTCACTCACATACCCATGTTCCTTAACAGCTGATGGGGCACTTCCTTTACACTTATCTTGTAATAGGTATTTTCTGTGTAATATTTCTTGAAAATGTATTAATGGGGTTCTGAAGCAACCATCCCATCTTTCATTACCTCTGCATCTTTTTTTTTTTTTTTTGCTCCGTATTTAAGGACTCAAAGCAATATCTTTGCAGTAGAGGGATAACGTCGTAGCAGTAGAAGTGAAGATTCATCCCTCACCCTGCTAGCACCATAATCAAATCGCATGAAAGTGAGGGTCCATTCCACTTCACTATGAATTCCTAGGTTTTATTCAAATTGGGCAATCAAACCCTAAATATCTTTTCTTTTTTATTTTGTAGTCTATAGAATAAAGTTTTGTGAGGACCAAAAAATAGTAAAGTTTGGCCTAACCAATGTCCCTAAGTTCCCAGAATGTGTTGATCGTTTTGAAAGGTTTTCCTTTAGAAGCAGTTTAAATTATACTCTTCTGCTCTTTCTAATTATAATTCTTTTCCTGCAGACTTACGAACGATCCTTTATACAGAGATGGATAGACTGTGGTAACCAAACATGTCCGAAAACTCAGCAGAAGCTTGAGAATCTGACACTAACTCCTAATTACGTGTTGCGAAGTCTGATCATGCAGTGGTGCGAAGCCCACAGAATTGAACAACCACTGGGGTTGGCCACTGGCAGGATAAGAAAGAGTGATGGATCTTTCCATGAAGTTAGTGGGGATAGTGCTGCAATCAATGCTCTGGTACGAAAACTCTCGAGTCCATCAATTGATGAGCAGAGAATCGCCATTTCTGAAATTCGGTTGTTGGCGAAAAGGAGCACTGACAACAGGGTATTGATAGCAGAGACTGGCGCCATTCCCCTTCTAGTCAATCTGCTAGTGAAAGATGACTTGCGGATAAAAGAAAATGCTGTCACAGCAATTCTCAATCTTTCAATTTACGAGAGCAACAAGGGGTTAATTATGCTTGCCGGGGCTGTTCCTCCAATTGTCGAAGTCCTTAGGGGAGGGAGCATGGAGGCAAGAGAGAATGCAGCAGCCACCCTTTTCAGCTTGTCACTGATCGACGAGAACAAGATAATCATCGGGGCATCAGGAGCAATAAAAGCCTTGGTAGAACTGCTCAACACTGGAAGCATTCAGGGAAAGAAAGACGCGGCAACGGCGCTTTTCAACTTGTGCATTTACCATGAGAACAAGGGACGGGCAGTGCGAGCGGGGATCCTTGTTCCATTGATGAACATGCTGACAGATACTAGCAATGGTATGGTGGACGAAGCACTGACAATATTATCAGTTCTTGCTAACTCCAAAGAGTGTAAGGCAGCAATTGTGAAAGCTAATGCCATCCCAGTTCTTATTGACCTCGTCAGGACAGGTCTACCGCGGAACAAGGAAAATGCAGCTGCCATCCTCCTTTCACTGTGCAAGAAAGATCGTGAGAACCTTGCATGCATAGGGAGGTTGGGTGCTGTCATACCATTAACTGAGCTCGTTAGGAGCGGCACGGATAGAGCGAAGCGCAAGGCTACTTCGCTGCTGGAGCATTTGAATAGGTCACAGCAGCAAGTATAGAGAGAAAAGTGAGGATTTGATTTATTCCCTTGGATCTGATGTATATTGTATTGTTTTCACATGTGTTTGTCAATCTAATTTCATTTTGTCCCCAAGCCTTCTTCTTCCTAAGGTTTGTCGATTCCTTTGGTTTGTGGAAGTGTGTGAACCATTAATAATTCATTGAAAGCCTGGAGATTCATTCAGGTAAATAATTTGATTGGTTCATTGAATTGCTAAGGTTTCTTTTGTATTGATTTAGATTTAAATATGTTTAATTGGCGCGACACAACTGTTTTAGATGAATCTCATTGATCGGACTGAGGATTGAGTTATGGAAATGGGTCTAGTTTGGCCTGACAGTAGCAACTCAAATAACAGACTTTGTGAAAGCTCTCTGTAAAAATATATTACTACTGCAATATTCAATTCTTAATGAGGCTATCATCGTAGTAATTATCTCTTGATAAGAAGGCTACTCTTCATTCTTCCATTGGGGTTGCTTGGTTCTACCATTTTACTTATGTAAATGGCTCTTCAGTCTTCCATTGGGGTGGTATGGAGATTCTCGTTCCATCAAAATGAAATTACATGTATTTTTATATGAGGAATTTACAGGAAAAATCCTCGTAGGACTCCATACGTCCTACCAGATTCCATATCATGTTAGATACGGGAGGGGTCCTCATAAGGCTCTTTTAATTTTTTAATTTTTGTCTTTTTGCGATATGGTCGATATCGACCATTCTGTCAGTTAGATTTTTTTCACTATGTAACTGTCTTATTTGCTGAACACAGCAGAATGGTCGATATTAGTCAGATTTTCTTCAAGATGTAACTGCCTTATTTGCTGAACACAACATAATGGTCGATATCGATCATATCGCAAAAAAAAAAGAAAAAAAAGACGAATGTATAGGTCCACCTGCAGATCCTCCGCACTTGCCTCCTCTCACTCCCCTTGGGTCGCAGGTCCTTGGCTCCCCTCCCCTCCCTCCCCCACTACCTCCAGGTCCAACCCTCTTCCTCATCTTCACCTAAAACCTCGCCTCCGTCTCCCCTCCCCTCTTCTCCCTCCTCTTATCCCTCAATGGTGATCCTCCCTCCTCCTGCGACGAAGATGATCCCATGCTCGCCTCCCTTCGTTCCTTCGTATCCTCCCTCTCCCTACCTTCCTTGGCCCCATCCACCATTCTGGAGTGGCACTAGCAACCAAGAGAGAAAAATCCAATTTCTATTTGGATTCTGCAAATCGAGAGTAATCACCACAGAATGGTCGTTATCAACTATATCCATAAATGATAAAAAAAAGAAAAAAAAGAACAGAAAAACGCACCAAGAGGAACCCTCTAGTCTATACGATGCTTCTGAGACTTCATTAGTGGTACGGGCCTTATAGAGCTTTTACCCATAAAATCCTCTTTTTATATCGATATACCCGTATAAAGTTGTGATAAAACACATATCTACTATCTACTACTATTATAAAAGTGGCAATGTTGCAAAGTTCTTTCACTACACCATGTGGGACCCACCTCCAACTATTATAATAGAATATAATAATATATTATTACTATATTATAATAATACCTACTATCTACTATCTACTATATACTACTATAATCTACTATCTATCTAGCTATATACTATTATAAAAAAGGGAAAGTTGCAAACTTTTTTCACTACACTATTGTGGGGCCCACCCCCAAATATTATTTATTCTGAGAAATTGCAAACTTTTTCACTACAACTTTGTGGGGCCCAACCCCAAATATTATAATGCAAACTTTTTCACTACACCATTGTGGGGCCCACCCCCAAATAGTATAATATAATATAATAATATATTATTATGAGAAATTACAAACTTTTTCACTACACCATTGTGGGGCCCACCTCCAAATAGTATAAGATAATATAATAATATATTATTATGAGAAATTGTAAACTTTTTTACTACACCTTTGTGGGGCCCACCCCCAAATATTATAATCTATCTACAATTTTATCTACTATTATAAAAGATGAAAAATTGCATACTTTTTTCACTACACTTTTGTGGGGCCCACCCCAAATATTATAATATAATAATATATTATTATTATATTATAACAATAATAATATAAAATCTATACCCTTATTATAAAAGAGAATAGAAGTTGCATACTTTTTCACTTCATCTTCGTGGGGCCCCCTAAATACTATAATATAATATAATAATATATTCTTATTATATAATAATAATAATAATATAATATCTATACCCTTATTATAAAAGAGAAGAAAGAGTCCTGCTTTTTCTCTACACATCTGTGGGCTCCACCTAGTATTATTATAATATATGTAGGCTCCACTTAGAATTATTATATTATATATATAATAAAACGAGAACTACACATCTATGGGCCCCCCTTAGTAGAAAAACTTGTCATGCTTTTTCTCTACATCTACACATCTGTAGGCTCCACTTAGTATTATTATATTATATATATATATAATAAAAGAGAGCTACACATTTGTGGGCCCCACTTAGTAGAAGAACTTGTCATGCTTTTTCTCTACACATCTGTGTGCCCCACTTAGTATTATTATATTATATATATATAAAATCAAAGAGAACTACACATCTGTGGGCCCCACTTAGTATTATTATATTTCGATGTAATGCTTAGTTTAAATGTTTATGAAAAGGGTTGTGTTTGAAGAATTTGTTCATTCGCCACAAGAACTCAAATGAGAAATTTCAATTGAAATTTTCATGTGTAGAAAATTTCGATTTCGATCCCAATGCCTGTAAAGACACGATTTGCTTGTCAGAGGAAGAGATGAGAATGCCAAAGATTGCTTGGAATCCTTGTGATTTGTTGTTGATTCGTTTAAAGCTATGAGTTGGGTACTATTTTGGTTGGTTGGTATTTTGTTTCATTGAATTTACAATACTAGAAATGAAATATGTGAAATAGAATTGTGATATTTTAAATATTTAGTGCTCCAACAACATTCGACAAAGTGAACTTTGTGATAATAGAAAATCTCTTTTTTATGTTGGGCCTTTTTTTTTATGTTACTGAAATAGTGAAATTTACTATAAATTTTTATAAGCGATTAAAAATGAAGAAAAGTTGAATATTCAAAAATGACCAGCAATGTTAGAAATGAAATGAAATTTTAACATTCATGGGAGGTAGTGACCAGTTGGGCTTTTTTTTGTTGTTGTTGTTTTGGTTGTTTTTGTATTGTATTAGCAAACTTGGTGGATTGGTTATCTTGTATGTCATTTTTGACATTAGTGGTTTTGGCAGAAGGTTTGGCCCATTTATGATTGTTTTTTAATCTTTTAATGCATTCCCCTCTTTCTGGAAAAAAGAAAAAAGAAAAAAGAAAAAAGAAAAAAATAATTGTAACATGTTATACATTTTAGTGCATCAAACTTTATAAGGAATGACAGAAAATGTTCCTGTAGTTCCTAAGAATTATAGGGCTTCAGATTTTCATTAGTGGTTAAAATGTAAAATCATACATGAATATTAAAAAATGACAATCAAATAACCTCTCTTTTAATGGAAATTGATTTGAGGAAAAATGAGAGAGGAAAACTGAGAGATAAATGCTCATCCATCACCCTGGAAATCAAATCCCACGATGATTAAGGTCTCTTTTGCATTCATAACCTCGTCTTTCTCACCCCTGACTTCTTTAATAATCTTTAAGCAAAGCTTATTTCACTATAAATTCCTATGTATACTAGCAAATATGTTAGGGTGCAGTAGAAATCCGCAATCGATACAAAATACTATGCACAAATAGATCTAACCAAATAGTCATTCTAAAAAATATAGAAAAATATTTTATGTGGTTTGATAGTATGCTTGTGTCAGATCAGAAAAAAAAATACCGGGACATATATATCCCCTTTACTAAGAAAGTATGGTTTTTTCATGCTTAGTGATGAGGACTTGGGTGACATTAGTGGGTTGAAATGAGGAAGATATTTCATTGATGTGTGGGTGCACTAGCCAAACATACGGAGATGATGCGGAGAGACTTAAGGTCTATTTAGATGCTTCATGTTCTTAGTAGCTAGATAATATCAGTGTTATGAAAGTTTTTTTGTGAATATGCAAGCATACGCAGATTTTTGTTATGTAAGCCTTTTCTTGATTTCTTCATTCCATGCAAGTTGGTTTTCTTTTGAATTTTATTGCTATATATCAAACCAACATCCAATGCAAGTGTCTTATTACTTCTTGGATTATGATAAGGTATTTTATTTTTCCTTTCAAGTTTTTATGAGTATGATATAATGGAACTCATCATTTTGATATGCCAACTCATGTTTTCAGTCCCACCCTCTTATGTTGATTTGAAGTGATTGCTTTAGGCCCCCCCTTTTTTTCAGTCAATTATGGCAACATGCATTCTTCATTATCATTCTACGTGCTAAACTGTGTTTGAGGGTGCTAATTGTCTTTCTTTATGATTTTGCATGCTTCATCCAAGGCACCATCTCAAGTCGAGCTAGTATTATTCTTGGACTTGATTCATGTCCAACATTGCAACTATGTTACTATATTGTTAGGATAATGAATTTTTCATTAAATTTTCTTAGGAAGTTTAGAGGAAGTAGTTGTGCCCACCCTGAGAGTGCATGGCTAAAGATCTCTTTGTAGTTAGTTCTATTGCTTCAAATTATGATATTTGTTTCAAAGATTCACTTACTACAAAATTAAAATGTAATAGAACTGGTTTATTATACATAAAAAGCTAACAGAAGTGCCACAAATGTACATGGTTGAAAATTTGGTAGCGGTGTCATCTTAATTCAGGAAAGCTTTTTAAGTTGTTGCTCTGACCCTCATCTTGACATATCAATCTTGTTTCTTTCCATGATATTCAAATTTCTTTGTATTGGTATTACTGTCATTCGGTGCTTCTCAACATGAATTTGGTATGTATTTGGCGCTAGGTTTTAGACAAAATTTAATGGGAAATAAGCCGGACTATCGATTTATATTGAAATTGGTGAGTGTTTTGCCTAATCATGTATGGCAAGAAAATGTTGGTTTTCAAATTTTTTTAATTAGTTTCCTTTCATATATCTTGTTATTCCATCTTTTTCTTACTTTTTTTCTATTGAAGCTTTTACTAAATTTCATAAGAACAATAAGTTATTGTAAATTGTTTACTTTTCCGTTCTTATTGTTCTCGTAATTCCTGACCAAGTCGAATTATTCACTTTAATCATTTTACTAAAAAAATGCTTTTAAATTTTAGGTGGTGAAAATACATAACTGTATTGTATGCATTTTTTTTTTTTTCCGCTGTTGTTGGCCACCTTCACCTTGCTTTTATTCAGTTGTTTGCCCTCTATAACTTGCCCTATTACATATGACCGTATACTCATTAATGGGCAGAGAGGAATTCTCATCTCTAGCTCTATCCACTACCAAAACAAACAAAAAATACACACACACATCCCCACACCCGCCTGAGATGTGGCCAGATCTTATTCAGAAGGTCAAAGGAGGTTTGGATGTTATCCAGACCTATGCTTTTTTGGGATGGACATGAAAACACTCTTTATAACATGTAATCTAGTAACATGTAATTGAAGGATCCCAATCCATCACAAGTGCAGTACTTGTGTAAACCCATGTAGATTCAGGTAGCACGCCACATGTTTGTGGAAATTATATCTGAATAGAACCATGGATGTGGATTGATTTGGTTGGCTGAGAGCTAAGTAGTGGCTGTTTATGAATCCTAAATGGGTTCTGTTTGTTTTATAGTTATTAAACATGAATTCTATGCCGTAGCCAGGCCTTGTCAATACAATATAATATGTAACTGTTGCATGAGTTCCACCTGTTCCAAAACTAGAGTACTGACCCTGAAAAAAAAAAAAAAAAAAAAAAAAAAAACAAGGGTAGTGTGCGCATGTAGGGAATCCGATTTGAATTATTCACTTTAATCATTTTACTAAAAAATGCTTTTAAGTTTTAGGTGGTGATTTGTTGCCAAACATTTTGGTTGTTAACTAGATATTGCTCAACTGTTTGAAGTGGCCTGTTCAAATGGTTGATGCTAATTAGTTGCAGTGAATGCAATCATGTTTGTTTTCAAGAATTTGGCTTTTGGGCTCATTTGGATCCCCGCCCCACCCCGCCCCGCCCCGCCCCCCCTGTGAAATTAATAATGTAAATGAAGTTGTGATATGATCCCATAGTTAGAGAGTGCAATCTATTCCAAATCAATGCTCATGTTTATGACATTAGTAGCTAGCTGACCTCATTAATGAATAGTAGAGTTTTAAATGAATTATAGGGCTTTTAATCTTTGGTCTGCTGTATCTACGGAGTTGTAGTTTGTTTGTTTGTTTGTTTTTTTACTCATACCCTATTATTATAGATGGAAGTGGGCTCTTAACCTATTTGTCACATTCTATATTAGCAATTCATCATTGTCACAGCTAATGCCACAGTGCTCTGCGAGATTATGTTGTTCCTACACAGTTTCTATGACCGTAACATTGACAGATATAAATCATTAATCATCTCATGCCACAACTAATTAGGGTGGAAAAGCATCCAAGTCATCAAAACACATCGTGTATGACTATTAACAACTTCTTGACTAAGTTTTTTTTTTTCTATATAGGATTGGATAATGATATGATTGATGAAGAAGTTCAATACATTAATGTTGGGCCATCTTCTAGAGCAAAGTGTGGTAAAAGAAATAAGAAGAATGTCACTTGGACAAAGAATGCAGATGAACACTTGACTAATGTGCTAATAGAACAAATAAACCTCGGGCGAAAAGATGGGAGTGGGTTTACTTCGGAGGGGTGGAGGGAGATTGAACGGAAGATGAAAGAAAAAATTGGCGATGTTTATGATAAAACTAAAATTAGAAATCGCCTAAGAACAGTAACAAGTCATTAAATCATATCAAGATTTTCATGGGCTTAAGTGGCTTTGGATGGGATGACGTCATAAAAAGGGTAACTGCAGAGAACCAAGTTTGGGATGACTACATCAAGGTAAGTGAGTAAGAATATATCTTAATTTTTCTATTAATCATTGTTAACTAATTAATCCATATGTTCTGTTTCATTTGTGCAACTCGGGCACACCCTAATTATGAATTCTATCGAGGAAGAAGTTTTCCCGACCACGAAAAATTTGCTACTATATATAGACTCAATTGCAGATGGCAAAGATGTTATTTTGACTAATCATCGTCCTCTACATCAGATAGAAGCGCCCCTAAATCCAACCATTATAAAGATATGGCAGCTGAATCTTCTAGTTTGCATAAAATGGACGAGGGTATCTCCAAAGTGCCACGTACCAAGAAGCACTCAATTGTTAGTGCTCGACGCATTGTGTGAGACGAAAATAGAGCAGATGGTGACACCAAATTTGATGTTGATACTGCACGTGAAGTTAATGACTTAACCAACACCCTCATCTTTGTTCCTAGTAGGATGGCCTAAGTAGGGCCAGGTCAAGCTGATGTAATTGCTGCCATTTTGGAGTTAGATTTGGAGCAGACTTTAAAAATAGGGACGCATAGGCTACTTAGGGATCCGCAAGTGGCTATTCAATTCATTGCATTAGCAACTAAGGATCGGCGCCACGCATTCCTCGTGGCAGATTTAGATAGCTTTATTTAGGATAGTTGGTTACCAAAACTACTTTATGAAATGGGATTGAGATTGCTTTTTTTGCTCATGATAAATTTGAATGTTATGTTATTTTTACGTCATGGAACATTTGAATGTTGTGTTATATTAATGTCATGGTACATTTTTCATGTTTGCTTTTACTGTTATGCAATTTAGATGCGTGACTAATGGTTTTTAATCATGTGGTAACCAATGCGTATTATTTACTTATGCTAGTATTATGTTCTAATATGTGTCAATTTGCCATGGAACAGCTCAGAAGTGATGGATAAAAAGATGAAGATGATGTTTATGCAATTAGTACATGTATCCATTATTGTAACTGTACTGTTATGGGATCATAAACGTAAACAAATGCAGAGAAGAAAGTGGAAGCGAGTACATGAATCATCTCTATCTGGCCATGAATTTGTTAAGTACATTATCAACAGTCATGATCGAAATTCATATGATTTACTTCGTATGAGGAATGATGCCTTTTTAGAATTATGTGAGTTATTAAAAAGAGAAGGGTTACTAAATGCAACTTGACATGTGTCTTAAGAAGAACAAGTACTCATCTTCCTAAATACTGTAGGGCATAGTGAGCCAAATTGGGTAATGCAAATCCGATTCCAGCATTCATGGTACACAATAAGCAAGTATTTCAACTCCATTCTAGATGCACCACTATATATATATGCCTTGATTATGTGAAAGTCTCAAGATCTGAAATGCACACTTCATCTCAAATTTTTTTGTGAATCCATTACTCTACCCATTTTTCAAGGCAATTCAATTACTTTTACTATAAATATTTTACTTTTATTCTCTATGACAAGTTTTTTACTTGTTATTAATGGTGTAGGACTGTATTGGTGCCATTGACGGCACTTATATTCTAGCGTGGGTACCAGTTAAAGATTATCAGCGATATCTATGTAAAAAAAAAAAGCTTTATCGCACACAATGTGATGGGTTTTGACATACTCTCTTAATTTGTATGTGTCGGCTTTGAAGGATCAGCCAATGATCAAAACGTTCTATCTGATGTTCTACAAAATAAGGGGGGGGGGGGGGGGGGGGGGGGGGGGGTGGTGGGGGTGTTTCAAGATCTTCATATTCCCAATGGTAAAAAGAAATTTTGAGATGCCAAGAAAAAATATTTATATTTTATAGACCTATTTAGCATATTACATATGTTTGATACTTTTCATATCTAATCTTTATCGGAAAATATTATCTCATGGATGATGGTTACGGTAACAAGAGAGGTTTCATTGGACCATATCGTGGAACTCACTATCATCTAAAGGAGTATGGACTCCAACCGTTGGCTCCAAGGACGCCTAGTGAGGTATTTAATCTTGCAAAGCTGGGGAATGTTATTGAAAGAACATTTGGCTTATGAAATGAAAGGTTTCCAATTTTGATACACATGTCTCGAAATTATCCTATAAAGACACAAGTGAAGATTGTAAATGCATGCGTTCTATTACACAACTTTATCATGTCGAGAAATCATAGTACGGATATATTACATGATCGTCATCATTGGGAAACAATATGCATTAGTGTTGACGATGACGATAACCGTGAGGGCGAAATGGTATATGAAGAGTCTGACAGCCAGTATGTACAATTGTACATCGTTTACGAGATGCGATAGCATTAGAGATGTGGAATGCTAATGCTAATAGAAGAGCTCGATGAACTAATATGTAGAGATTTATCTCTCTTTTTGTGCAAGAAAATATATTCATTTTTTAAAGTGAACCAAGGGCATTTTTGGGGATTTATATTTTGTAAAGAGACAGTAGTATATTTTAGGTGGAGTGTAGGTTGTATTTGAAATGAGCTACTTTGTTTATATATAGTTGATTTACAGTGTCTTATATTTTGGGGTTATTTCAATATATGGAAGTCAAATGCATTGAAAATTCTAAAGTATTAGATGTTTGCATGGAAATTGACTGATTTCATTTTCTTTGAATAGAGACATGGGTTTTATTTATTATATATGGACATATTTATTATATATGGACATATGGAAATTGACTGATCATTGGACTCAACCAATTTTGACTAGTTTTCATTTATTTACGTATTATATATATATATATATATATATATTCATTCCTCATATTCAAATACATTAAAAATAGTGGGGGAGCACTAATTCAAATCGAGCTACCCAACTTGTTTTTTAAAATACGAGTGAGTAGGTACATGTGTTGCACGTAATGTTCATTCCACTGGCCTCAACTAATTAGATGTTTCAACTATAGTAACATATTATAAGATACTATCATATGTTTGTATTCTAGGTTCACAATAAGCATGTACAAAAAAGTGATATTTATTGCTCCAGGAATGTATCTAAATCGAAAATGCTATTTAGAAGACGATTAAATCAAATGAACAAATGAATAAAAAATTAAAATGCATCATATAGAACATCAAAGATGCTTGACATAGTATCTGTCTAGTGTGATCGAATTCTGTTTTGAGGTAATTGCCCGAGTTGAAATGAGAATGGAGATGTGAATAGTATTTTCTTTCATTTTATAAAAATATTTTTTAACCAATCAGTAGTTAAGATGTTCACATAGTATATCTTTAGATTTCCAAATTTGCAGGCACACCTCTGCTACTTAAAGTGCACGTTGAATTTTTTGAATTTGGTTTTTTTGTTCCTGATTAATCCTTTCAAACTGCAAGAGAAGAGAAGGGAATCAAATATGATCACAAATATTTAATAACCTTTGTAGCAATCCATCAGGTGGAATTGAACTCTATAAAAAAGGGAAAATCCATTATTTAGACCTAGAGATGTAGCTTGAAATGAAGTTTTTTTACTCTTACTACCCCATTTAATTTTGTTTCTAATGATAACATCTTCATGGTACAAGAGGAAAAGCATGAAGAAAATAAAGAGTAAGTGTCTTTCGCAATGGATCTATGGGACTGAAGGGTGGTCTCTAAAACAATCATGCACGGAACTCGAGAATTTTGTTTTCTTGTAATATATTCATGTTTTATAAGGGTACATTTGTGCACGAGCCCTTTTCTATGGAACATGGAATTTGTGTTGCATGGTTATCTTACTTTCTGCCACAGGCCCACAGTCGAGGAATGTAGAGAGGGGGAAAAGGAATTATTAAAAATCAAGAGCTACAAGTAACCCAGTTCTATGAAGATAAATAGAACATCCTCAAAGACACCTAAAAAAAAGTCTTAGGAGGAAAATGCGAATTTCATGGTTGGCATGGGTTAAATCTCATGCGAATTAATAATCAAGAACTGACATAATAACATAATTAATTAAAAAGAAGTCTACATTTAGTTTTTCAATAATATGCAAAGTAAATATTTGTAAATTACTTTCCTTTGGCTTAAAGCCAAAAAGGAGTAGGCTGATTTCTATTAAACCTAAATTGACAATATTATTCACTTGTATCACAAGTGAGAAGCCTACACAACGCGCTGACAACCAAAACCAAGAAAACTATAATATGATGAATATGAGATTTCATTCTTCAGTCTTGACACTAAAGAAACTACAAAAACCGCAACAATAACAACCAAAGCCAGAATACTGGGATAAGGATTGTTAAGCATTGACACTGAACCACAACCACCACCACCACTACCAAACTTAGATTATTAGGATAAGGTTTTAACATTGATGATCATGATAAATAATAGCAATAACAACAAAATATAAGGCCAGAGTTGACCCTAGCTTACACATAAATTTTCACGGCTACTAGATTTGTTTACTGAATAGTAGCATCACGACACCCATATGATTTTATAACAAAGATGCGAATTAAATATCAATTTCATTGTGATGAACAATGCATTAAAGATGACGTGATTATATGTATTTGAGAATGAAAAGATAAACACTGGATTAAGCATTTGTTTGGAGAAAAGCGAATTGTTACCAGTTAATGATATAAGTTGCAAATTGGCTCCTTTAAAACAACACATTGCTAGATGTTAAGTTTCTTTAAAATTTCTCGGAGCAATGTGCACATTTGTGCAGCCACATTTCCATAGAAACGGCAAGGAAAAGTTAGGAATCCTCCACATTTGATTTTTCCATTTTTCTCACAAGAAAAAGCACGAAAATGAGTTACATATGGGCAGATTTATGAAACGATGTTGAATGCGTGTATAGACCCAAGGACCTACACACTTAATAACCCTTCACTCAAATAAAGTATATGGATCCTATATAGATATCATTTATCAAGCATTCAAATAAGTAGAGCATGAAACAAAAAGTAGAGAAATGAGTTAAGTTTTCCTCGACTATGTGGTAAAGCATTTTTTATATGAGGGATAGGAAAGAAAAATTCCGGTGGAAGAGGATAAGTTGTGAAAAAAATGCTTTTGTGAAGAGAGAATGAAACAAACCATAACGACTTTTCCTATAATTATTACTGCTTATAGCAAGGAAGTTTTCATTAAATACTTCTAAGTGACTTGTATTATACATATATGTGATCTATCACAAAATAAATTAAGAGTCAAATAAATTTGAGCAGAATTCATTCAATCATAGTGAAACATAATAGTGGTTTCTTGTCACACCCTCGGACCGAGGCTTTAACAACCAAGTCCTTAATCCGGGGCCGCATCTAGAGGTGTAAATCTGCCCGGCAAGGCCTGTCTCTGATATGCGGGTCGTGCCGTGCCGGGCTGGGCCCCAGACGGGCCTGGGCTGGGCAGCCCATGGGCGGCCCACAAATTTGATTTTCATTTTTTTTTTATTTTTTTTAAAATTTGGATTTTGGACGGACACAAAGTCACAAACTTAGACTTAGAGTCTTAGACTCTTGGACTAATTTCATTAAAATAAATAAATTAAGAAAAATAAATAAGTAGAATAACACTAATGATGTTTTAAAAAAATACATCAAATAAATTGTATTTCCTTGAAATTTAAGTTACAAAAGATAAAAAAAATTACAAGTTTGAACTTGGAGTCTTGGATCAATATATATATATAATGAAATTCAAACCTTCTAATAAATGAAAAAGAATTACAACTTTAGAAACCTATGATACATTCTAAAAAATAAATTACAACTTTGAAAACCTATGATACATTCTAAAAAATAAATTACAAGTTAAAAGCCTATGATACATTCTAAAAAGTAAATTACAAGTTAAAAGCCTATTATACATTCTAAAAAAAATTATACTATGATATATGTAACGCCGCTAGCTTGTCTTTTATATCGAATTCTTCATCGATGTGTTGTTTTCTATCCTCCGCTACGTACCAATACCGTAAGCACATGCAGGTCTTAAAGGTTTCTTCTTGAAGCATAGTCCTCCTAGGGTCAATAAGGCGCCCACTTGCACTAAATGCCTGCTCTGATGCGACTGTCGACGCTGGTATTGTTAGTATATCACGGGCAATGGCGGAAAGCACATGAAACTTATTTTCAAATGATTTCCACCATGCCAAAAGATCAAAAAGCATCTTCTTCATCATCCGAGATTGGAACAGGATCGCTCCCCAGGTACATTGTTAATTCATTAAGGTTGTAAGAGCGTCCTCCGGAAGAAGGGGAGTTACTTCCGTGAGATTTCCTCATAATACTCCAAATGGCCTTCTTTTTCCCTTTATGTACTTGGGGAGTGCTTGTTGGGACTGTGGGTGCTATGGATCTACCTAATCAGGTAGCATAATCCAAATAAAGTGTTTCTAATTGTGTCTTAACTGTAGATATATCATTTATATTAGTTGTATTCATGTTAGAGTTTATTTCATCAAGAAGGGTTTTTACACCTTTTAATTCCAATCTAGGGTCTAATGTAGCAGCTATACAAAATGTTAAAGGAGCTATTCTCCAATATTGTGAAAACTTTGCCTCCATTTGTACACATATAAGTTGAAAAATGTGAAAATCTCTATACTTTTTAAAAGTAAAACTTATTTCATAAAAATGGGTAAAAGCTTGATTTGATGTGGGATAATATACCCTGGAAAAAAATAATATTGCATCATGAAAAACTTCTAAAAAATCTCTTATTATTTTAAGAAGGGTCCATCTATCATCACTTATAAAAATATTTTCATGTTCCAAATAAAGTTGACAATATTGATTTAGTGCCATTTTATAGGTACATGCTTCTTTTAACATTTTATAGGTAAAATTCTATCTATACTTTACATCTTGTGATATTTTCTTTGGTCTTAGACCCAAATTTACACATGTCCCTTCACCATTGTTTTCGCGAGGGAGAACAAAAAATGTATCCTACAATCCATCTAATGCTCTCTAAATCATCTCTAATAGATTTTGCCCCTACTTGTATGATAAGATTTATGATGTGGCATGCACATCTATTGTGAAATAGAGATCCATTTAAATCAAGTTGAATCGCAGGTATTAGTAAATTTGCTGCGACATTGTTAGTACTTGCATTATCTAAAGTTATAGAAATTATTTTATTTTCAATTTCATACTCTCTAAATTTTTCAAGGATGGTGGACCCTATCCTAGCACCGGTGTGTGGGAACTCTAATAAAGAAAACGCAATCATTCTTTTTTGCATCACCCAATCACTATCAATATAATGTGATGTGATTGCAGTGTACCCCAAATTGTGTTTAGAGGTCCATAAATATGAAGTTAAAGCCACTTTCCCAGGTATATTTTTAAAAACCTGTTTTAAACTCTCTTTTTCTTTCAAAAAAGTTTTTATTGCATCATTTCTAGCAGTAATTCTAGATATTTTCTGCCATGAAGGAACAAAGGTTGACCTATGATATCTTTCAAAGGCTCGGTCTTCGGCAAGTATAAATGGTAATTGGCGAACTATTATAAACTTAATAAGTTGATATCTAGCATTATTAGGGTCATAGTTAAAAACTCCTAAACCACCAGATGAATCTGTTTGAGAAAGTTGTGTTTGGATGAGCCCTCCTCTGACCCCAGCGATATTCGTGGTTTTGGGCACACGCTTATCCATGTGCCGTTTAAGGTGGCCAGTGCCATTTTCTGATTTGGCACTGAAGAGATATTTGCAAATTTTACATTCTGCCTTTTCCTCTATACCTCTTGTAGGACTTGGGACTTGAACTTTAACAAAATAAGACCATACAGGAGAAGTCAATCTTGTTTTTCTCTTCTTTTTAGTTGTAGAAGCCGAACATGCTAGCTCTACACCACCAGTGGGTCCGGGTTCTTTGGGATTATGACTATCTACTTCTATGCCCTGACTATGATCTAAATGAATAAATCCAGGATTTTCTTCATTTAGAGAGAAGCCAAAGTCGAAAGGTTGTGATGGTCCAGCCATTTTCCTAATTAAAAGATTTTAAAAAAAAACTTAAATAAATAATTATGTATAATGTGTTTTTTGTGATAATTTATATAAGAAAGGGGAGAAGATGAGACTTAATATATAATATTACTTTGCATATTAATACTAAATAAAACTCAAAATTAAAAATAATAAATACCTTTATGAGAGAGGGAGAGCTAATGGAGAAGTCCTCCTTAGTTGAATCCTTCACTTTAGAGAAGTCACTCTCACTCTTCATTTCTTAGAAAACTTTGTAGAGAGCTTAGAGCCTTAGACTTTAGAATGAGATTTAAGAGAGCTTAGAGTATTAGAACCTTAGAGGGAGTGTGAGAAATGAGAGAGTAGATGAGTGTAAAGAAATGAGAGAAATGATGGCTATTTATGGAATTCCTAAGTGATAAAATGACATAAAATACCCTCTCATATGACCGTTTTATAGCAGTTGGGGGGGTATAATGGTAAAAAATGATCAAAAGACACTAATACCCCCCCCCCCCCACCCCCCCACATTTGACCATTTATAGCTATTGTGGGGGGGGGGGGGGGGGGGGGTGGTGGGGGGTGGTGTTTAAAAAAAATGACCGTTGGAGTGGGCCGGGCCGTGGCTCGTGTTGGGCCGGGCCGTGGCTCGTGTTGGGCCGGGCCGCCCGTGGGCCTGGGGGGCCTGGCCCAGCACGGCACGTGTTTTAATCGGGCCGGGCCGGGCCGGGCATCGGGCTTGGCAGCCCTAGCCTAGCACGGCCTGCTGGGCATTGTCGGGCAGGGCCAGGCCGGCTCGTTGACCAAGTCAATTGGCCCAGGCACAGCCCATGCACGGTTTTTCTGTGTTGGGCCCGTGCTGGGCCGCCCGCCCGGATTTACACCCGTAGCCGCATCGCGGCGAGGCGAGTCAGAAAACTTTCCCCGCACGTGCTAGTTATTTTCCCATAGGATTCCGCGTTGAGGATTCCCAAGCGATCCATCACAACATAACAATCAATTTCACGACAAGCAACAGTGTGCGGAAGCATGTAGCAAAACATAATCAAGTGGAATACATGCTAAAATATGCAAGCTTTGCGTCAAAGGAGAAATATATACATAAGCAAAACCCAAAGTTACTGTTAAAGTTATGAGAATCACAAAAGTGTATCAAGTTATACGACCCATTAAAAGCCAACAGAGGCTAGTAAAAAGTTTCCTAAAAAAAATACATCAATCCCGAAAATGTTATCCAGACTCATGCCCTAACCCGGTGTCTACATGACATCGTTGGGCTGCCACTCTCGCTCCATCGGAGGTTTTATCGCCTCCTCTGAGCGCTTCGCCTCAAAGGCAGCGAGTTCATTATCTGGCACCAAACAAGAGAATATTAGATACGACGATCTGGCAGGTGAATAAAGCAGAAAATGTATACAAGGGTTTACCAAATCATATATAAGCTCATAAAAGTTCATTTGAAAGATAACCATGTATAAAGACAAATTCAAGTAACCAAATCCTGAAAAGAAAGAGATAAACATTTACACATTTCAAAACTAACTGAGAATCGATTAAAATACTAGCAATCCACATTTCGCCATATTCTCCTATTATCAAGGTAACAAGAGCAATCAAACAATAACCGTTACCATAGAAATGGCCGGAACAATCAATAACCATTGCCATGGCTGGAGTAAACAATCAAAGGGGTCCAAACTGCAGTTGGCAAAAGATTTGAGGATCCTAAGCCGGATGATCAGCCCGACAAAGTAACCCAAGCTTAGTGGTGCCGACTAAAAACCGAAACGATACAATCAAATCATTGAAATACATTTTCTATCGATAAGAGGACTGCTCTTAGCAAAGCACGAACGAACAATACGAAACGAATCAATCAAGTAGCCTTAACGATATTTTCAAACGTGGCGAACCACTCAAATTTGTACACCATACATATGCTAAGAACACATCAGTTGACCCCTTGTGGATTTGAAGTTGGAATGTTGGATTTTTTATAAATAATTTGGTGCCGAGAAAGTAGACGACATTCCAAGTTCCAAGTACACAGTAT
Source organism: Persea americana (assembly GCA_029852735.1). Taxonomy (NCBI): domain Eukaryota; kingdom Viridiplantae; phylum Streptophyta; class Magnoliopsida; order Laurales; family Lauraceae; genus Persea; species Persea americana. The sequence continues at coordinate 10,535,792 of CM056820.1, read as the reverse complement.
CAAGTTGATGGCTCTTAAAGCAGTCTGGGTTTTCACTCCATAAAAAATCCTACAGAACAATTTAATTTTTCAAATTCGGTCAGCTCTCGGTCACTTGTCAGCTAGTCGAGGGGTGCAAGTCGGCTAGCCGCCAGCTGACCAACGACTGACCGCATGGTCTTAGATCAGGAAAAGTAGCATTCTGGAAATGGAACCGAACTGGAGGTCGGTCACCTCTCGATTGGCAGTCGGTTACTTGTCGGTTAACCGACGGCTGACCGAAAGACCTCCTGACGAAAACACGCTTCTAGAATTGCGACTGAATTGAGGTTGATCACTTGTCGGCTAACCGAACTGACGTTCGGTTGCCCATTCCGTTAGCCGACACCTGATCGCCGTCCTGTGGGCAGCTTTAGTTCAAGTCAGATTTCTGATTCTTTTCCTCCATCATTCTTCTCCCCATTCATTCATATCAAAACCAAGCTTTAGTGCCCCAATCAATTCCATTCCACCCCAACACTCCAATCCCATTCCAATCTCCATTAACAAATAACATTTTAAAATTCAGCGTAAGTGAAAAATACAGAACTTCAAAATAAATCGGGTTTCCATTCTCATAAAACCGTCCATGAGCATGAGGTTTCCAAGCTATCATAGACATAAGACCCTGCATAAAATTTGTACAAATCTTGGATATAAGACTGATAGACCCGTCTTTTCTTTCTTGCCTTCCTCCGTCCCGGGTCCACCGAGGTAAAGCCGGGCAAAGAGAAAAAAAGAGCAAGCATCAATAATTTTGTACAGGTATGCCAGATTTTCTATTCTACTTGGAATTTGAAATGGTGATCCGGAGATTCACCTTCACAAGTAGAAAGGAAATCAAACTTTTTTTCTATCTTTCCATTGCATATATATTCAAAGAAAGAGATAAGATTTTAAATGTCGTGAAAGGCAATTTTGTTTAGTTTGCCGTGAAATGCGGTTTTGTGTCGTAGAAGGCGATTTTGCCATGGAAGGCGATTTACAAATCTTATCAATGATGAAAGACAAGAATTGTGAGTTTTGTCTCTTTTAAAAATACAAAACACAATAGAAAGGGAAGAAAGAGGGATCTGACTTCTCAAGCGATTGTGGGTACTCGTTCAGATCGACGGTCGCGAGTCATCTATGGACTCCGCCATCGTCCTTCAGATGAGAACACTTGATGCTTTAGTTCACTTGGCTTGGCCTGGACCTCGGATTTTTAGAGGACAAAGACCAAGGGAAGGTCCTATATCCAATAAAAAAAGGGGTAGACGGGCTGAAAAGCCACATCTAGGCCATGTTGGATAGAAGAAGAGAAACCTTGGGGGGGTGGCCCCCCCAAGGGACTTCGATCACCTTGTAGTTCTTGCAGCAGGATTTCTTCAAGACAGGAGAGCTTCTTTTTGCAGAGAATTCTTCAGGACAATTTTCAGGCGATTTTTCAAGATCGCTTCAGAGAATTTTTCAGGACCCTTTCCCTTTGGAATGACAGCCTATTTATAGGCTTTTGGTGGCCATTAGGAAGGTTTATGGGCATTAATGATATTAATGCTCCATGATGGGAGGAGTTACAAGATTTAATTTCATAATTTTGTAACTCATTTCTCTTGGATTTTGATTGGCCGGTGGAGAATAATGGGCATTTAATCTCCATGATGATGGGAGTGTTATGATTAATTACCATGATTAATCTCTATAATGATAGGAGTTACATGGTTAATTTACATGATTAATTAGACTTGTAACTCCCATTTGCTTGCTTCTGATTGGACCGTCCAAAATAATGAGTTAATGACCCTAATAAGTTGCCGTAAAAAGGTCAATTAACAGTATTAATTGGTCACCGAGTCGCTTGAAGAGTCGCGGGACGCACCACGTCTTTTAGAATTCTTCTTGCGATGATCACTAATGGATCCGCATGTTATTTGATGTCAGATGATGATGCAAATTCAGACATTGGTTGACACTAATGGGCCGGCAATATTTGCCCAGTCGATTTCTTGATCGGTCGGGCAGAAAGTGTACTTTCTTGGTTGGCCGGTCGGCGGTTTCGGAGTGTCCGATGATGATTAAATGATTTCGATGGCGGATCCGTGATGTTGATGAAGATCGACGGATATCATGCCTCAAAAATCAGATTTTAAGAAAATCACAGGGGTCAAACATTGCGAAATGCAAAAAAGAACGGAAAAACGGCACTTTTGGCAGAAATCCGGCGACCCGAACTTCCAGGGTCGCCGGCAACCATGGGCCTAGCGACCCTAGGCCATGGTCGCCGGCGACCATGGGGCTTTGGCGCCGTCCGGTCGCAGTTTCTTCGCCGTTTTTCGGGCTTTTTTGCTTCTGTTTTTTCCTATATTTTTCTTTGAAATTTCTCCTCATTTATTGGCTTAATTCCTTTGAAGAAAACCTGTCGAAAGGCTGTGCAAATCAGAGCACAAAGTTTCCTATTTTTGGAAAACCCGAAGACTCCGTAGCCGATTTTCCACCAAGAGTTGAAACTAGGTCAAACGATGTCGGAATGATCTGAAATTTGAGGTGAAGCTTCTTGAGCATTAGATAGGACCAGCCATGGGCTTTTATTTGAGTTTTGAATCCGTTTGGGGTCCCTTCAATGCTAGACTTGATTTCGCCATGCATAAGATGTCGAGCTTTGATGTGTGGTCATCCGATGTCCGATTGACCTGAAATTTGACATGGAGCCTATTGGAGTCATTTTGAGATGATTCATTAGCTCCAATTTGGATGCCATGGTCCCAGGGAGCTTCGCCGCTGGTAGGCTTGATTTTGCTTCAGAGCGTCAAAACCGGGTCAAATGTTGTCGGAATGACCTGAAATTTGACGTGCAGCCCTTTGGAAGCATGTAGAAGCTACTCATATATTTTGTTTGATAAGTGGTGGCATCGGAGGTTCTCGCCGCCGGGAGGCTTGATTTCGCCGTTCAAGAATTGATAGAGGGTCAAACGTTGTCGGTTTGACTTGAAATTCGACGTGGAACCTTTTGGAGGTATTTTGAGACCATCCATAGGCTTTGATCGAAGATTTGATGTATTTGACACTGTCGCCGCCGGGAGCTCCCGTTCAGCTGTTGGAGGATTGAAGTTAGGCCAAATGGTGTTGAAATGGCCCGAAACTTCACGTGTACCTCTTTCTTGGCTATTTTGAAGGATCTTGCAGTTTTTGTTTGATTTTCACAAGATCTGATGCTTGAAGCAGCTTTGATTGTTTGTAGTAGGACGCGGCTTTGTGTAGCTTTTGATGTTAAGGAGGTAAAGTGACATTTTTTGTGTCAACAAAGACCTTATGAAATCAGCCATTCATATCAAAACAATAAACCAAATGGTATAGCATTTTCACATCCATCTTTTGAAAAGAAATCATCAAACTCAATTGCATGCATTCCAAATCAATTTATTCACTTGCCTTGGTTGCAATTGGGTATCAATCACACTCCAAACACTCTTCTACACAGGCAAGTCTCCATCCTACACCAAAACCCCTATGAAAACACCTCAAATCTCTATAAAAATTTGAAAACAAAGGAGTTCTCAAAGAAACCCTTGCATGCATGAAAAAGAAGGTCTAAGGGACCAAAAAAAACCCAATGGTGCAAGGAGAAAGCCATTGCTTACCTCTAGATGGTCCAAACAAGAAGAAGAGCTTGGAGAAGAAGGTTGTCCAGCAGAAATCTCTCCAAAAACAGTATCTTTAGAGAGCCTAGAGATGGGGGAAGAGGATAACAAGCTCAGATTTCTATTTCTACAAGGAAAGATGGACATGTAAAGGAGAGAACCTAGTAGTAGAAGAAGAAGGTCCTCTAGTCTGGTTTGGAGCTGAAACAAGAAAATGAAGAAGAAGAAACTCAACGTGGGTTTTGTTGGGTTTTAAATGGGTTGAGTTGTGGGCCCCAAAGGCCCTAAAACTTCAAGCGCTTAAAACTACCATTTGTGTGTCCCGGATGAGATCGATAAAAAAGAGAAAAATGATCGTCGAAAAATCTAATTTTCAAAAAGTATACTTTTCTCATGATTTGCAAATAACAAAAATTATGCACAGATTTAGTGTGAAAAGACCATTTTGCCCCTTTTTCCTCGAAAAACACGATTTTTGGGGTTCGAATTTAAATGGATCAAACATAAAAGTTGTTGGGACCAAAATAACAAATCCAAAAAGGTTGAAATCAATATTTTTTGAAATCAAAGATGAATTTTCTCTCGGACAAGCATCACACGGGCCACCCCTAACCCTGTCAAACCAGATTCAATGCTCTCAAAATTCTCTAAAGCTATTCAAAATTTTAATCTAGCTAAAAACCTGTAACACCCTGTCCCGAATTAATCACGGCTAACTCTACTTAGTTGGGATTAATGCTAATTAAGCATGTTTTAAGGAATTAATGTAGCTTAAGGGCTAAATTGAATTGAAATTGTCTCAAATGAGCAATTTGAGCTAAATGATAAGGTAGTGAATGAATTGAATTGCTTTTAGGCTTAGATTGAGGGATACGAGGACTTTTTCGTAAATACGAATTCCCGCGTATTTCGTCGAATACGGAAACTCTTGATACCCGCATGTGTATCTCGAGTAGTACGTTAACTTCCGTAACTGTAGCGATTCCATTCGGCGTGAATTGGTTCAAATGACCCTTCATTTGACTCAATATGTTAATAATGAAATGAGAGGGGGGCTTTTGCAAAATTTGGGCTTATTTAGATTGAGATGAGCTCCTTTGAGTTCATTCTCTCATCCATTCCCAGCACAACCCTTTCTTTCCTTCTCTCTTTCTTTCTCTTCTTCTTCTTTCTTCCAATCTCTTTCCATCAAGTGGATTTTGGAAGCTTGGCAAGTGAATTGAAGAGGATTCTTCATCTTCATCATCTTCTCCATCTCCTTCCTTATTTTCTTGAAGTTGGAAGCTTGAGAAAAAGGCTCAAGAACTCCTTTAAGAGACTACAAGTAAGTGTTGTAAGTTGGATTCAGCACTTCCAGGTTCTATTCATAGAGTTAGAGTCGTTTTTGGTACAAGGAACTCATAAGAGTTCTATCTTGTGGATTGGTTTTTGGTTTAGGTTCAAGAGAGGGTTTCAAGTTGAGGATTTTCACCTCAAACTCAAGATAGAAGAGGAGATTCTTGCTAATTAATCTCTAAATAATGCAAGTATACTCAATTCTACTGATTTCATATGCTAATAGACTTGTTGGAACTCAAGGAATTCAATTCCAGAAAATTCTATTTAAAAATTTTCTGAATATTTTGGAGCAATTCGGTCAGCCGATAGGCTGACCGCCACCTGACCGACGTTTCTGGGCTGAATCTCCTGTCAACCGACACCTGAAGGCTCAGTCAACCGATAGGCAACCGAACTACCTAACCGAGTTGTCTGAGATCTCTTTCGAGCTGTCTGGAATTGGAACCGAAGGACAGTCGAACCGAGTTCGGTTAGCCGACACTGTAGGTTCGGTCAACCAACACCTGACCGACAGGGTGACTGTATTCCTTTGGGAAATGTCAGGAAATTGTATCAGGAAACCGAGCTTCTGGAAAGCCGACTAACAGAGTTCGGTCAACCGACATCCAGAGCTCGATCAGCCGACAGGTGACCGACAAGGTGACTGACATTGTTGAGGTTCAGAATTTATTTCTGAAATTTTCCTAAACCATCATGGGTGTTAGCTAAGGTTATGTGAATGTAAATTTCATTAAAAGTGATGTCATCTAAAATAACACATACATTACATAACGAACGTTTCACCCGAATGTGGTTTTAGGAAAATTTACTTGTTTAATTGTTTATGACTTGAGTTGGCTTGTCTTTTCACATCCAATATTGTTGTGCTCCTCGTTGAGCTACCATTGAATAATGTATCGAGTTAATGAAGTGAAATGAATGAATGAACCAATGTAATGAACTAAAGAACAAGTCTGCTGCAGTAGATGGAGCGTTCCGGAGCTCCGTGGTGATGCTGGTGATCTCTGATCAAGACACTGGTAAATCCCACAAATTTGAAAAGCCACTTAATAAGGTGTCTAATATGGAATGAAATGAGTCATTCTTAAGGCTGGGTTATGAATGGTGTGCCCTTCCGCCCATGCCCTTGAGGACAACGAAAAGTCACTTGATAAAGTGTACGTAATGAAATTGAATGCTTCTTTCAGGGAAGAACTAAATGAATGTAATTGTTATTGATTTGAATTGTTTAGAATGATTGGAATTGTTTAGAATTACTAAACAAATTGTTATAATAGAATTGTGTGTACATTGTTGAACCGTCGTGTTCACAGTGTTATTATGACATTACAGGCCAAGTTGCTCGTCTAGATCTTGCAGAGGCCGCGCCGACAGCGAAGGAGGCCAATCCATTTCCCCCAGGAGGACTAAATGAGTGGTCGTAGATCGGAAAGCAATCACATTAGAACATTTTGGAATGTTTTGATTATAGATTCATTTTGGATGTAAATAGGAGTCACCTGCATTGTATTTGAATATGCAGGGTTGACTTAAATGTAAATAGGAAGTGAAATGTGTAAATAAACTTTACTTTTATGTAAAGTACTTGTACGGTTTAAATTCATTGTCAATGTATTTATATAATTCCGCAGAATATACGTTTGACAGGTATGATTGTAAGATCCCTTGTGAATTTCGTATTAACTTCGGTAATGTGAGATTTACGGGAGTAAGTATGCAGTCGCGACTCAGGGTTTGGCCGTGGTAACCCTAATCTCGGGCCCGGGTCGTGACAAAACCCAAGCTAATTGTCCTCTAATCCCACTTAGAGACTAATCATGTCTAAAACAATCATTAAATATACTAAACCTGGGTCGGGATCTGACATCCTCCATCCCTTAGAGCATTTGGTCCTCTAAATGAACACTAACCTCTAGCAATAAATGAGAGTATTTCTTCTGAACTTGATCACGCAATTCCCACGTAGCCTCTTCCGGTTCGTGGTTCTCCCAGAGCACTTTTACCCAGTGAATGGTTCAGTTCCTCAATTCTTGCTCTTTCTTGTCAATGATCCTGACCAGTTTCTTAATATAGGTGGCATCTTCTCGAATCTCTAGTGGTTCATGTCGTAACACATGCGACGGGTCTGAAACCTACTTCTTCAACATGGAAACATGAAATACATTGTGCACACCCAAAAGTTCTGGTGATAAGGCAAGTATGTAGGCTACGTCACCAATGCGACTCAAAATCTCATACGGTCCAATGAATCTCCTTGATAACTTACCCTTTTGTCCAAACCTCAAGGGTCCTTTAATCGGTGACTCTTTAAAAAATGCTTTATCTCCTACCTGAAACTGTAGGTCTTTTCTTCGAGCATCGGTATAGCTTTTCTGTCGGCTTTTAGCAACTTCCAAATGTTCATGAATGAATTTAACCTTTTCATTGGTCTCACCAATCAATGTCGGTCCATGAAAGCTGCGTTCTCCGACCTCTTCCCAACACACTGGAGTTTTGCATCTCCTTCCATACAACGCTTCAAAAGGTGTCATCCCTCTGCTTGAGTGGTAGCTATTGTTATAAGCAACTTCACAAAGAGGTAGACTTTCATCCACTGAGTCTTGAAATCAAGCACACATGCTCCAAGCATGTCCTGTGATGTCTGAATGGCCCTTTCTGACTGGCCATTTGTCTGAGGGTGATACTCGGTGTTGAATTGAAGCTTCGTTCTCATGGACTCATGTAGAGTCTTCCAGAATCTCGAGACGAATCTGCTATCTCTATCTGAAGTGATGGAGACCGATTGACCATGATGACTGACAATCTCGTTAACAAATGTTTGTGCAAGTGCTGGCATTTGTATCTTCTTCCCCGTCTTCAACGGAATGAAATGTGCAGATTTTGTCAGATGGTCAACTATAACCCAAATGGCATGATTCCCTTTGCTGGTGGTCGTAAGTTTGAGATGAAATCCATAGTGAGATGTTCCCATTTCCACTGCTAGATTTCCAACGGTTGCAAAAGACCTGACTGTTTCTGGTGTTCTGCCTTTATCAACTAACAAGTCATGCATCGAGACACGAAAGCCACAATTTCCCTCTTCATATTGTTCCACCAGAATCTGCTCTTCAAGTTGTGATACATTTTTGCACTCCCTGGGTGCATGGAATACTTGGTGCTATGGGCTTCCTCCATAATTTCATTCCTCAAGTCATCAATATTTGGAATACATAGTTGATCGCGGAAATATAATACTCCATCCACAACTTGAAAATCTGGATGTTCTAACTTCTAAGATGTGCTCTACAATTTTTGCCAAGTCTGGATCCTGCAACTGAGTCTCCGTAATGCACTTTTGATAACAAAAAGGTCTAATTGGTGGAGTGATCTAGTGGCCCAAAACCTTCATTTCATGAAAACCATGCCATTGAACGAGTTTTCACTCATTTTGACCTAATTTCCAATTTAATGCAAAAATGCATGAAATCATGAGATTTTATGCAATTAATTGTGAATTGACCTAATTAAGTCCACTAATGTACATGAAATGATGATTTTATGCATATCTTTTGAAGTTGATTAGCATTTATCACACATTGGCATGGTTCTTAAGGAGAGAAGAAGAATTATGATATAAACTAACTAGATTAATTAATCTTTCATATAAACAAACTGGTGAGCTTTACGAAACAGATATTGGTGAATTATATTTAGTGAAAGTAAAGTTTCACATTCAAAGTTTTCCATCACTAAATATGTATGCACCAGTTCTTTATAAAGTATAAATGAAAAAAAAAAAAGCATTATAGAAATCCTATCTTTGAACAATTTACGTGTTGTTGTTGGTTAATTACATCCAAACTATTACAAAATGACCATCATAAGAATTTAAAAAATACCCACTATCAGCCCTTCGAATTTGCAGTTATGCGGCAATCATTGTCTGCGTACGCCATTGCCTTTCATCCAACAAAGCATGCAACCAATGTAGAAAACACGTTGTATTGAAAAAATAACTAAAATAGTGAAATACATATATCTTAAGGCATTTTTGTTACATTTTGACATATTAGGAAGGGACTACTATGAGACAACTTTGGTTGGATGCAAGTATTGGTCTAAAGCAATAGATTTACAAGCACCAAAGTTAAAAACAATACTTTGAATAATACTCTTTTCTATAGATGTTTTTAGTTGTTTCAATTTTATTTATAAACACCAAATCTTTTTTTTTTCATGCATTTACATATGTCTTTGAAACAAACATGGTAAAATGAACCACATGCATAAATAATTTGAAAATGGTACTAATTGCCAAACATTGTAAACTGAAACACATGCGTAAAGCTTACATGCTCCGTTTACATATTTAATGTTTACATACATAATTTTCATTTATGCATGCAACCCCTTATTAAATTTCATAAGAAAGGAAAAGAGGAAAAACACTCATGACATGTGAATCTGTTTGTTTCATCAACATCGTAGTAGTTGATCGAGTAAATCTTGAGAATTGGATATGGTCCCAAGTCCCAACCATTGAATCTACACTTATAGTACCCAATGCAATTCAAAGTTGTTCTCTGAAAGGGCTGTCAATAAGTCGAGCCAGGTCAAAGTTAACTCGGGGTACCCTTGGATCAAGCTTGAGCTTAGCTCACTTATCTCACAAGCCAAACTTGAGTTAGGGTCTGTTGAGCTCGGCTCGACTGAATCAATTAAGGGCTTAGCACGATTAAACTAGCATTTTATGAGTTCAAAACCTAGCTTCAAGTTCAAGCTTGGTTAATTAATTGATTATCCATCGTAAGCATTGGCTTAAGCTCTACTTATTTATTATTAAATTTGAGCTTAAACTTAATTGAGCCCAGCTAAACTTAGCCCATTTACACTCTTACTGTCTATCTGAGCCGGCTCACATGATTTTTTTTATGACCCAGGATATCCCTTGCCAGTTCAACCTTGGGACCATTTGGCCTCTGGCCTAGGGTTACACGATTCTGACGAGCAAGGACTATTTCCTATAGGACTGCACAATCACCGCGAAACCGGATCGAATCGACCGAACTGGGCGATTCGGATTGGTTTTATGTAGATCGGTTCGGTCAATGATTTGAAAATCATAGAAACCGCCTTGCATCGGTCGGTTATCGATTTAAACCTACGGTTAACCACCTAAACCGAACTGACTGTATGTATTAACTTGAGTATTGAGTTTTAACTATTTTAGCCTTAGGGGAAGTGCTTATATTATATGTTTGATGAAAGTTCTACAAGAAGCGTGTATTATTGGGTTTTTAGTAGCGTTGTCGAGGGGTTTGGTCTGATGTCACGACCCGGGCCCAAGATTAGAATTACCACGGCTAAACCCCGAGTTGCGATCTCCATACTTACTCCCGTAAACCTCACATTAACTGAAGTCAGTACGAAATTCACAAAGGATATCATACATTCATACCTGTCAAATGTACATTTTTGCGGAAATATATATATATATATATACATCGACAATCAATTTAAACCATATAAGTTCTTTACATAATAGTAAAATTCAACTTACACATTTCATTTCCTATTCTAGTCCACCATTGCATATTCAAAATACAATGCATGTGACTACTATTTACATTCAAAAGGAATATACATGTATTTCTCAAAAAATTTCTAAAACATTCTAAATTGTTCGCCCTCTAGTTCACGTCCATTCAATCAGTCCTCTTGGAGGAACTTGATTGGCCTCCTCCGCTGGTAGTGCGGCCTCTGTATTATCGGGACGGGCAACTTGGCCTGTAATGTCATCAATAACACTGTGAACACGACGGTTCAACAATGTATACCAAATTCCATACTAATAATTTGTCTAACAATTCTAAACAATTCAAATCAATAAACATTTACATTACATTTATTCATTCATTTAGTTCTTTACTGAATGAAGCATTCAGTATCAGTGAGTACACTTTATTAAGTGATTTTGCATTGTCCTCAATGCCACAGGGCAGAGGGCACACCATCCATGACCCAACCTTAAGAAAGGACTCATTTAATTTCCATATTATACACTTTATTAAGTAACTTTTCATTGTCCTCAATGGCACAGGGCGAAAGGCACACCATCCATGACCCCAGCCTTAAGAAATGACTCATTCAATTTCTATTTCCATATTATACACTTTATTACATGACTTTTCAAATGTGTGGGATTTACCAATGTCTTGATTAGAGATCACTGGCATCACCACGGAGCTCCAGAATGCTTCATGCCATCAACTGCAGTATGATTGTTCATTATTCATTCATTTAATTTCATTAATTCCTTTCTTTTCATTAATTCGATTCATCATTCAGTTCAGCTCGATAAGGAGCGCAATAAATACTGCACAATGTTAGACTCGGATGAATAAGTCAATTCGAAACAATAAATCCAATTAAATGTTCCTAAAGCAAACATTCGGGTGAAACATTCATTATCTAATGTATGTGTTATTTTCGATAACACCACTTTTAATGAAATTTACATTAGCATAACCTTAGCTAACACCCATGAAGGTTTAGAAAAATGCTATTAACACGAGCCTTAGTCAATAGGCTTCTATTCAGAGAAATCAGAAATCAAATCTGAAATTTCCTCAAGCTCGGTCACCTTGTCAGTCACCTATCGGCTAACCGAAGTCTGGATTTCAGTTAATCGAACTCTGTCGGTCAGCTTTCCAAAAGCTCAGTTTCCTAATATAAATTTTGACATTCTTTAAAGGAGTACGGTCACCTCGTCGGTCGACCGAAGTTGCAGTGTTGGCTAACCGAACTCGGTTTGGTTACCCCTCTACTCCAATTTCAGAGAGCTCAGATGAACTCGGTCAGGTAATTCGGTCGACTGTCGGTCGATCGAGTTGCAACTTCTTTCCAAAAGCTGTAATTCCATACGAAATTCAGCCCAGGAAGGGTCAGTCTGGTGTCGGTCAGCATGTCGGCTGACCGAACTGCGCCCAGAAGTTCAGAAAATTTCTAAACTGAAATTTCTGGAATTGAACTCTTTGAGTTCAAGCAAGTCTATTAACATCCTTAACCACTAGAGTTGAGTATACTTGCCTTGCTTGAAGAGTAATTAGCAAAAATCCCTTGTTTTGCTTGGCCTTGAGATGAAAAACCCCTAATTGAAACCCTCTTTTGAACCTAAAACCAAAACCCAATTCATCCAAGAGAACTCCAATGAGTTCCTTATGCAAGAAACACTAAAAAACCACTGAATAGACTTGGAAGTTCTGAAATCAACTCAAAGCACTTACTGATAGCCTTTTGTAGGAGATTCTTGAGGTCTTCTCAAGCCTTTCTCCAAGTAAATGGAAGGAGAGTGAGAGGAAGAAGATGAAGAGATGAAGTAAATGGATCATCTTCAAAATCATACACAAGTTCCAATCTTTGATGGAGAGAATGGAAGGAAGAAAGAAGAAGAAGAGAAAGGTTGGGTCGGCTGTGCTGGGAGATGAGGGAAATGAACTCATTTGAGTTCATCTCAACCAAAATAAACCCATTTTTGCAATTAACCCCCCTTCAATTCCATTAATTACATTTTGAGTCAAATGAAGGGTCATTTGATCTAATTCACGCTGAATGGAATCGCTCATAGTACGGAAACTAACGTACTCATCGAGATACACGTGTAGGTATCAAGAGTTTCTGTATTTGACGAAATACGCGAAAATTCGTATTTACGAAAAAGTCCTCGTATCACTTGATTTAGTCCAAAACCTCTTCAATTAGTTCACCTTTTTTCATTACCTTCTCATTAAGCTCAAATTGACCATTTGAGACAATTTCAACTCAATTTGTCCATTCAGCAACATTAATTCAATAAAACACGCTTAATTAGCATTAATCTCAATTAATTAAAGTTAATCTTAATTAACTCGGGACAGGGTGTTACATCTGATCTAAGAGAAAGTGAACTATGAAGAGGCCCATATCAATTAATTCAAAACTGGGGCTACATTCCACTCAAAACCATCTTGTTGGCAAAAAAAATAAAAGAAACTAGTTCCTTTTGTGTTGATTTCATTGGTTTGGATCAGGCAATGTAGTATAGTCCAGGTTTTTTGCAGAGAAATAGGTACGTGCTTGACCATTTTGTTGGTGTATTTTACCAGAAAATCTGAATTGCTTCAACTCATTGGCCTGAAAAGTTGGTCGAACCTGGCCTGGTCTATTCAAGCACGCAACCGAATGATGTATGGAAAGAGTTCATCCATCGTTTGATGTATGCTTCCTTGGTTAAAATGAATTATGAAATATATTTTAGTGTTCATTACAGCTTCTCCTCATTCCATTTGATGGATGATAAGTCCACAAAATTGTAGCTTTCATTCATAATTTCATATGCATTTATGGACTTAATTATGTTAGTTGCATATAATTACACTTAATTTCGTGATTTCATGCAATTGAGCATCAAAGTTGGAATCTTAGTCAAATTTGGTCAAAATCCATTACATTGCATGACTTTTGTGAAATTAGGGATTTTAATCTCATTCATCACCCAAAAAGTAGTTTTTTTAGCTTCACTAATGCACACCTGCTAATTTTGACATCATGTATTATTTTTGGAAAATGGAGTATTGTTAGTGCATTAAGTAGGCATGTAGGGTTTATGCATAGTCCATCTAGATTCCTCACACTTGATTATTATTCACATTATTTAATTTTATTTAGGTAGGAGAAATCAAGAGTAAGACCTGCATTGGTGAGATTTGAGAGAGATCAAAGGCGGGACACCCTTCATGGTGGGCCCACATATCTTGACATCTTGGTGGAGTTGAAAAGATTGGAAATTCTCAAAGAGGAAAAAAGAAACTCAGATTTGGAAAGATGGTGTTGACTTGCTAAATTTGGAACCAACATCAAGAAAGACAGAACAAATCAAAAACTTTGCAAGGGGAGTTGGCTAGTCAAAGTTGCAAGTGAGGAAGTGGGCCAAATATGGGAAGAGAATCAAATAAGAAAGCAAATAAAGAGTCCAAACATGCCTTGGACGTCCAACATGGGTCCCACAAACCCCGTTGCATGCCAAATATAGAAGTTCCCTTAATTGCACAATTATTCTCTGATTTTTCAGGGGCAGTAAATTTAAATGGTCATAACTTTCAACCTGAGTATCGGATTGGTGCAATCTGTGTACCGTCAGAAAGGTCTTTTTGAATAGATATCCGTGGAGCCCAAGATTTCATAAATCAGAGCTATATTGAGGTGGATATTATCTTGTGAATTTGACTGTTATAATTCTATGCGGAAATTGCAAAAAGTTTTCAAAATTGGCAACACGAGAGATGTTTGAGGAGTTCAATTTGGCAAGATTTGGAGCCCAAGAGACCACCCTTAGTAACAAATCATCTCCAATTTAAATTCTTTCCAAGTGTGAAACATAACTTGAGTCCTAAGCAAGAAATCTCTACAAATAAGAAAACAAGTCCTAAAAGAGAGGAGATGTTTTGCTAAAAAGGAGGCATCAACAATTATAAAACCAACCCAAATGGGAGATGGAGGGGCATCTCACGTGCAACACTCCCTCTCTCCAATTCCCTTCTTTCTTTTCTTCCTTTCTTGTTTTCAATTAGAGTTTATTTATTTATTTTATTTTGGTAGCCTGGGGCCATGTCCAAGGATTTATTTTGAAGGATAATTTTTGTGAAGGAGAAGTTGTAAAGATGCAATTCTTAATGACAAATCAAGAAGCATTCTTTGTAATGGCGGGCTAATTTTGGTTAGAGCTATGGATAAAGGTAAGTAACTTCTTTTTATTTATTTACTTATTCTAATTTGGTTCCATCTTTATGTTCTTAATGATTAATAGACTTGTCTTCGTGTCCTAGGCAAATTTCCATTTTTTATTTCTAAAAATAAAAATTAGTTTTTGACTACTCATGCTCAAGTTTGATAGGCCATGCTTAGGATTTAGATCTTTTGATGGTTTATACTTACTTTTGATGGGTAGTGCTTAGATTATTTTTATTCTTTTATGAGGTGAAGGAAGTCTTGGATTTTGGATTTTATAATTAAAAAAGGGTTTTTAAAGTTAGATTTTCCAAATTAAAAACATTGATTTGTCTTTAGTTTGAAGTAAAAATTGCAACAAGTTAGGGTTACTTGATTAATAATCGGTGGATGCTTATTGGATTCCTATGCTCTTATCACTTTCATTAATTAGTAGATTTTATATTTCTAAATTAGTGCTTGCTTTTATTTCTAAATACTCAAAACTTTCCTTAATTGTTAGTTAATTAGTTTTCTTAATCTAAAAGTTTCTTAAATTAACTCCCTGTGGGTTCGACCCGTTCTTATCACTGTCTTATCTAGACACACATACACTTGCGGTATTTTTTTATTGATATTGATCACAACAATGGACCAAGTTTGAACTGCAATTTTTTTTATAAAAAAAATAATATAAAAAAATAAAAAAATCGTAACCGAACCATTGGTTCGGTTTGAGCACATGCACTGTTCGGTTCGGTTTAGGAAAATATAAAACCGATGAGTTTGGTTTGGTTTGGTTGATAGTTTTCCCTCTAAATCGATCCGAACAATCCATATACACCCCTAATTTTTTATAGATTCTCTATAGGTACATACATGACCATACACGTACGCTACTTAGATAATGCAAAGGGGTGGGAGAGGAACTCAAAACCTTGGAAGCAAACCCAAGCCGGCCCACATGATGTAGGCCTACTAATTGGTGAAGAAGGACAAGGTTCTGTCTTTTCCCTCCTTTAAAATAGGGCCCCACAAAATTTACACATAGATTTGCATCTCCCTTTAATTTATCATGGAGATCAGACGTGATGAAATTGTGTCGCACACATTTCGCTCGTCAGAGCTGACGGGCTAGCAAGTGAGTCTTCCACAGCCACGTAACCATATGAAAAAGAGAGAATCTTGCACACTTTCCACGAGTACACACCTTACTAAATGCGGACCAAGTAATGGTAGTCAAACACAAAAGAAATAAAGTACAATTAAAAATCTAATTGAACTTTCCTTTCCACTGCAGGATGTGGACCGTTAGGTTTGCCTTAATGTCCGGGACTGAAACATGGGCTTGATTGACACTTTCAAGTTTCAAATGAGGCCTAGGAGACTGCCAATTCAAGCGGTCTGGTTAAATTGGGACTTTGAAAGAGTCAGGTCATGAATCCCTCTTGGAGTTTATTAGTGCGTGTAACATTGAATTCCGGCCGGCTCTCGGTGTACAAAATGTCTTGGCTTTTTTTCAAATTCAGAATTTTTCACAGTTTAGTACAATGCTTTTCACATGAAAAGCGAAGTTTTGAACTAATTTTTCAAGATTATTTTCCCATGGGTGGGATTTAGAACTTCTTTTGCTCACCTTAGAGAAATTAGATTTCCGTTAAACATAAAACACCTGTTACACAAACATGCTCTAAAGGGTATGGCTGTGCATAATCCGCGTTTTTTCTCTTCCGCTGTGGGAGCCCAACCCATGAGCTGGAGTTCGGATTTCCGCTCTACACGCATAAAGCAGGGCATATAGTTAAATGAATCAGCAGCTTGCAAACAACCAATCAAGGAAAGTGCTGGCAATTCTGGCACCTTTTCCATCAACTTTCCGTGACAAGCTCCCTGCACAGACGCATCCTAATTTTTACCCATATTCCGTTCTTATAAATCCATTTGGCCGGTCAAAATTGTTCCATCCTTTTGTTGCTATCGCTGTGTTGTTTTTACTTCAATTAGAGTAGCATTTTTTGTCAGATTGTCACAAATTAACTACTTAATTCGGTCATATGCTCTAGACATGTTCATTATGATGATGGACTTAACTCTGAATGTGGTGGTAAAATTTAGAGGAGACGGTGATTTTGAAGTTCTAAATTTTAGATGCAGACTGAGGGTGAGTTTGGCAACTCTACTAATAGAGTCAAGTGAAGTAAAGTTAATTTTGAAGAAAGAATAAAATATAAGTAAATTATGATGGTATTTTATTTTTTATTGTTTGTTATGGAATTTTTTAAACTTTTTTGCGGTAAAGTAGAGTTTTTTTATATTTTAGTAGATAAAGATGGTTGATTTTTACTTTTTTTGACGAATATGGAGGAAGTTTTGAATTAAAGTGTTCTTGATGTGACATCTTATCTGAAAAAGTGAAGCTTTACTTGACCTTTGTCCGCCCTTCGGAGCATATGGAGTCCGGACACTTTCAATCATTCTTAGGAAAAAATCTGGACGGTGTGTCCACAGAGCAGACCAAACACAAAGGAAATGGTAATTAAAAATGATGGGTTGCTCCCATGTCCGAAATTGCCTTAGATCTTTTTAGTGTGCATTTGTGTGAGTTTGACTGGCGCCACCCATGGAATTAGTCCTATCGGGTCAAATACCTCAGTCATACCCATGTCATCTCAAATAAATATATATATATATATATATATAGGGAGATGCTCCCATGAGATATGCTCTCACCTTACTATGAGAGATAAGATGGGGGCCCTCATATCCATATCCAATGCCAACAACTTAAATGTGAGGGCCCCCACCTTATCCCTCTTAGATGCTCTCATAGGAGCATTTCCCCCCCCACACACATATATATATATATATATATATATATTAATTAGAGCTCCGATGAAGGTGCATGGGGCCTACCTTATCTAAATTATGTGAGATCTAGAAGTGTTACTGTTATTCTAAATTTAGAAGAAGTAAAAAAGAGGATAGACATGAAACTTTTGTTCCGAGTTCCACCCAAATCATAGTTACATTATCAATGCGTGGAATGTGTTGCCCCAAGCCGAGACAATTCGCAAATTTAAGCACCCGGGTGGAGATGCGTGGAATGAGAATCAAGTGCTAGAGAAGGTTGGATTTAGAGAAGGTGGGCCCCACAATACAATTTTAGCATCAGTATCAGGCTCTCCGTGGGTCACAATATTATATAATCTAACTATATTTTAATATGTAACAAAAGCTCGTTTGTTTGTGTAAAATACGTAAGAATTGAATACATTAGAATTCATGTCAAAAGTGGTTAAAAACCAACTGAAGGTGGAATATATAAAAATAATCTACCTCATTAGGAAAGTTAAGGTCCTATATAAATGCTCAATCTTATTTTCTTTCCTCCTTATCTAATATTTTTCACTCCTCATCTCTTTAATAATCATGTGATGGAGCTCACTTAAACATAATTTTCTTTGATTTCAATTCCTATGTAATTTATTGCAAACGAACGGGAGCCAGGACATTTCAAATTTTGTAAGGCTTTTGAATGTTTAAATAACCGCCTATTCTTCTTTGGTAACTGAATGGGACAAGAAGTAAAACTTCTCAAATCAGTTATGCCTTTAAAAAAAAAGGAAGGAAAACAACCATGATCAGGACAAAAGGACTATTACTTCCACCGCAAAATCAAAAGAAATTAAGGTTATCTAAGAAGAATCTACAAGGTCAATTCTCCTGAGCTGAGTTCACATTGACTATGCTAAGTTTTCAAACAATTGAGGCAGTCAATCTTGCTACATCCTCGGAACCCGCATACAGGAGACCTTTCAATTTACTATGTCCTTAAGACTACCATCCTTTGTTGAGAGATAAGGATTTGCATAAAGGAACGGCAACATCTTGTGGCTTTGTGAGTCGGCCAAAGTGACATCTTCAATTAACAATAGGGAACTATCAATTAGATTCCCAAAAAATTGCCATCTTTTTTTGACTTCAGACCAAAACAAAATAACCATCCATACTCCTTTTTAATCACAAAAACAAGAGCCTCCCTCCACTGAAGAAGCCTATCCTTTTCCTTTACCTTTCTGTCCCAAAGAAACAAGGCCATGGGAAACACCTTAGGAAGGAGGACAGCCAAGGTGATGAAGATAGATGGCCAAATTCTCAAGTTCAAGACCCCTGCCCGTGTTGCAGACATAATCAAAGACTACCCAGATTATGTTCTCATGGATTCGGAGGCCGTCCGCCACTTGGGTGTCCGTGCAAAGGCGCTCGCCGTCGACCATGAGCTTAAGCCCAGGAGGCTTTACTTCCTTGTACAATTGCCCAAGGTCCAGGATGAGAAGGTGCCCCGGAGAGCCCGGTCTGGTGTCCTCAAGATGAGCGCCAAGGACCGGCTTGAGAGCCTCATGTTGTCTCGCCGGTCGGCCTCCGACTTGACTCATTTGAAGCTGATGTCACCAGCACCAGTGGGTGATGAGTCAGGAGAAGGCACAGGTGGAGCAGTCCGTGTTAAGATGAGGCTGCCCAAGGCTCAAGTTACCAAGCTGATGGAAGAGAGCAAGGACGCGGCGGAGGTAGCTGAGAAGATCATGGATTTGTGCATAGATGATGCTGGAGAGGATGGGGCGCCTAAAGAAGATGGGGGCTTGCTAATGCAACAAAGGCAATGGAAGCCTGCTCTAGGGAGCATTCAGGAGATGCAAAGGACAAGAGAGGTACTTACAACTTCTAAGAGAAAAAATACTGAATCTTGGTGAACCATATTTACATCCATTCAACTAATTACTTGGGGTGGCTATGGGCGGGTTGCTCGGGTTTGGGCCGGATTCAGCACCACATGTGACATGCATATGCCCAAACCTAACCGACCCATTTATTAATTGAGTTGGGAATCTGAACCAAAATCGAACCTGAAAGTCAAAATGGTTAACCCAAACTCTCCACTATAGCCTTATTGTGCAATGGGTTGGGTTGGGTTCGAGTTCTGTTTGGGGGTTGAAAAGCAAGTATGGATCCAACCCACATGCGGCTGATATTATTAATCGAGCCCCAAACCCAACCCAAAAATAAAATGGGTCAACCTAAACCCCGAATTACTGGGCCATATTTGGCTTCGGTTAGTGGAGCGGGTCAAACAATTGAGAGGTGTTTCAATCCTCTTTTCTAGTCCTAACCTTATTTCCTGATCCAGTATAGCTAAACGGACTGGGCAGGATTATGCTTATTGGGCCCATTGTATTACATTTTAAAAATGTGTGGTAGTGTACCAAAAATGTTTTAATTAGATTGACTTTTAAAAATTCTAAGTGAATAAAATTTTGATGTATTTGATCTTGGATTGGATATATACTTGAGATATGTTGGGTTAATGTCTTACATTTCGGGTTAACCAGATTGGTCTCCTAGGTCAGCCGGGATCTAAATGTTTAGGGTTCACAGTTATTTTGGTCTCTATACTAGGCTTTCTTATTGATCAAGGAACAAGAATTATAAACGCAATGAAACTTGTGAATCCTAACCCTAAGAGGGAAAGGATTAGAAAAGATAAAAGAATTAGAGATGGCTAATGTGACAAGTTGGTGGGTGTTTGGTGGCTCCACCAAGTAGAAGGATATAGGTTGTCGACAAATTATCTATAAAAGATCAGTTTTATTATATTTGTCATGTTTAACCATTATATCTAACATAATGCAAGTAAATATATTGGACATTACTAACTATTGGATCCACGTATAATGTAAAGTAGAAATACAAACTTGTGGTGGTATCAATTTTTCATCTCATGTCCTTGGATTTGAGTGGCCAACAATGTCAGAGGGGTCTAATTTTGACCTCACCGTTGTGCCATGTGTCTTAATTTTAAATTTGGTGGCGATAGATGCCCAGTAGCAACGCTATCTCCAAGCCACAATCATTTGGGAACTGGTAATCCTACTGCATTTGTTTTTGGTGCACCTTTATTAGGTAGAAATAGATCCAAGAAAGAAAAAAAAAAAAAGGCCAATGGGGAAGTCTATAGTGTTAAAAACTTGAAACTTCTTATTCATTGATTTAATGTGCATACAACTACAAGGCTGTGACTCGCAACCTGTACTCATCCACTGATCAGAAAAAATGCCCGGTCTGTATACAGTTTTAGACCTGATGGATCTAGAGTGAGTTCAGCCTTAGAAGTATAAAAGAGATGAAGAGTAGGGTAAGTAGAGATATAGATGATACCATTACTTTTCTAAATTTAATTTACTAGATTGATTTTGAAAGGTAATCATTTTTCCCAGTAGGGAAGACTATTTGATTTTTGCCAACGAATCTTCCGGTTTAGTCCTGCACTTGTAACAACTCTGGGTGAGTTCCTAAAGTTTCTTAGAAATATTAGGGCATGTTTGGTTGCATGAGAATTGAATATACAAGCATTCATCAACAAATGGGCTCCAACGATGATTATTGAAGGTGAGAGGAAAATGATATATGGTGGCGATATATTTGTAACCCTCACTTTTCTAAGAATTGAATTATAGGGGTGGTGGCTGGATGTTTATATCCAACAAATCCTTTATTCAGTTTCCATTAGATGGGATACAATTTTATAGTCATTTTTGAAAATCAAATTTGTTCCTTCAATATTAACCACTTTTAGAAATAGAAGGATTACAAAAGTGAATTTTCATGTCGTTAGATGTAGGGCAAACTTTCTATTTTGGACATCCTTTTTATGCCCTTCCATCAGAAGGCTCTTTAATTTGAAGATGGTGATCTTTTATTTGGTAGGGCTAGCAAACTTTGCCATATATTATATTTGTAAAAGCTATGTGCAGTTTTTTCAACTTTCATAAAATCTCATAAATATGATGAGATGACACAACCACCAATTAGGAAACCCTTAAAATCAGAAAGCTAAACTGTTGATGAGCTGATTTTCATTTTTTTCTTGGAAATGTTGGGGTTTCTAACTTTATTGGATTGGTGACAATTTGCAGAAACTTGGAGTGAGATTCCTTCCTTTACAAAATGGAGAATCGGTATAGCTACCCATGCATCAACTCACCCAATATTATCAATCTAGCGGTAGAACATATGTCGATCGATGCTCCTCTCTCTCCCTCTCTCTCTCTCTCTCATACTAATTATTGTACAAGCAGCTCTCTCTCATATACTAATTATTGTACAAGGAACAATGGCAAGTGATCTTTGTCCATTTTATGCCTGATGATGTATTAGATGTTGACACAAAGAGGAGGCTTTCTAACCATATTTACTATCGGTTCTGTTTGTTTGCATGGAGTTTATTAAAATTAAAGAAATAAAGGTCAAGGTAATCGTGCATCAGAGAATCTTCCCTTCTCAAAACATGAATTAAGAAAAAAATCAATAATGAATACCAAGCCATCACCCTAGTCAATTAAATTATAGGAAAGTAATCTCCACTTTATATCCTTATCCCAGATCACCACCTGTATATAGGGAATACAATTAAGAGAGTGCAATTAGTGACATCACAACTTATACTGGTGGCACTCCAGAATTGAACAAAACAAAATAGGGGATCCGAATTCGGGTGTAAAAATGACAGAAAAGAGTAAAAGACCAAAAAAATCCCCATAATATAGTTGTTTTATGGTTGTTGGGGGTGTTAAAATACCAAAAATCACTCAACTATATTAAAAGGACCATATTAGCCCCATAATTTTTGTGGGGGCGGGGCGGGGCGGGGTTTGTGGGGGGGGCGGTGGGGCAAAAAAGCCCATAACATAGTTGTTTTATGGCTATTGGGATTGGGTCAAAAGGCCAAAAAAAGCCCATAATATAGTTGTTTTATGGCTATTGGGATTGGGTCAAAATGTCAAAAAGCATGCAACTGTCTTAAAAGGTTCAAGCCAGTCCCATGATATGGGGGTTTCGTTGTGTTGGGGGGTGGGGTGGGGTGGGGTGGGGGTGGGGTGTGGGGAGGCGGCTGTGTTGATTTGGGTTGGGCCATGCCCCGTGCCCAGGCCCCGTGCCAAACATGGGCCAGGCCCAAGCTGGGTCAAGGCCCAAACCAAAGCCGTGTAGGGCTTGGGCGGCCCGGCCCACTTTGCACCTCTAGCCAAAGCTGAAAGTAAATATCTTCTTATCATTTGTCAAACTCATAAGAGGAGCCTTTAAGCATGGTCCTTTATGGTGTGTTTGGCATTGTGTCATTCGGATGTTCTCATGTTCCCACGAGATGAGGCTACGAAAAACATGTTTGGTTAGTGTGAATGATTGTTCCCAATTTTGGTCTCACGGGAAGGAATCTCAAGATCTTAACCCGCTGGCATAAGAAAGTTGTGGCACAGTTAGTTCCTACTTATCTCTTATTTTTTTAAATAGGTCATTTAAAAAGATTTCAAATCCTCTCACTTATCTTAATGATAGGCCCTGTGTTCAAAATTCCAAAGAAGGTGGCCCCACTTTGTAATTCTTGAAGGTGGGTCACATAGTCACAATCACAAAAGGTTGACCCAAATTATAATTCTTATAATGGTGGGACCACATTATAAGGCCCCATGTTCTATTTTCTAAAGGTGGGCACCACTTGTGATTTCTAAACGTGGGTCATGTATTTACAATCAATCAAAAGATGGCCCCACATTATAAATTCTATAAAGGTGGGCCCACATTGTAAATCCTATGAACATGTCCTTATATTCTCATTTCTAAAGGTGGGCACCACATTGTAATTTCTAAAGATGAGTCATGTGTCCACAATCATAAAAAATGTGTCACCATTTTGTTATTCTTAAATGTGGGTCACGATCATGATCACAAAAGGTGGGCCCACATTGTAAATCTTATGAATGTGGGCCCATATTCTAATTTATAAAGGTATGTACAATATTGTAATTTCTAAAGGTGGGTCTCATATTTACATTTACAAAAAGGTGGCCCCACATTATAATTCCTATAAAGTGGGCCCATATCGTAAATCCTATAAATATGGGCCCCGTGTTCTAATTTTTAAAAGTGGTATCAACTTATAATTTTTACAGGTGGGTCCCATATACTACAATAATAGAGTGCTGCAAATAATAAAAGGTGGGTCCCACATATATAAATCCTATGATTCTTTTGCTTCCGTTTTTTAGAGCAAAACTTTAATAATGTTACTAAACAAATTCTGGACAACATATTCTCAACAAAATAATTTAATATAATGTTGCCAAACAAGATCTGGAGAATATAGTCTTGGCACAATCCAATCTCAGAACAACCTAATCTGAGTACAAAACTAGGAACAACACGGGAACGATACCAAACAGGCCCTTAAGCTCTAGAGCGAGGGATCATTCCTAATCTTGGTTGATTGGTTGATAGTCGGTTGATTGTGAGCAACCGTTCTCGGCTCTAAGCTTGTCGCATATAGAATGGAAATCCTCTTTATCTTGCCTATTGAGCTAATAGAGTCTGAGCGTTAAAACCAAATAGGAATAGCCTACCTTTACAATGAGGGCCCTTTCTCTCAAATTTTGATAAAGGGATTCCGACGACTGATAAGATTGACCAGGAGTCTAGCGCTCTCCATGATATTTGGTTGTAAATCCAAAAATATTATCCTAAAAGTAGATGGTATGTGCAATCCAACCTTTGGGTCCCACTCCAGTCCATCTTTGATTAGTGCAGCCCCTTTATATTCTGGTCATCTCATGATTTGGCATTAGGCCCAATTTTACAAGAATTGATCATTTACTCAAAGCCGGATTGAATATAAAATAGATCTACTGCTAAGAAGCCATTAAACCTCAATGCTCTTAAAACAAAAGCTACGATATGGGGAGTTGTTTTGTGGCTACCCCTGACCATAAGGAGACCTTTCCAACTACCCTCCTCCAATAGATAGAAATGCATTTGGGGTGGGCCCTGCAAGCTGTAATGCATATCAATCTACATACAAAAGTTTAAGATGAGTGCTACTTAACAAGATAGATTTTTATGCATACAATTTATATGCTGTCCATATAGTTGGGCTCATCCAGATGCAAGCTAAGTAGTGAGAATAGAAAGGTCATGATATTTTGTAAGAATCGGAAAAAAAAAAAAAAAAAACAATACATATATTGTCTCATTAGATTATCTTTATCCTTGATTTTAACACCACCACCCCCCCCCCCCCTAGATTACTTATTTTTCAATTAGAATGGTGAATAAAAGGTAGCTATAAGTTTAAAAGTGGGTATGATGCAACTTTACGAGGCATAACAAGTGTGGAAGGGCCACATGGATCAAAGGTGCCCAAAATGAGTCCCATAGAGTGGACTGAACCTGTCACTCCAAAAATGACCAGGTGACATAAGGAGGAAACCCAGAAGAAAAGAGAATAAAATAAAAAAGAACATGGGGATCTTCCTGTTGAAAACAAAGACAAGACATCCTTATCTCCAATCACACCTATGAATTCCGTGTCTAAATCAAAGATGACCGTCCATTATCGGACAGATTCGGAATGATCAAGACCCCATCGATCCTTTTTCCTTGTGTTAAGGGTGGCCACTAGTCTGCCACAACGTTGACAGCTACCTGGAGGCTTCTTCTCTTTTCTCATCATCCAAGCCACCTAAAATCCCATTCTACACTCAAATTTTCAGCTGAGTCAAGGTCTACGACAACTCTCAGATTTTACCCTTATAAAACCATTAGTGGGGCTCGTAACTTATAAATCTAAACCGCTCAAAATAATTTTAATATAATATATTAGATCTAAGATGATTATCAACCCAATTGGATTTCAATATACGGTCGAATTGATTATAAATAAAGCACATACATTTAGTCCATTTATTTTATTGCCAATCACGTGTGTTCTTAGATGTGATCCATCAACGGTGAAATTAACTCAGACTGGATTCAAACTTGCTAGAACAATAATAAAAGGTGAGAACATGATATTAAACGGCTTAGATTGTAGAAGCATGGCCCATCAATGGTTTTAGAGTGGTGGACTCATGGTAATTTATGTGACATGCATTAAAGGATATAGATTATCTTACATGCATCTCCGCAGGAAGTGACCCCACTCACCCACTTTCGGCACACCAAAATCCATCTTCCTTTTTCTCAACTCTGTGGTTGATGGCACCTTCCACCAACCCCTGTAAAATGAAGAATTAATATACTAGACATAACTTTTAAACCCCTAGAGTGGGCCCACTTATCATAAATTAAAACTTTTCCCACACCCATGGCCCTTTTGATGGGCGCCCATCTCAATTTGACACTGATTCATCTCAATTTAACAATAATTCGTCAACCACCAATTGCCAAATTGAACCGAATCCACATCTGTACTCATAAATCACTGGACTTTAAGATCATTGAAATATAATAAAACTAACAAAATTGCTCAGCAGTGGAGGCATTTCGCTTCCCATGTCGGATAGGAGGTCGATCGTTGGTATCCTACATTAGTACCAGACTACTGTACTAGTACTGTTCCAATATAGTTATAAAAAAATCAAAAAATAAAACAAAAGGCTAACATGATCCCTTAACAAGCACAAGTCGTTTTTCATCTTTCTATCTTACAATTGATTGACATATATCTAAATGGGCTCTATACAACCAACACACTTATAGTTGAGTGGTGTTGGCACCCTAGTTTCACATACATGTCTAGGGATTACTTTTTGGGTTCGCAAGTTAATGCATCATGATCCCTTAACAAGCACATTCTGTTTTTTCATCCTTCTATCTTGCAATTGATGACGTATATCTAAATGGGCTCTATACAACCAATACACTCATAGTTGAGTGTTGCTGGCACCCTAGTTTCACATGCATGTCTAGAGATTAATTCTTGGGTTTTCAAGTCAACGCATCACTTTTGGACCTCTAGTCTGACCGAGAAACACAAAAAAAGGGCTATGTACAAGGACACAACCCAATATATTTTTAGTGAGAAATGATCTCATGCTGTTATTAGCACCGTGCAAACTACAGGGCTACATAAAAGTGATTTTATCGTCTATGGGGTTTATCTTGCATGATTAAACCCACTTATATTACATAACTAATCTATATATGAGTGGTTGTATCACAAAGCGTGAGGTAATGCTAAATTGATTATGTATAATTATATGTGCGATGGGTTTTACAATATGAGTAGATTCCTCAAAGAAGTGACAAGAATTCTTGAGTTGAAAGAGTGCTACAACGAAACTCATCTCTTGAAAATATGAGCTGCTCAAAATGAATGCTTATATATGGGATGTCTTCAAATTTTATTTCAATAGGAGTGCTCCCCATCATTACATTGATAAAATGATTATTAATGCATAAATTGTATTGGTTACTGATAAATATGATTAATTATGCATACAATTGTATTGATTACTGTAGGTGGTGAAAACACGACACCCACTTAAATTAGGATGTAGAACTTGTAGATTAGGGAAGACCGAACGCCGAGGACCTGAAAGAGAAGGGAGATAGCTTGGGTCAGAGCCCCTGACTGCCGTCAGCCGAAGGCACTCCGATGCCTGAGTTAGTTCTGAAAAAACTAAGCAGGAGGAGGGAGAAGAGAATGAGAGATTTGAGCAAGGGTTTTTGTGCTGTGTCTTTGCGTACCTCCGCGGGGATGATCCCATGTGTATTTGTAGATGATTCATGTTAATTCCCTTTGTGAGTGGGGGGTAAGTGGGGGCCTTACCCTGACATTCGGTGGTAGGTGAAAATAGCACATCCCATCAGAAACTTCCATACTTTTGGACAGTTGACGTGAATGGACGATAGAGCCAGCTTCTTATTTCCATAAATGAGCCACCTTATCTGTCAGAGCACGCCCGTACTTCTCATAAGAGTGAGATGACACATTCCCTACCTCTAGTACTTTTACCGAGACCAAGAATGGTTTGGCTGAGCTGGCATTCACGCCGAGCTGATACCCTTTGAGCTAGCATTCTTTACGGAGCTACCGAGCTACCGAGCTGCTGGGCTATGTTTACCGAGATCGGGGTGAACAGCTAACGCTATTACCGTGGTTCTCTCTTAATCTCGTCATTACGGTATTTTATCCATACAATTACATTATTCATCACGCTTAAAAAAAGAAGATTACATTATTCATCACATGGTCAATCTAATCATAGGGCCAACTCTTATTCAAGTAAAATGTTGAAACCACCCTGACAGGGGAGAGTGCATTAATCTTTAGTGGCTCACTCAAATCTTCAATAAATGAGTGTCACCTTAGACTTACACTCCTTCAACTAAGGAGTTCTCTAAGTCCAAGACTCTTCAGCTCACTTTTAACCTAAGTGAAATTTTGGCCTCGTGCCTGTCCATATGAGTTCTACGGCTTGTGTCACTCCACTAACTCCTAGGTTAGCAAGGATGAGAAGGGAGTTTCCTATTTGTGGAGTTGCATACCAAGATTTTTATAAAAAAGTAAGATGATGCAAAGAAATGGAGTTTCCTGAATTTTTAAAAAGATGTGGATATGTGCGATGCTAGATGACATAAGAAAAATATAAATGTGCCGCAAGCAAGATATAAGCATAGGATATCCAGTTAAGATAAGAGTAAAATTATCATTTTTAGCATAATCTTTTGCTATATTAAGATTTTTTCAACAAATGTCAATCACCCTTTAGGCAAAAGTCACGGACGCCTCTTCAGTCAAAATCCTAAAAAAAAAAATCAGATTGTCTTAAGGAGGTGAGCATGGAATCTTTTCCCATTTTTATCACCTGCGGTATTCATTCCATTTTTTCCCGGTGCATCAAACCAACACTGATGCTGACTCATAGCTGAGAGGGACCGAGTGGACGCCGCAGCCAAAAGCAGAAAGAAACACCAAACCAAAAGAAACAAAGAGAAAACTTAAAAGAAAAACACCCTCTCCCTCCCCTATTTCTTCTTTCCAGCCCTCTTTCTCTCTCATCTCTCTCTTTCCGGCTCTGATCTCTCCCCTTTTCATTATAATAATATAAAATAATACATTGCTGGCGCCGTTGAAGATGGGTTTCACGAGCCCAAAGCACCATCCCCCATTCCAGATGAGAGCAAAAGCAACCCTCTCCATCCTCCTCATGCTTCTCCTCATCCTTTCCGTAATCTAACGGCTATCAACCGACCGTTCCTGATCTTGGATGAATTTGACCGTTCCTTCGTATGGTAGGCTTTTCCTTATCTCCTTCCATCCATTTCTAGATGATTCTGTAATAGGTTAATACCGTCTTCTTGTTTTTGTTTTTGTTCCTCTTCTTGTTGTTGTTGCTGGTGGTGGTGGTTACTACTGTTGTTTGTGGGAATTAGGGTTTCTGCTTTTTGTTTAGAGATCTTGTTCTTGTATTCTGCAACTGTAAATAGTATATGGGGATTATCTTTGATTCCGTCGTCCTTGACTGGATCTTTCTGGCTTGAGACTTTTTGAGATTCTCGGCGGAGAGATCAGATCTGCTTCTTTTCCGTATTTTTGATAGGAAAACAGATACTGAAAAAAGAAAAAAATCCATACAGTTTGTTAGGGTCACTGGAAGAAATCCTTGGTTTGTCATTTGTTGTCTGCGATTCTTCGCATTCATCTATTCCTCTGGTATTTTTTTGGAGGGCGTCCCTGAATAACATCAGTTTTAGTTGAGTTTTGTGTTGTTTTTCTTGATAAAACTCATTCAAATTTAAGTTAGAAGAGGAGGAGAAGGAGAAGGAGGATAAGGAGGAGAAGTAGAGTGCACAGATTGTTTTCATATGCTATCGCTGTCGTATGGGAATACCGGATCGGTCTCTGTCAGATTTAATAAGGAATGTTAGGACTTGGATGGGAGGCGAATTGCGGAGAAGCTCGAGGCAATTTTGGATGCCGGACGAAAGCTCCAGGCTGTGCTATGAGTGTGACTCTGGCTTTTCTTTTTTAAATCGCCGGCACCATTGCCGGAGTTGTGGTCGATTATTCTGTGGCAAATGTATGCAGAATGACAGTGTTCTTGGTGATGATGGGGAGAGAGTGAAATTCTGTAAGTTCTGCTTTTGGGCAATTGGGCAGGAGGCGATGGCAGATGAGAATGATCGCAGATTGGATCATCCTTTGCTGATGCAGGCATTTGGTTATAGTGAGGACGAGCTTGGTAGTTGTAGGACTTTTTGGAGCGAGAATCTGGTTGGGTTTCTGGAAGCGCGGCAGGGATTTTCTTCGCCTCTTGCTGTGGGGAGCAGCAGCACAGCCTCCTCTTTGGATCCGCTGTCTCCTATCTCTCTACGCCACTCTGTGATCAGGTATTTGACTCTTTTTTCCCCCTTTGATGTTATTTATGACTCTTTGTATATTGTGGTAATTTTGCTTTGTTATGTTATTACGAAGAGGAGGATGCTATATCATGATGTGTGTGACTCATGGAGTTCATTTTCTATGTAATTTGGTACCTGCTTGTGGAGATAAAACAATTGATTTGGTGGGAAATAATGTGGATGAGGCATAGCCTGAACTTCAAAGTGATCAGTCTAGCAAGGTCATCTGACTAGTGGCCTGCAAATGGATTGTTAGAACAAAGTTGACAAATTTGAGCAAGATTCGCATTCAACTGGAAAAAAAAAAACACAATTACCAAGTGGTTGGAGTTGCCCACTAAACATTAGTTTTTGTGATTTGGCATGTGAGCCTCGCCTCGTGGTGTGTTGAGAAATAAACATGCTGGGACTTTGTTGCCTCGTTCTTTCTTGGATCCTACATCGCTGTGACATTTTTTTCCCCTTTCTGTTTACATACATCCCAAAATCTTTGCAACTATGAAGCCTTTTCTAGATTTATTTAAATTGCTGATTTCTTTATTGCATATGGCTTGATATCAAATGTAGGAGTGATGAAGAAGATGCGGAGGATGCTGGGAAGTATTTTTTGAGTCCCTCTAGTGAAGTTTGCCAAGATACTTCTGATGTACATGGTAGTAATACTAATACTAGAACAGAGTTTTACAGTCGCAATTCATTGGGTTTGAGTTCTTTTGGGGGCCCTTCTTTGACAACAAGCAGCCCTAATAGAGCTGCTGAGTCTTCAGAATATCAGCGAGTGGGTAGTCCAGTGTCTCAAAATGATGCTCTTTTGCATCAAGAATCTTTGGGCATTCTAAGAAGTCCTGAAATGGATTCCGAGGATCTAGAAAATACTGATGATTACACCGATAACATGTCTATATTCCAGAATCAGTGCCAAAAGGCACAAGAGCCATTGGATTTTGAAAACAACGGCCTCATTTGGTTTCCTCCACCGCCTGATGATGATGAGGATGACGTAGAAGATAGTTTCTTTGAGTATGATGATGAGGATGACAATGTTGGTGAGATGGGAATGATATTCTCTTCTAGTAGCTTTAGTACTGAATCATTTCCTAGCAAAGAGAGATCAAATGTAGGGCAGAGAGAACCCCTAAGGGCTGTGGTTCATGGGCATTTTCGGGCTCTTGTATCACAGCTATTAAGGGGAGAGGGCATTTATGCTGGAAATGAGGATGAGGGAAGAGGCTGGCTGGAGATAGTGGCCTCACTGGCATCGCAAGCTGCGAATTTTGTGAAACCAGATACTAGTAGAGGAGGAAGCATGGATCCTGGTGATTATGTAAAGGTGAAGTGTGTGGTGTGTGGAAGTCCAAGTGAGAGGTATGGCTTGAGATGATTTGAATTTTCTTGAAGTTGGAACCCTTTATTGCAGCAATTATACAGTGTATATGAAACTAATTAAAGAGCATTTTATTTGACAGCACTCTTGTTAAGGGAGTGGTTTGTACAAAAAATATAAAGCACAAACGCATGACGTCACATTACAGAAATCCTAAATTGCTTCTTTTGGGTGGATCACTGGAGTACCAAAGGGTTCCAAATATGCTGGCATCATTTAATACTTTACTCCAGCAGGTTACTTCTCAAGTTTTTTACCTTTTCATTTATTCATCTATCCATAAGCAGTCTTCCTGAAATCAGAATCTGTTTTCATATAGGAAATTGAGCACCTCAAGATGACTGTTGCAAAGATAGAGGCCCATCGCCCAAATGTGCTCCTGGTAGAGAAAAGTGTATCATCATATGCTCAAGAATATCTGCTGGAGAAGGAAATATCTCTAGTGTTAAATGTTAAAAGACCACTGTTGGAGCGTATAGCCAGCTGTACTGGTGCTAATATTGTCCCATCTATTGATAAGCTTGCTTCCACGAGATTGGGGCATTGCGAAAGCTTTAGGTTGGAAAGAGTCTCTGAACAATGTTCTTCTGCTGAACATCCCAACAAGAGATCCACCAAAACTTTGATGTTTTTTGAAGGTTGCCCAAGGCGTTTGGGGTGCACGGTATGACCACTACTCATTTGCTGTTTTGCTTGCCTGGAAAGATACTTTAGTTATATTCAGCTGTGAAATGGTAGTATAAAATCAAGAGAAAGATTCACCGCTTTTACTTTTATTTTTTCAGAGTTGACTATTGTTAGCACCATGAAAAAAAGGAAGAAAAGAAAATTGATGATAATCGTCAGCAAAGATGGGATCATGTCCTCAAAAGTCTTATAATTGTGCAAGCTACGCATGTATTGATAAATGTCTCACCCCTTAAGATATGTTGTAGTGATTAGTCAAACAAGTTCTTTTCTTTTTGTATTTTACAAATTTATCAATCTCAATTCCCTGAGATTTAAAATTCTACAAATTACCATTTGACTTTATTTGAACTTTCCCATATATGATGTAACTCATAAAAAGTCAATAAGCAGTTATGGACTAACTTGTGTTTTGCTGTTATTTTCAGCAACTGACGGTCATACACACAGAATTAAACTGTATACAAATATGCCTGTAACTACTAATCTGCTGCTCCAATTATCTGTAGAGCTAAAGTACCGCGATTCTGAACCCAAACTTTTTGATTATTTCTTCCTGATATGAAATATTCATGAAGAACTAACGACACACACACATAATATTTATGTATGTAGGAAAGAAATAATATTGTCAATCATAATATTTATGTATAATTGCATAGGATTATTTATGTATAATTGCAGGCTTAATTTGTGCCAATCAACTGATATTTCCAGGAAAGATTAGGTGCAGCTTGGGTCTCTTTTTTGCTTGTGTATAGGGAGCATTTAATTTTTTATTTTCTTGGACTGGGCACTTGTGTGCGACACTGTACTGCTGCTCTGTGGTCAGAATCCTTTTATGACCATCTTTTCAGTTCAGTCCTAGCTAATGGGTGGGGCCTATTATGAAAGCTGCTGTGGTCGATGAATCGTATTCTCTCTTAAATTATTGATGCATATGCTGGAAATATCAAATATTTGATCGACAACTTTGAATAAGGCAAATATTGACACAATGGGTAAATGCAGTCATTTACTGTTAGTGTGTTCAAAACCATACTAGGTATCACTTAATGCAAAGTGAAGATCTTGCATGGGGCTATCATATACTGCTTGTCAGACAATTGTGCAACTCAAATGCTCTTGGAGGAAGACTTCTACTATGCATGGTGCTGATATAGAGTGGGTGTAGCATGGTTCTCTGCTGTCATAAACTTTGTTGCACAATTTATCTGCCCTTGTAACTGCTCCCATTCCAGATTGTTATTTTCCTCTTTTCCATCCCGAGCTTTATAGCAATTCTCTATGGCTCATACCGCCAGCAATTGCTACCTTGATTAAAAGCTGTTTGTCATATCCAAACTTGTACAATCTCAAAAAATGAAATGAATTAGTTCCGGTATCTTATTGAAATATTTGGAAACACTACCCACCTATTTTATCATATGTAGAGGTTTTATTTATGTTTTAGGATTGTTTTTAAGTTGGATGTTTTAATCTTGGCAGTTAAATGTGCTATCTATAGGAATGTCCCAAGTCCGTTGGGGGGGGGGGGGGGGGGGGGGGGGTTGGTTTATTTGAATTGGATTATTAACAAAATTAAGTCCCAAACACACACAAGAGTATTTGAACATGATAAAATAAATTGCAGAATCAATCAAATAATCTAATAAACAATAATAACACTTGATGAGCCAATAGAGTCTATCACTAGTTCTATAGAAAGTGTTTGTGACCAAGAAAAAGTTTGTGACCAAGAAAATGCTTATTAATCCAATCAATATATCATTAGCACATTCATCGCATCGTATGCATGTCAAGCAGTAAAATAAAGAGATGATTGGAAAACGATTTGTAGTGGTTCCAGTTCGGTTCTTGACCTACATCCACTCCCAAGAGCACCACCCGTTGGTCTCTTGGTATTCACTAAATGAGGTTTTTAAGTTGGATGTTTTAATCTTGGCAGTTAAGTGTTAAAAGTGCTAGCTAGGGGAATGTCCCAAGTCCTAGAGGGGGGTGAATTGGATTATTAACAAAATTATGCCTCTTTAAAAATTAAGTCCCAAACACACTAGATTGTTTTAATACGATAAAATAAATTGCGGAATCAATAATCTAATAAACAATAATAACACTTGATGGGCCAATTGAGTCTATCACTAATTCTATAGAAAGTGTTTGTGACCAAGAAAATGCTTATTAATCCAATCGATATAGCAGAGTAGCACATTCATTGCATAGTATACATGTTAAGCAGTAAAATAAAGAGATGACTGGACACTGATTTGTAGTGGTTCGGTTCTTGACCTACGCCCACTCCCAAGAGCTCTATCCGATGGTCTCTTGGTATTTACTAAATGAGGTTTTCAACAGGCACACCTCAAACCCATACAACCTATTTTTATTAAGGTGGTTCAATCACAAATGCCTACTCCGCTAATCTGTTTTATTAAAGAGGTTCAATCACACATATCTACTCCTCTTTACAAGATTTAATAATAAAATTAAAACAAAGAACTCTTGTCTCTAGTGAAGGACAAGTATGTCTTTGATCGTGTTTGTTGAAATCTGGAATTAAGACTTCACACTTTTGACCTCTATAGCGAGAGCTCCTTGGCGCTTTGAAGATGCTCCAATAATGGCTCAACCAAGAAGAACATAAGGTCTTGGATCTAGGGTTTTCTAGGATGTTCCTATGAAGATAATCAGGACCCTAGATCTGAATCTTTCTGGACAACCTCTCTTTGATAAGGTTTGAATGCTCAAGAATCTTCCTATGAAGGTTTAGAGGGAGTGGAAGATGGTTTGAAGGCTTGAAAGTGATGTTATTGCTTAGGCACAAATTCTCTCAGAAAAACTCTTCTTTTCCTATGAAAAAATCTAGATCCAAAATCATATATTTATAGATTTTGTGCTTCGGTCGACCAAGCTCTAGATTCAGTTCCCCAAAGGTCCAAAATAGGTAAGCACAACGAAGCACAATGGCTAGTTTGACCAAATTTGGAACTGGTTTGGTTGCTCGAAGTTCGGTTGCCTGAGACCTTCAGAGCCCCAAAAATGAGGGTCTTTGGTCCACTGAGGATTCAGCTCGGGCACCCGAACTTATTGGCCAAAAACCATTAAAAAATCCATTCTGGTTGGCCCTCCAAGGGAGATGTTTTCGCTACCGAAGGGGTTCTTCGGTCCGCTGAACCCTGTGGTTGGGTTGCGGAACTCCCTAATAAGTCTTCAAATCAATGGCCTTCTCTAGTCAACATAGTCCATAGTTTTTACTAGTTTGCTTAAGAGTCTTAGTGCCTGTTTCTTGGAATTACTAAGGTCTTAGTTTAGCTTAAAGGTTAGCACATATTGAGATATGACTTGAGTAGCTTAGTTCCATAACTTGGACTTCTGGATTTGAAACTTGATCTGACTTGAGTGGCGTCCAGAGGCATGGTTACGGACTCGCCACGGAATTGACAACCAAAGGGAAGTGTAGATTTTGCTTGGCTCTAACAAAATGTGTTTAGGTGGTTAGGATTAGTTCTAGGGTTATCTAGTTTTCTTATATAATGATGTAATGCCTCTTTGGCTTCATTAGTTCTAGGGTTATCTGCTTCCCAGTACCCAACACAATTACTCTCTCATGTCATGCTTGACATGGTACTCTGATGGATTTGAAATTCCAGGTATCATAGACTGTAGCATTCCACAAGTTAGCCTTAAATATAATTAGTATGATAAAAACATACATTCTTTCTGGTGTTCAACATTTTACAATTTTACTATACTCAAGGCTCATTACATGCTTCAGTGATTTGATTGTCTATTTTCTTCTTACCCACTTTATGTACACTTTTTCATAGGTAATATTGAGGGGCACATCTAGAGAAGAACTAAAGAAGGTTAAGGACGTGGTTCAATATGCAGTCTTTGCAGCTTATCATTTATCCCTTGAAACCTCCTTCCTTGTAGATGAGGGTGCAAGTCTGCCTAAGATGCCACTAAAGTCTCCAATTGTTACACCGGACAAGCTATTGAATTCAGATAGTGCTATTTCAATTATTCCAGATAAAGTCGTGCCCACCAGCAGCCAGAAAATAGAATATGATAGAGTTGGTATGGGAAACAAGCTTGGGAGCTCATACATTTCAACTCAAAATGAGGGAAGTCTGCTGATGGGTTCAGGACCTAAAGACTGGGGACCTTCATCCAAGCATCATAATCCTTGTCCTGTGTCTGCCGTCTTCCCTGCTTCAGTAGATTCTGATCCCAGACTGGCAAGTTCTGCTCAAGCCACTGCAGATATGGTCCCGTATGGTGGCCTGAGGTTGGACCCTTTTATGCTTCCTGCAGATGTTAGGACCCATGATGAACCTGAAATACTGGGAAATCCAGTTGAGGAAGGAGCATTACGAAATTTAAGCCAGCCTGGAGCGGCTCATGAACAGGCAGAAGCCTACAAGTTTGATGATAATGAGGTCTCCATTGAGTACTTCTCCGCTGCTGACAATCACCAAAGCATCTTGGTTTCCTTGTCAAGCAGTTGTGTCCTGAAAGGAACAGTATGTGAACGCTCTCAACTATTTCGCATCAAGTTCTATGGAAGCTTTGATAAGCCACTAGGAAAGTTTCTTCGGGATGACTTGTTTGATCAGGTATTATTCTGTTTATTCAATTTTTGAATAACTTAGTTCTGCTACTTCTGCAGGTTTTTTTAAATAATAACTCATGATTTTGATCAGAGAATAATGTTTTTTGTAATACCACTGGACGTTGAGATTGTTAATGTGGACCTCCAGTTTTGGTGATCCCAGAGTGTTGATATTATCAATGAACCTCAAAGTGATTGAACCATGCTCCAGAATTTGCACTGGTTGTAAAATCCTAGCCATTTGTTTGGCCTCGAATGGTGACCATTGTTGTATTTTATATTTAGCTGTTTCTGTGCAGATCATCGGCTGATGAGATAGTATTTTCTAATCATGGTTAAATGTTTAAAACTTGAAATGGCTTACAGTGTAGTCATTACATAAAATGATTAGGATTACAAACTGTTATCCTCAGGAGCACAATTGAAGGCCTGGAGACAGATACAATCATTTCTCATCTCAAGGATGATATAATTCCTCATGTCATATTATGTATTGATTTGATTGACCTTTGTTTTCAGAGATCATGCTGCCGGACTTGCAATGAGCCAGCAGAAGCCCATGTTAGGTGCTATACTCACCAGCAGGGTAGTCTTACAATAAGTGTCAGATGCCTTTCCTCTTTGAAGCTATCCGGGGAACGTGATGGTAAAATATGGATGTGGCACCGGTGCCTCAAGTGTGCCCGTCAGGATGGAGTTCCGCCGGCAACACGAAGAGTGGTTATGTCAGATGCTGCGTGGGGACTTTCTTTTGGAAAATTTTTGGAGCTTAGCTTCTCAAATCATGCGACCGCTAATCGTGTTGCAACTTGTGGTCATTCTCTACAGAAAGATTGTCTTCGTTACTATGGGTATTCTTACAATGCAGCTCTCTTTGATATTTACCCTAATCTCATCCTCTTATTGCTAATGTTTTATTGTTCCTCCAACAGGTTTGGCAGCATGGTTGCCATTTTTCGTTATTCTCCCATTGAGATTCTTTCAGTTAACTTGCCACCATCAGTGCTGGAGTTTAATCAGCAGATTCAACAAGCTTGGGTCAAAAGAGAGGCCACAGAGGTATTAATATTTAATTCAATTTCCAGTGCAATAGAGGGTCATATCATTCTTGTCAGAATCCTATTATTTGTAATTTGAATCGTATGATTCGTGTCGAATCCTAAGGAAACCGATTCATATTTAGTGCGCAAATTCAACAAGCTTGGGTCAAAAGGGAGGCCACAGAAGTATTAATATAAAATTCAATTTCCAGTGCAATTGAGGGTCATATCATTGTTGTCAGAATCCTATGATTCATATTCTGAATTTTACGATTCATATCGAATCCTAAGGAAACTGATTCATATTGAGTCCTAAGGAAAACTATATGTATCTATGCAATGAATTCTGTAACCAGATGAATCTTAAGATTCAATACTTGTTTCATCAAATCTTACAATTCGAGTGATTTAGCTTAGTGAGATCACGAATAGCCAAGAGGTTAATGTTAATAATCTTGTACCCTTCTTTTCCTCTCTTTTTTTTGTTAGCACTTTTATCTTTCAAAGGTTATTTAGCGGTTAATGAAACTTATTAAGATTTTTTTTGCGATTTTGGGAATGTTTTAGAGATGAATATGGAACAAGCATTTTGCTAAAGCGTTTGATTGTACATGTGTGGTTTGTCCATTATTATTATTACTATTATTATTATGGTTTTCTCTTCATGAACACTTTTTCAACTTTAGGAGACATCTTAACGTGTAAGATTGATGATTTGGATTTTAATTTTAAGTTAAAGAGAACAAGAACTATTGCAACTTGCTTATTTTTCCTAATAACATTGATACCTTAAATATATTTAACTATTTGTACATATCATTTATGATTATTAATATGTTAACGATGTTCTACTTTTTACTGTATTAGTCTTATTTTGTCATTGTATTTATGTTGCTATAGATGAAAAATGGATAGATTATGAATAACTGTTTTTATTTTTTATTTTTTATTTTAATATTTTAATTATTTTGTCATTTTTATAAGAAAAATAAAAAACCATTTGATCATGGTTCAATTTAAAAAACAAAACCTATGATCCACGATTAGATTTGATTCAATTCATATCCTTGTACTATTTGCAATACCATTTCTATTTTCGGAACAATGGGTCATAAAACTATGTAAGCGTGCTCCTAATTAGGTGCATTTTGCACAGTGAGAAAATGCATGCCTGGTTTGTATGTTTGCACTCCATGTTTGAGATTCTGTGCTATTTTCTCACAAATATGACTAAGATTTGTTAAAAATAAAGTCTCCACCATCATCAAATTTCAACACTTTGGTCTTTCCATATACTATATTAAGTTGAAGAGTTTTTGGATTGGATTTTGATCGTCGGTTACGATTTTGACTCGGGGTTTAAAATAACGGCCGTTATGAACCGTTACTGTTTCATAACGGCCGTTACGAACCGTTAACGGCCCTGCCATTACGATATTTGGCTTATAACGTTGGATAAGCTCAAAAAATCACCAAAATAACGCCCATATTGGCTGATATTTTCAAAATATCGGTCTAGACCGATATATCGGCGGATATGAGTCAATACCAGTTGCATAAGAGGGAAGAAAAGGAAAAAAAACACAGAACTATGGAAAAGAGGTAGTTGCAGAAAAAAGAAAAGCACAGAGAGAAGAGGAGAGGGGAGAGAGAGTAAGGGAGGGAGAGAAGCATCCCAGCCACCGCCTGCAACCATTGCTTCCCGCTGCTGATGTTGTGCCCGCCGCCCGCCGCTGCTGCCACACCCACCGCTCGCTGCCGTCGCCCGCCACCACTTTCTTCTTCTTTCCCCTTCTCCTCCTTTCCTCTTTCCCTCTTCCTCTTCCTCTCCTTTTCTTCTTTCTCTCCCTCTTCTTTTCCCTTTACCTCTCTGTTTCTGTTTCGATCCAGAATCTGAAAAGGAGCCAAATTCCCCTTTTTAAAGGAATCATAAGCTCATGGTGTGAGGCTGCCACATGACTTATTTCTGATTTTTTAAAGGTTTTTTTTTTTTTTTTTTTTTTTTTTTAATATAATCCTTAGAACACCAAAATAAAATTGAAACCACTAAAAAGATGGCCTCTCATTGTAATGGGCCCTTTGCAAAGTTTATTACAATAAGAGTTAGACCCACTATCATATCATTCACACATCAAAAAGTGGGCCCCATTGTTATATGGATCATTAATAAAATATACAAATAAAGCATTAAGAAATTCAAGCATTTCATAATGCTCGTTCCAATAGTGGGCCGAGCCTATTAGAGTTAAATTGGTCTCTACCAACCATCCATCCAAAGTAATTAAATGGACAATAAGCACAGTTTTAATTTTATCATCATTAAATTAATAATATTTGATCATGAAAACACTTGGTCAACTTGATTTCAAGTAAAAGGTTTGATCTTGAAATCTTATTTCTAATAATGTCAATCATTCGAATAATGTGACATGGTACATTTGATGGTGGGAACCATTGCGGTTAGAGTGAGACCTTTACATAGCTAAGATAAATTGTTATAATTATTTCTGAGTGGTTTGGATTTTGAATATGAAATGCGTTGATGTATCTATAAATTATGAGCATAGGGCAAATGTTTTTTAAAAAGACAACATATTTAACAGTCAAAGATAAACCAGTAGCAATACATGATGTTATGACTTAGGGGGACCGTTATTTTGCTTTAAAGTGTGCACTAATTGAAAAAAAACATTGTTTTCCATCATTTTATAATATTCTGGGTTTTTTGAATATTTTTTCTGATTTTTTTGCGGTCGAATAAAAATTCGCACTGCGATGACCGCGACGCGATGACTGTGAATAGTGATGCGACGCGATGACCGCCACCGTGATTTTAAGCCATGTTTTAACTACAGTTATCCATCTTTGTTAAAACGTTTCACATTCTCCCCCTTTAACTACCCACTCATATCCTAATCTCATCAAACCAGGCACTACTCCACTTTATTTCTACTTTTTCCTTTTTTTTAATTCTCTTGCTCCACCCCATCTCTTCTACTCCCTTTCTCTCCATTTTTTTTTTATATAATTTATTCAACTTAATGGATGAAAAGTGGTAAATCCACATAACCTTTTTAATGTACAAATATTTAATTTATAATGCATGGATATACTGTGCTGAGCACAGGCGGTTGTGCTAGTCAAACTTTTATACCAGTAATTTTATGAAAATTCTCAAACATTGATAATAATTCATTATGAGGTTTCAGGAGTGTGCATCTAGTAGCATCATCAGTAAAAGTAAAAAAAAAAAAATCGATTTCCTTGAACAAAAGTAAGAGAAGCATACCAGATACCAGTGTGAAAGAACTCAAAGGGAATATTTCTCTTTTCATTTTCTTTCAGATAAATATTAAAATAATTCTTTGCAAACCGACATGAATCACAGTTAAGTTCCCTAACATTACTCCTAATATCCAATAAAGGAAAATCATTCTTACAACTTTGAGGAGGTATGTGCCGAAGTGCTAATGCCAAAGCAAAACTCTTTCCAAACCTGCTTATGATTATAAATCTGTTGTTCATCATTGCATATCTTCAATATATATATAGACCATTGGTCCCACGGCCCCCACCAATTATCGGTCTTATCTTCAAATCTCGGAGTACATAATTAGATGGAAAGAAATTGATGCAAGCCAGACTACTGGGCCCCGCTTTAAAGTTCATGCCCAAAGGCCCAGGTGCAACAAGTCCCAGTGAAGGGAAATTCTCCAATGACACTGCCTTGTTTAGCAATATCCAGAAGGCTTCTTAGATTTCCTAGTTTGAGTACTTACTATGATAATTAGATAGTTTCTATTTTATTAAAATCTGGTTTCCAAATTACAGATTATGCTAAACTATAGAAGAGATGTAATCCCTTCTCATTGGGATAGATTACAATTGAATAGAAGTTGAGTTTTCCCCATCATGAGTTGTTTCTTGTCTTTGGTGTGATACCTAGATATCCTACCCTAAGCCCTTTGGCTTGGAGAATAGCCCTTTGGCTATTCTTCCCCTCCCACGCTGCGTTAGAAATTAACATAAAAATTTTGGATTTTTGTGAGAGTACTTACAAAAACAAGATTAAACGAAAACCGGGGAACATAGAAAATTGCAGAAAACTCAGCTAAACATTAATGGATCCTTCCTTTGCTACTTGTGTGAAGATACCATTAGAAATTCTAATACTCCCATGTGTGAATGAGAACACATACCTGTCACGTTGTGGGCGGCACCTTAGTCACTAGTGACCAGGTAGTAGTAGTAGATGAAAAAAAAGGCCAATGCAGCTAGACTACTAGATGAAGACGATGTTCCTCCTTCAAATATCTTAAGCCTTTGATGAAGATTAGTAATCTCATCCTTTAAACTTTGCTATTCATCTTTGTTAACTTAATGCTCTTACTTTTGTCACTGAATTTCTCTGACTTGGTTGGTTAAGAAGATGCATTGTGAGATGACCAGCCGATGTCTGTTTCTCCCACAGTGAGTACACTAGAACTTGTCCTGGTCAACATTTGGGTGCCCACCATGGCCTCAACCAACACGATGCAGGACAGGATGAGAAACTAATCTAAACGATGCAAGATGAGATCAATAGCCAAATTAACAGTTATAATGAACCAAATAAAATCTGATTTAAGACACCATTCCACGCTGAAGTGAAATCAACTGAGTTAATTATGAGAAGGTCCAAGCCTTGTTGCAGTCCTACAAATTGGGCCCTCAAAGAATTGAGGAATGGACCAAGTGGAGAGTTAGAACCTCCACCTTGCCTAGGGATCTGCCGAGTTCAAGTAGATAATCAAGATCCTTGAGGATTTGAATGAAGGCTTGGCTCAATTCGGTTATCAAGTGAATATTTGTGCTTGGGGACAATGCTTTAAATGAAATTCAGGTTTTAATTCAATATTCCTACAACTTAATAATGTTAAAATGTTAAATTCAGAACTGGAAATAGGAATTAATGGGCTGAAAATGGGTTTAAACAGGAAGAATTGGGCCCCGAAGTGGGCTGGCCCAGGTGGAATGGGTTGGCCTGGCTCGGCCAAGTGGGTATGTGGCTGGGTCAGGTTCGACCCACCTGATTTGTGCCTGGTTCAGGTCTGATCACGTTGGGTTAGGCTCAGAAATGGGTTAGGAAGACTGGTTGGGATGGTTTTGGGATTCTAGAATGGGCTTGGGGCTAGATCTATGGCTGGTGTGATCAGATCTACTGGTTTGGGAATGGATGGTTGTGATTGGTTGGTGGACAAGGGGCTGGTTTGGGGATTTGAGAAGGTTTAATGGCGTTGATTGGGATTTGGGTTGTTGAAAAGAACTAGATCTAAGATTCCACTGGATGAGCAGATCTAGATCTGGATGGGCATGGAAATCTAAGATGGGTCTTGAAAGAACTGGAAAGAGGTGGAGGAGAATACCTGAAAGATGAAGATGACGTGATATCAATTTCGTAGTCCGAGGATCAAGTCCAAGTGAGTCCGGGTCAAAATCCCAACATTGACTACCGCATTCATCACAAATCATATGCTATCTCGAGTTTTTTTTTGGGGAAAAGTCATTCGGTTATTATTTCCTAATAAACCATTGCTTCCAATTCCAATTAAGGTATTTGGGTTTGATTGTTTTGTTCGGATCCCAAAACATTAGAAGTTAGATTTGAAAATCATGACGTGCATTTTTGTGGGATGTCCAAGTACTCAAAAAGGTTACCAATGTTACTAATCGGGTAAACCAGAGAAACATTTTACTCCTAGAGTAATGGAACTGATATTACGACAATTCAGGGTTGCATCTTTTGCAGCAGTCAGTTTCACCAACTTATGTGTCTTCTACACTGTTTGGTGTAAAAATCCCCAAAAGTTGGCAAAGGGAAGGGGGTGAAAAGTTGGAAAAATCAGTCTCGTCCATGTCATGTCCGAGAGTCAGCTGACATGGCACGAACCGTGGATGCTCACAGTCGACCGTGGGCCAGCTCCGACAGGTCCGAAAGGACTGATTTTGGGCAGTTTGAGCCCCAATGCCTCCCTGATCTTTTCCAAATATTTTGTGGACTCGTACACCACCTCTAGGGCCATTGTTTGCCCCCTCTAATGGACCAATTAGGGGAATTTAATCTCGATTCCTCATGATTTGTCTTCTTCTATGATGGTGGAATTTCTTTGTATTCTCAGATTTGCAAATGAGGTGGCAGATTTGTTGGTTAAGGGTCAATGGAAGTGGACCATAGTGCATCTTAGTTTTTATATGTTCCATTTTATTGTAGTCTTGGGGTATTTTCCATTTTATTGTAGTCTTGGGGTTTCTTTCTTTTTGTTGTTTGTAGAGAGCGTATAATGCTCTTATACTTTCATTCCCCTTTAGTTTTCTCTGATGTTGTTGTCTTTTTATTTCTATCTTTAATAAAATCTACCAGTTACCAATCAAATAAATAAATACATGGGCAGCAAATAATGATGCCAAACAAAGTTTTGAATGGAATATCTTGTGGCACAAGAATAAATTTCCTCATGTAGTGCAATAGGAATATCAATATCAGATCTGTACTGTAAG
Organism: Persea americana; assembly: GCA_029852735.1. Taxonomy (NCBI): domain Eukaryota; kingdom Viridiplantae; phylum Streptophyta; class Magnoliopsida; order Laurales; family Lauraceae; genus Persea; species Persea americana. Next base: position 10,491,602 of record CM056820.1, on the reverse strand, counting down.
GAATACTTGAATTTGGAACACCTGCTGATGGTGGGTTCCGTTGTAATTAGTGGTCTTCCTTTATCTTTCCTGAAAGAATAAACTTGAAAATTTTAACTTTCCGAAGTGTTTTTTATTAGTTAGACGATGGCAGTGGTGGAACCAAGAAATTTACTATTGTGGGCCACTATGTAAAAAATATAAAATTCTTGTGGGCCAATATGAAAAATATATAAAATTTGACTAAGATAGAAGGGGTTTTCTGAAGGTTCTGGGAGGGTCATGGCCACCCCCTGTTTCCCTTAGTTCTGTCTCTACTTAAACTTTTTAAGGATAAAGCAGGACTGAAATCTATCAAAGGCTTTAGATTCCTCTGCTCCCCTTCGCTGGAGAGAAAAAGATCCTGCAAGAGCAAGCTTAAGAAGGCCTTTGTTAGAAATCTCTTTCAATTATTCATTACCGTCTTTCTGAACGAGATACAACTTCAAAATAAGCAATAAGAGAGCCCTAGAAACCAATGGCCCAGATTAAAACATCTACATCTTGTCTCATGTAAAACATAAAATAAAACAAATAAATCCCAAATAAATGTCTGTCGGCAAAGTGAAAAAGGGCTGCCTTGCGCATGGGGATTCATGCACAAGCCTATGCAAAGGATTTTAAGTTGTGGGTCCCCAATGGACCCTCCTCATATGCCTATAATTCCAAGCTCTATAATTCCAATGCCTCCCTTGATAGTCTTCAAGTCTTCATGATAACTCTTTTATTGCTCATTTCCTGTCGACCATCCCCGTGTGGGGCCTTCCGCAGGTCCGCCACAGGAGGCCTTTAGCACGCCCGGATCAAGATCCAGTGGTGGATCTTTACCCAAAAGGCTGATCCAACAGTAGATCTTCCTCATTGTGGTGGATCAAGCCCATGAAAGGTTGATCCAACCACAAAAAATCCTCATCATCCATTTTCTTCTTGCACCTATGGTTATAGTTATCAAAATCCTACTATTCGTATCCCCGAATCTTAAGGAAAACGATTTGTATCTATGTAATGAATCCCATTTACAAATGAATCTTAGGATTTAGGTGTGAATCCTACAATTCGATACTCATTTCATTGAATCTTACGATTCAAGCGATTCGACTAACCGAGAATGGTTATAGCCAATAAGCTAATATTAATAATCTTTTACCGTTTCTCTTTCTTTATTCTCTCTTTCTTTTATTGCTTGTATTTTCAAAAGGTTATTTAGTAGTTAACGAAACCTCGTAATAATTTTTTACAGCTTTGATAAGGTTTTAAAGATGAATAAAGAACATGCATTTAACTAAAGCATTTCACTGTACGTATGGTCCTTGTTTATATCTTCTTTTTTTAATCTATTTTGGTTTTTTTTCTTCATGAACACTTTCTTAACTTTAAGAGATATCCTACCTTGTAAGATTGATGGTTTTTTGGATTTTATTTTATTTTTATATTTTGATTTAAATATAATAAAAAATATATATAGATATATTGATACTTTAAACTTATTTAACTATTTACACGTCATTTATTTCATATATATATATATATAATAATAATAATATATGTCTTAATGTTCTTGATATGATTGTATGATAGACTTACTTTTTATTATATTTATACTACTATAAATGGAAAAATGGATGGTTATGAATAATTACTTTTGTCATTTTCTTTTAATTTTTAATTATTATTCATGTTTATTAGACAAATAAAAAATCATACGATTCGCGATTCGATTCGATTCATGGGTATGAAAGATTTGCGATGCGATTCTGATTTTGAAAACTATGCCTATGGTAGCTTTTGCCATATCTAGAATTGATGTCCCCATCACAACACCACCTTTACAACCGCCATGTCCACCTCCACAGCCATTACCACGTCCACTACTACCATGATTTCACCATCATTAAAAACAATTGCAGATCGATCTTGTGAAATTGACGGGTGATCTAGTGAGAGCATAACCTGCCTACAGATCCCTTTTCCCTGCAGAAGAGCAAATATTGTCCTAAGTGCTGGAAGAGGATCTTGATTTAATGCTCAAACAGATTCATATTCTTGACACTGGCTAAAAGTTCGTTATATGTCGATCTTCTATTTCTTTCTCTTGTCCTGCCTGTACAAGTTTATATAATACTAGCTCTCTCCACATATGTCCAAGTCTAGCATAATAGTTTGTTGAGCACATATCTTCTTGTTTAAATTCGGCCTGGTCTTTTGTCAACTGCTAAATTCTTGCATGATTCCTTTTATGTGCATAAGACTTGAAATGGAATCCTAGAACTCTTTTGCCGTCTTAAAATTGTGTAAACTCGCTGCAAGTATACTTTCCATACTGTTAAGAATCCAAAAAATATTTTATGACTTTCGGTCTAGATATTTTGGATCATCCATAGTGTCTAGGTATGGTGCCATTTATATATCCTAGTCATCTGGCCCCTTCACTAGCCTACCAAGCAGAATAAGACTTACTCTTGATAACTCTTTCCATTGAGAAGTTTAACTATTATTATGGAAATAGGGTTTACATTCCTAATGATGAAGAACTCTCTCCTATTATTTTAGACTGCATTTGGAACCCTAGATTTTATTTGGCCAACTTATAATTAGAAATAGATACCTTTTGATAACTCAAAAGCCAACTCCAACTATGGATGGCTACTCAATTAAAACCAAGCTCCAAGGATGTCTAAACATCCAGTAACACACATGAACAAAGGGACTGTTATCTTAGGTCATAGATCTCTAACCTTCAGAGACTCTATTTAACCATACATGATTGCTGCTCCAAACTGCTGGAAAAACTCCCAAGCTGAAGCTTTACTAACTGCTGTACCACTTTCAGTAGGGCGCTGGTGTCAGCATTGTGTTGCTGACATCAGCCCCTAACACCTATGATACCCAGATGCGGCAGGGACAGGGACATGGATGTTACACATAAAAAGTGAAGTATCGGATTATATGACATGATACGTTGCCCCATTTTGAAGTATCCGTGCATCATAGCCGAACACCCCATTAACACAAAAACTTGCTTCAAATTCTTATTTTCCTTTGTTCCCCTATGAGTCTTCTTCTCATTGGAATGGCGTGATACCAAATTGGATTTTAGTATCTAAAGATATTTAGGGTTTCATGAAGAAAGGTCCCGAAAATGAAATGTAGATAAGAGAAGAAGAGGGAAAAAATGGAAGGGAGGAGAAATTTTTAGAGCAGTAGAATGGTTGTCCAACACTTAATTTGTGAGGGGACTCAGATAATTAATGGACTATTTGGAAAGAAAAGGCACAACAAGATCTTTAAAGCATTAGTGGCGCCTTTAGAGGACATTCTAAATGCAGTGATTGTGGGAATAGGTATGGGCATTGATTAGGACAGAATTTGACAGCCCCAATTTGGATCTCATTCTTCACCAATGGGAGGTGTATCTGATTTGTGGTCCTACAAAGGAAAGGAAGATGTGTTCTTTCCTCCTGTGAAAACCACTGCAAAGTTCAATGAGATGGGGAAGCTAAAGGGAAGTCAGGCTGGGCTGGAATTGAAGGTGTTCTTCGTAATAATAAGGAACACGTGTTTTTTACATTTTTCAACTTTGTTGGGGGTGATCGTGTCAAGCAGGCCAAGGCCCAACACAGCTAAAGCCCAGCCCATTTATTATACCCATTTATTACATTGTAATTAGTCAGATACTGTTGCTTAATTTCTGCCTTTAGTGTAGGATCTAAGATATGTAATTGATTGTAATTAGAGAGTAATCAGGGATTTAAACCCTTATATATACAGCAGTCGACCCTCAAAGATGGGACGACATTCATCTCTCTCATGTTCTGTGTTTCATCTCTCTCCCTAAATAACATGGTATCAGAGCTTAGGGTTTTAGTTTCTTCCACATCCAATGATCTGTAAGATCATCCTTGATCTAATCTGATCATCCCAGAAAATCCCTGATCTGATCTGATCATCTCAGATCCGACGTGGCCCACTTCAGATCATCATCAACTCATCTGCAGAAGCAGCCCAGTGTGACCGCAGGATTATTTCAGGAATTCTGGTGATTTTTCCTGAATTTTTTTCTCATCGGAGGTTGATCGTCTGTCAACTTTTGTGACTTTTTGGACTTCTTCGCATGTTTTCATCTCCGCCGCTCCAAATCTTTGATCTGACCTGTTTTTGGATGAGACTACTTCCATCAGTTGCATCGAAGATCTGTGCATCCATCTCAACCTTCAGATCTGTCGTCAGTTCCACTGGTGGGGTCCACGTGCATGTCAGCACCTTGACGACAGTCTCGCCAGTGCAGCCTTTGGTTTCTGTTATTGTTTCGGCTGATGTTTTCTTCCATTCCAACTCTGGATCCTCTTCCTACGTCATATTCCAAGCATTGGAAGCCTCTCTGAGATCATCTCCGTCAGTCAGATCATCTCTGATCCTCGCTGATCACCTCTGATCAAGCATGGCCCACCTGAGATCATCATAGCACATCAGCGGACTCTTCCCCTCTTGGTCGACTGGAGATTCCTGGATTTATGAAGATTTTTTCTGGAATTATTCATCATCAGAGGTTGGTTTTCTACCATTTTTTTGTGATAATTCAATTTTTTTTCAGTTTTCATCTCGGCCGTCCATCATCCTGGATCTGGATTTGATCTGGCTGAGACCAAGACCAGTTCTTGCACAAAACTAGTCTTCCTTCATCTCCACCCTCTGATCTGTGCCTAGATCACCAAGTGGGGCCCTCGTGTGGTTTCACACACTGTCGACAGGGACGTTTACTCTGCTGCTACTGTTTTCTGCTATTATTGCATCTCCTCTGAACATCTTTATCTGCTCAAAACTGTCCCTCGTGGATTATTTTATCCAAAGGATAATCCTCTTCATCTGACCGCTTATGCGGATGCTGACTGGGCAGGCTGTCCCGACACACGCCGTTCTACTACTGGTTGGTGCATGTACCTTGGCACTTCTCTCGTTTCGTGGAAATGCAAGAAACAAGAACGGGTGTCCCGATCCTCCACAGAAGCTGAATATAGGGCTATGGCTGCTGCTTGTTCTGAAATCTTATGGTTGCGGGAACTCCTTTCGGAACTCGGATTTCCTCAAACCTCCCCTACTCCATTACATGCCGATAATACTGGGGCTATCCGAATCACTGCAAATCCCGTCTTCCATGAACGAACCAAACATATCGAAGTTGACTGCCATTTCATTCGTGATGAATATAAGCGTGATGTCATTAGTCTTCCTCAGGTCCCTACAGAATTTCAGTTTGCAGATATCTTCACCAAGGGACTTCCTCGGCCTCGACATCAATTTCTTGTTTCCAAATTGCTGCTTTATGACTCCCCCGCATCAATTTGAGGGGGGGTGTCAAGCAGGCCAAGGCCCAACACAGCTAAAGCCCAGCCCATTTATTATACCCATTTATTACATTGTAATTAGTCAGATACTGTTGCTTAATTTCTGCCTTTAGTGTAGGATCTAAGATATGTAATTGATTGTAATTAGAGAGTAATCAGGGATTTAAACCCTTATATATACAGCAGTCGACCCTCAAAGATGGGACGACATTCATCTCTCTCATGTTCTGTGTTTCATCTCTCTCCCTAAATAACAGATCGGGGGTTAAATACTCTTAGCCATTGAGAACTGAGGATATATTTATTAGGGTTCAATAACTGTTAATAGTGACTCATGTAATGCTATTCATGGGTCGTTCGGGAGAAAGGGGGTGATGCAAGCCCTAGGGTTAGGGCTTGCATGGAAGTGCCGAAGCACAATAGACGCCGAAGCGCGTGTCCGAAGACACTTCAAAAGTCCCTGCTGAGACGATAAACGAGGACGCACCTCAATGGGGAAAACCCAAAATCAATTAATGAACTTTGAGAAATAATTCTCTTACAAAGCATATAAATAAGAAATAGAAAACTTAGTGGCTAAGAAAACCTAATAACCTAACTTAGGAAATAAAATAAGAATACTAATGGAATTGAAAACTAAATCCTAATTACAACTCTTAAATAAAATTAGAAATCTAATAACAAATAAAACCTAAATATACTTGGGCCCTACACATGTGGCCTGAGGTCTATCTGCATCAGGGGGATAGTTCTAGTCCTATCCAAATGAGATCAGTCATTGGCTTTGTCTACAAGGATTGTTTCGGAATGCGGTCAGATTGGCTAGTGTGTGATCCATTTGGATGGACCATAAGGTGGGCCCCACTATGAGGTGTGCTCTAGAACATATATATAGGCCTTAGACAGTGTGGGCGCATAGAAGTTTCCATGCGCACCTCGCTGTGGGGCCCACCTGGTGGCCCACATGGTGATTTGGTGGGGGGGGGGGGGGGGGGGGGGGGATTGATTGATCTGGTTGGGGCCCTCTGATGTACAAAAATAAACTCATTTGATCATCCTAAGGCTTTCATCCACGGCCCACAAATTTTCGCCACAAAAAATGGGTGCACAGTCAATCCAATGGTCTAGTAGTCCATTTGCAAACCTAGAGGGGTCCGGGACTATTAGTGAGTGTTTGTGTGTGGTCCATTTAGATGGACCATTAGGTGGCCCCCACTATGAGCTGTTCACGGGTGCACCAAAAAAAAAAAGGTTTGCACCTGATAACTGGTGTGCGTGCATGCAGGGCTTTTTCACCTGCGCACCTGTGCGCAGCTTCTTGTGGGTCCCACCAACGAATGGAAATTGAAATATCTGGATGGGCCCCACCTTTGTATGAAATTTGAGGCCCATCAGGTCCCCTTCCGTGGCTGATAAGTTTAATGGTTTTATATCAAAAAGAAAAAAAATGGACGGCTGATCCAACGTTATTGTCCGTTCGAATCAGTGTAAAAGAAAAATGGGATTGATGACTATTTGGATGGGTGATCAGGTCGGCCCACATTAAGTTCCGAGCACACCGGCCGCACCTGAACATAAATGAATATATATTCCATATAGGGAAATCTCACACTACTATGAGAGTAGAGGAAATAGGGAGTGGGGGGTACTCATATTTAGGCTGTTGGCATTAGATATGGGTCCAATGGACCCCTCCCTCCCTTACTCTCATAGGAGCATTTTTCTTCCATATATAACTTAATTCATATATGATCGTCATTTTCTGTAACCATATCCCCTCTGGCTGGATTTGTGCTACTTTTCAAAAATTAAACTCTAGAAATTTGTTAGGCATCCACCTTTTTTTTTATCATCGTCATCGTGTCTCTCTCATGGTTTAAACAATCAGCCGAGTCTGAATCGACTCGGACTCGAAATCATGTGACTTGGCTGGGTCACATGGGACTCGGCCATTCGAACATAGGACTGCCCTTCCAACCAGTTTTCCGACTCGGCTGAGTCCCATGCGACTCGTCCGAGTTGACTCGGACTCGGCCATGTCTGAGTCGGGTCCCGAGTCCGATTTTTTAAACCATGGTCTGTTTGTTTGATGCAGCCTTCCTTTCTTGGATTGTGACCAGCACATGCCAAGGACATGACCCATAGCTAAGGGAAAACTGTAGCAAAACAGTGGAACATGTCATAAAAGGGAGCATTGGATGGTCCTTTGCAGTGTTCGGCATGAGGCTTCAATGCAACCCTCCTTGTTAATCCATTTACGTGCTTCACTAATTAGATGACACATTTATAGAACTCATTAAGCCAAGTTAGATGAGATTAGGCTTTCATGATGATTATGTATATAAATATAATGCAAAATTTCATATTAGAACCTGCCTCACATTTTGAGCGTGGGAACCTGTCTGGCACTTATTTGTCTGCTGTTTTTATTTACAGATTTCCAAGAAAATGGAACTATTACATGCGGAGGTAGTTGCTGTACTTAAAAGCATTGAACAGAGAATGTCATCTTCTGGATACGAACATTCAATAATGAGTGATTTCTGTGATTACACCACTCAGCTGAAAGAGATGCTGAAGAAGGAAAGAAATGAATACAATGTAAGTATCATCACCGTTGTTTAACACAGTCCTGAACCCCGTGATTGCTAATGCCGTATCATTGTGTAACAGCTGATATAAAGGCTCATACCATTATATCGGTTGGTGTCACCCCCCTTCCAATTCTGAAAATCATTTTCCAAGACACTTTTAAGGGCTTTTAAGGGATTTTTTAGATGTGAAAAAAAAAAAAAAAAGATCTTCCACTGCATATGATTTAGTTTTTACATATTTTATTGTGGTACCATTATATTCACTAATGATAATGATGACTAACGAACTGGTACGTAACGGGTGAAATTATTATGTAATGGCCATTATTTGAACCATAATCATTAGTGTTTGATCTTTTATTTGCTGATCATTGCTTTGGTCTTTTATTTGGTCAATAATGACAAACCAAATCCATATCCTGCTTTGTTCCACCTGAGTTGCCGCATTTAGTTATATCTTATGCTCCTCGTTGACATGTTTATAGGTCTTGCTACAACCAGCCACCATTGAGAATTGGCAATCAGGTCTGCCGGCAGTCAACCTTTTCCAACTTAATCGCTTGAGATGTTGCCTACTTATTGACTGTTATACATGGGATCGTCATCTCCAGCTTTTGGACTCTTGTCTTAAAACAAAGAGTCCTATCTCCAGGTGTAATCCATCTCTGCCTGTCAATGCTATTTTTGCGATGCTGAAAGACTGGAGAAGCGAATCATTTCATAAGGATGACGGTCTTGGCTGCACTCGAGAAGAAAATAGCATGAAGTCTTCAACTTTGTTGGACAATCCTGAAGATCTTATAAAGTTGAAGCGACGGGAAGATTTTAATATCCTATCTCTGGAGGCTAGCTCTAATGACGTTATCAAAAAGGACTTATCATTGAGCGTTGAGGCTTATATGGGTCAAGAGGATTTTGAATTAACCTCTGATGATCGTAAGAAATATGATGAAAGGGACCGTGATGGTGAGGTTCCAATCGGGAGGACAATGTCAGAGACCCTATCATCACCTGGTTCCAGCCTCTCTGATAAAATAGATTTGGCATGGACTGGCACCGGTCAATCATCAAAAGCTCAATTTCTTCGTGGTTCTCAATCTGATGGACAGGAAGGCAATGCAGTAGGTGTAATAAGTCAGATGGAAAATGTAGCTTTAAGAAAAGTCATGTCCCCAGTCAGAGTGTATTCTTTTGATTCTGCATTGAGGTTCCAGGAAAAAACCCGAAGACAGTCGTCTCCTGCTGCTTCTATGCATTTGTCTGCCACCAAGTCGTTCCATGCCTATGGGGATTTCAGCAGCATGGTTCGTGATCCGACTCCTAACATGCTAAGGACACACTCTCTGACATCGCCAAGGGCCACACAGATATTAAATTTCATTTCTGGGTACATGCCTACATTCATCTCATCAACATCTAGAATGCTTAATGAAGGGGTTCGGCTGCTCCTTCCTGAAATGGATGAGAGTAATGTTGTTATTGCAGTTTATGACAATGAACCCACCAGCATAATATCATATGCCCTCAGCTCTAGGGAATATCAGAATTTCATTGCTGATAAATTGGATGAGCAAGGCTGGAATGAGAATGACAGCACTCGAGAAGATGATCCTAGCATTCTCGCGGGCTACCGTGCCGCAGTTTCTTTGTCAGTTTTACAGTCATTGAGCTCCGTGGATTCAGATGATATCCAGTCTAGAAGTTATGTTTCTGATGAAGTATCATCTTCAAGAAGCAGCCTCTTTTCAGATGCGAAAAAGTCTCGTCATGTTAGAGTCTCTTTTACTGATGAATCATCTTCTCCAGCCGGCAAAGTGAAGTTTTCTGTGACCTGTTACTTTGCAAAGCAGTTTGATGCTCTCAGGAAAAAATGCTGTCCAAGTGAAGTGAATTTCCTTTCTTCTTTAAGCCGTTGTAAGAGATGGAGTGCACAAGGAGGAAAAAGCAATGTGTATTTCGCGAAGACGCTAGATGAGAGGTTCATCATAAAGCAAGTCACAAAAACAGAATGGGAGTCATTTGAGGAATTTGCTCCCGAGTACTTCAAGTATTTGATGCATTCTCTAAGTTCAGGAAGCCCCACATGCCTTGCTAAAGTTCTTGGTATTTATCAGGTCAGCATTGTTTAGTCTCTCTTTTGTGAAACATGCATGTATTTTTTATTGTTACTGATTAATCTTTTTGTAAGTTTTAACATCAGGTCACTGTCAAACCTTTGAAAGGTGGAAAGGACATAAAGATGGATATGATGGTAATGGAGAATCTTTTTTTTGGGAGAAGTATCTCAAGGGTTTACGACCTCAAGGGCTCAGTCCGTGCTCGTTACAACCCAGATACAACTGGGAGCAACAAAGTTCTATTGGATTTGAATCTGCTTGAGGCACTGCGAACGAAGCCAATATTTTTAGGAAGCAAGGCGAAGCGAAGATTGGAGCGAGCAATATGGAATGATACCTCATTTTTGGCGGTATGTTACTTTTCGGGGGCACTATTGATATTGTTATGGGTTTTAAGTGGAAAGCTTTTGCGTTTCTATTTTTATATCGAGTACTATTATTATGATAATTTCTTGTTTGCCGTATTATCGTCACAATTTTGCTGTCAGTGTATTTACTGCTTTTGTCTTTTCAGTCAGTTGATGTCATGGATTATTCATTGCTGGTTGGCGTGGATGAGGAACGCAAGGAACTAGTTTTGGGTATCATTGATTTCATGAGACAGTATACATGGGATAAGCAGTTGGAGACATGGGTGAAAGCATCTGGTATTCTCGGGGGCCCAAAAAACGAATCCCCAACTGTCATTTCTCCAAAGGAGTACAAGAAGAGGTTTAGGAAAGCAATGACAACATACTTCCTCACAGTTCCAGATCAGTGGTCTTCGTGAGCAATCTCTGGCCATTAGGGCATTACGCAGGATTGTAATCAAGAGGAATGAAACAAAGAAGGTTCAATTCCATTGTCATTGTTTATGTGATACTATGTGATTAATAATGATGTCATTGGTTTATACTTCGAAAGATATATTATTTTAGTTTTTTGGTTTTTAGCATTTGGACAATATTTGATGCTTGGAAATAGGTCTTGATAATGAGAATCAGGTATACGGAGGATTGTCCAATTTACTGAAAGAAAGAGTATTACAAATCAAAACATGGATAACTATTAAAAATAAGGGACAACAACCGGAAAAATCCCCATAGGCCCCTATAGGACCGACGAGGACCTAATAGCATGTTGAAGACGGAAGGGGTCTTTTTACCTTTTTTGTAGGATGGTCTATATCGACCATTCTCTCTGTGGTGTGTGTGTGTGTGTGTGTGTGTGTGTGTGTGTGTGTGTTTGTTTGTTTGTTGTGGGGAGACAGTTCATCCTTCAAACCTTCCCTCAGAGAGAAAGGTATCTGATCTTCCTATTTTATACAGAATTCCAACCACAGCTATCTTTTTGTCGATGCTTGCATGGACCATATGCAACTCTATAGAGTAACTGAAATTGCACCCAACAAAAATTCATATATAACAACCAGATCCACAGGAACATAAAGCTAGTACGTACTTGTCACAACTGCCCTATAAAGGATTATATCCATAAAGAACATAAAGCTTGTAACATTACAAGGAATCAACTCGAGTTTAATAGAAGGGAAATAACTTCTAGCATCGACGGTATGCTCAGATGGCGAATGCCAATGACACGTTTTTGAGAATGTACTCGGTGCCAGTCTTATATAACACTCCTGCTCCCTCTTCCCACTCGAGCTATACACAGTAAAAAAAACTACAAGTTTAAACAAAGGCCACTTTCAGTGATCTATGATTGCATGAAGAAAAACACTAATCATGTTTTCTAGTCCTTAATCATATGCCTTACCTCTTTGTCATGACCCCTGTTCTTCATAGTTGCTTTTGACGCCTTGTAGCTCCTTCTCTTCGCCCCCATCATCTCTTTCGTCTCTCGCTCTTGGTACTCTTTCAGTCATTTTGTCGAACATCTAATCTGCCTTCTTTTCGCTCGCTTACGAAAAAGAGAAGAGTGCCTTTTCTTCTTCTTAGCTCTAATAGTCAATATTGACCGTAACTATTTAGCTCTAATGGTCGATATCTGCTGGTTATATTTTTTTTTGCGATCCATAACTATCTTATTCGTTGAACACGACAGAATGGTTGATATCAACCATTACAACTTCCTCCTAATGGTCGATATCGACCAATCTGGCAGTCAGATTTTTTCCAACATATAACTGTCTTATTTGCTGAATACTGTAAAATGATCTATATTATCCATATCGCAAAATGATAAAAAAAAGATTGAAAAGGAACTTGAGTACCCCTCCCCCTTTCAACATGTTACTGGGTCCTCGTCGGTCCTATGGGGCCTTATGGGGATTTTTCCGATAGTTTTTCCTAAAAATAAAAGTTTTTAATGTTTCTTTGGTAGTGAAAAACTATAAAAAATCAGAGCTATGGAGTTATAGAAGTGTTTAAGATTTTGTTAATTAATTCTATTATTGCACTTAATGACTTGAGTTGCCCAGTGCATTTAAAGTTAACTGCCCCAGATGGATTTGGCTTGGTTTGGGACGGGCGATCCTGCATTGAATAAGTGACTTGAAGTGCTCGGAAGAGTTGAACCAAAATAACTTGAGATTCCTGACCTAGAGATAGAGATGGTGGTGCTTTGAAAATAAATCGATTTAAAATTATTGACTTAGAATATTGCTGCTGATAGAAATGTCGGTAGGAGCCCGAGGAACAAGCAACTAATCTTTTTAGTTGTCCCTGGATGCTGATATCGGTCTTTTGACATTCCTTTTGGGGGACGCATTGGGATTTGTGATTGCTCCTTTTTAATGGTTTGTCTTTTACCTGTTGGATGGGGTGAGTTGGTTGTGGTGGTGACGAGATGGTGGTAATGAACTCTAAGTAACAAATATGTAGGGTTGTAAATGGATATTTGATTCTCTGATTAAGTGGAGTTTTGATTTGGAAAAAAAAAAAAAAAAGAGTTTGGAACCTATTTTAGGTTTTGATTCATAAATGGGTCTGGGTCTGGAATCCAGTTTAGGTTCCGATTAAGAAATAGGGCCAGTTTTGGATTCATATCCTGACTTGTGGACCTTGGACCCAGCATATGAGTTTTTGATGTCGCAAATTGTAGCTCATAATCAACTCTCTTTTGGACATTTTTATGTAAAATTTTGGAGGTAGTCGACTTTCGGTCCTTTTAGGTGACTCGGTTTAGGAACTGGATCCAGGTTTTCTTATCAGAATTGAATATGGAACCAACAAAACAGGTGTCCGGGTTTGGGTACAATATGGGTCTGACCCGGGACTGTCCCGTTTGCAACCCTACAAATATGCATAGTAATTTTGATGAGGTCTTTGTATCGAGAGTGGTTTGTGACAATGAAGTATTTGGAAATGAATATGCAAGGGCATGTTTGGCATCATTCTGGGAATTTTTCATTTTGAGACCAAACGAATGAAAATCTTGTTTGGCGGACATTTTGTGCAAGAGAGAATTTAGAGAGATTTTGTGATGTCCAGAATGGGGGAGAAAATGTCTCCCGAGTCCCAAATAAGTTTTTCTTCATTTATTCTCATCAAAATGAAGCCAAACATTCTAGAGTGATTTGCCCTTCTGTCCACGGGCTTCCATGCTTTTGACATGTGCTGATCTTTTTAAGGGCAATGAATGCCTCCAGAACCATTTCCGAATTGTAACCATATTGATATACGAAAAACTACTTTTGAGTGGCCTAATAAAATGAACCTATTAGGGAAGGCTCAGCCAAACTCCACTCTAAATAGCCAACTCAGAAATCACTCTAGAATTTGGCCAGCCGTGAATTTGGTATGAGGCCCAGATATAGATTCTTTTGTCAGCCGTGAATTTGGTATGAGGCCAAATATCCAAACTCTGTCATAATCACTGATGAATCTCTTTCCACACCTCTTCCATTTGATTCAATCTGTACATGTACTCTTTATGGGATTTAAGGTATTGTAGGATTTGAGATGGCCTGGAATGGGTTATTATGTCCAAAGATGGTGCCCTGCCCTCAAATGCCTGTATCCATCCATGACTTTTTTTAGGGATGGCCTTATTGTTTTCAAGAAATCGATATTGAGAATATGTGAATGTGAATCTCATCGCGTGTTTTTTCACAGGGCCAGGTGGTTTTTCTGCTATTGGGCTTGTTGGGAACCAGTGCGACAACATATGGACATAGAGCTGTCAAACAGCCGGGCCCTTGGCTGTCCCTAACCCTACCCCTAATATATGCAGGGCCGGGCCTGGGCAGCCCAGAGTAGGACTCAGTGCCTCAAAATAAGATAACCATTATTAATTTTTTTTTTTCATTTACATTGTTACTAAGAATCTGGTGTCAAACCGAGCGTTATTTTGTCTAGCCAAATCAAACAAAGTGATATGTGCTTTGGTGACTTCGTTTCTATACATATGGTTTTATTTATTTTGTCAAAGAAGGAAATTAGTTAAAGAGTAAATCTGTTTCACACATTTCACAGGAATTTCTACTTATGAAACCATTCCTGCAGTTTCTTATATTTAAAAATCTTAAACTATTTACATTCACATACCTTTTATTAACTAGCTTTATTTTCAATTTAAAACCGATTTGACTATTAACCATCGTTGGATTTTAGTCAAAACTTTTAGTTTAGACTTTTAAAAATTGAGAGTTATAATTATATAATTAAAAAGATATTTGGGTCACCCATATCCTTAAAGTTCCAAGCACAAACAAACTACCTCCATTAATTGGTTGGCGCATCCCCTTTTGCACCCCCTTATCGACGTACACCCCCTTTTGCACTAACAAGAATATATAAAAATAATATAAAATGCTACAGAGGAAGAAGTGTATCCTTATTAACGTACACCCCTTTTGCACTAACAAGAATATATAAAAATAATATAAAATACTAAATAAGAAGCAATACAACTAGAAGAAAGGGGTTAGAAGCAACCATGCAACATTTGTTGGTTATGCATTTAGTACAACACATAATTTAAATAATTAAATATAGATGAAATGAACCAAGTATGTATGTATTGATTTTTAGGACATTTTGTAATGGGTGGGTGGATATGAGAATGCCTTCATATCCCCATTCTTATATATGAAAGGGACTAATCCTAATTGAGAAATTAACATCAATTCAATTCCAATTGACATCAATTGATTTTGACACTCCCTAAATAATTGACTCCCAAAATGTCTCCTCACGTCCTCAACCTCCCTACATTAATTATGATTTAAAATACTAGTGGCATGTCTGTTCAAGTACCCGTCCCCCCTCCCCAAAGGGACTAATCCTTATTGAGAAATCAATGTTAATTCAATTCCAATTGACATCAATTGATTTTGACGATCCCTAAATAATTGATTGCCAAAATGTCTCCTCACTTCCTCAACCTCCCACATTAATTATAATTTAAAATTTTGACTCGTGGCATGTCTATTCAAGTGCCCCCCACCCCACACACACTAATTATAACCTAATTAAAATTAAGTTAATTGATATTAATGGTATTTAATAGAGGCAAAATGGATTGATGTTAGTTTCATAACTCTTCAAAACGGTTATCAAAATTTCCTCTCTCTCTCTCTCTATATATATATTTACCATCCTCTCAAACATTTTTCCCTCGGTATTACTACCAAACTCACCCCCAATAGAAAAATGTAATATTTTAAATTTACTATAAAAATTTCCTCTCAATATAAGAGACATAATATCATATTTTTAAGAGAGTTTTACTTCAAAAAGGACCTTAGAGGTCCACTAACCAAAAGAGGTCCCCATAGTAAATATGCAACAGAACAGGTATTCTCGCCATAATTTTTATTTTTTTTTGCCTTTTTTCAACAAGTGACGACGTCGTCATTGACTGTCGAGAGTGAGCATCGACGTCATCACTAATTCAGTATATATATATGCCGTCACTGCTTCTTTTCACCTACCTTTTTTATTATCTGCGATTAAAAAGTGAATGAACCAGAGCAGAACTCTCTCCCACTATTGAAGGTTTGTTGTGGAGGTTGTTGATCCCCATTAAGAGGTAGGCATGGCACAGTTTGACCTTCTTGCATGCGTTATGTGCCATAGAGCTTGAGTTTCATGTTTATTTTTCGAGATGAGTTCTTTAGGGCTTGTTTGGATAACTAAGAAGTAGAGTGAAGTAGAGTGAATTTCACATGAAAAGTGAAGTGGGGTGAAGTTAATTAAATTAACTTCACTTCACTCTGGTTGGTTGCTTTGTGTAAAGTGAAATCTAAAATACTTTGTATGTGTTTGGATACCTATGGGTAAAGTAAAAATGGGAACATAAAGAAAAACAAGCTCTCTCTTTTATTCTCTCTCTGAACACTTCATGGGATCGTTTCAACAGGTCCCATATAATATTAATATTCATGGACACACCTAATATCATCTTTTCTATGCCTCCATCAACATTGACCCAAGCAGGTAACAAAAAAGGCTAGAAAAAATTTGAGAGAGACCCATCAATGGCCTTGTCTGAGAGACCATCAAGCAACAATAATTAATAATGTCACCTGAAATATCAAAATAACCTACATTCAACTGAAGGGAGGACCTTGTATCTTTTTATAAAATATACATAGTCATAACAACAACCTGTACATAAATCAAACACCGACCTCATATAACCTTCTAACTTCTTTCATCCACTCCATTTCTAAAAAAAATAATAACCAAAGAGTCCATCCCATCACATTTGTTGTGGCTTTAACTTCCTCCAATGTTTTTTACTGCTAGCTGAGTCCAATTGTTATGGTGGAAAAGGCCATCCAATTAACTTGTAGCATGCTTTGCAAAGAACTGCTTTTCTTGACTTGGTAACTAATTTTAGAGCATCCTTCTGAAAAAATGAATTCAAAAGAATGGAGGGTTAGTAGTGAAATTAATTTCAGTAACCATGGGAATCACATAGCCATATGACTTGGAAATTAATTTTAGAGACATAACAAATGACATGTCAATTGGATTAATTAGTAAATATCACGAAGAATAATGAACATATCTAGCTCACCACATGCATGGATCCTACACTCCAAAGGTCAATCAGTTGTGACTGGCATCAAATTAGTTGTGACTCAGACCCTGGCATGGGCAGACTTAGAAGGCATGTTTATTTACATCTTGTTGAGTAGCTAGATAAGTGTTAAATTTGTCTAATCTGAATGATGGATGCTGGTTGGGATTTTAGAACCATTTTGAATTTGACTAGCACGTACGGAGTGTGAATATGATATGAATCAGAAATAACAGCAACAATTTCTTCATCATGATAACTAAAATCTATCCTCTCTACCTCCCGTATATAATCATTCCTCATATATAAAGGTCAAAATCAATAAAAAACCTCTTTTGCGGTAGTAGCTTCAAGGTCAGTAGCTGAATCCCAATCAACTATAAGTTTCTTGTAGCAAGCAATAGAAGCATGCAAAAGGGCCTGCAAACAATATAATTGTTCATTTGGTTAAACGACATGTAAATAGGAATCTGAAGCAACATATGATCTTTGAACATAATCAGAATTCTAGAAATACTGGATAAACTATCTGCAACTTTGAGGAGAAACAATTTTACTAGTATTAATTTGATAGATATATTAATTGCAGCACACTTGAACAGTTCTACCCAAATAGTCTCCCCTTCTTTCCTTGTCAATAACAGACTGTAACATAGACCATAGACGGCAAAAAGGGAATTAGTAACTAAAGAAGATGAAAGGAATCAGATGACATATCATATGTAAACATGAGAATGACGCTGTAACATGTAACATCTCCAAGGAACCATGACTTGCGTTGAAACAGAGTCAACTTGACTCACTAGAGAGCGAGACCAATCATAGCCTCATGTTGCACTCCAGCCAGAATGGTTTCCTCACAACTGTTTTAGTGCCCAACCAAGTCACTGTCCATAACTTAGCTTTAAATTTTATAGAAATAATTATCCCTTCTCTTGGAATATCATATAAACTTTAAAGGCTTGAGGAAATGACAATAATAAGGTGTTCAAGCCAAATTTTCCCATACCTGGTAAATTTTCCCAGCGGTGATATTGTTGTCACAAGTCAGCTTAATGTCTAGAAACCGCTCATTATTTCCAAGATCCAAGTCAACCTTCATGCCACAGCAAATATAAAATCCACAAACAAAAAAGCCCATAAAATAAAAAACTCAAAACCCAAATCAGAAATCTACTATTTAAGAATCTAAACAACCTTAAATAAAAATCCATCTTAGAACTAGGTATTCTTTTATTTGTTATTATAGTTGGCTGAGAGAATGTGACTCAGCACAACTAAGACCTATATCTTAGGCGAGGTGGGATGCCAACAGAATAAAATATAAACTGCATGAGAGGGGGGCAATGTGTCTATAGATTATTATTGAAGTCAATTCTATATACATGGTGAGAATATGATTGAATAAGCTGAATTGGACTTTCAAGTTAACATAAGTGTTGTTTATTCTAATGAGACCGAGTTTCTAAATTTTAATTAATAAAATGGCGAGGCGTGGTTGTTTGGGGTTGAACCAAACATTGCTGGTTCTTGCAGTCAAAATAAACAGAGCACAGACTTATACACAGTAGGAACATGCGAGTTAAGCTTTTGTTTCTCTATACCTTTTGTTGTTGGGTGTTATGGTATATGCGGAAGTATTGTTTCCATTCTCATCAAGGTGGACTATGCCTTAACTATGACAAACATGATTCAGTTGTCAAGATGCCACCACATTCATCACTTCTCCTGGTTTGATGCAAATGTCATTCTCTAAGAAGTTGTAAGCCATGTGTAACCTGAATTTAGCAAAGCAGGATACGTATCAAATGGAGCTCCTGCTACTCATGTGACTCTTGCTTGTTTGGTTGCAAGGGATTTGGAGAAATTTCAAATGGTGTCTCCCTCAAACTGGAATTTTATGATGGTCAGCTCAAGTCCTCTCTAGCCTTTGGAAATTAGAAATTATGAGAGTTTTGGTGAACAAAAGTGATAATTATTTAGATGGTCTCAGCTAATTCTCACCATTTAAAGCAAATTAAATAGAGCATTCAAAGCTCCCATTGATAGAAGGCATTTCCATCTTTATAGGAATTTCAAACAAGGGGAATTTCCATAAGAAACGCTCTCAACCAAACAAGGCATGTTTGTGTAGCGTTTGTAGAAAACTATTTTTGTCTGAACTTGGGATATGTTTTGCATCTTATAAACACAGCATCGCAGAAAAAAAGACCTACCTTTACTGTCCTTTTGCTAAACTTTTCAAGGTCTTCCTTAATTCAAGTCTGCAATGTAGATTGAAAAAAATAATAATTAGAAGGAAAATTGGGGAAAGATATCTCAAAAGGGCAAACCCTATTCTGAAAAAGAAAACTGATAATTTACCTCTATTGCTGCTACCAAATCCTCAACAACATCTGCCCTTTTTGTGGAGCTGCATAAAAGGATAACTATGAATCAAAACTATAGCCATGGAAAAGGGAGGGGAAAATAACCATACATTCCAACAGGCATTTGGATTTCCGGGAAAACCAAACAATATCAAACTCGAATACACTTTCTCCTAATGACTCCAAATGGTTTCAAGTCACAGCATCATTATTTACTTTAAAGACTCCAAATAGCACAAAAAATGCAACAGACGCTAGACTTTTACGGTAGCAGTGACAGACATAATAACATAAATAGAGATAGCCTTTGCATATATATAGTATAAGAATTAGATATCAGCATCACATGTACTGGGCCTTTGTAATTTGAAATGGTTTACCAAGCTTCCCAGCTCTCTGCTAAAAAGCCGTCCCATGAACTCTGCCATTGTGAAATCCCGGTATTGTGCTACGTTACCATCACATAACAGCTCCGGCACGGGGCCAAAGTAATCTGTGTCACCCCTTTTGCTTGGGTTGAAGAAGACTCCGATCAAATAATAACCTAACCCCAATACCCTTTCCCCTTTCCCCTTACCAAACCAGACCCAAACCTTAAACCCAGCCAACATCCACCACAATTCAATCTAACCCCAAATCGAACCTAATCCACCAGAACCCTGCAACAAAATCGTAAGCCCTAATCCAATCCTTGAAACCATGTCTAGAAACCAGAAATCGTAACCCATTATCAAGAGAGAGATAGGGAAAGGGAGATTACCTAAGATGTGGAAAGGCAAAACACTTCATCCAGGTTGCAGAGTAGAAACGACTTTCAGTGAGATGAGAGGAGAGGATCGGAGAGGAGATGAGTAGAATCGGAGAGGAGAGGAGTAGAATCGATTTTACCCAGGGGAACCGAAGTGTTTCGGGTTGAAGTGAAATGGGATCCACGTGGGCCGACCAAACTACTTCATCTGTTGGGCCAGCCCGATCCAAACAATGATGAGTTGAAATTTTAAACCGTTGGGGCTCAATTAACTTAACTTCATTCCATTACTTGCCTATCCAAACAGGCCCTCAGTGTTGTGATTTATAGATTACTCTTTTCATTATCTTTCTTCAAAATTATTTTTGGGTGGCTAAATCTTAAAGGTAACAACTTTGTTTGTTCTAAGCTTGTTTATTGTCACAACCCTTAATTGAGAGCATATGAAAGACACGTATTTGCATGTTAGGGTTTATTCCTTTTAAGTAATATGAAGATGGGTACTCAAATACGTACACAAAAGGATGATGAATACACTTATTTATATGGCAGGGTTGTTATATAAGGGTTGGAGCAAACACGCAATAAATGATTTCATTTTTACTCCTCCTTTGCTAGCCCTAGAGGAAAAATCACTGTCAGGGGAGTTAAATTCTCTTGTGATTTTTCTCCTTTTAAATAGAAATAGAAATAGACAGTAGAATGCATACAATCATCTCTCTGTTAACATTATTCCACATGGTCATTGCAACACGTTACCTATTTAACTACATATACCACCAAATTTATATATGGTTTATTTATGTCGGCAGAATGACTGAGTATGGAATCTCCATCATATTTCACTATGATGGAGAGTTTGTCTTTGATATTATACGTCCGGTCTACAATGGTGGAAGACAGAAGACGAGGTATCTACCTAGGAGCATAACATACGGCGTGTTGCTGAATGAAGCCATTGAATTGTCTAATTGGGATGCAGATATCGAGGATGTTGGCATGAAATACCTTCATCACAATAGACTCGTTTTTTTGTTAATTAGTTTGGAAGATGAAAATGATATTGTGTGGGAATGTTGATGGCTTCTGGAAGTGAGTAAGATGGGCTACACGTATATGTCAATAGGAAACTTCACGCTGTAAACAATCAACGCGAAGGCTTTAGGTACCTGGATTTCTATGTCCTATTTCTTTAATATTTATATAGTTGCATTTGTTGTGCCTAACTTAATTTCTTGCCCATGTCTTGTATTGAAAGGGTTAAGAAGGCTGGCGGTTCAAGTGCCGTGAAGAAAAGTCACAAAGGGATTTGTGAGATTATAAATCCCACGCCTGGCCTAGTATATCCCACTGTGGATATTCGTGAAGACATTGATATGCATTTCTCTTTCGCAAGGGATTTTCATACAATAGATCGTTCTACAAGAGCTTGTTTTGATGTGGATGGAATAGTTCCTGAGGTTGATGATGCAAATGATGTTGTGAGTACTACGGTTGATGCAAATGATGTTGTGAGGGCTACTATTGATGTGTCAGAGGTTCGTGGATGTCCCTCTTGGATGATGGCTGGTAATGAACAAGGAGCTGAAACCATTCATGCTGTGAATCATTCATTTGCTATGGAAGATGTCAATTTTGTTGACACAATGGCCCCTCAAGATGTTATAGCCGAAATTGGTACGGACTCAGCACGAGAAATGTGGATAGGCCGTCAGTTTCCCGATTGAGAAAGCTGCAGAAGATCTATTGCAAAATCTGCAATTTATAATAATTTTGCTCTACGACATGTGGTGACCAAAATGAAGAAAATTACAGCACGTTGCAAAGATTACTGTTGTCCCTGGCGTATACATGCTTCCATTGTTGATTCAGGCCCGGAGTTTAAGGTGCGGACTTATAACCCACGGCATTGTTGCTCAAAACCAATGATGGGAATGACGCATCCCAAGTATCCTCCAAACTGATTGAAGAATTCATCGAGGACAGAGTCCGATGCAATAACCACTTGAAGCTGAAAGAGATTATGAATGAATACCAAAAGGAGTTTGGCACCCGTATCACTTACTGAAAAGCACACATTGCAAAAGAGATGGCGCTGCGTGTAGTTCGGGGATCATATGAAGAATCTTTTAAGATTCTACCTCTTTATTGTAAAGAATTACACATGACCAATCCAGGTACTGTGACTAATATCGACACGACAATTGAAGACATGTTTAGAAGATTCTGCTGGGCTTTCAGTCCTTGCATACGATCATTCTATTCATCGCTGAGGCCCATGATCGCTGTTGATGGGTCACATCTTCGGGGTAAGTATTCGGGTGTGCTGCTAGTAGCTGTCACCTATGATGGTAACCATAAGCTATTTCCTATAGCTTTCGCCTTCGCCGAGGTCGAGCGTCGTGATAGTTGGAAGTGGTTCCTTGCCAATCTATCTCTTGCATTGGGAAGTCCAACGAATTTAACTATTGTGTCTGATCGACAAAAGGGCCTTGTCCTGGCATTGTCCAGCTCATTCCAAGTGCGAGGCACTGCTATTGTTGTCACTTGCAGAAAGCATTAAAGTAGCCTTCTGTGATTGTTCCATTGTATTAAAATTCTGGCGAGCTGCTAAGGCTTTTAGACCATGTGAGTATGAGGCCTATATGAACGACATCCTTGCTGTAGACCAAGGGGCGCACACTTATATCAATGCCATTGGAAAACAACATTGGTCAAATGCGTATGTTGAAGGTTGGCGCTATGACATGATAACCAGCAACGCTGCCGAGTGTATGAACGCGCTTTTGAAGGACATTAGAGTCCTTCCTATTACAGAGCAAGTCGAAGAAATCCGTGCCAAGTTGCTGGAGTTCTACCAGAAAAGACATCTTCAGTCACTCAATTTCACGTCCCGATTAACGCCCTATGCAGAGCAACTAATGAGCCAAGAGGCTGAAGAAACACCGCTGCTTGCATGTACGTGTTGCCGGCCTCGGTTGAGTTTTAGGTTCAATTGGTAGCATTTATAGATATTGTAGATTTTGAACAAAAGAGGTGCAGTTGTCGTAGATGGGAAATAATGGGCATTCCATGATGTCATGCACTAGCAGCAATGAAAGTTAGAAACCTGAATCCGCACTACTATGTTGAGGATTGTTACCTAACAAATACTTACCGTGCTTCGTACAGTGAGGTCATACATGCTACTCGTGACAGTAGACAATGGGAATATACATCGAATGAAATTGTGTTGCCCCCACGTGCTACCAAACAACCAGGGCATCCAAAGAAAAACGTAATCCGTGTTGAAGACAAAAATCGGCACCGCAGGGTTGTTACTTGCTCTAATTACAGATAGAGGGGACACAACCGAAAGAGTTGTCACAATCCACCATCCGATCATGTTGCATAAATCCAACTTTAATGTATAGATAGATCCAACTATCTCTTTTTTGATGTGGATCATACTTTTGTGGGGAAGCTTTCTAGTATAGTTCCAACCAATTTGTAGATCCAACTATCTCATTTTCTGAAGTGGATCATACTTTTGTGGGGTAGCTTTCTAGTATAGTTCCAACCAATTTGTACTTTCTAATATCACATTTTTTGACGTGGATCATACTTCTGTAATAATACAACTTAAATTACAGTTTCCATCATTTTGTCATCAAGTTCCAACCACCATTTTCAGTTTTTGTTTGAAATATATCATCAATGTGAATGAAAAATAACATCAACCAGAAGATGGCTGTAGCAGTCTTCTTTGAAGCGACGACGTCGTCACATGTGTGACGACGTCGTCATATATTTAAAGGTTTACTGTATCGTGTTGAACTCTGTGAAGCACCGACCTTGTCACACATGTGCCGACATCGTTATAGATTTATAGAAAATTTTTTGGTTTAGATTTTGTGAAGAACCAACGTCGTTGTTCCAACGATGATGTCGTCATATTTTTACCTATGATCAATGTCCGAACTTGATTCTGTGAAGTGACGACGTCGTCGTATGTTGAGTTGCAAGTCTAATCCATTATTCTGTGAAACGACACGTCGTCATATATATCAAAACACGCGTTTCTAAGCGATTCTGTATAGCAACGACGACGCCATACCAATGACGACGTAGTCATACGCTAGCTTATGTGAAGCGACGACGTCGTCACTGACCATTGCGAAGGTCAAATAATCTGTATGTATTTTTTGGATGTGTGAACGCACTACAAGACCTAACTTGTCAATACAAAGTTTGATCACAGCAAAAAGAAGTCCATTCACAAGGCCATCACTTGGTAGCATTCACAAGTCCATAACAGAGAAGCATATACTATAATCCATAACATTTACAATTTCCCATAAGAAAAAAAAAAAGAAATAACAACCACCGGTGGCAAAAAGACAAGTCCCTAACAACCATTAAAAGATAGGACTGTTAGGGATGGTACAATCATCCTTTTTTCAGCACAACAAGTCCCGTTTAAGTTTCCTTTCCAATCCAAAAAGGCCTTGGAAAATTTGGGCCATTTATAGTAGCACCATGTTAGAGTATTTACAACAAAACAGAACTGTCTAAAATGTCCCTAAATTTGCATCAGTCTTCAGGCTTAATTGCATCAATTGGAATCTCATCAAGACCCAGCCGGTGCGCATTCTCATCAAGACCCAGCCGGTGCGCATTCAACTCCCAGCTGCGCTTGAAGATCTCAATGACTATTCGTTGCCAATAATACATCATGTCAGCTTGCGTAGAATTAATCGGACGATGAAATATATAGTGCTCAGCGAACGCAGCGGCGAAGACACCGCAATCGTAGCCGTTATCCTGCAGTGGGATGTTCGTTTTTACTTTGACCGTCCATATGTATGGGTCTGCCCAGCCATAACTGCTGTACTTCATTGTCAGCCACTCAACCTGCAAGACCATTAAACGAAATCGTAATAATTCGGGTATGACAGACCATTTATATCAAGCTTTGTTATACTCACGAATCATTTACACATCGTTAAAGCGTGACGATCACTGCTTGAACTGTTGTAGAATTCCCACTTCCTCTCGTCTGTGTACCCAACAAGTAATGTGAAATGATTGACAGAATGTAAAGCGAAAATGAGTGTTTTACATTCTCGAGCGTCGCACACTCAAGAACCTCCGAGACCAAATGCTACTTCTTCTGCAACATGCGAACCAGACTACCACCAGCTCTACAACCATTTGGAAGTGGCTTTTTTTTAGTACGGATAGCTACGGATTGCGACGAATTGATATTGCATGCGGAAACTATATACTTACACAAATGCTCGGGTCTGCCATAAAAGCCGTTTGACACTTCTCCCTCCACACATCAAACCAATAATACAAAATATTGGTGTTGAGCCAAATTCCCTCCTCCAGACCAGAATGCCTATGTCTAGCTCTTCCTTCCTGCAAAATGCAATATACATAAGAAGATTTATGGAGAGAAAGTAATCGATAGGTGTGGTAAAAAAGGTTAACCTTGTATTGAAATATTGTTTGAACCCCTTCATTAGAAATCTGTCCCTTTTGGAGAGAGAATACTCCGATCCACCCATTGAGTGTAAGTAGTCATCAAACTTTTCTGGAATCTTCCTTGTACGAGGCAATCGTTTTAACCTCCAAACTAGAGAATCAATGGACGCCCTCGTTGGTGAAACTATAACTGCCTGCGAGGTTGTTGCATGCTGTCGAGGAGTGGAGAAGATATCAATCACGTCTGGCTCATTGATGTTATCGGCCGGTGTAGAAGTATGTCCCTCTACAGACTCTGGTTCCATTGGAAAATCCCCTTTGGCCACATCAGGGGCCTCTTCAGTTGGGGGGGGGGGGGGGGGGGGGGGGGTGTTGCATGCTCTCATCTTCTAGAATAGAACTATTGCACTTCACACTATTTTGATTCTTTCTTGTATTTTTTGCTGGACTTTTGATTGCTGCCTTTTTAACCCTCTGTCCCTCAATGTTGTCTTTATCCTGTCATTAAAAAATTTTTTTTTTTTTGGTCAAAGCATTCCGACCTTGCTTATAATGACAAATGTGTAAGTAAGAGTAAAATTGAACAACTTTAAGATGGGAATGAGAATTGTGGCTTACATCTTCTGATGCTGAGCTGTATAGGTAATCATCCTTAATTTTGACAAATTTAGTATTCAACCCAGCTCTGAATCTGAGGATCTTCCTCATTCAGGAATCCCGGAAATGCTCAATTGAGGTTTCCTTCCGCAAAACCCGGTCAACTGACCTCTGCATATGAAGTAATAGTTCCTTTACCTGCGGACAGATAAAGAGAATAAGCCATTAGGCATGTGAATACAACAATAAAATACTGAATAAATTGTCTCAACTCTTACGTGCTTCTCTTCACAACAACCCTCATGTTCATCACGTTTGGTCTTTGCTGTATTCATCTCCTCACTTTTGTGGGCCCAACTGATATACATAATCGTGTTGGCCTGATACCAAGTCATATACTCGTCAGTATGTGTCGGTGAAGATAATTTCTTTCCTTTTAGAACGCACCCATATCTACTGTCCCAAAGAGCATAACTAGGTACCCTTCCACTTGTACTGTAGTCATGCACTATCCTTCCTACTTTCTCCACTCTTGCAAAAGGCATGGTGAATGGTGGAGGCACTTCCTGAACCAGACCAAACCGTTTCATAACACGACCCATGTTATGTCGCTCCACTACCCAAACAAAAGCTAGGACTGTTGAGGATGCGAATAGATCACGATCGCCTTTAGAAACATTATGACGAAATCTCTTTCTGAGTTTTCTGTACAGTTGCCATTTGAACTACAGAAAAGAAGTAACAAAACATTGTTAGCACGTACTAATAATTGCAATGATTAAACTGTATACCGAAGGCCGTTTTAACTTACACTGTCTCCTGCCATTTTGTTCAGCTCTTGCCGGGTCTTTTTCAATGTGGTTAACCCTCTCGATGAATTCAACTTAACTGCCTAGGTTTTCATCAATGGAAACTGAATGTCACTTTTCCAATTTTCATTCGGTGGTGGACAACGTCCAATTTGCATTCTCGTGTACGCCCATAACTGCGAAAAAAATCATCACTACTTAACAACTATTGTAAGAGTTGTATAAAAAGTATAATTATGCTAAAATAAAATGCGTTACCTGGAGAAGTTGTAGAGGTCTACTCAAGGTTTTGAACTTCCTTGAACCGAAATAGTTGCTCCACGATTTGCATTCATCTCCATCCTGATGTCCATCTTCCGCCTTATCCTTAACGTATTTCACCGCCTTTGCTAATATCCAATAAAGATTGGCAAGACAGGCAGGAGCCCATGCATATGGCTTAAATTCCCTGAACAACTCGAGAAGGTATGCCGGCCCCCTTCCACCCGATGTATTAGACATAATTTGGTTGGAAACTAAGAAGAAAAGGTATGCCCTAGTGCTGTAGATTTCATCCGCTTTTGAAACTTTCTTCTTCTTCTTATTTGTTGGAACCGATGCAAAATTGGCCTCCAACCATGTGAATTTAATATTTAACCCGTTTACATTGGCACCCCGAATGGGGGCCTTCCCAAGTAGCTCAAGACAAACTTCACTCACCAACAAATTCGGGAAGGTTCTCCCGGTAACAATTGGGCCATCAATAGGTAGCCCGTAGAGATAGGTAACATTTTCAAGAGTGACAGTCGCCTCACCTGATGGGAAGTGGAAGGTGTTAGTTTCAGGAAGCCATCTTTCTATCAAGGTTGTAGTGAGGGCATGATCTATCCTAATATGCTCCATTTCTGCCAAATTATGCACACTCGATTGCCTGACATAGTCCTTTTGGGTTTCATTTAACACCCATGTTTCTTTGTCAGGGTTCATTGTTATGCATCTAAAAGTGCCGAATTCCTGTCAGACATTTTCAAGTGATTACAGTTAAGAAAAGATCAACTCAATAATATATGTATAGATGAAAGGGTGGCTAAGAATATACATGTCCCTGGTTTATGGCTTCTGAAATATGATTGGCTTGATTGTATAGAAGCCTATTTCCTACTCCCTTACTTCTAGCCATCCCTGAATACAAGTAGAGAGAGAGATGTAAACCTAACTACTAAGGAAGTTAAAAGCAATGAACTGCAAAGCATAAGAGAACCTAGACTTTTAGTCCTCAAATTCTTGCTTCCCTTTTAGCAGTAAAGAAATTTAGGAACCTCTCCCACATCCACAATGAATAGATAGTTTAAGGTATGCTTGGTTGCAAGCATTTGGGGACATCTTGTCTAGATGATTTAGAGAATTCCAAATGTGCTTATCACACCCCAAATTCTTGAAGTTTAAAATTAAATGTGTATCCTAGTTTTTGCTACCAAACGATAGGATTGTTCCATCAGTATAACCATGGAGGCGCAGTTCATTCACAGTGGAAGGAAGATTTCTTCAACAATACGAAAAATCGATCAAAACACAATGCATGAGAGCTAATGCAGTTGAGGATCGAAGCAAGTGAACTAGACAATTTTTCCCTTTCTTATACAGAGCTACTTTATTATGCCCAAAAACTGTCCCTTTACAGAGTCTGAGTTTTTGTTTTTATGCTCTACATTTCCTTAGTGTTAGAATTGAACAATGCTTTCAAATTTTGGCTAAAACTTTTGATCCTTTATGCTTTGCATTTCCTTGGGTAATGAAAATGAGCAGAAATTAGTGGCATTGCTCTTCAAAGAAGTAGGAAGTAGATTTAGAAACCTGTCAAACAGATTCTAATAAAACATGATAAATGGCATCTTTAATACAAAAACATGTGGAAATGAATCAGACTAGCTCCAGCATTCATCTAGTGACATCAAGATTTGAGCTTGTTGGCTCACTGTTACATCTGACAAGCCCAAAATGGCGGACCACACCCATAAATTCCCAATGTGGACGATTGAACCCATCCAATCCTTGGCACTTTACCAATGAATGTACATCCCAGTCCTTGCTACCCTACCAATCAAAGGGTCAAGACTGTCCTATTAGGGCAACTTTGTAGACACACACAGTCCATCAACAGGGGAACCAATCATATCAAATGGTTTTCCAGAAAAACCGAAAGCCCTTAATACATTACACACATCTTCAGGCCGAGAATCCCACAAATCCTAGCTAAACCTCTGATCATTAAATCATCCACGAGGCTCTGATCATTTTAGGATGTGAAAGAAGATGAAGAAACCCCACTCAATCATCATTTTGCAATACAAAAAAAGAAGAGCGACAAGAAGAATACCTTCGGGAAAACGACTCGAATCTTGATGCTACAATCCAATAGGTTGGAAAACGACCTTCGGGATCACCTCAACAACCTTTTGATGAAGGAGGAAAGGAAACTGCCAAGGGAAAGGGTGAAAAAGACGGATGGAAAGAAGGGGAAAATGGGGAAGTGGGGTTTCGGGGGACCTTTATGGGGTTGAAAGTGACGACGATGTCGTCACACGTTTTAATCTGTAAATAAAAAAAAACGGAAGTGGTCCTATCGTGCCATATTCACTAGTGGCCCATTTCTCGTTTAGTGGCCATCTAGGGTCCTTTTTTGGGTAGTTTTGTCTTTTTTGATTTCATTTAAAATTTTAAACTTTCTACAATTTTTTATATATTGTAGATTATATTAGCACGGGCGTGTTTTGCTAGTTTCATTTATACTAAGTGACTGTGATAAGGGCATATATATATTATATAAAATAAATAAAAGTATGAGGGCTAGGGCCAAGGGTCAGGCCAAGCTAGTATTATCCAAGCTCGGCCCTTAGATTTCAAGGCCTACAAAAATTTGTCCAAGCCTATCCCTAGGGCATTTCCTTAGAAACAAAAGCCCTTCTTTTAACGGCCTTTTGAGGGTCGGGCCGGCCCCCCTTGTCTGAGGGTCAAATTGACAGGTATATCTACAGATAACGAATGTAGAATTTGGACCATCAGACCTTATTCTCAACGAATTCAGGCTTCATAATTGGTGCATTGATTTCGATTCTGAAACTTGACCTGAGGCAATTAAGTATTTCCCCGATCATAGGGGTGTTCATGGGCGAGGCTAATCAATATCCAGCCCCAGCCAGGGCCATAAATATCTGGCCCAAGCCTAGCCCACCAAGAATAAGTTGAGCCTGAGCCCAGTTATATTATACTTCATAAATAAAAGGGAGTGTTTGTTCAACTCATCCCGTCTACAAATAAATTATTTTTTCACTTAAACAGAGCATCTCACTTGGGCCAGGCCGGCCCAAGTACTTAAAGCTGAGGGTCAAGCCTGACCCGATCCATGAGCAACCCTACATGCACACTCATGCAAATTCTATTTGAGGAAAACTGGCCTCCATCATATAAATGAGGATTTGGTGAACAAGCAATAATTCTTTTATGATTTTACTATTCACATTTTACTGATAATACCTTCCATCAAGTGGCTAGAAAATTTCGGTATGACCTCTCATCATATGCACGGTTGATTTCTGCTAGGCTACTCTTTGTTAGATATGCAATCTAACAAAACCCTTTTTATTATTTTTTATTTTTTATGTCTATGTCGGGGCTAATATAGGCCCCTAGTAACTCCACCTATTCAGGAAATTACTATGCTAAAATTGTTGAAATTAGACTTAAAAGATCAATTATCAAGTCACCAAACTTACTAAAATCCTTCCTGCTTTCCCAGATCAAGGGTCCTCAAATTGAAACACCTGGGTATAGAGTTTGGGTCCAATAACTAAACTCGATTGAAATTCGGCGATAGGTCCGATTGCAGGGATGTATATTCAAGGATAATAATATCTAATGCCCTAGTTATATATAATAAGACTTATTTCTTTTATGTGTGATGAAAACAACTTCTGCATTACTCATTATCACATTTTTTTTAATGTTAAATAGTCATTCTTACAGTGGGACTAACTCCTATTGAGATAAATCTAGAGACACCTAAATCCCTCTACAGCGTGCGAATTCATCCTACTTAGGTGACATCTCCGAACCCATGTAAGACTGCATAAGATTTTCTTTTATGCCATCAAAATATCCTAGAGTTTGGAATCAATCCCAAAATGCATTCAACAAAACTGAGAAGTTGTCCGAGTGGTTTAGGACAAAGCTTCTCACCCATAGTGCTAGGGATCAACCTCCTGGCATTGGCAGAGAACGAGCAATGGAGTATTCTCAGGCACAATGGAAGGAATACTGAAGCAAAGCACGATAGAAAGATCCTATGACGGAGTACACATGGAGTACTTTGGAAGACTGATGGGCTCATGACTTTGGATAGTTTAGCTTTCCTTCTCAGTTCACAGCTATAAAAAAAATAGCATAATAGACTTGAGCCCTAGTCGAGCAATCAATGAGGGATGAGTGCTGTTTTATATTTTTATTGCATTTCTATTTCCTTCTTATTAGTCCCTTTCTATCAATTTCTTCCGTCTCCCATTTATTACATTGGATGTCACCGACTTGACGCTCTCTCTCTCTCTCTCACCTCACACACACGCATAGCTACGTGGCAGGAGTATAATCTCAGATTTAGGAGAGCCAGATGATTCTAATACAGTACAGGTTCAAGCCTAATTGGATTTGTATAAATATAAAAGGGTCCCAGCGAAGTTATATACACAACTACTCAGTTTGATGAGAGTCCCATCTGTCACCTTAGACTTGAACTAAGATGAGGGACCATATGCTGGAAAGAAACCCACCAGGCAAATCTATCTAGTTCAAGGAATTTTCGTATCCCTTGCCACTTGCTAGAACAGTTAAAAGCG
The DNA here is from genome assembly GCA_029852735.1 of Persea americana. NCBI lineage: Eukaryota > Viridiplantae > Streptophyta > Magnoliopsida > Laurales > Lauraceae > Persea > Persea americana. Next base: position 10,459,702 of record CM056820.1, on the reverse strand, counting down.
TGGCTACATGTTTTATTACCAAAGACACAGGTTAGGTGCACTCTTGATGCATGTAGCTTTCTTGTGTTTAAATGCATGCGTCGGATCATGAGGTCCATGGTGGTGCCTTGATAATGAACAAGAGAAAAAAAAGATGGGGCATTTTCAAATGTGACAAAAAATGTAGGCTTATTCCAAATTTTTGTGGGTCTTGCTGATTTCTCTAATTGAGGTTTTTTTTTTAAAAGACCCTTATAAAATTAAAGTTATGAAAAGATGAAAAACATGAATGACATTAGTTGGTGATGTGTGTCAGGGATTTTGTGTTTTGCAATTTGATGGATGAATTATCATTTTAGCATCATTTGAATTTTCACATAAGCACTTATTTCGAAAAACTTGAAAATTTGATTTTCAGATGCATTTTTTTTAAGACTTTTAAAACTTATGCTACATGCATGTTTTGGATTTTAAACTTTGATGCATTAAGTTATGAAAGGAAGATTTTCAAATCATGCAAGCCTTTGGACTTAATTTTTAAATCATCTTAGGCATTGATAGGTTCATGTTTTGGAAAAAAATTTTAAATTGATTTAAACATGAGTCTAAGCATGATTTCTATGGCGGAGAACTCCCACTAGCAAAATTCTTTGGAGTAGCTTTTTGCTTAAACTTTTTAGAAGGAAAAACTTTTTTAGTTCTACAGTAATTTTGCTATAGTAATGTCGGTTAATCGAACTCAAGATGTCGGTTAACAGAACCTTGATCGAACCCACTTCGGTTGTCCTTCATGTTGAGTTCATATGAATTTACAAATTTCATGCTCTACCAAGTCATATATTTTTAAAATGCAATTTCTCATATTTATCACTATGCTCACTAGTTATTATATCATTAAAGTGATGAATGTGTCATTATTGATGCTTAGTGGCATTTTGTGTTTGTCACATCCTTGCTCTTAATCATGTTTTCATATTCAATTAGTATCAATTGGTATCATAATCAATTGGTATCATATTCAATTGGTATATTTTGAGAATGTGGTAGACCTTGTGCACATTGGATTGAACTTGACATTTCATTCTCATTGCACATTATTGTTATATTTAATGATGGATGAAATGATTTCAATACATAGCATATGATTTTCATATGAATATTGGTTGATGTTATGCTATGTGGCCCCCATCACATCCCATTGACCTTGTTATTAATTTTGATAATTTGATCACATAAAGCTTGACTAATCATTCCCTTGAAGTTTACCCACAATTGGTAAAACCACCTTATCTTTGTACCACATAGCTACATCATTGTCAAAATGTTGACAAAAAGAGAGAATGGATTGAGGGGGAGTATAAACATTCAAAAGAAGCATTAGATTTGATCAAATTTACCCTTCAGTTGGCTTTGACTCCTTAGAGACGATATTAATAATTCATGATGGCTTGTTATGCATTTCATTTTTTATTTCTCTTATTAACAGGTGTTACTCAAAGGAATTTTCTTTGTTTTATGTGTGTAGGATCCTTTGCAATTCAATGGAAAAGGGGGAGAGAATGGACATTATGTTTAAGGAGGAGAGAGTACATACCTTCCCATTGGGGGAGATAATGTATAGCTTGCCAAAGGGGAAGAGATTGCATGGTCAAAGGGGGAGAGATGAAAGAAGATAAAAGGCTTGGGAGATCAAGAAGATGGTTGGCCAAAGAGAGAAAGCTGAAAAGGAAGATTAAACAATGATCAAGCTCCAAGCATCAAGAGGAATGAAGAAAGAGTCAAAGAGCCCAATCCAAGTTAAAGAAGCATCCAAGAGAGATTTCAAGACTTGCCTAGTTCAGGGGTAGTTGAAGACTTAGAGTGAAAATTCAGTGAACGTGTGTGTTGCCATCAAATTACAAAGTGGGAGATTGCTAGGGATTTTGTGTTTTGCAATTTGATGGACGCATTATCATTTTAGCATCATTCGAGTTTTCACAGGAGCATTGATTTTAAAAAACTTGAAATCTTGATTTTCACATGCATTGTTTTTAAGACTTTTAGAACTTATGTTACGTGCATGTTTTGGATTTTAAACTTGGAATCTTTAAGTTTTGAAAGAAAGATTTTCGAATTATGTAAGCCTTTGGACCTAGATTTTAAAATCATCTTAGGCATTGATAGGTTCATGTTCTGGAAAACACTTTTAGAATGATTTAAACATGAGTCTAAGCATGATTTCTATGGCAGAGAACTCCCACTAGCAAAATACTTAATTTGGAGTAACTTTTTACTTAATGCTTTTAGAATGAAATTTTTTTTTGGTGCTATAGTAATTTTGTTATAGTAATGTCGGTTAACCGAACTCAAGATGTCGGTTAACCGGACCTTGACCGAACCCACTTCGGTTCCTATTCCAGAATGTGAGAAATGTGAAAACCTGGAATTTCGGTCATACATCGGTCAGCAGTTGGTTAACCGACTTGAGGAAGTTCGGTCAGTCATATTCAATTTTTATGACCGTTGGAATATGACAATTGGGAGTTTGGTTAACCGAACTTGAAGTCAGTTAACTGACCAGATAGCCGTTGGTCAACTTTTTCTATATAAACAGTTCATTTCAAGGCAAGATTTGAGGAACCAAGAGGTACTCGAAGTATTTTGAGGCCAAAGAAAGGGGAATGAGCTAAGGAAGGCTAGAGGGCCATAAAGGGAAGCTAAAGAATCATGAGTAAATCATCTTAGTAAGCTTTGTTTTCCTTATCATATGTTTTCATGCTTTGTTTAAATATTTGAGAAATCTATTTTAGCATGCTAACTATGATTTGATGAATCCATAACATGTATTTCACTTTGAATTACTTTGTTGTTTTGGATTCTTCATTTAGATTGAATTACTTTGTTGTTTTGGATTCTTCATTTAGATTCAAGCTAAGTGTGTTTTAACTTTCATATTATAATGGTTTCATGCTTTGTTAAAACTTTGATATCTGTCATAGCATGAATTTCATACTTGGTTGAACTCTAGCTAGTTGTTTTCATTCAATGAACACATAGGCAACCTAATTTGTTTTGAAAACAACTATGCTCATGCATCACATGTTTTAGATTTGAAATTCCATTACAGCTTGCGTAACTTGATAGGTCATATCTTTATGAGTTGTTTATTTAAAGAACATGTGATTAGCATTTTCACTTCAATAAAAGCATTTGTGTTTTAAACCTTCAAAAGCTTTAAGCTTACATTTATTGAGCTATCTTTGTTAAACTTGATTGAGGTTTCTCATGCATATACATAGAGCATTTATCTTTCCATTCATAGAGTGTATGTGTTCAGTTAGATTTACACTTTCATATCCGCCAAATTAAGAGGCATTGTAATTAAGCTTAAATTGTATCTCCATTAAGTGTACTCTAAACACTAGTTAGAGAGAAAACCTTTTGGTTGGATAGGTTATTGCTTAGCCTTAGAAAAGCTTAAGTGTATGGTTAGGGGTGAACCATAAAACCCAAGAGGTTATTGCTTAGCCTTGGAAAGCATATTGTAAGGTTTTTGCTTAACCTTGAAAAGTATTTTGTAAAGGTTGTTAGATTGTGTGGTCTCATTCTAGTAGATGATGTAATAAATTGATTCATATCAATATAATCATGCTTCTTTTTCGTGAGATGAATAGTGTTTTGTTACTTGTTTGCATACAACAAATACGAATGACATAAAGGTTCATGAGATGAACTGGAGCCCATGAGTGTATTAGATGTGACATATGTGTGTGGATGAGATCCACATGCAGAAGACATATACCACAAATCTTATTCTTAAATTGATTTACAACCGGCGATGAGATTGGGCATTTCATCTGATAAGGTTGCAGAATTATGATCACTATGAGATAGTGTGATCTGTCTCTATCATCGGAGTGTAAGAGTCTGGATCATTTTGCTGGTACATTAAATGTATTGAAGGACCATGAAAAGCACCTTATGAAACACTGTTATTACTTTAAGGTCTGCACTCATAATTCCATAGCAATAAGCTCTCAATCATGAGACATTGATGAACTCAAGTTTCTGTCTATTTATTTGCTTTGAGTCACTAATGAGTGAGGCCAATTGTAGATCAACACCTCGGTGTCTTGGGCACGTGTTAGTGGGACTATGGGAACATTTAATGGTAAAGATAGGATATATCTTTATTATCCCCTTGTGCCAATTAATGAATTTATCATTAGTAAGTGCGCACCCATCTCAGTTAAGAGTTAATTGGATGGTACTGGTGATCACTGTGATTAATTGAGTCTTAAGGATAATAAGATGTGGATCTAAATTGGTAGGACATGTTTAGTCCAATTGATCCATGGATTTGATAGAGGGGGCATACTTGTGGTGATATGGAAGTTTAGGGTATCCTTGTACTTTATTCCTAAGATTGGAGTTCAATTGCATTTATATAGTGGAATTATTTGCAATTAACTGTGGGCCCGGATTGCACATGAGATGTGGTGTCGCGGTGTCCCAGTTGGAGCCATCTTTCTATGGAATTCCTAATGGTCCCCCTTCTATAGAAAGTTATTATTTTTATTTGAAGTGAGACTTCTAATAGTGGTAATAATGAGAAGATAAGGTTACTAATTCTTATGGAAGTTGGATTTCTAATAATTATTAGTAATAGGAGATGCATTAGTGCTATAAATAAGGGAGAGAAGGGCTTTGGACGTCCCATTCAAGATTTGTCGTGACCCCGGACCAGGATCCGGGCCTGTGAACTGTAATACAATGATGATAAACATACATACATTTAACAATGGACATTTGGATATACACTCACTTAATTTCCCACAGGTTTCCGCGGTGAGGATTTCACACCCTCACAAAACATTTACATTGGCGTGAAATTCTTAATCCATTCCCAACACAAGACTGATAATTACATGTAACTGACATGATGTCAGAGTGAGCAATGATCTCATTGGCATTCCCAAAATGTAAAGTTAGAATTTCAAACAAAAGATCAGTTAAATTAACATTCCCCAAAAATAATGGCCAACAAAGGCCAGTACAACCAAAATGTAAATCAATGTCATTCTATAAACTCCCCAAAATGTTACGCAGCTCAAAGCTAAACCAAATGTCTAAATGACATTGTCAGCTTGCCACTCCACTAATCGTTGCAATTCACCGACAGCCTCCTCTGGCTCCTCCTCGAAGGCAATAACAAGGACTGGACTTGAGTACCACAAAAATGGGTATGACACGACAGTCTGGCAGGTGGGTGAAAAGATATCACAATAAGAGAAATCGAAAGATAAATTGAAAGGACATTGAAATCTGTCCAAACATTTATTTCTATAAAACAAGATAAATCCTTTGTCAAAATGCACATATAAGATAAAACCTGCAGGGTAAGAAGAACAGGGAACTAGCAAGATGGCAACCACACTAAAGCTAAATCCTCTCTATCACTAATGTGATGAGAGCACATGCAGTGCGTTGGGCTCGAGCACGCGAAGTGACGAGGACCAACATTGTCGCGACCTCGGACCGGGACTCGGGACAGCGACGGTGGTTTGGATGGGGTAATGAACTACCCTTAACAATGATTATACATTTCCTTAATTTCCCACAGGTTCCCACGGTGAGGATTCCACTCACACTCATAGAACATTTACATTGGTGCGGAAGCGTGTAGCAAATCAAACTCTTAATCCATTCTCATTATATGAGACTGATAATATACAAGTATGACATGATGTCAGAGTGAGCAATGATCTCATTAGCATTCCCAAAATTTGAAGTTAGAGTTTAAACAAAAGATCAAGTTAAATTAACATTCCCAAAAATAATGGCCAACAAAGGCCAGTACAACCAAAAATATAAATCAAGTATCATTCTATAAACTCCCCAAAATGTTCGCAGCTCAAAGCTAAACCAAATGTCTACATGACATTGTCAGCTTGCCACTCCACTAATCGTTACGGTTCATCGACCGCCTCCTCTGGCTCTCCTCAAAGGCAATAACGGGAGCTGGGCCTGAGTACCACAAAAATGGGTCAGACACGACGGTCTGGCAGGTGGGTGAATAGATAATACCAAGAAAGAAATCAAAGCACATCTTAAACATAACGAAATCTTGTTAAAACAATAACTGTCATAAAACAGGATGCATGGTTCATTTAAAGTACAGATGCAATATAAATCATGTAGGGTATTCAAGGTACAGGAACTGACTAAATGGCAACCACACTAAAGCTAAATCCTCTCTATCACTAATGTGATGAGAGCACATTCAGTGCGTTGGGCTCGAGCACACGAAGTGACGAGAATCAACATTATATACATATACATATAGCTAGGCAAGACCACGGCCGCGGAACCGGGTAACGGGACAGGACAGGATCCAAGTTGCAACTGGCGGGAGCACAAGGGGGAGGCCCAAGTCAGTTGATCAGACTGACAAGGACGTCCAAGCTTAGTGGTGCCGACTCATAGGTTACACGAGAAATCAAAACGTGTACAAAACTATATCGGTGCAAAACACTCGGGCAGGCGGGGCAGGGTGCTCATAGGCACACATTTCATATCATTATCTTTTCATGCGTAAACGGGGCTGGCAGGACATGTCAGGTGCATAAATCAGAGTTAAAAACAATGAAATAAGTTCTTATACAGTTACGGACTATATATATTGGGGCTTCCGTATTCATACAACATGTATAAAGATCTTGTATGTCTATTATTGCCCTTAGTATGGTACTCGAATGATAGAGGACATATCAAGTTTCCTTATACAAGTTGACGAATCCAAAATTCCCAATACCTTTCCGAAATGGAGTTTCTTTCTAAGTGAGTCTCCTTATGTCATCCCCTGGGTCTTTCCAAGGTGGTAGGGGATCAGAACAACCCATCCAAACCTTTAAATACCATATCTGAAAACAATAGAAAAGACTTAGGAATTATGGGTGAAATTCGGTCACCAGTCGGTTAGCTGGTGGTTAGCCGCCGAGGTGATTGGCGGTTAGCCGCTGGCTGACCGCGGGGCTGACCGCGGTTCACCCTGCTAAAATATAGCATTCTGTGTTTCTAACCGAGCATCTCGGCTACCTGGCGGTCACAGGGTTTTTGGTTAGCGGTTAGCCGCGAGCTGACCGCGGTTCGCCTGTCAAAACACATCGTTCTGTGTTTCTAACCGCATCTGGGTCGGCTAGCCGCCGGTCACCTATCGGCTAGCCGCCAAGGTGACCGCCCGCTGACCGCCCAGCTGCGGGAACTACACATCAGGTGCAGATTTCAGTTCTTTCTTTCCCAAACCCTTTCACTTCAACTCCAACTAGTTCTTAACATGAAATGGGCCTATTCCCTTCCATTTAACATTTAATCCTTTCCACCAACCACCATTCCATCAATGCATTAATTCTCCTACCAATACAAATCTCATTCAATGCAAGTACAAATATCATTTAAGAAGTTCATAATGACCAAAATAAACTTTAATGAATGAATGCATACATTCTCATAAAACTAACTAAGAGAAAAATCATATCAATAAGTACATTTCCAAAAGCATTATGAAACATAATAAACTAAAGGAATAGGAATAGTAAAAATCCACATTTTCAATAAAACAAGAACTTATTCAAATCAAATCCATTCATTCACTTGCCTTGATCTCCAGATATGCTAGTCAAGCTCTAATCCCACTATCAAGCTCAAAATCTACAATCTACACAAAAATCCTCAAAATACATTCATTAGAACCTTAGAATGTCAAAATCAGGAAATAGATGGAAATAGCTTCCAATAATCAAAGTGAAGCACCTCCATGGCTAGAAGAACACACAACCAAGAGATGAGAAGAAGAGCTTACAAGGAAAGTCCTCTAATGGCAAGAGCTTGCTTAAAATGTAGCTTGGAATGGAAGGCTCTCTCTAAAAATGATATCAAGATGAAGCTCTCATGGAGGGGAAGAAGATTACCACCTCCATTTAACCTTTAGCAATAGATTTGAGAGAGATTGGGAGAAGCAAGAAGCAAGGTAACTTGAAGAGAACCCTAGGGCTGGGCTGGGATTCCTTTTTCTGAAAGAAAGTTGCAAGAAGAGGAAGAGGAAAAATGGCTCCTCCTTATATAGACAATGGCAATGGGTCCCACAACTTAAAAGTCCAAATTGGGCTAAAAAATCGCTCTACGGGCTTCGGATGGATTCGACGAAGAAGGAAGAATCGATCGTCGGAATTTCTATTTTCCAAAAAGTATATATTTTACGAGTTTCGGGGACATTGAAAATGGTGTCCAGATTTTGTGTGAAAAGACTGTTTTACCCCTATCAATGGCAAATTAGGGTTTAGAGGTCTCGAACGGAAACGGAGCGAATACAAAAGTTGTCGGGAATAATAAAATACATTAAACGGAGCAAATTACAGATTTCCAGAATTATTAAATAAATCCCAAAACTAATTAAGACACAATAAAAGGAACCCCTAAAGGGCCCCACTAAATCAAAAGAGTTCCCCAAAATTATTCAAAGCTATAAAAACTATTCTAATCCAGATTTAATCAATTTCCACTAATCTCACTTATAAATAAGTCACGTCTTAATTAACACTAATCGAAAACTCTCGGGGCGAGGTCTTACATCCTCCACCCCTTAGGGCATTTGGTCCACCAAATGAAATAAAATAACTAACCTCGGGTAGTAGATGCGGATACTTCTTTTGAACTTGATCCCGTAATTCCCACGTTGCTTCTTCAGGTCCATGATTCTCCCAAAGCACTTTCACCCATTGAATAGTCCTTGTCCTTAGTTCCTGTTCTTTCATATCGATGATCTGAATAGGCTTCTCGGCATAGGCGGCATCTTCTCTGATCTCTAATGGTTCATGGCGGAGTACATGTGACGGGTCGGGGACTTACTTCTTCAACATAGACACATGGAACACATTGTGGTAAGGCCAATCTATAAGCCACGTCACCAATCTTGCTTACGATATCATAGGGTCCAATGTATCTCCGAGATAATTTGCCTTTCTGTCCGAATCTCAGAGTTCCTCTAGTAGGTGACACCTTCAAGAAAACCTTATCTCCTTCCTTAAAATGTAAGTCCCTTCGATGAGAGTCTGCATAACTCTTCTGTCTACTCCGGGCTACTTTCAGACGTTCTTGGATCAACTTGACTTTGTCACTGGTTTCACTCACCATAGTCGGTCCATGAAAACTGCGAATACCTACTTCTTCCCAACAGACTGGAGTTCTACACCTCCTACCATACAATGCCTCAAAAGGCGCCATCCCAATGCTCGAACGATAACTGTTGTTGTAGGCAAACTCGCAAAGCGGTAGGGTCTCGTCCCATTCAGTCTTGAAATCTAGTACACACGCTCGAAGCATATCTTCAAGGGTCTGAATTGTTCTTTCCGACTGACCATCTGTTTGAGGGTGGTACGCTGTGCTGAACTGAAGCTTCGTTCCCATAGACTCATGCAAAGTCTTCCAGAATCTCGAGACGAATTTGCTATCTCTGTCTGAAGTAATGGAGACTGGCTGCCCATGACGGCTGACAATCTCGTTGACAAACAACTCTGCGAGAGGTAACATATGCATTTTCTCTCCAGTCTTCATAGGAATAAAATGAGATGATTTGGTAAGACGGTCCACAATGACCCATATGGAGTTGTTCCCTTTAATGGTCCTTGGCAATCCCGAGATGAAATCCATGGTGATATGTTCCCACTTCCATTCTGGGATATCTAATGGCTGCAACAACCCTGGAGGTCTTTGATGCTCTGCCTTCACCAACTGACACGTCAAACATCGGGAAACGAAAGCTGCTATTTCCCTCTTCATGTTGTTCCACCAAAATCTGCCTTTCAAGTTCTGATACATCTTCGTGCTACCCAGATGCATAGAGTACTTCGTACTGTGCGCCTCTGTCATAATGTCATTCTTCAAATCTTCAATATTGGGCACGCATAGACGATCACGATAGAATAAGACTCCATCCACAATACGAAAATCAGGACATTCTGCTATATGCTCTGAAATCTTGGCCAACTCTGGATCTTGCAATTGGTCATCCTTGATCTTCCGAATGAACGAGGGTTCAGACACGGACATGTTGGCTAACATCACTCCCTCGCTTAGGGGCTGGAAATCTACGCCTAACTCTTCGAATTGCTGAAAGAAGCACGTAACTCTTAGGCTTGCCACACTTGCTGACTTCCTACTCAAGGCATCGGCTACTACATTTGCCTTTCCCGGGTGATACTTGATCGGAAAATCGTAATCTTTGATATATTCCACCATCTTCTTTGTCTCATATTCAATTCCTTCTGAGAGAACAAATACTGTAAGCTGCGGTGATCGGAGTGGACTTCAAATTTCTCTCCGTAGAGGTAATGTCTCCACATCTTTAGTGTAAAAACGACCGCTGCTAACTCCAGGTCATGCGTTGCATAGTTCTTCTCGTGGTCCTTCAGCTGACGGGATCCATAAGCAACGACTTTTCCATCTTGCATCAACACACAACCGAGTCCAATATTCGAAGCATCTGTAAAAATGGTGTAACCGCCGCTCCCGGATCGTAAAGTGAGGACGGGTGCTGAAGTTAATCTCTTTTTCAACTCTTGGAAGCTGGTCTCACATTGGTCTGTCCACACATAAGGTGCATTCTTCTTGGTCAACTTCGTCAATGAAGCTGCGATCGACGAAAATCCCTGCACAAATCTTCGATAGTAACCCGCCAATCCAAGAAAACTTCTGATTTCTGACGCATTCTTCGGTCTTTCCCACTTTACAACTGCATCTATCTTGGCTGAGTCCACTGATAATCCTTCTTTGGAAATGATATGACCTAAAAATGCGACTTCTTCAAGCCAAAATTCGTACTTGGTGAGCTTCACATACAATTGGTTGTCTCTTAGAAGTTGCAATGCTATCCTCAAATGCTCTTCATGCTCTTCTCTAGACTTAGAGTACACCAAAATGTCATCAATAAACACCACTGTAAATTGGTCTAAGTACTCTGCGAAAATTTTGTTCATCAAAGCCATGAATACTGCCGGTGCATTCGTCAGTCCAAATGGCATCACTAGAAATTCATAGTGTCCATATCTCGTCCGGAACGCCGTCTTCGATACATCTGAATCTCTAACTCTCAGCTGATGGTAACCGGATCTTAGATCGATCTTCGAAAAGTAAGCAGCACCTTGCAATTGGTCAAACAATTCATCTATCCTCGGCAATGGATACTTGTTCTTGATGGTAGCTTGGTTCAATTTCCGATAGTCAATACACATTCTCATGGAACCGTCTTTCTTCTTGACGAATAAAACTGGAGCTCCCCAAGGTGAGACGCTCGGTCTAATAAAACCTTTATCCAACAATTCTTGCAACTGAATCTTCAACTCTCCTAATTCAGCTGGAGCCATTCTGTATGGTGCAATAGATATCAGAGCGGTCCCTGGTAACAATTCGATGGTGAAGTCAATCTCCCTAACAGGTGGTAAGCCTGGGATTTCTTCTGGAAAAATGTCTGGGAATTCGCAAACAATTGGGATCTCCTCCACCCCTTGGGACCGTTTATCCTCCGTGATAAACGCTAAATAGCATTCACATCCACTTCTCACTAGTCTATCAGCCTTCAATGCTGAGATGAATCTTGGACAAGAATTCCTCCTCTCCCCTTGGAGCAATACTCCTGCTGGGGTCTCCTCTAATTTGAACGTGAGGGTCTTATGGAAACAGTCCATCATAGCATGGTATCCTGCTAACCAATCCATTCCTAGAATGACATCAAAATCATACATCTCCAACAAAATAAGATTCGCCGGTAACACCACATCTCCTATCTTAATAGCACATCTAGGATAATATTTCCTACACATAACTTGTTTGCCTACGGGGGTGGACACCGTCAATACATACTCAAGTTCTCTAGCAGGCATATCAATCAACTTAGAAAATTTTGGAGACAAGAAAGAGTGCGTAGAGCCAGGGTCAAACAAAATCTTAGCTTCAAATCCACAAACTAGGAGTGTACCTTCCACCACGTTATCTGTAGCCTCTGCATCCGCTTGGTTGATGGCATAAACTTGTCCTCACTGCTATGGCCTGTTTTGAGCTTGCTGCTGCCTCCCTTGTTGTGCATTCCTATTCTGCTGAGGAGGACGCTGATTCTGATTCTGTCCTTGCTGACGAGCTTGATACTGCTGTAGAGGTCTATATTGTTATTGTGGAGCCTGCTGCTGGAGTGGCCTGGGCTGGTTCTGTACGGCTAGTGCATTCTAAGGTGGTGCCTGCCGCTGTGTTCCTTGTTGTTGCCGATTCTGTCTGTTGTTACCTTGTCCAACTTGCCTTGGGCAGTCTTTGAGCCGGTGCGCCATGGATTCACATTTGATTACGGCATTGAGCACTCTCGTGGTTTTTACCACAGTGTACGCAAACTAGAGCATTTTGTACGTTTTGTTCATGCCTCGGTCGTTTGTTCTGTTGGTTCCTTGATGGGTGACTCTGTTGGTGAGCTGGTTCCTTTCCTTGGATCTTGAGGATCTTGTTGTTCAGGTTCTCGAATTTATAGGCCCTTCTCACAGCCTCTTCAAAAGTGGCAGGTGGTACAACACCCGTGGCATCCCTCTCAATGATCGGGTTAAGTCCTTCAAGAAACTTTGCTATCTTTTTCTCCACGGTGTCAATTAACTCGGGGGCATATCGAGATAACCTTTCGAACTTCGTGAGGTACTCTTGAACAGTCGTGTTACCTTGTACGAGCTATTGGAATTCAATGGCTTTTTGCCTCTTCACATGTGTCGGTACAAACTTGTCACTGAATTGTCTCTTGAAACTTGTCCAAGCCTCTGAGTCTGCTATGGTCCTATACTCAGCCTTGGCTGTTTTCTACCATATATCCGCTAGGCCGGTGAACATGGAAGTGGTAAGTTGCACTTGCTGCCTACCTGTACATGTAAATATCTCAAAGATGTTCTCTGTATGCTCAAACCAGTCGTCTGCAGCTAATGGGTCCTCATGCCCAGTGAACTCCTTAGGACCCCTCTTCCTAAACCTTTCAAACAACGCATTGGGGTCATGTTCCTTATTGTTAATGACTATTTGAGGGCCTAGAGGTTGTGCTGGTGCCGGTTCATGTCTCCTTTCTAACACTTCTAACAACTGCCTTTGCATCAAAGCCATCTCCCTAGCATGCTCTTCATCCTTCTTGGCCATTTGCTCTTGCAATCTAGCTTGATTTTCATTGGCTTGACGTTGCTGGTCCAGCATGGCTTGCATCATCTGTTGAAACTGATTCTGCATGTTTGGATCCGGAGTACCGTTTCCTAGTGGTCCGGTGTGTTCACTATTACTTGCGGTGGGATTGTCGGCTACGGGTCTTTTTCGAGGTGGCATATCACTGCAAAACAAATTGTTAGCACATAAAATCATATAAGGGTTACACATTGCTCACACGAGTCTAACTATCGAAAAATCTAAAGAAAAGTCTAACGGATCCTCGCCACGTCCATAGGATTTCTAGTTTCTTTTAATTGCTTGAAACACGTCTCGCTCTGATACCGGTCTGTCGCGACCACGGACCGGGACCCGGGACCCGGGACAGCGACGGTGGTTTGGATGGGGTAATGAACTACCCTTAACAATGATTATACATTTCCTTAATTTCCCACAGGTTCCCACGGTGAGGATTCCACTCACACTCATAGAACATTTACATTGGTGCGGAAGCGTGTAGCAAATCAAACTCTTAATCCATTCTCATTATATGAGACTGATAATATACAAGTATGACATGATGTCAGAGTGAGCAATGATCTCATTAGCATTCCCAAAATTTGAAGTTAGAGTTTAAACAAAAGATCAAGTTAAATTAACATTCCCAAAAATAATGGCCAACAAAGGCCAGTACAACCAAAAATATAAATCAAGTATCATTCTATAAACTCCCCAAAATGTTCGCAGCTCAAAGCTAAACCAAATGTCTACATGACATTGTCAGCTTGCCACTCCACTAATCGTTACGGTTCATCGACCGCCTCCTCTGGCTCCTCCTCAAAGGCAATAACGGGAGCTGGGCCTGAGTACCACAAAAATGGGTCAGACACGACGGTCTGGCAGGTGGGTGAATAGATAATACCAAGAAAGAAATCAAAGCACATCTTAAACATAACGAAATCTTGTTAAAACAATAACTGTCATAAAACAGGATGCATGGTTCATTTAAAGTACAGATGCAATATAAATCATGTAGGGTATTCAAGGTACAGGAACTGACTAAATGGCAACCACACTAAAGCTAAATCCTCTCTATCACTAATGTGATGAGAGCACATTCAGTGCGTTGGGCTCGAGCACACGAAGTGACGAGAACCAACATTATATACATATACATATAGCTAGGCAAGACCACGGCCGCGGAACCGGGTAACGGGACAGGACAGGATCCAAGTTGCAACTGGCGGGAGCACAAGGGGGAGGCCCAAGTCAGTTGATCAGACTGACAAGGACGTCCAAGCTTAGTGGTGCCGACTCATAGGTTACACGAGAAATCAAAACGTGTACAAAACTATATCGGTGCAAAACACTCGGGCAGGCGGGGCAGGGTGCTCATAGGTACACATTTCATATCATTATCTTTTCATGCGTAAACGGGGCTGGCAGGACATGTCAGGTGCATAAATCAGAGTTAAAAACAATGAAATAAGTTCTTATACAGTTACGGACTATATATATTGGGGCTTCCGTATTCATACAACATGTATAAAGATCTTGTATGTCTATTATTGCCCTTAGTATGGTACTCGAATGATAGAGGACATATCAAGTTTCCTTATACAAGTTGACGAATCCAAAATTCCCAATACCTTTCCGAAATGGAGTTTCTTTCTAAGTCAGTCTCCTTATGTCATCCCCTGGGTCTTTCCAAGGTGGTAGGGGATCAGAACAACCCATCCAAACCTTTAAATACCATATCCGAAAACAATAGAAAAGACTTAGGAATTATGGGTGAAATTCGGTCACCAGTCGGTTAGCTGGTGGTTAGCCGCCGAGGTGATTGGCGGTTAGCCGCTGGCTGACCGCGGGGCTGACCGCGGTTCACCCTGCTAAAATATAGCATTCTGTGTTTCTAACCGCGCATCTCGGCTACCTGGCGGTCACAGGGTTTTTGGTTAGCGGTTAGCCGCGAGCTGACCGCGGTTCGCCTGTCAAAACACATCGTTCTGTGTTTCTAACCGCATCTGGGTCGGCTAGCCGCCGGTCACCTATCGGCTAGCCGCCAAGGTGACCGCCCGCTGACCGCCCAGCTGCGGGAACTACACATCAGGTGCAGATTTCAGTTCTTTCTTTCCCAAACCCTTTCACTTCAACTCCAACCAGTTCTTAACATGAAATGGGCCTATTCCCTTCCATTTAACATTTAATCCTTTCCACCAACCACCATTCCATCAATGCATTAATTCTCCTACCAATACAAATCTCATTCAATGCAAGTAAAAATATCATTTAAGAAGTTCATAATGACCAAAATAAACTTTAATGAATGAATGCATACATTCTCATAAAACTAACTAAGAGAAAAATCATATCAATAAGTACATTTCCAAAAGCATTATGAAACATAATAAACTAAAGGAATAGGAATAGTAAAAATCCACATTTTCAATAAAACAAGAACTTATTCAAATCAAATCCATTCATTCACTTGCCTTGATCTCCAGATATGCTAGTCAAGCTCTAATCCCACTATCAAGCTCAAAATCTACAATCTACACAAAAATCCTCAAAATACATTCATTAGAACCTTAGAATGTCAAAATCAGGAAATAGATGGAAATAGCTTCCAATAATCAAAGTGAAGCACCTCCATGGCTAGAAGAACACACAACCAAGAGATGAGAAGAAGAGCTTACAAGGAAAGTCCTCTAATGGCAAGAGCTTGCTCAAAATGTAGCTTGGAATGGAAGGCTCTTTCTAAAAATGATATCAAGATGAAGCTCTCATGGAGGGGAAGAAGATTACCACCTCCATTTAACCTTTAGCAATAGATTTGAGAGAGATTGGGAGAAGCAAGAAGCAAGGTAACTTGAAGAGAACCCTAGGGCTGGGCTGGGATTCCTTTTTCTGAAAGAAAGTTGCAAGAAGAGGAAGAGGAAAAATGGCTCCTCCTTATATAGACAATGGCAATGGGTCCCACAACTTAAAAGTCCAAATTGGGCTAAAAAATCGCTCTACGGGCTTCGGATGGATTCGACGAAGAAGGAAGAATCGATCGTCGGAATTTCTATTTTCCAAAAAGTATATATTTTACGAGTTTCGGGGACATTGAAAATGGTGTCCAGATTTTGTGTGAAAAGACTGTTTTACCCCTATCAATGGCAAATTAGGGTTTAGAGGTCTCGAACGGAAACGGAGCGAATACAAAAGTTGTCGGGAATAATAAAGTACATTAAACGGAGCAAATTACAGATTTCCAGAATTATTAAATAAATCCCAAAACTAATTAAGACACAATAAAAGGAACCCCTAAAGGGCCCCACTAAATCAAAAGAGTTCCCCAAAATTATTCAAATCTATAAAAACTATTCTAATTCATATTTAACCAATTTCCACTAATCTCATTTATAAATAAGTCACGTCTTAATTAACACTAATCGGAAACTCTCGGGGCGGGGTCTTATAAACATTATATATATATATATATATACATACATATAGCTAGACAAGACTACGGCAGCGGAACCGTGTAACAGGACAGGACATGATCCAAGTTGCAACTGGCGGGAGCACGAGGGAGAGGCCCAAGTCAGTTGATCAGACTGACAAGGACGTCCAAGCTTAGTGGTTCCGACTCATAGGTTACATGAGAAATCAAAACATGTACAAAACTATCTCGGTGTAAAACACTCAGGTAGGCGGGGCATGGTGCTCATAGGCACACATTTCACATCATTATCTTTTCATGTATAAATAGGGCTGGCAGGACATGTCTGGTGCATAAATCATAGTTTGAGATAAAACCAGTGATATCGGGAGAAATCGGGTTAAGATATATATGATCTGAGTAAAACTGCACGATGAATCCTTATACAGTTACGGACTACGTATTGGGACTTCCGTATTCACACAATATGTATAGAGACTTTGTATATCTATTATTGCTCTTGGCATGGTACTTGAACGATGATAGACATCCTAAGTTCCCTTGTACAGTTTGATAAATCCACAATTCCCAATACATTTTTCGAAGTGGGGTTTCTTTCGAAGTCAATCTCCTTATGTCATCCCTCAGGTCTTTCCTAGGTGGTAGGGCATCAAAACAATCCATCTAGACCTTAAAATACCATATCTGAAAATAATAGAAAAGACCCAGGAATTCTGTACAGTTCGCTCAAGCGGACAGGAAGTTTGCTCGAGCAGACTGGTTCAGGTCAGGAGGGCTTAAGCGAAAAGGGAGGGAGGCTCGAGCGACCAAAGTTCTGTGAGGGGTTCGCTCGAGCGAGGTTGAGTTCCCTAGAGCGGACTACTCTGAGTCAGGAAAGGTCGAACGAAGAAGGAGGGAGGCTCGAGCGACCAAGGTTCTGTGAGGGATTTGCTCGAGCGAGGTTGAGTTCGCTCGAGCGAACTACTCCGGAACAGGAAGGCTCGAGTGAAGAATGTGGTTAGCTCAAGTGATTGAAATTCTGTGAAGGGTTCGCTCGAGCAAACTGCTTCAGAAACTCTTCGTTTCAGCAGTCCGGACCTCATCTTCCAATCTCTTCAAAACCTCATTTAAGCCAACACTTAACACAATATTTATGGTCCTCTTCCCACCTACTTCAACCACATTAAAGTCCTCCAACAACCATGTATTAAAACCCAAAATT
Source organism: Persea americana (assembly GCA_029852735.1). Classification (NCBI taxonomy): domain Eukaryota; kingdom Viridiplantae; phylum Streptophyta; class Magnoliopsida; order Laurales; family Lauraceae; genus Persea; species Persea americana. The sequence goes on along the minus strand of CM056820.1, from coordinate 10,441,883 downwards.
ACATCCATTCCTCTATCACTTCACATTCCATGCACAACCACCAAATGAGAGTCCATACATAACAAAATACAACATTAATGTACAAAATTTAAGAGAACATTTAAATGAGAAAGAACCTCATGATTATGTACATTTCTAACAATCAATTGGATTATAAAACACATGCAAGAGGAATAGTTAAAAATCCATAACTCCATTAAAACATGAAATCATTTAAAGAAAACTCATTCATCCACTTGCCTTGGCTCCAAATAGCTAATGAGCTCCTAAACACCACTCCCAAGCTCAAAATCAAAGATTTACACAGAAACCCCCAAAATGACACCCATCACAAACCCTAGAATATCAAAAATCAAGAAATAGAAAGAGACAACTTCCAATAATGGAAATGAAGACTCTCTAGGGCTAGTAGAAGCACAATCTAGAAGATAGGAAGGATCACTTACATGGAAGGTCCTCAAATGGGAGAAGGTAGTTCAAAATAAACTCTAGAGAAGGTGGATTTCTCCAAAAATTGCATCAATGGAAGGCTCTCAAGGTGAGGAAGAAGATTGTAGCCTCCATTTTTCCTTTAGCAAGAGTTTGATGAGAGCTTGGAGATGAAGAAGCAAGAAAAAAGTGCAAGGAACCCTAGGGCTGGAATTCACTATCTCTCAAGGGAAAGTTGCAAGAAAAAGGAAGAAGAGAATAAGACTCCTCCTTATAAAGAAAGTGGGGATGGGTCCCGCCACTTAAGAATCTAATTGGGCTAAAAACATCATTTTCCGGCCTTCGGATGGATTCGACGAAGAAGGAAGAATTGTTTGCCGAAATTTCTAGTTTCCAAAAAGTAAATATTTCGCAGGTTTCGGAGATATCGAAAATAGTGTCTAGATTTTTGTGCAAAAGGCTGTTTTACCCCTACCATTAGCAAAGTAAGGTCTAGAGGTCTCGAATGGAAACGGGGCAAATACGAAAGTTGTCGGGAATGATAAAATAAACTAAATGGGGGAAAAATACCGATTTTTCCAAATATCAAATAAATCTCAAAATCACACAAAACGAGATAAAGGAACCCCCACAGGGTCCCACCAAATCAAAAGAGTTCCTAAAATAATCCAAAGCTATAAAATGCTATTCTAATCCAAACTAACCAAAATTCACTAATCTCACTTATAACTAAAGCACGTCTTAATTAGCACTAATCGGAAACTCTCGGGGTGGGGTCTTACATCCTCCTCCCCTTAGGGCATTTGGTCCTCCAAATGAAACGTAAAAACTAACCTCAGGTAGTAGATGCGGATACTTCTTTTGAACTTGATCCCGTAATTCCCAGGTTGCCTCTTCAGGTCCGTAATTTTCCCAAAGCACCTTCATGCAGTGTATTGTCTGTGTCCTCAGTTCTTGTTCCTTTGTATTGATGATCTGAATAGGCTTCTCAACATAGGTGGTATCTTCTCTGATTTCTAACGGTTCATGGCGGAGTACATGTAACGGGTCTGGGACATACTTTTTCAACATAGACACATGGAATACATTGTGTACGCCGGAGAGCTCAGGTGGTAAGGCTAATCTATAAGCCACGTCACCAATCTTGCTCACAATATCATAGGGTCTAATGTACCTCCATTATAGCTTGCCTTTCTGCCCGAATCTTAGAGCTCCTCTAGTAGGTGGCACTTTTAAGAAAACTTTATCTCTTTCCTTGAACTGTAAGTCTTTTCGGTGAGAGTCTGCATAGCTCTTCTGTCTACTCCGGGCTACCTTCAGATGTTCTTGGATAAACTTGACTTTGTCACTAGTTTCAATCACTATAGTCGGTCTATGAAAACTACGAACACCTACTTCTTTCCAACAAACTAGAGTTCTACACCTTCTGCCATACAATGCCTTGAAAGGCACCATTCCAATACTTGAATGGTAACTGTTGTTGTAGGCGAACTCGCAAAGCGGTAGGGTCTCATCCCATTGAGTCTTGAAATCTAACACACAAGCTCGCAGCATATCCTCAAGGGTTTGAATCGTCCTTTCTGACTGACCATCTGTTTGTGGGTGATACGCCGTGCTGAACTGTAGCTTCGTACCCATAGACTCATGCAATGTCTTCCAAAATCTTTAGACGAATCTGCTATCTCTGTCCGAAGTAATGGAGACTGGCTGTCCATGATGGCTGACAATCTCGTTGACAAACAACTCTGCTATAGGTAACATATGCATTTTCTCTCCGGTCTTCATGGGAATAAAGTGAGCTGATTTGGTAAGGTGGTCCACAATGACCCATATGGCATTATTCCCTTTTCTGGTTCTTGGTAATCCCAAGATAAAATCCATGGTAATATGTTGCCACTTCCATTCCGGGATCTCTAATGGTTGCAACAATCCTGGAGGTTTCTGATGCTCTGCCTTCACTAACTGACAAGTCATACATCGGAAAACGAAAGCTGCTATTTCCCTCTTCATGTTGTTCCACCAAAATCTTCCATTCAAGTTCTGATACATCTTCGTGCTACCCGGATGCATGGAATACTTCGTACTGTGAGCCTCTATCATGATGTCATTCTTCAAATCTTCAATGTTGGCCACGCATAGACGATCGCGATAGTATAGGATTCCTTCCACAATAAGAAAATTAGGATGTTCTGCTATGTGCTCTGAAATCTTGGCCAACTCTGGATCTTGCAATTGGTCATCCTTGATCTTCCGAATGAATGAGGGCTCAGACACTGACATGTTGGCTAACATTACTCCCTTCCTTAGAGGTTGAAACTCTACACCCAACTCCTCAAACTGCTGAAAAATGAAAGTAACCCTTAGACTTGCCACGCTTGCTGACTTCCTACTCAAGGCATCAGCTACTACATTTGCTTTCTTCGGGTGGTACTTCATCGGAAAATTATAGTCCTTAATAGATTCCATCCATCTTTTCTGCCTCATGTTCAATTCTTTCTAGGAAAACAAGTACTGTAAGCTGCGGTGGTCGGAGTAAACTTCGAACTTCTCTCCACATCTTTAAAGGAAAAACGACCGCTGCTAACACAAGATCATGCGTCGCATAGTTCTTCTCGTGATCTTCAACTGCCGGGATCCATAAGCAACGACTTTTCCATCTTGCATCAACACACAACCAAGTCCTATATTCGAAGCATCGGTAAAAATCGTGTAATCGTCGCTTCTAGATGGTAAGGTGAGGATTGGTGCTGAAGTCAATCTCGTTTTCAACTCTTGGAAGCTGGCCTCACACTGATCTGTCCACACATATGGTGCATTCTTCTTAGTCAACTTCGTCAATGATGCTGCAATCGACAAAAATCCTTGCACAAACCTCCGGTGGTAACCTGCCAATCCTAGGAAACTTCTGATTTCTGATGCATTCTTTAGTCTTTCCCACTTTACAACTGCATCAATCTTAGCTGGATCCACTGATAATCCTTCTTTGGAGATGATATGTCCCAAAAATTCGACTTGTTTGAGCCAAAATTCGCACTTACTGAGCTTCGCATACAATTGATTGTCTCTTAGAAGTTGCAGTGCTATCCTCAAATGCTCTTCATGCTCTTCTCTAGACTTGGAGTACACCAAAATGTCATCAATAAACACTACTGTGAATTGGTCTAAGTACTCCGCGAAGATTTTGTTCATCAAGGCCATGAATACTGCCGGTGCATTCGTCAGTCCAAATGGCATCACTAGGAACTCATAGTGTCCATATCTTGTCCGGATAGTTGTCTTCAATACATCTGAATCTCTAACTCTCAGCTGATGGTAACCAGACTTTAAATCAATCTTCGAAAAATAGGCAGCACCTTACAATTGATCAAACAGTTCATCTATCCTTGGCAATGGATACTTGTTCTTGATGGTTGCTTGGTTCAATCTCCGGTAATCAATAGACATCCTCATCGAGCCATCTTTTTTCTTGACAAATAAAACTGGAGCTCCCCACAGTGAAATGCTGGGTCTCATAAAGCCTTTGCCCAACAATTCTTGCAATTGTATCTTTAGTTCTCCCAATTCAGCCGGAGCCATTCTGTATGGTGCAATAGATATTGGAGCGGTCCCCGGTAATAACTCAATGGTGAAGTCGATTTCTCTAACAGGTGGTAATCCTGGGATCTCTTTTGGAAAAATGTCTGGAAACTCACAAACAATTGAGATCTCCTCCACCGCTTGTGACCGTTTATCCTCCTTGACAAACGCTAAATAGCCTTCACATCCACTTCTCACATGTCGCGACCCCGGACCGAGACCCTGGCCCGCGATAGTGCGAGTTGTCCAACTATTTGATTAACCAACGGGTTTCCGCGGTGAGGATTCCCAAAACACACTTGCAATTTGTCTCACTAGAACTATGATTTGCGGAAGCGTGCAAGTAATCTTATCTTGTCCAATACATGTGTTACAACATCAACTCACATAAGTTAAATCATCTTCACAACAATGTTCAGAGAAGGAAACATAAGCACGGCATTACCATAAACTAACTTTCAAGTTTTCAAAAGAACGAAAGTAAGTTAAGTTAAGTTTACACATTCCCAAGTATGAAAGAGGCCAACAAAGGCCATACAACCCAAAATACAAGACAAAATATTCCCATCCACATGTGTCGTACTCAAGACCCCACCCGACGTTTAGAGGACGTCGTCGGGTTGCCACTCTCGGGCTGGGGGTGGCTCAAAAGCCTCCTCCGGGCTTTCCTCCTCAAGGGCATTGATGCCGGCATCTAAAACACCAAAGCAAGAGGGGTCAGACACGACGGTTTGACAGGTGATCAATTTACACATAATGTAATTTAATTGAAATATGATATAACAATACTTAAGACATGGCATGAGTTCTGAACAAAACACATTTAGAGTATAAAGCAAAACTAGCATGATTTCACGAAGACATCATGATTCATTAATCCACAACAAGTCCATCCTTTCTCCTTCACACGCAGTGACAAGAGCAAGCATGACACGCAAAGCACGACATGCAAAACACGATCCCACGTCATACAAGATAGATGGGGAGGCCGACCGCGGAACCGGAGCACGCACGATGTGTAATATAATACACGACTAATTTGCAGATAGTCCATATGTTTAAGGACCCCTGGACAGTGGATCAAGCTGAAGAGGCAGTCCAAACTCAGTGCTATTCAATGATATTCATGTATGCACAAAACATGTCGAGACTTGTACAAAACTTATCGAATATAGGGAAAAAGTACTTATCAAAACAATGTAAAGCGAAACTAGGCAAGGGTGGCATAAGCCATAACAAAATAAGGTTGAAAAGCATTCCCCAAGGAGGTTCTTGATCAATTTAAATAACTTATACTTGAAAAACAACGCAAGGACTAAAACTGAATTCGATGTATCAAATCATGATCCTAAATGAACTTGACAAGCATACGATAAAACCTTTCATTTGAACTTCAAGTGGTTGAGACCCGAATATCTTAATGAAAGAAAGATTGGTGCTTCAGAAGGTAAAAGGACATTTTGAGGCCTCAAGCACACAAACTCAAGCTTGAAAGTTCCTAATCATATTCAGGTTTTTACTCCCACGAAAATCCCACAAAACAAATCAATTTTGAAAACTCGGTCAGCTCTCGGTTACCTGTCAGCTAGCCGAGTAGGTGAGTGTCGGCCGACCGACAGTTGACCGACGGCTGACCGTCAGATTTCCTGACAGAAAATCACCATTCTGTAAATGGAACCGAACTTCCCTCGGTTGGCTGTCGGTCGACCGAGGTAGAGCACATCGGTTGGCCGACAGTTGACTGACGATTCCCTGACGCAAAACACATTACTGTAATTGGAACCGAACTGGACTCGGTTGGATGTCGGTCGACCTAAATGAACATGTCGGTTAACCGATAGGTGACCGTCAGCTGACCGACTAAACTCAGCAGCCCAGTTCAAGTCAAATTTTCAGTTCCTCTTCCTACACTTCCCTTCCCATTCCACTTCCTTTCCTTCTTGGTCAAATCCCTGCATTCCCCTTGAGTCTCCACGCTCCCTTAGGGGCCATTTCCATTCCAATTGAACAACTAATTCATCAATTCAATTATACAACCCATTTCATCATTTTCTCATCCATTTGCAAAACCTCTAAACAAGATAAAAAGAGTCACTTAATTGGAATGAAAACCATCAAAGAAATTCTGAAGTATAGAAAGTCATTATATCACTTTCATGAAGAGAAATGAAAGCTCAAATCATGCTTAATTGGAAGGCAACAAATGGGAAAAACATAGCATGCATAAATATTGCAATTTCCAAACACAAAGTACCAAACCAATTGCATGCATGATGAGGATAAAGAGATCACTTGCCTTGACAATGGTAAGCCAAAAACTTCTCACAATCCTATCCCACAGCTGAGCCGCGAATTTTACACAAAAGCCCCAAGAAAACCATTCTATAAATCACCGTTTTGGCCAACCAAAACCCCCATTTCGAAAATGGGTTTGCATGTTAGAGAAATGGAATCCTAATGAGCTTAAAAGACCACATAGAAAGGGAAAAGATGAAGCTTCACCTGAAGCTTGCTGAACAAGGGTCAAGAACGAAAATGGAGTGAAATTTCAGCTGGAAGCTTTAAGAAAATGGCAGTAATGGAAAGCTCAAGATGAGAGGAAGAAGATGATGGTCTTAGATTTCCACTTGGAAGTCTCTAGCTATGGCATGCTAGAGAACAAGGGAGAGGAAGACGAGACTTTTCTTCTCAGCTGGTTCAAGAGAGAAGAGTTGCAGGGGGACGAGTCTTGAACGTGAGATGAGTTGGGAGAAGAAAGAGTTTAAGTAAATGGGTTTTTGTGGGCCCCACTATGCTCAAATCTTGCGATGATTAAAACATCGACTTACGGGCCCCGGATGAAAACGACGAAGAAGACAAAAATGATCATAGAAAAATCTAGTTTCCAAAAAGTATAAATTTGACATGGTTTTGAAATTTTGAAATTTGGGTCCATATTTGGTGTGAAATGACTGTTTCACCCTTTCGGCCAAAACTTGGATTTCTGGGTCTCAAACACAGATAGGTTGAAACCAAAAGTTGAACAATAAAATAAAACCATTCAAAATAGATTAAAATCACGATAAAATCGAGAAAACTAAAATTTCCTCCCGAGCTTACACGTACACTCAAGGCACCCTTGAGTGTGACTAAATAGTATAAAACGCTCTTGAAATTCCTCAAAGCTAATTCCAAGCTAAAACGAACCAATTTCTAACCCACGAACACTAAACCCACATTATAACTAAACACGCACTTAATTAACACTAATCGCGCTAATCGTGGGTTGGGGTTTGAGCTAAGAGTGAATAGATATCATTTAGACACGACGGTCGGCAAGTGGGTGAATAGATGTTGGATCGAGCTAAGAGTTGCATAACATTTTGGGAGTTTATAGAATGATATTTGATTTACACTTTTGGTTGTACTGGCCTTTGTTGGCCATTATTTTTTTGGGGAATGTTAATTTAACTGATCTTTTGTTTAAACTTCTAACTTTATATTTTAGGAATGCCAATGAGATCATTGTTCACTCTGACATCATGTAATTTACATATATTTATCAGTCTTGTATTGTGAAATGGATTAAGAATTTGGTTTGCTACACGCTTCTGCACCAATGTAAATGTTTTGTGAGTGTGTGTGATATCCTTACTGCGGAAACCTGTGGGAAATTAAATGAGTGTATATCCTTATGTTCATCGTTATATTCATGTATGTTTATCCACCGCGTCGCGGGCCAGGATCCCGGTCCAGGGTCACGACACCAAGGCTAAAGGAACAGGAACAAAGGGAAAGTGTTTTTACTGTGGTAAGACAGGACATTGGAAGAGGAATTGTCTTGATTTTCTGTCAAAGAAAAAGACCACAGGTATGATTGAGTCACTTGTTTCTGAAGTTAGTTTTGCAACTAGTACTTCAGAATCTTGGTGTGCTGACTCCGGTGCAACTAATCACATATGTAATTCGTTGCAGGGGTTCCGGAAAACCAGGAGGCTTAGTGGCGGAGAAATCATTGTCAAACTGGGATCGGATGCAAAAGCAGAAGCGGTGTCAGTGGGAGTAGTTACTTTATGTTTTTCAGATATTAAATTGGTTTTGTCAGATACTCTATATGTACCGTCTTTGCGGTAGTATTTAATTTCAGTTTCTAGTTTGGTGAATAAAAGTTATTCGATTACTTTTGGTACTGAAGCTGTCATAAAGAGGAACGGTATTTTTATAGATTCTAGCAAGGTAACCAATGGACTTTATTTGATAACTCCCACAATGTATGAGATACATGATACTGAAATAATTAATAGACCATCATTAAAGAGGAAGTCACATTCATCTAATCCAACGAAACTTTGGCACTTGAGGCTAGGTCATATAAATCTAAATAGGATTAACAGGCCAGTGAAAGATGGTATCTTGCCTTCATTGGTTGTAGAACCAATGCCTATCTGCGAATCTTGTCTTGAAGGCAAAATGACCAAAAGACCCTTTTCATCTAAGGGCAATAGGGCCAAAGATTTATTGGAATTAGTGTATACTGATGTGTGTGGACCCATAAATGTTAAGGCGAGAGGAGGATATGAGTACTTCATCAATTTCAGAGATGATTACTCAAGATATGGATACATATAACTTATGCACTGCAAGTTCGAGGCTTTTAAAACGTGCAAAGAGTTTAGAGTAGAAGTGGAAAGCCAATTGGGTATAAGTATCAAGACTCTTCGATTAGATCAAGGAGGGGGATATCTCTCTTTTGAATTTATGGGATACTTATCAGAAAATGGGATTCTGTCCTAGTTGTCTGCTCCTGGTATGCCTCAACAGAACGGAGTAGCAGAAAGAAGGAATCAGACTCTTTTAGATATGATCAGGTCCATGTTGAGTTTTTCAGGATTACCTATATCCATTTGGGGATTTGCTTTGGATACTGCAATGTACATACTAAACCTCGTACCATCAAAGTCTGTACGAAAGACTCCCCGGGAGTTGTGGTCCGGGCGAATTCCTAGTCTACAACATTTACATATATGGGGTTGTCTGGCACACGTGCTGAAGGTTAAGATAGATAACTTGGAATCGAAGTCAAAAGTGTGCACTTTTGTAGGATATACTAAAGGAACTAAAGGTTGGTTATTCTATAATCCCAAAGAGCAGAAAGTGCTTGTTAGCACCAATGTGGTTTTTCTGGAGAAAGATTATATAATTAACCGAAAATCTTTAGAAAAGGTTATCTTGGAAGAAATTCAAGAGCGATCAATTCCAAATCCAAGTATGACTGTATTTAAAGAAAATCCACCCATACCTGACCCAGTAGTTACACCAGTGCCACGTCGTAGTGGGAGGATTGTCAGGTACCCTGACAGGTTCTCTTTTTTGGGAAAGTCTTACGAGGCAATCCCGAAAGAACTGGAACAAGATCCTTGTAACTATGATGATGCAATCAATGACATAGATTCAGGACGTTGGCAAGAAGCTATGAAAGCTGAGATGGAGTCCATGTACTCTAATCAGGTCTGGACACTTGTGGACTTGCCTACCAATATTAGACCTATTGGATGCAAGTGGTTTATAAGAGAAAAAAAGGACCAGATGTAAGAGTTGAGACCTTTAAGGCCAGGCTTGTTGTGAAAGGACATTGTCGCGACCCTAGACCGAGGTTCCCGGCCCGGGCCCGCGACTAGAGGTGCATCCAACCAACTATGATTAACCCACAGGTTTTTGCGGTGAGGATTCCCAAAACAAACATTGAACAATCCCAAACGAACGATGGTTTGTGGAAGCGTGCAAGTAATCTCAATCACAACTTAAAAACATAAATGTTACAATTCCAAAATGCATAAGTTAAATCATCATTAAGACAATAATCAGAGGAGGAAACAGAAGCATGGCATTCTCGAGATTAGTTCAAGTTTCGAGATAACAAAAGTAAGTTGGAGTTAAGTTTACATAACCCAAAGTATCAAAGGGCCAACAAAGGCCTTACAACCCAAAACAATAAAAACAACCATTCCCATCTGAGTATCGTGCTCAAGACCCCACCCGACGTCTAGAGGACATCGTCGGGTTGCCACTCACGGGCTGGGAGTGGCTCAAAAGCCTCCTCCAGGCGCTCCTCCTCAAGGGCAACGACGCCTGCATCTAAACACCAAAGCAAAAAGGTTCAGACATGACGGCCTGGCAGGTGATCAATTTAGACATAATACAAATCAATTAATATTGAAATAATCAGAACTTAAAACATGACATGAGTTCTGAACAAAACATATTTAGTATACAAAGCAAAACTAGCATGATTTCAAGAAAACATCATGAGTCATGAATCCACATTTGAGCTCATTCTTTCTCCGCCATACGTGATGACAAGAGCAAGCAAAACGAAACAAAATGAAACGGAACGAAACAAGAGGCTCAAGCCACACAAGGAGGGCGAGGAAAAACCGGCCACGGAACCGGATAAAACAAGATTGTGTACAATTACACAACTAATCTGCAGGTTGTCCTTATATTTAAGGACCCCCTAACTAGTGGATCAAACTGAGAGAGCAGTCCAAGCTCAGCGGTATTCGATGATATTCATGTATGCACAAACATGTCGATACTTGTACAAAACTTATCGAAAATGGGGGAAAACACTTATCAAAATAATGCAAAGCGAAACTAACAAGAGTGACATAAGCCATAGCGAAATAAGACTGAGAAGTGTTCCCCAACAAAGTTCTTGAACAAATCAAAACAAAACTAATACTTGTAAAACAAAGCAAGTACTAAACGATAATCATTGTATCAAATCACGGTCCCAAAGTGAAGTTGCCATGCATACGGTAAGACCTTTCATTTGATCTTCATGTGGTTGAGACTCAAATGTCTTAATGACAAAGAGATTGGTATTTCGGAAGGTAAAAGAACATTTTAGGGCCTCAAGCACACAAACTGAAGTTTGAAAGTTGCTAATCATATTCAGGTTTTCAATCCTAAGAACCTCCCACAAAACAAATCAATTTTGAAAAATTGGTCAGCTCTCGGTTACCTGTCGGTTAGTCGAGTAGGGGTCTGTCGGCTAGCCGCCAGCTGACCGACGGCTGACCGCCAGGTCTCCTGAGAGAAAAGTCACCATTCCGGAAATGGGACCGAAGTTCACTCGGTTGGCAGTCGGTCGACCGAGGTTGTCCATGTTGGTTGGCCGACAGCTGACCGACGACTCCCTGTCACCAAACACGCTTCGGGAAGTGGAACCGAACTGAACTTGGTTGGCTGTCGACCGACCGAAGTGAACATGTCGGCCGACCGACGGCTGACCGCCAGCTGACCGACTGTGCACGACAGCCTAGTTCAAGTCAGAATTCCAGTTCTTCTTTCTTCAAATTTCTTCCCATTCCACTTCCTTTCCTTCTTGGTCAAATCCCTGCACATCCCCTGAGCCTCCATGCTCTCCTAGGGGCTATTTCCATTCAAATTTATCAACCAATACATCCATTCATTTCACAACATATTCCACCATTCTTTCATCCATTTGCAAAACATTTAAACAAGATAAAAAAAATCACTTGAATTGAATGAAAACCATCAAGATAAAACCACTAGCATATGCATTTCAAACTAAAAAAAAGTTTCTAACCACAACATATATTTGAATGATTACATTGCTCAACTAAAATGGAGAAAGTACCAAACCATTGAAATTAAATCATTCAAACATTGCATGCATCAAGAAAAGTGAAGTTGATCAGTTGCCTTGACAATAGCTAATCCAAAGATTCCTAAAAAATCCCACTCAAAGATGTGCCACGAAATCTACACAAAAGCCCCAAGAAAACATTCCAAAAATCACCATTTTGGTCAACCAAAACCCCCATTTCGAAAATGGGTTTGCATGTTAGAGAAATGGGATCCTAATGAGCTCAAAAGACTCCATAGAAAGGAAGAAGAAGATCCTTTACCTGAAGCTTGCTAAACAAGGTGCAAGGACGAAAATGGTGGTTCCTCACAGTGAGAATCTCCAAGAGAATGGTACCAATTGGAAGCTTGGGTTGAGAGGAAGAAAAAGGTATGATCGGATTTGGATTTGGAAGCCTCTAGCTATGGCATGCAAAGAGAGAAAGAGAAGAAGAAGAAAGAGCTCTTCTCAGCTGGGCCTGAAGAAGTTAGTTGCAGGAAACAAGAAGTTCAGAACGTGGGGTGAGTTGGGAGAGAAAGTAGCTTAAGTTAGATGACTTCTTGTGGGCCCCATGTGGTTAAAACTTGTGATGGCTAAAATGCTGATTTGTGGGCCCCAGATGAAATCAACGAAGAAGACAAAATCGATCACTGAAAAATGTAGTTTCCAAAAAGTATAAATTTGGCATAGTTCTTGGATTTCAAAATTTGGGTCCAGATTTGGTGTGAAATGACTAATTTATCCTTTTGGGCCAAAACTTGGGTTTCTGGGCCTCAAACAAAAAAACCGACTGAAGATAAAAGTTGAACAATAAAATAAAACCATTCAAAAGAGATCGAAATCACGATTAAAAATCAGAAAATTAGAACTTTCTCCCAGGCTTACACTTATGCTCAAGGCACCCCTGAGTATGACTGAATAGCATAAAACGCTCTCAAAATCGCTAAAGCTGATTCCAGACTAAATCGAACCAATTTCTAAACCACGAACACTAAACCCACATTTTAACTAAGCACACATTTAATAGGTACTAATCTCGCTAATCCTGGGTTGGGGTTTGACATCCTCCACCCCTTAGGTTATTTGGTCCTCCAAATAAAAAATGGTTATACCTCGGGTAATAGGTGTGGGTATTTTCTCTGGACTTGATCTTTTAGTTCCCATGTCACTTCTTTTGGCTTATGATTTTCTCACTGTACTTTGACCCAGTGAATCGTCTGATTTCTCAATTCATGTTCCTTGGTGTCCACAATTCTAACTGGCTTTTCCACATACGAGGCATCTTCTCGAATTTCCAGTGGCTCATGCCACAACACTGTCGGATGTAAATTTCGACCCCCCCATTTTCCTCTCCAAGAGAGGCATGGTTTGGGGAAATCTCAATTCATTGATATATGCTATTTAAATTTTACATCGAAAATGAAGATTCCGACTACCCTCAAAATCGATGGATCATGATCGCCAGCTACGGTACGGCCGTAACACCGTTCTTAGAAAAAAGTCGAAGAAATATGGGGAGAAAAATAATAAGGTGGGTTCTTCCTCTCGTCTAATGTGCTGCCGGCAACACATGACGGTTGTCCTGTCACATTAATTTGGGTCTCTTTGGGTCTCTTTAATTTGGGTCAATTCAGGGTCATGAGTTAAAGTCCGAATAAAGGTTAATCCTCACATAGCATAATCATAATATATCCAAGTAAAATAAAATAACTAGAATAAAGAAAAAATAAAATAAAAGAGGGGGGAGGTGCCAAATATTTAAGAAGAGGATCGGCCCCGTTCTCGGGTACCCCCTTCTGATCCCTTGGCAAAATAGGGTTTAAAGGCAGATTTTTCAAACCAAAATGATGATGCAAATAAGACTTTGACTTGTGATTTCTGTGTTTTTCATGTGTGATACACGAGTGATAAAAGTAAAAGGCCGATGGGCCGTAATTGATTGAAGGTGGCCGATGGGCCAGGATTGATTGAAAATGGCCGATGGGCCAGTGTTTGTTTTAGGGTGGCCGATGGGCCGTGATTGATTAAAAGTGTGTGCGAAATCACTCATCTCATCTCGTTATTCTCATTTATTCAATTTTAGAAATCAGTTCTTTATTCCCTTTATCATTAAGTTTGATTAAATATCTGGCACCTGAGGTGGAGGTAGAAATAAAAGGGAAAATCTTTTTGGGTTCATTTTTTTGGTTTTATAGTTTTTATGGCTTTTTTATATGGGGCTAGAAGGGCCTAACTAAGGAATTTTTACTTGGATCTATGTGATTAGTGCTTTACTACTGATCATCGAATTAACCCTAACCTAAGGTCCTAGACCGCCCACATCAGCTCTCCCAGTCCTCTAACGGAACAGGAAAAGTGATGGGGCGAAGCCTAATGCGCTAAGCTACCTAACGGGGAAATCCGATCTAATCCTAGGGTATGAATAGCCTGAGTTTGATGGTTCAGCGCCTAAGCAACTTATTAATTGTGATTTTTAATTGGTTCGGTTTGTTTTGAGTTGAAGATTGATTAAGAAGTGGATTAAATGTATTTTGGGGTTCTGTTTAAGTTGTTTAAGGTTCTGGAATTTATGGTTTATTTTAAAACGTGAAACGATGTTGAAATCAGCGAAATGGGGTTGACAGAGGATTTAGGCGCCAGGGGGGTGGCGCCCAGGTTACTCTGGTGAGTTGGGCGCCCAGGTAGTGGCGCCCAAGTGGCAGCTTTTGGGTGATTTGGCTAGTGACGATGGTACCGATATTGTTTTCGAAATCCAAGGGGTTCTTACTTGGTGAGTTTTAATGTTTCAAATTGTTTTTATTCTCCGGTGTTCAAATGTCAAAGGGATTCGGATCCAGATTTTGAGACGAAACCAAGAGTTTGCGCTTTAGTGCAAATGAGAGGATGGGCGCCAAGGGGGTGGCTCCCAGGTGGATGGCTTGAGATTTTCAGGTATTCCGGATGGGATTTGATATTGGTCTTTGGGTCGGGGGGTTGTTTTAGGTTCTGGTTTCAATTAATTTAAGTTATAAGATGTTTAATTACTCGTTTTAAATTGAAGTTGTGAACTAAGGTTATAGTGTAGGCTAGGCGCCACAGGGGTGGTGCCTAAGTGGTTGTTTGTCGATTCGTAAGGGCTTTGGGTGCTAAGCCCGAATCAATTAAAGTTTCAAACGTTTTAAGTTAAAAGTGTTTTAATATGTTGATTCGGATTGGTTTGAATGTTAATTAATTCTATTAAGTTATCAGTTGGGGTTCTTTATGAAAACAGGTAGGCTGGGCGCCTAGGGTGTGGTGCCCAGGTGGATTTGGAGGGTGGGCGCCCAAGGGGTGGCGGCCAGATGAATTGTTTTGTGCTTCGGGTCGGTTTGCTGTCTTTTAGGTCGATTTAAGTTTAAATTGATTAAAGGACTTAGTGTGTTTGGATGTGGGATGCTATTCGTATTCAATTGGGATTTGTTTAAACATCAATTAATTGGGTTAAGTTGTGAATTTGTTTTTTTTTTTTTTTTTGAAAACGGGGAAGCTGGGCGCCCATGGTGTGGTGCCCAGGTGGATTTGACAGATGGGCGCCAAGGGTGTGGCGCCCAGGTGAACTATTCTGTGGTTCGGGTCGGTTCCGTATTCTTTAGGTTGATTTATAGTTGAGCGTTTATAGTTTGATGTGTTTTAAATTAAAAGTGTTCTGTTGCGTTGGTTAAGTTTAAATTCCGTTTCAATTAATTTGGCTTTAGTGACAGGAGAGGCTGGGCGCCCAAAGAGTGGTGCCCAGGTGGAGGTGACAGGATGGGCGCCCAAGGGGTGGCGCCCAGGTGTCTGTCTTGTGTGTCCGAGTTGGTTCGATGTTTTGAGTTAATTCGGGCTCGTGGTTTCAATTGTTTTAGATTTCAAGGGTGTTCCGGTGTGTTGATCGTGATTGAATTCGAATTTAATTTCAAGTGGGGTTTCCTAGTGATTGGGTAGGATGGGCGCCAGGAGGGTGGTGCCCAAGTGGATTCGGAAGGATAGGCACCAAGGGGGTGGCGCCCAAGTGGATATTTTGTGGTTTATTCGTTTTGTATTTTCTAAATTGGTTTGAGTCTAAATCGATTGAGGTTTCAAGTCTTTTAGGTTAACAATGTTTTAAGGCCTTAATTCGGGTTTAATCAATTAAGTTTAATTAAATGGTGGTTTCTAAGGGAATGGGATAGGATAGGCGCCAGGAGGGTGGTGCCCAGGTGTATAGGCCGGCTGGGCGCCCAGGGGGTGGCGCCCAGGTGTCTGTTTTGTGGTTTTGTGTTGCTTTTGCGTTCTTAGGCCGGTTTAAGTCTAAATTGACTGAAGTTTCAGGTTTTCTTAAATTTAAAAGTGTTTTGGTATGTTAATTGGGAGCAAATTTGGGTTGTGATTAATTAGAAGTTTTAATTAGGGGTTCTTTAGAGACGGGATAGGATGGGCGCCAAGAGGGTGGTGCCCAGGTGGCAGTGCAGGCTAGGCACTCAGGGGTGGCGCCCAGGTGGACTGTTTTGGAGTTTTGTTGGTTTTGAGTTTTTGAGTTAATTAGAGGTTAAGTTAATTAAGGTTTACTTTTTCTAGGTTTAAAATGTTTTATTGTGTTGATTAGGATTAGTTTAAAGTCTTAACTAATTAACTTAAGCTTTAACCGGGGTGTCTTAGGGAATGAGTAGGCTAGGCGCCCAGAGGGTGGCGCCCAGGTGGCTGTGGAAAGATGGGCGCGAGGGGGTGGCGCCCAGGTGGCTGTTTTTTTAGGGTTTTGGTTTTTTGTGTTTTTAAAGTTTTTAGTTACTTTTAAATCCGAATTAATTAGGGTCATAATATTTTAGGGCTCTTAATGATTCGATGTTTCTTAAGTTAACTAATTATGTTGTTTTAAATAATCGTAGGATTTATCCCACTTAGGCACTAAATTCGATAACTTAGACTATCTAACTATTCTTTTTGGGTTTTTTGGATATCTTTTAATTTGTTTTTGGTTTCTCCTCTAATTTACTAGAGAGTAAGGAAAGAGAAGAAGGGATTTTGTGTTTTATGATTTTTTTGGGATTTTCTATGGATGTGTGGTTCAAATGATATGATGTGAAGTGTGACAAAAATGGTAATTCAAAGCTCAAAACAGATCAAACAACCTAACATATCATTAATATGCAGTTTCTAAATGAACTAAATGCGGAAGATTTGAAGTTGTGCACAAAAGTGGAGAAATTCACTTGGGTGCCACGGCCTAGTCAGGGTTTCCAACGGAACACAATGAATGCACAAGAATCTTAATGTTTTCAACACAACTTCCGATACTCAGCGACTGATGCGAATGTTTTAATTCGAACTACTAATGATGCAACTAACGAACCTATGAGCAAACAATGCAACAGGTGGAGATCTGGAACCTGGACCCTGTCTCAGAAGGGTAGGCGCCCAAGGGCTGGCGCCCAGGTGGTTTGAGAATGGGTAGGCGCCCAGGTGGCTCAGGAAAGGGCAGGCACCCAGTGGGTGGCGCCCAGCCTTTCTGCCAAGGGCTTCTTGCGACCTCTTCGATACAAATGATGATGATGATGATGCTAATGCGAGATTTGACCTAGCTATGCAATTAAAACTATGAAATCAAAGAAAATCTACTATATTTGAATGAACCTAAGCATGTTACTAACATGATAATGCATTAATACCATTTTTATCTCAAGTTAATGTAGATCTACGACGCTCAAATGGCCCTAAGCATATTTCTAAGCATATAGGGCAATGGAATGTAATAAAAGAAGGAAGAGATCTAGGAATATCGGTATATGAAGCGTTCCTCAAGTTCCTAAAGTGAAGCTTTCGTAAAGACCCATAGCTCCAGTTGAAGATATGGAAGTCTCCTCCTCTATTTCCCTTTCTTCTTCTCTAAATGTGAAGTTCTCTCTAATGGTGGCTACCTCTCTTCTTCTTGCTTATTCTCTCTTTTTGTCTCTTTTCTTAGGGTTTTTGGGTAGCCTCCCTTTGTAAATGAACTTAAGAGGGATTATATAGGTTTGGGACCAGTTTAGAAGGGCTAGGGCTTCATTGTTTCGTGTTTCTAGAAGGTCTCATGCATCCCTAGGCGGCTTAAGTCATTTTAGAGTGAATTAGGGTTTGGAGGGAGGATGGGCGCCCATGGGGTGGCGCCCATATGGTCTGTACAGTCTGGGCGCCCATAGGGTGGCGCCCAGTGGTCCTGGAGAGTGGGCGCCCATAGGGTGGTGCCCAGATGGTTTGTGTTTCGCTTTTGGACCTTGGTCCCATTTGGAGTCGAGATGGAACGGATACATCTTCAGCTGGGGGACCAACATTAGCATTAATAGGCTGGGCGCCACATGGGTGGTGCCTAGATGGATTTCAAGGCTGGGCGCCACATGGGTGGTGCCTAGGTGGACTTCAAGGATGGGCACCACATGGGTGGTGCCTAGGTGGTTCGGTTTGTCTTCGGTGCTTGGTCCCTATGTATGAGTGGTCCCGGTCTAATCTCAAGCCAATTACTGGAATTTGGAGCTGGGCGCCCACCATGGGGTGCCTAAGTAATTCGGGGTAGTGTGGGCGCCACAGGGTTGGTGCCTATGTGGAACTCAGTAGGGTAGGCGCCACATGGGTGGTGCCTAGGTGGAGTCGATTTATTTTCAGAGTTCGGCCCCTATGTTGAGTGGTCCCGAGCTTCTTTTAGGCGAACTAGTGAAATGTGGAGGTTGGGCGCCCACCATAGGGCGCCTAGGTGGTTCTGGGCTGTCTGCGCTCCCAGCATGGGGCTCCTAGATGAATTTTAGTGGGATGGGCGCCACATGCGTGCTGCCCAGATGGAGTTTCGTCATTTTTTCTAAGGCAAACTTCGAAGACTCATAACTTTTGATCCGCTTCTCGGATTTGGATGTTCTACATATCGCCAGAAAGCTCTAGAAGTGAGGAATCTAATGGTCCAAATGTCTTGATGAATAGGGGTTGGAAAACAAGGGTGGCTTCTGGATTAATGGATTCGGCTTCCTAACTTAGGTTAATCGTGTGACATTTTGACAAACTAAGCACGGTCTTTGTAGGAATTGGCCTAAGCATGTCTTAAGTGGTCCAAAAAAGGTTTGAATAGTGTCATGGTTCACTACTTGTGTAAGTAGTGAATTTGGCTTAGAATCTCCACGCGACTTGGCTTTTCTCTCATGAATTTTTAGAAATCATCGAACTAAGTCTAAAATTATCAGCAAGCATCTTCATCGTCGTTAATTAATCTGAATTATGTCATTAATCATTCAATTGTGGGTGAAATGGGGGCACCGCTATATATGACAGGTGTTTAGGGCTATCATAGGGGCCAAATGAGGTGTCTACTAACGATCTCATTCACAAATATATCTGCAAGTGGTGCTATGTGCATCTTACTCCCTGTCTTCATAGGAATGAAGTGAGCAGACTTCGTGAGACAATCCACTATAACCCAAATGGCATTGTTCCCCTTCTTGGTAGTAGGTAAACTAGGGACAAAATCCATAGTGATGTGCTCCCATTTCCACTTCGGAATGTCCAATAGCTGCAACAACCCTGGAGGCTTCTGGTGTTTTGCTTTAATTTGCTGACAAGTGAGGCACCGAGATACAAAAGCTGCAATCTCTCGTTTCATGTTATTCCACCAGAATCGGTTCTTTAAATTTTGGGACATTTTGGTGCTACCTGGATGCATGGAGTATATTGTACTGTGAGCTTCAGTCATTATCTCATGCTTTAAGTCTTCAATATTGGGCACACACAAACGGTCACGAAAATACAACACTCCATCCACTACTCTGAAATCTGGACGTTCTGAGATGTGATCAACAATCTTGGCCAAATCCGGGTCTTGCAACTGACTGTCTTTAATCTTCTGGATGAAGGTAGGCACAGACGCTATCATACTTGCCAACATCACACCCTTTCTTAACAGTTGCACTTCTACTTCGAGTTCTTCAAATTGGTGTAAGACACTGACTCCTCTCAAGCTTGCCATAACCACTGATTTTCTACTCAAAGCATTAGCTACTACGTTCACTTTGCCCGGATGATACTTGATTGGGAAGTTGTAGTCTTTAATGTACTCCATCTACCGTCTCTGCCTCATGTTAAATTCTTTCTGCGAAAATAGATATTGTAAACTCCTGTAGTCTGAGTGGACTTCAAATTTCTCTCCATATAGGTAATGCCTCCACATCTTCAAAGCAAATACAACCGCTGCTAATTCCAAGTGATGAGTGGCATAATTCTTTTCATGATCTTTCAACTGCCTCGAGCCATAAGCAACAACTTTATCATTCTGCATCAATACATAACCCAATCCTACATTCGAAGCATTTGTAAAAACAACGAATCCTCCACTTCTCGATGGTAAAGTGAGAATTGGAGTTGTAGTCAATCTCTTTTTCAGCTTTTTGAAACTTTCTTTACACTGGTTTGTCCATACAGAAGGCATACTCTTCCTAGTTAGTTTTGTCAATGGTGCTGCAATGGATGAAAATCTTTGGACAAACCTCCGGTAATATCTTGCTAATCCCAAAAAGCTTCTGATCTCTGTTACACTGCTTGGCCTTTTCCAACTGACAGCTGCTTCGACCTTGGACTGATCCACTGCTAAACCTTCTCTTGATATAACATGGCCTAGAAAAGCCACTTGCTCTAACCAAAATTCACATTTGCTAAGATTTGCATAGAGCTGGTTGTCTTTCAAAAGCTGCAGTGACGTCCTCAAGTGCTTTTCATGCTCCTCTTTACTCTTAGAATACACGAGAATGTCATTAATAAACACCACAGTAAAGTGATCCAAATACTCTGCAAAAACCTTGTTCATGAGAGCCATAAACACCGCAGATGCATTAGTCAATCCAAATGGCATCACCAAAAACTCATAGTGCCCATATCTGGTTCGGAAAGCTGTTTTAGGCACATCTGACTCTCTAACTCGCAACTGATAATACCCAGACCTCAAGTCTATCTTGGAAAAATACGCTGCTCCTTGTAATTAATCAAATAATTCATCTATTCTCGGCAACGGAGACTTGTTCTTGACGGTCATATGATTCAATCTTCTGTAGTCTATGCACATTCTCAAGCTTCCATCATTCTTTTTCACAAACAACATTGGTGCTCCCCAAGGTGAAACACTTGGACTAATGAAACCTTTACTTAACAAATCTTGCAATTGGAGTTTTAGATCACCTAATTCTGCTGGAGCCATCCTGTAAGGTGCAATAGAAATTGGTGCTGTCCCTAGAAGGAGCTCAATCGTGAACTCAACTTCTCGAATTGGTGGCAATCCCGGGATTTCCTCAGGAAAAACATCGGGAAATTCACAGACAACGGGGATTTCCTCCACCCCTTGGGACTGTTTATCCTCCGTGATAAAAGCTATAAAAGCTTCACACCTACTCTGTACCATTCTGCCTGCTTTTAGTGCAGAAACAATCCCCACTTGGTTTTTCTTCCTGTTTCCCTGAATCAACAAATCTACCTGTTCTCCTTTCAACTTGAAAGTAATGGTGTTACTTAAACAATCCATGGTTGCATGGTACTTCTCTAACCAATCCATGCCTAAGATGACATCAAAATCATGCATGTCTATAATAATAAGATTTGCTGGAAGATTGACCTTTCCTAATGGGACCGAACAACTTGGGTAATCGGTTCTACAAACAACCTGTTTACCTACTGGTGTGGTGACAGTCAATATATAATCAAGTTCCTTAAACAGCATAGCAATCATCTTTGCAAACACAGGAGATAAAAATGAATGAGTGCTGCTATGATCAAATAAAATTTGAGCTTCTACTCGATAAATGAGAAGTTTAACTTCTACTACATCGCCCGCAGCATCGGTATCGACACGGTTGAGATGATATGCCCGCCCTTGCTGCTGTGGCATGTTCTGTATCCCTTTTGCATTTCTATTCTGTTGCTGCTGTGGAGGACGAGCATTCTGGTTTTGTGCTTGTTGCCTGCCTTGCTGCTGTTGCTGCTGCTGAGGTGGTCTAGATTGGTTTTGAGTTGGTGCCTGATTCTGAAGAGCTGCTTGCCTCTGTGGCTGATTCCTGTTGCCTTGGGTTTGCAATTGTGGGCAATCTTGAATGGCATGGTCCATAGCCCCACACCTAAAGCAAGCGCCCGTAGCCTTACGACATTGTGCAGTTTCATGATTTTTGCCACAGTGTACACATGCACCTTGCCTTGGAGGGTTTTGTTCTTGTCGTGGCTTCTTGTTCTATTGTCTTTGGTTCTATTGGTGATATTGTTGCTTTCTATCCCTGATGATCTGGTTGTTTATGTCCTCGAACTTGTATGCTCTTTTGACTGCTTCATCTAAGGTGGCTGGTGGAACTACCCCTGTAGCATCTCTCATGAGGATGGGGTTCAGCCCTTCTAAGAATTTCGTGATCTTCTTCTACTCGGTGTCAATCAACTCTTGGGCATACCTAGCTAGCCTTTCAAATTTTGTGACATACTCCAACACTGTCATGTTACCCTGCTTGAGCTGTTGAAACTCTATAGGTTTCTGCCTCTTGATGTGTAAAGGGACATACTTGTCGATGAAATGGTTCTTGAAAGTCTCCCATGCAGTCTCATCTGCCATGGTTTGATATGGTTCTTTAACCGTTTGCCACCAAGTGTTCACCAATCCATAAAATAGAGATGCGGTGAGGTTGACCTTCTGTATGCCCGTACAGGTGAATACATAAAAAATCTTCTCTGTGTTGACTAACCAATCGTCTGCAGCCAAAGGGTCTTCTTGACCCAAGAACTTCATGGGTCCCCATTTCCTAAACCTCTCAAACAAAATGTTAGGGTCTTGGTCTCGATTGTTGATGATTATATTTGGGCCCCCAGGTTGCCTAGGCTGGGGTTGGGGCATGTTCTGCAAAACTTCCAAAAGTTTGCTTTGGACTTGTGCCATTTCCTCATCCTTTTGAGCTAATTGTTCTTGGAATCTAGCTTGGTTCTCATTGGCCTCTCTTTGTAACCTAGCTTGTATTTCATTGGCTTCTCTTTGTAATTTAGTCTGACTTTCATTAGCTTGCCTCTGCTGTTCTAGCATTGCTTGCATGAGTGCCTGAAACTGTGTGACGGTAGGTGGTTGCTCATGATCTGTTTCATTGTTATTGTTGCTGGTATTGCTCCCGGAAGCATTTTGGTTTGGATCTTTTCTTGGAGGCATGATGTTGTAAAACAAATTGTTAGTACATAATAACAAGTTCGAGTTTGGTTTTAGGTCCATACTAACGATCTAATGAACTCACGGATCCTTGCCACGTCCCTAAGAGTTTCTAGTTTTTTTTATATGCCTGAAACATGTCCCGCTTTGATACCAGTCCTATCGCGACCCCAGATCGAGGTTCCCAGCCCTGGCCCTCGACTAAAGGTGCATCCAACCAACTATGATTAACCCATAGGTTTCTGTGGTGAGGATTCCCAAAACAAACATGGAACAATCTCACACGAACGATGGTTTGCGGAAGCGTGCAAGTAATCTCAATTACAACTCAAAAACATAAATGTTACAATTCCAAAATGCATAAGTTAAATCATCATTAAGACAATAATCAGAAGAGGAAACTTAAGCATGGCATTCCCAAGATTAGTTCAAGTTTCGAGATAACAAAAGTAAGTTAGAGTTAAGTTTACATAACCAAAAGTATCGAAGGGCCAACAAAGGCCTTACAACCCAAAACAATAAAAACAACCATTCCCATCAGAGTATCGTACTCAGGACCCCACCCGATGTCTAGAGGACGTCGTCGGGTTGCCACTCACGGGCTGGGAGTGGCTCAAAAGCCTCCTCCAGGAGCTCTTCCTCAAGGGCAACGATGCCTGCATCTAAACACCAAAGCAAAAATGTTCAGACATGACGGTCTAGCAGGTGATCAATTTAGACATAATACAAATAAGTTAATATTGAAATAATCAGTACTTAAAACATGGCATGAGTTCTGAACAAAACATATTTAGTATACAAAGCAAAACTAGCATGATTTCAAGAAAGCATCATGAGTCATGAATCTACATTTGAGCTCATCCGTTCTCCGCCATACGTGATGACAATAGCAAGCAAAACGAAACGAAACGAAACGAAAAAGAGGCCCGAGCCACACAAAGTGGACGGGGAAAAACCGGCCGCAGAGCCGGACAAAACAAGAATGTGTACAATTACACGACTAATCTGCAGATTGTCCTTATGTTTAAAGACCCCCTAACTAGTGGATCAGATTGAGAGGGTAGTCCAAGCTTAGCGGTATTCAATGATATTCATGTATGCACCAACATGTCGATACTTGCACAAAACTTATAGAAAATAGGGGAAAACACTTATCAAAACAATGCAAAGCGAAACTAACAAGAGTGACATAAGCCATAGCGAAATAAGACTGAAAAGTGTTCCCCAACAAAGTTCTTGAACAATTCAAAAAAAAACTTGTAAAACAAAGCAAGTACTAAACGACAATCATCGTATCAAATCACAATCCCAAAGCGAAGTTGCCAAGCATACATTAAGACCTTTCATTTGATCTTCGTGTGGTTGAGACCCAAATGTCTTAATGACAAAGAGATTGGTGTTTCGGAAGGTAAAAGGACATTTTAAGGCCTCAAGCACACAAACTCAAGTTTGAAAGTTGCTAATCATATTCAGGTTTTCAATCCTAAGAACCTCCCACAAAACAAATGAATTTTGAAAACTTGGTCAGCTCTCGATTACCTGTCGGCTAGCCAAGTAGGTGTTTGTAGGTTAGCCGCCAGCTGACCGATGGCTGACCGCCAGGTCTTCTGACAGAAAAGTCACCATTCTGGAAATGGGGCCGAACTTCACTCGGTTGGCAGTCAGTCGACCGAGGTTGTCCATGTCGGTTGGCCGACAGCTGACCGACGACTCCCTGTCAAAAAACACGCTTCTGAAAGTGGAACCGAACTGAACTCGATTGGCTGTCGGCTGACCGAAGTGGACATGTCGGCCGACCGACGGCTGACCACCAGCTGACCGACTGTGCACGACAGCCTAGTTCAAGTCAGAATTCCAGTTCTTCTTTCTTCAAATTTCTTCCCATTCCACTTCCTTTCCTTCTTGGTCAAATCCCTGCACATCCCCTGAGCCTCCATGCTCTCCTAGGGGCTATTTCCATTCAAATTTATCAACCAATACATCCATTCATTTCACAACATATTCCACCATTCTTTCATCCATTTGCAAAACATTTAAACAAGATAAAAAAATCACTTGAATTGAATGAAAACCATCAAGATAAAACCACTAGCATATGCATTTCAAACTAAAACAAAATTTCTAACCACAACATATATTTGAATGAATACATTGCTCAACTAAAATGGAGAAAGTACCAAACCATTGAAATTAAATCATTTAAACTTTGCATGCATCAAGAAAAGCTAAATTGATCACTTGCCTTGACAATAGCTAATCCAAAGATCCCTAAAAAATCCTACTCAAAGCTGTGCCACGAAATCTACACAAAAGCCCCAAGAAAACATTCCAAAAATCACCATTTTGGTCAACCAAAACCCCCATTTCGAAAATGGGTTTGCATGTTCGAGAAATGGGATCCTAATGAGCTCAAAAGACTCCATAGAAAAGGGAGAAGAAGATCCTTTACCTAAAGCTTGCTAAACAAGAAGCAAGGAAGAAAATGATGGTTCCTCACAGTGAGAATCTCCAAGAGAATGGTACCAATTGGAAGCTTGGGTTGAGAGGAAGAAGAAGGTATGATCGGATTTGGATTTGGAAGCCTCTAGCTATGGCATGCAAAGAGAGAAAGAGAAGAAGAAGAAAGAGCTCTTCTCAGCTGGGCTTGAAGAAGTTAGTTGCAGGAAACAAGAAGTTCAGAACGTGGGGTGAGTTGGGAGAGAAAGTAGCTTAAGTTAGATGAGTTCTTGTGGCGCCTATGTGCTTAAAACTTGTGATGGCTAAAACGCTGATTTGTGTGCTCTGGATGAAATCGACGAAGAAGACAAAATCGATCACCAAAAAATGTAGTTTCCAAAAAGTATAATTTGGCATCGTTCTTGGATTTCAAAATTTGGGTCCAGATTTGGTGTGAAATGACTAATTTATCCTTTTGGGCCAAAACTTGGGTTTCTGGGCCTCAAACAAAAAAACCGACTGAACACAAAAGTTGAACAATAAAATAAAACCATTCAAAAAAGATCGAAATTACGATTAAAAATCAGAAAATTAGAATTTTCTCCCAAGCTTACACGTATACTGAAGGCACCCTTGAGTATGACTGAATAGCATAAAACGCTCTCAAAATCCCTAAAGCTAATTCCAGACTACACATTATAACTAAGCATGCACTTAATAGGTACTAATCGCGCTAATCCTGGGTTGGGGTTTGAAAGGTATACTCAGAAAGAAGGTATCGATTATGAGGAAACCTTCTCGCCGGTAGCCATGCTCATGTCCATCTGGATATTCTTATCCATTACGGCTCATCTCGATTACGAGATTTGGAAAATGGATGTCAAGACGGCGTTTCTCAACGGCCATCTTGAGGAAGACATCTATATGATGCAGCCAGATGGTTTTATAGCTAAAAACCAAGAGCAAAAGGTAAGTTTATTTATGGATTGAAGCAGGCATCCTGGAGCTGGAACATCCATTTTGACTAAGCAATCAAGTCATTTGGTTTTTGTCAAAGTCCGAATAAGTCATATGTGTACATGAAAAGTGAAGGAAAAATGGTAGTTTTTCTGGTATTATATGTCGATGACATCCTTCTCATTGGGAGAGACATAGGAATGTTATCAACAACAAAAGTTTGGTTGGCCAAGACTTCTGATATGAAAGACTTTGGAGAAGCTAGCTACATCCCAAGGATAAGACTCTATTGAGACCGGAAAAATAGGATGATTGGCTTATCCCAAACTGCGTACATAGATAAAAAATACTAGTACGGTTTGCAATGCAAGACTCCAAGAAGGATATCACACCTTGTAAGCATGAAGTGTACCTTTCCAAGGATCAGTGTCATAAGACACCTGAGGAAAAGGATCAGATGAGGACAGTTCCATACGCTTCGGCTGTTGGTAGCCTCATGTATGCTAAGCTTTGTACTAGACCGGATATCTGTCACTTAGTGGGCATAATCAGCAGATATCAGTCTAACCCAGGTCCTGACCATTGGACAGCTGTGAAGTGTATACTCAAATACTTGAGAAGGACTAGAGATTACATGTTGATTTACGGCAGTGATGACCTAATTCTAGTTGGATACATGGATTCTGACTTCATGTCAGATAAATATTCTAGGAAATCAACCTCTGAGTATATGTTTATGCTGTAGCGGCCTGTGAAGCAGCAAAGGAAGGAGTTTGGCTCAAAAGATTCCTTATGGAACTTGGAGTAGTACTTTTGGCGCGACAGCCGCTCACAGTTTACCTGCAGCGAGGCAGTCACCTAATCAAAGGAATGCAGAAGCCATAGAAGCTAAAAGCATGTAGAGAGGAAGTATCACTTAGTCAGAGAGATTGTACAAAGAGGTGATATTGCAATTACCAAGATAACATCTGCAGACAATCCCGCGGATCCCTTAACTAAGCCATTGACCACAAAAGTGTTTGAGCAGCATGTAGATGGGATAGGCATGAGATGCAACCTTGACTGGCATTGAGCCCAAGTGGAAGATTGTTAGATTGAGTGGTCTTAATCCAGTAGATGATGTAATAAATTGATTCATATCAATATAATCATACTTCTTTTTCATGAGATGAATGGTGTTTTGTTACTTGTTTGCACACAACCAATATGAATGACATAAAAGGTTCATGAGATGAACCGGAGCCCACGAGTGTATTAGATGACACATGTGTGTGGATGAGATCCACATGCTGGAGACATATGTCACAAATCTTATATTTAAATTGATTCATAACCGGTGATGAGAATGGGCATCTCATCTGATAAGGTTGTAGCATTATGATCACTATGAGATAGTGTGATCACTATGAGACAGTGTGATCTGTCTTGATCATCGGAGTGTTAAGACTCTGGATCATTGTGCTAGTACATTAGATGTATTGAAGGACCATAAGAAGTACCTTATGAGACACTGTTATTACTTTAAGGTCTACTCTCATAATTCCCTAGCAATAAGCTCTTAATCCCGAGACATTGATGAACTTAAGTTTCTGTCTATTCATTTGCTTTGAGTCACCAATGAGTGAGGTCAATTGTAGGTCAATACCTCGGTGTCTTGAGTCTGTGGTAGTGGGACTGTGGGAATATTCAATGGTCAAGATGGAATCTATCTTTATTATCCCCTTGTGCCAATTAATGGATTTATCATTAGTGAGTGCGCACCCATCTCAATTAAGAGTTAATTGGATGGTACTGGTGATCATTGTGATTAATTGGGTCTCAAGGATAATAAGATGTGGATCTAAATTGGTAGGACATGTTTAGTCCAATTGATCCATGGATATTGATAGATGGGCATACTTGTGGTGATAGGGAAGTTTAGGGTATTCTTGTAATTTATTCCTAAGACTGGAGTTCAATTGCATTTATATAGTGGAGTTATTTGCAATTAATTGTGAGCCCAGATTGCACATGAGATGTGGGGTCGCGGTGTCCTAGTTGGAGCCAGCTTTCTATGGAATCCCTAGTGGTCCCCACGCTAGCCTAATAATTAGATCATTACTAATTCTAGTTGAACTTCAAAGGAAATAAAATAGAAATTTACTATTTTTATTTGAAGTGAGACTTCTAATAGTGGTAATAGTAAGAAGATAAGGTTACTAATTCTTATGGAAGTTGGACTTCTAATAATTATTAGTAAGAGGAGATGCATTAGTGCTATAAATAAGGGAGAGAAGGGCTTTGGACATCCCATGCAAGATTCCACCTTGGAATTCATGCCCAGCCGCTTTTGTGCAAGAGTTGCACACCTTTTTCTCTCCTTCCTCTTCTAGTTTCTTTTCCGGATTTTTCCTTTGAGTTTCTAGTTGGTTTCCTCTTGAAGATTCCACCATTCTTCTTGGGAAAAGAGATCTAAAGTGGATCATAGCGTGGAAGACAACAAGGTGTTAGAGACCCTAATTTGCTACAAAGAAGAGTTCTTGATATAGCAAATTGTCTACTCCTCCATTAGAGCACTACCAAGCTCCCAAGGTAAGATCTACTCCTTGTATGTTGTAGTTTTGTTGTGGATGCTTGGTTCTAGTTTTTTCTATCTTCTTGATAGAGTTTATTATTGATCTTGATCATGAGATTGAGGATTATGTATCCTGGATGTGGTTTCCGGCCTTGTGAGTACTTGATTCCTGAGTCAAGTGAACATAAAGTTTTGAAAATCTATCCACGAGGCCCACCTATTTCCAACAAAGGTTATTGCTTAGCTTATTGGAAAGCATATATAGTGGAAATCCGGTGAAGTGTAAGATCACAAGCTGGTAGTGGATGTAGGCATTGAGGCCGAACCACTGTAATCATTGTGTTATGGTTAATGCTTTGTGGTGATTGGTTTTGTTCGCTTCCACACTTAGTTACATAATCATCACTAGTGACTAATTAATTTGAAGAAGTTTAAATTTGGCATAATTGGTCACTAAAGTCTAGCTCACCCGATTCACCCCCCCCCCCCCCCCCTTCCCCTCTAGGATTTGGATCCTGGACTTTCAATTAGCATTAGAGCCTCTTGCTCTATATTAGAATCAAGAGCATTGAAACTCTTGATTAGGTGTAAAAACCCACAATTTAGAACCCTTGTGTTGTGTTTTAATGAAGATCCTTAAAATGGATTCCACTGTAGTTGAAAATGGAGACTCCCTTGTTGCTCACTTTTTCCCCTAAGAAGCAATCTCCCCAAACTAAACCTTTTCAAGTTAAAGCTCCAATTGGTGGGATATCAAAAGTGAACCTTCAAGGACAACCCTATCAAGACCTTAGGTGGATTTTCAAAGGTTGACAATTAGGAAAATGCAAGGCCTTGAACCTCATTGGACCAGCCTAATCTTTATTGTCACATCATATTGTTGGTCATGATATATTTGTATTTTGTTCTTATATATTTATATTTTTCAAAATGCAATGTTCTTTGTAATCAATTGATTTTATGTTCAAAAATTTACTTGGCTATATCTCATTTTTTTCAAAATTATTTGACTGCAATATCCTCATGATAGATTTGCATTTTGTTCACATATTTTATATCTCTTGTAATGCATGTCTATTGATGATCAATTGATTGTGGTTTCAAAAGCTAGATTATTCATGATTAATTGTTGTTGCAAAATCATTTGTTTGGATATCATAGATCATTTTGGAAAAATAAATGATTTGAATTAATTTGATTTTTCATGGATTTCTAAGTCATACTTTCAAATGGAAAATTATCTTTTTTGTAAAATCAACTTGTATGTGTTCCAAATAGTTACATCTTCTAAAATGCAAGTTAAAAAAAATCGTGTTGTACTAATTGCTATATCTTTTGATGTATATTGTGGATTAAAATATGTAAAAATGATTTTCATCTTGTACTTTCTTAATTACATTTGCTTTAAATGAAAATCAACTTTATTGGGGTATTGTGATAGATGACTACGTGTTCGAAAGAACTCAATTAATTGTTAATAGATCTTATAGTTACATGTTGTGAGCAATTAATTTGAGTAAGATCTTTGATTGTTGATGTTGTTGACACAAAAAATGTCACTTTGCCTCTTCGACATGAAAAGCTACTTGGAGTCGCATCCTACGACAAGCAGGTAGAGCCGCTTCAAGCATCAGATCCTGTCAGAATCAAACAAAAACTGCAAGATCCTTCAAAATAGCCAAAAGAAGGGTACACATGAAGTTTTGGGCTATTTCGACACCATTTGGCCTAACTTTAATCCTCCAACGGTTAAGCAGAAGCTCCCGGCAGCAACAGTGTTGAAGACATCAAATCTTCGATCAAAGCCTATGGATGGTCTCAAAATACCTCCAAAAGGCTCCATGTCGAATTTTAAGTCAAACCGACACCGTTTGACCCTCCATTAATTCTCGAACAATAAAATCAAGCCTCTCGGCGGCGAGAACCACCGATGCTGCCACTCATCAAACAAAGCACATGGGTAGCTTCTACATGCTTCCAAAGGGCTACACGTCAATTTTTAGGTCATTCTGACAACGTTTGACCCGACATTGACGCTTAGAAACAAAATCAATCCTACCGGCGGCGGAGCTCCCTGGGACCATGGCATCCAAATTGGAGCTAATGATCGTCTCAAATTGACTCCGATAGGCTCCCTGTCAAGTTTCAGGTCAATTGGACATCGGTTGACCGTACATCAAAGCTCGGTATCTTCCACAAGGTGAAATCTAGTCTAGCATCGACGGGACCGCAAATGGCTTCGAAACTCAAATAAAAGACTATAGTTGGTCCTATCTATTGCTCAAGAAGCTTCACGTCAAATTTCAGGTCATTCCGACATCGTTTGACCTAGTTTTTACTCTTGGTGGAAAACTAGCTACGAAGTCTTCGGCTTTTCCAAAAAATAGGAAATTTTGTGTTCTGATTTGCACGGCTTCTCGTCAGGTTTTCCTCTAGAAAATCAAGTCAATAAGTGTGGAAAGATGTCAAGAAAAATACAGGAGAAAGAAGAAACAAAAAAGACGGAAAAACGGCAACCGAACGACGACCAAAAGGGGACATAAGTCCCATGGTCGCCGGCGACCATAGGGATCCAGGTCGCCGGATTTTGCCCGGAAACCCACTTTTTCGGGTGCTTTTCGCGTTTCGAGTCGTTTAGCCCCTGTGATTTTTCCAAAATCTGATTTTTTAGGCATGATATCCATCGATCTTTGTCAACATCACGGATCCACTGTCTAAATCATGAAATCATCATCCGATGCTTCGGGATCGCCAACCGGCCGACCAAGAAAGCACACTTTCTGCCAGACCGATTGTGAAATCGACTGGACAGATGTTGCTGGCCCATTGGTACCAATCAATGTCTGAAATTTCATGGTCATCCGATGTCGATCAACATGAAAATCCATTGATGATCATCGCCAGAAGAATTCCAAGAGGCACAGCGCAGCCCGCTACTCTTCAAGCGACTTGGCGACTAATTAATGAAGTTAAATGACCCTTTTTATGGCAAGTTAATGAGGTCATTAATTCATTATTTTGGACGGCCCAATCAGATTCAAAGAAAAAGGAATTACAAGTCCAATTAATCATGGCAATTAACCATGTAACTCCTATCATTATGGAGTTTAATCATGGTAATTAATCATGAAACCCCCATCATCATGGAGATTAAAAGCGATTAAATGCCCATTATTCTCCATCGGCCAATCATATCCAAGGAAAAAGGAGTTTCAAAAATTATGAAATTAATCTTGTAACTCCTCCCATCATGGAACATCAATGCCATCAATGCCCATAAACTCACCTATGGCTATCAAAAACCTATAAAAGGGGGGTCATTCCAAGAAGAAGAACACGACACACTACGCTGCCGCAACCACAGCCAAAAGAATCCAGAAGAAATCCTTGCTCAAAGAAGCTCTCCTACCTTGAAGAAAGTCTGCTGCAAGAGACAACACAAGGTGATCAAAGTCCCTTGGGAGGTCACCCCCCCCCCCGCCCCCCCCACAAAGTCCCCTCTCATTCTATTCAACATGGCCTAGATGTAGCTCTTCAGCCCGTCTACTCGGTTTTTAATTGGATATAGGACATCCTCTTGGTCTTTATCCTCTAAAAATCCGAGGCCCAAGCCAAGCCAAGTGAATCAAAAGCATCATGTGTTCTCATCTGAAGGACGATGGCAGAGTCCATACATGACTTGCGACTGTCGATCTGAACGAGTCCCTACAATCTCCTGAGAAGTCAGATTCCTTTTCTTACTTTTCTATTGTATTTTGTATTTTTTTAAAGAGACAAAAAAATCACAATTATTGTCTTTCATTATTGATGAGATTTGTCAATCGCCTTTCATGGCAAAAATAGCGTTTCACTGCAAAATCGCCTTCAACGGCACAAAACCGCCTTTCATGGCAAACAAATGAAAATCACCTTTCACGCCATTAAAAAATCTTGTCTCTTTCTTTAAAATATATGTGCAATGGAAAGCTAGAAAAAAAGTTTGATTTCTTTTCTACTTTTGAAGGTGGATCTTGTTGACACAAAAAAAAAAGTCACTTTGCCTCCTCAACATCAAAAGCTACATGGAGCCGCATCCTACTACAAATAGGCAAAGCAGCTTGAAGCATCAGATCTTGTCAAAATCAAACAAAAACTGCAAGATCTTTCAAACTAGCAAAAAAAAAGGTACACATGAAGTTTCAGGCCATTTCGACACCATTTGGCCTAACTTCAGTCCTCCAACAGCTGAGCGGGAGCTCCCTGCGGCGATAGTGTCAAATACATCAAATATTTGATCAGAGCCTATGGATGGTCTCAAAATACCTCCAAAAGGTTCCACGTCAAGTTTCAAGTCAAACCGACACCGTTTGACCCTCCATCAACTCTCGAAAGGCAAAATCAAGCCTCTCAGCGGTGAGAACCTCCGATGCCGCCGCTTATCAAACAGAGCACATGAGTAGCTTCTACCCTTCCAAAGGGCTGCACGACAAATTTCAGGTCATTCCGACAACGTTTGACCCGGTTTTGACGCTCCGAAGCAAAATCAAGCCTACCTGCGGCGAAGCTCCCCGGGACCATGGCATCCAAATCGGAGCTAATAGATCATCTCAAAATGACTCCAATAGGCTCCCTGTCAAATTTTAGGTCAATCGGACTTCGGATGACCGTACATCAAAGCTCGACATCTTCCGCACGGTGAAATCAAGTCTAGCATCGACGAGACCCCAAACGGCTTCAAAACTCAAATAAAAGCCCATGGTTGGTCCTATCTAATACTCAAAAAGCTTCACCTCAAATTTTAGGTGATTCCGACATCGTTTGACCTAGTTTAAACTCTTGGCGGAAAATCGGCTATAAAGTCTTCGGCTTTTCAAAAAATAGGAAACTTTGTGCTTTGATTTGCATGACTTCTCGATGGGTTTTCTTCAGTAGAATCAAGCCAATAAATGAGGAGAAATGTCAAAGAAAAATGCAGGAGAAAACAGAAGCGAAAAAGCCGGAAAAATGACGAAGAAACGGCGACCGAAAGGAGACCAGAAAATGGACCAAAGTCCAAGGTCGCCGGCAACCTTGGCCCATGGTCTCTGGCGACCATGGCCCAAGGTCGCTGGCCCCATGGTCGCCGGTGACCCTGGAAGTCCGGGTTGCCGGATTTCCGCCGAAACGTTTGTTCTTCTGATTCTTTTCACGTTTCGCGATGATTGGCCCCTGTGATTTTCTTAAAATCTGATTTTTGAGGCATGATATCAGTCGATCTTCATCAACATCATAGATCCACCATGAAAATCATTTGATCAACATCGGACACTACGAAACCGCCAATTGGCCGACCAAGAAAGCATACTTTCTGCCCAACCGATCGTGAAATCGACTGGACAGATGTTGCCGGCTCCTTGGTATCAACCAATGTCTGAATTTGCATCGTCATTCGACATCAAATAACATGCGGATCCATCGATGATCATCTCAAGAAGAATTCCTAAAGACGCGGCGCGGCCTGCGACTCTTCAAGCGACTCGGCGGCCAATTAATGAAGTTAAATGACCTTTTTATGACAACTTATTAGGGTCATTAACTCATTATTTTGAATGGCCCAATAAGAAGCAAGCAAATGAGAGTTATAAGTCCAATTAATCATGACAATTAACTATGTAACTCCTATCATTATGGAGATTAATCATGGTAATTAATCATGAAACTCCCATCATCATGGAGATTAAATGCCCATTATTCTCCATTGGCCATTCAAAATCCAAGAAAAAGGAGTTACAAAATTATGAAATTAAATCCTTTAACTCCTCCCATCATGGAGCATTAATGCCATTAATGCCCATAAAACCTTCCTAATGGCCACCAAAAGCCTATAAATAGGCGGTCATTTCAAAGGGAAAGGGTCCGAAAAACTCATCTGAAGAGTTCTGAAGAAATTGTCCTAGAAATCTCTGCACAAAAAGAAACTATTTTACTTTGAAGAAACTCTGCTGCAAGCACTACAAGGTGATCGAAGTCCCTTTGGGGGCCACCCCCCCAAGGTTTCCCCTCTTCTTCTATCCAACATAGCCTAGATGCGGCTTTTCAGCCCGTATACTTGATTTTTTTTTGGAAATAGGACCTTCCCTTGGTCCTTGTCCTCTAAAAATCCGAGGTCTAAGCCAAGCTAAGTGAGTTAAAGCATCAAGTGTTCTCATCTGAAGGACGATGGCGGAGTCCATATATGACTCGTGACCGTCGATTTGAACGAGTCCCCACAATCTCCTGAGAAGTCAGATCCCTCTTTCTTTCTTCTCTATTGTACTTTGTAATTTTAAAGAGACAAAAAAATCACAATTCTTGTCTTTCATCATTGATGAGATTTGTAAATTGCCTTTCACGGCAAAATTGCCTTCTACGGCACAAAACCGCCTTTCACGGTAAACTAAACAAAATCGCCTCTCAAGGCACTTTAAAATCTTGTCTCTTTCTTTAAATATATGAGCAATGGAAAGTTAGAAAAAAAGTTTGATTTCCTTTTTACTTGTGAAGGTGAATCTCCGGATCACCATTTCAAATTCCAAGTAGAATAGAAAATCTAGCATACCCGTACAAAAATGTTGATGCTTGCTCTTTTTTTCTCTTCGTCCCGCCGCACCCCGGCGTACCCGGGACGGAGGAAGGCAAGAAGAAAAAAAGACGGGTCCATCAAGTTGGCACACCCTGTGGGACTCGTTCATTTGAGAACACGATGCTTAGAATCCTTGGCTCCTTCCTAGTTGGTGGCCTATGTTGGATCTTGTATCTAAAAAAAAACATGAGATGAGATTCTTTGGAAACTTCTTTCTTTGAACTTGTTTCCATTATTTATTTTCTCAAACAAAAAAAAAAGGTTATTTTCCATTGGGTTCAAATTGGAGAAACTTTGGTTCTTTCCTTTTCGTATAATGGCTCGCAGAAATGTTTGAGTCAACGTTCGGATTGGTATGGGCCATTTCCTTCTCTTTGATGGTTCCATTGGAAATCTTTCAAAAAATTTTATTCAAATTTTTTCTTCAAGTTTCTTTCTTTTGGATTCAAATTGGAGAAACTTTGGTTCTTTCCTTTTCGTACAATGGCTCGCAGAAATGTTTGAGCCAACGTTCGGATTAGAAGGGGCAATTTCCCTCTCTTTGATGGGTCCATTGGAGATCTTTCAAAAAAAATTATCAATTTTTTTTTTCAAATTTCTTTCTTTTGAATTCAAATTGGAGAAACTTTGGTTTTTTCCTTCTTGTACAATGGCTCGCAGAAGTGTTTGAGCCAACGTTCGGATTGGGAAGGGCCACTTTCCTCTCTTTGATGGGTCCATTGGAGATCTTTCAAACAAAAAAACAAAAAAAAAAAAAACAAAAAAAAAAAAACATTAAGGTTGCACCAATTGCGTTCTTTGACCAAAGTGGATCTAAGAAAAGCCTTGTCCAGAGTATGGAGGCAGCTAGACTGTTCGAGGCAAGGGTCTTCAAACGAGTTCATTAAGTAATCTTACCCTTACCTGGGGGCTAATCTATCCACTGAGGTTTCATAAGACCGAATTGGAAAACTTATGTGTACTTTAAAAAAAAAAATCTCTCTTAAAAAAAAAAAAAAAAAAAAAAAAAAAAAAACTTCTGTCACTATTGTGTTCAAATTGGAGGAATTTTGGTTCTTTTCTTTCGGATTTAGTGCTCGTAGAAATGTTTGAGCTTGTGTTCGGATTGTAATACCATTTTCTCTCTTTTATGAATTCAATCTTGGCTTTTCAAAAAAAAAAAAAACTTCCGTCATTATTGGATTCAAATATGAGAAATCTTGGTTCCTTCCTCTTCAGACTTAGGGCTTGCGGAAATCGCTGAGCCTTTGTTTGGATTTGAATACCATTTGCTCTCTTTAGCGAATTCGATCTTGACCTTCAAAAATCCCATCTCGTGTCCTTTTCAAGGATGCGATTTACAACATTTGTGCCTAGCGGTGTTAGTACGCTCTTTCGGGTCTACTGTATTCGCGACCGACATATTTGTATCTCCAACCTTATATCATTTTACCTCGAGTGAGCTTCGCTTCTCGGTAACTTGAATTAAGGTTTACAATTGCTTCTAAGTAGTCACTGGAGCGCTCATTTTGAGCCGACCATACTTGCGTTCAGAACAATTGTACCCTCTATGGCTTTTTGCCTTCTTCATTGCGCTCAGAATAGGCCATGCCTGCTGAGCGATTTGAAAAGGGAAAACCATAGTTTTTTCCATTTATGATCACCATATCCTTGTGATTACTAATGGATGTGGTCTTATTTCAGAAGTTTTCCAAAACTGAGAATGGCAGCTTTGTTGACCATCACTGTCGATGAGAATAAGTACCAAGTCATGCTTCAAGAGAAGCAGAGCAAGCGCACTTTCAAGCGCTGCGCCAGCTGCCGAAGCGTCACCTCCCTCGACAACTTTCAAAACACCGGTTCGACCTCCACTCCCCAGACCATCGTCTTCGGGTCACTGGGTCCATTCCCACTACCCGCAGAAGAGACGGTGCCTGCTAAGAAGCAGAAGACCGCCCCTCAATGTGTCGCTGCCCTGACACCAAAGGCGGTCACCAAGACACCTGAGGCTCGTGGCAGTCCCGCGAAGCCTCAACCTGCAAAAAATTAGGTTTGTCCTAAGACTTGGTCCTCGCGATCTTCGCCAAAACAAAGAAGGTCCCGGACATTTGCAAAGCCAGCATACCTGGCCCCTCTCAAGGAGAATCGGTTCTATCCTCTCGCTTACATCAAAGGGGAGAAGCCTACCCTCCACCGAATAACCAAAACAACTCAGCACGAGCCGGCTTGCTCATACAAGCCCAAAATCAAGTCGTGCATCACAAGGCCTCGATAAGAACCTGCCAGGGCCTGCTCTCTTGCAACTCGACCCTTCATCTCAATAGGGGCCGAGCTTTCAAAATTTAAAGCTTCGCTGCGACAGGCCAAGGACCGCTTCCAGATCCTGTCCATGCTAGTCTTCAAAGAAGACAAGCTCGGTTGCTGCGCACGAGGGGCCACGTCCTTCATTGCCAGAGCACAGCCTGAGCTAACCGAAGCTCAAATTTGCTCGTCATATACGTCGCAGCGCGGCATATCGACAGAAGAGATTAGAGAAGCAAAGAACCCAGCATTCTGAGCTTCAAATCTCCGAAAAATGGGTTGAAAAAGAGAGACCCGACCAAGTTGCTGCTGTCCACATGGTTGGCAAAACCAAAAGACGGCAGGAATCAGCAACAAAAATACATGTCAGACGACCGGTGACCAGCAGCGTCCCCCGGACAAGAAGGCATCAGGAAGACTCTCCCACTCCTTCAAGCCAGGGACATCGGAGTGATCATTCCTCGGGCTCTTCATCTAGAAGAATGAGCTCCAGCTCAGTCACTAAGACAGTATCCTCTTTCGACTCACGAAGAGTGAATGTCCTAGTCACAAACTCTGAGCAACCTCCACTGGACGATAACATGGCTCTACGCATACAGTGGCCAGAGCAAGGACAACAGAGAATAGAGGTCCTGATGGAAAACCTCCTTCTCACCCTCCAACGTCCACCAAACAATGATGAAGTTTCTCCACAAGATGAGGCAAACGGTGGAGAAGATGAGTCACGCGCCCTTACTAAAATGGACGTTGACAATATTCTCGCTAGAGCAAAAGAAGAGGATACACTAAATGAGCATGGGATTAAGCCACCATATCCCTTATGGATGGACTCGATTCCGTTCCCTCCAAAGTTTAAACAACCTCTTCTCCAAACATATACGGGGAAAGGTTCACCCAGACAGCATGTCATCCATTTCAAGATCCTAACGAGAACTATTGCAGATCAAGATGTCCTCAAGATCCATCTCTTTGTAAGTACCTTGAAAGGTACGGCCTTTGATTGGTACTCCACTCTGCCAGAGGACTCTATTGAAAACTGGACCATGCTAGAGACACGCTTCCTGACCCACTTCAAAGGTGAGGATCATCTTGTTACTATGGCTAAACTCTGCAGCCTAAAACAGGGAGAGAATGAGTCGACATACGACTTCAATCACAAGTGGAAAGAAATGGCATACAAATGCTCAGATGTGCTGCCACAAATGTTGCTAGTCGACATCTGCTGAAACAACATGAGAGCAAGGATCCGCTCCATGATCATCGGCAACAAATCAAAGAACTTGGGAGAACTCCTAGAAGCATCTATGGAGGCTGAAACGGTGATCAAAGACCTCAACAGTCAAAAGTCATCAAAGAAAGAGCCGACCGCCATTCTGACCTCCAAGCCAAAGAAAAAGGAGGTTCTCAATGTGCAAACCAAGTCAGCTCCTCAGCCACAAAAAAAAAAGCTGAAAACAAAGCTGCAGGTAAGAGACTTGAACTCTCTTATGCATTTAAAGAACGAGTAGAAAAGAAATACCCGTTCGATGAAAATGTTGAAGAAATCTTTGGGGCTCTCTTGGCAAATGGGAAACTCACCTTGCCTGACCCCAAAAGACCGGGAGATGTTGGCAAAACTAATGACCCCCGATATTGCCCATACCACCAAATGGTCTCGCATCCTCTCAACCAATGTTTTGTTGTGAGAGAGAAAATCAACGAGATGTGGAAAAACGGAGTCATTACCTTGGACAAAAACTACGGGTCTGCCTCCGTTAACATGGTGTCATACGGACAAACATCCAAATCACCAAAGGAGAAGATCACAACTTCCTTCAAGGTGATAAAAATGACCCAAACGTCCTAAGAGCTGGTGCCTTACCCAACACCAGAAGGACAACCCATATGGGTGCATCCCGATCTCCTAGAAGATGAAAATTGGGAGATCGTCAAAACAAAGCCGACCGCTCAACAGCGAAGGCAAGCCAAGAGACAACTCTGCAAGCTCAAACAGCAGGAGAAGGCTCAAACAGAACAAGAGATCTCTGAAAAAGTAGAAACCTCCTCTACCGCTTCACTGGGGGCAACAGAGGAGTCTCTTCCTGAGGCTTCAGGAGTGGTAGGAAAATTCACCCTCGGTAATTTCATGCCACCCGACTCAGAGATGAGACTACGCAGGGGGCATCATACTCTTGTAACTCGGTAGTTGAATTCTGCATGAATGGATATGAGTTCAGTGACACTGCTAGTGACACCGATGAGTGGGAGGAATCCCTTGAAACCAGAGAATATCTCTCCAATGAAGAATGGATCCCAGAATCCCACCTTATGCTAGTAATCTGGTATAACCCCTTCCAGCCACAAGGATCCTAGTTTGATGATGATGAAGACCAAGAGGCTGTTCAAGAAAGTGCTGTCAACCCAGCGCAAACAAATGCTCTAGTGGATCCCAACTAGGTCGAACCACAAGGGGCAGATGAAGAAGAAGATTTGGCTCCTATGCCCGATCTTGAAGAATATGCAAGGATCTTGCAGCGTCTGGCCATAGAGCAAGAGCAGGATCGCATCAATCAGCTTCATCAAAATCCAGAACCGGAAGTCCTGGAGAATCTACAAACATCTCCTCCAGTGACTCCGAAAAATGAAGAAAGTTGTTGGATTGATGATCCTCTTATATCGGAGGATGAGTCTGATTCCCAACAGTCCATTGTGGAGGCATCTTCTATCGAAGTTGCCTGCAATGTGGTAGTTCAGGATGATAGTGCCTCTGAAGCTTCATTTGCTGAGGCCACGGATTCTCAAAATGCATCTGGTAGCATATCTTTTGGAGCTACATATTCTCCGGTGACTTTCACTGAGATAGCATCTTCTCAGCCGTCGTCTCCTGAAACGATGACATCAGAATTCAAACCTCTTCCGACTAATCACCTTGAAGAAGCTATGGCTGATGAAGCCTTCAAAGAAAACCCAGTCAATTGGTCTCAGATACCCAACCTCATAGGAGATGTCTGGACCGATGAAATACTGGACAAAGAAGAAAAGTTGTTGGAAGCTGTCCAGGACTTGTTCCCGGAAAATGCCCCATGCAACGCAATCACTGAAGAAGGCGATGGTGCTGCGGAACGTTTTCAGCAAATGAGAAGGATCAACCCCTTGATCCCGAAGGTGATCTTCCAAAGGAAGACCCTTCTCAAAAAGCACTTGAAGTAAGCAGTCAAGCTCCCTCCGTGATCTTTCTCGAAACATCAAAGCCTTTGGTCACCATAACCAAAGCAAAGAAGACAAAAGGAAAGACTGTGGGCAAGTTCACTGTCTCTTTGGTGTCAATCATGCAAGACACTGACTCTGATTCAGAAAAAGAAGAAGAAGATATTGCGTCTTCCATCTTTCGCAATTCTGAAGCATCTTCATCATGTTCAGCACTTGAACCTTTTGAAGGAGGGTATCTTGTACCAGACTTAAATATCTCTCTTGACAACATGGTGGGTCATCCCATCGAACAAGAAGGTGACGACGTTGAGTTTTCCTTAATAGAGAGTATCAACCACATACCGGATCTCAACATCGCTCCTAATGATCCAAACCCCACAGAGTCATTTAAGAAAGGTGACCTTGTGTTCACGGATAAAAAGCCATTGATTCTCGTTCGTACATCTAAAACTAGCGATGAATCAAGATGGGAAGGTCCCTATATCATTGACAAAGCCTTCTCCAATGGAGCATACGCTTTCTTCAATTTCGAAGGAGACAGGTTTATGCTGCATAACAGATTTCTCCGACGTTGTTCTTAATAGTTAAACTTTTGAAAAACGGATGTGAGGGATATATTGTAATTATCACGGAGGATAAACAATCCCAAGGGGTGGAGGAGATCCCCTTTGTGTGTGAATTTCCAGATGTTTTTACGGAAGAAATTCCAGGTTTGTCACTAGTCAGGGAGATTGAATTCACAATCGAACTCACGCCAGGAACGGCTTCAATCTCCATTGCACCATATAGAATGGCTCTAGTAGAATTGGGTAAACTAAAGTTACAGTTACAGGAATTGTTGAAGAAAGGTTTTATTAGACTAAGTATATCACCTTGGGGAGCCCCAGTGTTGTTTGTTAAAAAGAAGGATGGAAGATTGAGAATGTGTATAGATTACAAAAGATTAAATCAAATGACCATAAAAAACAAATATCCATTGCCAAGAATAGATGAGTTATTCGACCAATTGCAAGGAGCAGAGTATTTTTTGAAGATTGACTTGAGGTCCGGATATTACCAGTTGAGAGTCAGAGAATCGGATGTACCAAAGACAGCCTTCTGGACAAGATATGGGCACTATGAATTTTTGGTAATGCCCTTTGGATTGACGAATGTACTAGCGGTATTCATGGCTTTAATGAGCAAAATCTTTACACCTTATCTAGGTCAGCTCATAGTCGTCTTTATTGATGATATATTGGTGTATTCCAAGTCTAGAGAAGTCCATGAGCAGTATCTAAGGACTTCACTACAGCTTTTGAGAGACAACCAGTTGTATGCAAAGCTTGGAAAGTGTGGATTTTGGCTAACACAAGTTGCTTTCCTTGGTCGTATCATTTCCAAAGAAGGTCTGGCAGTTGATCTGGCAAAGATAGAGGCGATCATCAAGTGGAAAAGGACGAAAAATGTGATAGAAATTAGAAGTTTTCTGGGTTTAGCAGGCTACTGCAGAAGGTTTATGCAAGGATTTTAATCTATTGCAGCACCTTTGACCAAATTAACCAGGAAAAATGTGCCTTTTGTCTGGTCAGAACAGTGTGAAGCCAGTTTCGAAGAGTTGAAAAAGATGTTAACCATGGCACCTATTCTCACTTTACCTTCAGGCAGT
Organism: Persea americana; assembly: GCA_029852735.1. Lineage (NCBI taxonomy): Eukaryota > Viridiplantae > Streptophyta > Magnoliopsida > Laurales > Lauraceae > Persea > Persea americana. The sequence continues at coordinate 10,399,458 of CM056820.1, read as the reverse complement.
GGTGGTTTCGTGATTTATACCGATGCTTCGAATGTGGGACTTGGGTGTGTATTGATGCAGGATGGAAAATTCATTGTGTATGGCTCAAGGTAATTGAAGGACCACGAGAAAAACTATGCTACGCAAGACTTAGAATTGGCAACAGTTTTTTTCGTATTAAAAATGTGGAGACATTACCTATATGGGGAAAAATTTGAAGTCCATTCAAACCACCGTATTCTCAAATATCTATTTTCTTAGAAGGAGTTGAACATGAGACAGAGAAGGTGGATGGAATATATCAAAGATTATGACTTTCCTATCATCTATCATCCGGGAAAAGTGAATGCAGTTGCAGATGCATTGAGTAGAAAGTCGGTTAGTGTGGTCAGTTTGCAAGGAGTTTACAATTTTCAATAGTTTGAGGACTTGGGAGTTGAATTTCAACTGTTGAGACAAGGTGTTATGTTAGCAAGTATGTCAGTGTCTGAGCCTGTTTTCATTCAGAAAATCAAAGAGAGTCAGTTGCAAGATCCAGATTTGGCTAGAATTGTTGAACACATTGCAGAATGCCTAGATTTCAAAATCGTGGATGGAGTATTATACTTCCGTGACCGACTATGTGTTCCAAATATTAATGGTTTAAGGAATGACATAATGATGGAAGCTCACGACACTAGATGTTCTATGCACCCGGGGAGTATGAAAATGTAACACAGTTTGAGGGGGCTGACTTTGGTCGAACAATATGAAGAGAGGAATAGCAGCTTTCGTGTCCCGATGCATGAGTTGTCAGTTGGTGAAGGTAGAACATCAAAAGCCACCAGGTCTTTTATAGCCGTTGGAGATCCCGCGGTGGAAATGGGAACATCTCGCTGTAGATTTCATCTCAGGCTTACCGACCACTAGTAGAGGGAACAATGCCATCGAGGTTATAGTTGACCTGATGGACCTGGCTTTTGCCTTCCTCCACCCCGGAGCTGCCGGGGTTCGGCGGACGAAAAGCGAGCATTAACACTTTTGTACGGGTATGCCAATTTTTCTATTCTACCTAGAATTTAGGAGTGGTGATTCGGAGATTCACCTTTGCAAGTAGAAAAGGAAATCAATTCTTTTTTCTAACTTTTCATTGCACATATATTTAAGAAAAGAGACAAGGTTTTTTTTTTTTTTTTAATGCCGTAAGAGGTAATTTTCATTTGTTTGCTATGAAAGGCGGTTTTGTGCCGTAGAAGGCGATTTACAATGAAAGGCGATTTGCAAATCTCATCAATAATGAAAGACAAGAATTGTGAATTTTTGTCTTTTTAGAAAAATGCAAAATACAATAGAAAAGTAAGAAAAGGGATTCTAACTTCTCAAAAGATTGTGGGGACTCGTTCAGATCGACGGTCGTGAGTCATGTATGGACTCCGCTATTGTCCTTCAGATGAGAACATATGATGCTCTGATTCGGCTGGCTTGGCTTGGAGCTCAGACTTTTAGAGGGTAAAGATCAAGGGGAGGTCCTATATCCAATAAAAAGCCGAGTAGACAAGCTGAAGAGACACGTTTAGCCATGTTGGATAGAAGAAAAGGGGACCTTAGGGGGTGGCCCCCTAAGGAACTTCAATCATCTTGTGGTGTTTGTTGCAGCAGAGTCTCTTCAACGGAGGAGAGGCTATTGTAGAAGTTCTATATTTTTTTCTGAGATTTCTCTAGACTTTTTTCTGGCTTTTTGATTGCTTGATTTCAGACTCGTTCTTCTTGGAATGACCCCCATTTTATAGGCCTTTGGTAGCCATTAGGTGGGTTTATAAGCATTGATTGAATTAATGCTCCATGATGAGAGAAGTTACAGGTTTTTATTTCATGATTTTGTAACTCTTTTTTCTTGGCTTCTGATTGGCAGATGGAGAATGATGGGCATTTAATTGCCTTTAAACTCTTTGATGAGGGAAGTTACATGATTTATTGCCATGATTGCTTGGACTTGTAATTCCTTTTTCCTTGCTTTTGATTGGGCTGTCCAAAATAATGAGTTAATGACGTCATTAACTTGTCATAAAACGGGTCATTTAACTGTATTAAGTGGTCGCCAGGGCGTTTGAAGAGTCGCGGGCCATACCTCGTCTTTTGGAATTCTTCTTGCGATGACTGCTGATGGATCCACATGTTATTTGATGTCAGATGGCGATGCAACTTTAGTCATCGATTGATACCGATGGCCCGTTAACATCCGTCCAGTCGATCTTTCGATCGGTCTAATAGAAAGTGTACTTTCCTAATTGGCCAGTTGGTGATTTTGAAGTGTCTGATGATGATCGCGTGCTTTTGATGGTGGATCCAAGATGTCGGTGAAGATCAGCTGATTTTATGCTTGAAAAATTAGATTTTTAGAAAATCACAGGGTGGGGTGGGGGGGGGGGGGATTCTCAAAACATGAAATGGGTCGAAAAATGGCCCTTTCGGAGGAAATCTGGCGACCCGGATTTCCATGGTCGTTGGTGACCATGGGGATTTTCCCCTTTTGGTCGCTGTTTTTCGGCCGTTTCTCGGTCTTTTTCAGTTCTTTTTTCTCCTTTATTTTTCTTCACATTTTTCCTCATTTATTGGCTTGAATTCTCTGAAGAAAACTTGACGAGAAGCCATGCAAGTTAGAGCACAAAGTTTCCTATTTTCCAAAAAGCCGAAGGCTTTGTTGCCGATTTGCCGCCAGAAGCCAAAACTAGGTCAAATGATGTCGGAATGACCTGAAATTTGAGGTGAAGCCTCCTGAGCAGTAGATAGGACCAACCGTATGCTTTTATTTGAGTTTTGAAGCCGTATGGGTCCCGTCAACAATAATCTTGATTTTACCGCGAGGAAGATGCCGCGCTTTGATGTACGGTCAACTGATGTCTGATTGACCTGAAATTTGACAGGGAGCCTATTGGAGTCATTTTAAGATGATCCATTAGCTCTGATTCAGATATCATTGTCCCACAGAGCTCCACCGCCAGGAGGCCTGATTTTGTTTCCGAGTGTCAAAGTCTGGTCAAACGTCAACGGAATCACCTGAAATTTGACGTGTAGCCCTTTCGAAGCATCTTAGAGTCACCCATGTGCTTTGTTTGGTGAGTGATGTTCTCGGTGGTTCTCTCCTCCGAGAGACTTGATTTTGCTGTTCGATGGTTGATGGAGGGTCAAACGTTGTCGGTTTGACTTGAAACTTGACATGGAGCCTTTTGGAGGTATTATAAGACCATCCATAGGCTTTGATCGAAGATTTGATGTCGTCGACACTGTCACTGCCGGGAGAGTTGACTTTGCTGCGACTGTTTCCGCTTTGGGCTAAACCATGTCGGAATCGCTCGAAATTTGATGTAGAGCCTCCAAGTGGCATTTTGAAGCGAACCGTGTGCTCTATTTTATGTGTCAAGGTTTTTGGCTTCGCTGTCGCCGGGAGCTCCTGCTCAGCTGTTAGAGGAGTGAAGTTAGGCCAAATGATGTTGAAATGGCACGAAACTTCATGTGTACCCCTCTATTCGCTATTTTGAATGATCTTGCAGTTTTTGTTCGATTCTGACAACATTTGATGCTTGAAGTGGCATCTGCTTTTTTATGGTAGGATGTGGCTCCCTGTAGCTCTTAATGTTAAAGAGGCAAAGTAACATTTTTTGTGTCAAAAAATGCCCTCGAGGTACAGCGATGATAGCTTTTGCAGTCGATGTGCCTCGAAGAGAATTTTGAAGGAGAGCTTTTTGACTTGACCAAGAGTTTTTGAGCAAAAATTTTGATAGAGTGGCCTTTTGAGTTTCCAAGGGGATTTTATGGTAGTGAGAGAGATCACGTACCAACTCAAGGCAAAGTTTTGAAAATGACATTTGGATTTGGTTTTTAGGTTTTGGATTTTTCTTTTTGATGTTGTGAACCTAAAGGCTTTATGTGGCGCATTAGGTGGTCAAGAAGGGCTTTTTTTATTTTTGGCCTTGTGACCTAACAAGCTGTATGTGGCAAGCTAGGGGGTTAGGTTTTGAATTTTTGTTTTGAACTTGTGACCTAACAAGCTATATGTGGCAGGTTAGGGGGTCGAGATTTGGTTTTTTGTTTTGGTTTTGTGACCTAACAAGTTGTATGCTGCAAGTTAGGGGACCATGGTTCGGTTTTTGGTCACTCTTTTGGACAATTTTGGGTCCATTGGAGTGGTTTGGGTTTTTGTGGAATGTCAATTTAAAGATTTTGGTTTAATTTGGTTCATGAGGTTGGATGGTCTGGATTTTTGGAAATTCATGAGGCTTGGATTTTTTTTTGTATGGTCCAATTAACTTGAAAGAGGCATGGAACCATTTTTGTATGCTCTTGGTAAGAGGAATTTTTTACTGAAAGCCACTTTTAGTGCCTAGGTGGTCATACCTGGCTCATATGGGCTAACCCATGGGACCTTAAGCTTTGAAGATGGCTTAGATCTCATGTGGTGTTTTTTTTTTTTTTTTTGTAAAGAATATCTAAAAATATCTCTTTTTGGTAGAGAATATCTAAAAGTATCCTTATTTGGAGAGAATCTCTCAAGTTTCCTTGATTTTAGGAGAGATTTTCTCAAAGTATCTTCTTTGGGAGAGAATATCTCACTTTCCCTTTCTTTTTGGAGAGAATTTCTCAAAGAATCTTCTTTTTAGGAGAGAATATCTCAAATCTCCTTTCTTTTGGGAAGGTTTCTAATTTTTAGCACTTACCTCATTGCTTTTCTCCTTGTTTCCTCTTTTGGTTTGCTCTCTTCTATAAAAGCAAGGGAGGTTGGATCTCTTGCTCTTGTTGCTTTCTTTTTGCAAAAAGTCTTCAAGAGTGCTGCAAGATCAAGAACCCTTCTTCTTCAAGGATCTTCAAGCTCTCATTCTTCTTCATCCACAGCATCAAGTAAGTTTTCTTCCTTCACAAGAAACTCCATGTAGAAGTAGAAAAACTTTCTTCTTTTATTTTATTTTCTTTTTTTTCTTTCTTCGTTTTTTTTCTTTCTTTTTTTTTTTCTTTTTTTTTTTTGTGGCAAAGCCCACACAAAAAAAGGAGACGAAATGCAAGAGTCTATCTACCAAAAATAATGCAACGAGTCCATAGCCTAATACGAGTCTTGGACCCGTGAGTGCCCATCAGTGGGATATAAATATGGGAAATGATCAGATGCGAAGTGTTCTCACCAGGGCTATGCGAAGTCGAATCTGGACCGTCCAACTACGATGCAGATCCAACGGTCAGAGTCATTGACATAAAATCATTCGAAAAGGGCAAAAGCCCTCCAAATCCCTCAATCTCAATCGCTCCCACTCCTGCTCAGCGAAAAAAAGAGGAAAGACGACCGGGCTCTTCTCTTTCAACCTCGATGCCTAGCTCCGGCTTCGGCTTGCGCAGATCTTCTTCAACGAAAAAGGGCAAAAGAATCTCATTTATCCTTAAACGCTCCCACTCCCAGGCCCTCCAAATCCGTTAACAAAAAAGGGAGAAAACCTCTTCAATTGACCACTGCTCCCAGTTCCTCTTCTCGTTTCCTCTTTAACAAGTACAAGCGGTCTCCCCCATCATCTCCGGTCATCCTCGACGCCTCAGCTTCGACCGGACTCTTCCCATTTTCTTTTCTTCTTCGATGAAAAAAAAGAGGGAAAAGCCTGTCTGGTTCGACGGTTGTCTTCTTCCCTTGCACGGATCCTTGTGTCATCGAAAGGCCTCCAAATGGATGCTGAAGACCTAGCTCTCCAACTGCGGCTCCAGGTCTGGACCCCCTCACAACAGCCATCCCCATCTCAGTTTTCAGGCTCGTGTTCTGATACGGTGGGCATCCTTGTTGAGGCCACCTCGAAGCAGCCATCCCCATCTGAGTTTCATGGCATATATAGACAGGGACATCCGTCTCCATCGATGTCACAGTACTCTCACAACAGCCATTCCCATGTGAGGCTAGTTACCCGACCCAAGTTTTGCAGGTTTTCCCTCTCTTTCTATACAATCGATGTTTGCGATTAATGTATTTGCAAGCATATAAATTAATCAGTACTTATCAATATTTATATCTTCACACTGGTGACTAATGAAAAAACACCAATCTTCAAAAACGATAAAGCGACCAGACCTGATAAACTTTTGTTCAGACTTTAACACCAGCTAATCAAATTTTCAAAAAGATAAGACTATACAAGAAGTATAATTTTACCATGTAAAGTTTGCTAGAGTCTGAGAAATGCAGAAGATGACTCTTGGCCCTCTCAAGAGCCACATGCAATGAACAGAGTGCCTGTATGCCAGAATTGCTCCTTGGTTGTGCTGCCTCTAAGGCTCGAAAAATTCCTAACACTTTACAAACAATTCTGGAAAGTATTCTGCACATGCCTCCATGTAACTACATATGTTAATCGCAAATGTGTTAATTACTATGGCTCAGTCAATAAGAAGAATCATAAATCATCTTTTTTTATCAAGATACTCAGACAACCTTCAAGAAGTAGATTCGCTTAGGAAGCACGATGTATTAATCCTAAAGACATTAAAATGTGTAACCATGTTTGATAAATATCCATGCATTGAAAAATGACAGAAACTAAACATAGCACAAAATTTCGAGTTAAATGTTGCCTTGACAAATGACCATAGTAATTGCATGGTCAATATGACTAAAAAAGAAAGGTAAATAGGTAGTAGCAACTTCTTCTGCAGGAAGGTTCATGTTGCTAGTGCTAATACACAAAACAATCTTATCAAAATTACTTTTAGACGACAGGAAATGTTCCACATTGGACACACACACTAACAAAAAAACCCTATTCAAAAACTTTAAATCCTTTTGTCAGTTATAACTAATAGGAGTAGATTACCTTAAACACCTTTGCATCAATGGCAGCAAAAACACTTTTTTCAACCTCATGAGCATCCATGATCCCCTCTCAACAGAACTTCACTTCGGCTGAAAAGCAGTAACAGATTTGATTTGAATTACTTATGGAATAGAGACCTCCATCCACCATCCAAATGTAAACCAAACAAAAGAAATTGTGATGGTGTCAGCAATGATTCCAATAATTGATCTGCAGCCACAGTTAATTACATGAAATTGTGATGGCGTCAGAAATGGTTTATGAGTTTGTCAAACCATTTGGTTGAAAAGAGAGCCAATGAATTACTCTTCTACCATATGGTCAGCATTTCTGTCTTGGTTCAGTTGTCTATATTTGAGAAAAAGCTTGTGTCAGGGGAATAAATGATCCAACCAACGTGTTGAGATAATATGAATTTATCTTGATTTTTAGATCCAAACTTTGACTATCAGTGACTATAACATGTGACATGAAATTAGTACTGTTGGAATAATTTACGACATCCTTAATAATTAGTTTCTTATTACTTTTATTTGGTTTTGTTTTGCATGATTTTCATGGTGTGGTTCTATTATTGTCCTTAAACTGTCCAAAAGAATGGTGGAAGTCCACCTTTACCAATTAATGCATTTATACCACAAGTTGAGGAGGAAAAAATACCGAAAGTTGGAATTATTTTTGAAAACATAGAGGAGGCTTACAATGCTTATAACCTTTCTGCGAAATTGGCGGGTTTTAGTATTAGACGAAGCTCTGAGACAAGGCTGAATAATGAAGTTGTGAGGAAAAAAATTGTCTGCTCAAAAGAAAGTTCTAGGAAAGAAAAATTAGGCATTGAATCTATAGTGCAGAGATGGAACTCAGATACACGGGCAAATTGTGGGGCACACCTTCAAATTAAAAAAACAAAGTAGGGGAAATGGGTGGTATTTAAAATTATTGTGGAGCATACTCATTTGTTAAGTACCCCGAGAAAGATTCATATGCTACAATCACACCGTATAGTCAGCGCTCCCAAGAAAAAACTGATCTATACTTATGAGGCTGCTAATCTACGACCGAAGGATCAAATGGCACTCCTAGAGCTGCAGGCAGGTGGGAGAGATAAAGTTAGTTTCACTGAGATAGATTTTTGAAATCAAATTAGAAACAAAAGGGAAGAAACAGAAGATGAAGATGGTGAGATGTTCTTTGAGTACTTCAAACAAATGAAGAAGAGAGATCCAAGACGTTATTTTGCCATTGAGAAAGATGATGATGAACACATTAAACATGTGTTTTGGGTTGATTACTATTTTTAGAAGTCATATGAGGAATTTGGGGATGTTGTTTCATTTGATACAACATACAATACAAATAGATATGGTCTCGTTTTTGGTGCATTCACCGGAATTAATCACCATGATCAATCAATATTATTTAGTTGTTGTCTAATATCAAATGAAACTTTTGATACATTCGTGTGGGTTTTCAACAAATGGATTGAAGCAGTGCGACGGGACCTGCCAAAAGCAATCTTAACGGACCAAGATGCTGCAATGACAAAAGCGATCAAGTCCGCTTTTCTCACCACATGCCACCGTTATTGCTTGTGGCACATTATGTAGAATTTACAAAAGAATTTGGGTGGAATTGCGATTCATAATCCGAAGCTCATCAAAAAATTTAAGAAGATTGCATACAATTCTATCACAATAGAACATTTTAAGATTGCTTGGAAGGATATGTTGACAGAATTTGATCTTCTAGAGAATGAATGGCTGCATTCGATGTACGCTATTTGTGAGTTGTGGGTGCCAACGTACTTGAGAGACATTTTTTGGAGGGATGTCTACAACATCAAGAAGTGAGAGTATAAATGCCTTCCTTAAGCAACACGTGACACAGAAGAATGGTTTGTATGATTTTGTGTTGCGATATGAGCGAGGCATCGCAACTCAAAAGTATCGTCAGTTGAAGGCTGATCATGACCCTATAAATGGAAGACCAAGATTGATGACAAATTTGCCAATGGAGAAGAGGATGTCCGAAATATATACGAAAAAGATGTTCTACAAGTTTCAGGAACAATTCTGTTATATAACATGCGGCATTGTTGAGCTCATATATGATGACATCGAGCAGCGTGTTTATAATGTTTTTTCATTAAAAAACAATCAAGAAATTGAATGAACCGTCCTCTTCAAAAAGGACAACAAAGAAGCAAAATGTTCATGTCAATTATTTGAGATTCGAGGAATTCCATGTGGACATATCATTTGTGTTTTCAAACAAGAGAAAATCTATGAATTGCCACAACTGTTTATTTTAGAAAGATTTCGCAAGAATAGACGATGAATCTGACAGCAGAGCATGCTTTTCATGTGATGGTTCATTGCTTGAACGACATGGAGATTTATCATATGATGCTGCAGTAGTTGTTGATGAGGCATCCATGTGTAAAACAACATACCAACATGCGAAGAAGGTTTTACAAGAGTTAAAGAAGAGTATTCGTGAGATAAATGAAAATGAAGTAATGGCAAAACATGACAGTAAGAGAAGAGAAAAGGGGACTTGCCATGAAGAGAGATATCTTGCGCCAAAGAATGCAAAGACAGAGGGTCGTCCAAAGAGATTGAAGTCTTCTAAGGAAAAAGCAATGAGAAAACCCCGTCTTTGTCGTGGATGTGGCAGGTGTGACGTTGCACATGACATGCGCAATTGTCCTATGCTCGTCAAGAGGTATAATTTGTTTTTTACATTAGAATCTTTTATATTTGATCTTTAATTCTATTATCATATAGATTGTGCTCCACAGGCTGCATTGATGTTGTTAATGTTAGACTTTTGTAGTTTCATATGAATGCTAATGTTGTTTTGATGTTGGACTTTGTAATGTATTATGCTCATTTGTTTCGAATGAAAGAGGTGTAGTGTCCCTCGTGCTCATGGGCTGGGCTGGGCAGGAGATACCATGTATTATAAGAAAAATAGTATTTTTTCATAATGACTTTCTCTGACCATCCATGCATAATATAGGTAGTAGATGTAGGCCCCACTAGGTCATTGAGTTGGACTTGATCATTTCCCTTAAATGATTTATTAAAGGGAGATTTGGAGAAATAAAATAAGACTATTTTTATCATCTCTCAATTTTTTTACGGATAAGACTTAATTGAAAGAATTGTGAAAAACTTTTGTACTTGTTTAAATATTAAGATCTTCATATATTCTTTTGATAATTAAACAAAAGTTTTATACCTTTTTGAGATTCACCTCGGAAGAATAAAAACTTACTGTCCATAGTACAAATGAATATCAATCTGTTTCGATTTATTTCCATATGCGTTCTATCTTTTGATCTTTCATTTTAAACGCAAATAAAGTTGAGTACATCAGTCTGCATGGTATTGAAGTACATAGGCCTTGTAAAATAATATTTCAAGTAACTTACCAAACCCATGACCGAGCTTTTCTAAATTTGGGTCACAACCAACCACTACCAAGGTATATCAATGTAATGTTTTTCCAAGCAGAAATATCCCAATTTGGAGAAATGAGTTTATAAGAATCTGATAAGGAGAAAGGAAATTTAAACCCACATTTTTCAATCGGGTTAGGATTAAGGCAGTCAGAAACCCAAAGCACTGAAAGCAGAATATGAGACCCACATGGAACCTTCTTGATTAGCTAGTTATAGCAGAACTCCTTTAGCAGTTGCATAAAATTAGCTTTGGGTTTGCGCTTTGTTTTAGTGGAGAATGACAAGGCATAAACATATAGCTCCGATGTTGGTGATTTCTAACATGGCCCATCAACCCAGCCCAGTAACTTAGTCATTTGGTGAACATTCAGCTTGATTAATGAATGGGTGGGGTTCAGCTTAATGAGACAGATACTATTCAACCCATACAAGCCAGACCAATTTAAATAATTCGGCGCACCCCATTCACGAATTTATGTTTGGTTGACTTCTCAACCTTTTTTTTTTTTTTTTTTTTTTAAGGTTTGGCTGACATCTCAACCTGATCACTAAATAAGTCGGGTTTGGGTTGGGTTGTACTTGTTACCATCATATTACAATTCTGCATCGTCGTGGACTAGCATGGAAAAGCATTTGATGATTTATGTTTGCCAACTATTCTTTGATGCAGAGCATTTTCATGCAGACAAAGATACAAAAATTACACCATTTTTCTTAAGACCATGAAAAACCAGTTTTATGGGAGGAGTCATGAACCACTTTTCTGCCATGCTGTAGACAAATAAGTACTGTGGAATTTCAGCCTCATACAAACGAGGCGTTCTCAATAACATCCATCTCAACTGCACTGGTGTCCCAAACTTGTCTAAAATGGAGTTTTTAGTCATTATAAAGGGTCTAGCGAGAGAATCAAGAAGAATATGAACCCAAAATAGAAACCACTGAACCACAAATGATACATACTGGCCCCAGGACCCTCAAAAATAAAATGACAAATGCTTAGCAACCATTGTATAAAAATGTGTTCAGACTTCGGATGAAATTGCACAGAATATTTGAGACAATATTGCCCCAGCTTTGCTATAGAATTTCTACCTCTCTTGCAAACTATTGCTTGGTTTTCTGCCTTGCTTATCATCTACCATATGTTGAAAACATGGGCAAACAACTACAGGAACATGAGACATGGGCCGCCAGAGCCTGCGGGCCGCTGGCAGGTAATCGGTCACCTCCATTTGCTGTTGTTGAGTAAGGAGCCGATCTTGCAAAAGCTAGGGTCCATGGCTGATCGGTATGGGCCTATTTTCATGCTCAGGATCGGCACGCGTAGAAGGCTTGTGGTGAGCAGCTGGGAAGCAGTGAAGGACTGCTTCACCATAAATGACAAGGCCGTATCGACTCGACCCAGGACAGCAGCAGCTGAGCACATGGGCTACAACTATGCCATGTTCGGGTTCGCTCCTTATGGGCCATATTGGCGAGAGCTGCGCAAGATAGTCATGCTGCAGATCCTCTCCAACGCCCGGCTAGACTCATTGAAGCACGTACGAGCCACTGAGATCAACACACGTGTGAAGAATTTGCATAGAATCTGGTCGATGATCGGTAGATCTGCGGTACCCATCGACTTGAAGCAATGGTGCGGCGATCTGACCCTTGACATAGTGGTTAGGATGGTTGTGGGCAAGCGATGTTTTGAAGAGGATTCTGATCATGGGGATGATGATAATAGTGAAGCTAGGAGGCTTCGAACTGCAATCAGTAGATTTTTTTATCTGATGGGGGTATTTGTTGTGTCTGATGTGATTCCTTTGCTTAAGTGGTTTGATTTTCAAGGGCACAGGCTCGCCATGAAGGCTACTGCCAAGGAACTTGACTCTCTTCTTGTAAAGTGGATCAAAGAGCATCGCAGAAGGAGATCTTTGGCAGAGGTGGAAGGGAGGAATGAAGATTTCATGGACGTTGTAGGCGGTAAAAACGACACCTACTTAGATTGAGATGAGATTGTAGGTAAAACTCCTTAGGACGGGGAATGCTGAACGCCAAGAACCTGAAAAGGAAGGAGAAAGGCTAGAGTCAGAGCCCCTGGCTGCCGTGAGCCGAAGGCACTCCGATGCCTGAGTTAGTTCTGAGAAAACTAAACAGGAAGAGGAAGATGGGAATGAGACGATGTGGAGTCTTGTGAGTTGTATATTGCGTACCTCTTATGGGACTGATCCCATGTGTATATATAAGTGAGCGTTCCTCGTTCATTCTCTCTGTGAGTGAGGGTAGGTGAGGTGAGGTCCCATCGATCCTTACCCTGACTGGCAGCAGTAGGTAAAATGGGCAACACCCCACCCTCTCTTTCCACGCCTTCAGTCAGTTGGCGTACAGGGCTGATAAAGCGAACTTCTTATCGCCATAAATGAGCGATCCTATCGTCATAAATGACTGCTCATATCTGTCTGGGCGCGCCGTATTTCCAGGAGGAAGGTGGCGGCCCGCTCTGACTCTAGCATTCTGGTCTGAGACCAAGGATGGCTTGGCCGTGGTGTGCCCTTATACTGAGCTGGCATTTATGCCGAGCTGCCGAACCGTGGTGCCGAGCTACCGAGTTATTGACCGAACTGCCGAGCTAACGAGCTTTTACCACAGAGGCCGAGGTGTTCGGCGAGTTTAGCTGTAATCTTTGCTTAACTTCGTCATTACGGTGTTTTACCCACACAATTGCCCCCTAGCTTTTGACTTCTGAGAGCCTCCTAGCTCGAGGAGGTCAGAAGCTTGATGACTGTATAGCTGGCTCCGCTACCGAGCTCGAGTGAGGGTTGTTGTCATATGAGGGTAGTACCGGGACGAGGGAGCTTCGGATCAGGAGGGTCCCCTTGGGCCTGGTGGTCGCTGCTAACGTGCGGTCCCCTTCGAGATGTCCCTTCGCCTGTCCTGGATATTCAATAGCCCTCGGATATCGCGCTAGTGGTGGCACGTGTCGCTTCTTTTGGCTGTCTCGTAATTACTTCGAGGAGACGTTAGGGCTGCGAGATGGGACGTTAGGGCTGATTGAGGGGACGCCTCTTAAAGGCTCTCCTTGAAAGTCGAATCGACACCCTTAGGCCTTATAAATCAGGGCGCCTCCTTCGTCTTCTCTTTCCTCTGCTTTCTTGAGATTTCTACTGCGCTTTGCAAGAGAACTTTCTCCGGCGCCTGTGAACTTCCGACGATCCTGCTTGTGCAGTCCCCATTCGTAGGACTCCTCTCCGTTTTCCTCATCTTTTCTTTTAGATAGGCCCTCGTCTGAGTCGAGAATGGGGGTCTATAGACATTTGTTAGGAGACCCAGGTTCCATAGATCATTTTAGGGATTTATACAAGGTTCCCGCCAATGTTGAGGTCAGACCGGATGACCCTGATGACGGCCTCACCTATCGTGATGGCTGGATGCCGTTCTGGCTGGTGTCTGTAGTGGAAGGGGGGATCTGCTTCCCCCTGCACCCACTGGTCCGGGACTGCCTCTGGGAGTGGAGGTTGTGCCCATGCCAACTACTTCCCAATGGATACAAAATCATAATGGGAGTAGTGCGGCTCAACCAGATTCTGAAAATCGGCCTCGGTGTCCCGGACATCGAGGACACGTATGACCTCTGCAAATCCGCAGAAGGGGACACTTATTACCTCCGGCTAAGGGTCCGCTGGACTGGGTTCGTGACCGCACTAGAGGACTCCAATAAGTACGCGGGCGAAGACCGGTACTCGTCAGAGGAGGATGGGAGTTTGGTGAAGCGGAGCCTGCCACCACGGTCCGGGTTCCTCGAAAAATAGGAATTCCTCCAAGTAAAGACCGAAGTTCTTTCGGTTTGCAGTTCTTTCCTTTCTCTCTGTCTGGCTCCTGACACGATTTTGTCTATGCAGATTTCCGCGAAAAGAGGGAGCTTGCAAGGAGGAACCGCTGGAAGGTGAACAGCGCGTGGCACGAGCAGGTGAGAACTACCACGGCCACAACTGTCGTGCTGCGTAGTCTCTCCTGGGGTACGTGCCCTACTACCGATCCTTCAACACCTCCAGAAAGGTATCGGGAATAGACTCCGTGCTGAGCGGGGAAGGCGTCAGTCAAGGAACAGCGACGATCGCGGTGCCCGGCTTGGCGGTGGTGACCGTCGCGATTCCCACCGGACGTCTGATTGAGTCGGGAGACCGTGCTCCAGCAATCTCCGCCGCGGAGCCTGTCGGGACCTCGAGAGCCAAGCCCCGGCCTTCCCGAAGGAGGCTAGTAGCTTCCAGCTCGGAGGAAGAGGAAGAGGAAGAGGAGATGCTACGCCAGCGCGGGCGACGCTACGCTGCAGAAGACCTGTCCGTGGCGGCATTCTGGGACATCGGAAGCGGGGTCCGGAATCCTCCCCCAGCCAGTGCCTGTAAATGCCCATTCTCTACCCTAAACGGAGAACTGCCTACTAGAAAGGGAGAAGAGGGAATGACGAAATCCTACGGTGGAAGGCCGTGTGTAAGACCCCGCCCCGAGAGTTTCCTTTTAGTGTTAATTAAGACGCGTTTGAGCTATAAGTGAGATTAGTGGAAATGGGTTAAATCTGGATTAGAATAGCTTTTTATAGCTTTGAATAATTTTGGGAACTCTTTTGATCTAGTGGGGCCCTTTGGGGGTTCCTTTTTACTGTGTCTTAATTAGTTTTGGGATTTAGTTATAATTCTGGAAATCTGTAAATTACTCCGTTTAATGTATTTTATGATTCCCAACAACTTTCATATTTGTTCCGTTTCTATTCGAGACCTCTAAACCCTACTTTGCCATTGATAGGGGTAAAACAGTCTTTTTACACAAAATCTGGACACTATTTTCAATGTCCCCGAAACTCTTAAAATATATACTTTTTGGAAAGTAGAAATTTCGACGATCGATTCTTCCTTCTTCGTCGAATCCGTCCGAAGCCCGTAGAGCAATGTTTTAGCCCAATTGGATTTTTAAGTTGTGGGACCCCTTGCTATTATCTATATAAGGAGGAGTCATTTTCCCTCTCTTCCTCTTCTTGCAACTTTCTTGAGAACAAGAAATCCCAGCCCAGCCCTAGGGTTCTTTTCAACTTACCTTGCTCCTTGCTTCTCCATCTCTCAATCTCTTTCAAATCTATTGCTAAAGGCAAAATGGAGGTGGTAATCTTCTTCCCCTCCATGAGAGCTTCCTCTTGATATCTTTTTTTGAGAGAACCTTCCATTCCAAGCTATCTTTTGAGCAAACTCTTGCCATTAGAGGACTCTTCATGTAAGTTCTTCTTCTCATCTCTTGGTTGTGTAGTCTTCTAGCCATGGAGGTGCTTCACCATGATTATTGGAAGCTATCTCCATCTATTTCTTGATTTTGACATTCTAGGGTTGTAATGATTGTATTTTGGGGATTTTGTGTAGATTGTAGATTTTGAGCTTGATAGAAGGGTTAGAGCTTGACTAGCATACTTTGGAGACCAAGGCAAGTGGATGAATGGATTCGATTTGAATAAGTTCTTATTTTGTTGAAAATGTGGATTTTTACTATTCCTATTTCATTTGGTTCATTATGTTTCATAATGCTTTTGGAAATGTATTTATTGACATGGTTTTTCTCTTAGTTAGTTTTATGAGAATAAATGCATTCATCATCAAGCTTATTTTGATCATTTCAAACTTCTTAAATGATATTTGTACTTGCATTAAATGAGATTGGTATTGGTAGGAGAATTAAATACATTGATGGAATGGTGGTTGGTGGAAAGAATTAAATGTTAAATGGAAGGAATAGACCCATTTCATGTTAGGAAATGGTTGGAGTTGAGGTGAAATGGTTTGGGAAAGAAAGGACTGAAATCTGCACCTGATGTGTAGTTCCCGCAGCTGGGCGGTCAGCGGGCGGTCACCTTGGCGGCTAGCCGACAGGTGACCGGCGGCTAGCCGACCCAGATGCGGTTAGAAACACAGAATGCTGTATTTTGACAGGCGAACCGCGGTCAGCTCGCGGCTAACCGCCAATCCAAAAACCATGTGACCGCTAGGTAGCCGAGATGCGCGGTTAGAAACACAGAATACTACATTTTAGCAGGGTGAACCGCGGTCAGCCCCGCGGTCAGACAGCGGCTAACCGCCGATCACATCGGCGGCTAACCGCCAGCTGACCGAGTTTTACCCAGAATTCCTGAGTCTTTTCTATTGGTTTCAGATATGGTATTTAAAGGCTTGGATGGGTTGTTCTGATGCCCTACCACCTTGGAAAGACCCAGGGGATGACATAAGGAGATTGACATAGAAAGAAACACCATTTCGGAAAAGGTATTGGGACTTTTAGATTCATCAACGTGCATAAGGAAACTTAGTTTGTCCTCTATCATTCGAGTACCATACTAAGGGTAATATAGACATACAAGATCTTTATACATGTCGTTTGAATATGGATGCCCCAATATATAATCCCTAATGATATAAGGATTCATTGCATTGTTTTACTCAAATTTTGATTTATACGCCTGATATGTCCTGCCAGCCCCGTTTATGCACGAACAGATAATAATATGAAATGTGTGCCTACGAGCACCATGCCCCGTCTACCCGAATGTTTTATACTGATATGTTTTGTATACGTTTTGATTTCTCATATAACCTATGAGTCGGCACCACTAAGCTTGGACGTCCTTGTCAGTCTGATCAACTGACTTGGGCCTCCCCCTTGTGCTCCCGCCAGTTGCAACTTGGATCCTGTCTTGTCCCGTTACCCGGTTCCGCGGCCGTGGTCTTGCCTAGCTATATGTATATGTATATGTATATAATGTTGGTTCTCGTCACTTCATGTGCTCGAGCCCAACGCACTGAATGTGCTCTCATCACCTTAGTGATGGAGAGGATTTAGCTCTAGTGTGGTTGCCATCTAGTCAGTTCCTGTACCTTGAATACCCCACATGATTTATATTGCATCTGTACTTTAAATGAACCATGCATCTTGTTTCATGACAGTTATCGTTTTAATAAGCTTTCGTTATGTCTAAGATGTGCTTGATTTCTTTCTTGGTATTATCTGTTCACCCACCTGCCAGACCGTCGTGTCTGACCCATTTTTGTGGTACTCAGGTCCAGCTCCCGTTATTGCCTTTGAGGAGGAGCCAGAGGGGGCGGTTGATGAACCGCAACGATTAGTGGAGTGGGAAGCTGACGATGTCATGTAGACATTTGGTCTAGCTTTGAGCTGCGAATATTTTGGGGAGATTATAGACTGATTCTTGATTTATACTTTTGGTTGTACTGGCCTTTGTTGGCCATTATTTTTGGGGAATGTTAATTTAATTTGATCTTTTGTCTAAACTTTAACTTTATATTTTGGGAATGCTAATGAGATCGTTGCTCACTCTGACATCATGTCATACCTGTATATTATCAGTCTTATTTGATGAGAATGGATTAAGAGTTTGATTTGCTACACGCTTCCGCACCAATATAAATGTTCTATGAGTGTATGTGGAATCCTCACCGCGGAAACCTATGGGAAATTAAAGAAATGTATAATTATTATTAAGGAGTAGTTCATTATCCACACCACACC
The DNA here is from genome assembly GCA_029852735.1 of Persea americana. Taxonomy (NCBI): domain Eukaryota; kingdom Viridiplantae; phylum Streptophyta; class Magnoliopsida; order Laurales; family Lauraceae; genus Persea; species Persea americana. Next base: position 10,381,647 of record CM056820.1, on the reverse strand, counting down.
GTCGCGGTCCTCGGGCCCCGGTTCGGGGTCGCGACACCGTGCAAACAGGAGCGCTCACAGGCAGTTTCGTTCTTCAGCAGAATGTGACAGGAGCTCCGGGAAATCAAAAAGAGGGAAGACGGAGAAGGTGCCCTGATTTATAAGGGATGGGGGCGCCGTTTCAGATTTCAAGAGAAGCCTTTAATGTGGCACTACCTCGAATAGCCCTAATGTCGTCTCGGCCAGCCCAGGCGTCCTGCAGATATGATTGCGTACCCTTCGAAGAAGCGACACGTGGCACCGGCGCCGCATTTCCAGAGGACTATTAAATGCCTCGACATACGAGAAAATAAATGCCTCGATGGACGAAAGGGCAACCGCCTCGACTGGCGAAGAACTTAGTGAGGCACTCCACGTCAGCAAAAGGTGATAAGGAGGAACCCTCCCTGAACCGAGACTCCGCTGTCTCGGCAACGCTTCACACTCCGGGTACTCTTAAAGATCAGCGGCAGTGCCGGCCTGACAAAGCTACTCAGCTTCCGACCTACTCGAATGAGCTCACAGGTCAAAAGCTCGGAGATTGTGGGTGCACGGCAGACCGAGACCACGGTTCATACACCGGGTCTCGGTCATGGGCGGATGTCCCAATTTTGAGAATGGCCGGGAGTTCGGCTATCCGGACCAACAACTCAAACAGAGAAAAGCATTGCGACATAAGGTCGACCACACCTATTTCATCAGAGACAAGGAGAAAGGAACCCAGAATACGAAGAAAGTTTTCATTAATCAAAGACTCTGATTACAAGGTAAATGGAGATGCATTAAAAGAAAAATTACAAAAAGCCTCACAGGGCTGCAGCTTCCACATTGCAGTCAATCTCTGGAGGGACCTCAGGAAGGACCTCGACCACGACCGCGCTGGCCTTGGGAGCGGTCGGGGTAGCTTCAGGAACCACCGCGCTCGCTTCAGGAACACTAGCCTCGGGAGCGACGGCTTCAGAAGGGGCCTCGACGACCGCAGTCACTTGGGAGCCCTCGGGATCAGCGCTGGCAGCTGGAGCCTCTTGAGGCGCCCCGGGGGCGACGCTCGCCTCCGGACAGGTTTGCGAAGGAGGGTCAGAGGGGACCCGAGACACGGCCGCGAGTTCCGAGTCCGAGCAGGAGAATTTTGGGGGATTCAGGAAGAGAGGGCTATCCTCGGGGACCCCAGCCTTGTTCAAGGCTGCTTTCCACCCAAGCTCCCAGGCTCGGTCCCGGATCCCTGGCAGCTGAGCCTTGTAGTCAGCGACAGCCTGCCGACCTCCTCCCCCATGATGGAGTTATGCTCAGCGAGGAACTCCTCCTTGAGCCTGGCCTCTTGTTTTGCCAGAACAGACTCAATCTCGGCCGCCCTCTCCCTCAGCGCCATCTCCAGGGAACCTTGGGCCTGGTTCCGCTGAGAGAGGAGCCTCCTGTTCGTCCCCTTCGCACTCTGCAGGTCGTCTTCCAGCCGCTTTGCCGCTATCCGGAGATCGTCGAGCTCAGAGGCAAGGTGGAGGTTCTGGGTTTTCTCGTCTGCCAGCTCTTCCTTGAGCCGCTCGACCTCGACCTTCGACTCCTCGAAATCAAAGACGAGGCCGGCGTTCCTGGCCGCTACCTCTGCCAGCGTCGCGTCCTTAGACGCCAAGGACGCCCGCAGCTTGTCCCTCTCAACCACCCATTCCGCCTCCCGCGCCTCGGCTGCATCGAGCCTCTCAATGCCCATTTGGCACCTCTGCAACAGCTGCAAGATGAGAACCCGAAGTCAATAAAACAACACCGGACTAAAAGCTGAGGGAAGAATATTGCACTTACCAACACCAGAGATCGCATCGAGGAGAGCAGGAGTGACTTGTTGTCCATCCCGGCCCACCTCGCCATGTCTTGAGGAAGGGCGCAGGCTCGTCCTAACGCAGCAACCACTTGGGGATCGGTCGCGCGGTCTGTCTCGGCCAGCTGCCTCCCCAGAACCTCCTCGATGGCCGGCCTCCACGGAACCAAAGGAGGAGGCAAGATCGTCCCACCAGCGGGCGAAGGCGAGGAGGGGCCAGGCGAGGCCTCAACCCTTACCCTCTTCTCGGGTCGCCCGCCCTCAGCGACCTCGGCGGAGCGAGCCCGACCTCCGGCCAACAAAGGCTTGCCGGAGGTTCCAAGATTTTGGCATCCCTAGGTTCCAAGATCCTGTCATCCCGAGCTTGGTAGTCTCCGCTGAGCTGGCTTGCCACCAGCTGAGAATCGCTGAAAACCACTATGGACCGAGCTTCCAAGATTTTGGCACTGTTAAGTCCGGCAATGAGCGCTTCATACTCGGCCTCATTATTAGATGCCTTGAAACCAAGTGTCAGAGCTTGTTCGATGACGAGGCTTTCGGGAGACTGGAGAACTGTGCCAGCGCCAGCCCTTTTGGATGTGGAGGATCCGTCGACAAAGACTTTCCAGGATGAGTCTAGGAGTTCTCTCCAGGACTGTTCTTGCTCAGTCTCGGTGACAACCTCTGCACCCCTATCGCCCCTAGTTCGGTGTCGAGCGAGGTCGGTGCCGAACTCTGAGGAGTAAATTCCACAATGAAGTCCGCTAGGACTTGAGCTTTGATGGCCGTTCTGGGCTAATAGCTGATGTCATATTGCCCCAGTTCGACAGCCCATTTGGAGATCCGTCCGGAGAAATCTGCCTTCCGGAGGAGAGCCTTCAGTGGGTATTCTGTTACGACCACTATTGTGAAGGTTTGGAAGTAGTGGGAGAGCTTTCGAGAGGCGCTAACGAGCGCCAAGGCGAGCTTTTCGAGCTGCAAATATCGGGTCTCGGCGTCCAGCAGGGTTTTGCTCGTGTAATAGATAGGCCTTTGCTGGCCGTTGTCCTCTCTGACGAGCACCGAGCTCACTGCATGGTCCGAGACCGACAGGTACAAGAACAGTGCCTCTCCAAAAGTCGGGGTGGAGAGCAGCGGTGGAGAAGAAAGGTATTGTTTTAGCTGTTGCAGTGCCTGAGAACAATCCGACGTCCATTGGAACTTGGAGCCCTTTCGCAAGAGTTGGGAGAAAGGTCCGCACTTTTCCGAAGCTCGGCTGATAAATCGGTTCAAGGCGGCAGCCATTCCGGTCAGCCGCTGAACTTGTTTTGCCGAGGTCGGACACTGGAGCTCCTGGATCGCGGTGATCTGGTCAGGGTTCGCTTCGATCCCCCTTCTTGTGACCAGGCTCCCTAGGAGCTTGCCGGAACCGACACCAAAGGCGCACTTGGATGCATTCAGCTTCAACTGGAACTGGCGAAGGATGTCAAAAATCTGGCGGAGGTCGGTCAAGTGGTCCTGCGACCTCTTGGATTTGACGACCATATCATCGATGTAGACCTCCACCGTCTTGCCGAGCTGGGCCTGGAACATCTTTGTCACCAACCGCTGGTACGTCGCTTCCGCATTCTTTAGCCCGAAGGGCATCACCTTGTAACAATAGGTGCCCCTGGGAGTGATGAAAGCTGTCTTCTCCTGGTCTGCCGCGTACATGGGGATCTGATGGTACCCCCGGTAGGCATCCAGGAAACTCATCCGGTCATGTCCGGCAGTGGCGTCGATGAGCTGGTCTATCTTCGGAAGAGGGAAGCTGTCTTTGGGACAGGCCTTATTGAGGTCGGTGAAGTCCACGCAGACCCTCCATTTTCCCGTCTTCTTTTTGACCACCACGGTGTTGGCTAGCCACTGCGGATAGTGGACCTCCTTTATTGCGCCTGCCTCGAGGAGTTTCTGAACTTCCTCAACCACGGCCTCAGTCTGCGGGACCCCAGTCCGGCGCGGTTTTTGAAGCACGGGCTTATGGTTGGGTTCCACCTTCAGTTCATGGCAGATGACTGCTGGGTCAATGCCGGGCATCTCATAGGGTGTCCAGGCAAAGACCGCCTTATTCTCCACGAGGAGGTCAAGCAGTTCTGTCTTCTCGGATTCAGGGAGTTGGCTTCCAACGAGAAAGAATCTGTCGGGGTTGGCGGGATCAATGTTGACCTTGGTAAGGTCCTCGATGCTTTTCTGCGCCGGAGCCCTGCCGACGTCCCCGAGCTCGGCCTCTCTATCCAGTTCTGCCACATTGACTTGGGATGGCTCAGCCTCGCCAGGCAGCATGGCCAGCAGGCATTGCCTGGCCATGTGCTGGTCGCCTCTAACAGTGATCACATCCGTTCGGCCCGACTGGTTTTCCAAAGGGAACTTGAGCTTCTGATGACGGGTGGAGGGCACCGCCTCCATGCTATGCAGCCACGCCCTCCCCATTATAACATTGTATGGGGAAGGGACATCGACTACCAGGAAGTCAACTTGCCTGCAGGTGCCGCCTACTCGGACTCTGAGGGAGATCTTACCCTTGGGATAAACAGGCTTGGAGCTGAAGTCGACCAGAGGGGTGCGGGCAGCCTGGAGGTCCTCGTCCTTCAGTCTCAACTTCTTGAAGCAATCGTAGTAGAGGACTTCGGACGAACTGCCAGGGTCGACAAGGGCTCTCTGAACCAAGAAGTTCTGCAGCTTCAAGGTGAGCACTAGAGCGTCGTTGTGTGGGAGCTCGACGTCTTCCAAGTCCTTGTCAGAAAACCATATTCTGACCCCCTCCGTTTTGGCTTTCTTCACGGCCGGCTTTGGTGCCTCGGTCAGCACCTGCTTCTGATGGGAGGCGCGCCTGGCCTCGGCGCGAGCCTGAGAGCTCTTCTTGGGTGGGGCGGCGAGGTGAATGACGTTGATGATGCCTTCTGGCTCGCTATCGTGGTTGTCAGCGTCTCGCCGTGGAGGTCGGTCACCACCTTGGCCCTCCTCCTTGATGTAATCCCTGAGATGCCCCTCCTTCACGAGGTTCTCCAGGTGGAACCTGTAGCTCCTGCATTCGTCGGTTCTGTGCCCATTTTGCTTGTGGTAAGCACAGAACTTACTCTGGTCCCGAGAGGAGGGGTCAGTCGTCATCGGCCGCGGCCACTTGAAGAAAGGCTGTGCTTTTATTTTTTTGAGGAGCCTATAGATTGGCTCCTTAAAGATGGTATTTACTGCCACGTGGGAGGTCGGCTCGTGGCCTGACCTTCTGCCGTTCCCTGATCCCGCTGCCGAGGCAGAGGGGGTTCGGCGCTGCTCCGAGGACCGGGCCTTGCGCCGATCCGGGGACGGATCTCTGCGACGATCCTCCCTCCGGGAGGACCTGCTATCTCCCTTTGCTGGTTGGCTTTTCTTGGTGAGGCCGAAGTTCTCGCGACCTCGCGCCTCGTCTTCTTCCGCCAATATGAACCGATTCGCTCTGGTCATCAGCTCCTTCATGGTGGTCACGGGGTACATGACCAGCTGTGCCCGCAGCGGGATGCCCGGTCGAAGAGCCAGCTGGAAGGACTTCACTGCCAACTCTTCAGAAGCGCATTCGATCTGGCTGTAGACAGTCCAGAACTGACGAGCGAACTGGGTGACGCTCTCGTCCTCCTGCATTCGGAGGGCCATCAGGTCAGCATCGGTCTTCGGGACGACGCGATGAGCCTGAAATTTTCCCAAGAAGGAGGTCCGGAGCTGCCGCCAACTGGAAATGGAGTCTTCAGGAAGCGAGCAAAACCATCGCGGGGGGAGATCCGCCAAACTGGAGGAGAAAACTCGACAGTTTAGGGATTCGTCATCCCCCCAAACAGACATCCTCTGGACGTAATGTCGGAGATGAGCCGCAGGGTCCGAAGTTCCGTCATACAGAGCGAACCTCGGGACGTTGAACTTCTCGGGGAGCGTGTATTTTCTTATCTCCCTAGAGAAAGGAGACGCGCCAGTGTCCTCGACTTCGAAGGCGCTAAACTGGTCTCGGACGATACCAGCAGTCTCTATATTCTGGCGGATCGTCTGCTTCACCCGCTGGTCAATCCACTGCTTTAGCTCTTCATCTTCCGAAACCTGGCGTTGCTTCTTCGGCTCTTCATGCATGTGACTGCTGCTGGAGCCTTCTTCCCCTTGGTCTCGGTCGCGCCTCTTACTGTTGAGGACGTGACTCGGGTCTCGCCCGTGGTGCAGGCGCCTGGGTGGCGGGCTCTGACCCTTCTTGTCGTCGAGCTGTTGCCTGAGCCGTTGGATAAGCTCATGCTGTTCCTGGATGAGGCGGTTCTGTGCCCTGATGTCATCCAGGCGGGGGTCTTCATTTTGATCGAGGCTGGCTTGATGATGTGACTGCGATCCAGCCCGCGCTGACTTCTCGTGTGGCTTGGTGACCGACTTGTCGCCCTGCCTGGCCCGCCCATAACTATGGTGGGGCTGCTCCGGAGGTGGGACGTCGCGAAGGGAGAGCATGGTCACTCCCCTAGACCGCGACTGTGTCTGGACCGTGGGAGACCTCCCCCCAGACCTCCTTTGCTGAGGGGGTGGAGGTGGAAGATTCTGCGCCAGCGTAGGCTGTATGGACAAAGCCTTGCCTTTGGAGGGTCCTTCGCCATTTCTGGTTTTTGGAGGCATAGTGTTTATAAGCTTTTTGTTCAGTTTCCCACAGATGGCGCCAAACTGTAGGCGGTAAAAACGACACCTACTTAGATTGAGATGAGATTGTAGGTAAAACTCCTTAGGACGGGGAATGCTGAACGCCAAGAACCTGAAAAGGAAGGAGAAAGGCTAGAGTCAGAGCCCCTAGCTGCCGTGAGCCGAAGGCACTCCGATGCCTGAGTTAGTTCTGAGAAAACTAAACAGGAGGAGGAAGATGGGAATGAGACGATGTGTAGTCTTGTGAGTTGTGTATTGCGTACCTCTTATGGGACTGATCCCATGTGTATATATAAGTGAGCATTCCTCGTTCATTCTCTCTGTGAGTGGGGGTAGGTGAGGTGAGGTCCCATCGATCCTTACCCTGACTGGCAGCAGTAGATAAAATGGGCAACACCCCACCCTCTCTTTCCACGCCTTCAGTCAGTTGGCGTACAGGGCTGATAAAGCGAACTTCTTATCGCCATAAATGAGCGATCCTATCGTCATAAATGACTGCTCATATCTGTCTGGGAGCGCCGTATTTCCAGGAGGAAGGTGGCGGCCCACTCTGACTCTAGCATTCTGGTCTGAGACCAAGGATGGTGATCGTAGTCCCAAGTGCAAGGCCGCGATTGTAGTAATAACCGGTGAAACCGGATCGATCCACGGAGAGTTTATTTATCGCAAAACCTATCCTAATAAAAAAAAACTAGTTCTAGCCTAAAAAAAACTATACAAATCAAATTTTCTAATTGAATTAAAAATTAATTACAAATCTGAAATATTAATTACAACCGTAGAAAATTAAAATCCTAATCTAGAAACCTAATCTAACCACTGCATCACCATAAGATTTATTAGCCCAACCAATTGCAATAATTGTTAAGGTGCATAAAATAAAGAATAAAATAAAATAAAATAAAATCAGAGAATAAAGAAATTAGATTTTAATTCTAAAACTTTGCAATATTTACTTTGCTTAATGCCATCAAGAAAAATCAAGACCACCGCACCAAGTGCGCACTGTCACTACGCACAAAAATTCAATGTTGACTCATTGGTGAAGACCAAGACCCCATAAACTTGATTTATTAATGAAAGACCCATTACAAGAAAATAACCATTACAAAATTCTTTTAATAAAAATAAAGTGCATCCAACCTTACCAGACACAAGAAACACTAAACGGAGGAGAGGGACTCGCGGTCTTGAACGGCGATCCAACCGGCTCTCGTTTCGCGATCTGGAATCCAAGCAAGGGAAGATGATTTCAAGGATGATCTGATGGTGGAGTGACGATAGCAGCGGCGGCGGCGCGACGGCGTAGAAATCCAAGTGGTAGTGTGCCTTAGGGAAGGCCTTGGATGAAATATTGATGGAAGGAGGAGAGATGAAGAAAAATTAATGGAAAAGGGGAAATAAGAAGTTGCTGGTCGTCCAAGATAGATTGGAGAGATGCTACCCACGTCCAGCCCTCTTTTGGCTCTTTTTTATATATTTTTGATAGCTTGGGTTGCAAGGTTTTGATTTGGGTAAGGATTAGTAGTGTGGGGTCCAAGTTGGATTAGGATTAGGAGGGTTTTTGAGAGATTTTCTAGGGGTTGGCTCACAATCCTAGTAAAAATAGGATTGTTCTTATCTCATGCAACTCCCTATCTTGGGTCCCACTTTGGTTAAGAATCAATTCAAATCTGAAATTTCAGATTTGAAACAAATTTTAAAACCATGTGGTCCCCCTCATGGACGTTTTTTTAATCTTCTTGGAGTGGTGTTGGACGTGCAACACTTGGTGGGGAGAATCCTTGGTTTGCAAACTTCAATCTTGAGGCCTATCTTTTAGAGATAAATTTAGCTACAATCTTGCACTCTTTCAATTTTTTTCCAACTTGGATTGCTTAGCAAGATTTCCAATCTTTTGAACTCCTCATGGCTAGAAAAACCTCTTAGCATGGCCCACCTTAAACATCTCTTCAAATCTGAATTTAATTTCATCCCAAACATGACATAGGAGTGGGCCATACTTGGAAGAATGCAATCTTGAACTATCCCATGCTTGGACGTCCCTACCTTAGCTTGACTTTCTTTTGCAATTTTTTCTTCTTCTTTGTTTGGCTTGAATTGAATCTTAGCCATCCATCTTGACATGTAAGCAATATTTGTTGGAGAGTAGATATGACACCTCATCATCTCATGGCCCACAAATTTGGAACTTATCTTCAAAAGATTAAATCTGATTTTTTTTCTTGCATATGAGAGCGGACCCTACCATGGCCGCCCCTACCTTGGAATCCATGCCAAAGGAAGATGGGTCCATGGTGCATTTGATTCATCAATTCTCTTCCGTGGGCCCCGATTTCTGAAATTCCCTACAAAAATAAAAGCAAAGATTAAAGAATAATCTAATCATATAGGTAAGGAATTATGCAAGATGCGGTCCCAATTCACACCAAATAAATGCATAAAATGTCACAATTTTATCAAGTTTTCTTCAATTAATTTAAAGGTGCAAAGAAAATTCATCATTTCATGTGTGATTAAAAAGTTATGAGAAATTTTTGACTTTCAATGCCAAAAATAGAGAAATTCATGATTTTATGTGAAAATGCAATTTTTTGATGAATTTTGACTCAAATTCAGACTTTGATGCTCAAAACATAAATTCATAATTTTTTTCTAAAATGGTCCATGATTTGATGATTAAGTCCTTAATTACTCTAAAATGATGAGGAAATTCTACATTTTTAAGGACTCATCAGATGGCTTGGCCGTGGCGTGCCCTTATACTGAGCTGGCATTTATGCCGAGCTGCCGAACTGTGGTGCCGAGCTACCGAGATATTGACCGAGCTGCCGAGCTAACGAGCTTTTACCACAGAGGCCGAGGTGTTCGGCGAGTTTAGCTGTAATCTTTGCTTAACTTCGTCATTACGGTGTTTTACCCACACAGACGTGATGTTATCGATCACGGAGGATGGCGAGATGGCCAGCTATGATAGTGATACGATCATCAAGGCAACTTGCATGGTATGGTTTCTTGGCCACACTTTCAAGATTGATCATGGTGGTTCATTAGGAATAATTAAATAACAGTAGAAAGTAAGGTCTAGTATGAAAATATTGAGTCTGGATCCCCTGTTTGTGTCTCTTATATGCATATCATTGTATAGACGTTTTGAACTCCACCTTATTGGGGGTCGAGATAATGATAATAAGAACCACGATCAAGATGCATTTCATCTCTTCCGGTGTTATATCCTCAAATCACTTCAATTGAAGTTGTTCCAACCGTAAGATTTTGGGGGTCCAAATTCTAAATCGGAAAAAATAGCTCCAAGTAAGTGAAGATGGCATAGCAAGATTTTCATAAAACTTGTGATTTTTTAATAAAGAATAGCGTGAATTTGTCTCTGGTTTGCAGGCTCTCATCCTTGGTGGGACAGATGCGACATCGGTCAACCTGGCTAGAGCCATTGCCTTGGTCGTGACTAGCCCACATGTGTTAAAGAAGGCGCAAGAAGAGCTGGACATCCACGTTGGCAGGGACCGCAACGTGGACGAATCCGATATCAAGAACCTAATCTACCTCCAAGCCATCGCCAAGGAGGCCCTACGCCTCGGCCCGGACGATTCAGCCACTGTGGCCCGTGAGGCCATGCAAGATTGCAAGATCAACGGCTATCATGTCCCTGCTGCTGGCACACAAGTCATGGTCAACATTTGGAAGCTGCACCAGGACCCACGAGTGTGGTCAGACCCGCCAATTTCGACCCGAGAGGTTCCTCACAAAACATGTGGGTGTGGAGCCCAGGGGCCAGCACTTTGAGTACATTCCATTTGGGTCGGGCAGGCGATCATGCCCAGGGATCTCATTCGCTCTCCAAGTCATCCATTTGGTGCTCGCACGTGTGATCCACGGCTTCGATCTTGCAGTCCCAACAGATGCACCAATTAAGATGGCCCAGCATGAGGCCCAAGCCTGGAGCTTGGGCTCACCGAAGTCGGACCCAATAAAAGTCCTTTTCAATCCCCGCCTCTCTCCAGAGCTCTATTATAAGGACGGAACCCACCGGGCCCCGGAACCGAGCTGGCCTGTAAGGACAGGGACCGAGCTGGTGGAACCGCGGGTAGGTGTTCCCACACCTGAGAGGGGGGCGAGGCCACACGCAGCTGCAGGAGGTATTGTGTACACTTCAGGAGACGGACCAAGGCGTAACTCCTTCCATGCTTTTGTCCCACATCGAGTGTGGACGCCTCCCACCCTTGCTATATTAGCCTTGGCGTAAGACAAGGGTGTACCACCACGCCTCCACGTGGAGAGGTGCTGGTACACCCTTGTCTTACGCCAAGGCTAATATAGCAAGGGTGGGAGGCGTCCACACTCGATGTGGGACAAAAGCATGGAAGGAGTTACGCCTTGGTCCGTCTCCTGAAGTGTACACAATACCTCCTGCAGCTGGGTGTGGCCTCGCCCCCCTCTCAGGTGTGGGGACACCTACCCGCGGTTCCACCAGCTCGGTCCCTGTCCTTACAGGCCAGCTCTGTTCCGGGGCCCGGTGGGTTCCGTCCTTACATCTATAATTAGTAGAATCATCAGTATCATGAATTCCCCGTCTCTAAATAAATCCATTTTAGTTTGATACTTTTGAGTCCACGTAGACCTTAGTTGTGGTTTGTTTGCTGTATTGACTCATTTATAGCAGCTTGGATTTGAATGGTGAAGCCCATGGATAAATTTAGAGTGACCTGGCCTAGGTTGAGGATTCCAAATTTCCAATAGATTCAAATCTATGATGGCAAGATGACACCATGACACAGCAAGGACACGGATTTTGACACATAAAAAGTGAAATTATCGGTGTGATACGACAGATATAATAAATTGGTGATTTTAAAGTATCTATGCATCATAGGTTCACATTGCAATACCGAAAGAAGTATATACAACCTTTGTGAAAATAAAAAGATCTTATGAGGAAAAAGAAAAAAGGAAAAAAAAAATTGTCCTCACCTAATTTCTATGGAAAACTTGCTTTACAATTATAAATCCCGACCATTCACTCTAGTTAGAAAATCTTGACCCATTGACTCATTACGGTAAAATTAGCTCAGTCAGATGCTTGCCATAGTAATTAAGGCCCAATGGATGATCAACTAAGATCTAAGTAAGCATGGGCAATTAAAAGAAAATGTGCCCAATAATTTATAAGACTAGCATCGCTATTTTAATCATTTTGAAGCGATGAGTAATGATCCAAGCCTACGGGGCCTACCGGGCCTCTTAAGATAAACCTAATCTCTTTAACACATGTTGCTCACAGATTATCCAATTTTGATCAGGCCTTGAAAACGGTATCCTCCTTCAATCAGATGGTTCTCATTTTCCTCCATGCACATAGATAGGTCAAACGAAGACGTTTATACCCCACGTTTATGATGCATTTAGGTGGGGCCTACTACCGTTCATAATCTAAGTCCTAAATATGTGTTACACCCTGATCCAAATTGAGCCTAATTAGTATTAATTAATTGAGTTTTAGTTAATTTAATTGTGATTAGTCGTTGATTAGTCCCTTATGGGTGAGTTAGAGGTATTTGGAGTCTTGATTAGGTGAGTTGAAGCCGATTTGACTCAGTGGGGTAGAATCGATGACTTATCCGTAATTATCAATTTTCTCATTTTGCAACATACGCATGTCATCTTGGTGCCATCGCGTGTATCTCGTTGAGCACGTCATTTTTCGTATTGAACTTTATCGCATCTGATCACTCGTTGAAGAAGTAGACCCTCATTTGACTTAAAATGAAAATACATAAAAACTACTGGACCTTTGTGCAAATTGGGCACCTTTATCACTTCAACCACTCTAGTCCTTTCACTCATTCGTTCTTACTGTGGCTGGGAGAGAAGAACCCTTCTTCTCATTTCTTTCTCTTCTTATTTCCTTCTCTCCTCAAGTGCAAAGAGGTGTTTGGATGTACAAAGTAGAGGATTGAAATTTCCTTCATCTTCTTCATCTCCTTCTACTCTTGTTTCAGAGAACCATTTTCTTGCCCAACTTCAAATTCGGATTTCTGGTAAGAGGCAACTTCTTTTTTCAAGTTTTATAGTTGCATTAGAGTCAAGAGACTCATGTTTAACCATTCATGCATATTTATTAGCATTTTCATGTGTAATGGTGATTATGGTTGGTATTTGAGGATTTTGGGGTTTTAAGCAAGATTAGAGAAAGGGGCTTGAAAAACTAATTAGAGGTAAGTATAAGTGTTAATTTGAATTACATATGAATTTTCCTTTGATTGATTCTGTCACTCTAACTGATTTTGCTAGCCTCTTATTTTTATTTTGAATGAATATGATTTGGCTTGAATTCTTTTTATAAGTTGAATGAGATGAAGTGTGTGGAATGGATTGGTAGTGAGGGAGGCGAATCCATTGGATTATTTAAAATGCTTTTGTAGGAGGAATGGTATCTTGGAGTAGTGCAGGTGGAATGGTATTTATCTAAACCATGTGATGGGTGTAGGTGAAATAGTGTGGGTGCAGGTGTTAGATGTGTGTAGGTGGAATGTTGTTTATAAATGCATGTGAATGTAGTGCATGTCACGTGGAAAATTGGTTTTAAATGCATGTGCATACGAGTGCATGTCAATAGTGTTGGAATGGGGATGATGCAGGTAGGTAGATGTGTAATGAAGAACGGAGTGGACGCAGAACTTGACCTCGCTACAGCGAGGCGCACTTCTGGGTACAAGGGTGAGTTCTGTTTGGGCCCTTTTATTTTTATAAAAATACTTTCTTTTGCATATTAAAAGTTAATGATGACCCTTAGGTATTATAATCACTAAACCAATTAGGATCTTGGACTTTGATGTACTTGTAGGACCCTAGAAAATTGCACCTACGACAGGATCAACAGACCAATGGTAATTAACTAGGTGATAGATCATTGAGGCTCATATCATCTCATGTGAATTATATTTTTGTCTAAAACTTTGTCATGGATGGGGCTCAGAGAACCCGGTGCACTATACTTATACAAAATGGCACCAAATTAAAGATAGTTATACACCGGATCTCCAAACTTCATCGTGTGAGAATGTGAAGGACAAGAGCCTAGTAAATGACCATTGATTCTTCTTAATCAATGCATGTGCATATTGGGATTTATTTTATGTTGAACTTCTAAATTCTAAATAATAATTTACATGCATAAATTGTTTCTTTTCTATTTGTTATATTTGTACGGTTATACGATATTCAATTGAAATTCGAGATGAGTAAGATATGTGTGAAATATTCTAGATATTATGATTCGATTCGATTCAGGTAAAAATAATCTTACTCATGCGTGTATTTATTCGATTTGATTGGTCTGGCAGTACTGCGCGTCGACCTCGTGATACCCGACGGGGTTAAACTTGATTTAGTTATTCGAGATCACTACAGTAAATCGTCTGGAGCACCGGAACTCCAGAACCGGGTAGCCAGCTAGCCTTTGGCTGGGCAGCTGGTGACATCCCAACTAGATTCGTTCTCTATTAAGAGGATGAGTTTAATGTGGTAGCCAATTAGTGTGTTTTATTCTTCCATTGATTTAGAAAGCATGATTTATTCGATATTGCACAATCGCCTAGTGTACTTAACATTGACATCTTTTAATCAACTGTCTTTAATTCGATTTGATACGGCATGTGGTTTATTATTAATGCCTATACTTGCCGAATCGTTGTATTCAAGATGCTACCTTTGGTGTCACAGACGCAGGTGTAGCTCCCGTCCTTGAGGAGGCATGGGAGGGAGAGGATAAAACACAAGAGGTTCCTCCAGGACTAGAAGAGTGGGCCGGTAATGGGCCTATGTAGCCTAGGTCGACGGAGAGCGCCGCGAAACATTCTTTTCAGAATCAAACTGTCGAGTGTGGCTAACCCCTTTTTGTGTGGGCCAGACTATTTGGATATTTGGGGTTTCTTTTGTAATAGATTGTAGGGTGATTTTTGTAACCCTTGCTTTGTTGTAAATGTGTAATTATGTTTTGTATAACTTAACGTTCAACTTTTAATTAGGATTGTGCAATAGTTCAAGTGATTATTATTGTTATGCTTTAGCTATTTGATCATGATTGGAACGTGGAAAGAGAAATTTTATCCTTCGTGTTACTGCATTTGACTCGAGGCAGGTACAGTAGCACGGGATTTCGTGTGTCGCACCTTGGGGATTACCCTAAGCCAGGGTTATTGGGGACCGGGATGTGACAATATGACTCCACTTTGGTGGCCCAACCCTTTTGTAATTGCTAATGCTCATCTGTGGTTGATGCCTTCTACTGCGACAAGCCAAAAGTCCAACCCATCTAGAGATTATGCATAAAATAGGAATGCTACTAGCTCAGTGACCTATAAACTCTTTATCTAAATTAGAAATAATTATGACTTCTATGGGCTGGTGTCCTTTAGATTAAGAAAACCAATGGTGGAAAAATTTGAGTAGCTCAAAATAAATGTTTTGGGGCAAACTTTAAGCACAACATTGGATTTACAACAAAGTTAATCTTAAACCTTGATTGCACAAATTGATTAAAAAAGATACTAAAACATCAAGCTAAGGTGTGCACATAGCCCAAAGACCAATTTGCTTCATAACGATATCGTTTGGGTTCTTTTCAAAAATCCTTATCTTTCTTGACTGATGATATTATTAGTCTCCCTGTACTTTCTCCATCTTCTCTCCTCTTTTTTCTCGGACGACATCTTTGGTCAATCTTCTTTTTCCACTTAGGAAAAGAAATTCGTTGTCTTCTCTTGCCTCACCTCTTTTGTTCTCTTCGACTACGGGTGCTCTTGGGCCGGGCTTGGATGTGTGATTAGTGCTCGATTAACAATTAGGCCAGGCTTGAATTAAGTGATAGAAACCCCCCTAGCCCGCCCCGGCTTGGCTTGTGTAAGAAATGCATGTAATTTAATTTAATTAGTGCTCTAATGCCTATAAATGAAAATCGCGATCTCGGCCCGATTGATTAAATGGGCGGGCTCGGGCCTAACTTTCTGGCCCGTGTTGGGCTTGGGCCCGGCATATCCCGCCTCGGCCTGACCCATGAACACCCCTACATGCGACTCCAAACCCCTCATTTCTTACAATCTCTCCTTTCCAAAAATATGGTGAAAGTGTATGAAAACTCACATCGATCGTGTCTTTCAATTGCAATGGTTGGGGAGTAGTGGGGAGGAAGAATGACAGAGACCACAATGGGGACCGCAAGTAATGGAGAAAAAGATTATAGTGCAATTGGGACAATGAGCATGGGCAACCAAATACGATGAGCAGTTAGGAAGGTCATTGTCATTTGTAAGCCAACAAATTGAGAATTGTGAAGAAAGGGAGAAACCAAGACTGATGAAGAACAGAAAAAAAGTAACAAAAATGGCTTTTTTTTTTGGACGAGCCCTAATGATATTGTTTTGTTTGTGAAGAACAAAAGAGGAGAAGTGAGAGAAGACGATGGTATTCTTTTTTATGGGTAGGAAACGAAGATCGGCTAAGGATATCATTGGGGGAAGAAAACCAGGGAAGAATATGATAGAAGAGGAAGAAAAACTTAAAAAGAGCCCTGACGATATCATTCCATGGTAAAGTGTTTTTTTTTCTTTCTTAATTCGATGTTTTAATGGCTTTCTTAATCAATTAGTTTAATCAAGATTTAGAACAATTTTTTTTTTTTTTTTTTTGTAAAAATCCCTTGATTCTATGCTCTATTTAAAGATGTACAAGTGTCCAAAAATCTATAATGCCTTGATTATTGGCATGCATGATAGTTGACTATTACATTTGTAGAGTGCAGCTCCCCTGTTTCAGCGAAAGAGGGAAATAATGTTTCGGCTTATCCTCGGGCACTACCTGTATAAAATGTCATCTTTGCTTTTTTCATTCTAAAGAAACAGTTGAAAGGGTGCAATTAGCTTGGCATCACATTTTATACAGGTGACGCTCGGAGATAGATAGAAACACTATTTTCTATTTATGTTAAAACAGGGGATTCAGACTCTCTCTCTATATATATCACCTTATATGAGAGATAGGAGTGGGGCACTCATATTTAAGTTTTAGTATTGGATATGGATGTGAGGGCTCCTATCCAATCTCTCATTTAAGATGAGAGATATTTTTCATAGGAGCATCACATATATAATAATAATAATAATAATAATAAATTGTGCACGAGGGAATTGTGGATGAAGGTTGAGTCACGACCAAGATGATGAATCGTTATAATAACTTGCCTTTTGAATCATCTCTACAACTGGCTAAATCTCGACACCCCACCATCACCAAGCCTCGGACGCAAAAATCACATTTGCGGGGTAAAGATCTGAAAAGATGTGGATGGTCCAGCAAAGGAAACATGAGATTTTCTATACTGCATGAAGTTGAACACCCACATTCAGACGTCCACATGCCAACATTAATGAGGCTCGGGCATTCAAGAAATAGGGACCCTTGGATTTCATCGCACGGACTGTTACATCCTTATATGGAAACGCCAGACTCCCAAAAATAATATCCATCAAATCTCAAGAGATACATGTTGATGTCCATCATCCTTGTTATAGTAAAACGACAAATGCTTAGAAGTAAGAAACTTACCAATAAAAATGTGTTCAGAAGCAATTGCATAGATGCGAGACCATATTTGGTCCAGCTTAGCTATGGATCTTCTCACTCTCTTCCAAGCTATTGCTTCTTTTTCTGCCTTGCTCATCATCTACCATCTAATCATAACATGGACAACCAGCAACAAGAGCATGAGAGCTGGGCCACCAGAACCTGCAGGCTGCTTGCCGATAATCGGTCACCTCCATTTGTTGATGAGGGGTCCAGGGCAGTTGTTGGGAAAGCTTGGGGCCATGGCCGATCAGTATGGGCCTACTTTTATGGTTGGGTTCGAGATGCATCGAATGCTTGTGGTGAGCAGCAACGAAGCAGTAAAGGACTGCTTCACCACTAATGACAAGGCCCTGTCGAATAGAGCCAACACTGCAGTAGCTGAGCACATGGGCTACAACCACGCCATGTTTGGGCTCGCCCCTTACGGGCCATATTGGCGTGAGGTGCACAAGATAGTCATGCTGCAGATACTCTCCAACACCCGGCTCAAGGAGTTGAAGCACGTGCGAGCCACTGAGATCGATTCGCGTGTGAAGCACATGTATAGACTTTGGTCGATGAACGGTGGATCTGCGGTCCCCATTGACTTGAAGCAATGGTGTGGTGAGATGACCCTCAACATAGTAAGCAAAATGGTGGTGGGCAAGCGTTGTTTCAACTATTCTCATCGTGATGATGGTGACGGCGGTGGTGAAGATGATAGAGAAGGACGGAGATTTCGAAAGGCGATCAATCAATTCTTTTATTTGATGGAGGTATTTGTTACATCTGATGCGGTTCCTTTCCTTAAATGGTTTGATTTTCAAGGGCACAAGTGGGCCATGAAGGCTACTGCCAACGAAATGGACTCTCTCCTTTCAATGTGGCTCGACGAGCACCGCAAAAGGAGATCATTGGCAGAGGGAGACGTGACAAACGAAGATTTCATGGACGTGATGTTGTCAATCACAGAGGATGACCAGATATCCGGCTATGATCGTGATATAATCATCAAGGCAACTTGCTTGGTATTGTTTCTAGCCCACACTTTTTTTTTTTTTTTAAGAGGGATGAGGGTATATAAAATGAATCTCATCCCGTCCTGGGTTACATCTTCAAATTCCAGTTCATTAGGAGAGGGTCCCACGTTGTAATTGAGCATATGATGGAAACATGATTTAACACCACCTCAGCCGAGAAGCCATGTGGGCGCCTAATCATATTTTCAATCACATGTTCAATCTTACGATGGGGCCTAGAAAGCCCATGGGCGTATATGTGATGTCTAGATGCCAACACCACTCAATCATGAGTCTATGTATTGGCTTCCCCTATTCCATCTGCGCTTGAAGCTAATAGCTCGATTGATTGTTTTAACCACTAAAAGAGGCATGCAGCTGATTAAATTTATGATTTCTCAAACAATTAGCTTCAATTAAGATTAATTTGTTTAATTGTTTTGCAGTCTATTATCCTAGGTGGCATGGAGGGGACATCGGATGCCTTGGCTCAAGCCATTGCCTTGGTCCTTGCTAACCCACAAGTGTTGAAGAAAGCTCAAGAAGAGCTGGACATCCACGTAGGCAAGGACCGCAACATGGACGAATCTGATGTTGCCAACCTAGTCTACATCCAAGCCCTATTGAAGGAGGCGCTACAGCTCTCCCCAGACTCTTCAGTCTCCTTATCACGTGTGGCAATGCAAGACTGCTAGGTGGACGGCTACCATGTCCCTGCTGGCACACTGGTCCTGGTCAACACTTGGAAGCTGCACAGGGACCCACGGGTTTGGTCAGACCCGAACGAGTTCCGACCGGAGAGGTTCCTCACGAGCCATGCAGGTGTGGAGCTCAGGGGCCAGAATTTTGAGTACGTTCCATTTGGGTCCGGTAGGCGCGCTTGTCCTAGCTTGTCTTTTGCTCTTCAGGTTATCAACCTGGCACTCGCACTTGTGTTTCACAGCTTCGATGTTGCTGCCATCTCTCCAGTTGAACCTTTGACGATGGGTCTGAGCCCAGGCAACTCCTACCCAGTACAAGTCCTCTTCAGTCCTCGCCTCTCTCCAGGGCTCTACAGGTAGAGCCGAGCCGAGCCAGTATCATGATTATGAAACCCTCTTCCTATGAACTCTAAATCCATCATTTGACTCTAGGTTTGTTTGTCTCAATAAAGTTATCCACAATGAGTATTTTAATAAAGGTCTCCTTGTGGTATTTTACACGACACGACTAATTCAATTCCTTGGATGCACGCATGACCCTGCAACATATGTACATTAGGTAAATTAGGGGTGTCAAACACACCAAATTGAGAGCAAATCCACGCCTTATGCCAACAAACCAATACATAGGCGGATTCCTCTCTGAGTTATTAAAAAGGAAATCGACTCGTTTAAAATTGCTCAATCAGATGTTTAATTGTCTTTCAATTCACCATCCATGTGTAGTAAGGTCCAATGGATGATCATCTCAGATCTAGTAAACATGAAAGGAAATAAACCAAACCCCCCACCCCCCCGCCCCCCCCGCCCCCCCCAAAAATAAATAATAATAAATAAATAAATAAATAAAAAATAAAAAAACATATCTTCCCTTTGAAACCCCTCTAGCATTATGGTTGTCATGCTTTCATGTTGGCCCAAGCTTGCTGTTCCTATTGTAAGAATGATCACCTGTGGTTGTAGAGAGAAGAATCGGAAGAGAGAAGAAGAAAAGGCATGTGGGTAGAAGACGACAACGAAAGCTCTATCTTTTATGTAGATTTCCCTTCTCTCCCTGAAATTCCATGTCTCTCTTCTTCATCAACTTTGTCTTCTATGTCGAGATATTCTTCTTCTTCATCATCATCAACTTGTTCTGCTTCCTCTTCATCCACCAGCTTTTGGACTGTTGTAAAAGCCGAGAATGAAGATGGGGTGGTCGAAATGTTAGTCAAACACTGACTCTTGAATATTTCCTAGACTCCTGAGTGTTCTAGACATCACAATGTCTAGAACTCTCCCCACCGACCTTGCAAACCGACTTCATGTATGGTGTGCATTGGATCACGTGTCCCACTTAAGAGCCACATGCTCTTCGCTGACCTAAGTCCTAGTAGGCTATAAATAGAGGTGCATAGCATGCAATGAAGACACAAGAGTGAAGTGAGAAGAGCACTGAAGTGAAGTCTCATTCTAGTAGTGTAGTGACGAGTTGTACACACACAGAAGTGTGTAGTGGAGTTTAAGTGTGTAGTGAGAAATTTGTGTGAGTGCTCTCTTTGTAGTGAGTGTATTGAGTAAAGTGTTTAGTGTGAGCCTATTTCTTTGTAAGTGTGTAGGCTTAAAAGTGTATTCCTTTTGTAATAGTGTATTTGTACGAAATTTATAAAGTGGGTTCTTGTTTTTAGTGTAATTTGTAATTAAGCTGTAGCTAGTGTGTATCTCCCATCATCCAACACGAAAACCATCAAAATCGAGAAGACCCAGGAATTGAAACTGCCATTGCAGCCTCAGATCAACCTATGGAGTGCATGGATGTGTTGGAGGAGCTCGGAGGAATGGATCTTTTGGATTCCTCCAGCATCTGGGATCCTTCTTCTCTATTTCCATGTGATACGGACGATGAAGAACAACAAAATCATCATCATCAAGAACAAGAGCTGAAGAGTCAAGAACAGGACCAAGTGCTATCAGGTGATGGAGACGAGAAACACTCAGAAGATCTGGCCATGGTCTTCTTCGAGTGGCTGAAATCAAACAAGGAATCAATCTCACCCGAAGATCTGAGGGGCATCAAGCTGAAAAGATCCACGATCGAGTCCGCTGCAAGGCGTTTGGGTGGAGGAAAGGAAGGGATGATTGAAACTCATCTTGGCTTGGGTGCAAAATAACCATCTTCAAAAGAGAAGGAAGAGAGAAGAAGACATGCAATCGATGACCTCTTCTTATCCTTTTCATCAACAGCAGCAAAACCCATTTCCTGTTCAGGTTTCGATTTCTAATCCTGTTTTTCAAACGCCTAATCCTGATCCGTTTCAATGGGTTTCTCATTCTCCCTTTGATCCGACGTTTTCTCAAACGACACCACCGGCATCTCCATCTATTATGGGATATGTAGGTGATGGGGCGTTTTCTCCTGGGAATAATCATTTCCATTGTTCTGGAATAATCATTTCCATTGTTCTTACTCTCCACCACCTGATTATTAGATGTTCGGTTCTAGTTCTTCATGGTCGACTCATCTCTCTCCCTATAACACCACATTCCCTAATACATCGTCTCCTCCTTTTCTGGGCTTTTCTTTCTTCTTTTTTTTTCTTTCTTTCTTTTTTTAATTTTTCAGTTGATACTCCTCAAATTCATTTTCTTGCTTGATTTAAACTTTCAAGATGGAAAGAATTCGACAGGTAGGAATTTTTTACTGTTTGAATATCCACTGCCATGTTCAATTCTAAACTGTTCTCGTGTTCTTTGGTTGCAGTGGGTTCTATAGGATATTCTGGTTTCACCTATATCTCATGGAGTATACTCATGCAACAGCCAGCTAGTTTATGCTGCCTTCTGTGATGGTAAAATTGGCGTGTTTGATGCTGATAGCGACATGTCATGAAAGAGAATGTGAATAGCAGGAGGAAGGGCCAGCTTTGGTGGAAAGAAAGTCTTTTCCTTTTTTTGTTTTTAAGAAATGAAATGGATGAATGTTGTTTAGAAGAGGTTGTAAGAGGTGAATATGTATAGATTTTCAAATATTGTATGTTGTACATTTGAGTTATGTATATCAATTTCAATTTTAGAAAATTTGAACCATTTGATAATTGTACATTTGAGTTACGTGGTGAAAATACAGTTGTGGTGGTTGTTGATTCATTTTGATTTGTAATCTTGAGGTGCTCCACAGGTTGATTTGTAATCTTCTTAAACGAGTTGAAAAAAAACGACGGTTGAAAACATCGCAAACATGCTTGCTTTTAACTGAAAATTAGTAGAATTTAAGTTCATCATATGGACTTGGAAATCCCAAAATTTTAGAGGAAAAAAACCTTGGGAAGTGGGTTAAAAAGTGTTCTAAACAGGGGTACTCAGCAAGGCTAATGCAGATTTTCTTAACCGAGTTGAAAAAGTGCGACGTTTGAAAACATCGTAAACGTGCTTGTTTTTAACTGAAAATTAGCAGAATTTAAGTTTATCATATGGTTTTGGAAATCCCCAAATTTCAGAAAAAAAACCTCGAGAAGTGGGCTAAAAAGTGTCCTAAACAGGGGTACTCAGCAAGGTTCATTGAGTCCATTGTAGTGTTGATTGTCTAGAAGGTGGTGTTCATTCATATTGTAGTGTTACATGTATTTAGAAAAAATAGCACCCAATGTGACTTACAATGTCACAAATCAAGAGACAACAATAAACATGAGAGGATAACCATATATACGCTTGGGCTAACATCCATTGGATTAAATTTTATCAACATATACAACATCCATTCAACACTTCCTTCCTCTAGTTCTTAAAAACATATTTTAACATAATATTTTCAACATGCAAACTACACTCATAAGACAACACAAAAACATCACTAGACAAATTCCTTTATTTGATTTCTTCTTTTCTTCGGACGCATGTTTTATCTCTTTAACTACTGCCTATAAAATCTCAATTTGCCTATCCATCATCTTTTTCATATCTTCGATCATTGCTGCTAGATTCTTTTCATTGTGAATTTTGTCTTTCCATTTAAAGCTTCTGCAACCATGTTCATGCTGCAAAAAAAAAAAAAAAAAAAAAAAAAACAAATTATCTCTAATCAGTACATCATAGCATTATTGCTAAATAAACGCATATG
The DNA here is from genome assembly GCA_029852735.1 of Persea americana. Classification (NCBI taxonomy): domain Eukaryota; kingdom Viridiplantae; phylum Streptophyta; class Magnoliopsida; order Laurales; family Lauraceae; genus Persea; species Persea americana. Next base: position 10,358,751 of record CM056820.1, on the reverse strand, counting down.
AAACACTTGCTTTCCAATTAGGACATCTCCAAAACTTTCTATTTGGATTAGACGTTGTATGAGAGGTCAAACAAATCATATCACCACATGAGCACTTTGGCACCCATTGATTGGAATTAGAATTTGATGATGACATGGCCACGCTTGTTTGCAATAAGTTGAACTCGGGAGAAATCTACTAAATAAAAATAATTAGGATTCAGACAAGTAATTAAGAAAATTTCTATGATTAAAAAAGAAAAGATGGAAATTATCACAATATTTTGGGATTGTAAAATAACACTCAATCAAGGTTTTTGAAAGAAATTAACAGAAAATGATAATGCTTGGATTGTCTTCATTAGTGTACATTCAATCCAGTTCATCCAGCGCAAAAACTGTCTATCCAATTGATTCACCATCCATTGAACAGGCCACCATTCGAAAATTGCAGCTTCACACCAACTGCACATTTTAGCCTACAAATTCAAAGCAATTATGGACTGCTAGCCATTATTTACTTTGAGCTTTCATTCATTTGCTACCAATCAGCATGATCTATGGATGGGTGTTCCTACCTAATATGGGTGATTATCTTCCCACTTCGTCAGCTCATACCCACGATTCTGAAACCAAAGAGTAAAAAAGATCACAATAACAGAGAAAGAGATGATTTACCTTTCCAAGAAGAAAATGAGGTGGAGAGGATCCGAGCTCACTAGATTTGAGTCCGGACTTGCAGCGGAGCAGGGGAAGAAGACAACCGTCTAAAAGAACCAGACAAGCTTTTCCCTCTTTTTTCGTCGATGAAGAAATGGAAAGGGGAAGAGTCCGGTCGAAGGTGAGGCGTCAAGGATGATATAGGAGATGGGGGAGACCGCTTGTACTTGTTGAAGAAGAAACGAGAAAAGGAACAGAGGTTCGCCTGGTCGTTCGTCAATGGCAAGCTCGCACCCTAGGTTTTCGTCGATTGAAAAGGAGCAGTGGTTGACTGAAGCGTCGAAGATGAAATGAGACGGGAAAGAAGATGACAATCATGAAGAGGTCTTTTCCCATTTTCGTTGAGGGATTTGGAGGGCTTGGGAGCGGGAGCGTTTAAGGATAAGTGAGATGCTTTTGCCCTTTTTCGTCGAAGAAGAACTGCACAGGCAGGAGGTGGAGCCAGGCGTTGAGGTTGAAGGAGAAGAGCCCGGTCGTCTTTCCTTTTTTTTTCGTTGAGCAGGAGCGGGAGTGATTGAGATTGAGGGATTTGGAGGGCTTTTGCCCTTTTGGAATGGTTTTATGTCAATGACTCCGACCGTTGGATCTGCATCGCAGTTGGACGGTCCATATTCGACTTCGCATAGCCCTAGTGAGAACACTTCACATCCGATCATTTCCCTATAAATATTTCATCTTTCTATTGTATTTTCCAGGTGTTGTAAACTTGGTACTGGTCAGATAAAGCTAGCATAATTCATAACATCATCATCATTTGGAGTGAGCTATATAAATTCTATTTTTCCATTTTGATCGATCTTGAGTCAAAGCCCCAAATAAATTATACTTCTTCGTATCTATGTTTACTACCTCCATCTACACCGCTCTTTGTCCTACTTCTTGATATCAGATAAGCTCCCTCTGTAATCACAACCTCGACTCATTTAATCAAAATATAGCTGTTGGCCCATTTAATTCCATACAACTGCATGCTCATGTGATTGATGAACTCCTGGCTCATGTTTTTATTATATGTATTTATATATAGCATCTACATGTAATTAATTATAATAACATTTTCCAGCTAGCCGATATATATACTAATATAACCCTAAGGGTTGGTGATGGACCCGGCTTTTGCCTTCCTTCGCCCCGGGGCTGCTGTGGTCTGGAGGGCGAAAAGCGGGCATTGACATTTTTTGTACTGGTATGCTAGATTATCTATTCTACTTGGAATTTAGGCATGGTGATCCGAAGATCCACCTTCACAAGTAGAAAGGAAATCAATCTTTTTTTCTAACTTTCCATTGCACATATATTTTTAAGAAAAGAGACAAAGATTTTTTAGTGCCGTGAGAGGCGATTTTTCATTTGTTTGCCATGAAAGGCAGTTTTACTGTAAAAGGCGATTTTGTGCCGTAGAAGGTGATTTACAAATCTCATCAAAATGTAAAAGATAATAATTGTGATTTTTTTGTCTCTTTAAAAGTACAAAATACAATAGAAAAGTAAGAAAATGAATCTAACTTTTCAGGAGATTGTGGGGACTCGTTCAGATTGATGGTTGCTAGTCATGTATGGGCTCCGCCATCGTCCTTCAGATGAGAACAAATGATACTTCGATTCGTTTCGCTTGGCTCTAACCTCAGATTCTTGGAGGATAAAGACCAATAAGAGGTCCTATATCCAATAAAAAGCCAAGTAAACGGGTTGAAGAGCCGCGTTTAGCCATGTTCGATAGAAGGAGAAGGGACCTTGGGGGGTTGGCCCCCCAAGGGACTTCGATCGCCTTATGGTGTTTGCTTCAGCAGAGTTTCTTCGAAGGAGAGGATATTGTTACAGCAGTTGCAGAAATTCTGGATTTTCTAATTTTCTGGACTTTTTCTGATGGATTTTTCCGGATCCGATTTCCTTGGAATGACCGCCTTTTATAGGCTTTTGGTGGCCATTAGGAGAGTTTATGAGCATTGATTACATTAATGCTCCATGATGGGAGGAGTTACAAGTTTTTATTTCATGATTTTGTAACTCCTTCTTCTTGGCTTCTGATTGGCCGATGGAGAATGATGGGCATTTAATCGCCTTTAATCTCCATGATGAGGGGAGTTACATGGTTTAATGCCATGATTGCTTGGATTTCTAACTGTTTTTTCCTTGCTTCTGATTGGGCCGTTCCAAAATTATGAGTTAATGACTGCATTAACTTGTCCTAAAATGGGTCATTGAACTGCATTAAGTGGTCGCCAGGCCGCTCGAAGAGTTGCGTGCCGCGCCGCGTCTTTTGTAATTCTTTTTGCGATGATCGCCGTTGGATCCACATGTTGTTTGATGTCGGATGGTGATGCAACTTCAAACATTGGTTGTTATCAATGGGGCGGCAACATCTGTCCAGTCGATTTCTCGATCGGTCAGACAAAAAGTGTGCTTTCTTGGTCGGCCGGATGATGATTTAGAAGTGTTTGATGATGATCCAATGATTTCGGCGGCGGTCCGTGATGTTGACGAAGATCAACGGATTTCATGCTCTAAAAATCAGATTTTGGAAAAATCACAGGGGCCAAACAACTTGAAACCCGAAAAATACCCGAAAAAATGGGTTTTTAGGCAAAATTTGGCAACCCGGATCTCCATCGTCATCGGTAACCATGGGGCCAACGACTATGGGCCACGGTGGTCGGCAACCATGGGACTTTTTGTCCCTTTTCGGTCGCCGTTCGGTCACCGTTCTTCGGATTTTTCTGATTCAATTTTCTTCTATATTTTTCTTGACAGGTTGCCCCATGTATTTGGCCTGATTTCCCTGAAGGAAAGTCATTGAGAAGTCATGCAAATCAGAGCACAAAGTTTCCTATTTTTTAGAAAAGCTAAAGACTTTGTCGTCGATTTGCCGTCAGAAGCCAAACTAGGTCAAACGATGTCGGAATGACCTGAAATTTGAAGTGAAGCCTCCTGAGCAATAGATAGGACCAACCATAAGCTTTTGTTTGTGTTTTGAGGCCGTATGGGGTCCCGTCATCAGTAGGCTTGATTTTGCAGCAAGGAAGATGTCGCGCTTTGATGTATGATCAATCGATGTCCGATTGACCTGAAATTTGACAAGGAGCCTATAGGAGTTATTTTAAGGCGATCCATTAGCTCTGATTTGAATGTCATGGTCCCTAGGAGCTCCGCTGCCGGGAGGCCTGATTTTGCTTCCGAGCGTCAAAGTTGGGTCAAATGTCGTCGAAATGACCTGAAATTTGACGAGTAGTCCTTTGGAAGCATGTTGAAGCCACCCATGTGCTTTGTTTGATGAGTGATGGCCTCAGTGGTTCTGAGAGGCTTGATTTTGTTGCTCGAGGGTTGATGGAGGGTCAAACGTTGTCGGTTTGACTTGAAACTTGACATGGTGCCTTTTGGAGGTAATCTGAGACCATCCATAGGCTTTGATTGAAGATTTGAAGTTTCGACAGTGTCGCTGCCAGGAGAGCTGACTTTGCTGCAATTATTTCCTTTTTGGGCCAAACATTGTCGGAATGGCCTGAAATTTGATGTAGAGCCTCCTAGTGGCATTTTGAGGCCAGTTGTATGCTCTGTTTTGTGTGTCAGGGTCTCTGGTTCATCGCCGCTGGGAGCTCCTACTCAGCTGTTGGAGGAGTGAAGTTAGGCCAAATGATACTGAAATGACCTGAAACTTCATGTGTACCCCTTTTTTGGCTGTTTTGAATGATCTTGCAATTTTTGTTCGATTCTAACAAGATTTGATGCTTGAACTGGCATTTACCTATTTGTGGTAGGATGTGGCCACATGTAGCTTTTTGATGTTGAAGAGGCAAAGTGACATTTTTGGTGTCAACAAATGCCCCCTCGAGGTATAGCGATGATAGCTTTTGCAGTCGATGTGCATCAAAAAGAATTTTGATGAAGAGCTTCTGACTTGACCAAGAGTCTCTGAGCATTTTTTTTCTTTTGATAGAGTAGCCTTTTCAGTTTCCAAGGGGATTTTATGGCAGTAAGAGGGATCACGTACCATCTCAAGGCAAAGTTTTGAAAATGACATTTGGATTTGGTTTTTTAGGTTTTTAGTTTTTCTTTTTGATCTTGTGAACCTAAAGGCTTTATGTGGCGCATTAGGCGGTCAAGAAGGGTTTTTTGATTTTTGACCTTGTCACCTAACAAGCTGTATGTGGCAAGCTAGGGGGTCAAGTTTTGAATTTTGGTTTTGACCTTATGACCTAATAAGCTGTATGTGGCAAGTTAGGGGGTCAGGATTTGGATTTTGGTTTTAACCTTATGACCTAACAAGCTGTATGTGGCAAGTTAGGGGATCATGGTTTGGTTTTGATCACTTTTTGGGAAAATTCTGGGTCCATTGGAGTGGTTTGGGTTTTTGTGGAATGTCAATTTGAAGGTTTTAGCGTAATTTGGTTCATGAGGATGGATAGTTTGGAATTTTGGAAACTCATGAGGCTTCGATTTTTTGGTATGGTCCAGTCAACTCAAAAGAGGCATGGAACCATTTTCTATGCTCTTGGTAAGAGGAATTTTTTTACTAAAAGCCACTTTTAGTACCTAGGCGATCAAACCTGGCTCACATGGGCTAACCCATGGGACCTTAAGCTTTTAAAGATGGTTTAGATCTCATGCGGTGTCTTTTTTGTAGAGAATATTTAAAAATATCTCCTTTGGGCAGAGAATATCTAAGAGTATCCTTACTTGGAGAGAATCTCTCAAGTTTCCTTTCTTTTGGGAGAGAATATTGCAAAACACTTTTCTTTGGGAGAAAGTTTCTCAAGGAATATTTCTTTTGGGAAAGTTGCTAATTTTTAGCACTTACCTCCTTGGTTTTCTCTTTTTTTCCTTTTTTGGTTTGCTCTCTTCTATAAAAGCAAAGGAGGTTGGATCTCTTGCTCTTGTTGCTTTCTTTTCTATAACAGTCTTCAAGGGTGCTCCAAGATCAAGAACCCTTTCTTCTTCAAGGATTTTCAAGCTTTTTCTTTTTCTTCTCCATCAATGGCTTCAAGTAAGTTTTCTTCCTTCACAAGAAACTCCATGTAGAAGTAGGAAAGACTTTCTTTCCTTTTCTTTTCTTTTCCTCTTTCTTTTTTTTTTCTTTTTTTTTTCCACGTGTTTTCTCCTTTTTTTTTTTTACACGTGCTTTTTTTTTTCTTTCCTCATGTTTTTTTTTTCCTTCACTGTTTTTTTTTTCATCATTTTTTTTAAGAGGTTTCCCTTTTTTTTTCCCTTTTTGCTCACCATGATAATGAGGTTTATACAATCCAAGTTGTTCATGCATTTTTTTAATGCATCAAATAAAAGGCTAGGGTTTCTAGGTCAAGTCAACATGAATTTTGACTTGGACAAGGTTTGATTGGTTTTGACCAAGTTGGGTTGGAATTGGTCAAGCTTTTGTCGAGGTTTTCCTAGCATCTAATGCATGATAATTTCCTTTGTATGCATGATCTTTGGTAAATTGAATTGAAAGCATGATGATGATGCACACCTGAAAATCTTTTTCAAGTTTTGGGATTTGGAGCTTGCAACAATGTTGAGTCATTTCCTAATCTTGCGGGGTTTTGAGGAGCTTTACAAGTCTTGGAGTTTGGAGCTCGCAGCAATGTTGAGCCCTTTTTCCAATCTTGCAGAGATTTGAGAAGATTGCTTGATCTTGCAATGATGTTTGAGTTCGAGCTTTCTTCAAGAATCCTCCTTTGACTTATGAGCTCATAGCGATGTTGAGCTCATCTTCAAGTTTCCTATCTTTTTCGGAGTGCTTTCCTTTTCTTCGAATTTGCCCCGGAATCATGCCAAAATTTCGCTAGGATTTTTTTTAGCAAAATTCTGTCATTTTGTTGATGATGATCTTTTCTTTTCTAACCTTTGCATGTGGTTCCTCCGGAACGAACAAGGGTAAGGGCCCTGTTACCGATGCACCTCGCTGATCTGTCAGATCTTCCAATGTGGCCATGCAGTAGGCCTGGGAGAAGGTCCAATATGTGGAGAGGAACTTGGAAGAGTATGACTCGCTCAACCGAGATGAGATGAGGCAACGTTTGATCGCCCTTAAGGATGAGGAGTTCTATAGGATTGTGGTAAGCAATTGACCATGGGTCACGGATGATCAAAGCATTTCGCCCAAGCCTACCTTTTTCTTTGGTGATGCAGTCCCTGATGACTTAACATACCAAAGGAGATGTTTTCAGCTCTCTTACACAGCTGATGGTGAGGAGAGAATTATTGCTACTTGGTTGACTTTCGATCGTACCATCTCGATCTCGATCATGAGTCTTTCTCCTACATGCCCAAAGAGGGAAGATCCTCCAAGCTGGGTGAAAAGAACCAATGTGATCAAGACTGGGGTTTTTGTTGGCGGCCGTTCCAGTTATGCCGAAAAGTCTCTTGTTCGCATAGACATGTTGATGCCTGCCAGCGGCTGCCAAGGTTCTGATTATCTGTCGGTCGATTTGAGACCTATGGGCCTCGGCATTTTCAGGGGTGATGGTAGTAATTGGTTAAAGCCTTTTTGACTTCGTGGACATTTCAGTGCTGACTCAAGCTGGGAGTAGTGGACTGAACACATCTTGCAGATTGGTGGTGCCATTCTGAAGGAGGCCGAGATCTTCGATGTGGTTCGCGCTTTTCGGTAAACCGTGGTTTGCTCTGATGAAGCCTTCATGGCCATGGTGGAGTCATTCCTTCCACAAAACAACACCTTCATTGTTACGAATGATGAGATTGGTTTCTCTTTGAAGGAACTGAGCGCCATCACCGGACTGCCCATCATCGGCAAACTCTATGGGGAGTTCATGCCCATTGACAACGTCCTTGAGGAGCAGTCGGAGGAGTTCAAGCTTTTGTACTTTCAGTTCGTTGCCTTCTACGATTTGTAAAAGGAGAAGGAGGGCTCATAAGTCAGGTCTAGCAGTAAAAGGAGTTTTAGCTCTTTGTCTCCCAACTTCTTTGATAGTGAGGAGTCTTGTAATAGCATGACCCTGGAAGCCAGGGCTAAGAACCCGGGTTCGAAGAAGCTCTGTCATGAGAGAAAATTTCAAGAAATTTTTCGCAAGCACAAGCACCATTTATTCTGACATTGCGTTGCAAAGAGATCTCGCTGTTTACCTCACTTACTGGCTTGGTGAGGCTGTTTTTGCTGGATGGGATGGAACGCACATCAGGCCTCACTGCATTTTTCCGGTTTGTCAGATGGCATTTGGAGAGTAGCTAGCTTTGGTGCCTGCTCTTTACTCCTATTTGTGCATCCAACTGCAGGCTACTGCTTTCTTGGTTCGGCTTGGGCTTCCCATGAACAGGGTATTTTCAGCCCATATTTTCTATTCCTGATATGTGTACCACTGTCCTGGTTTCCACCGATTTGGTGTTGCACGGGATGATGACCCTTTTGTGATTCGGTTGGCTAGAGGGACAGCCGTTTCCGAATCTCTTTTGTCTGCCCATTTGAGGATCCGACGATTCAGGGACGTCAAGATTGGGCAATCTTCGTTGAAGCTTTCTCTAGATTTGCGGAGGAAGGCTTCTGATTTTGGTGTCTCCCATGATTCGACCAGGGCAGGGTCAGGGAGACACTATTCTTTGACCAGCATAGAGAAGGGGTGGCTTTTCAACATACGTGTTGGCACAATGGTGTACTATAGACATCTTTTCGTCGACATCCAGCCGTATGTCCCTTTGCGTTTTGCACTGCAGTTGGGCTTCTCTCAAGGTGTTATTGAAGCGCCTTCGAGCGTGGTGAAGTGCTTCGGAGGTTTGCATGTTGGGAGGAATACATGGGCTTTTTATAACGCAAAGGACACTACCGCCATGATTTCCTATCCTGAGTTGCCCACTTTCCGAACTGCTGGCTTCACAAAGTGGTTCGTCGAGAGCTTTTCGGTGTACCAAGTGCTTTCTAAGAAGGAGCTTGATGTAAAGTAGTCTTCTGGGAAAGGTCTTGGTAGATCAGATGGTGTTGAGCGAGAGGAAGTCCTAGCTTTCCTTTCTGGAGAGAACCGTAGAATAGGCTTTCTCGGTGAACAGGACGTCATCAGATCAAGAGCTGTGCAAGAGGTACATTGTGAGGTCTTGAAACAGCTGGAGGAGGAGGAGGCCGAGATCGACGCTTGGATGCAAGCGGAGCGAACGAAGGCTTCCATGGAGTCCACTGGCAAGACCAAACCATCTAGTGAGGGCTCTAGTGAGAGACCTGACTTTGACAGTGGGGCGGGTACTTCGAGCAGACCGACCCATAGAAGTAAGAGGAAGAGAGGGCAGCATCGTAATAAGAAATGCCATGAAGACTCTCCTGATCTGGAAGTCCCTCTTATTATTGCTGAGGAGGTGTCAAAGGATGTTGATGAGCCAAAAAAAAAAAAAAGGAGCAGAGAAGAAGAGACTGTTGATGATGGTATGATTCCCCTTCTTTCTCTTTCCATTTCTTTTCTTTTATGGAGATTTTTTGATCTGCTGCTTTCTTTCTTTTGGCAGAAGATGATAACTTGGTGATGCCCGAGGTTTCAGCAGATGGGGCGGTGACGGATCCGATTATGGCATATGAGGAAGAACCAAGCGACTCTGAACTGGTTCTAGAACCTTCACCTGGTATGATTTTCTTTTGCTTTTTCGCCTTTTTGCTTATCTTTGCCGCCACTTGCTAACATATTTTTGTTTTCTTGCCAGCTGACTTGCCACAAGATTCCGATGATTTTGAACCATCCATAGATGCAACTTTTGACGATGCTTCGGATGAGTTCATAGAGGCAGCAAAGAGTATTCTGCCGATCGTCAAAGAAGGTGCTTTGTAGTAATAATCTTGATAATGATTTTTGACAAGATCATATTCATACATTTTTTATCTTTCATTGGCAGGTTGTGAAGCAACAAGAGAAGCTCCTTTAGGGCCAGAGAAGGGGATGCTAGTGGCTGATCCAGAAATAGGGACTTCTTCTACCAGTTTTGGTGAGGCAGAGGTGAAATCTCATGTTGAGATTCCTTCACCAGCTTCTTCAAATGGAAGGACTTTATTGATTACTCCTCCAACTGGACATGACATGGGCAATTGGCCAATGGAGAGGGGCGAGCCTTCATTTGGGCCGTCTCTTCCTGGATCGAGACTCTCTCTTCTGGTCACTTGGAAGTTGGGTTTGGCATGATCAAGCATGTGCAAGACATTCTTGTTGAAAGCGAAGAGGTCGGTCTGGACATTGCAAGTGCCAAAGCTTTTATTGATGAAGTCATTGCTTTGGGCGACAAGTGGACTGAAACCATGAGCTTCCCAAATGATGACTTTTTCAATGAAATATTTTTGAAGCCTTCCGGCGATGTCAAATCTGAACTAGATAAGATCTCGCAGACACGGAAGCAATTCGTTCGAGAGAGGAACGTCATCGAGTTGGCTATCATTCAGCTGACACAGGACCCACACCGTCTTGATAGGGAGGTCCTTAAGGTCAGGCAGCGCCTTGAGCTATTGGAAGAACAAGTTGCTACAAAGTGGAATGCCATTGTGGAAGCTCGGGCTAGAGAGGGGACTCATTCGCCAAGTTGAAGAGGCTAACAGCAATCTCCAAAGGAAGACTCAGGAGTATGAGCAATGGCAGATTCTTTGGGAAGAGCTTCCTCATGCTGAAGACGGGTCGCGGCGTTCTGCCGCATTTTATGGCAAGATTTTGAAGAAGCATGGCTTGGAAGCTTTAGAGGCTAAGGCCAAAAGTTTGCTTGAGGAGCTGAATCTTTTGTTGAAGACCATGTTAGACTAACCTCTTGATTTGTAACTAACTCTTTTCTTCTTTTCTTTTGGTACCTCCATGTATAAACATTTTTGGTACCTCTTATATTTTTTTCCCGTATTCCTTTTGTTTCACTTAAATTCGTTTTGATGAAAATAAGCAAAAGTTGAATGGGAATGTTTGTTTGAAAATTTGATCAAAAGGTTGTCATTTTGTGAAAATCTTTTGTCAAATGGTTGTTTTGGGCATAAAAGCCAGATTTTGTGGCAAAAAGCCTAGTTATTTGATGGCTTGAAAGCCGAATTTTGAGATGGCATGGAAGCCGAAATGGTTTTGTTTGTGGCATGGAAGCCAAATTTTGGTTTATAGCATAAGAGCCAAAATTTTGTTTTTGGCATGAAAGCTAGGTTTTGTGGCATGAGAGCCAAAATTTTACGGCATGGAAGCCGCTTTTGTTTGTGGCATGGAAGCCGGTTTTATTTGTGGCATGAGAGCCAAAATTTGTGATGGCATGAAAGCTAAAAATTTGTTTATGGCGTGAAAGCCGATTTTTGTTTTGAAAACTAAGTTTTGTTTTATTGGTGTGAAAGCCAGATTTTGATTTTTGGCATGAAAGACAGGTTTTGTTTTGTTGGCGTGGAAGCCAGATTTTTTGATTTTTGGCATGAAAGCCGAGTTTTTGGTTTGTTTGGTGTAAAAGCTGGATTTTTGTTTTAAAAAAAATGCAAGTATCGACTAAAAGTCGCCTCCCTGCTGAATGGTATTGCAAGTATCGATGGAATGTTGCCTCCTTGCGCATTCGGTTGCGAGTATCGATGGAGTGCCGCTTCCTCGCGGTTTGGGTGCAAGTATCGACCGAGCATCGCCTCCCTGCTGAGTGGTTTTGCAAGTATCGATGGAATGTCACCTCCTTGCTCATAGGTTGCGAGTACGATGGAATGTCGCTTCCTCGCAGTTTAGGTGCAAGTATCGACTGAGCGTCACTTCCTTGCTTTTTCAAAAACTTTGTTTTGCGGGTATCGACTGAATGTCACTTCCCCATGATATTTGAAATTTGAGTAGTGGATATGAATTGGAATGTTGTGTCGCCATGACAGAATGTCACTTCCTTGTGGTTTTTTTTTTTTTTAAACCATTTTTTGTTTAAAGACATGAGGGTCGTAAATTTTGACCGAAAACCATTTTTGGTGGTAAAAGCCAGAGCGGACTAGGGTGGAAATCCCTGTGTCCTGATTTTTGTTTCAAACCATGGATTTTGGGTTCAAGGATTGAAAATTTTGGTCAAGTTAGGGAAGAGGTTGGATTTTTGGATTTGATTTTTTTTTTTTAACAATGAAACATTGAAAGTAAGCATTGTTTTGTGTTTTTAAAAATTTCAACGTAAGGATGAAAATCCTAAAAGAGATGGGTTTGACGAGCAAGTACCTAGGAATAGGCTTTGGCCATACTGGCATTTCTCTGCCCCAGTGGAGGAAGTCTTCAAGGGTAGTACCGCTTCAAGAACTTGCCGTTGATGGGCAACATACATCTGTCACCCTCTATATTTAGAAGAGCGTATACACCGTTGGAGAAGACTTTGTCGATCATGAAGGGTCCCTCCCATTTTGGTTCGAATTTGCCTCTGGATTTGTGGGCAAAAACCATTGGTCTTTTTGCTGCAAGAACTAAGTCACCATTTTTGTAGGCGCGTTGCTCGACCTTCTTATCAAAAGATCCTACCATGCATGCTTGGTAAAGCTCAATGCCTTGTAGGCCTCGAGCGTCTTTCATCGAGATTATCCAGTTCTTGGAGTCTCAATTTGACATTGCTTTCTTGAATCATGTCATTTTGTAAAGATACCCTTAAGGAAGGAATTCGTACTTCCAAAGGGACAACAGCTTCGCATCCATAGACCAAGGAGAATGGTGTGCTAAGGGTTGGTCCCCGAACGGTGGTTCAATAGGCCCATAAAGCTTCTGGCAGCTTGTCGTCCTAGTCTCTTTTGTGACTAGAGACCATTTTCTTAATGATTTTGCAGAGTATCTTGTTGAAGGCTTCTGCTAATCCATTCGTTGCCGGATTATATGGAGTCGAAGGGCAACTTTGGATTTTGTATTAGTAGCAGAACCTGTAGAATCTGTGATCCCGGAATTGTGGTCCGTTGTTATGGACGAATCATTTAGGTATGCTGAAGCGACATATAATGTTGGTGTGCAAGAATTGAAGGACTGATAAGGTTTTCATTTCACTGAGCCCAAATGCTTTTGACCACTTAAAGAAATAACCCGAAACAGCGAAGATGAAGCGATGACCTTTGCTTGATGGGGGAGAGAAAAGACCTATGATGTCCATACCCCAGGCTTCGAAAGGCCATGAGATCGCTGTAGGATGCAGTCATTCTGGAGGCATGTGGATATAATCTCCATGAACTTGGCATTGTTGGCAAGACTTAGCAAATTACATTGTGTCAGCTACCATGGTAGGTCAGTAATAACCTAACCTTTTTATCTGATCGTAGAGCTCAGGACCAGCCTGATGGGCTCCACAAAGACCAGCATGAACTTTTTTGAGAGTTTTTTCTGCCTCTTGTTGTGATAAGAACTGTAATAGTCCGTTGTGGGGTTTTCTGTAAAGCATTTTTGAAGGAACATCGAAATGAAAGTTTGGGGCTCATCTTTGAACGCTTACCCGTTCTTTTGGATCAATGAACGGATCCTTCTAGTCGTCGATCGGAGGTCTAAGGATGGAAATCCGACTTCCAACCACTTGGTGGCATTCAGCAACTACTTGGTGTGTGTTAAGAGGAGGGAGGATCCCTCTTTCACGCACTGTAATTTGCATATTTTCCGCTTCTTGGATCGCCATTGACGCAGCAAGTTCAGCCAGGGCATTTGCACGGATGTTTTCACCTCTGAGTATGTGGGTGATGTGACAGATGTCAAATTTTTGATGAAACGATTGTGCCTTGTTGTAATAAGGCAACAGATCAGGCTTCCTGACTTCAAATTTCTGATTCATCTGGTTGACGATCAGTTGAGAGTCCCCAAAGGCTTCCAGCATGGTGATGCCGGATTCGAGGGCAAGTTCCAATCCTATGATCAAGGCTTGGTATTCAGTTGTATTATTTGAACATGGCTCTAGTAGCGAGAATGCGTGTGGAATCATGTATTTGTCGGGGCTAACAAAGAGGGTGCCAAATCCCGATATCAGCTTTCCTTTTTCGTTTGTCATAGTTGCACCATCGAAGTACATGTCCAAGGAAGCATTTGATGAGGAAGTCTCCACATTGTAGACAGGTTCGCCTGGGAGGTCATCCCTGAGTGGAGAATCCTTAGGCAGTGGATGCTCTGCGAGAAAGTCTGCTACAGCTTGGCCTTTAATTGCTTTTTGTGGTACATACCTAATGTCAAATTGTGACAGAAGGATGAACCATTCTGCCAATCGGGCATTGAGAGAACCTACTTTTGTGACAAGGACTTTTAAGAGATTGATCCTCGAGATCAGGTAAACTATGCTGGACAACAGAAGATAATGACGTAGCTTTTGTACAGTAAACATCACTGCGAGAAATTCTTTCTCGACTGGAGAGTAGAGATGCTCTGTACCCACCAACATGCGGCTGAGGTAATATAGACCATCCTCTTTTTCCTCATCATTTTCTTGTATGAGTAGAGCTCCCAAAGAATAGTCGAGGGCTCTTGTATACAAGATGAATGGTTTTCCAGTTGTGGGGCAGCCAACACTGGAGGTTTGGCCAGGTATGACTTGATATCTTGAAATGCAGCTTCGCATTCAGCATCCCAAACAAAGTCAACACCTTTCTTCATCAAGCGAGAGAATGGACTGCAGTTCCCTGACAAGTTGGAAATGAACCGCCGGATGTATGTCAATCTTCCTTGAAGCCCTTTTAATTCTCACAAGGTTCTTAGAGATGACATTTCTAGGATAGCCTTGACTTTGATGGGGTCAAGTTCTATTCCAGCTTTCCGAACTATGAATTCGAGGAACTGACCCGATGAGACACCGAAGAAGCACTTGAGGGGATTCATTTACAGTTTGTGTTTGCGAAGTTGGAGGAAGACTTCTCGAAGATCTTTGAGATGGTCTTCTTTTCTTCGACTTTTGACTGTGAGGTTATCAACGTAACATTTGACCGTCTTGTGCTGCATATCTTGGAATATCTTCATCATAGCCCTCTGAAATGTTGCTCCAGCATTTGTTAGACCAAATGGCATGACCGTGTAACAATACACGCCAAATGGGGTCCGAAATGATGTGTGCCTTTCATCTTCAGGATGCATTTTTATCTGATTGTAATCAGAGAAGCCATCCATAAAAGTCATTCATTCGAATCCGCAGGTATTTTCAATCATTACCTCTGGTATGGGGAGCGTGAATTCATCTCTAGGGCATGCAATATTCAGGTCTCTATAGTCATTACAGACCCTAATCTACCCATTTTTCTTTGTCACGGGGACAATATTGGCCAACCATTCAGGATGCTGTTCCTCGCAGATGAAGCCAACGCTCTTGAGTTTCTGAATTTCTTGTTCAATTTTGTTCATCACGTCAGGATGGAATCTTCTTTGGCCTTGTTTGACAAGCTTGATATCTTTTTGTAGGTTGAGTTTGTGGACTGTTATTTTGGGGTCTAAACCAGACATTTCAGCATAAGACCATGCAAAACAATCAACAAGCTCACGAAGAAAAGAGACATACTCGGGTAACTCATCATCCTTTATATCTTACTTATGAATACAGGATGTGGGTTATCAAGTGTTCCCAAGTTTATCTTTTGAACATAATCTTCTGTTCGAAGGTTTGAAATGGTTCCTCCACAATATTTTCGGAAGCTTCCAAGTCAACAAGACCTTCCGGAGTTCCAAGGGCATTTTTAGACCAAGGCTCTGCTTCTTTCTATAAGTCCTCTTGATCGACACTCTTCTCAAGGCTTGCTATGAGATGGTCCCAATCACCTGCTGAAACCGGGTTGAAATAGGGCACTTCTTTTGGAGACAATGGTTTTTCTGGATCAGAAAACGGTGTGTCTGTGTCATTGGACAATTCCTTTTCATCATCAGAGAAATCATACCAATTAGATGAACTTCCTGGGTCCTTGACTGGTGACTCTTCAAAGAGATATCCGGGGAGATTGATGTCTTCATTGACAAGAGATGTTGAGGCTTGGTTGGCAAAATGACTTTGTAGCCACTGTGTCAACTGTCTCAAAGGAGTGTCAGGGTCATACCCCAACCCAGATGAAAACTTGTCTATATGACGGTAGAGTTTCCAATCCTGCAGTTGGTTTTTGGTCAGGGTGGGTTCTAATGGCATGAGAATACCACGGCCACCTCCAAAACCGATTGGATCAAAGTTTCTCAAAATTGAATCCAAAAAAGAGAAATTAGATTTTTTTTTTAAAAAGGTCACTATTAGATTCACAAAAGAGAGCAAATGGTATTCCAATCCGAATAAAAGGTCAAACATTTTTGCGAGCACTAAATCCGAAAGGGAAGAAACCAGAATTTCTAGAATCTGAACCCAACAGTGACTAAAATTTTTGAAGATTTTTTTTTGAAATGAGAAAGAATGAAAATAAATTCAAAGATAGAAATTTCCAAAAAATCCCATCTCGTTTCTTTTTTTGGATGCAAGATCCAACATAGGCCACCAACTAGAAAGGAGCCAAAAAAATTTAAGCATCATGTTCTTAAATGAACGAGTCCCACTGGGTATGCCAACTTGATGGACCCGGCTTTTGCCTTCCTCCGCCCCGGGGCTGCCAGAGTCCGACAGACAAAAAGTGGGCATCAACATTTTTTATACGGGTATGCCAGATTTTCTATTTTACTTGAAATTTAGGAGTGGTGATACGGAGATCCACCTTCACAAGTAGAAAGGAAATCAATCTTTTTTCTAACTTTCCATTGCACATATATTTTTAAGAAATGAGACAAAGATTTTGAGTTCTGTGACAGGCGATTTTTAATTTGTTTGCCATGAAAGGCGGTTTTTCCGTAAAAGGCGATTTTATGCCGTAAAAGGTGATTTACAAATCTCATCAAAATGTAAAAGATAAGAATTGTGATTTTTTTGTCTCTTAAAAAATGCAAAATACAACAGAAAAGTAAGAAAATGAATCTAACTTCTCAGGAGATTATGGGGACTCGTTCAGATCGACGGTCGCGAGTCATGTATGGACTCCGCCATCGTCCTTTAGATGAGAACAAATGATGCTTTGATTCGTTTGGCTTGGCTCTAACCTCATATTTTTAGAGGATAAAGACCAATAAGAGGTCCTATATCCAATAAAAAGCCAAGTAAACGGGTTGAAGAGCCGCGTCTAGCCATGTTCGATAGAAGGAGAAGGGACCTTGGGGGGTTGGCCCCCCAAGGGACTTCGATCACCTTATGGTGTTTGCTTCAGCAGAGTTTCTTCGAAGGAGAGGATATTGTTCCAGCAGTTGCAGAAATTCTGGATTTTCTAATTTTCTGGACTTTTTCTGATGGATTTTTCCGGATCCGATTTCCTTGGAATGACAGCCTTTTATAGGGTTTTGGTGGCCATTAGGAGAGTTTATGAGTATTGATTACATTAATGCTCCAAGATGGGAGGAGCTACAAGTTTTTATTTCATGATTTTGTAACTCCTTTTTCTTGGCTTCTGATTGGTTAATGGAGAATGATGGGCATTTAATCGCTTTTAATCTCCATGATGAGGGGAGTTACATGGTTTAATGCCATGATTGCTTGGACTTGTAATTGTTTTTTCCTTGCTTCTGATTGGGCTGTCCAAAATAATGAGTTAATGACCACTTTAACTTTTCCTAAAATGGGTCATTTAATTGCATTAAGTGGTCGCCAGGCCGCTCGAAGAGTCGCGTGCCACGCCGCGTCTTTTGGAATTCTTTTTGCGATGATCGCCGATGGATCCACGTGTTGTTTGATGTCGGATGGCGATGCAACTTCCGACATTGGTTGTTATCAATGGGCCAGCAACATCTGTCCAGTCGATTTCTCGATCTGTTGGACAAAAAGTGTGCTTTCCTGGTCGGCCGGTTGACTATTTCGAAGTGTCCGATGATGATCTAATGATTTCGGCGGCAGATCCATGATGTTGATGAAGATCAACGGATTTCATGCTCCAAAAATCAGATTTTGGAAAAACCACAGGGGCCAAACAACTCAAAATGCGAAAAATACCCGAAAAAATGGGTTTTTGGGTGAAATCTAGCAACTCGGATCTCCTTGGTCGTTGGCGACCATGGGACTTTTTGTCCCTTTTCGGTCGGCATTCGGTCACTGTTCTTCGAATCTTTTTTATTCTTTTTTCTTCTGTATTTTTCTTGACATTTTCCCCACGTTTTTGGCCTGATTTGCCAGAAGAAAACTTGATGAGAAGTCGTGCAAATCAGAGCACAAAGTTTCCCATTTTTTGGAAAAGCCGAAGACTTTGTCGTCGATTTGCCGTTAGAAGCCTAACTAGGCCAAACGATGTCGGAATGGCCTGAATTTTGAAGTGAACCCTCCTGAGCAGTAGATAGGACCAAAAATAGGCTTTCGTTTGAGTTTTGAAGCCGTATGGGGTCTCGTTGCCAGTAGGCTTGATTTTGTTGCCAGGAAGATGCCGCGCTTTAATGTACGGTCAATCGATGTACGATTGACCTGAAAATTGACAAGGAGCCTATTGGAGTCATTTTAAGGCGATCCATTAGCTCTGATTTGAATGTCATGGTCCCGGGGAGCTTTGCCGCCGGGAGACTTGGTTTTGCTTCCGAGTGTCAAAGTTGGGTCAAATGTTGTCGAAATGACCTGAAATTTGATGAGTAGTCCTTTAGAAGCATGTTGAAGCCACTCACGTGCTTTTTTTTATGAGTGATGGCCTCAGTGGTTCTTGCCGCCGAAAGGCTTCATTTTGCTGCTTGAGGGTTGATGAAGGGTCAAACGTTGTCAATTTGACTTGAAACTTGACATGGAGCCTTTTGGAGGTTTTCTAAGACCATCCATAGGCTTTGATCGAAGATTTGAAGTCTTCAACACTGTCCCACCGGGAGAGCTGACTTTGCTGCGGCTGTTTCTTTTTTTGGCCAAACATTGTCGGAATGGCCTGAAATTTGATGTAGAGCCTCCTAGTGGCATTTTGAGGCCAGTTGTATGCTCTGTTTTGTGTGTCAGAGTCTCCGGCTTCACCGTCGTCGGGAGTTCCTGCTTAGTTGCAGGAGGAGTGAAGTTAGGCCAAATGATTCTGAAATGACCTGAAACTTCATGTGTACCCCACTTTTGGCTGTTTTGAATGATCTTGCAGTTTTTGTTTGATTCTGACAAGCTTTGATGCTTAAAGTGGCATTTGCCTATTTGTGGTAGGATGTGGCCGCATGTAGCTTTTTGACGTTGAAGAGGCAAAGTGACATTTTTGGTGTCAACACTTGGACGAGTGGTCAAGACCACGGTTTTTCTCTCTTTCGGAGATAGAGGCCCTAGTAGCGATCCCCGGTTCCCCCCTCTTCAGGATCCGAAGGTTGAGTCCACTAGTGCTACCACCTTAGGGCCACAAGGGTTTTACCAGGCTTCTTTCTACGCCCGGAGGGATTAGTCCATCCCAAAGGGTTGGGAAACCTCCGTTAGTGAATAAATAAATAAATAAATATATATGGCCCATTTAACAATTATTTATTGGCCCATTTATTTTAGAATTAATGATTTGGTAGGCCGTTTGATTTAATAAAACTCTTTGTTGGACCATTTGTTCGATACAATATTTTGCTGGCCAATTTGTAATTGTTCCAAAATAACATTTATTTACTGCTCATTTATGGACTTTACTTGCCCATTTGTTTGAGAACGAATACCTCATCTAAAATCTTTCCATTTTTTAAATGGAGTGAGAAAGATAAAGATATGGCTACTCTAAAATTATTGTTAGTGCCACATTTCCATGAGCACTATTTTTTGTATTGTCAATTCCGTGCCAAAGAGTCCTGAAAACATTGCCTCTCCAAGTACTTCAAGATCAAATTCAAGAGGTGTGTCAAGCTTTTGGAAGGCCTGGATGAATCAAAGATTTCCAACCAAGATGTGCCAACCAAGTTTAAGTAAATGGGACGCTAAACCATTCCCTTAGTGGCCCTAAAAATCCTTAGATCAATGGTTATTTTAATAGGTTTTTAGAACACCTTGTTGAGCCTCTACACATCTCAAAAATGGTCCTAGAAGTCGGCTGATTGACCTATTGGCGGTCACCTCATGGTTCCATTTCCAGAGAACAACGTTTATTGAAAATCTAACTGAACACAGGTGGTGGTCACCTAGCGGTTAGCCGCTAATTGACCTCCAGGTCAACGAAGTCCCGCCGTCACAATTCTAGAAGCCAAGACTTTCTAAGTTTATGATTGACTGACAGAGCTCAATTACACAGTGGTTCACGGCTAGGTCACCATAAGGTCAACGATAATTCAAAACTATGACCGTTGGAGCTCTGTCTATATATTCCAAGAGCTCCTTTTCACCTGATATATGTATTTTTGCAGAGTTTTCATTCTATAACTTCCCAATCAATCCTAAGCTCTAAAAACTTCTTCCAAGCACACCAAGACCTCATCTAGGCAAATCCAAGAGCTTACATAGCTCAAAGAGTGTGATTAGTGGAAAATTACCTAGGGGGCCTTGTTCTTCATCTTAAAAATCCATTTCACCCTAGAACCTAAATCTCTTCAACTTGGTTGAGAACTATATTGGAGAATCATCTTCTACACCAAGCTATCATCAAGAGTCAAAGCTTCAACTGCGGTTTAAGCTTCAAGAGCACTCTCAAGACATCATCAAGAGGCAAGTGTTTGTCCTTCAATTAAATTTCATATTCTTGTGTATTGTGATAGTGGATTGGAACTGTGCGATCCAACCACTCCAAAATCAGTGTGGGGGAAGTAAATCTGTGTGATTGAACATCCATGTGAAAATTAAGTTGTATTTGTGGTTGGAATCATACTTGTGTGGTTTGATTCATTCTAGTGGAACCAAGGGCTTTGTGATCCCTTGTGAGTAGATGTGTAGGACAAGAGGTCCGAACCACTATAAATTTGTGCATACATCTTTTTCCTGGTTGTTCATCTTGCATGTTTTAATATTGTGTTCTTCAGCTTTATCAAATCTCTATATTGGATATTATTAAGCACACACCATCACAATCATCTCACTTGAACACATTTGAAATCTTCTTTAAATTGTTAAAACTTGGCAAAGAATTTTAAATAGTCCTATTCAACACCCCCCCCGGAGGACTTGTACCTTGGCCCTAGCTGCACTTTCAATCTCCCCAAAACTCCTCCCTGAACTCTCTCCATTTTAAATTCAAGTAAGCTTACTATTTTCATAAACATTCATAAATCTTCACGTACTTTATTCCCTAAAATCTCTTTCCTATCATTTGAATCATTTGATTGCACAATACCAGAAAGAAATGGATTCCAACCACATTCGTTGGAAGACGAGTAAGGTGACATTTGGACTTGAGGAGATGAACCATATGGTTATGGAAGAATGGCATGTGACATTAGGGCATGATACTGCTGGGTATGTCTTGTATTTCGGGTTAGTAGGACTAGTCATTATGGGTTATCCTGGGTGTGACTGGGTCTAAGGGTAGTTTAGGTGACCAAGTTGTTTATATTGACATAAATGTAGCCCCAACAACCAAAAAACGGATTGGAAGCACGTGCCACCATGTCTATAGAGGTAAAGAGAAGAAGACTCGAGGTCGAGGTTGAAATCTCTTTCAACCTGGGGGAATAATGTAGCAACACCAATATATCATTGGAAGAATTGTCATGGTCCACATGTGCGACACAAGAAAGTTTAGATATTTCAAAATTTTAATTAGTTTGTAATTTAATTAATAAGTTGTAATTAGGATAGTTTCCAATATTTTCTTAGTATTCTTGGCCATCAAGATTTCTTTTCCTACCTATATACAATGTAAGAGACTTAGATCTTAGGCTTTTGAAGATTATCAGAATTTCCCTTTTGTGGGTTTATCATGAAGAAGCGCCTTCTTTGTGTGATAGTTTCTGCGCAAACCTCATTATTGTGTTGTGGCACTTCTGATCCAAATCCTAACCCTAGGATTTACGTCACTTTAAAATATGAGTTTACCTTGATTTGGTTTGTTTAAGATTTTTAGTTTTCTTTATTATTTAGAAAAGTAGAGTTCCAATAGAAAAGAGAATGTCTAAACCTTCCTATAAATATGTAATCCCACCATTGGGTGATACATTATATGATTTTTCAATAGAGATTGTTTGGTTTGTCTATAGCTATGAGCGTGAGTGTTACTCTTTGATGGAAGAATGCTCGTTTGTGTTGATTTTTAAGAAAAATTCAGCCAATTCTCAACTGTGGAGTTGGTCCTCACTTGAATCCGTCCAAGACTCAACAAACTCTCTTGTGGAGTTTGTCTACATCCATCCTATACTCGTTCATCTTCCATTCATAGTTCTAGGGTTGTGTCACTTTCGGCGGGAACAAACTAGAGGCTCATTCTATCCCAGACCAATGACTTTTCTTTTCTTTTCCTTTTCCTTTTTTTGTGGGTGTAGATGTCAAAATGTTTCCAAACAAAAGATGCAGATGGCAATTGCTCTAGGCCCATTAAATTAGCATGATTCAATGACCCGAGTCATCAAAATTTGAAAATATTTTTTTTAGTAAATAGCTGCATGAGTAATTATTGGCAAAGTGGTGGAAGGCAATGCTTATCATCTCAAAGGTCTAAGTTTGAAGTCCCCATAAACGTATTTTTTTCCTCCAAATTCAAGCGTGGGCCCCACAAAATGATCTAATGAAAAAGGCCATTTGACCCATTGAAACATTTAAAAGAGATCATTGTGGGAAGTTTTTGAAACTCCCCACCCATATCCACGATCTCATCATACTTGGAAGTTACTTAACTTCTCAAGCAAAGGAAATAAAAGGAAGAGAAGTAAATAGAGAAGGGAGATTCAATTGCTTTTGTTAGTTTTATGGTCTCAATCCATTAAGATTGATGAAATAAATTGATTAATTTCTTTATTTATCAATATATTCATGCTTTCCTTTCATGAGATGATTGGTGTACTGTTACTTGTTTGCGCATAACTAATACGAATGACATGATAGTTCATGAGATGAACTGGAGTCCATAAGTATACTAGATGCAATACATGTGTTTGGATGAGATCCACATACGGAAGACATGTATAGCAAGTCTTATACTTGAATATCTTCACAACCAGTGATAAGACTGGACATCTCATGTGACAAGGTTGCAGTACTTTGATTACTATGAGATAGTGTGATTTGTTTCGGTTATCAGAATATAAGATTTTGGATCATAGTGTTGGTACATTGGATGTAGTGAAGGACCATGGGAAGCACCTTATGAACACTGTCTTTACTTTAAGGTATGCTTTCATTATTCCCTAGCAATAGGCTCTCAATCCTGAGACATTAATGAACTCAAGTTTCTATCTGTTCATTTTCTTTGAGTCACCAATGAGTGAGACCAATTGTAGGTCAACACCTCGGTGATTTGGGTACGTGGTAGTAGAGTTGTGGGAACATTCAATGGTCAAGATGGAATCTATCTTTAATATCCCCTTGTGCCAACTAATGGATTTATCATTGGTAAGTGCGCACCCATTCCAATTAAGAGTTAATTGGATCAGTACCAAATGATCATTATAATTAATTGGGGCTCAAGGATAATAAGATATGGATCTAAGTTTGGAAGGCAGGTCCAATTGATCCATGGACATTGATGGAGGGGCCTACTTGTGGTGATAGAGAAGTTTAGGGTCTTCATGTAATTTATTCTTAAGACTGGAGTTCAATTGCATTTATCTAATGGAGTTATCCGCAATTAACCGTAGACCCAGATTGCACATGAGATGTGGGGTCGCAAGTCCCAGCTGGAGCTGGCTTTCTATGGAATCCCTAGTGGTCCCCATGCTAGCCCAAGATTGGATCATTACTAATTCTATTTGAACTCAAAAGGAAAAGCTATTATTTCTATTTGAAGTAAGACTTCTAATGGTGGTAATAGTAAGAATAGAGAATTGCTAATTATTATGGAAGTGGGACTTCTAATATTAAACAAAGAGGAGGATGCTTCAAACTATAAATAGAAGAGCCATAGGGCTGGACGTCCCGTGCTTAATATCCTTCTAGGGATTCACGCCTAGCCCATTGAAGTGCAAGAGTTGCACATCCTCTCTCTCTCCTTCTTCTTCTAGTTTCTCTTCCGGTTTCCCTTGAGCTTCTAGTTGGTTTTTCTCTCGGACATCCCACCATCTTCCTTGAGGAAAGAGATCTGATTCGGGTCATAGCGTAGAAGGCCAAGAGGTCTTGGAGATTCTGATTTGGTTTGTGAAAGTATTTCATCATCAAAGAAAGAAATCAACTCCTCCCCTAGAGCACAACCGAGCTCCATAGGTATGATCTACTTCCTTATATGTTGTGGATTTCGTGGTTGCTTGTATGCTGCTATTTCTATCTTCTTGATAGAGTTTTCTATTGTACATGATCATGAGAAAGAGGACATGGATCCTGGATTGGGTTTTGTAGCCTTCTGGATAGTTGATCCCTGAGTCAAGTGGTTCAAAAGCTTTTGAAAACTTATCCTAGAGGCCCACCTATTTCCAACAGTTTTTGTTAACAAAGAAGAGGAAAAAAAGAAAAGAAGAGAAGGAGAAAAGAAAAGAAAGGGAGAGAGAAAAGGGTGAGATTTCTACATCATATTCCTTTTCACTCCATCTTCTCCATCTCATTCTACATCATATCTCCATTTCACTTCCTATTGGAGATCTGGATCTTTATTTAATAAGGATCTACCCTCCAACCAAAAAAATACCTTCCAGTCCATCCTCATCTCTTCCATTGCATTTCATCATTTCGATCTCATCTTTTTCCATTTTTTTTCTTCAGAAATGGAGATTCGGAATCCCAAGAGAATTATGCCCTCCTCTCTATTTTTTATTTTACACTTATCATGAAAAGATGGAGATTCAGATTTCTTTTAGAAATCTACCGTCCTATGAGAATTTTTTTTGGAGAAGCTTGCCCTCTTATAGAAGGGCTAGAGAATGGAGATTCAGAATTTTTTATTTTTTATTTTTAAGAAATCTACCCTCCACAGAAGGGGTTAAAAGGGTCCAAACAAGAAGTAAGGAGATCCTTCATAACAAATCCTCATGTTAGAAGGGTTTGCTCTCCAAGACTTCTCCAAATAAAAAAAAATGATTCGTTAAAGTCACAACTGGTTACGTGACCCATCCTATTTTGCATTCAGCCACAAAGATGCTATGAAAGAGGCATCCCCAAAATACCTCTGTGAAATAAAAAAAATTATGTTTTGGAAGTGCCTAGGAAATAAAAAAAAAGGAAATCTATTTTGATCTAAAGTGGGTCTGAAGTACAAACATCCAGGGTCATATTTTCATAAAAAGAATTAATGAAGATCCTTACATCCAGTCATCTCACAATGAATGACAGCAAACATAGCAACCAAATGTTGAACACAAGTGTCAAAATTTATCCAGTGAGCCTACAAATGGGTTCTTCCAGTTTACATCACCAATCTATCATGGAAGTGAAAATTGTTTTTCCAATCTCAAAACCCCAAATAGTCCATACAAACTTGAAAACTCCACAACAAACAGCCCACAAACCTGAAAACTCCACAAACAAACAGCCCACTAACCTGAATTCTCCACAAACAAACAGCCCACAAACCTGAATTCTCCCAAACAAACAGCCTACAAGAAACCCATAAACAACCTGGATCCACCCAAACAAACAGGCCAAAATTATAACTTCAAGTTAGGCCAAGTTTTGGGTCCGAATCAAGCCAGAATATTGGGTCAAATCTAAGACAGATTTTAGGCCTAACTCAGGCCAGAATTATAACTTTAAATTAGGCTAGGGTTTTGGATCCAAATTGGGACAAAATATTGGGTCTAATCTAAGATAGATTTTAGGCCTAACTTAGGCCAGAATCATAACTTTAAATCAGGCCAGGGTTTTGGATCCGAATTGGACCAGAATATTGGGTCTAATCTAAGACAGATTTTAGGCCTAACTCAGGCCACAATTATAACTTTAAATCAGGCCAGCTTTTGGGTCCAAATCAAGCCAGAATATTGGGTCTAATCTAAGACAAGATGCAGCCTAAATCAGGTCAGGTTCTGGGTCCGAATCAGGCCAGAACATTGGGTCTAATCTAAGACAGATTTTGGGCCAAGTCAAATCAGAATTACAAATTCAACTCAGGCCAGAGCCAATCTAAACTCATGAGCCTAAATCAGGCCAGGTTTTGGGTCTGAATCAGGCTAGAATATTGGGTCTAATCGGTTTAGAATTATAGGTCTAGAATGGTTCAGGCCTAGGTAATGACTGGAAATTGGACTAAATTACAACCCTAATTTTAGCAAAGATTTGGATATGATGATGACCAAAAATAAATAAAAAAATTTGGGTTGCAATACTGGCTAAAAAATGATTGGCATAAATCATTACATGTGTCCATTAGAAAATGAATTTGCTACTCAACCGAATGCTATGCTTATGAACAGCATTAGACATACAGAATATACTTCCAAACTATGGATATTTTATACTAAAAAATATGCCAAAGAAATACTAAATTATGCAATAGAGATCAACATACCTCAATTTTTATTTGATCTTTAATTGGGTGATAGTGTTGCCAGTTCCAGCCACTTCAGTGTCTCAGCAAATTCAAATCTTCTGAACTCATTTACTCATATGTAAGATGGAATGGTTATAACAAGTTAAAAGGGATAAGAGGGAAAAGGTTGAGAACTACTCCTTGATACAAGGGAACTCAAACCACCCTTTTCAAATTCAAAAAAAAAAAATCTCTCTCTAGGAGAAAAGGTCAAAGCTCACCCATCTAACCATAAGGTGTGGGTCAACCTACCCAATTCAACCCATTTTACAATGAGGCCTGACCATTTCAAGTCCATTATGAACATAATTCTAATGGGCCAATAAAATACAAGGGATGACCCACTAAAAAAAATTATCATCAAACTCATCAATTCATGAATCCAATCGAGAAATGATCATGAAGATCCGGGTGAATCGAAAGAACTACTTCTGACAGCAAAGGTGAAGAGCAGGGATTTGTCAATCTTTATTTATTTATTTATTTAATTCCTGTATTTTCTTTGTAAATTTTATTGAGTCAATGTCTTGATAATCAAAGGTTTTCCATGGAAGATGTAATTAACGATCGATGAGTTCTCACAATCGGGAGTATGATGTACCCATAAGATTGAATGTAAAACCTCTCATTAAATGGAGGGAAATTTGTATTCAATGAATTTTGGTGCATTTCCTTATTTATGCATTGAATTTATTGTATACAAATTTTTGGCATGCCCGGTGGACACACACTTCCTCTCATCTTGAAAGCATTTATTGATTCTTTTGACTAAATCCTACATTGGAAATGCAGGGGAAAATGGAATCAACGATCAATGTTGCAATCAAAAGTCGCAAGGTGATCGTTATTGCTGAAGCAACACTCAAAGTCAAATTGGCACCAGAAATCATCCGTATAGCTGCCTTGGCCCTGCCTACTCTACTATTCAGGAGTGTCTCACCATTGGATCTAAAGAAGACGCCACATACTGGGGGCAAGATTCATATGGCAAAGGACACCCCGGCTCTTGGATCCCGATTTGCGCCACTAATAAAGTCATCAAATCTTGAGTACATTTTCAAAACACCTTAGATCCCAATGACTACTGTGGCAGTAATGGTTACATCTGAGCAATCATGCCCACAAACTCGAAGTCAATCAAAAAGGACAAGCGAGGGATCATCTTTAGCACAAAGGCATGGTCTCGTAGTTCTCACATCAAAGCCTCAAAGAAAGAAAAACAACAGGACTCGAAAAAGGAGGACTACAAAATCTATCAACTCAATTGACTCTTCATCTTCTTCAAACTCAGTAGAAGAGTCCTCTTTCTCGAGTAACCCACTCTACGATCAACCTGAGGCCATCTTCATGGAGGAAGAACTTCCACCGCATGTGCACAATAACATCAGTACTCCATCATCTCCATCTGTTTAGCAAAAATTGTTCGCTGATGTTCTCGTTACAGGAGCTGAAGGAGATAAAGCAATGGAGGAGATACTAGCTGAACTGCAATAGAAGTTAAATGAAAAGGAAGCAGAAATTGCCTCATTGAAACAAAATCCATCTAAGGATCGCTCTTCAGGTTTATCAAATGATAGTGTTGATCTAAATTCCCTTAATGATTTTGTGCTTCGAACAGTCAAGGAAGTCATAATGCCTATTGGGAAAATTGATTTTGATTATCAAAAACCATATCCATCCCACATGGATGAAGTCCCATTTCCACCGGGATATACAATGCCCGAATTTGAAATTTTTGACTGTTCGGGTGATCTGAGCGAATTTTTAGCACATTTTGTTGCTTTATGTGGAGACACAGCAAATAATCCAGCTCTCCTTTTGTGACAATTTGTAATAGGATTAAAAGGAGCGGCTTTCACATGGTATTCACACCTGCCAACTGGGTCAATAGCGACATGGGAAGATATGAAACATGCATTTCTTCAACACTTCTACAACATTAATCGAGAAGTCGGGATTGAAGAACTCACTGAAGCCTCTCAGCAATCCAATGAAATTGGGGAGCAATACATATCACGATGGAGAGATCTAAGTCTCCGTTGTCCTACCCCCACTCTCGGAAAGGCAAAAGATCAAACTTTGCTTGACGGGTCTAAATCATGAGACACGACATTCTCTTCTAGCCTCACCTGTGGAAACGTTTGAAGCCTTAAATCAAAGAGCTCATGACCTGGAAAATTCCACTTTAAGGCATAATAAGGAGGTTGCCAGAACTAAGAAGGCGATACCATCACAGTCAACAGCTCATCAAAAAGCACCGCCAAAGAAAGAGGTCATCGTTGTTGAAGTTGGGAAATCCAAAGACAAAACAAGTGGAAAAACCTGTTCAATCAGAACAAAAGAAAAACACTGGAAAAAATTGTCCATCATTAAAAGAAAGAATGGAGAGGGTTTACCTTTTTCCGAATGAAGACATTGAAGATCTCCTTGGAGAACTGTTGGAGAGAAATTTATTGGAATTGCCAGAGCCGAAAAGGCTTGATGAGGTTGATAAAGTCGATCATCCAAAATTTTGCAAATACCATCGGATGACTAATCATAAAATTGTCGATTACTTTGTCTTGAAAGAAAAGATACAAGCTTTGATAGATGATGGGACTATCAAGTTAGTAGGAAATCAGACTGCATAAAACAAAGCAATTGCTGATGCTAACCCTGTTTTTACCCTTGAAAAACAAGAGTGGGAGGAGATTACTACTCGAAAGAAAAAGAACAAAAAATCGAGTGAGGGCAGAACTCTAAAAGTTATTACCTCAAACTCCCCTCAAGAAAAGACAAATGTTTCAAAAAGTAAGCCACTTCAGCAACATGAAATGCCTGCAGAGAAAAGTAAATATGTGATCAAACATAGAGCTCATTACCTGCAAGCAACCCGCATATCAAAAATTAGAGTCCTAGTGACACTAAGGGAATATATGCCACCTGAATTCTTTTTAACTCACATACCCACTAAACAAAAAAATGAAGCTGAAGGTAACCCGAAAAAGGTAGAAATTACCTTTTGTTACAATTCTGGTTTTGAAGTCAATTATAATTCAGATATGGAATCTCTTTCGGAGATCATTAAAAGAACTCAATGGCTGGAAGATCATATGGATGAATTTTTAGACTTCTCAGATTGGTCTGAAAATACATTTGATGAAGAAGAGGATGCTGAAAGATTGACATCAATCTGTAACACTGGAGTTCTTCGAAGGGTTGGGTTACCAACGACAAGGGAAGAGTTGGCTGAAAGAGGACTACCATGGACCTTCTTGATAGAGCCTAGTTTACCAGAAAATTTTGAGAACACTCCATGGGATGAAGAAGGGACGAGCTATGTTCCCCCACCATATGCTCACTTGGATGGTGATCCCAATAATCCAATCATAATCTGCATCATAAGTCACCTAAAGAAAAATGATAACACAAATAGTGTTGTTATTGAAGACATTGAACAAGAATCTAAGTGTCTCACAATTGATCATTGGGATGGCTCATTTATCCAGATCATGATGGTAGACTTCGTTGCTGACCAGGATGAAATGGAAAGAGATGAAAATCAAATTGACTCTCAATCAAAAGTAGCATCATGCCACATGATTCATTCCATTGAAGAAGAGCATGATGAAATCAAAGACAAGGATACCCCTAAAGAAGAAGCTGTCGAGCAAACCTCAAATGAAGCCTACCCAATCCAACTTTGTTCAGGGAAACAGTTACCAGAAAGAACAACAGAGGTTGAAAAGAAATCCAAAGGAAAGGCAGTTGAAGAAAATGAGTCCACAAGTGTACAATCTCAACAGGGGGCAAAGAAAGTTGTGAATGAAAAGTCTCCAACAAAATATGATGTCTTGGCACATTTGAAAAATATTCAAGCACCACTAAGTGTGTATGATGTTTTAAGACTTTCACAACATATTCGAAAGGCTCTTATCAAAGCTTTCCTTGATCCTGATGAATTTCTCAATGAAGTACATCAAACTGAGATAGAGCTTGAGAGTGCATTTAGCCCAAATATTTGTGCAGCCTGTTTAGCTACAATCTCTTTCATGGATGAAGATATTCTTTTGGGGACGAAGGCACATAATAGACCCTTATTTGTAAAAGGGATTCTTGCCAAAGTCAAAATGAATAGAATAATGCTAGACTGTGGGTCAACAGTTAATCTTATTCCCCTCAAGAAATTATTATCTTTGGGCAAGACAGTGTATGATCTTGAATCTTCAAACTTGGTTATAACTGGTTTCAACCAAAGTAGCCAACAAGCTTTGGGAACAATTATGCTCAAACTCACGGTTGGTGACTTGACTACAAAAGGTGTGTTTCATGTTATTGATGCCCTGACATCGTATAACGTGTTACTTGGAAGACCTTGGTTACATGAGAATGGAATAATTCCTTCAACATTACATCAATGTTTCAAGTATTTCTGCAAGGGTATTCAGAAAAAGGTGATCGCTGACGAAAATCCTTTCACCAAAGCAGAATCCTATTTTGCAGATGCAAAGTTCTATATTGGCTGTGAAACCATAAATAAGATCGAAGAGGATCCTCAAACAAAATCAAGCAAAAAGGATGACTCGAAAAGAAGACCGACTTTTCAATATATCCCAAAATCTCAGAGAAAATCAGGGGCATCTCTACTGTGTCCAGTTTAGGAAACAAGGGAGGTCTTGAAAGAAGTCATTATCCCCTCTAACCAAAATAGATACCTATGTTCCAGAAGAAGAAAATCCAACTCTCCTAATTGAAAATGAAAAATACCCACTCATCAAGTTTGTGCATGGTGAGGCATCAAAGTTACCCGAGGAATCTAATGAACTATCAACTACAAGCCTGGGGGATATTAGTCGTTATCACCCAAATTCTATTAAAATGATGCAAAAAATGGGTTACAACGTTGAAAATCCAAGTAGTTTGAAAGAAGGGAGAATAATTGAACCTTTTCCTAATAGAATGGAAGCTCAAAAATATGCTCTCAAGCTTGAACCTATTTCTATAGGAAAACAAAAGGTAACAACTTATCAGTTTAATGCAAAATATCTAGTAGAAGAGAAGTAAAAAAGATACTAGAAAAGAAAGTCATCCCGTAAAAGAAAAGGTTGCAGACCTCTCGGATCTCAGTATTCAATCGATTGGCACCGGCAAAGCATGATGGCTTCTATACTAAGTATGGGACACCTAAGCAGGCATTCTGTGGCTTGCAATTTTGCGAAGGCGAAAATTCAAAGTCAATCCCGCAAATGCAAATTACAAAGAAAAGAAGAAATAAGAAAAGTGTCGCGACCCCGGACCGAGATCCGGGCCCGTGACGGTGGTGTGGATGGGGTAATGAACTACCCTTAGCAATGATTATACATTTCCTTAATTTCCCACAGGTTTCCGCGATGAGGATTTCACACACACTCATAGAACATTTGCATTGGTGCGGAAGCGTGTAGCAAATCAAACTCTTAATCAATTCTCATCATATAAGACTGATAAACACATAAGTATGACATGATGTCAGAGTGAGCAATGATCTCATTAGCATTCCCAAATTTCGAAGTTAGAGTTTAAACAAAAGATCAAGTTAAATTAACATTCCCCAAAAATAATGGCCAACAAAGGCCAGTACAACCAAAAGTATAAATCATGTAATATTCTAAAATCTCCCCAAAATGTTACGTAGCTCCAAGCTAGACCAAATGTCTACATGACATTGTCAGCTTGCCACTCCACTAATCGTTGCGGTTCATCGACCGCCTCCTCTGGCTCCTCAAAGGCAATAACGGGAGCTCGACCTGAGTACCACAAAAAATGGGTCAGACACGACGGTCTGGCAGGTGGGTGAATAGATAATACCAAGAAAGAAATCAAAGCACATCTTGAACATAACGAAAACTTATTAAAACGATAACTGTCATAAAACAGGATGCATGGTTCATTTAAAGTACAGATGCAATATAAATCATGTAGGGTATTCAAGGTACAGGAACTGACTAGATGGCAACCACACTAAAGCTAAATCCTCTCTATCACTAATGTGATGAGAGCACATTCAGTGCGTTGGGCTCGGGCACACGAAGTGACGAGAACCAACATTATATACATATACATATAGCTAGGCAAGACCACGGCCGCGGAACCGGGTAACGGGATAGGACAAGATCCAAGTTGCAACTGGCGGGAGTACAAAGGGGGGCCCAAGTCAGTTGATCAGACTGACAATGACGTCCAAGCTTAGTGGTGCCGACTCATAGGTTACATGAGAAATCGAAACATATACAAACTATATCAGTATAAAACATTCGAGCAGGCGGGGCATGGTGCTCGTAAGCACACATTTCATATCATTATCTGTTCATGCATAAACGGGGCTGGCAGGACATATCAGGTGTATAAATCAGAATTTGAGATAAAACCAGTAGGATCGGGTAATTATACATATAAAAACCAGTAGGATCGGGTAATTATACATATAATCTGAGTAAAACAATGCAATGAATCCTTATACCATTAGGGACTATATATTGGGGCATCCATATTCAAACAACATGTATAAGGATCTTGTATGTCTATTATTACCCTTAGTATGGTACTCGAATGATAGAGGACATACCAAGTTTCCTTATGCAAGTTGATGAATCCAAAAGTCCCAATACCTTTCCGAAATGGTGTTTCTTTCTAAGTCAATCTCCTTATGTCATCCCCTGGGTCTTTCGAAGGTGGTAGGGCATTATAACAACCCATCCAAACCTTTAAATACCATATATGAAAACAATAGAAAAGACTCAGGAATTCTGGGTGAAATTCGGTCACCAGTCGGTTAGCTGGCGGTTAGCTGCCGAGGTGATCGGCGGTTAGCCGCTGGATGACCGCGGGGCTGACCGCGGTTCACCCTGCTAAAATATAGCATTCTGTGTTTCTGACCGCGCATCTCGGCTACCTGGCGGTCACAGGGTTTTAGGGTAGCGGTTAGCAGCGAGCTGACCGCGTGGCTGACTGCGGTTCGCCTGTCAAAACACAGCACTCTGTGTTTGTAACCGAATCCGGGTCGGCTAGCTGCCAGTCACCTGTCGGCTGGCCGCCAAGGTGACCGCCCGCTGACCGCCCAACTGCGGGAACTCTACATCAGGTGCAGATTTCAGTTCTTTCTTTCCCAAACCTTTTCACCTCAACTTCATCCATTTATTAACATGAAATGGGTCTATTCCCTTCCATTTGACATTTAATCCTTTCCACCAACCACCATTCCATCAATGCATTTAATTCTCCTTCCAACACAAATCTCATTCAATGCAAGTACAAATATCATTTAAGAAGTCCATACTGACCAAAATAAGCTTTAATGAATGAATACATACATTCTCATAAACTAACTAGGAGGAAAATCATATCAATAAGTACATTTCCAAAAGCATTATGAAACATAATAAACTAAAGGAATAGGAATAGTAAAATCCACATTTTCAATAAAACAAGAACTCATTCAAATCAAATCCATTCATTCACTTGCCTTGGTCTCCAAATATGCTAGTGAAGCTCTAATCCCACTATCAAGCTCAAAATCTACAATCTACACAAAAATCCCCAAAATACATTCATTACAACCCTAGAATGTCAAAATCAAGAAATAGATGGAGATAGCTTCCAATAATCAAGGTGAAGTACCTCCATGGCTAGAAGAACACACAACCAAGATATGAGAAGAAGAGCTTACATGGAAAGTCCTCTAATGGCAAGAGCTTGCTAAAAATGTAGCTTGGAATGGAAGGCTCTCTCTAAAAATGGTATCAAGATGAAGCTCTCATGGAGGGGAAGAAGATTACCACCTCCATTTTACCTTTAGAAATAGATTCGAGAGAGATTGAGAGATGGAGAAGCAAGAAGGCACAAGAATAACCTAGGGCTGGAACTCTCTATGCTCTCAAGGGAAAGTTGCAAGAAAAGGGGGAAGAAGGAATGAACTCCTCCATATATAGAAAATCTGAATGGGTCCCACAACTTAAAAATCCAATTGGGCTAAAACATCGCTCTACGGGCTTCGGATGGATTCGACGAAGAAGGAAGAATTGATCGCCGAAATTTCTACTTTCCAAAAAGTATATATTTTACGAGTTTCGGAGACATTGAAAATAGTGTCCAGATTTTGTGTAAAAAGACTGTTTTACCCCTATCATTGGCAAAGTAGGGTTTAGAGGTTTCGAACGATAACGGAGCAAATACAAAAGTTGTCGGGAATAATAAAATACATTAAACGGAGCAAATTACAGATTTCCAGAATTATTAAATAAATCCCAAAACTAATCAAGACACAATAAAAGGAACCCCCAAAGGGCCCACTAGATCAAAAGAGTTCTCAAAATCGTTCAAAGCTATAAAAAGCTATTTTAATCCAGATTTAACCCATTTCCACTAATCTCACTTATAAATAAGTCATGTCTTAATTAACACTAATCGGAAACTCTCGGGGTGGGGTCTTACAAAAAGATTCGTCAAAATGATGAATGATTTAATCTTAGGTCAGGATGTTCATGACAAACACATGGTCTTAAGAAAAACATAGAAATCAAAATATCAAAATTTACAATGTAATTCTGTTTCAGAGGATGCCTTCAAATACATTATGATTGGCTATGATATGGGTAGAGATACAGTTCAACAAAAACAATCTAAAAAGAACAAATCAAAAGGAAAATCTAATCATCATGAAAATAGGATGTAGGACTCTGTTAATATGATCTTTGGTGAAGAACAAGATGCTAGGAAAGAAGATGAAGAATTAGTTAATGATCATGAGGAAGCACCACCATCACTCGAGGATGGGGGGCAGGCAACAATGGATGAACTTATAGAAATTAATTTAGGTTCTCCAGAAGAACCAAAAATTACTTATGTAAGCAATTTATTATCCAATGATGAAATGAAAGAATATGTTGCGTACTTGTCTGAGTACAAAGATGTGTTTGCTTGGTCCTATAAAGAAATGCCAGGACTAGACCCAAAAGTAGCAACTCATAAATTAGCAGTAGATTCTTCTAAGCGACCAGTTAAACAAGCACAACATCGTTTTCATCCAGATCTTGCTGTTAAAATTGAATTAGAAATTAATAAACTCCAAGTAGCCAATTTCATTCGCGAAGTAAAATATCCCACATGGATAGCAAATATTGTCCCAATCAAAAAGAAAAATGGACAAATCCGTGTTTGTGTAGACTTTTGTGACTTAAATGCTACTTGTCCAAAAGATGAATTCCCTATTCCCATCACTGAACTTATGGTAGATGCCGCAACTGGTTTCGAAGCTTTATCCTTCATGTATGGATTTTCAGCATATCATCAAATAAAAATGGATCCAAAAGATCAGGAACTCACAACCTTTAGAACCCCTAAAGGCATTTTCTATTATATAGTTATGTCATTTTGTTTAAAAAATGCGGGAGCCACATATCAACGAGTTATGTCTTAAATATTTAAAGACCTCTTACATAAAAAAGTGGAATGTTACGTTGATGATCTAATTGTTAAATCAAAAAATAGATCTCAACACCTTAATGACTTAAAAGAAGTTTTTTAATGTTTACGTAAAAATCAATATAAAATGAACCCCATTAAATGTGCATTTGGAGTTACATTAGGAAAATTCATGGGCTTCATTGTACAACATAACAGAATCGAAGATGACCCTGATAAAAGAAAAGCTATACTCAATATGCCACCACCCTGCAATTTACGCGAATTAAGGAGTCTTCAAGGGTTGGCTTATATTCGAAGATTCATTTCCAATCTCTTTGGAAGATGTCAACCATTTTCTAAGTTAATGAAAAAAAGGAGTCTCATTTGAATGGGATGAAGAATGTCAATCTGCTTTAGATAACATAAAAAGGTATCTTACGAATCCTCCTGTATTGGCAGTGCCAATAAAAGGAAAAGTAATGATCCTTTATATCACTGATTTAGATCATTCATTGGGTGCACTCCTAGCCCAAGAAAATGGACAAGGAAAAGAAAATGCTTGTTACTATCTCAGTCGGACACTCGTTGGTGCAGAAAATAATTACTCACCTATCGAGACAATGTGTCTAGCATTAATATATGCAGTACAGAAGTTGCGACATTACTTCCTTGAATATTCAATCCATCTCATTTCTAAAGCCGACCCTTTGAAATATTTAATGTCAAAGCCAACTTTATCAAGGCGCCTTGCAAAATGGACGCTTTTGTTGTCGGAATTTGAAATCATTTATGTTCCTCAAAAATCGGTAAAAGGAAAAGCACTGGCCGACTTTCCAATTCTTGATAACTCACCATTATCTGAAAATATGCTTGATTAAGAAGTCTTTTGTACTGAAATTTGCAAGCCTTGGGAAATGTTCTTCGATGGTGCATCACAAAGATCAGGAGCTGGGGTTGGAGTTATATTCTTGACTCCAGAAAATGGAATACTTCCATATTCATTTGTTTTGGTTGAACCATATACAAATGACATAGCTGAATATGGAGCTTTAATCATTGGACTAGAGTTAGCACTTCAAATGGGTGTTGAATCTCTTATTCTACTTGGAGATTCACTACTCGTTGTTAATCAATTAACAGGTGTTTATGAAGTGAGAAAGCCTGAACTAATTGAATATTTTGCAAGAGCTAGAAATTTGATTGGGAATTCTCAAAATTTCCAACTCTATCATATACCAAGAGGACAGAATACCTGAGCAGATGTACTTGCTAATTTGGCTGCAACTCTAGCCCAAACGAATAGGATTAATTTGCCAATTAAGATTGAAGAAAGGTGAATTATTCCAAATATTCAAGAAATCTTGAAAACAACTCCAACTGAAACAAGCAATATCATCTCAGTACTGGAATTCAAAACAATAGATTGGCGACAACCAATTATCAAATTTTTACAATATGGAAGACTCCCTCAAGACTCAAAAGATAAGAAAGACATCAGAAGAAGAGCACCACAATTTGTTCTACTTAATGGTGTCTTATACAGACGATCATTAGATGGAGTACTGCTTCGATGTCTTTCAGATATTAAATCTCGTAAAGCTTTAAATGAAGCGCATTCAGGAACATGTGGATCACATCAATCAGGTCCAAAACTCCATATGCATTTGAAGATAATGGGATATTATTGGCCCACTATGATTGCCGATTCAATGAACTTTGCTAAAAAATGCAATGTTTGCCAAATACATGCAGATTTTATTCATCAACCACCAGAACCATTGCACCCCACAGTAGCATCATGCCCATTCGAAGCATGGGGACTTGATATTATTGGGCCCATAAAACCACAATCATCTCTTAACCATCAATACATTCTTGCCGCCACAGATTATTTTTTCTAAGTAGGCAGAAGCAATTCCACTCAAAGCAGTTAAAGCTATGGATGTCGTCAAACTTTATTCGAGTAAATATAATTTATCGATTTGGCATCCCTCAAAGGATCATTACTGATAATGGAACTCCTTTCAAGAACCAACAAATTCAGAGAATTTGTGAAAAATACAAAATCAAATATTTTTTTTCATCAACATTTTATGCACCTGCAAATGGTCTAGCAGAAGCATTTAACAAGACTCTTTGCAAACTTCTCAAGAAAATAGTCTCCAAAAATAAAAGAGACTAGCATGAGAAATTATTTGAAGCCTTATGTGCATATCGAACAACAATCCGCACTCCAACCCAAAATACACCTTATTCACTAGTCTTTGGAGGAGAAACAATTCTTCCTCTTGATGTACAACTACCATCCCTTAGAATTGCCATACAAGAATCATTTACCAATGATGAAAATGCCAAACTTCGACTTCAAGAATTGGAAGCACTTGATGAAAAAAGACTTGAAGCACAACAGAAGTTGGAAGCTTATCAAGCTTGAGCATCAAATGCATTCAATAAGAAAGTGAAGATCAGGTCTTTTAAAAAAGGAGATTTAGTACTCACATGAAAAAGACCTATTGTGATTTCTCGTTTGTCGAGAGGAAAATTCGACCAAAAATGGGAAGGACCTTATGTAGTACAAGAAGTCTTTACCAATGGGGCTTACCAATTAGTTACACAAGATGGAGATCGAACACTTCCTCCTATTAATGGACGTTTCATAAAACGTTATTATGCATAAAAATACATAAAATGAGAATGATAGAGAAATAAAATGGATCATTTATTGGAGTAATTCATTCCAAATACAAAACGAAGTCATCTAATACAAATTTAGATCCACTTACATGAGGACAACTCTTGCATTAACTCTCTCAAACTTGACTCCAAGTTGGTCATTGCTTGATGCTTACTTTCACTTTGCTGAACAAATTGGGCAACTTCTCTCTCCAAGTCCTATTTTTGTTCAACAATTAAATTCAAATCATTCTTTGAATCTAAAAGTACATCGTCCAAACTTGCAGTTTCTTTTGCAATCTTATGCAGACGATCACAAATCTCATTAACTTCATGACATTTCATAACAACTTGCTTCTGGAGGGATAAAATATTCTCTTCAATGGAAGATATTTCTTTTTCTGAATTTTCACATGTAGAACAAAGTCCAATTTCTTCAACTTTCAATTGCGAACTAATAGATGTGATTTCATCCACCTTTTGAACTTTCAGCTTCTTCTCATAACAAATTAAGACAAGCTTTTCTGAAATAGTTTAATGAAGCATGTCAAATGAATTCGAATCCCTTGCTTTAGTTAACAACCGAGCTTTACCCAAAACTCCATTCACTTTTGACTTTATTCCAGAAAGGTTTAAAGGAAGACCTTCCAAAAGATTGAGCGTTTTGTCTACAAAAGAAGACAATGAATGAAGTTGATCAAGCGGTGTCCGTTTGAACCTCGAAAACAATTTGGAGAGAATGACTTTTGTAGCAATTTGAGCATAATCATCTAAATCCTCTTCCTCAGCGTTTGCAACAACAGTTTGCTCCATAGCCAACAAAGGTAAAGATGGCAATGTTGAAGGAATTACATTATCTGTAAAAGGAAATTAAATTTTCTATTATTCTCATTCCAAAGATAACATATGAAAAATAAAAAAGGAAAAGAGAGAGAGAAATCTCTCTTACCAACAATAACATCTTCTAAAGGTATGGCACCAACAACCTCAAGAACAAGATCCTCCTTACTGCAGGAAAATTCTCTTGGGTCCCATTTTTGCCCTTAAGAGAAGCACCTTAAAAAAAAAAAAGGTTTCACATGTTCATGTTGTATAATACATGATAAAAAAAAAAGAGGAAATGAGAATCATTCTTACCAAGTAATGCACTACCAACGTAAAAAATGACATTGTCTCCATCTCCAACAAATTCCTGTTGAGCTCTGTTCCTGTCAACAAAAGAAGTGTCTAAAAAAAATCATCTTCATCAGCCAAATCCAACTTGAATCATCAATTAAGATGAATATTCTAAAAAAAGAAAAAAAAAAGAGAAAATACCTGCTTGGGCACTTGAACTTGGTCCTGGTGTTAAATAAAGGAAGGGTTCTGCTACCTTAACAGCCGGTAAGTCTATAAATGTTTCTGTAACCCCAAAAGAAAAAGAGACTGCTTGGGTGGAGAAACCTGTGGTTTCGGGCAAGTCGTTATAAGGTCATAATCAATCTAATCATCCTCTCATTCCCCATAATCAAGTAACTCATTGTCTGCACCTTTAACAACATCCGTTTGCTTAAGAACTTCAGAAGGAGGAGAAGAACTCCTATGATAGGTTCTATGATGTTGCATGGGAGCTCTGTCTGAGTCAAAAGAATCTGTGGATGA
The DNA here is from genome assembly GCA_029852735.1 of Persea americana. NCBI lineage: Eukaryota > Viridiplantae > Streptophyta > Magnoliopsida > Laurales > Lauraceae > Persea > Persea americana. The sequence continues at coordinate 10,318,940 of CM056820.1, read as the reverse complement.
AGAAGAATTTTCTTTGGGCCTCACTACAGGTTCAAGCATCTTTAAAATATTAATAGGAACTCTTCTTAGGGAAAGAACGATTTTTGCTTCCTGAGTTTCCAATTGTGCACTTGGACTAGTGCCAACTGATGAATTTTTTCTCTTCTTTGAAACTTTGCTAGATGCAATACGAGCTACAGCTTGTGCCTTATAAATTTCATCAGTCTTGGGATCTGTCAAAAGTTTTTCCCTGCTCTGGAGGTTAAAATAAGCTTCCCAACAAATCTTCCACCATCTAATAAATTTACGGGTAGTTTGTCAAAAATTAAAACCCCCCTGCATGATAAATGATACCCCTATATTTGAGCGTAAAAGGTGCTCCCAAATTCTTTTTAGTTGACCCAATGGAAAATTTCCTCGCTTAATTTCACTAAAGACGGAAGATGGCATAGCTTGGTCAAAACCAAGGAATTTGGCAAACCGACAGGGGTTGTAATGTTCAACCCTAACTTGATTATTGCTTTGCCTTAAGGGAAGTAAACCAGGGCGGATCGAAATAATAAAACTTATTTCATGTTTCTTCAACAAATTATTTTGATCAATCAAAGAACGAGTCTGGTCAGTGAAGGCATATGGGTGTGAATACATATTCTCAAGCCGAGTGAAGAAATGTCTCGCTAGTAACCCCTTTAAATCAACGGGTACAGCATCAATCAGATATTCTTAAGCCATTTTGCAATCTTTTGGGTCATGCCGCAAATAAAGCCCCTGGAAATATGAACCCAACCAAATGAGCAAAAAGTGATAAGAAATGACAACTGAAAATGGCCCATCTAGATGAGTAGCTATAGCCCTAAGCCTCCGTAGATACTCGCCAAAACTGGTGGAGCAAGGGAAACGGGCATGCCCACGCTTATCTTAACAGCCATGACGAATGTCTCGGGTTTGATTGTATCACCATTATTGTAAGGGAAAACAAATTGACTCAACCAAGCAATAATATAAGCAGCTAAGAAACTGTTGGGAGAAAAAGACTTCAATCTACATGCAGCTTCAAGATTTTGAGGTTCGCTTAGATTTGGTATTTTTCTTACCATAGAGGCACACTTTTTGGATCTTGCATCCTTAACAGTTGTTCAAACCGATGTATCATCCACCAGAGGCACGTAAAAGTGACTTATCCAATCTTTTAAAACAACTGCTTTCTTTCCTTTCGATTTACAACTGCAGACTACCTGATATTCATTGAAGAGGTCATGGAGGATTTTCTTCTCACGACGCTCAATATCAGAATATGAGACTAGATTCTCCTCATAATCGTAGATAAAAAGATTATTAGGTACAAACTCATCATACAAGACCCCTGAAATAGGCAATCCGCAAAGACGGTACAGGTCATATAATGAAATTGACGTCTCACCCCACCAAAAATGAAATTTATTAGTGGATTAGCACCAGTATTCCGTTAAAGCCTTGTATACATGAGATGCCCTTAAGTAGCTTCCTTCAGAAGCACGAATGGCCTCCAGTATTCTGGCATTATGAAGGCGTATCTCAAAAAGATTAACTATATCCCTTGTCCAACACTTCCACTGCAAAGTTGCTTCAAACAAGCCCAGTGTTCTAAATTTTTCCTGCCAATCCCAAGGTAATCGTTTCCCACTAACGATTTCCCTTCCTAATGTACTAAAAAAACTGACATCCTCAGAGCAAACATGGGGACATAGCACAGTCAACCGATCTATACATCTAGGATGGCTTCTAAGCATATGGTCAAAAACACTGGTGGATTCTTATATGATTGGAGTCAAGTTTTCGCCACCTTCTTCAGGGAGATCAATCAACTTAGATTCTGGAAAATCAAGAATTGAGCAGGTTTGCTCCAGTTTCATCCCAGTGAAATTATTAATTGGATTGAAGGGGGCTTGCAAATGCATACGAGGAATTGTCAAAGAATGGGAAACCGGTTGCTTTTCCTTCCTCATTGCTGAAAAAAAGGGGGGGAAGGGGAATTATATACATGTTATGTTGCAATATATATATAAATCTTTTCGAGTCCCACATGTACAAATGTTTGCACATACGTACAAATGTTTGCACAAATGTTTGAGAAGTTAAGTAACTTCCAAACATGATGAGATCATGGATATGGGTGGGGAGTTTCAAAAACCTCCCACAGCGATCTCTTTTAAATATTTGAATGGGTCAAATGGCCTCTTTCATTAGATCATTTTGTGGGGCCCATGCTTGAATTTGGAGGAAAAAAATACATTTATGGGGACTTGAAAAGCATTGGCTTCCACCACTTTACCAATAACTACTCATGCAGTTATTTACTAAAAAATATATTTTGAAATTTTGATGACTCGGGTCATTGAATCATGCTAATTTAATGGGCCTAGACCAATTCCCATATACATCTTTTGTTTGGCAAAATTTTGACATCTACAGTGGGTGGATGGTTGTTTTTTTTTTTTTTTTTTTTTTTGTGAGTTGGGTTTTTTTTATTTCATTAAAACAACTTTAGTTTACTTGGGAATCCATTCTACAGAGGTCCTTTTTGGGATATTGTCGAAAGGAAATTATTCTCATTAGAGAGATTTTTATAGAAATTAGACACATAATTCAAAATCTTAAAAATCTCTGCAATTATTTTTTAGAAGATTTTACGGGAAAAGTCCTGTAATTTAGCAATTCCTTGCGAAGGGTCCCCACAAATTGTACAGCACAAACGGAGTCTGTTTTGGCCACTTACGTTTTTGTTTTTTTTTTTAATGTTGAGGGGAACGACGCTAGTGTTGCTCATGTCTAATAAGAGCAACGCTAGCATCACTCTATACGATTTTCTTAAAACATAGAACTCTTTTGTTCTTCTTCCTCCTATTTTTTTCCTCTTTTACCACCTATTTCTATATCTCCCCCACTCCATTTTCTCCCAATCATCCTGGGAAAATAGTATCACGGACTTTATAAAAAGATTACTCGGTTTCTTTCTTTCTTCTTTTCATATTATCAAGATTTATCTTAGAAAGTGAAAGAGACTGGAAAGAAAAAAAATCGCAGACATAACATGGAAGATTTCGATAACAATCTTATGCTCGTACATTATGATGTAGAGCTTACCCTCATCCCATGGACCCATCCATGAGAAAATGAGAGATAGAAAGGTCTTTCCAAGTTTGGAAACCTGTATTCACTGCTTTTCCACTGGTATGGACTATAGAAAACCTTTATTTGCATCTTTTCCACTAGTATAAAAAGTGGAAAACTTCTATTTGCATCTTTTCCACCGGTATGAACATGAAAAACTTGTATTCACAGCCTTTTCCACCGATGTGTACATAACCCAAATATGTTAGCCAAAAGATTCTGAGATATTTGGACAGAAAGGTGAGAGGTGATAATCATCATCTATCTAAACTTGAGGATGATGGAAGTAGTGTGGGTGGTGGGTTGGGTGAGAAATAGAGTGGGGGATATGGAGAAATCGGAAAGAGACGAGGAAGAAGAAGATGTGAGAAGTGACGCTAGCGTCACCCAACTTTTTTGGGTGATGCTATCGTTGTTCAAGAAAAAGTACAAAAAAAAATGGTGGAAGGAAGACTGAGTTTGTGCTGCACAATCCATGGGGACCCTTCGCAAGGAATGGCCAAATTTCAGAATTATTTGTTATTTCATTAAAAAAATTGTCAATCTAATAGCTCTTTCAATTGTGATTATGGTTTTTCTTTAATTTTATATTGAAGAAATTGAATTTTTGTTCAGGAAAGCTTCGTTTTTCTTCGGGGAAAAACCAACCTATTTTCTTAATAATCTACTTAAACGTTCTCAAATTCTTCCAAAGTTCATCAATATTGTTGACACCAGAAATGTCACTTTGCCTCTTCATAAATTCTCAACATCAAGAAGCTACATGGAGTTGCATCCTACCACAAATAAGCAAATACAGCTTCAAGCATAAGATCTTGTCAGAATCAAATAAAAACTACATGGTCCTTCAAAATAGTTAAAAGAAGGGTACACAAAGTTTAGGGCCATTTCAGCACTATTTGGCCTAACTTCTCCCTTCCAGCAGCTGAGCATGAGCTCTCGGCGGTGGTGAAGCCAGAGACCTTGACACACAAAATAGAGCACACAGGTGGCCTCAAAATGCCACTAAGAGGCCCTACATCAAGTTTGAGGCCATTCAGACATCGTTTGGCCCAAAAAGGAAATAGCCGCAGCAAAGTCAGCTCTCCGGCGGCGACAGCGCCAAAGACATCAAATCTTCAATCAGAGCCAATAGATGGTCTCAAAATAGCTCCAAAAGGCTTCATGTCAAGTTTCAAGTCAAACCAACACCGTTTGACCATCCATCAACCCTCGAGGAGGAATATCAAACCTCTCGGCAACGAGAAACACTGAGGCCATCACTCATCAAACAAAGCACATAGGTGGCTTCTACATGCTTCCAAAGGGCTACACGTCAAATTTTAGGTTATTTCGACGACGTTTGACCCAGCTTTGGCGCTCAGAAACAAAATCAGGCCTCCCGGCGACGGAGCTCCCTGAGACCATGACATTCAAATCGGAGCTAATGGATCGTCTCAAAATGACTCTAATAGGCTCCCTGTCAAATTTCAGGTCAATCGGACATCGGTTGACCGTATATCAAAGCTCGACATTTTCCTCGCGGTGAAATCAAGTCTAGCAGGGACATGACTCCAACCAACTTCAAAACTCAAACAAAAGCCTATGGTTGGTCCTATCTACTGCTCAAGATGCTTCACCTCAAATTTCGGGTTATTCCGACATCGTTTGACCTAGTTTTGATTCTTGACGGAAAATCGGCTACAAAGTCTTCGGCTTTTCCAAAAAATAAGAAACTTTGTGTTCAGATTTGTACGGCTTCTCATTAGGTTTCCTCTAAAGAAGTCAAGCCAATAAATAAGGGAGAGTTTCAGAAAAAATATATAAGAAAAAAGAAGAGAAAAAGGTCGAAAAACGGCAACCGAAAGGGGAAAAATACCTAGGGTCGCCGGCGACCATAGAAATCCAAGTCGCCAGATCTCACCCGAAGACCCACTTTTTCGGGTAATTTTCATGTTTCGAGTTGATTGGCCCCTGTGATTTTTCCAAATTCTGATTTTTTGAGCTTGAAATCCGTTGATCTTCATCAACATCACGGATCCGCCGCCGAAATTAATGGATCATCATCGAACACTCCGAAATCACCAATTGGCCGACCAAGAAAGCACACTTTCTGTCCGACCGATCGAGAAATCGACTGGATAGATGTTACTAGCCCACTGGTATTAATCATTGACTGAAATTCCGTCGCCATCCGACATCAAACAACATGTTGATCCATCGGCGATCATTGCAAGAAGAATTTTAAAAGACGCAGTACAGCTTGCGACTCTTCGAGTGCCCAGGCAACCAATTAATGAAGTTAAATGACCCGTTTTATGAGAAGTTAATGTGGTCATTAACTCATTATTTTGGACGGCCTAATCAGATTCAATGAAAAACGAGTTATAAGTCCAAGCAATCATAGCATTAAAACCATGTAACTCCTTTCATCATGGAGATTAAAGGCGATTAAATACCCATCATTCTCCATCGGCCAACCAAAAGGCAAGAAAAAGGAGTTACAAAATCAAGAATTAAAAACTTGTAGCTTCTCCCATCATGGAGCATTAATGTAATCAATGCTCATAAACTCTTCTAATGGCCACCAAAAGCTTATAAAAGGCAGTCAATCCAAGGAGAAAGGGTCTGAAAAAATTGTCCGAAATCAAGCGATCAAACACTACGCAAAGAAGCTCTGCTACTTTGAAGAAACTCTACAGCAACAAACACCACAAGGTGATTGAAGTCCCTTGGGGGGCCACCCCCCCAAGGTCCTCTTTCCTTCTATCCAACATGGCTAGATGTGGCTTTTCAGCCCGTCTATTCGTTTTTTTATTGGAAATAGGACCTTCCCTTGGTCTGTATCCTCTAAAAATCTGAGGTCCAAGCCAAGCCAAGTGAATCAAAGCATCATGTGTTCTCATTTGAAGGATGATGGCGGAGTCCATCCATGACTCACGACCGTTGATCTGAATGAGTCCCCACAATCTCCTAAGAAGTTAGAAATCATTTTCTTACTTTTCTATTGTATTTTGTATTTTTTGAGGGACAAAAAAATTGCAATTCTTGTCTTTCATTATTGATGAGATTTGTAAATAGCCTTCTACGGTACAAAACCGCCTTTCACGACAAAATCCCCTTCTATGGCACAAAATCGCCTTTCATGGCAAACAAAAGAAAATCGCCTCTCACGGCATTCAGAATAGAAAATCTGGCATACCCGTAAAAAAAATGTTGATGCCCGCTTTTCTCCCTCCGCCGGACCCCGGTAGCCCCGGAGTGGAGGTAGAGGAAAAAAGCCGAGTCCATCAAGTTGGCATACTCGGTGGGACACATTCATTTGAGAACATGATGCTTAGATTCTTTGGCTCCTTTCTAGTTGGTGGCCTATGTTGGATCTTGCATCTACAAAATGAACATGAGATGGGATTTTTTGGAAATTTTTTTCTTTGAATTTATTTCCAATCTTTCTCATTTCAACAAAAAAAATCTGATTCTCATTTTTGGATTCAATTTTGAGAAACTTTAATCATTTCCTCTTCGAACTTGATAGCTCGCAGAAATGTTTGTAGCTATCATTCGTACTGGGGAATGGGCCATCTTTTCTCTTTGATGAGTCCAATAGGGATTTAAAATAAAATAAAATAAAATAAACTGATTTCAAACACTTCAGAAAAAATCAGTTTTCTCTCTTTTGGATTCAAATTTGAGAAACTTCGATTTCTTCCTTTTCAGACAATGGCTCTCGGAAATAGTTTGTAGCTAGCATTTGGATTCGGAGGGACCATCTACTCCCTTTGATGGGTCCATTAGAGATCTTTCAAAAAAAAAAAACAAAGAAAGAAATTTCTTTCAGTTTTCTCTTTTGGATTCAAATTTGAGAAACTTTGGTTTCTTCATTTTTGGAAAATGGCTCGCGGAAATCGCTTGTAGCCAGCATTTGGATTGGGAGGGGCCATTTGCTCTCTTTGATGAGTCCATTAGAGATCTTTAAAAAAAAAAAAAAAAAAAACTAAGCTCACACCAATTGCGTTCTTTGACCAAAGTAGATCTAAGAAAAAGCCTTGTCCAGAGTGTGGAGACAGCTAGACTGTTCGAGGCAATGGTCCTTCAAACGGGTTCATTAAGTAATCCTATCCTTACCTGGGGGCTGATCTATCTACTAAGTTTTCATAAGACCAAACTGGAGACCTATGTGTACTCTTCAAAAAAATCTTCAAAAAAAAAAAAATCTCTTCAAAACAGAAAAAACAACTTCCGTCACTTTTTGAAGTTCAGATTTGAGAAATCTTGGTTCATCCCTTTTCGGATTTAGTGCTCGCAGAAATGTTTAAGCCTATGTCCGAATTGGAACACCATTTGCTGTCTTTAATGAATTCAATCTTGACCTTTCAAAAAAAAAAAAAAACTTCCGTCAGTTTTGGATTCAAATTTTGAGAAATTCTGGTTCCTTCCCTTTCGGATCTAATGCTCGCAAAAATATTTGAGCCTATGCTCGGATTGGAATACCATTTGCTCTCTTTATGAATCCAATCTTAGCCTTTCAAAAAATCCTATCTCGTGTCCATTCCAAGGATGTGATTTGCAACATTTGTGCCTAGCGGTGCTAGTACGCCCTTTCGGGTCTACTATATTCGCAACCGACACATTTGTAACTCCAACCTTATATCATATTACCTCGAGTGAGCCTCGCTTCTCAGTAATTTGAATTAAGGTTTACAATTGCTTCTAGCAATCACTGGAATGCTCACTCCGAGCCTCCCATACTCACGTGCAGAGCAATCGTACCCTCTATGGCCTTTTGCCTTCTTCATTTCGCTTGGGCTGGGCTATGTCCTCTCAAGCAATTTGAAAAGAAAAACCCATACTTCCTTTTCCATTTATCATCACCATATTCTTGTGATTACTGATGGATGTGGTCTTGTTTTAGAAGTTTTCCAAACTAACAATGGCAGCTTCATTGACCATCACTTTTGATGAGAACAAGTACCAGTTCATGCTTTAAGAGAAGCAAAACAAGTGCAATCACAAGCGCCCTGCCAGCTGCCGAAGCGTCATCTCCTTTGGAAACTCTCAAAACAACGGGCCGACCTCTACTCCCCGGACTATCGTCTTCAGGTCGCTAGGACCATTCATTCCCACTCCTTGTAGAAGAAATTGCATCTGCCAAGAAGTAGAAAACCGCCTCTGGACATGTCACTGCTCCGACACCAAAGGCAACCATCAAAAAGCTTGAAGCCCATGGCAACCTCAAGAAGCCTCAACCTGCAAAGAACCAGGTCTACCCCAAGACTTGGTCCCTATTGACACCAAAAAATGTTACTTTGCCTCTCCAACATCAAAAGCTACATGGAGCTGCATCCTACTACAAACAGGCAAAGCTACTTCAAGCATCAGATCTTGTCTGAATCAAGCAAAAACTGCGAGATCCTTCAAAATAGCCAAAGAAGGACTAACTTCACTCCTTCAACGGCCATGGATGGTCTCAAAATACCTCCAAAAGGCTCCACGTCAAATTTCAAGTCAAACCGACACCGTTTGACTCTCCATCAACTCTCAGGCAGCAAAATCAAACCTCTCGGCAGCGAGAACCACCAAGGCCATCACTCATCAAACAAAACACATCGGTAGCTTCTACATGCTTCAAAAAGGCTACACGTCAAATTTCAGGTCATTCCGACGATGTTTGACCCAACTTTGACGCTCGGAAACAAAATTAAGCCTACCAGCGGCGGAGTTCCCCGGGACGATGGCATCCAAATTGGAGCTAATGGATTGTCTCAAAATGACTCCAATAGACTCCCTGTCAAATTTCAGGCCAATCGGACATCGGTTGACCGTATACCAAATCTCGACATTTTCCTCGCGGCAAAATCAAGTCTAGCAGCGACGGGACCCCAAACGGCTTCAAAAATCAAACAAAAGCCCATGGTTGGTCATATCTTTTGCTCAGGAATCTTCATCTCAAATTTCAGGTCATTCCAACATCGTTTGACCTAGTTTCGACTCTTGACGAAAAATCGGCTACAAAGTCTTCGTCTTTTCCAAAAAATAGGAAACCTTGTGCTGCTATTTGCATGGCTTCTAGTCAGGTTTTCTCCAGGAGAATCAAGCCAATAAATAAGGAAAAATGTCTAGAAAACTACAGGAGAAGGAAGAACCAAGAAAGCCCGAAAAAAAGCCGAGAAACAGTAACCGAAAGGGGAAAAATCCCCTTGGTCGCTGGCAGCGACCATGGCCTATGGTCGCCGGCGGGGACCCTGGCCCATGGTCACTGGCGACCATGGGTGCATGGTCACCGGCAACCCTGGAAATCCGAGCCGCCGGATTTCGGCCGAAAGGGTGCTTTTTCTACCCTTTTTCCGTTTCGAGATGATTGGCCCCTGTAATTTTTCTAAAATCTGATCTTTTAGGCATCATATCCGTCGATCTTAGTCAACATCACGGATCCACTGCCAAAATCATGAAATCATCATCTGACGCTTCAAAATCGACAATCAGCAGACCAAGAAAACACTCTCTGCCCGACCGATCGAGAAATCGATTGGACAGATGTTGCCGGCCCATTGGTATTAATCAATGCCTGAAATTGCATGGTCATCCGATGTCAATCAGCATGAAAATCCATCGATAATCATCGCCAGAAGAATTCCAAAAGACACAGCGCGGCCTGCGACTCTTCGAGCGACTTGGCGACCACTTAATACTGTTAATTGACCCGTTTATGGCAACTCATTGCTGTCATTAACTCATTATTTTGGACGGCCCAATCAAAAGCGAGCAAATGGGAGTTACAAGTCAAAGGATTCACAGCATTTAAACCATGAAACTCCTCCCATGATGGAGATTAAAAGAAATTAAAAGTTCTTAATTCTCCACCGGCCAATCAGAAGACAAGGAAAATGAGTTACAAAATAAATGAATTAAAATTTGTAACTCCTCCCTTTACGCGACTTTATGACAATTAAAATTCATAAACCCTCCTAAATGGCTACCAAAGGTAGGCGGTCATTCCAAGGAGAAAGGGTTTGAAAAAATCGTCTAAAAAATTGTCTATAAAAACCCAAGAAAAATCCCGAAAATTCCCAAAGAAATCTCTGCGCAAAGAAGCTCGGCTATTTTGAAGAAACTCTGCTGCAAGAAACACCACGAAGTAAGTCCATTGGGGGGCCACCCCCTCAAGGTCCCCTCTCCTATCCAACATTGCTCGATGTGGCTCTCCTATCCAACCTCTCCTTGGTCCTTATCCTCTAAAAATTCAAGGTCCAAGCCAAGCCAAGTGAATCAAAGCATCAAGTGTTCTCATCTGAAGGACGATGGCGGAGTCCATACATGACTCGCGACCGTCGATCTGAACGAGTCCCTATAATCTCCTGAGAAGTTAGATTCATTTTCTTACTTTTCTGTTGTATTTTGTATTTTTTAAAGAGACAAAAAAATCACAATTCTTGTCTTTCATTATTGATGAGATTTGTAAATCGCCTTTCACGGCAAAATCGCTTTCTACGGCACAAAACCGCCTTTCACGGCAAACAAAAGGAAATCGCCTTTCACGGCTTCAAAAATCTGTCTTTTTTCTTAAAATATATGTGCAATGGAAAGTTAGAAAAATGATTGATTTCCTTTTTACTTGTGAAGGTGGATCTCCGGATCACCATTTCTAAATTCCAAGTAGAATAGAAAATCTGGCATACCCGTACAAAAAATGTTGATGCCCGCTTTTCGTCCTCTGGACCCCAGCAGACCCGAGGCGAGGAAGGTAAGAGCCGGGTCAATCAGTCCGCATGACCTTCACCAAAGCAAAGGAGGTCCCGAACATCTACAAAGATAAAGGCAAGGCTCAGATCAGGTTTAGATTACAAATCGGTGATCTTATCTCTGAAGTCATCGTGTATGCAATAAAGACCCCTTCATGCTACAACATCCTTCTCGGACGCCCCTGGATACATGAGAATGGTGTCGTCCCTTCAAATCTACATCAGTGCATCAAGTTCGTTGGTGATGATGGCTTGATACATCGAGTGTTTACAGACAAAAAGCCCTTCAAAGGCAAAGACATCCATTTTGCAGATTCTTAGATGTACAAGGATGAAAAAGAAGAAAAGGGGGAAGAAACAGCATCCTTTGCCTGCAATCTCCAGAAAGATAAAGGCAATGCTCCTCAGCAGTCATTGGAAGAAAACAAACCTTCCGGCAAATCCGAAGAGAGCAATCCATCTCCCTTCGTTGTCTCCTTCAAGTCTTCCAAGCCTTTGGTAATCACCACCAAAGCAAAGAAGACAAAACAAAAGGCTAGGGGCAAGTTTGCTGTCTCCTTTGTGTCTATCATGTAAGACAGATTCAGATTCAGAGCCAGAAGATGATTGTCGCGACCCCGGACCGAGGTTCCCCCAAGTCCGGGCCCCGCGACGGCTATGTCCATCCAACTATGATTAACCCACAGGTTTCCGCGGTGAGGATTTCCAAAGACGAAGATGTAAAAATCTCACTCGAGCAATGATTTGCGGAAGCGTGCAAGTAATCTCATCACAACTTAATCACATAAACCTTGTGATTCCGAATTGCATAAGTTAAGTCATCATTAATACAATAATCAGAGGAGAAAATGTAAGCATAGCATTACCAAATTCAGTTCAAGTTTCAAGGTAACCAAAAAGTGTTAAGTTACAAAAATCCCAAAAGTGTAAAAAGGCCAACAAAGGCCATACATTCCAAAATAACAAAATAACCCCATCTAAGTGTATCGTACTCAAGACCCCGCCCAACGTCTAGAGGACGTCGTCGGGTTGCCACTCACGGGCTGGGGGTGGCTCAAAAGCCTCCTCCGGGCGCTCCTCCGCAATGGCAACGGCGCCTGCATCTAAACACCAAAACAAAGGGGTCAGACACGACGGTCTGGCAGGTGAACAGTTTAGACATAATACAAGTCAGTTAATATGAAAGTAATCAGCACTTAAAACATGGCATGAGTTCTGAACAAAACATGTTTAAGGTGTAATTCAAAACTATTATGCTTTTCAATAAAATAACATGATTCACGAATCCACATTGAGCTCGTCCTTTCTCCGTCATACGTAATGACAAGAGCAAGCGAAACAAAACAAAGCGAGACGAAACGAAACAAAAGTCCGAGCCACACAAGGTGGGCGGAACACCGGCCGCGGAACCGGACAGAACAAAGATGTGTATAAATACACGGCTAATCTGTAGATTGCCCTTATGTTTAAGGACCCCCGAACTAGTGGATCAGACTGAAAGGGCAGTCCAAGCTCAGTGGTATTCTATGATATCCATGTATGCATAAAACATATCAATGCTCGTACAAAACTTAGCGAAAAATGGGGAAAAACACTTGTCAAAACAATGCAAGACGAGACTAAACGAGAATAGCATAAGCTATAACAAGCAAGGCTGGAAAAGTGTCCCCATTATAGTTCATGAAACAAATCTAAAGTTAAACACATGCTTGCAAATCAAAACAGGAACAAAACGGTATTCTTCATGCCAAAATTTAAGATTTCGAAACAATTATGTCAAGTATATGCTAAGACTCTTTATTTGATTCTTGTGAAGTTGAAACCCAAATGTCGGAGTTTAGAATGAATTGGTGTCCCCGAAGCTAGACAACATTCCATGTTTCAATTGCACAACATCAAGCCAAAGATCCCTTAACATATTCTATTTTTTCTCTCCCATCGAAGCCCCTTCAAAATTCTCCTTCTGTGCACTCGGTCACCATGCGGCTACCCGGCGGCTGGCCGCCGGTTGCTGGTCGGCTAACCGACCAACTGACCGACCGCTGACCGACTGATCAGGAGGAATACTACTTTTCAGATTTCTTGCGCAGGTCGGCTAACCGCCTGCTGACCGCCTGCGGGCCGACCACGCCCTGTGCAGAAATTGGTTACTGTAATTCTAACCGACACAGGGTCGGTTAGCCGTGGGTCAACAGTCGGCTAGCCGACTGCTGGCCGACTGCTAACCGCCTGTCTGCGGCAGCTTCAGCTGAATTCCGAATTCACACTCCCTTTTCACCATTTCTTTCCTTTGTCAAATCCCTGCATATCCCCTGAGCCTCATGCTCTCCAAGGGCAATTTCCATTCAAATTATACAATCCACACTCCCATTCACCTCACAACATTTCCTCCCTCCTTGCATCCATTTATAACACAACTTGGTAAGATAAAAGCAACTTCAAATGGATGAAAACCATTAATACAACCCATTAGCATATGCATTTCAATTAAAACAAGATTTCAGACTATATCACATCCTTAAAACAATATATTACTCAAATTAGCATGGAAAAAGAAATCAAATCATGAAAGTTGAAGTAATCAAATATTGCATGCATCATGAATCTAAGTTGATCACTTGCCTTTACCAAAGTCCTAGCCCAACAATCTCAGAACAAATCCTACCAAATGTACTCCACGAAATCTACAAGAAAACCCATGAAAAGAACTTCAAAAATCCACCAAAAAGAGAAGACAATGACCCATTTCGAAATGGGTGTTGCATGCTTGAAAAATGGGTTCCTAAGGAACTCAAAAGACTACATTGAAGAGGAGGAAGAGATCTATTACCTGAAGCTTGCTAAACAAGAAGAGGAGAAGAAAATGGAGTGGGAACACAGCTAGGATCTCCAAGAAAATGGTAGCAATGGATTCCTTGAGTTGAGAGGAAGAAGATGGTAGGGTTGGTTTGTGCTTTGAAGCTCTCTAGCTTAGGCATGCAATGAGAAGAAAGGAAGGGAAGAAGAAGAGTCTTCAGCTGGGTTCAGAAGTTGCAGGGAGAGCTTGACTCGTGAGTGAAGAAAAATGAGGGAGAAGGAGATTTGCTTCAAGTGGGTTTTTGTGGGCCCCATTGCTCAAAACTTGCAATGTCTAAAACACTGACTTGTGGGCCCCGGATGAAAACGACGAAGAAGACTAAAATGATCGTCGAAAAATCTACTTTCCAAAAAGTACAAATTTGGCATAGTTTTGAGATTTCGAAATTTGAGTCCAGATTTGGTGTGAAAAGACTGATTTACCCCTTTGGGCCAAAACTTGGGTTTCTGAGCCTAAAACACAAACAAGCTGAACACAAAAGTTTATCAATAAAATAAAACCATTCAAAAGAGATCGAAATCACGATTAAAATCCGAAAACTAGAATTTCCTCCCAAGCTTACACGTACTCTCAAGGCACCCTAAAGTGTGACCAAATAGCACAAAACGCTCTCAAAATTCCCCAAAGCTAATTCTAGACTAAATCGGACCAATTTCTAATCCCACGCACACTAAACTCACATTACAACTAAACCCGCACTTAGTTAACACTAATCGCGCTAAATCCTGGGTCGGGGTTTGACAATGATACACCGTCAAGCCAAGCTGATACTTAGCAAGTTCAGCCTGCTCTCACTCCATTGGAGACACTGCCGACGTAAAAGACCCGGCGTCTGTTTCCTTCATCGTTTCGGCAATATCGGCAGAAGAAAAACCAATCTTCTTCCATAGATCGAAAGCTTCTTCATCAAATTCTTTGCTTGAATCTTTCCAAAATAAAGGTATGCCTCAACTATCCCTGTATAGTCCAATGGCACAAGCTATCATGAAGAAAATGAGCTATGATGCTCATAAGCCAATCAGTTTGGGAGGTGGCCGTGGTATTCTCATACCGTTGGAACTCACCCTGACCAAAAGCCAACTTGAGGATTGGAAACTCCACCGTCACATAGACCAGTCTTCATATGGGTTGGGGTATGACCCTGACACTCCTTTGAGACAGTTGACACAAAGGTTGCAAAGTCATTTCGCCAACCAAGCCTCAATATCTCGGATTGATGAAGATATCATTTTCTCTGGATATCTCTTTCATGAGTCACCCATCAAGGATCCAGGAAGTTCATCTAATTGGTACGATTTCTAGGATGATGAAGATGAATTGTCCGATGACATAGACATGTGGTTTTCTGACCCAGAGGAACCATTGTCTCCAAAAGAAGTGCCTTACTTCGACCCAGTTTCAGCGGGTGATTGGGACCATCTCATAGCAAGTCTTGAGAAGAGTACCGATCAAGAAGACCCATGGACAAAAGCGGAGCCTTGGTCTGAAAATTCCCTTGAAACTCTAGAAGGACTTGTTGAGTTGGAAGCGTCCGAAAATATTGTGGAGGAACCACCTTCAAACCTTCCAACTGAAGATTCTGTTCAAAAGATAGACTTGGGAACACCAGATAACTCACGTCTAGTATTCATAAGTAAGAATATAAAGGATGATGAGTTACCCGAGTGTGTCTCTTTTCTTCGTGAGTTCGTTGATTGTTTTGCATGGTCTTACACAGAGATGCCTGGCTTAGACCCCAAAATAGCAGTCCACAAACTCAACCTGCAGAAGGATATCAAGCCTGTCAAACAAGGCTAAAGAAGATTCCGTTCTAACATGATGGACAAAATTGAACAAGAAGTTCAAAAACTCAAAAGCGTTGGCTTCATCCGCGACGAACAGCATCCTGAATGGTTGGCCAACATCGTCCTCGTGACAAAGAAAAATGAGCAAATCAGAGTCTATATTGACTATAGAGACCGGAATAACACATGCCCTAAAGATGAATTCCCGCTCCCCATATCGGAGGTGATGATTGACAATACCTGCGAATTCGAGCAAATGACATTCATGGATGACTTCTCTAACTATAATCAGATAAAGATGCTTCCCGAAGATGAAAGGCACACATCATTTCAGACCCCACTTGGCGTGTATTCCTACACTGTCATGCTATTTGGTCTGAAAAATGCCGGTGCAACATATCAAAGGGCTATGATGAAGATATTCCAAGATATGCAGCACAAGACGATCGAATCTTATGTTAACCACCTTGCCGTCAAAAGCCGAAGAAAAGAAGCATCTCAAAGATCTTCAAGAAGTTTTCCTCCGACTTCGCAAACACAAACTGCAATTGAATCCCCTCGAATGCTTCTTCAGTGTTTCATCGGGTAAGTTTCTTGGATTCATAGTTTGGAAAGTTGGAATAGAACTTGACCCTATCAAAGTCAATGCTATCTTAGAAATGCCATTTCCAAGAACCTTAAGAGAATTAAAAGGACTTCAAGGAAGATTGGCATACATCTGACAGTTCATCTCCAACCTATCAGGGAAGTGCCATCTATTCTCTCGCTTGATGAAGAAAGGTGTAGACTTTGTTTGGGATGCTGAATGTGAACCTGCATTTCAAGACATAAAGTCATACCTAACCAAACCTCCGGTATTCGCTGCCCCCAAAACTGGAAAACCATTTATCTTGTACACAGGAGCTCTCGACTATTCTCTGGACGCTCTACTTGCACAAGAAAATGACGAGGGAAAAGAAGCCGCTCTATACTACCTCAACCGCATGTTGGTAGGTGCAGAGCATCGCTACTCTCCAGTCGAAAAAGAATGCCCCGCAGTGATGTTTACTATACAAAAGCTACGTCACTATCTAACGTCCAACACAGTCTACCTGATCTTGAGGATCAACCTCTTAAAGGTCCTTGTCACAAAAACAGGTTCCCTCAATGCCTGATTGTCAAAATGGTCCATCCTTCTGTCGCAATTTGATATTAGGTATGTACCACAAAAAGCAATCAAAGGCCAAGCTCTAGCAGACTTTCTCACAGAGCATCCACTGCCTAAGGATTCACCACTCAGGGATGATCTCCCGGACGAACCTGCCTACAATGTGGAGACTTCATCATCAAATGCCTCATGGGACATGTACTTCGATGGTGCAACCGGGACAAATGAAAAAGGAAAGCTGATATAAAAAATTGGCATTCTCTTTGTTAGCCCCGACAAATACATGATTCCACATACTTTCTCGCTACTGGAACCATGTTCAAATAATGCAACCAAATACCTAGCTCTAATCATAGGATTGGAACTCGCCCTTGAATCTGGCATCACCATGCTGGAAACCTTTAGGGACTCTTAACTAATCGTCAACCAGATGAATCAGAAATATGAAATCAGGAAGCCTGATCTGTTGCCTTACTACAACAAGGCACAATCGCTTCATCAAAAGTTTGACATCTGTCACATCACCCACATCCGTAGAGGTGAAAACATCCGTGCAGACGCCATGGCTGGACTCGCTGCATCTATGGCAATCCGAGAAAGGGAAAACATGCAAATTACGGTGTGTCAAAGAAGGATCCTCCCTCCTCTCAACACACACCAAACAGTTACTGAATGCCACCGAGTGGTTGGAAGTCGGGTCTCCATCCGTAAACCTCCAATCGGTGACTGGAGGGATCCTTTCATTAATTACAATATGTTTGGAATCCTACCTAAAGATCCAAAAGAATGGGTAAGCATTCAAAGATGAGCCCTAAACTTTCATTTGGACATTCCTTAAAAAATACTTTACAAAAAATCCTATAATAGAGTACGTCTACGCTGCTTGTCACACCAAGAGGCTAAAGAAACACTCAAATAAGTGCAAGCTGGTCTTTGTGGGGCCCATCAAGCTAGTCCTAAGCTCTACGATCAGGAAAAAAGGTTATGTTATTATTGGCCTACCATGGTAGCTGACACAATGCAATTTGCAAAACACTACCAACAATGCCAAGTTCATGGAGACTGTCCACATGTCTCCAGAATGGCTACATCCTATAGCGATCTCATGGCCTTTCGAAGCCTAGGGTATGGATATCATAGGTCCTATCTCTCCCCCATCAAGCAAAGGTCATCACTTCATCTTCGCCGCTACGGATTATTTCTTCAAGTGGTCAGAAGCATTTGCGTTTAGTGAAATGAAGACCTCATTAGTCCTTCAATTCTTGAGCACCAACATCATTTGTCGCTTCGGCATACCTAAAAGATTCGTCCATGATAACGGCCCACAATTCAGGGATCACAGATTCTATAGGTTCTGCGACAACTACAAAATCCAAAATTGTTCGTCGACTCCATATAATCCGGCAGCGAATGGACTAGCAAAAGCCTTCAACAAGACACTCTGCAACATTCTCAAGAAAATGGTCTCTAGTCACAAAAGAGACTGGAGCGACAAACTGCCTGAAGCTTTATGTGTTGGAAATAGGTGGGCCTCTAGGATAGGTTTCAAAAACTTTTGACTAACTTGATGCAGTGATCGTCTATCCAGAAGGCTACAAAAACCCAATCCAGGATCCATGTCCTCTTTCTCATGATCATGTACAGTAGAAAACTCTATCTAGAAGATAGAAATAGCAGCATACAAGCAACCACGAAATCTACAACATATAATGAAGTAGATGATACCTATGGAGCTCGGTTGTGCTCTAATGGAGGAGTTGATTTCTTTCTTTGATGATGAAACACTTTCACCAACTAAATCATAATATCTAAGACCCAATCGACTTCTACACTATGACCCGGTTCAAATCTCTTTTCCTCAGGAAGATGGTGGAATCTCCAAGAGGAAAAACTAACTAGAATCTCTAAAGAAACTAGAAGGGAACTAGAAGAGAGAGAGAGAGAGAGAGAGAGAGGAAGAGAAGGAAGTGCAACTCTTGCACAAAGGTGTCTTGGGCGTGAATCCCTAGGAAGGAGCATGCATGGAACGTCCAAGCCTCCCTCCTCTCATATTTATAGCTTTAAGCAACTCCTCTTTGTTTTTTTATCAGAAGTCCAACTTCCATAATAATTAGTAACCCTCTATTCCCACTATTACCACTATTAGAAGTCTCACTTCAAATAAAAATAGTAGCTTTCCTTTTAGAGTTCAAATAGAATTAGTAAAGATCCAATCTTGGGCTAGTGTGGGGATCACTAGGGATTCCATAGAAAGCTGGCTCCAATTGCGACACCGCGACCCCACATCTCATGTGCAATCCGGGCCCACAGTTAATTGCAAATAATTCCACTAAATAAATACAATTGAACCCAGTCTTAGGAATAAATTACATGAAGACCCTAAACTTCCCTGTTACTACAAGTAGGCCCCTCTATCATTATCCATGGATCAATTGGACAAACTGTCCCACCAATTTAGATCCATATCTTATTATCCTTGAGCCCCAATTAATTATAGCAATCATTAATACCATCCAATTAACTCTTAATTGAGATGGGCGTACACTTACCAATGATAAATCCATTAATTGGCACAAGGGGATAATAGAGATAGATTGCATCTTGACCATTAAATGTTCCCACAGTCCTACTACCACGTACCCAAGACACCGAGGTGTTGACCTACAGTTGGCCTCACTCATTGGTGACTCAAAGCAAATGAATAGATAGAAACTTGAGTTCATCAATGTCTCAGGGTTAAGAACCTATTGCTAGGGAATTATGTGAGCAGACCTTAAAGTAAAGACAGTGTTCTTGAGGTGCTTCTCATGGTCCTTCAATACATCCAATGTACCAGTATAATGATCAAGAATCATTCATTCATATGATTGAGACATATCACACTATCTCATAGTGATCATAAATACTGCAACCTTGTCATATGAGATGTCCAATCTCATCACTGGCTGTGAATCAATTTAAGTATAAGATTTGTGACATATGTCTTCTGTATGTGGATCTCATCCACACACATGTGTTACATCTAATACACTTGTGGACTCTGGTCCATCTCATGAGCCGGTATGCCAATTGTATTGGTTATGTGCATTTAAGTAGTAAAACACCATTCATCTCATGAGAGGAAAAACATGAATATATTGATAAATAAAGAATTAATCAATTTATTACATCAATCTTAATGGATTGAGACCATAAAACTAACATTATGGTCCTATCGAACCACCATTCGAGGACCAACCCATAGCACACCATTCTTCTTGGTCTGTGGATGTGAAGTTGTTGTCCCTTTATAAGTACAAATTCCTTCCTTAAGGGTATCTCTACAAAATGACATGACGCAAGAAAGCAATGTCAAAATGAGACTCCAAGAACTGGATAATCTTGATGAAAGACGGTTCGAAGCTCTACAAAGTATTGAGCTTTACCAATCATGCATGGCAGGATCTTTCGACAAAAGGTCAGGCAATGTGCCCACAAAAAGGGTGACTTGGTTCTTGCAGTAAAAAGGCCAATGGTTTTTGCCCACAAATCCAAAGACAAATTCGAACCAAAATTGGAGGGACCCTTCGTCATCGACAAAGTCTTCTCCAACGGCGTATACGCTCTTCTAAACATGGAGGGAGAGAGATGTATGCTGCCCATTAATGGCAATTTCTTGAAGAGGTACTACCCTTGAAGACTTCCTTCACCGGGTCAGAGCGATGCCTGCATGGCCAAAGCCTATTCCTAGGTACTTGCTCGTTAAACCCACTCCGTTTGGAATTTTCATCCTTATGTTGAAATTTCTAAAAAAAAAAAAACCTCAAAACAATGCTTACTTTCATTGTTTCATTGCTAAAAAAAAAAATCAAATCCAAAAACTCAAGTTTAGGAGCCTTTCCCTAACTTGACCAAAATTTTCGATCCTTGAACCCAAAATTCATGGTTTGAAACAAAAAACAGGACCCAAGGATTTCCACCATAGTGCACCCCGACTTTTACCACCAAAAATGGTTGAGTCAAAATTTATGACCCTCGTGTAAATAAAAATGGTTTTTCAATAAAAAAAACCACAGGGAAGCAGCGTTCAGTCGATACTCACACAAAATCCAAAAATCGGAAGGATGCGAACCCCATTCGATACTTCCAAAATTTCAAAACCGCAAGGAAACGACACCTCTTCAATACTTGTAAAAATCCAAAAATCGCGGAGACGCAACATTCCAGTTGATATCCACAGCCTAAATTTCAAATTTCAAAAATCGTGGAGACGCAACATTCCAGTTGATATCCATAACCCAAATTTCAAAAAAATTGTAGGGAAACAACATTCAGTCAATACCCGTAAAACAAAATTTTTGAAAAAGTAGGGAGGCGACGCTCAGTTGATACTTGCACCCAAAACCGCGAGGAAGCGACAATCCATTGATACTCGCAACTCAATGAGCAAGGAGGCGACATTCTGTCGATACTTGCAATACCATTCAGCAGGGAGGTGATGCTCAGTCGATACTTACACCCAAACCGTAAGGAAGCGACATTCTGTCGATACTCGCAACTGAATGAGCAAGGAGGCGGCATTCCAACTATACTTGCAATACCATTCAGCATGGAGGAGATTCTTAGTCGATACTTGCATTTCTGAAAACCAAAAACCCGGCTTTTATGCCAAAAACCTGGCTTTCACGCCAAAAACCAAAAACCCGGTTTTCATGCCAAAAAACCTAGCTTCCATGCCAAAAATAAAAAATCTGGCTTCCACGCCACCAAAACAAAACTTGGTTTTCAAAAGACTTAGCTTTCATGCCAAAAATCTGGCTTTCACACCAAACAAAAAACAGAATTTCAGCTCTCATGCCATAAAACCAAAACTTGGCTTTCACGCCACAAAAACTCGGATTTCATGCCATCCCAAAAAAAAAAAAAACCCGACTTCCATGCCACAAAATTTTGGCTCATATGCCATTCCAAAATTCAACTTTTATGCCATTCCAAAAATTCGGCTTTCATGCCATCTCAAAAAACGGCTTCCATGCTACAAACTTTTGGCTCCTATGCCATCCCAAAAATTTGGCTTTCACGCCATCTCAAAATTTGGCTTTCATGCCATCTTGAAATTTGGCTTTCATGCCATCTCGAAATTCGGCTTTCAAGCCATCAAAAAACCATGCATTCACCACAAAATCCGGCTTTCATGCCCATAACATCCATTTGGCAAAAAATTTTCACAAAATGACAACCTTTTAATCAAATTTTCAAAAAAAAAATTCCCATTCAACTTTTGCTTATTTTCATTAAAAAAAGAACTTAAGTGAAACAAGGGAATACAAAAAAAGAGAGGTGCCAAAAATGTTTATACATGGAGGTATGAAAGAAAAAAAGAAAAGAGTTTGTTATAAATCAGGAGCTCAGTCTAACATGGTCTTCATCCAAAGATTCAACTTCTCAAGCAGACTCTTGGCCTTAGCCTCCAAAGCTACCAAGCCATGCTTCTTCAAAAGTTTACCACAAAATGCGGCAGAACGCCGCGACCCATCTTCAGCACGAGGAAGCTCTTCACAAAGAATTTGTCATCGCTCATATTCCTGAGTCTTCCTTGAGGAGATCAATGTCGGCTTCTTCAACCTGGCGAATCAAAGTTCCCTCTCTAGCGCGAGCTTCCACAATCGCAGTCCATTTGGTAGCAGTGTTCCTCCATAAGCTCGAGACGCTACCTGGCCTTGATGACCTCCCTATCAAGACGGTGCAGGTCCTGTGTCAGCTCAATGATAGCCAACTCAGCGACATTCCCCTCTTGAATGAACTACTTCCGATTCTGCGAAATCTCATCCACTTCAGATTTGACTTCCCTGAAAGGCTTAAAAAACATCTCATTGAAGAATTCACCATTTGGGAAGCTCTTGGTCTCAGTCCAATTGTTCCCCAAAGTGATGACTTCGTCAACAAAAGCCTTGGCACTTGCATTGTCCAGACACACCTCTTCGCTTTCAAGAAGAATGTCCTGTACATACTTGATCATGCCGAAGCCAGCTTCCAAGTGGCTAGAACAGAGAATCTCGTTCCAAGAACTCAAGACGCTCTTCAGTACTCTCTTCACATATTGAAGAGATGGTCCGGATGAAGTCTCACCCCGCTCCATCGGCCGACTGCCTCTTTCATGCTTTATTAGAGGGATAGTCAATAAACTCTGTCCAATCGAAGATGCTGGCGAAGGAATCTCATCATGAGGTTTCATCTCTGCCGCACCAAAATTAGTAGAAGTAGCCTCTACTTCTAGATCAACAGAGGGCATCCCCTACTCTAGACCCGAAGAAGATGGAGGGACTTCTCCTATTGCTTCACAACCTGCCAATGAAAGACAAAAAGGTATGAATATGATCTTTTTAAAAATCAGTATCAAGATTATTACTACAAAGTACCTTCTTCGACGACCGGCGAAGAACTCTCTGCCTCCACAACCGGATCTGTCACCGCCTCATTGTCTGGAACCTCGAGTGCCACCAAATCATCATCTTCTGCTATAAAGAATTATTAGAGGGATAGTCAATAAACTCTGTCCAATCGAAGATGCTGTCGAAGGAATCTCATCATGAGGTTTCATCTCTGCCGCACCAAAATTAGTAGAAGTAGCCTCTACTTCTAGATCAACCGAGGGCACCCCCTGCTCTAGACCCGAAGAAGATGGAGGGACTTCTCCTATTGCTTCACAACCTGCCAATGAAAGACGAAAAGGTATGAATATGATCTTTTTAAAAATCAGTATCAAGATTATTACTACAAAGTACCTTCTTAGACGACCGACAGAGAACTCTCTGCCTCCACAACCGGATCTGTCACCTCCTCATCGGCCGGAACCTCGGGTGCCACCAAATCATCATCTTCTGCTATAAAGAAAAAAAGTAGCGGATCAAAACAAAAATCTCTCATAAAAGAAAAGAAGCGGAAAAAGAAAGAAGGAGGATCATACCATCACTAGTGATCTTTTCTTCTCGGCTCCTCTTCTCCGGAGGCTCATCAACATCTCCAACACCTCCTCAGCAATGGTGAGAGGGACTTCCAGATCAGGAGAGTCTTCGTGCCATCTCTTATTGCGGCGCTGTCCGCTTTTCCTCTTGCTTCTATGGGTCGGTTTGCTTGAGGTACCCACCCCGCTATCAAAATCAGGCCTCTCGCTAAAGTCCTCACTGGATGGTCTGCTCTTTCTAGTAAACTCCATGGAAGCCTTCATTCACTCTGGTTCCATCCAAGCGTCAATCTCGGCCTCCTCCTCCTCCTCTAGTTGTTTCAAGACGTCACCAGGTACCTCTTGTACAGCTTTAGATCTAATGACGTCCTGATCATCGAGAAAGCCTATCTTATGCTTCTCTTCAAAAAGGAAATCCAAGACTTCCTCTCGTTGGACGTCATCTGATTTGCCAAGACCCTTCCCGGGAGACTGCTTTACATTAAGCTCCTTCTTAGAAAGCCCACGGTACACCGAAAAGCTCTCTACGAACTACTTCATGAAGCAGGCAGTATGGAAAGTAGGCATCTCAGGATAGGAAATCATGGCGGTAGTGTCCTCTGCATTATAAAAAGCCCATGCATTCCTCCCATCCTGCAAACCTCCGAAGCGCTTCACCTTACTCGAAGGCGCTCCAACAACGCCTTGAGAGAAGCCCAACTGCAGTGCAAAATGCGAGGGAACATACGGCTGGATGTCAATGAAAAGATGTCTACGATGCACCATTGTACCAACACGTATGTTGAGAAGCCACGCCTTCTCTGCGTTGGTCAAAGAATAGTGTCTTCCCGACCCTGCCCTAGTCAAATCGCGGGGGACACCAAAATCAAAAGCCTTCTTTAGTAAATCCGGAGAAAGCTTCACCAAAGATTGCCCAATCTTGACGGCCCTGAACAGTCGGATCCTCAAACGGGCAGATAAAAGAGATTTGGAAACGGATGTCCCTCTAGCCAACCGAATCATAAAAGGGTCATCATCCTGCGCAACGCCTAATCGGTGAAAACCAGGACAGTGGTACACATGCCACGAATAGAAAATATGGGTTGAAATTACCCTATTCATGGGAAGCCCAAGCCGAACCAGGAAAGCAACAGCCTGTAGTTCGGTGCACAAATAGGAGTAAAGAGCAGGCACCAAAGCTAGCTATTCTCCACACGCCATCTAACAAGCCGAAAAAAATGCAGTGTGGTCTGATGTGCGTACCATCTCCTCTAGCAAAAACAGCCTCACCCAACTAGTAAGTGAGGTAAACAGCGAGATCTCTCCGCAGCGCAATGTCAGAATAAATGGCATCTCGCATGATGAAGATCTTCTTCAAGCTCGGGTTCTTAGCCGTGGCTTCCTGGGTCATACTCTCAGAAGACTCTTCGCTGTTAAAGAAGGTGGGGAACAAAGAGCTGAAACTCTTTGTCAAACCCCAACCCAAGACTAGCGCGATTAGTACCTATTAAGTGCGTGATTAGTTATAATGTGGGTTTAGTGTTAGCGGGTTAGAAATTGGTTCGATTTAGTCTGGAATTAGCTTTGTGGAATTTTGAGAGCGTTTTATGCTATTCAGTCACACTCAGGAGTGCCTTGGGCGTACGTGTAAGCTTAGGAGGAAATTTTAGTTTTCTGATTTTTAATCATGATTTCGATCTCTTTCAAATGGTTTTATTTTATCCTTCAACTTTTGTGTCCAGCCTGTCTGTGTTTGAGGCCCAGAAATCCAAGTTTTGACCCAAAGGGGTATAACAGTCATTTCACACCAAATCTGGACCCAAATTTTGAAATCTCAAAACTATGCCAAATTTATACTTTTTGGAAACTAGATTTTTCGACGATCATTTTAGTCTTCTCCGTCATTTTCATCCGGGGCCCGTAAACTGATGTTTTAACCGTCACAAGTTTGGAGCACATGGGGCCCCCAAGAACCCATTGACTTAAGCTACCTCTTCTCTCCCAACTCACCCCACGTTCAGAACTTCTTGTTTCCTGCAACTGACTTCTTCAAGCCTAGCTGAGAAGAGCTCTTTCTTCCTCTCACTTTCTCTCCTTGCATGCCCAAGTTAGGAAGCCTCAAATCAAGATCTGAGCATACCCTCCTCTTCCTCTCATCCTAAGCTCTCTATTGGTACCATTTTCTTGGAAATTCTAGTTGGAAGAGACCTCCATTTTCTTCTCTCCTTCTTGTTCAGCAAGATCCAAGTTAGGCTTCTCTTTCCCCTCCTCAATGGAGTCTTTTGAGCTCATTAGGAAACCTTTTCTCTAACATGCAAACCATTTTTCGAAATGGGGGTTTTGGCTGACCAAAATGGTGATTTTTTGGAATGCTTTCCTAGGGCTTTTGTGTAGAATTCGTGGCTCAGCTGTGGGGTAGGATTTTGAGGAGTTTTTGCCTTACCATTGTCAACGCAAGTGATCCTTTTAGTCTCTCCTAATGTATATTGAGATTAGATGTTATTTTGATTTCTGATGGTTGATTTTCCATGCTTAGTTTCTCTTATATTATATTAACATGCATGGGATTAATTGAAATGCCTTCTATATCCTCTTGCATAAGTTTTAGCGTGGTTCTTAATTTATGTATTTCGTCATGTTTAACTTCTGCTTTTGGTTGTAAGTTAATGGTTTTTTTTTAATGGTTTGATTTGTGATTAATGTGGCTTGGAGAATGGATGAGTTGAGGGTGATGAATGGTTGTTGTTGAAGAGCTTGGAGGTTCATGAATATACAGGTTTTCATGAGATGGAGGAGTGGAAGAAAGAGAGTAGCAGAACTTGCAAGAAGAATGCAGTTTTCTGCACCGGACAGACTCTGGCAGGAGCCTGTTCGCTCGAGTGGAACTTGGGGTCGCTCGAGCGAGCAAGCTTTTGTCTGCGAGGGATGTTCCCAGAAACTTGTCCGCTCGAGCGAGCAATGGGTGAGCTAGAGCGAACAAGTCTCTGGTTGCGGTCACTCGAGCAAACTCTGTGGAGGCTCATGCGAATGATGTTCTGGATGCATTCGCTCGAGCGGACTTCGCTCCAGCGGACCCGATGCTATCTGATTTTTGAATTTGAAAGAGAAAAGGAGGTGATTGAGAGGATTTTCAGAAGGAAGAAAACCTGATCATGTCGAGTGGCTTTAACTTGATATTGTGCTATTGCAACTCAAAATATCTAATAACATCAGGACACCAAACTATCTATAAACACTGATAGTTGAATTTCAAGTGCACGAAGATCAAACTAAGGTTCTTAGCATGGACTCGAATTAAATTGTCTGAAAATCTCAAATTTTGACACCAGGAGTATTATTTCACAGTAGCTTTGTTTTGCAAGTTTAGTTTTGCTTCGAATTACTTAAAGAATGTAAAATGGGAGTCACTTCTTCAGTTCATGATAATATAGCTTATGCCATCTTTGCAAGTCTTGCTTCATTTTGCTTTAATAAGTGTATTTCCCCATTTTCGATAAGTTTTGTATAAATATCGATAAGTTTTGTGCATACATGAATATCATGGAATACCGCTGAGCTTGGACTGCCCTCTTAGTCTGATCCACTAGTTAGGGGGTCCTTAAACATAAGGACAATCTGCAGATTAGTCGTGTAATTATACACATTTTCATTTTGTCCAGTTCCGCAGCCGGTTTTCTTGCCCACCTTGTGTGGCCCGGGCTTTCATTTTGTTTTGTTTCGTTTTGCTTGCTCTTGTCATCACGTATGACAGAGAAAGGATGAGCTCAATGTGGATTCATGAATCATGATATTTTCTTAAAATCATGCTAGTTTTGCTATGTACAGTAAATATATTTTGCTCAAAACTCATGTCATGTTTTAAGTACTGATCATTTCAAATATCAATCGAATTGTTTTATGTCTAAATTGATCACCTGATAGACCGTCGTGTTTGACCCTTTTTGCTTTGGTGTTTAGATACAGGCGTCGTTGCCATTGAGGAGGAGCACCCGGAGGAGGCTTTTGAGCCGCCCCCAGCCCGGGACTGGCAACCCGACGACGTCCTCTAGACGTCGGGTGGGGTCTTGAGTACGACACTTAGATGGGAATGAATGTTTTGTATTGTTGGGGATGTATGGCCTTTGTTGGCCCTTTTGTTACTTTGGGGAATTGTAACCTAAACTAACTTACTTTTGTCATCTTGAAACTTGAACTAATCTTGGTAATGCCATGTTATGTTTCCCCCTCTAAATGTTTAAGTCCTTTGAGTCATTTAACTTATGCATCTTGAAATTATAAGAATTGTAATCAAGTTGTGATTGAGATTACTTGCACGCTTCCGCAAACCATCGTTCATGTGAGATTGTTCTATGTTTGTTTTGGGAATCCTCACCGTGGAAACCTGTGGGTTAATCATAGTTCGTTGGGCAACACGCACACAAGTCGCGGGCTCAGGCCGGGGACCTCAGTCCGGGGTCGCGACAGGACTGGTATCAGAGCGAGACATGTTTCAGGCATTTAAAAGAAACTAGAAACTCTTGGGGACGTGGCGAGGATCCGTGAGTTCGTTAGATCGCTAGTATGGACCTAGAAACGAAACCCGAACTTGTTATTATGTACTAACATTTTGTTTTACAGCATCATGCCTCCGAGAAAAGCCCCGAATCAGAATGCTTCCGGGAGCAACACCAATAATAATAACAATGAAACAGATCACGAGCAGCCACCCACAGTGACACAGTTTCAGGCACTCATGCAGGCCATGTTAGAATAGTAGAGCCAAGCTAATGAAAGTCAAACTAGATTGCAAAGAGAAGCCAATGAAGTCCAAGCCAGGCTACAAAGAGAGGCCAATGAGAATCAAGCAAGATTTCAAGAAAAGTTAGCTAAGAAGGATGAAGACATGGCACAATTTCAGAGGCAACTTTTGGAAGTTTTACAAAACAGACCTCAACCCCAGCCTAGGCAACCTGGGGGCCTGAGTATCATCATCAACAACAAAGACCAAGACCCTAACATTTTGTTTGAGAGGTTCAGGAAGAGAGAACCCAAGGAGTTCTCGGGTCAAGAAGACCCTTTGGCTACAGACGATTGGTTGGTCAACACGGAAAAGATCTTTGACGTATTCACTTGTACCGGTGTGCAGAAGGTGAACCTTACAGCTTCTTTATTCTTTGGGCTAGCAGACACGTGGTGGCAGACGGTTAAAGAACCGTATCAAACTATGGCAGATGAGGCTGCATGGGAGACATTTCAGACTCAATTCACTGACAAATACGTCCCTTCACATATCAAGAGACAGAAGGCCATAGAGTTTCAGCAGCTCAAGCAGGGTAACATGACAGTGTTGGAGTATGTCACAAAGTTTGAGAGGCAAGCTAGGTATGCTAGAGAGTTTATTCATACCAAGCAAAAGAAGATCATCAAATTCTTAGAAGGGCTGAACCCCATCCTTATGAGAGATGCTACAGGGGTAGTTCCACTAGCCACCTTCGATGAAGCTGTTAAAAGAGCATACAAATTCGAGGACATCAACAACCAGATCATCGGGGATAGAAAGCAACAGTACCACCAACAGAACTTAAGACAACAGAACAAGAAGCAAAGGCAAGAACAAAACCCTCAAAGGCAAGGTGCATGTGCACACTGTGGCAAAAATCATGAGACTGTACAATGTCATAAGGCCACGAGGGCTTGTTTTAGGTGTGGGGCTATGGACCATGCCATTCGAGATTGCCCACAATTGCAAAACCAAGGCAATAAGAATCAACCACAAAGGCAAGCAGCTCCTCAGAATCAGGCACCAGCTCAGAACCAGGCCAGACCACCTCAGCGGCAACAGCAGCAAGGCAGATAATAAGCACAGAATCAGAATGCTCGTCCTCCACGGCAGCAACAGAACAGAAATGCATAGGGGAGGCAGAATAGGCCACAGTAGCAAGGACGTGCATACCATCTAAATCGTGTTGATGCAGATGCTGCGAATGATGTTGTGGAAGGTAAACTCCTCATCTGTGGAATAGAAGCTAAAATTTTATTTGATCCTGGCAGTACTCATTCATTTTTATCTCCTATGTTTGCAAAGATGATTGCTATGCCGTTTAGGGAACTTGATTATATATTGACTGTCACCACACCAGTCGGTAAACAGGTTGTTTGTAGAACCTATTACCCAAGTTTTTCGGTCCTATTAAGAGAGGTCAACCTTCCAGCAGATCTTATTATTCTAGACATGCATGATTTTGATGTCATTCGAGGAATGGATTGGTTAGAGAAGTATCATGCAACCATGGATTGTTTTAGTAAGACTATTACTTTTAAGTTGAAAGGAGATCAGGCAGAATTGTTGATTCCGGGAAACAGGAAGAAAAACCACGTGGGGGTTATTTCAGCACTAAAAGCAGGCAAAATGGTACAGAGTGGGTGTGAAGCTTTTATAGCGTTTATCACGGAGGATAAACGATCCCAAGGGGTGGAGGAAATCCCCGTTGTGTGCGAATTTTCGAATGTTTTTCTTGAAGAAATCCCGGGATTTCCACCAATTCGAGAAGTTAAGTTCACGATTGAGCTCCTTCCAGGGACAGCTCTAATTTCAATTGCACCTTACAGAATGGCTCCAGCAGAATTAGGTGAACTAAAGCTCCAATTACAAGATTTATTGAGCAAAGGTTTCATTAGACCAAGTGTTTCACCTTACGGAGCACCAGTTTTATTTGTGAAAAAGAAGGATGGAAGTCTGAGAATGTGCATAGACTACAGAAGATTGAATCACATGACCGTCAAGAACAAGTATCCGTTGCTGAGAATAGATGAATTGTTCGATCAATTGCAATGAGCAACATATTTTTCCAAGATAGACTTAAGGTATGGGTATTATCAGTTGCAAGTTAGGGAGTCAGATGTGCCTAAAACAGCTTTTCAAACCAGATATGGGCACTATGAATTCTTGGTGATGCCATTCGGGTTGACTAATGTACCCGCGATGTTTATAGCTCTCATGAACAAGGTCTTTGCACAGTATCTAGATCAGTTCACTGTGGTGTTTATCGATGATGCTCTCGTGTATTCTAAGAGTAAGGAAGAACATGAAGAGCACTTGAGGACGTCATTGCAGCTTTTGAGGGACAGCCAGCTCTATGCAAACCTAAGTAAATGTCAATTTTGGCTAGAGAAACTAAACTAACTTTTGTCATCTTGAAACTTGAACTAATCTTGGTAATGCCATGTTATGTTCCCCCTTCTAAACGTTTAAGTCCTTTGAGTCATTTAACTTATGCATCTTGGAATTATAAGAATTGTTATCAAGTTGTGATTGAGATTGCTTGCACACTTCCGCAAACCATCGTTTGTGTGAGATTGTTCTATGTTTGTTTTGGGAATCCTCACCGCAGAAACCTGTGGGTTAATCATAGTTGGTTGGACAACACGTACACAAGTCGCAGGCCCGGGCAAGGGACCTCGGTCCGGGGTCGCGACACTCTTCCAACTGCTACATCTTACTTTCAAGCCCTCCTTCTCCTTCAAAAAATCGTAGAAGGCGACAAGCTAAAAGTACAATAGCCTGAATTCCTCAGACTGCTCCTTAAGGACGCTATCAATGGGCATGAACTCTTCATAGAGTTTGCCGACGGTGGGCAGCCCTGTGATGGCGCTCAGTTCCTTCAAAGAAAAACCAATCTCACCATTCTTTACAACAAAGGTGTTGGTTTGTGGAATGAATGACTCCAACATGGCCATGAAGGCTTCATCGGAGAAAACCATGGTTTGCCGAAAAGCGCGAACCGCGTCGAAGATCTCGGCTTCCTTCAGAATGGTGCCACCAATCTATAGGATGTGATCAGTCCATGACTCCTAGCTCCAGTCAGCACCGAAACGGCCACAAAGTTGAAAAGGCTTCACCAAATTGTTGCCGTCACCCTTGAAAATGCCAAGACCTACCGATTTCAAATCGACCGATGGATGATCAGAACCTTGATAGCCGCTCGCTGGCATCAACATGTCCATACGGATAGGCGACTTCTCTGCATAACCGGAAAAGCCACCGGTCTTGATCACATTGGTCCTCTTCACTCAGCTTGGAGGATCTTCCCTCTTAGAGCATGTGGGAGAAAGGCTCATGATCGAGATAGTGCGATTGAAGGTCAATCGGGTTGAGATAATTCTCTCTTCACCATCAACTATGTAAGAGAACTAAAAACATCTTCTTTAGTATGCCAAGTCGGCAGGTACAGCATCACCAAAGAAAAAGGTAGGCTTGGGCACGATGCTCTGATCGTCCGTGACCCAAGGATGGCCGCTTACCACGATCATATAAAATTCCTCATCCTTGAGAGCGATCAATCGCTCTCTCATCTCATCACGGTTGAGGGAGCCACACTCTTCCAAGTTCTTATCGACATATTGGACCCTCTCCTAGGCCTGCTGTACGGCCGCATTAGAAGATCTAGCAGAACGGTGAGGTGCGACAGGCCCCTTACCCTTGTTTGTTCTAGAGGAACTACCTGCAAATGATGGAAAAGAAAAAATCAATCATCAAAAAGATAGAATTTTGTTAAATTCCTAGTGAAATTTTGGCATGGTTTTGGGGCAATTCCGAAGAAAAGGGAAATACCCAGAAAAAGATAGGAAGCTTGAAGATGAGCTCAACACCGCTGTGAGCTCATAATCAATAGACGATTCTCAAAGAAGGCTTGAACTCAGACATTACTGCGAGATCAAGCCAATCTTCTTAAACCTCCGCAAAATTGGAAAATGGCTCAACATTGCTGCGAGCTTCAGACTCCAAGACTTGCAAAGCTCCTCAAAACCTCGCAAGATTAGGAAAGAGCTCAACATTGCTGTGAGCTTCAAATCCCAAGACTTGCAAAAGATTTCTAGGTGTGCATCATCATCGTGCTCCCAAATCAATTTACCAAAAATCATGCATAAAAAAAAATCATCATGCATTAGATTCTAGGAAAACCTTGACAAAATTTGACCAATTCCAACCCAACTTGGTCAAAACCAGTCAAACTTTGTCCGAGTCAAAGCTCATGTTGACATGACCTAGAAACTCTAGCCTTTTATCTTAATGCATAAAAAAAAAATGCATGAACATCTTGGATTGCATAAACCTCATTATCATGGTGAGCAAAATCGGGGAAAGAAAAAAAAAACATCCTCAAAAAAAAAATTTCTGGGCTAGCCCACACGCCGTGGACCACTGCCACGTGGCAGTACAGCCAAGTCCATATGGACCTATCTATACAGCCAAGAAAAAAGGGGAAAAAAAAAAGAGAAGAAAAGAAAACACGTGAAAAAAAAGAAGAACGTGCAGAAAAAAAGAGAAAAAAAACCGTGAGGAAAGGGAAAAAAAGAAGAAAGAAAAGAAAAAAAACGTATAACAAAAAAAAAAACAAGGAAACACATGAAAAGGAAAAGGAAAAAAAAAAAGAACAAAGAGAAAAAGAAAAGAAAAGAAAAGAAAGAAAGAAACTTTTTCTTCTACATGGAGTTTCTTGTGAAGGAAAAAAACTTACTTGAAGCCATGGATGGAGAAGAAGGAGAAAAGCTTGAAGATCCTTGAGGAAGAAGGGTTCCTGATAAGAGCAAGAGATCCAACATCCCCTTGCTTTTATAGAAGAGAGCAAACCAAAAGAGGAAAGAATGAGAGAAATAAGGAGGTAAGTGCTATAAATTAGCAATATTCCTAAAAGAAAGGGATTTTAAGATATTCTCTCCCCAGAAGGAGATTCCTTGAGAAATTCTCTCAAAAAAAAAAAGGGAATGTGAAATATTCTCCCAAAGAAAGATGCTTTGAGAAAATCTCCCCCAAAATCAAGGAAACTTGAAAGATCCTCTCCAAGTAAGGATATTTTTAGATATTCTCTACCGAAAGGAGATATTTTTCGATATTCTTTACAAGAATGACACCACATGAGATCTAAGCCATCTTTAAAGGCTTAAGGTCCCATGGGTTAGCCCATATGAGCCAGGCTTGACCACCTAGGCGCTAAAAGTGACTTTTAGTCAAAATCCCTCTTACCAAGAGCATACAAAAATGGTTTCATGCCTCTTTTGAGTCGATTGGACCAATACAAAAAAAATTCCAAACCTCATG
Organism: Persea americana; assembly: GCA_029852735.1. NCBI lineage: Eukaryota > Viridiplantae > Streptophyta > Magnoliopsida > Laurales > Lauraceae > Persea > Persea americana. The sequence goes on along the minus strand of CM056820.1, from coordinate 10,285,305 downwards.
AGTTTCCAAAAATTCAAACCATCCCACCTTATAAACCAAATTAAGCCAAGATCTTGAAATTGACATTCCATAAAAACCCAAACCACTCCAATGGACCCAAAATTATGCCAACGAGTGACCAAAAACCAAACCATAGTCCCCTAACTCGCCACATACAACTTGTTAGGTCACAAGACCAAAACCAAAAACCAAATCTCGACCCCCTAACTTGCCATAAACAGCTTGTTAGGTCACAAGGTCAAAATCAAAATTCAAAACCCGACCCCCTAACTTGCCACATACAGTTTGTTAGGTCACAAGGTCAAAAACCAAAAACCTTTTTGATCGCCTAATGCACCACATAAAGCCTTTAGGTTTACAAGGCCAAAAGGAAAAATTCGAAAACCCAAAAACCAAAATCCAAATCCCTCATGTCATTTTCAGAACTTTGCCTTGAGAGGGTACATGATCCCTTTCACTACCATAAAATCCCCTTGGAAACTCAAAAGGCTACTCTATAAAAAAAAATGCTCAAAGACTCTTGGTCAAGTCAGAAACTCTCCTTCAAGGTTCTCTTCGAGGAACATCAATGACAAAAGCTATGCAGCCCGTCGCTGTACTTCGAGGGGGCATTTGTTTACACCAAAAATGTCAGTTTGCCTCCTCATAAATTCTTAACATCAACAAGCTACATGGAGCTGTATCCTACCACAAATAAGCAAATACGGGTTCAAGCATCAGATCGTGTCAGATTCAAACAAAACCTGCAAGGTCCTTCAAAATAGTTAAAAGAAGGGTACACATGAAGTTTTGGGCCATTTCAACACTATTTGGCCTAACTTCTCCCTTCTAGCAGCTAAGCAAGAGCTCCCAGCGATGGTAAAGCCAGAGACCCTGACACACAAAATAGAGCACATAGGTGGCCTCAAAATGCCACTAAGAGGCCCTACATCAAGTTTTAGGCCATTCAGACATTGTTTGGCCCAAAAAGGAAACAGTCGCAGCAAACTCAGCTCTCCCGGTGGCGACAACATCAAAGACATCAAATCTTCAATCAGAGCCTATGGATAGTCTCAAAATACCTCCAAAAGGCTCCATGACAAGTTTCAAGTCAAAGTGACACCATTTGACCCTCCATCAACCCTCAAGAAGCAAAATCAAGCCTCTCGGCGGCAAAAACCATTGAGGCCATCACTCATCAAACAAAGCATATGGGTGGCTTCTACATACTTCCAAAGGGCTACACGTCAAATTTCAGGTCATTCCGACGACGTTTGACCCAGCTTTGACGCTCGGAAACAAAATCAAGCCTCCCGACGGCGGAGCTCCCCGAAACGATGACATTCAAATCAGAGCTAATGGATTGTCTCAAAATGATTCTAATAGGCTCCCTACCAAATTTCAGGTCAATCGGACATCGGTTGATCGTATATCAAAGCTCGACATTTTCCTCGCGGTGAAATCAAGTCTAACAACGACGGGACCCCAAACAGCTTCAAAACTCAAAGAAAAGCATATGGTTGGTCCCATCTACTGCTCAAGAGGCTTCATCTCAAATTCTGGGTTATTCCGACATCGTTTGACCTAGTTTTGACTCTTAACGGAAAATCGGCTACAAAGTCATCTGCTTTTCCAAAAAATAGGAAACTTTGTGTTCTGATTTGCACGGTTTCTTGTTAGGTTTCCTCCAGAGAAATCAAGCCAATAAATGAGGGAAAGTGTCAAAAAAATACATAAGAAAAAAGAAGAGAAAATATCGAAAAACAGTCGAAAAACAGCGACCAAAAAGGGAAAAATCCCCGTGGTCACCAGCGGCGACCATGGCCCAAGGTCGCCTTCGACCATAGAAATCCATGTCGCCGGATCTCACCCAAAAACCCACTTTTTCGAGTATTCTTTGTGTTTCGAGTTGATTGACCCCTGTGATTTTTCCAAATTCTGATTTTTGGAGCTTCAAATCCGTTGATCTTCGTCAACATCACGGATCCGCTGCCGAAATTATTGGATCGTCATCAGACACTCCGAAATAGCCAACCGGCCAACCAAGAAAGCAAACTTTCTGTTCGACCGATCAAGAAATCGACTGGATAGATGTTACTAGCTCACTGGTATTAATCAATGACTGAAGTTGCATCGCCATCCTACATCAAACAACATGTGGACCCATCGGCTATCATCTCAAGAAGAACTTCAAAAGACACGGTATAGCCTGCGACTCTTGGAGCGCCCGGGCAACCAATTAATGAAGTTAAATGACCCGTTTCATGACAAGTTAATGCGGTCATTAACTCATTATTTTGGGCGGCCCAATCAGATTCAAGGAAAAAGGAATTACAAGTCCAAGCAATCATGGCATTAAAACTATGTAACTCCTCTCATCATGGAGATTAAAGGCAATTAAATGCCCATCATTCTCCATCGGCCAATCAGAAGGCAAGAAAAAGGAGTTACAAAATCAAGAATTAAAAACTTGTAACTCCTCCCATCATAGAGCATTAATGTAATCAATGCTCATAAACTCTCCTAATGGCCACCAAAAGCCTATAAAAGGCGGTCATTCCAAGGAGAAAGGGTTCGAAAAAATCGTCCGAAATCAAGTAATCAAGAATCTCCAAAAATCCAAACACTGCACAAAGAAGATTTGTTACTTTGAAGAAACTCTGCAGCAACAAACACCACAAGGTGATTGAAGTCCCTTGGGGGGCCACCCCCCCAAGATCCCCTCTCATTCTATCCAACATGGCTAGATGTGGCTTTTCAGCCGGTCTATTCGTTTTTTTATTGGAAATAGGACCTCCCCTTGGTCTTTATCCTCTAAAAATCTGAGGTCCAAGCCAATCCAAGTGAATCAAAGCATCATGTGTTCTCATATGAAGGACGATGGAGGAGTCCATACATGACTCGCGACCATCGATCTGAACGAGTCCCCACAATCTCCTAAGAAGTTATAAATCCTTTTCTTACTTTTCTATTGTATTTTGTATTTTTTAGGAGACAAAAAAAACACAATTCTTGTCTTTCATTATTGATGAGATTTGTAAATCGCCTTCTACGGCACAAAACCGCCTTTCATGGCAAAATCACCTTCTATGGCACAAAACCGCCTTTCACGGCAAACAAAAGAAAATCGCCTCTCACGGCATTCAAAATCTTTGTCTCTTTTCTTAAAAATATGTATGCAATGGAAAGTTAGAAAAAAGATTGATTTCCTTTCTACTTAGGAAGGTGGATCTCCGGATCACCATTTCTAAATTCCAAGTAGAATAGAAAATTTGGCATACCCGTACAAAAAAATGTTGATGCCCGCTTTTCTCCCTCCGCCAGATCCTGGCAGCCCCGGGGCGGTGGTAGAGGAAAAAAATCGGGTCCATCAAATACATCTATTGCCTTTTCCTCCTCAGCAACTAAAGGCTATCTTTTCTTAGTCAAAGGTTTTTGTAGTAGTGGCCTGCCCAACGTTTATCCTACGCACCCCCGATGCATGATGACGAGGAAGAGGCATTGATGGAGAGTTGTTATGAAAGGAGGAGAGTACCGTAATTGTAGTCAAATAACTCATTCTCCAATCTTCTCTACTTAGTCCCTTGTAATGAAAATAACTCTTTTAAAACTTCAATAATCTTATCTCAAGATTATAGGTCCTCTATGGCCTTTGTCGTAGAGCCCCAACTTAGCTGACTTGTTTCTACCAGGAGAGAATCTCATACGTTGAGTTTCTACTTTTGCCCGAGAGAAGAATCCTCCGTTCATATCCTTCCTTAGAAAATTAGAATTTTCTTTGTAAAATAAAACCAACTCATTTTTTAATATTCCTCAAAAAGGATATATCATACTAAACAATGGAATAACAGACTTAACAAAAAATAAAAGCAATTTTATTCTTGCTCGTGGAGTTTTCTTAATGCACAAACCACCCTAAATCACCAAAATGAATGGCCAGCCAACAAAGGGAGGAGTCTCAATCTTAACTTTCCATTTAATATTTTAGATAGGTAGTACGGAAATGCCTCTAGGCAAAAGAAATCAGATGTAAGAATTTAAGCGCAGTCTAAGATTTTCAATCCTTGCAGTTCACAAAGTGGGGTTCCTAAATTAAGAGCGGGGATTGAAAATCCTACATTGTGGCTATATTAGACTCCCATAGGAGACCAAAACCCATGTTATAAATTTATGATTTTCAAGTGCCCATACATTAAATATAAGTTAATTAGATATGAGAAATTGCTCGGTTTGCCTTGGGATTTGCTAGACTCACGAAATCCCTCAACTATCATAATCATTCATTCCTAGAAGGTTTTGGCAAATTAAATAAATACTTAAGATATAGATACATTTTTCAAAAAAAAAGTATTATTTACTTGGTAAATGATTGTTTGTCTTGAGTTATGCCTGGTCTACATTATCTATCACTGGCCAAATGATTTATATTTTACTGGATGTTATATTAGGATTTACGTTTTTCCACTTTTTACTAATCTTTCTTATTTTTTTTGGCTGCTCAACTGTAAAATAACATCCAAATGGCAAGCCAAGCGTGGATTGGCTATGACTAAAAAGCTATAAGGGATTTACAAACCTAATTGATCCAGTAAATGAGCATCTTTGGGCAACTCCTATAGACTAAGACATCGGTTATAACAGAAGAATTTAGATCATCATCATCAAAGCCTTGTCTCAACTATATTGGGGTCGGCTACAAGAGTTCTGTTTCTCCATTCAATAGAAGAACTAAGATGTTTTAATTAATTTTGATTATCAAGAAGATAGATCAAGAAACAACAAGCATAACTAGATCTACTAATTTAAATAGATAATAGATCTATACCTTTGAAGCTTGGTTGTGCTCTAATAGAGAATTAGATCTCTACAAAAAACTCATTTTGCAAACTTTGATCTCCCTTGACTTTGTGTTCTTCCATGTTATGACCCTGTTAGAGAACTTCTAAAGAAGAATAGTGGGATCTCCAAATAGATGTTGACACCAAAAATGCCACTTTGCCTCTTCATACACTTTCAACATCAAAGAAATCACATGAAGTTGCATCCGACCGCAATAGGCAATGCTACTTCAGGCATCAAATCTTGTTAGCATCAAACAAAAACTATAAGATTCTTCAAAATAGCCATAAGAAGAGTACACATGAAGTTTTGGGCCATTTCGACATAATTTATTCAAACTTGACTCTTCCAACAACTAAACAAGAGCTCCCGGTAATGGTGAAGCTGGAGACCCTGATTCACAAAACAAAGCACACAGTAGGCCTCAAAATGCCACTAGAAGACTCTACATCAAATTCCAGGCCATTCCTACACCGTTTGGCTCAAAAAGTAAAAAGCTGCAGAAGAGTCAGCTCTCCCGCGACGACAGCATCGAAGACGTCAGATCTTCAATTTCAGCCTATGGATGGTCTCAAAATACTTCCAAAAGGCTCTATGTCAAGTTCCAAGTCAAACCAACAATGTTTGACCCTACATCAACCCTTAAGCAACAAAACCAACCCTCTCGGTGGGGAGAACAGCCGAGGCCATCACTCATCAAACAAAGAACATTGGTGATTTCAAAATACTTTTGAGGGGCTATGTGTCAAGTTTTAGGTCATTTCGACAACATTTGACCTAACTTTGACCTCTCGGAAGCTAAATTAGGCCTCCCAGAGGCGGAGCCCCTCGAGACCATGATTTCCAAATAAGTGCTAGTAAATCATCTTAAAAAGACTCCAATAGGCTCTCTGTCAAATTTCAGGTCAATCAAACACCATTTGACCGTACATCAAAGCGCGACATCTTCCTCACGACAAAATCAAGTCTACTAGCGATAAGACCCCACACAGCTTCAAAACTCAAACGAAAGCTTGTATTTGGCCTTATTTATTGCCCAAGAGGCTTGTCGCGACCCCAGACCGGGGTCCGAGCCCGCGAACGATAATTATGGTGTTGATGTGTGGTTACAATAATGAATACTATGAATATACATCCACCTAATTTCCCACAAGTTTCCGCGGTGAGGATTTCACACATACTCACAAAACATTTACATTGGTGTGGAAGCGTGTAGCAAATCAAATTCTTAATCCATTCCCAACACAAGATTGATAAATACATGTAACTGACTTGATGTCAGAGTGAGCAATGATCTCATTGGCATTCCCAAAATGTAAAGTTAGAAGTTTAAACAAAAGATCAATTAAATTAACATTCCACAAAAATAATGGCCAACAAAGGCCAGTACAACCCAAAATTGTAAATCAATGGCTTTCTATAGACTCTCCAAAATGTTACGCAGCTCAAAGTTAAACCAAATGTCTAAATGACAATGTCAGCTTGTCACTCCACTAATCGTTACGGGTCACTGACCATCTCCTCTGGCTCCTCCTCGAAAGCAATAACAGGGATGAGACCTGAGTACCACAAAAATGGTTCAGACACGACGGTCTGGAAGGCAGGTGAATAAATAACACAATAAGAGAAATCGAAAGATAAATTGAAAAGACATTGAAATCTGTCCAAACATTTATTCCCATAAAACAAGATATATCATTTGCCAAATGCATAAATAAGATAAAACATGCAGGATATCAAGAACAGGGAACTAGCAAGATAGCAACCACAGTAGAGCTAAATCCTCTCCATCACTACTGTGATGAGAGCACATTCAGTGTGTTGGGCTCGAGCACGCAAAGTGACGAGAACCAACAATATATACATATACATATAGCTAGGCAAGACCACGGCCGCGGAACTGAGTAACGGGACAAGACAGGATCCGGAATCGGGTAACGGGATAAGACAGGATCCAAGTTGCAACTGGCGGGAGCATGAGGAGGAGGCCCAAGTCAGTTGATCAGATTGACGAGGATGTCCAAGCTTAGTGGTGCTGACTCATAGGCTACATAAGAAATCAAAACATGCTCAAAACTATCTCGGTGTAAAAACACTCAGACAGGCGGGGTATGGTGCTTATAGGCACACATTTCACATCATTATCTTTTCATGCATGTACGAGGCTGGCAGGACATGTCAGGTGCATAAATCCATAGTTTGAGACAAAACTAATGATATTAAGTGAAATCGGGTTAGGACAAGTATAGACCGAGTAAAACGGTACGATAAATCCTTATACAATTACAGACCAAGCATTGGGGCTTCCATATTCATACAATATGTATAAAGGTCTTGTATGTCTAATATTGCTCTTGGCATGGTACTCGAATGATGGTAGACATCCCAAGTTTCCTTATACAGTTTGACAAATCCACAATTCCCAATACCTTTTTCGAAGTGGGGTTTCTTTCCAAGTTGATCTCCTTATGTCATCCCCTAGGTCTTTCCAAGGTGGTAGGGCATCAAAACAACCCATCCAAACCATAAAATACCATATCTGAAAACAATAGAAAATACCCAGGAATTCTGCACAGTTCGCTCGATCGGACTGGGAGTTTGCTCGAGCAGACTGGTTCAAGTTAGGAGGGCTCAAGCGAAGAAGGATGGAGGCTCGAGGGCCCAAGGTTCTGTGAGGGGTTCGCTCGAGCCAGGTTGAGTTCGCTCTAGCGGACTACTGCGAACTACTCCGGAACAAGAAGGGTCGAGCGAAGATGGAGGGAGGCTCGAGCGACCAAGGTTCTATGAGGGGTTCGCTCGAGCGACGTTGAGTTCGCTCGAGCGAACTGCTCCAGAAACTTGCAGAACCTGCAGTCCGATTTCCCTTCTTTTTTTCATTTCTCAACACTAATGAAGCCAACACTTAACACACATTTATGGTCCTCTTTCCACCTACTTCAAGCACATTCAAGTACTCCAACAACCATCCCTTTAAACCAAAAATCACATCCATTCTCCTTTCAAATCCCATTCAATGCATAACCACCAAATGACAGTCCATACATATAAATGTACAACATTAATATACAACATTTAAGAGAACATATGAAAGAGAAAGAAGTTCATGATCATGTACATTTCTAACAATCAATTTGGAGTATAAAACACATGCAAGATGAATAGTGAAAGAACATCCATAACTCCATTAAAACATGAAATCATTCAAAGAAAACCTATTCATCCACTTGCCTTGGTCTCCAAATAGGTAAATAAGCTCTAATCACCACTCCTCTAGCCAAAATCAAAGATCTACACAAGAACCCCCAAAATGACACCCATCACAAACTCTAGAATGTCAAAATCAAAAAATAGGAAGAGATAGGAATGTCAAAATCAAAAAATAGGAAGAGATAGCTTCCAATAATGGAAATGAAGACTCTCTAGGGCTGGTAGAAGCATAATCTAGAAGATAGGGAGGATTACTTACATGGAAGGTCCTCTAATGGCAAGAGCTTGTTCAAAGTGAATCTTGGAGTGGAGGGTTCTCTCTAAAAATGGTATCAAGAGGAAGCACTCATGGAGGGGAAGACGATGGCAACCTCCATATTTCCTTTAGCTATAGCTTGAGAGTGATTTGGGGATGAAGAAACAAGAAGAAACAAGAAGAACCCTAGGCTGGAACTCCTTCTCTAGCTCAATGGAAATTGCAAGAAGAGGAAGAAGGAAGAGAAATCCTCCTTATATAGAGAATGAAGGTGGGTCCCACAACTTAACCAATTAATTGGGCTTAAAACATCATCTTTCGGGCTTCAGATAGATTCGACGAAGAAGGAAGAATTGTTCGCCGAAATTTCTAGTTTCCAAAAAGTATATATTTCATGGGTTTCAGAGACATTGAAAATGGTGTCCAGATTTTTGTGCAAAAGACTGTTTTACCCCTATCATTAGCATGGTAGGGTCTAGAGGTCTCGAATGGGAACGGGGCAAATATGAAAGTTGTCGGAAATAATAAAATACATCAAATGGAGCAAAATACGGATTTCCAGAATTACTAAATATATCCCAAAGTCACTCAAAACGCAATAAAGAAACCCCCCAAAGGGCCCCACTAAATCAAAAGAGTTCCCAAAATAATCCAAAGCTATATAAAAACTATTCTAATCCACACTAAACCAAAACTCACTAGCCACTTGCATAACTAAGGCATGTCTTAATTAGCATTAATCGGAAACTCTCGGGGCGGGGTCTTACTAGGCTTCACCTCAAATTGCAGGTCATTCAAACGTCGTTTTGGATTCTGACAGCAAATCAGCAACTCTGCGCGACAAAGTCCTCGACTTTCCCGGAAAATCAGAAACTTTGCCCTCTGATATGAACGGCTTCTCATCAAGTTTTCTGCAAGGAAATCATGCCAAAAAAATGTGCAAAGATGCCAAGAAAAATGCCAAAGAAGAAAGTAGTAGAAAAAATAAGAAAATGGCCGAAAATCGGCGATCAAAAGGGGCAAAAAGCCCCATGTTTGTCGGTGACCCTGGAAATCAGGGTCGCCGGATTTTCACCAAAAACCCATTTTTGGGTCCCTTTTTGCATTTCAAGAGATGTTTGGCCTCTATGATTTTCCAAAAATTTGATTTTCGAGGCATGAAATCCGTCAAGCTTCGTCAACATCACGGATTTGCTGTCAAAATCATGGGTTGGTCATCAGACGCTTCGAAATCGCTAACCAGCCTATCAAGAAAGTACACTTTCTACCCGACCGATCGAGAAATCGGTAGGACAGATGGTACCAGCCCACTGGTAGCATTAAATGTCTGAATTTATATGATCATCCGATAGCAATCGGCATGAAGATCCATCGGCAATCATGGCTTCCTATATCTCGAGTAGAATTCCAAAAGATGCAACGCGATCCGCGACTCTTCAAATGTTTTAGCAGCCACTTAATGCAGTTAATGACTCATTTTATGACAAATTAATGTGGTCAATTACTCATTATTTTGGATGGCCCAATCAAAATCCAAGAAATGTGAGTTACAAGTCAAGCACTATTATGACATTAAACCATGTAACTCCTCCCATCATGGAGATTAAAGGCAATTAAAAGCCCTTTATTCTCCAATGGCCAATTAAAAGCCAAGAAAAAAGAGTTACAAAAATATAAATTTAAAAACTTGTAACTCCTCCCATTGTGGAGCATTAATGCAATTAATGCATTTAAAGCCCATAAACTCCCCTCATAGCTACCAAAAGCCTATAAAAGGAGGCTATTCCCATCATTTGGAGGGACATATACACATAAAGATAGAGAGACACACAGACAAGACATGGAAAAAACGACGGAAAAACTCTACAAAGTTGCTATGACGACCTCTCCTCCGTTGAAGAAGTTCTGCAGCGACCACCACTACAAGGTGACCAAAGTCCCTTAGGGGCCACCCCCCCAAGACCTTCTCCTTCTGCCTCCATGGCTTAGACATAGTTTTCCAACCCGTCTACTCAGATTTTTATTCGATATAGGACCTCCTCTTGGTCCTTATTCTCTAAAAATCTGAGGTTCAAGACAAGCCAAGAAAATCGAAGGCATCCTCTATTATCATCCGAAGGATGACAGTGAAATCCAAACATGACCTGCGACCGTCAATTTGAACGAGTCCCCGCAATCTCCTTAGAAGTTAGGTCCTCCTTTCTTACTTTCATTGTAATTTTGTATTTCTTAAAAAGACATAAAAAAATCACAACTCTTTTCTTTCCTTTTTTTATAAGAATTGTAAATTACCTTTCACGGCAAAAAAAAATCGCCTTTCACGGCAAAAACATCTCCTTTCACGGCAAAAAAAAATTGCTTTTCACGGCAAAAACATCTCCTTTCACAGCAAACAAATGAAAATCGCCTTTCACGGCATTCAAATTAAATCATGTCTTTTTTCTTAACACATGTGCAATGAAAGTTAGAAAAAAGTTAATTTTCTTTTCTACTTGTGCAGTGGATCTACGGACCAACACTTGTCAATTCCATGTAGAGTAGAAAATTTGGCATACCTATACAAAAAAGTTAGTGTTCGTTTTGTCTCCGATCACGAAAGGGTTGGACCCCACGGACTCTCACGTCCACTGATCCCGATAGTCCCGCGAACAAACAAGCGAGCCTGTCGCGACCCCGGACCGGGACCCGGGACCGCGACGGTGGTGGATGAATGATTATATGAATATACACATTTAATCTCCTACAAGTTTCCGCGGTGAGGATTTCACACACACTCATAGAACATTTACATTGGTGCGGAAGCGTGTAGCAAATCAAACTCTTAATCCATTCTCATTATATGAGACTGATAATACACAACTATGACATGAAGTCAGAGTGAGCAATGATCTCATTAGCATTCCCAAAATATGAAGTTAAAGTTTAAACAAAAGATCAATTTAAATTAACATTCCCCAAAAATAATGGCCAACAAAGGCCAGTACAACCAAAAGTGCAAATCAAGATCATTCTATAGACTCCCCCCAAATGTTACGTAGCTCAAAGCTAAACCAATGTCTAAATGACATTGTTAGCTTGCCACTCCACTAATCGTTGCGGTTCGCCGACCGCCTCCTCTGGCTCCTCCTCGAAGGCAATAACGGGGGCTGGACCTGAGTACCACAAAATTGGGTCAGACACGACGGTCTGGCAGGTGGATGAATAGATAATACCAAGAAAGAAATCGAAGCACATCTTAACATAACGAAATCTTATTAAAGCAATAACTGTCTTAAAACAGGATGCATGGTTCATTTAAAGTACAGATGCAATGTAAATCATGTAGGATATTCAAGGTACAAGAACCGATTAGATGGCAACCACACTAAAGATAAATCCTCTCTATCACTAATGTGATGAGAGCACATTCAGTGCGTTGGGCTCGAGCACACGAAGTGACGAGAACCAACATTATATACATATACATATAGCTAGGCAAGACCACGGCCGCGGAACCGGGTAACGGGACAGGACAGGATCCAAGCTGCAACTGGCGGGAGCACGAGGGGGAGACCCAAGTCAGTTGATCAAACTGACAAGGACGTCCAAGCTTAGTGGTGCCGACTCATAGGTTACATGAGAAATCAAAACGTGTACAAAACTATATCAGTGCAAAACACTCGGGCAGGCGGGGCAGGGTGCTCATAGGCACACATTTCATATCGTTATCTTTTCATGCGTAAACGGGGCTGGCAGGACATGTCAGGTGCATAAATCAGAGTTAAAAACAACGAAATAAATTCTTATACAGTTACGGACTATATATTGGGGCTTCCGTATTCAGACAACATGTATAAAGATCTTGTATGTCTATTATTGCCCTTAGTATGGTACTTGAATGATAGAGGACATATCAAGTTTCCTTATACAAGTCGATGAATCCAAAATTCCCAATACCTTTCCGAAATGGAGTTTCTTTCTAAGTCAGTCTCCTTATGTCATTCCCTGGGTCTTTCCAAGGTGGTAGGGCATCAGAACAACCCATCCAAACCTTTAAATAATATATCTGAAAACAATAGAAACGACTCAGGAATTCTGGGTGAAATTCGGTCACCAGTCGGTTAGCTGGCGGTTAGCCGCCGAGGTGATCGGCGGTTAGCCACTGGATGACCGCGGTTCACCCTGCTAAAATATAGCATTCTGTGTTTCTGACCGCCCATCTCGGCTACCTGGCGATCACAGGGTTTTTGGTTAGCGGTTAGCCGCGAGCTGACCACGGGGCTGACCGCGGTTTGCCTGTCAAAACACAGCATTCTGTGTTTGTAACCGAATCTGGGTCGGGTAACCGCCGGTCACCTGTCGGCTAGCCGCCAAGGTGACCGCCCACTGACCGCCCAGCTGCGGAAACTCTACATCAGGTGCAGATTTCGGCTCTTTCTTTCCCAAACCTTTTCACCTCAACTCCAACCATTTCCTAACATGAAATGGGTCTATTCCCTTCCATTCCACATCTAACCCTTTCCTCCAACTACCATTCCATCAATGCATTTAATTCTCCTTCCAACACAAATCTCATTCAATGCAAGTACAAATATCATTTAAGAAGTCCATAATGGCCAAAATAAGCTTTAATGAATGAATGCATACATTCTCATAAACTAACTAGGAGAAAAATCATATCAATAAGTACATTTCCAAAAGCATTATGAAACATAATAAACTAAAGGAATAGGAATAGTAAAATCCACATTTTTAATAAAACAAGAACTTATTCAAATCAAATCCATTCATTTACTTGCCTTGGTCTCCAAATATGCTAGTGAGCTCTAATCACACTCTCAAGCTCAAAATCTGCAATCTACCCAAAAATCCCCAAAATACATTCATTACAACCCTAGAATGTCAAAATCAAGAAATAGATGGAGATAGCTTCCAATAATCAAGGTGAAGCATCTCCATGGCTAGAAGAACACACAACCAAGAGATGAGAAGAAGATCTTACATGGAAAGTCCTCTAATGGCAAGAGCTTGATCAAAGTGTAGCTTGGAATGGAAGGCTCTCTCTAAAAATGGTATCAAGATGAAGCTCTCATGGAGGGGAAGAAGATTACCACCTCCATTTTACCTTTAGCAATAGATTTGAGAGAGATTGAGAGATGGAGAAGCAAGAAGCAAGATGGCTTGAAGGAAACCCTAGGGCTGGGCTGGAACTCCTTTTCCTCAAAGAAAGTTGCAAGAAGAGAAAAAGGAAAAAGGCTCCTCCTTATATAGGCAAAGGCAATGGGTCCCACAACTTAAAAATCCAATTGGGCTAAAACATCGCTCTACGGGCTTCGGATGGATTCGACGAAGAAGGAAGAATCGATCGTTGAAATTTCTACTTTCCAAAAAGTATATATTTTACTAGTTTCGGAGATATTGAAAATAGTGTCCAAATTTTGTATAAAAAGACTGTTTTACCCCTATCATTAGCAAAGTAGGGTTTAGAGGTCTCGAACGGAAACGGAGCAAATACAAAAGTTGTCAGGAATCATAAAATACATTAAACGAAGCAAATTACAGATTTCCAAAATTATTAAATAAATCCCAAAACTAATCAAGACACAATAAAAGGAACCCTCAAAGGGCCCCACTAGATCAAAAGAGTTCCCAAAATAATTCAAAGCTATAAAAAGCTATTCTAATCCAGATTTAACCCATTTCCACTAATCTCACTTATAGCTAAAACGCGTCTTAATTAACACTTACAGAAAACTCTCGGGGCGGGGTCTTACAGAGTCGATCAGTAGAATAAACCCTAACACTTTAGTAGGAAACCAGATGAAAGAGAGCAAGAAGAAAGAGATGAACTTGAGAGATTATTGTGTGTAGAGATCTTTAACCCTCACCTCTTATTTATAGTTTATGGCACACCTCCTCTTAGACCAAATTAGAAGTCTCACTTCTATTCTTAGTAAGTGTCCTACTCTTCCTTTCCTTAAGAGTTTTAATAGGATTAGTAACATTTTCTTATTAGGGCTAGTATGGGGACCACTAGGGATTCCTTAGAATCTGGCTGGCTTCAACTAGGAATCTAGACCCCACATCTCATGTGAACTCCAGACCCATAGTTTATTGCAAATAAGACCACTAATTAAATGCAATTGCATTCCAGTCTTATGAATAATTACAAGAAGACCCTAAACTTCTCAATTATTACAAGTAGGCCCCTCTATCAATCATCTCCATGGATCTATTGGAATAAATTTGTCCAACCAAATTAGATTTATCTTTTATCATCCTTGTAGCCCAATTAATCACACTAATCATCAGTACCATCCAATTAACTCTTAATTGAGATGGGTGCGCACTCGCTAATGATAAAATAAATTACTTGGCACAAGGGGATATTTAGGAGGATATATTTTATCTTGAGAATTATATGTTCCCACAGCCCCACTACCATGTACCCATTGCATGAAAAGTGTTGCGAGCAACGCCTCCTTGGGGAGTGCACCCCCACCCAGTCTCATCAATGCTATCCTAAGGAGATCCATATCTAGTAACCAATAAAACAAATGCTCTCCAAGGGGAAACAACCATTCTCTGATGGCGTGACGCACCTACCTATCTTACAATGGACCTATGGTGGAGAACCATAGGGATCTCTAAAATAAATGCCCCGCTCCTACTTAATATTTTAAAATTGAGGATTTCCTTTTTGGTCTAAAAGCTCACATGATATAATCATACATCAAATCATCTCATGATAAGTATAATAATTGGATCCAAGTCAAATTTAGAATTATGGAAAGTCTGGTCAACAAGATTAGTATTTCCAGCAGGTCCACCTCATGAGTCCACCAATACTAATTTCTTATTCAGAACCCTTTCCATAATATTAAATTGATTTGACCAATTACTATAACTGTTGTGTTTGGATCAGATCTTGGTAAGAAATAAAACAAGCAACCATGCAAACATAGAAAGTCTAAATAAAGTAAGTATCCATGCAAAATTAGAAATTCTAATTTTAGTAAGTCCTCGCCTCCACATGGCCAAATGCGGAAAGACGTCTTGGACTTCTTGATCTTCCAAACTCTTTGGGATTCTACAGACTCTTTGAGTAACTCCAAACTCTTTGGCCATCCTAAACTCTTTGTTTAAGAGTCATCATCGTCATCTATCTTGTCTTGAAAACCACCCGGAATTTACAAAAATAGTAGAACTTAAATTACAGAAATTCCTATATCTCAACAATGAGATTTACATGGCAATCTATTAATGGAAATAAAAGGGGCTTACGGAAATCATCATGCCTTGCCCTTTCATGGGAAACAAAGGAAACCATGATGCCCTTTACAAGTTACTCAAAATAACCAATAATAGAAAAAAATATAAACTAGTGGGTCCACATGGAGAGGACAATGACTTGCAAGGTTAGTATCATACACAACCATACACACAACAAGGACTAGGTCTACGAAGAATTCCAATCTATCATCTCATGCCAGAAAATTCGGATTGCCAAAAACAAGACAACGCAGTGTCCGCTCGAGCGGTCGACGCTCACAGAACCTGGTCAACTCGAGCGGGGTCGAGTCAGCCCGAGTGCACCAGCGGCAGTGTCCAGGTCTGCTCGAGCAAGCTTAGTTCGCTCAAGCGCCTGACTCACGGGTTTTGTAGGAAGTACGATTTTTACCCTAACTGTCCTGACTAATGCATACAATAAACATAATACAAGCATAAAAATATCAAAACTGATCCTTACACAACCCTAAATCCATCCATTCCACATCTCACGTAGAACCTAGATCTAGAAGCCCGATCTAACGTGATGAAAATATAGGGATCGCTCTGATACCAATTGTTGGAAGTAGGTGAACTTCGTGGATAAGTATTCAAACTTTTTGACCCACCTGATGCAGGGATCAAATATCCATAAGGCCAACAACCTAAGCCCAAGAGCTTAAATCCTAATCCCATGCATTAAGATCAAACATTCATCAAGAAGTTAGATCAAGAAACAACAAGCATAACTAGATCTACTAATTCAAATAGATAAGAGATCTATAGCTTTGGAGCTTGGTTGTGCAATAATCGAGAATTAGATATCTACGAAAAATCTTTTCGCAAATTTTGATCTCCCTTACCTTTGTATTCTGCCACGCTATGACCCTCTTAGAGAAATTCTAATGAAGAATGGTGGGATCTGCAAGTACAAAAAAAAAAGAAAGCCCAAGCACTCTAATAGGAAACTAGAGGAGAGAGAGAGAAAGGAACTTGAGAGACTATTGTGTATAGAGATCTCTAACCCTAACCTCTTACTTATAGTTTATGGCATACCTCCTCTAGACCAGATTACAAGTCTCATTTATATTTTTAGCAAGTGTCCAACTCTCCTTTCCTTAAGAGTTCTAATGAGATTAGTAACCTTCTCTTATTAGGGCTAGGATGGGGACCACTAGGGATTCCTTAGAATCTGACTCCAACTAGGAATGTGGACCCTATATCTCATGTGAACTCTGGACCGACAGTTAATTGCAAATAAGGCCACTAATTAAATGCAATTGCATTTTAGTCTTATGAATAATTACGAAAAGAACCTAAACTTTCTACTTACTACAACCATGGATCTATTGGAATAAATTTGTTCAACGAAATTGGATTCATCTCTTATTATCCTTAGGACCCAATTAATCACAGTAATTATCAGTACCATCCAATTAACACATAATAGAGATGGGTGCGCACTCGTTAATAATAAAACCCATTAATTGGCACAAGGGTATATTTAAGATGATAGATTCCATCTTGAAAATTATATGTGATAGATTCCATCTTGAAAATTATATGTTCCCACGGCCCCACTACCTGTTGACATACAACTCGCCTCACTCATTGATGACTTAAAGTAAATGTATAGTAGAAACTTGAGTCCATTAATCTCTTAGAATTACGAGCCTATTGCTTGGGAATTATGAGAGCAGTCCTTTAATCAAAAACAGATTTGTACAATGTGCTACTCATGGTCCTTCAGTACATCCAATGTACTTGCACAATGATCCAGAGTCTTACACTCTGATGATCGAGACATATCACACTATCTCATAGTGATCATAGTGCTGTGACCTTATCAGATGAGTTGCCTGATCTCATCACTGGCTGTGAATCAATTTAAGTATAAGATTTGCGATCTATGTCTCTTGTATGTGGATCTCATCCAAACACATGGATCACATCTAATATACTTGTGGGCTCCGATTCATCTCATGAGCCATCATGTCATTTTGTATTGGTCATGTACAAACATAGAACAAAATACCATTCATCTCATGAATAAAGCATGAAAAAAAATTAATTAAATAAATCAATTTATCTGGATTATCCACTTGATTGAGGTCATACAATCTAACACTTTCCGCACCCATCCCAGAGGATGAGGTTCATCTGAACTTACCCAATGACCTCATACAACCTTAGCCAATTCATCTCCATTCACAAACTAGTCCAATTTCCTCAGTGGAGGAGCCTCACCTAGCCTTAGAATTCAAAGAAGATCCAACCATAACAAAAGTGTTCAAGTCCATATCGCAGGTGCTAAGGCCCCTGAACTATTGTTGTCACAGCCCCAGCAGGTAAGACGGGGATTATGCGTGAGATAGATTAAGCCCAATTAAAATTTCCCAACAGTAAACTAATACTACGTCCCCCCAATCATGTCACATATGGATCGAAAACCGCTGCGAGGTGTAAATATTTCCTTGAACGAATACAACTATGGTGGAAGCTTCATAATTAAACAAATGATATCTAACAAAGAATAGTTAAAGGCAAATACTGATATATTACCAACTCTTATTTAGTTCGGTTGGTAAAGGCTTCGCTCCATGATTTGGAAATCATCACTTCAACTCCCAGTAGAGGCTCCAGGAACGCTACCATGTGGCTTCGTGGAGGGCTTAGGTTCTATTGACCTAGCATGAGAATTCTGTAACATTGTCTGGCTCATGCGGCCCAAAAGGTCCCTAGCGGCATGAGAGATCCATAACGATGTCTGTCAAACCCCAACCCAAGATTAGAGCGATTAGTGCCTAGTAAGTGCGTCCTCAGTTTTAATGTGGGTTTAGTGTTCGTGGGTTAGAATTTGTTCGATTTAGCTCTAAAATTAGCTTTTGGGAATTCTGAGAGCGTTTTATATTAGTTAGACACACTCGGGGGTGCCTTGAGTGTACGTGTAAGCTTGGGAGGAAATTTTAGTTTTCTCGATTTTAATTGTGATTTCAATCTCTTTTGAATGATTTTACTTTACATTACAACTTCTGTGTTCAGCCTGTTTGTGTTTGAGGCCTAGAAACCCAAGTTTTGGCCTAAAAAGGTAAAACAGTCATTTCACACCAAATCTGGACCCAAATCTCGAAATCTCAAAACTATGCCAAATTTGTACTTTTTGAAAACTAGATTTTTCGATGATCATTTTTGTCTTCTTCGTCGTTTTCATTCAGGGCTCAGAAACCATGGACCCTTGCAAGTTTTGAGCTCATGGGGCCCACAAGGACCCATTTGACTTAAGTCTCTTCTTCCTTCCCACATTTCAAACCCTTTGTTCCTGCAACTCTTCTTCAAAGAAACTCAGCTGGAGAGAAAGCTCACTTCTTCTCTTCCTCCTCTCCTTGCATGTCATAGCTAAAGACATTGAAATGAAAATCTGAGTTCACCTTCCTCTTCCTCTCTTCCCAAGCTCTCTTTTGGTAGCATTTTCTTGGAAATTCTAGTTGGAAGAGACCTTCATTTTCTCCTCTCCTCCTTGTTTAGCAAGTTCCAGGTAAAGGGACCTTCTTCTTCCTTTCATTTTGGTCCTTTGAGCTCATTAGGAGACATTTTCTCTAGTATGCAAACCCATTTTCGAAATGGGGGTTTTGGTTGACAAAAATGGTGATCTTTGGGAATGTTTTCTTGGGGCTCTTCTGTAGATTTCGTGGCTCTCTTTTGGATTCGAGTTTGAGAGATTTTTTTATAGCACTTTGGCGAAGGCAAGTGATCCTTTTAGACTCTCTTAATGCATGTTGAATTTAGACATTGTTTTGATTTCTAATGGTTGATTTTCCATGTTTAATTTGCTCTCCTATTATATCAAAATACATGGGATTAAGTGAAATGCCTTCCGTACTCTCTCATATAGAGTTTAGCATGATTCTCAAACTATGCATTGGGTCAAGTGTGATTTCTGTTTTTGGTGGTAAGTTAATGGTTTTGAATGGTTGAATTATGATTAATGTGGCTTGGAGATTGGAGGAGTTGAGGGTGATGAATGGTGGTTGTAGAAGAGTTTGGAGGTTATGAATTTACAGGTTTTCATGAAATGGAGAAGTGGAAGAAAGAGAGTAGCATAACTTGCAAGGAGAATGCAATTTTCTGCACTGGACGGACTCAGGCAGAAGCCTGTTCGCTCGAGCGGAACTTGTGGTCGCTCGAGCGAGTGAGCTTCTGTTTGTGAGGGACGCTCCCAGAAACCTGTCCGCTCGAGCGAGCAAAGAATAAGCTCGAGCGAACAAGTCTTTGGTTGCGGTCGCTCGAGCGAACCCTGTGAAGGCTCAAGCGAATGAAGTTCTGGATGCGTTCGGTCGAGCGGACTGATCTTCGATCGAGCGGACCTGATGCTGTCTGGTTTTTTACTTTAAGAGAGAAAAAGGAGGGGATTGAGAGGATTGTTAGAAGGAAGAAAACTTGATCATGTCGAGTGGCTTTAACTTGATATTGTGCTATTGAAACTCAAAATATCTAATAACATTAGGACACCAAACTATCTCAAATACTGATATTTGAATTTCAAGTGCACGAAGATCAAACTAAGGTACTTCGCATGGACTAGAATTAAATTGTGTAAAAAAAAATCTCAATTTTTGACACTATGAGTATTATTTCCTAGTAGTGTTGCTTTGCAAGTTTAGTTTTGCTTTGAATCATTTAAAGAATGCAAAAATGGGAGTTACCTCTTCAGTTCATGATAATATAGCTTATGCTATCTTTACAAATCCTGCTTCATTTTGCTTTGATAAGTGTATTCCCCCATTTTCGAAAAGTTTTGTACAACTATCGACATGTTTTGTGCATACATGAATATCATGGAATACCGCTGAGCTTGAACTGCCCTCTCAGTCTGATCCACTAGTTAGGGGGTCCCTAAACATAAAGACAATCTGCAGATTAGTCGTGTAATTGTACACATTCTTGTTTTGTCCGGTTCCGCAGCCGGTTTTCCCTGCCCACCTTGTGTGGCTGGGCTTTCGTTTCATTTTGTTTCGTTCTGTTTCGTTTTTGCTTGCTCTTGTCATCAAGTATGACGGAGAAAGGATGAGCCCAATGTGGATTCATGAATCATGATATTTTCTTAAAATCATGCTAGTTATACTTTATACAGTAATATGTTTTGTTCAGAACTCATGTCAAGTTTTAGGTACTGATCTTTTCAAATTTTAATCGATTTGTTTTATGTCTAAATTAATCACCTGCTAGACCGTCATGTCTGACCCTTTTTGCTTTGGTGTTTAGATGCAGGTGCAATTGCCCCTGAGGAGGAGCATCCGAAGGAGGCATTTAAGCCACCCCCAGCCCGTGAGTGGCAACCCGACGACATCCTCTAGACGACGAGTGGGGTCTTGAACATGATACTTGGATGGGAATGGTTGTTTTGTATTTTGGGTTGTATGGCCTTTGTTGGCCCTTTTGCTACCTTGGGATATGTAAACTTAATTCTACAATACTTTTGTCCTTTGAAACTTGAAAAGTAAATTTATGGTAATGCCATGTTATGTTTCATCCTCTGATTATTGTCTTATTGATGATTTAACTTCAGCATTTTGGAATTGTAGCACTTATGTTTTAGATTGTGATTGAGATTACTTGCACGCTTCTGCAAACCATTGTTCGTGTGAGATAAATTCCATATTTGTTTTGGGAATCCTCACCGCGGAAACCTGTGGGTTGATCACAGATAGTTGAATGTTGGACACACCTCAGTCGCAGGCCTGGCCCGGGGACCTCGGTCCGGGGTCGCGACAGGACTGGTATCAAAGCAGGACGTGTTTCAGGCATTTAAAAGAAACTAGAAACTCTTAGGGACGTGGCGAGGATCCATGAATTCGTTAGATCATTAGTATGGACATAGAAACCAAACCTGAACTTGTTATTATGTACTAACATTTTGTTCTACAGCATCATGCCTCCGAGAAAAGCCCCGAATCAGAATGCTTCCAGGAGCAACACCAATAATAATAACAATGAAACAGATCATGAGCAGCCACCCATAGTGACACAGTTTCAGGCACTCATGCAGGCCATGTTGGAACAGCAGAGGCAGGCTAATGAAAGCCAGACTAGGTTGCAACAAGAAGCCAATGAAGTCCAAGCTCGGCTACAAAGAGAGGCCAATGAGAACCAAGCACGATTTCAAGAGCAGCTAGCTAAGAAAGATGAGGAAATGGCCCAAGTCCAAAGGCAACTTTGGGAAGTTTTACAAAACAGGCCCTAACCACAGTCTAGACAACTGGGGGACCCGAATATAATTATCAACAATAGAGACCAAGATCCTAATATTTTGTTTGAGAGGTTCAGAAAAAGAGGACCCAAGGAGTTCTCAGGTCAAGAGGACCCTTTAGCTGCAGACGATTGGTTAGTCAACACAGAGAAGATTTTTGATGTATTCACCTATACGGGCATACAGAAGGTCAACCTCACCGCTTCTCTATTTTTCGGATTGGCGAACACTTGGTGGCAAAGGGTTAAGGAACCGTATCAGGCCATGGCAGATGAGACTGCATGGGAGACTTTCAAGAACCACTTCACCGACAAATATGCCCATTCGCATATTAAGAGACAGAAGGCTATAGAATTCCAGCAACTCAAGCAGGGTAATATGACAGTTTTGGAGTATGTTACAAAGTTTGAAAGGCTAGGCCGGTATGCTAGAGAGCTGATTGATACCGAGCAAAAGAAGATAACGAAATTCTTAGAAGGGCTGAACCCCATCCTTATGAGAGATGCTACCGGGGTAGTCCCACCAGCCACATTTGATGAAGCAGTTTAGAGAGCATACAAGCTCAAGGATATTACTAACCAGATCATCAAGGACAGAAAGCAACAGTACCACCAGCAGAACCAAAGGCAACAAAACAAGAAGCAAAGACAAGAACAAAACCCTCCAAGGCAAGGTGCATGCGCACACTGTGGCAAAAACCATGAAACAGCCCAATGTCGTAAAGCCACGGGCGCTTGCTTTAGATGTGGGGCTATGGACCATGCCATTCGAGATTGCCCACAATTGCAAAACCAAGGGAACCAGAATCAGCCACAGCGGCAAGCAGCTCCTCAGAATCAGGCACCAGCTCAGAACCAAGCCAGACCACCTCAGTAGCAACAGCAGCAAGGCAGACAACAAGCACAGAATCAGAATGCTAGTCCCCCACGGCAGCAACAGAACAGAAATGCACAAGGGAGGCAGAACAGACCACAGCAGCAAGGGCGTGCATACCATCTAAATCGTGTTAATGCAGAGGCTGCGGGTGATGTCGTGGAAGGTAAACTCCTCATTTGTGGAATAGAAGCTCAAATTTTATTTGATCTATGTGAGTTTGCCTACAATAACAGCTATCATTCAAGTATTGGTATGGCACCATTTGAGGCATTGTATGGACGGAGATGTAGAACTCCAGCATGTTGGGAGGAAGTAGGAGCTCGGAGTTTTCATGGCCCTTCAAAGATTGCTGATTCCAGTGAGAAAGTCCAAATTGTCCAGATGAGAATGAAGGAATCTCGTGATCGTCAGAAGAGCTATGCAGATAAGAGGCGGATACCTTTAGAGTTTCAGGTGGGAGATAAGGTGTTTCTGAAGGTATCTCCGATGAGAGGTGTTGTCAGATTCAGACAGAAAGGGAAGCTTGCCAAGACGTTTGTGGGATCGTTCGAGATCAAGAGCAAGATTGGAAACATGGCTTACCGTCTTGTGCTACCGCCTGAACTAGCAGGTGTGCATGACGTATTTCATGTCTCAATGTTCGGAAGTACATTCCAGATCCTACTCACGTGTTGCAGCACTAGCCACTTCAGCTGCCGACAGATGCAACTTATATGGAGCAGCCAACATTGATTATTGATATGAAAGAGGTAGTGCTGCGTATCAAAACCATCCAGTGGGTCAAAGTATAATGGGAGCATCACACTCCGGAGGTAGCTACATGGGAGCTCAAAGATCAGATGCAGAATGCGTATCCCTATCGCTTTCCTGATGAGGTATGTTTAGGCATTTGGGGGACCAAATGTTCTTTTTAGAGGTGAGAGATGTAAGGTCCGTGACCTTACTGTGTCAGTTGGGCCCAATAGTAGGCCCG
The DNA here is from genome assembly GCA_029852735.1 of Persea americana. NCBI lineage: Eukaryota > Viridiplantae > Streptophyta > Magnoliopsida > Laurales > Lauraceae > Persea > Persea americana. The sequence goes on along the minus strand of CM056820.1, from coordinate 10,261,680 downwards.
TTAACCTGTTTATTTTGTAATTATTATAATTAATGTTATTGTTAGATAATTAGGTGGGTTTAGATCATAAGTGAGTTTCTTTTAGCATTCGAATAGTGTCTGCGAAGTTTCGCGCGATTCCGAGTTCATTTGATCATAGCAGGGGGGTAGTCTGCAATTTAGAGAAAATTGAGTGTTTTTCCAGAAAATTTCAATCGCCGTGATTTTGGGTTCGTTGGAAAGATATCGTCGCACTGATCATTTTTGTCTTCTGGCTCATCGCGATTCAAAGATCATAAACCCTTCAAGTGGTCCACTTAAAGGCAATTTAGTCTTCTTCTCTCCCTTCTTCTCTTAAACAGGGATTAGCCCTAATTGTCATTACGAAACTCTGCAACGAGAGAGCTACAGCAGCCCTTCTTCTTCATCTTCATTTTCTCAAGCCCAGAACTCCCTCTAGAAGACACCATCTCGAAGATCCAAACCGGTAATCTTCTTTCTCGCGATCTCCTCTTTCCTTTGGTTATAATTTGGTAAGATTTCTCTTACCCTCATCTTCTAATCATCTTTCCTTTGGTTAGATTTAGGTTGTTCTTGATCTTTTTCCTTTCCTTTCTTCTTCTCTGCGATTTAGGTTGCCTTTAGTTGAGTTAGATTGTGGTTTTCGCGTTATTAGAGCTTCTCCTCGAATTTCCCCAAGTTTCTACCATCTTTTGGTTGAGGCAAGTAGATATGCAATTACAATTTAACATTGATGCATGTTAATTTGATTGATGTTGATTACATGCTAGAATACCCCAATGCCAAGCTCTTTATTTTGATTTGTAGAAAAAGGAACATGTTAGATTTGGTTAGGAAATTGCTTGATTGAATTTGATATTTAGATAATCTTGGATATGAATGGATGGAATGGATTGTTGGGAGAGCACGGTGGCTCAATTTCGTGCAGGTATAACCATTGGAAGGGTTTGGAATGGCTTGGAATGGAATGGAGAGGATTCGGAATGGAAGAACCTCGAAATTTGGGTTTCTGAACGTTCGAACATTAGGACTCACAGGAGAATGGTTGGGATTGAACGTTCGAACGTTCATTCTGAATGTTTGAACGTTGAAGTCTGCAGATGTCTGGCGTAGGAGTATTGAACGCTCGAACGTTCATTCTGAATGTTCGAACGTCGGACTCTTCGGACGTTTGGATTGAGAGGCTGGAACGTTCGAACGTTCGATCCGAACGTTCAAACGTTCAAGACTTCGGACATTGGGAGACTGGACGTCAAACGTTCGAACGTTCCTCTCACACATTCAAACATTTGACGCTGCTGGTGTGATGGCCTGGAGAGCGAGAGTTCAAACTCTCCCTCCAAGAGTTCGAACTCTCGGAATTTGAATGATGTTTGGGCAGGTTTCCTGGGCCATGACTTTTGAACCGTTCATTGGATTTTCGCGAACCATATACCGTTGGAAAGCTCATTGAATGTAGAATCCAATGGTACATGATTCGCGACGATCGGAGATTGAAAAAAAAGAAAATGAAGGATATTTATAATTCAAACCATGTTTTGTTGGAAACAAGACTGTTAACCTAGGTTTGGGGACTTAGATGGTGGAAACCCTTAACCTACTTCATGTGACCATTTATGGAATTGAATCAAAGCATGTGACTTGGTATGCTTTGATAGGTGTCTAGGTATTCGTGTGCTAAACATATTGGGTAACCGAATGCGTATCGAACTAAATCAACAGATGCCTGACATGATTGTACACCAAGGGATTCTAGAAGTATCGTTGATCCAATTCCACACGTACTCCGTTAGAACATGTTGAATACATGGATGACACCACTTGCCTAGGATTGGCTTGTAACATCTTCCTTGACTTGTTAAATTGTATCCGTTGTAATTATTCCTTGTACACTCCCTTAGCATAATACACTTAATGAACTATAAAATATAATCTCTTGTAGAATTAGGACTTGGACCTGACTTAGAGTGTACTTTAGGATCCTGTGTCAAGAATTGATAAACATGACTGGCTAGTTACAGGGGATTATCACGTGCGCTTGGACTTGTACTGTTTTGGAAGTGATAATCCTATGATCATGTCATGCTTGTTAAACTAGCCAGACTTGCTTGTCTTGTTTTCCCTCATGTCAGCACCACTTGATTGTTGTTTGCATGTCATGGCCAACTGCAGTTTGGGGTTTTTATTGATGGACCGGCTACTCGGACATCGGGGTGGGCAGTCGGCTTTGGACGGCGTTCATGGGGTTGAATAGTTGGGAGCGGGCTTGGACCGTACTACTATTCCCAGGAGCAGGAGCTTGGATCCCCCTGGAGCCGGACTTTGGTATCAGTAGTCCGGATTGGGATTGTTACTGGTATCCCGGGAGGTGGCATGGACATCCTCGGAGTCTCCCTCTTGATTCTTGCATTTGCAATGCTGGTATAGTGGTGATTGTTAGTATTGCTAGGATTCCTGTTGTTGGTTCTAATGGTTATTTATTCGTACTTTATGCCTAGCTTCAATTTCTTGTATTCTCTTGATTATTATACATGCCTCTATTCTTATACTTGATGCATGGTATGTTTTATTTTACATTACTTATCTATTGTTCAACATGTTATTGACTCTGTTCCTTGGTGTGCAGACACCCCAGGTGAGTACTTCTATGAGGAGCAGGCAGGTGAGGAGATCCCAGAGGATCTCCAACCAGCAGAGGAGGAGCGAGAGTGGCATGCCGATGACGTAGAGTAGCGTCATCGTATCCGGCATGAGAGTGACACATTTGGGGACTTATTCTAGATTTTTATTTATTCTTCTGTTGTTTCATCATTGGACCTTTATTCCATTGACTTCAGTTTATTTTATGGCCTTAGTTATTGGGATGGCCACAGTAATTAAATTAACATTTGTTTAGCTTTAATTGTTTCTTCGCAACTTGAAATTTATAAATGAGATTTAGTATCCATTGTTTGATATTTAATTATGCCTCAAATTGTAAGAATTCCGCAGTTTTTGGTATTACTTGAGGTTTGAAATACAATATCCTCATAGTGGACTTATGATCCTTGGGCCTAACGGGCAAAATTTTAATTAGCCCCAAATTTCACTCCCCGGATCCGGTTTATTTTTTAATCGGGTTCGGGGGTTGTGACATAATGGTATCAGAGCAGTGGATGGTTTCTTAGGGTAAAAATTGTAGAAACCATAGGACACGTGTGAGGATTCCGTTAGTTAGTAGGTTGGTCTTGTAGTTCTTTTACGTAGTAATGTGTTGTTAGCGACCATGAATATTTTACAGGACTATGGCTGGAAGGTCAACCCGATCCAACAACAGTGCGCCCAATCACGAGGCTAGTTCTTCTCAGAGTGGCCCTGAGAATCAATTCCACCAACTCATGGCAGCATTCATTTAGTTCCAGAAGGACTTGGCTGAGCAGAGTACTAGGCAGAATGAGAACCGGGCTGTATTCCAAGCACAGATGCTTGAGGTAGTGCAGAAAGTGGGACAGCCACAGGCTAAGGAATATGACCTCAACGAGCTAGTTGAGAAGTTCAGGAAGAGGTTTCCACCCGAGCTCCATGGCATTGAGGACCCCACTGTTGCAGAAGAGTGGGTTGTCCAAATGGAGAGAATATATGAGGTGTTCAAGTGCATGGGTGTTCAGCAAGTGCAGCTAGCAGCCCACATGTTTCTTGGGGCAGCAGTGAGAGGGTGTAAAACCGTCAAACACCCCTATGAGACAGTGGAGGAAGAGGTAGCCTGGAAGACATTCACTAAACAGTTTCAGAAGAAGTTTATCCCCGAGCATTACAGGGATTAGCAGATGGAAGAGTTCGAGAGATTGGTGCAGGGTGACTTACCAGTACAGGAGTATGAGATCTCCTTCACTCATCTATCCAGGTTTGCTGAGAACCTGATTAAGCCCAAGTAAGAAAGGGTTAGGAGATTCATCAAGGGATTACGAGCTGATATCAAGATGCAAGTTCAGAGTAGCAAGCTAACTGATTATGACGATGTTGTCAAGAAAGCATATTGGGTAGAGGAGTCCTTGAAAGAGGTGGTTCCATTAGAGCAGCAGAGGATCTTGGCGTTGATACCTTAACCCAAGGCATAGGGTTCTTCGTCTCAATACTATCAGCAACCAGCACCTAAGAGGCTACGAGTTGAACCGGTGCTTAGACAGCTTCCACAACGGATTACTTGCACATTTTGTGGGGGAAGTCATCATGTTCGGGACTGCAGGAAGCAGACTGGCGCATGTTTTCATTGCGGGGATACAGGGCATAAAGTTCGCAATTGCCCAGGGAAGACAAGAGTGGCACCACCTATATTCCAAGCTCCGGCGCCTAGACTACCACATCCAGCGCAGCCACTGAGACAAGTGCCTCCTGCACAAGTTAGACCCCAGCAGCAGCAGATGATTGTCAGACCACCTCGGCCACCACAGCAGGCCCTTTAGTACCACAACAGTGGTACCAGCAGAGACCTCCGGCACCACCCAGATTCCAGGCTCGTGGTCCTAGGCCATAGCAGCAGTATCATCAGCAACGTCCCCAGCAGGCTGGGAGAGCTTATGCTCTGACGCATGAGGAAGCTGAGGCTGCAGGCAACGTCATAGAAGGTACACTTTCAGTTTGTGGATTTGATGCTAAAGTTCTATTTGATCCTGGATCCACACACTCATTTGTTGCACCAGCTTTTGCACTTCACTTAGGGGAGGATAAGGAGACACTACCCTATGATTTGATAGTAGCCACCCCTGTAGATAGATAAGTACCTTGTAATGTTGTCTACCCTAGATGTAGTGTTCAGATTGGAGAAGTTCAGTTGACCGCCAGTTTGATCATCTTACCAATGTCGGAGTTTGATGTGATTCTTGGTATGAATTGGTTAGCAGCGAACCGAGCAGTGTTAGACTGTTTTAAGAAGACCGCGAGGTTGCAGGATACAGACCGTAGTCTTGAATTTGTTGGAGCCAAGAGGCCCACATCCACTTGGTTGATTTCTACATTGAAGTCAGAACGGTTGATAAGGAGCAGTTGTGAATGATGGACCCGTCTTTTTCTCTCTCTGCCTTCCTCCGTCCCGGGTTCGTCAGGGTGCGGCGGGGTGAAGAAAAAAAGAGGCGAGCATCAACATTTTTCTTTTTTTGTACGGGTATGCCAGATTTTCTATTCTACTTGGAATTTGAAGTGGTGATCCGGAGATTCACCTTCACAAGTAGAAAGGAAATCAAACTTTTTTTCTAACTTTCTATTGCATACATATTTAAAGAAAGAGACAAGATTTTAAAATGTCGTGAGAGCGATTTTGTTTAGTTTTCCGTGAAAGACAGTTTTGTGCCGTAGAAGGCGATTTTGCCATGGAAGGCGATTTACAAATCTTATCAATGATGAAAGGCAAGAATTGTGATTTTTGTCTCTTTTAAAAATATAAAATACAATAGAGAAGAAAGAAAAATGGATCTGACTTCTCAAGTGATTGTGGGGACTCGTTCAGATCGACGGTCGCGAGTCATGTATGGACTCCGCCATCGTCCTTCAGATGAGAACACTTGATGCTTTGATTCACTTGGCTTGGCTTGGACCTCAGATTTTTAGAGGACAAAGACCAAGGGAAGGTCTTATATCCAATAAAAAGCCGAGTAGACGGGCTGAAAAGCCGCATCTAGGCCATGTTGGATAGAAGAAGAGAGGAGATCTTGGGGCGGGTGGCCCCCCAAGGGACTTCGATCACCTTGTAGAATTTGCAGCAGAGTTTCTTCAAAGTGAGAGAGCTTCCTTTTTGCAGAGAATTCTTCGGGATAGTTTTCAGACAATTTTTTCTGGGATCTCTAACAATTTTTTTTGACCTGTTCTCCTCAGAATGACCGCCTTTTTATAGGCTTTTGGTGGCCATTAGGAGGGTTTTATGGGCATTAATGGTATTAATGCTCCATGATGGGAGGAGTTACAAGATTTAATTCTTTATATTGTAACTCCTTTTTCTTGGATTTTGATTGGCCGATGGAGAATAATGGGCATTTAATCTCCATGATGATGGGAGTTTCATGATTAATTACCATGATTAATCTCCATAATGATAGGAGTTACATGGTTAATTGTCATGATTAATTGGACTTGTAACTCCCATTTCTTGGCTTCCGATTGGGCCGTTCAAAATAATGAGTTAATGACCCTAATAAATTGCCATAAAAGGGTCATTAATTGGCTGCCAAGTCGCTTGAAGAGTCGCGGGCCGCGCCGCGTCTTTTGGAATTCTTCTTGCGATGATCATCGATGGATCCGTATGTTGCTTGATGTCGGATGACGATGAAAATTCAGACATTGGTTGCCACTAATGGGCCGGCAACATCTGTCCAGTCGATTTCTTGATCGGTAGGGCAGAAAGTGTGCTTTCTTGGTAGGCCGGTTGGCGGTTTCGGAGTGTCCGATGGTGATCAAATGATTTTGATGGTGGATCCGTGATGTTGACGAAGACCGACGGATATCATGCCTCAAAAATCAGATTTTAAGAAAATCACAGGGGCCAAACATCGCGAAACGCGAAAAAGAACGGAAAAACGACGCTTTTGGCGGAAATCCAGCGACCCGGATTTCTAGGGTCGCCGGTGACCATGCACCCATGGTCGCCGGCGACCATGGGGCTGGCAACCTTGGACTTTGGTCCATTTTTCGGCCGCCTTCCGGTCGCTGTTTCTTGGTCGTTTGTCGAGCTTTTCTCGCTTCTGTTGTATTTTTCTTGGTCGGTTCTCTTGTATTTTTCTTTAACATTTCTCCTCATTTATTGGCTTGATTCCTCTGAAGAAAACCCGTCGAAAGGCTGTGCAAATCAGAGCACAAAGTTTCCTATTTTTTGGAAAAGCCGAAGACTCTGTAGCCGATTTTCCGCCAAGAGTTGAAACTGGGTCAAACGATGTCGGAATGACCTGAAATTTGAGGTGAAGCTTCTTGGGCATTAGATAGGACCAACCATGGGCTTTAATTTGAGTTTTGAAGCCGTTTGGGGTCCCGTCGATGCTTGACGTGATTTCACCGTGCGGAAGATGTCGAGCTTTGATGTACGGTCATCCAATGTCCGATTGACCTGAAATTTTACGGGGAGCCTATTGGAGTCATTTTGAGATGATCCATTGGCTCCGATTTGGGTACCATGGTCCCGGGGAGCTTCGCCGCCGGTAGGCTTGATTTTGCTTCGGAGCATCAAAACCTGGTCAAACGTTGTCTGAATGACCTGAAATTTGACGTGCAGCCCTTTGGAAGCATGCAGAAGCTACTCATGTGTTTTGTTTGATGAGTGGCGGCATCAGAGGTTCTCGCCGCTGGGAGGCTTGATCTCGCCGTTCGAGAGTTGATGGAGGGTCAAACGGTGTCGGTTTGACTTGAAATTCGACATGGAGCCTTTTGGAGGTATTTTGAGACCATCCATAGGCTCTGATCGAAGATTTGATGTATTTGACACTGTCGCCGTCGAGAGCTCCCGCTTAGCTGTTAAAGGATTAAAATTAGGCCAGATGGTGTCGAAATGGCCCGAAACTTCATGTGTACCCTTCTTTTGGCTATTTTGAAGGATCTTGCAGTTTTTGTTTGATTCTGTCAAGATCTGATGCTTGAAGCAGCTTTGCCTGTTTGTAGTAGGATGCGGCTCCATATAGCTTTTGATGTTGAGGACGCTAAGTGACATTTTTTGTGTCAACAGGGATCACATCACAGGTAATATTTTGTGCACAACTCCTTATAACTGGAAATATGATAATGATTAATGGAAATTGTGGATCATGTCTGTTTGCTGGCGTAGATTGAATTTTACTACTATTTATATACCATGGACGATGTCTGCCATTGGATTTCTTGATAAAATATGATGATCGTTAGCATATGCCTTCATATCTGCACCTGATATTATGGATACCGTAAGACGTAGAATTATCTAGGTCACATGCTGTCACACACTCAGGCACTCCCTGTTGTTTGAGAACCCTAGTTCTATGTTGCTTATTATGTTTGAAATAATGTGAGAATGTGGCTATTGGATCTCTATTATATGAATCTCACTTCATTAACTCCGAACTGCTGATGCTCCCTTCATGAGACTCCTATGCTTAGGCACAAACGTCAAGACTCTATGAAGAGATTTCGCCAAAGTCTTCCTTATTTTTTAGACCATGAAAATTCATCGGATACAAAACTTATCACCTTAAAGGAAAGAAATACTTCATTTAAATCCTTGATACCCTTCAAAAGCATCATTTCATCATCATACACAACCATGGCACTCCTAGGTCAATCATCACAACCACTATCAAGTCATGAATCACATGTTCGCATCATGGATATCACATGCACCTATGCACATCATATACATCATCCTGCATATATCAAATGAAAAATGAGCCTAAAAATAACATCCCTCCATCATAGGTATAACACTAATGATCAATAGCTAATAATCAACATCAATCTTACCTACTACAACAACAACATAGGGCCTCGATCATCTCTACACAATTTCCAATAGGATAGAAGGTGTCACGACCCTGAACCCGGACCCTGCAGCGGCCCGACCTCGTGGAGCGTGAACGAGAGATTAAGTACAATTATATTTCTCCCAGGATCCGCGTGTGTGAGGATGACAATTCCAACACACTCTGAATATTTTGCGGAAGCCTACGTGGCGTTGCGACTCGGATTCCGCTGCCATCGGATTCCGCATCGCACTCAACTGCTAGCATATAGCTATCGTATCAAGAATCATATTAGACTGGAACAAACCATCACATTAAAATACAGAGTTGACAGTAACCGGATATTTCATTCCCACATATGTTCAAGTTACAAGGATCAATGTGCATTAATTAAAAATCCCGAAGAAAAGGTTAATAAAAGCCATACAAATATCAAGCTAATAAAACACTACCCCACATGTGACGTAACTCTGATGTCAAGCTAAATGTCTACATGACATAGCCGACGCAACAGCCAGCAAACTCATGGCTCCACAGCCAACACATGCACTCAGCTCGGAGCGAAGAAGTCTGGACCTGAGTACCAAAAGAGTGGGCCAGACACGACAGTCTGGCAGGTGGGTGAAAAGATGTAAACAATATTCCGAATAATAAAACATATGATAAATCATGGTGTTTGATCACAAGTTGCATAGATTTAACACCAGTGTAAAACGTGTATACCTGACAAAACATGTATTCATTTTGAAGCATGTGTAAAACATATATATCTGGTAAAACATGTATTCATTTGGAAGCATGTGTAAGATATATATCTGGTAAAACATGCATTCATTTGGAAGCATGTGTAAAACATATATATCTGGTAAAACATGTATTCATTTGGAACAAGTGTAAAACATATATATCTGGTAAAACATGTATTCATTTGGAACAAGTGTAAAACATGGATATCTGGTAAAACATGTATTCCTCACATTTCAAACCCAGTCCATAGGTGGACCCTGCAAATTGCCCTTCTTCAGGGGAGCCACAATCGTGGGGGAAACAGATTGGCAACCACACATAGCTAAATCCTCCATTACTAATGTGATGAGAGCACATTCAGTGCGTTGGGCTCAGACACGCGAAGTGACGAGAACCAACATTATATATACATATACATATAGCCAGACAAGACCACGGCCGCGGAACCGGGTAACGGGGCAGGACAGGATCCAAGCTGCAGCTGGCGGGAGCATGAAGGGAAGGCCCAAGTCAGTTGATCAGACTGACAAGGACGTCCAAGCTTAGTGGTGTCAACACATAGGTCACATGAAAATCAAAACATATGAATAACTATATTGGTGTACAACACCTAGGCAGGCGGGACATGTGCTCATAGGCACACATTTCACATCAATAGCTTATTAAGCAAGTACGGGCTAGTAAAACATGTCAAATGCCTAAATTAATAGCTTGAAGCAAAACTGGCTATATCGAGTGAAATCGGGCTAGAACAAGGATAATCCGAGTAAAACAACATGACGAATCTTTATACGATTACGGACTATGTATTGAGGCTTCCATATTTAAACAATATGTATAAGGGCCTTGTATGTCTATTATTGCTCTTGGCATGGTACTCGAATGATAGAAGACATTCCAAGTTCCTTATATAAATTGACAAATCCAAAATCCTCAATACATTTCCGAGGTGGGGTTTCTTTCACAATTAATCTCCATATAACTCCTCCTACAACTTCCCATCAAGTTAGAGCTCCAAACCAACCTCACCAGACCTTAAAACACCCCTTTTTAATGTTTCTGTTGTAAGGCCAGGGATTCTGTACAGTTCGCTCGAGCGGACTCAAAGTTCGCTCGAGCGGAGGGCTTTCTGGGAGGGTTCACTTGAGTGAATTGGTCCAAGTCAGGTGGGCTCGAGCGAAGGGGAAGTTTGGCTTAAGCGATCAAGTCTCTGGAAGGGGTTCGCTCGAGCGTACAATGGGTCGCTCGAGCTACCTAGCTTCTGGAAGGGTTCGCTCGGGCGAACTGGGAGGTTGGCTCGAGTCACCCAGTTTCTGTAAGGGGTTCGCTGGAGCGAACTTGAGTTCGCTCGAGCGAACTACTTCAGTAACTTCCCGTTCCAACAGTTCTGGCCTCATCTCCTCTTCACTTTTAAACACATTTGAAGCCACCATTTAACACAATATTTATGGCACTTCTACCTACTCAAACCACACTCAATCCCTCCAACAACTACTCCATCAAATCATTAATTCTCCCGTCAATTCCAACCTCATTCAATGCAAAAGGCTCATCATATGTATACATAAAACAAGATTTACAAAATAGCAATGCATACATTTCCAATAGATTAAATAAGAGGGAAAAGCTCATCAATATGCCACTTCAAAACCCATACAAATCATAGTAATAAGCAAGTATTAAATCATCAAAATCAATGATAAAATCAAGCTTTTCTCACAAAATATGCCAATATTCAAAACAATCCAATCATCCACTTGCCTTGGTTTCCAAAGTAGCTAATCAAGCTCCTAATCACCCTCTCAAGCCACAAATCTCCAATCTACACATAAACCCCTAAAATAAACCCATCTTAGAACCCTAAAATGGAAAACCAAAGAACAAGAAGAAGAAAGCTCCCAATAGCGAAGATGGGGCTTCTCTAAGGCTAGAAGAACACAAATCTAGGAGATTTGAAAGATTGCTTACCTAGAAGTGCTTCAAATGAACAAGACTAGCTCAAGGAGAACCTCAATGTGGATGGATTTCTCTTCTAATGGCATCAATAGAGAGCTTGAGATGAGGGGAAGAAGAAGATGGGCACAAATCTCTCATTTTGGCAAGCTTGGAGATGGATTTTTTGTGAGAAAACAAGAAGAAGAAGAGAAAAGGGGGAAAAACCCTAAGGTGCTAGAGCCCCACTCCCACTCTCTCATTCTGCTGAAACCAAGTGGGGAAGAAGGAAGGGGCTGGCCCTTTTATAAAAGGGTGGGTGTGGGTCCCACCATCACTTAAACTTGGCAGGATTAAAACATCAATTTCTGGGCCCCGGATGCGATCGATGAAGAGAAAAATGTTTCTCATAAAATCTATTTTTCAAAAAGTATAATTTTGGCATGGTTCTGAGATCTCGAAAATTTGGGTCTAGATTCAATGTGAAAAGACCGGTTTACCCCCAGGGCTGGAGAAACTGATTTTCGGAGCTTCGAATGGGTACGGTATGAACACGAAAGTTGTAGGGAATAATGAGACTAGTCAAATGAAGCCGAAATGGGAACTTTTGGGAATCACAAAGAACCTCCCCATGCTGACCACGCAAAACAAATAGGACCATACGGTCACTAACTGGGTTCATTGGCTATCAAAACTTCCCAAAGCTAATGAACGATCTTTCTAACCCACAAACTCAACCAAACAACCACTCATTTCACTTTAGAAAAATAATCCACAATTAAGTGAACACTACTCCCGAAAATTAGGGGTCGGGGTCTCACAGAAGGCCTCGCAAGAGCATGACTCTGAGAGTATGTACCGATATGGAAAATCCCTCCAACATCTAACATAATTCCCCGATGCTCCAAATTCGTTCTTAAATCTTTAAGGGATCCATCCCAAATACGATCGATTCATGATAGCCTCATCAACCGAAATGACATTATAATGCCCTAACCGTCATGCGACCTTGTTAACGACATGCCTAATAGCAATCTATGGTGTGTGGAGCCATATGCCCACCTCAAATAAATCACACCCGTCCAGGACCTCAATCAAGTCATCATCCAAGCCAACCTTGATAAGGATGCCAAGTGACCTGACAAATTAAATTCGAAAAAAGAAATCATCAACTCACTAAGTGAAGAACTAAAGCCATACTCAAATTTAAAATTAAAAACAACCTCGAACTTAAAACTAAAAGACTTAAAATTAAAATTAAGCTTAAACTTAAACCTAAAAGAAAAAAACTTAACCAATGAAGTAGAGAAAAAAAGGCTACGTGCCTTGTGGTTCCTCGGCTCATTCATGTGTGCCTTAGGGTTCCTCAGCTCATTCAAGATTAAAATGGTAGCTTTGTTGTGCTCCTCCTTGCCTCTCCATGCCGAAATCAACCGAGGTTGTCATAGAACACTCTCCACCCTCTTTTTGGTTTTCTCTAAAAAAAAAAAGAAAAAAGAAAAACATATTAACAATCAATAAAATCCACCAACCAACCAATAATAACGAGCTTAATTTATAAACAAATAAACGGAACAAAAAAAAGTGAAAAAAAAAAGAACAAAAGAAAAAAAAACCAGCTCATCAATGATGAACTAAAAATAAACCTGACTAAAAAAAAAGGAGAAACAAAGCAACGAATACACAAACGAACAAACCAACCAGTAAAGGCCACATTAAAAAAAAAATAAATTTAACTCACAAACAAACAAAAACAAACCAAGAAAAACCTAAAACAACATAAAGCATAAAAGTCAAAATAATAAACTAAAAAAATTAAATTAAACCTAAATCAACATTAAAAAACCAAGCTAATAAAATGAAACCAACAAAAGCAATTTAAAAAAAAATTAAATTCAATTATTCCACAAATAAACTAAAAGGATAAAATTAAAACACACCGCATGAGCACAAAACAAGCTAATTACATAACACTCATCCAATTCTAATACAACTCAACATAACCACACTAAATGTCCGATTTTCAATATTTGGCACGCATACATGGTTTCTTGGCAATTGAACTTAACCATTTTACATCACCACGCTTTACACTACATGTCACCACCATTATAACATCACCCCATCCCTATCACTGTCCGTTTTACTCCACTTCAAATCACTACACTACAACACAGTACCTTACTTCACATGAGCCATCCAACATCACACGCCACATTTCATCATGTGAGAAAAAAAATCAACCAAAATCACACCAACCAGAATTCACCAAATAATGAATCAGACCTAGAAATCACACCAATCAGAATTCGCCAAATAATGAATCTGACCTAGAAATCACACCAATCAGATCTGACTTAATAAAAACACCTAACAAACACAAAATCATCAATTAATTTCACTAATTTTCATGAATTGCCAAAATCCCTTTTTTCCAATTTTTGCCCCAAATAGGGCTTAACTTGGTTTCTCCAGCACATACATCTACGATTCAATCCAAGGGCCAAAAGCACCATTTCCTAGATAACAACGCACCTTGTTGCTTCCCACACACCAACACACCACACCACACCCCACCCCCCCCCCCCCCCAAACCTCCAAAAAAAAAAAAAAAAAAACCAGCACTAGATTTCTCAGCCCAATGGCATAGGCGCACATAGAGCACCGCCTTTCTTCGGCATGCACATGGGCGCCCACATCTAGGCACCTATCTAGTCCCCAACGAATGTGCAACCTGGGCGCACCATGCCTGGCACCCAGCCCCACTTTGATGGCATGGTCTTGCCACCCAACCTCCACTCACTGCCTAACTTTTCACAAAAACGGATAAAAAAAAAAAAAAAAAAAAAGAGGAAGAAACTTGGAGGCCTATACAATAGGATCTGATCAAGACCAACCCATGGCCCACTCCTATTAGCTATCTTTGATGAATATCTACCCATCTTACACAGTTAGGACTAGAACACTTGGGTTGATAATTTTTTGGGAAAAAAATGATGAAAAGTGAAAATAAAATATGGGACCATGTCCAATTCATGAACAAGAACATAGACAATCTAAAAAGTGCAAACCAATTCAAAACAACACTAAAATAATAAAAAAAAAGTTTAAGGAACTTAAACCTGAACATAAATATGATAAAAGCCACCAACACACATCCCAAAACAACTAATCTAAAACAAACTAATTAATCAAACATAAACAATTGACTTAAACAAAAGAAACACTTACTTGGAAGAAAGGAAGAGCTTGAGAATTTTGAAATTCAAAGTCTGAAAGAGCAGGAGTTGTGGAAAATTTGTAGCCTTGATTCACTTATATAGATTAGAGTTCGAACCTTATAAGGATTTAAAAAGAACTCGGACTGCAGCTTGGGCGCCACCCCCTGGGTGCCCAGGTCACCTGTTTTTCTTTGTCAAGGGCTCTAAGTGCTAGAGATGAATTCAGCACAGGCACCACACCCCGGGCGCCCAGGTCACCTGCTTTTCCTAAAAGTCAGGCTTTCACTCCAACAAGGACTTGGTGCGATGGGCTGAATACGAATCCTACGTCGAGACTAACATTGATTTGTTAGTCAATCAAGGTTTATGCTTACTTTTGATGAGTAGTTCTTAAATTATTTTTATTCTTTTATGAGATGAAGGAAGTCTTGAGTTTTGAATTTTTATGATTGAAAAGAGATTTTAAAAGTTAGATTTTCCAAATTAAAAACATTGATTTGTCTTTGATTTGAAGTAAAAATTGGAGTAAATTAGGATTACTTGAAAAATAATATGCGGATGCTTATTGGATTCCCATGCTCTAATCACTTTCATTAATTTGTAGTTTTTCATCTTTCTAAATTAGTTGCTTGATTTTATATCTAAATACTCAAAACTTTCCTTGATTGTAGTTAATTAGTTTTCTTAATCTAAAATTTTCTTTAATTAGCTCCTTGTGGGTTCTACCCGTTCTTGCTATTGTCTCATCTAGACACCCGTGCACTTGTGGTATTTTATGATTGATATTGATCACATCAAGTTTTTGGCGCCGTCGCCAGAGAGCCAATTCAAAAGGAAGCTTTTAGTTAGGATTTCTAATATTAATTTTTGCATATCATAGCATATTTTTGTAGTTAGTTGCATTCATAGCTTGCATTAGATTTAGTTTTTGTGTTTCTTAATATTTGTGGTTACTATTTTTCAAGTTTTTGTTGCTGATTATTATTTAATTTTCGGACTGATTTCAAGTGGTTACATAGAAGACAAATTTCAGCACTAATTTTTTGACAGATTTGGCTTGTTTTCCCCCCAAAAGTTCACAGTATTAAAACTAGTCAAACGGGCTCCTTTGGACTTGAAATTTTGCTGGATTGGACTTTGGTATATTGACTTTGAGCCATCAAAATTTCAAAAAGAAATAATTTCTGGAAGTCCAACATTTAGTGCCGCAAATAGAGCCAGTCAGTCAGGCAGATTCTGCAATCAACCGAAAAACTTGTTCAAGCAGCCAACTTCATGATAGCATAACTTCTTCGTTTTTTATCCTTTTTAGTCACTGTTTTTTTTATTTTTTTTATTTTTTCTTATTAGGAGATTATATCCCAGTCATTGTTTTCTGGTTTTGATTAATAAGTGTGGATCGTACATATCTGTAAACTTGGGCCTGCGCAATAGGTCCCAACACTTAAATTTTTTTTCAACACTTGACAGCATGGTCTTCATTTAACTTAGGACTGCATTAGGAGTTTTAAAAGTGCATCTTTCATTCAAATTGCAGTAATTTAGGGTTGTGAAATTTAGATTAGGTTGATTTTTTAATTTAGGAATTTTATTAACACTTTTTTTTTTTTGCTATTTTTAGTAGATTATTTAGATCTAACATTCTAGTTGTTTTCTTTCAGATAACAATTTGAATTTTGAAGGACTCTAAAAGGAAGGAAATTGCGGGGATTGCTTTGAAGCAAACATGTTGCTCTCAAAATTGTTAAAATTGCTATAAAAAAAATACAAGTTAAGCTCGCATAGTTTAAAGATTTGCGTGGACCCACTGTAAGAGTTTCTAAACTTTACCCCACGAATCTTTTGCTTACAAGTGGGGCTTGGGTGATTTGATTTTTGCAAAGTGTGAATGCTTGCTTGACACACCAATTAATTGGACCCACACACTTAGTTAAGGGCAATTGACCCCAATAAGATAAGAACTAGATTTCATCACCAGATCCTTGCCCAATTAGGTCTAACCACCTCTTACATAGTAACCTAACCATTAATTAAAATCAAGTAGAAACGAGACCGTAGGGCTCGAGCTCAGTAGGACGAAGACCATTGACAATTGCACCAATTGCGCTCTTTGACCAAAGTTGATGCCCAAGAAAGCCTTTGCTCTTGCAGGTGCAACAGTTTAACTATTCAGGGTACTGGTACTTAAGAGGGTTCATCCCCACCAGTCCCTGGTGGCTGCCTGGTCAACTAAGGTTTCATAGGACCGAATTGGAGGCCCACGTGTTCTCTTCACCAGTTAGGAGCTGTCTAGTGTCTAGGCCAACCCTAGGACTTTTCTTGTGCTCAATCCTTGTGCGTGACTGCTTGATTCGTCTGTGCATCATATTAGAACTAGTAGGACCCTGCATATAGATTAGGCTAACATTTTTAGGTTAGACCCGGTGCATGCAATCTAAACCTGAAAGAAAAAAATTGTGGGGACGTGAAAATCGAAAGTTGACTCGAATAATGCTTGAGTTAGCATTGACCATCATAGGAAGTTCATCAATTTTCGAAGATAAAATGACTGATCACGTGAACCCACCCATGACTTTGAAGGACTACATGTACCCCACCAGGACAACTCAACTGTCTTGCATCACCCTGCCTCAGACCAATGCCACATTTGAGCTAAATATGGCATGATCTAGATGCTCTTAGTATTCCGTGGGCTAGATCAGGAAAACCCATACCAACATGTTAGGGAATTTGAGGACATTTGTGAGAGCATGAGAATTAATCATATGACTGAGGAGGCCCTTAAACTTAGATTATTTCCTTTCTCCCTAAAAGAAAAGGCTAAAGCTTGGCTTTATGCCTTACAAGCCGGGTCCATCACTACATGGGCCAAGCTAGTCCAAGAATTTTACAAAAATTCTACTCCAAATAGAAAACCGCTTCGATTAGGCAGGCTATCAATGGATTTTATCAGATACAAGGACCCAAGATGTCCTACCATTTCTTGCCAGATAGGGAGCCATCATATAGAGAAAGCTCTGCTAGATTTGGGTGCAAGTGTGAACCTTCTTCCATACTCTGTTTATGAAGAATTAGGTTTGGGGGAGTTGAAAATGACACATGTGACCTTGCAATTAGCTGATGCATCGATTCGATACCCCAAAGGGGTAGTCGAAGACGTTCTGATCAAAGTCGGAGACTTTGTATTTCCTGTCGATTTTGTTGTCTTGGATACCAAACACACATCTGGGGCTGAACCCAAAATTCCAGTAATTTTGGGGAGACCATTCCTAGCCACCTCAAATGCTTTGATCAATTGTAGGAATGGAGTGATGCAAAATCTCTTTTGGGACCATGACAGTTCAAGTGAACATTTTTAATGTCAGTAAGAAACCTCCTGATGAGGATGATGGGGCTTTTGAAGTTAGTTACATTCCTGAATTGGTGGAAAATCACTTACCCAATTTTAAACTTGAAAATCCACTAGAGGCTTGTCTTGCCCACTTTGGAAGTGACTTTGATGTAGATGGATGGCTACATTGAAGAGGTGAATGCACTACTAGCTGCAACTCCATTCATGAAAAAGAATAGGTGGCTACCTATGTGAGAGATCTTGACCTCGATTTTGGAAGGTAGGTTTGTTTAGGATCCAGGTGGATTCCATGTTAGGTGTCAGATAGGGTAGTTTCTTTTTCTTTGTTTTTATATATATTATTATTAGTTTAGGTTATCTTTTGTCATTGTTTTGACTAACTTTGGATAGGGAGCGCCATGCAAAATCATCAGGTAACTTCTTTCCTTTACCTCATGCTATTTATTTTTCCTCATGCTCCATTATCAATTTCCGCATTACATGCATGACATCAAGGACGCTGTCTAGTTTAGGTTTGGGGGTGGGAACAAGCACACTTGTCCAATTTTAGGTGATTTTTTTCAATTTTAGGCAAACTTTTAATTTTTTTTTTAATTTTAGGAAAACTTTTCGTTTGTGCAATTTTATTTTATTTTTTTTAAATGGAAGTTTTCAAAAGAATTGATAAAAATGAACGATGCTCGGAAACCCGGAATTTTGAAATCCTTGGAAGGTAGTAAAATGAAAGTTCAAGACTTTTCTAGAATATTTCAAACTTTGTTTTTCACTGAAACACGTATACATCTATCAAGATTTTGGATAGGAAGCTTTAGTGTCGAATTCGGGATTTCTCAAGAAATATAGGATGACTTTCTGAAGTTTAGCCTTGTAAGTCTACCTGATTCATTGGGATGGTTAGGCCAACCAAAACCAATGGATTAGTTTGGGCGAATTGAAAAGGGCTGCCTATTGTTGGGGTTTGAAAAAAAAAAGAAAAAAGAAAAAAAAGTGTTTAGTTAGAAGTCTTGAAAAGAATAAAAAGTTTGTAACTAGTTTGGGTTCGCAGCCTTTTTAACCCGAGTCGGTAAGCCCGTAGAGGTATTTACATACCTAATGCCCTAAAGCCATCTGGTTTGGCAGTCATTGGCCTAATGCTTGTTACATGGGTTAATAAGAAAGCTTAAGGGACCCAGGCATTACACAGTCACATGTGTGTGTTTGAAAAAAAAAATTGCAGCCTTAGAGAAAACAGTAGTGCGAAAGCCGTCATGATAGCCTTGAGAGGGAAACTTATGAGCCACTAAATCTAGGAAAGATCAGAGCATTTGAAAGAGAATTTTGTTTTCATGGCACCATAGCGGAACATTTGAAAGATTGATTTGATGTGTACACCTACACAAAGCACACAAAGTTTTGAAAAGAAAAGAAAATTCTTTAAACTTGAAAGGTGAACTGAATTTTGAAAAGTATGAGATTTTGATTATTCCAGGTTATACAAGTGGCATCTGAGATAAGTTGATGTCCTTTTAGGAAATTTCTTTTATTTTTTTTAGGATAAATGAATTTTGTGGGTAGATTCACTGCAAACCCTCACGAGGCACAACTCATCCACTAGGGGGAACCTAGTGGTTTAAGGGCTTGCTGCATATGCTAAATGCAGTCAAGAGGGCTAGCGAAAGTGGCATTTTTCTTTTTATTTTTCTGCATTTGTTAGGATAGTAAACTTCTCCTTTTTCTCTTATTTTGCTCGAGGACTAGCAAACAGCTGGTTTGGGGGTGTAATAAGTCCACAAAATTGTAGTTTTCATTCATAATTTCATATGCATTTGTGGACTTAATTAGGTTAATTGCATATAATTACACTTAATTTCATGATTTCATGCATTTGAGTATCAAAGTTGGAATCTTAGTCAAATTTGGTCAAAATTCATTACTTTGCATGACTTTTGTGAAATTAGGGATTTTCATCTCATTCATCACCCAAAAATTAGTTCTTTTGGCTTCACTAATGCATACCTTCTAACTTTGACTCCATGTGTTATTTTTGGAAAGTTAGGTATTTTTGGTGCATTAATTAGGCATGTAGGGTCCCATGCATAGTCCATCTAGATTTCTCACACTTGATTATTATTTACATCATTTAATTTTATTTTTGTAGGATAAGTCAAGAGTGGGACCTGCATTGGTGAAATTTGAGAGAGATCAAAGGCGGGACAAGCTGCATGGTGGGCCCACATATCTTGCCATCTTGGTGGAGTTGGAAAGATTGGGAAATCTCAATGATGGAAAGGGAATCAAATAAGCAAGCAAAGAAAGAGTCCAAGCATGCCTTGGACGTCCAACATGGGTCCCACACATCCCCTAGCATGCCAAACATAGAAGTTTCCTTAATTGCGCAATTATTCCCGGATTTTTCAGGGGCAGCAAATTGAAATGGCTATAACTCTCAAACCCAATATCAGATTGGTGTAATCGACCTATCGTTGGAAAGCTCTTTTTGAGTACATATCCGTGGAGTCCAAGATTGCATAAATCGGAGCTATATTAATGGAGATATGACCTCGGGAAGTTACTTGTTAAAATTCCATGCAGGAATTACAAGAAGTTTTCAAAATTGGCAACATCAGAGATGTTTGAGAAGTTCAATTTGGCAAGACTTGGAGACAAGAGACCTCACTTAGTAGCAAATCCTCTCCAATTCAAACTCTTTCCAAGTGTGAAGACTAACTTGAGTCCTAAGCAAGAAATCTCTCCAAATAAGGAAACAAGTCCTAAAAGAGAGGAGATTCTTTGCCAAAAAGGAGGCATCTCACATCTAGCCCTCTCTCAAATTCCCTTCTTTTTTTTCTTCCTTTCTTGTTTCCCATTAGTATTTTATTTATTTATTTTATTTTGGTAGCCTTGGGTCTTGTCCAAGGATTTATTTTGAATGAGAATTTTTGTGAATGAGAAGTTGTAAAGATGCAATTTTTAATGACAAATCAAGAAGCATTCTTTGCAATGGCGGGCTAATTTTCTTGATTAGAGCCATGGATGAAGGTAAGTAACTTCTTTTTATTTATTTAGTAATTCTAATTTGTGTTCCATGATTATGTGCTTAATGATTAATAGGCTTGTCTTCATGCCCTAGGTAAATCTCCATTCTTAAATTCTGAAAATAAAAATTGGTTTTTGACTATTCATGCTTAGGTTTGATAGGCCATGCTTAGGATTTAGATTTTTTGCTGATTTGGATTCCTATGCGCTAATCACTTTCATTAATTTGTAGTTTTTCCTCTTTCTAAATTAGTTGCTTGATTTTATATCTAAATACTCAAAACTTTCCTTGATTGTAGTTAATTAGTTTTCTTAACCTAAAAGTTTCTTTAATTAGCTCATTGTGGTTTCAACCCGTTCTTGCCATTGTCTCATCTAGACACCCGTACACTTACGGTATTTTATGATTGATATTGATTACATCAGCCGAGATCTTTGATGCGGTTCGTGCTTTTCGAAAGATCGTAGTTTTCTCCAATGAAGCCTTCATGGCCATGTTGGAGTCTTTCCTTCCATAAACCAATACCTTCGTTGTCACGAACAATGAGATTATTTTTTCTTTGAAGGAGCTGAACGCCATCACCGGGCTGCCCATGCTCGGCAAACTCTATGAGGAGTTCATGCCTATTGACAATGTCCTTGAGGAGCAGTCTGAGGAGTTCAGGTTTTTATACTTTCAGCTTGTCGCCTTCTACGATTTTTTTGAAGGAGAAGGAGGGTTCGAAAGTTAGGTGCAGCAGTTGGAAGAATTTTAGCTCTTCGTCCCCCAATTTCTTTAACAGTGAAGAGTCTTTCTTAGAGTATGATCCAGGAAGCCAGGGCTAAAACTCTGGGTTTGAAGAAGATCGCTGTCATGAGAGAAAATTTGAAGGAATTCTTCGCAAGTAGAGACGCTATTTATTCTGACATTGGACTGCAGAGAGATCTCGCTGTTTACTCACTTATTGGCCAGGTGAGATGGAACGCACATCAGGCCGCACTGCGTTTTTTCGGCTTGTCAGATGGCGTTTGGAGAGCGGCTTGCTTTGGTACCTGCTCTTTACTCCTATTTGTGTACCGAATTGCAGGCTGCTACTTTCTTAGTTCGGCTTGGGCTTCCCATGAATAGGGTGTTTTCAGCCCATATCTTCTATTCGTGGTATGTATTCCACTGTCTTGATTTCCACCGATTGGGTGCTGCACAGGATGATGACCCATTCATGATTCGGTTGGCTAGAGGGACAGCCGTTTCCGAATCTATTATGTCTGCCCGTTTGAGGATCCGACGGTTCAGGGACGTCGAGATTGGGGAGTCTTCGGTGAAGCTTTCTTTGGATTTACGGAAGAAGGCTTTTGATTTTGGTGTCTCCCGTGATTCGACCAGGGCAGGGTCAGGGAGACACTATTCTTTGACCAACGCGGAGAAGGGGTGGCTTTTCAACATACGTGTTGATACGATGGTGTACCATAGACATCTTTTCATCGACATCCAACCTTATGTTCCTTCACAGTTTGCCTTGCAGTTGGGCTTCTCTCAGGGCGTCGTTGGAGCACCTTCAAGTAAGGTGAAGCGCTTTGGAAGTTTGCAGGATGGGAGAAATGCATGGGCTTTTTATAGTGTGGAGGACACTACTGCAATGATTTCCTATCGTGAGTTGCCCACTTTTCTGATTGTTGGCATCATGAAGTGGTTCGTGGAGAGCTTTTCAGTGTACCGGGGGTTTTCCAAGAAAGAGCTTGATGTAAAGCAGTCTCCTGGGAAAGGTCTTGGCAGATCGGATGGCGTCCAACAAGAGGAAGTTTTGGCTTTCCTTTCGGGAGAGAAGCATAAGATAGGCTTTCTCAGTGAACAGGACGTCATCAGATCAGGAGCTGTACAAGAGGTACCTGGTTAGGTCTTGAAACAGCTGGAGGAAGAGGAGGCCAAGATCGACGCATGGATGCAAGCAGAGCGAACAAAGGCTTCCATGGAGTCTACTGAAAAGAGTAGATCACCCGGTGAGGACTCTAGCGAGAGGCTTGATTTTGATGGCAGGGCGGATACCTCAAGCAAACCGTCCCATAAAAGCAAGAGAAAAAGCGGACAACACCAAAATAAGAGATGGCACGAAGACTCTCCTGATCTGGAAGTCCCTCTTACCATTGCTGAGGAAGTGTCAGGGGATGCTGATGAACCTCCAGAAAAGAGGAGCCGAGAGGAAGAGACCACTGATGATGGTATGCTTTTCCCTTTTCTTTTTCTGTTTCTTTTCTTTCGTGAGAGATTTTTGTTTTTGATCCGATGCCTTCTTTCTTTTCAGCAGAAGATGATGATTTGGTGACGCCCAAGGTTCCAGCCGATGAGGCGGTGACGGATCCGATCACGGCATCCGAGGAAAAACCAAGGGACTCTGGAGTGGTTCCGGAATCTTCGCATGGTATGATTTCCTTTGCTTTTTCACCTTTTTGTTTTTCTTTGTCGCCACTTGCTGGCATATTTTTGTTTTCTTGCCAGCTAACTTGCCAGGGGATTCTGACGACTTCGAGACATCCATGGATGTAACTTTTGACGATGCTTCGGATGAGCTCATGGAGGCAGAAAGTATTCCGCCAGTCGTCGAAGAAGGTACTTTGTAGTAATAATCTTGATATTGATTTTTGACAAGATCATATTCATACCTTTTCGTCTTTCATTGGCAGGCTGTGAAGCAACAAGAGAAGTCCCTCCATCTTCTTCGGGTTTGGAGTAGGGGATGCCCGCGGTTGATCCAGAAATAGAGGTTACTTCTACCAGTTTTGGTGTGGCAGATATGAAACCTCATGATGAGATTCCTTCACCAGCATATTTGATTGTACAGAACTTGTTGACCATCCCTCCGATGAAGCATGATAGAGGCAGTCGGCCGATGCAGCCGGGTGAGACTTCATCCGGACCGTCTCTTCAATATGTGAAGAGAGTGCTGAAGAGTGTCTTGAGTTCTTGGATCGAGACCCTCTCTTCTAGCCACTTGGAAGCTGGCTTCGGTATGATCAAGCATGTACAAGATATTCTTGCTGACAGCAAAGAGGTCGGTCTAGACATTGCAAGTGCTAAGGCTTTTGTTGACGAAGTCATTAACTTGGGTAACAAGTGGACTGAGACCAAGAGCTTCCCACATGGTGACTTCTTCAGTGAGATGTTTGTCTAGCCTTTTAGTGAAGTCAAATCTAAAGTGGATGAGATTTCACGGACTCGAAAGCAGTTCATTCGGGAGAGGAACGTCACCGAGTTGGCTATTATTGAGCTGACACAGGACCTACACCGTCTTGATGGGGAGTTCGTCGAGGCCAGGCAGCTTCTCGAGCTTTTGGAGGAACAAGCTGTTGCTAAATGGGCTGCCATTATGGAAGCTCGCAATAGAGAGGGAGCTCTCATTCGCCAGGTTGAAGAAGCTGATAGTAACCTTTGGAGGAAGACTCTGGAATATGAGAGATGGCAAATTCTCTGGGAAGAGCTTCCTCGTGCTAAAGATGCGTTGCGGCATTCTGCCGCATTTTATGGTAAAGTTTTGAAGAAGCGTGGCCTGGAAGCTTTAGAGGCTAAGGCCAAAGGTCTGCTTGAGGAGCTGAATCTTTGGTTAAAGATCATGTCAGACTGAGCTATTGATTTGTAACAAAGCCTTTTTTCTTCTTTTCTTTGGTACCTCCATGTATAAACATTTTTTTTTTTGCACCCTCTTTTTTGTATTCCCTCATTTCACTTAAATCCTTGTTGATGAAAATAAGCAAAAATTGAATGGGAATGGTTGGTTTGAAAATTTGATCGAAAGGTTGTCATTTTGTGAAAATCTTTTGTCAAATGGTTGTTTCGGGGCATGAAAGCTAGATTTTGAATGGCATAAAAGTCGAATTTTGGTGGCATAAGAGCCAAAATTTTGTGGCATGGAAGCCGTTTTTGTATGTGGCATGGGAGCTAGAATTTCGTTTTTGGCATGAAAGCCAGATTTTGCGGCATGGGAGCCGAAATTTTGTGGCATGGAAACCGATTTTTTTTTTTTTGGCATAAATGCCGAATTTTGTGGCGTAAAAGCCAAGTTTTGGTTTTATGGCATAAGAACCAAAATTCTATTTTCGGCATGAAAGCCAGATTTTGCGGCAAGGGAGTCGAAATCTTGCGGTATGGAAGTCGGTTTTGATTTTTCGGCATGAAAGCCGAATTTTGTGGCGTGAAAGCCAAGTCTTGGTTTTTTGGCATGAGAGCCAAAATTCTGTTTTTGTTTGGAGTGAAAGCCA
Source organism: Persea americana (assembly GCA_029852735.1). Lineage (NCBI taxonomy): Eukaryota > Viridiplantae > Streptophyta > Magnoliopsida > Laurales > Lauraceae > Persea > Persea americana. Next base: position 10,236,736 of record CM056820.1, on the reverse strand, counting down.
GATTTTTGACATGAAAGCCGTGTTTTTTGAAAACCAAGTTTTGTTTTGTTGGCGTGGAAGTCAGATTTTGATTTTTGGAATGAAAGCCGGGTTTTTTGGCATAAAAGCCAGTTTTTTGGTATTTTGGCGTGAAAGCCAGGGTTTTGGCATAAAAGCCAGGTTTTTGGTTTAAAAAATGCAAGTATCGATTAAAAGTTGCCTCCCTGCTGAATGCTATTACAAGTATCGATGGAGTGTCGCCTCCTTGCTCATTCGGTTGCGAGCATCGATGGAATGTCACTTCCTCGCAGATTTGGGTGCAAGATCGACTAAGCGTCGCATCCCTGCTTTTTAGAAAAACCTTGTTTTGCGGGTATTGATGAAATGTCGTTTCCCCATGATTTTTGAAATTTTAGGTTTTTTCGAACCTTTGTTTTGGTTTTGTAATTTGAGTTGTGGATATCAACTGAAACGTTGTGTTCCATAGTTATTTTTTTTTTTGGGAAAATTTGCAAGTATCGACGAGGTGTCGCTTCCTTGCGATTTTGAGGTTTTAGAAGTATCGAATGGAGTTCGCATCCTTCCGATTTTTTTTTTTGGATTTTGCAAGTATCGGCTGAACGTCGCTTCCCCGCAGTCTTTTAAAAAACCATTTTTGTTTAAAGACACAAGGGTCGTAAATTTTGACTAAAAACCGTTTTTGGTGTTAAAAGTCAGGGTGGACTAGGGTGGAAATCCTTGGGTCCAGATTTTTGTTTCAAACCATGGATTTTTGGGTTCAAGGATTGAAAATTTTGGTCAAGTTAAGGAAGAGGCTCCTAAACTTGAATTTTTGGGATTTGATTTTTTGTACAATGAAACATTGAAAGTAAGCATTGTTTTGAGGTTTTTTAGGAACTTCAATGTAAATATGAAAATTCCAAAAGGAGTGGGCATGACGAGCAAGTACCTAGGAATATGCTTTGGCCATGTAGGCATCGCTCTGTCCTGATAGAGGAAGTTTTCAAGGGTAGTACCGCTTCAAGAACTTGCCGTTGATGGGCAGCATACATCTGTCGCCCTCCATATTTAGAAGAGCATATGCGCCATTAAAGAAGACTTTGTCGATGATGAAGAGTCCCTCCCATTTTGGTTCAAATTTGCCTTCGGATTTGTGGTCCAAAAACATTGGCCTTTTTATTGCAAGAACCAAGTTGCCCTTTTTGTGGGTGCGTTTCCTGACCTTCTTATCGAAAGATCCTGCCATGCGTACTTGGTAAAGCTCAATGCTTTGTAGAGCTTCGAGCCATCTTTCATCGAGATTATCCAGTTCTTGGAGTCTCAATTTGACATTGCTTTCTTGCGTCATGTCATTTTGTAAAGATTTCCTTAAGGAAGGAATTTGTACTTCTAAAGGGACAATAGCTTCACATCCATAGACCAAGGAGAATCGTGCGCTATGGGTTGGTCCTCGAATGGTGGTTCGATACCATAAAGCTTCCGGCAGTTTGTCGCTCCAGTCTCTTTTGTGACTAGAGACCATTTTCTTGAGAATTTTGTAGAGTGTCATGTTGAAAGCTTCTGCTAGTCCATTCGCTGCCGGGTTATACAAAGCCGAAGGACAACTTTGGATTTTGTATTTATCATAGAACCTGTAGAATCTATGATCCCGAAACTGTGGTCCATTATCATGGACGAATCTTTTAGGTATGCCAAAGCGACAAATGATGTTGGTGCGCAAGAATTGAATGACAGATGAGGTCTTCATTTCACTAAACGCAAATGTTTATGACCACTTGCAGAAATGATCTGTAGCGGCGAAGATGAAGCGATGACCTTTGCTTGATGGGGAAGAGATAGGACCTATAATGTCCATACCCCAGGGTTCAAAAGGTCACAAGATCACTGTAGGATGTAGCCATTCTGGAGGCATGTGTACATAAACTCCATGTACTTGGCATTGTTGGTAGCGTTTAGCAAATTGCATTGCATCGGCTACCATGGTAGGCCAATAATAACCTAACCTTTTTATCTGATCGTAGAGCTTAGGACCAGCCTGATGGCTCCACAAAGACCAGCATGCACTTCTTTGAGTGTTTCTTCAACTTCTTGTTGCGACAAGCAGCGTAGGAGTACTTCATTGAAGGACTTTCTATAAAGCATCTTTGAAGGGATATCCAAATGAAAGTTTAGGGCTCGTCTTTGGATACTTACCCGCTCTTTTGGATCTTCAGGTAGGATTCCGGAACATAATGTAATCGATGAACGGATCCCTCCAGTCGCCGATTGGAGTTTTAAGGATGGAGATCCAACTGCCGAGCACTCGGTAGCATTCAACAATTGCTTGGTGTGTGTTGAGAGGAGGGGAGAATCCTTGTCTGACACATTGTAATTTGCATGTTTTTCCCTTCTTGGATTGCCATAGATGTAGTGAGTCCAGCCAGGGCATTTGCACGGATATTTTCACCTCTGCGAATGTGGGTGATGTGATAGATGTCAAACTTTTAACAAAGCGATTACGCCTTATTGTAATAAGGCAACAGATCAGGCTTCTTGATTTCATATTTTTGATTCATCTGATTGACGATCAATTGAGAATCCCCAAAGGCTTCCAGCATAGTGATACCGGATTTGAGGGTGAGTTCTAATCCGACGATCAGGGCTTGGTATTTAGCTCCATTGTTTGAACATGGCTCCGATGGACCTAGCCTCTAGCCTTCCTTCGCCTTGGGTCTGCCGGGGTACGGCGGGGCGAAAGGCGAGCATCAACATTTTTTGTACAGGTATTCCAGATTTTCTATTCTACTTGGAATTTAAAAATAGTGACCCGAAGACCCACCTTCGCAAGTAGAAAGGAAATCAAACTTTTTTCTAACTTTCCATTGCACATATATTTTTAAGAAAAGGGACAGATTTTGAATGTCGTGAAAGGCAATTTTCTTTTGTTTGTCATGAAAGGCGGTTTTGTGCCGTAGGTGGCGATTTTGCCGTGGAACGCAATTTACAAATCTCAACAATGAAGAAAGACAAAAGTTGTGAATTTTTTTTGTCTCTTTAAAAAAAATACAAAATATAATACAAAACGTAAAAAAAGGGATCAAACTTCTTAGGAGATTGTGGGGACTCATTCAGATCGACGGTTGCGAGTCATGTATGGACTCCGCCATTGTCCTTCAAATTAGAACATTTAATGCCAAATTCATTTGGCTTGGCTTGGACCTCAGATTTTTAGAGGATAAAGACCAAGGAAAGGTCCTATATCCAATAAAAAACCGAGTAGACGGGCTGAAGAGCCACGTCTAGCCATGATGAATAGAAGGAGGGGGGACCTTGGGGGGGGGGGGGGGGGGTGGGGGTGGCCCCCCAAAGGACTTTGATCACGTTGTGGTGTTTTCTTGCAGCAGAGTTTCTTCAGAATAGCCAAGCTTCTTTGAGCAGAGATTTCTCCGGGAATTTTCTAGCAATTTTTCGGGGATTTTTCAGGACCCTTTCTCCTTGGAATGACCGCCTTTTATAGGCTTTTAGTGGCCATTAGATGAGTTTATAGGCATTGATTACATTAATGCTCCATGCTGGGAGGAGCTACAAGTACTTAATTCTTGACTTTGTAACTCCTTTTTCTTAGCTTTTCATTGGCCGATGGAGAATGATGGGCATTTAATCGCCTTTAATCTCCATGATGAGTGGAGTTACATGGTTTAATGCCATGATTGCTTGTATTTGTAACCCCTTTTCCATTGCTTCTGATTGGGTCGTCTAAAATAATGAGTTAATGACAGCATAAACTTGTCATAAACGGTTCAATTAACAGCAGTAAGTGGTTGCCAAGTCGCTTGAAGAGTCGCGGGCCACGCCGTATCTTTTGGAATTCTTCTTACGATGATTGCCGATGGATCCACATGTTGTTTGATGTCGGATGGCGATGCGATTTCAAACATTGGTTGCAACCAATGGGCCGGTAACATTTGTCCAGTCGATTTCTCGATCGATCGGGCAGAAAGTGTGCTTTCTTTGTCGGCCAGTTGGCAATTCTGAAGCGTTGGATGCTGATTTCATGACTTCGAAGGCGGATCCATGATGTTGACGAAGATCGACGAATTTCATGCCTCAAAAATCAGATTCGGGAAAAATCACAGGGTCCAAACGACTGAAAATGCGAAAAGGGACCGAAAAAGTGCCCTTTCGGCAGAAATCCGGTGACCCGGATTCCCAAGGTCGCTGGCGACCATTGGGTCTTTCCCCCTTTCGGTCGCCATTTCTCAGCCGTTTTTCAGGCTTTTTTGGTCCTTCTTTCTCCTGTATTTTTCTTGACATTTTTTCCTCACTTATTGACTTGATTCTCTTAAAGAAAACCTGACAAAAAGCCGTAAAAATCAGAATACAAAGTTTCCTATTTTTTGGAAAATCCAAAGACTTTGTACCCGATTTTCCGTCAAGAGTCAAAACTAGGCCAAATGATGTCGAAATGACCTGAAATTTGAGGTGAAGCTTCCTGAGCAATATATAGAACCAACCATGGGCTTTTGTTTGAGTCCTGAAGCCATTGGGGTCCTGTTGATGCTAGACTTGATTTCACCGCGAGGAAGATGTCAAACTTTGACGTATGGCCAACCGTTGTCTGATTGACTTGAAATTTGACAGGGAGCCTATTGGAGTCATTTTAAGACGATCCATTAGCTCCGATTTGGATGCCATGGTCTCGAGTAGCTCCCCCGCCGGGAGGCTTAATCTTGCTTCCGAACGTCAAAGTTAGGTCAAACATTGTCGGAATGACCTAAAATATGACGTGCGGCTCTTTGAAAACATGTAGAAGCCAGTCATGTGCTTTGTTTGATGAGTGATGGCCTCGGTGGTTCTCGCTACCAAGAGGCTTGATTTTGCTGCTCGAGAGTTGATGGAGAGTCAAACGATATCAGTTTTACTTGAAATTCGACATGGAGCCTTTTGGAGGTATTTTGAGGCCATCCATAGGCTTTGATCGAAGGTTTGATGTCTTCGGCACTGTCGAAGCCAGGAGAGCTTACTTTGCTGGGGCTGTTTCCATTTTGGGCGAAACGATGTCGGAATAGCCTGAAACTTGATGTAGAGCCTCCTAGTGGCATTTTGAGGCTAGCTATGTGCTATGTTTCGTGTGTTAGGGTCTTTGGCTGATGGACCCGGCTCCGTCTCTCCCTCCGCCCCAGGGGGGGCGAGAAAGAAAGAAGAATGCGAGCATCAACATTTTGTTGTACGGGTATGCTAGATTTTCTCCTCTACATGGAATTTGAAATGGTGATCCGGAGATTCACTTCCACAAGTAGAAAAGGAAATCAACTTTTTTTTAACTTTCCATTGCACATATATTTTTAAAGAAAGAGACAAGATTTTTGAATGCCATTGTATGGGTAAAATACCGTAATGATAAGATTAAGAACCACAGTAAAGCACTGGCCTTTTACCCCAGTCTCGGTAACCATAGCCTAGTAGCTCGGCAAGAGGCGTCGGCTCGAGGTTCCCTCGCTCGGCAGCTCGGCGACTCGGTTAAGCGTGTCAGCTCAGCGTTACTCAGCTCGGTAGCCCGGCGTAAGTACCAGCTAAATGCCAGCCCAGCCGGACCATTCCTGGTCCCGGTAAAAGTACTAAAGGCAAAGTAGGCCATCACACTCCTGTGAGAAGTACGGGCACGCCCTGACAGATAGGGGTGCTTATTTATGGCGATAGGGGAGCTCATTTATGGCGATAGGATCGCTCGTTTATGATGATAAGAAGTTAGCTTTATCATCCCTTAACGTCAACTGACCGAAAGCATGAAAGTTGCTGATGGGATGTGCCCGTTTTACCTACCGCCGAGTGTCAGAGAAAGACCTGATGGGACCTTACCCCACCTACCCCCACTCAGCAAAGGGAATGAACGAGGAATCTACATATACACATGGGATCAGCCCCATGAATGTACGCAATAGATAATACACAACATACAATCTCTCATTCTCTTCCTCCTCCTGTTTAGTTTTCTCAGAACTAACTCAGGCATCGGAGCGCCTTTGGATCACGGCAGCTAGGGCCTCTGACCCAAGTCATTTTCCTTCCCTTTTCAGGTTCTCGACGTTCAGTCTTCCCTAATCCACAAAGTCCATCTTAATCTAAGTGGGTGTCGTGTTCTCACCACCTACAGTTTGGCGCCGTCTGTGGGAAACTGAGCAAAAAGCTTTCAAACACCATGCCTCCAAAAACTAGAAATGGTGAAGGACCCTCCAAGGGCAAAGGCCCATCCATGCAGCCTATACTAATGCAAAATCCACCCCCTCGATAGAGGAGATTAGGAGGAAGGTCCCTCACGGTCCAGTTGGTATTGCAGTCAAGAGGGCTGACAATGCCTTCTCTTCACAATGCTCCACCTCCAAAGCAGCCCCGCCACGACAAAGAGCATGGCAAGGTGACAAATCTGTCACCCAGCCAGGTGAGAAGTCCGCGCGGGCTAAATCTCATCATCAGGCCAACCCCAACGACCATGAAGATCCTCTCCAGGATGCTGTCCTGGCCCAAAACCTCCTCATCCAGGAACAAGAAGAGCTCATCCAGAGGCTCAAGCAGCAGCTCCAGGATGAAAGGGCTCCGAGCCCGCCTCCTGTGCATAGCCGTGCTTTGGGTCCTCCACCCAAGCACGGCCAAGCTCCGACCCACGAGCGAGACCTGAGGCACGTCCTCAATAATAAGAGGCGTGATCGGGTCCACGGGGAAGAAGACTCCAGCAGCAGCCATGTGCATGAAGGGCCAAAGAAGCAGCGCCAGATACCAGAAGACGAGGAGGAGCTCAAGCAGTTTTGGTAAGCAGATCATGCAGACTATCCGCCAGAATATGGAAACTGCTGGTATCGCCCGAGACCAGTACAATGCCTTTGAAGCTGTAGACACGGGCGCATCCCCTTTCTCCAGGGATATTAGGAAATACTCCCTTCCTGAGAATTTCAACGTCCCAAGGTTCACCTTGTACGGCGGAATCTCGAACCCTGCAGCGCACCTCCGACATTTCGTCCAGCAGATGTCGGTGTGGGGTGATGATGACTTCCTGAACGGTTGAGTCTTCTCCTCCAGTTTAGAAGATCTCCCCCTCCGATGGTTTTGCTCACTCCCTGAAGGCTCCATCTCCAGTTGGCGGCAGCTCCGGACCTCCTTCCTGGAGAGGTTCCAGTCCCATCGTGTCATCTCAAAGACAGATGACGACTTGATGGCCCTTCAGATGCGAGAGGACGAGAATGTCACCCAGTTCGCTTGACGATTCTGGACTATCTATAGCCAGATTGAGAGCGCTTCGGAGGAAATGGCTGTGAAGTCCTTCCAGAAAGCTCTGCAGCTGGGCATCGAGCTATGAGCGCAGTTGGTCATGTACCCCGTGGCCACAATGAAAGAGCTGATGACTCGGGCAAACCGGTTCATCCAAGCGGAATAGAACGAGGTCCGAGGTCGGGAGAACTTCGGCCTCACCCAGAAGGTTGCCGCTAAGGGAGACAACAGGTCCTCTAGGAGGGAGGACCGTCACAGAGCTCGGTCCCCAGATCGGCGCACCAGACAGACGCAGGGCCCCCTCAGATTGTCACGGAGCCCCGTCCACTTCGGCAGCAGCCTCAAGGGGAGGCAGGTCGTCCAGGCGCGAAGCCCCAGTCTACAGAGCCATTAACACGGTCTTCAAGGAGCCAATCTATAAGCTCCTCGGCAAAATAAAGACGTAGCCCTTCTTCAAGTGGCCGCAGCTGATGAAAGACGAATCCTCCTCCCGGGACCAGAGCAAGTTCCGTGCTTACCATAAACAAAACGGGCACAGAACCGATGAGTGCAAGAGCTTCCAGTCCCATCTAGAGAACCTCGTGAAGAACGGGTACCTGCAGGACTACATCAAAGAGGACTGCGGGGACAGTAGCCACCCTCACCACCGAGACGACGACAGCGAACCGGAGGGCATCATCAACGACAGTCACCTTGCCCCTCTGGCTAAGGGAAGCTCCCAGGCCCGAGTCGAGGCCAGGGGGGCCTCTCACTAGAAGCAGGTGCTGACTGCTGCATCGGAGCCAGCTGCGAAGAAAGCCAAGACAGAGGGTCCCAAGATCTGGTTATCAGATCGGGACCTAGAGGACATCGAACTCCCTCATAACGACCCTCTAGTGCTTACCATGAAGCTGCAGGTAGTTCGTCCGAGATCCTCTACTACGACTGCTTCAAAAAGCTCAAGCTCAAAGACGAGATCTCCAAACAGCCCGTACCCCTCTGATCGCCTTCAGCTCCTAGCCCGTGTACCCGGAGGGCAAGATCTCCCTCAGAGTCCAAGTCGGAGGCGCCACCAGGCAGGTCGACTTCCTAGTAGTCGACGTTCCTTCCCCTTACAATGTTATAATGGGGCGGACGTGGCTGTATAGCATGGAGGCCGTGCCCTCCACTCGCCATCAGAAACTCAAATTTCCTCTGGAAAACCAGTTCGGCCAGACTGACGTGATCACTGTGAGAGGCGACCAGCACATGGCAAGGCAGTGCCTGCTGGCCGTGCTGCCTGGTGATGCCGAATCATCCCAAGTCCACATGGCCGAGCTGGACAGAGAGGCAAAGCTCGGGGACGTTGGCAGGGCTCCTGCACGGAAGAGCATAGAGGACCTCACCGAGGTCAAAATCGACACTACGGACCCAAACAGATTCTTCCTGATAGGAAGCCAGCTCCCCGAGCCCGAGAAAACGGAGCTACTCGACCTCCTCCTCGAGAACAAAAAGGTATTTGCATGGACACCATATGAGATGCCCGGCATCGACCCAGCAGTCATGTGCCACAACCTGAACGTAGACCCCAGCCATAAGCCCGTGATCCAAAAAGCAAGCCAAACTGGGGTCCCATAAATGGAGGCCTTGATTAAGGAGGTCCAGAAGCTGCTAGAGGCAGAGGCAATAAAAGAGGTCCACTATCTGCAGTGGTTGGCCAACACAATGGTGGCCAAGAAGAAGACGGGGAAATGGAGGGTATGCGTGGACTTCACCAACCTAAATAGAGCCTGTCCCAAGGACAGCTTCCTTCTTCCAAAGATCAACCAGCTTATTGATGCCACCGCTAGACATGACCGCATGAGCTTCCTCAACGCCTACCGAGGATACCATCGGATTCCCTTATGCGCAGCAGACTAGGAGAAAACGTCCTTCATCACATCCAGGGGCACCTATTGCTACAAGGTGATGCCTTTCGGGTTAAAGAATGCAGGAGAGACACACCAGCGGCTGGTGACCAAGATGTTCCAAGCACAGCTAGGCAAGATAGTGGAAGTCTACGTTGATGACATGGTCGTCAACTCTAAAAGGTCAGACGACCACTTGACCGACCTCAGGCAAATCTTCGACATCCTGCGCCAGTTCCAGTTGAAGCTTAACCTCCGACCAGGACGGATCCGCCCACCGTGGTTACCTTCGATCGCCAGTGCGCCGAATCCGGGCTTACAAATCCCCAACGCGCAGACCGAAGAGGTTGTCGAATAGAGACCTCATGTTCAGCTGGAGGTTGGGATAGAGTATGATCTCCTAGGGCATCTAACGAAGATACCAGCTAAGGTGTCAATCCTCGATCTGATCAAGACTTCCCCAATGCATCAAAAACAGCTGATGGATGCCATCACCCACTTACAAGTTCCGGAAAATATAACCCCAGAGCAACTATGGGAGTCCATTACGTCCTTGTCGTCTGAGACATCCTTGCTAATCCTCAACTTTACCGAGGAGGAACTAGAAGAAATACCACCTAAAGCGAGGACCTCACCCCTACATCTCACAGTTAGGGTGGCCAAGAAGGAGATATCTGTTAAGTTCATGAATTTGCATATTTATGCATCATTTTAGGATGAATTAGGGGTTTTATTTGGTGAATTGCATCATTATTCATTTAATTCCATTATCTCATGCATTCTCACCTAGAAACCTGAACTTTTATATTTTTCATATATTTTCTGCATTAATTTAGAACATTATGCAATTTTTCTTTGAAGAGTCCCAGTTGGAGTAAAACTCTATCCGGATGGGTCCCACTTCAATATGGGCTCTTTAGTGTTTGATGTGTTGAATTAGAATGTGCAGAAAATGAGAATTGCAGGCCTCTGTCACGGAACCACTTTCAAGCATACATAGTCATCCTAGGCCCTACATTGCTAAATTGAAGCTTAAAAAGAAGTAAATTGAATAATTCACCACGTGGACCCCACATACAAGCCATGTGCAAATCAATGAAAGGAGGGGTCCACTCATCATGTCAATTGAAGAGTCCTAACTACAGTAGAAGACTTCTCATAGGGCCCACTGTTCAAGCAGATGAAATATCCCACATGGCAGGGTCCGCAGTTGTTGCAGACTTGAAACTATTAATGGATAATTCAAAGAGTAAAAGTTTGATTGGAATAAAAGAAGAAGAGTTTGAATCATCCACATCTGATATCCTTTCAAAAATGAAAGTTGTGCAGAGATAGAGTTCATTGCAAATCAAATTTTAAAAGTTAATCCCATTTTTCTCAGGATAACTCATCTTCAAATGACCATAACTTTCAATCCGACCGTCGGATCGATGTAATTTACCTACTGTTGGAAAGCTTATTCAGAGTCGATGTCCTTAGAGCCCAAGATTGTGCAAATCAGAGCTAAATCGACAAAGTTATGGGCCCGGAGATTTTCATATTCATTTTTAGACGGGATTGCACTAAAATCCACACCGTTGATAATCCACTGCTGCATATCCCTTGTGGGACCCCATCTGAAGATTAGCCAAGCCATCCAGAGGTTTCCAGAAGCTTCCATCTCATTCAAATTCAAAAAGGATAAAGAGATATACCTTATCAATGAAGATAAACCAAATTTGCAGAGAAGGTATCCAGATTCAATGTATCTGTAAGGTAACCGGGAATTATAAAAGGAACCAAAAGAAAGCATACGGGAGAGACTCACCCCCCCTTGGACGTCGACTACATTATCTCTCTCCTCTCTCTCTTCTTTTCCTAATTAATAGAATTAGAGTTATTTTTGGGTATTCTGGAGCCTTGTTCCAGAACTAGGTTAGAAGAGTGTGAGAGAAGATTGTAATTGTCATGAAGTTCTCAATGAAAATCACATCTTTTGCAATGGAGGAGTAGATCCCTGGATCAGAGTATCAGATGAAGTTAAGTGTTTCTTATCATTAATTTATGTGATATTTTTGTCTCTTGCGTATTAATTATAATAATAAATCTGCCTTCTGTCATTGACAACCTATGCTATATAATTTTTTTATTTGAATAATGCTTTAATCATGTATGTTTTCTTAATAGATTATTCTTAGATTGAAATTCTTTGATAATCTATCTTTGATTAATATGTGATATTTAGTTAAGTTCATAATTTCATTAGGTGAAGGGGAAAATTGTGGAAAATTGTGCTCTTTGATAGACAAATTATCCGAATCAGAAACATTGATTTGTTTCTGATTTGAAGGATTTTTGGGACAAATTTATTTTATCAATTGCATAGAATGATGGTGGGACTACTTAATGGATTCATGATATTCTGATATGCTTTTTATTATATCTTATTTCTGCACTTTAGATCTAGAATTTTCTTAATTTTATTAGTGTTTCTTATTATCTCTCTTGTCATTATCATTGATAAAAAAAAATCAGATTTTAAATTTTAACTTAGTAGTGCTCCCTGTGGGATCGACCTGTAATTGACACTGTCTCAACAAGACAACTGTGCACTTGCAGTATTAAAGGATTGAATTTAAAATCACATCAATATCCAGCGCTTTGGTAGACACAGGGGCATCCGTAAACATCTGTCCACTGAAAACATACAAGACGCTGGATCTAACTGCCAAAGACCTAACCCCAGCCCCGTTGGTGGTGACAGGATATGACGGAAATAGGAAGACCGTTTATGGGAAGATCATGTTATTGGTGCAAGCAGGCCTGATCTCAGTACCCGAAGAATTCTACATCATGGATATCCCAGCGACCTTCAACTTGATATTAGGGCGTCATTGGCTAAATCACATGAAGGCGATCATGTCCACTAGGCACCAATGTATTAAGTTTCCCCACTTAGGAAAAATCGTGAAGCTAATGGGGCACCCACCTGTGATCGAACCAGAAGGACTTCAGATACTTCCCACCTTGCGACCGGCCCCTATCCTGCCTAGAACCAAAACCCATGGATACAGGGTTGATCCCACCATTTCCCTGACGAACATCGATCCCGTCCGGAGTATGACACCAGATCCGGTCCCTCTATCTGAACCGCCATTAAGAAAAGAGTGCATACATGGCTGGAAGCTCATGAGAAAACTTGGATATCAGCCCGGATTGGGGCTAGGTAGGAATGAGGATGGGATTCTTGACCCCGTTATCCTGGAAGCAAGGATAGGAACAGAAGGACTTGGATTCAACCTGTATGATCAGGTAACACTCTCCAGAAAGGATTTGAAACTAGGGTAACACTTCGTCAGGCATGGCAAGCTCTTGGACCCCAATGAACCTCCCAATGGAGAAGGATGCCATCGGATCCACCCCCAGGAAAAAGGGAAAGAACTCTTGATAGAAGGTATAATCGATTCGTCGTCTGACGACGAGGAGGTCGAAACTTACGAAGACATCTTTGGTACCTGGGAAGAATTCCACGAATCTAACGAGATTAGAGGTTCAAGTTTCCCCCTGGAGGAAAGTTTCCGAATGCTGTCTTGTAACATGATTGGTACTAGTGATTCGGTGAAATTGCCAAAAAAAAAAAAACGCTGATTTCCGAAAAGAGAAACGACTATGAAACCTGGGAAGTCAAAGACCCTGATAGCCAAGAACTCGTATACTGGCCAGCCGCATGGCGACGCTGGAGAGCAGGACCTTCAAAAGAAGACAACAAAACCTGGGAGATCGAAAATCCCGAAGGCGACGAAGTGGTGTATCGCCCCGCAGTTCGGCATTGCCCGTGGCTGGGATCTTCCTCCTTAGATAGCCCCTCCTCAACCCAACCTATACCATATCATTCCAAAAGCCTAAAAAAATTTACAAAACTCCAAAATCCCAAAAAAAGTAGAAAACCCAAAACCCAAAAATGTAAGTAGTTTAGGAGTAGAGACCTTTGACTGTTGTAGGGCCATAAGAAGACCTGAGCGCTGGAAAATTCCCCCAGTAGAGTAATCACGGCTAGAGGAAATCCTAAGCCAAATTAGCAAGATAGGGTATGAGTCGATGCCCATTATTTCAGAGCCAGAATCATCTCCGGGAACCGAGAACGTAAAGGACGAGATGGGCGTTTACGAATTAGTAGATGCCGAAGGAGAAGACGATGAAGTCTCGGAAGAGTTCCAAAGGGTCATCAAGAGGTTTGACGAGCGAACTCAGTCGACGGTCGAAAAGACAAAGGAGATTAACTTGGGGACTGAGGAAAGGCCCAAGCTAGTCCAGATTAGTGCATGCATGGAACTCGGTGAAGAAGAAGAGATCCTTAGAGTCCTGGAAGAATGTCAGGACGTATTTGCGTCGGACTACCATGACACGCCAGGACTAGACCCGCTTCTGGTAGAACATCAAATTCCATTGGAAGAGAGTGCGAGACCAGTTAAACAGAAGCTGAGAAGAATGCTCCCTGACGTCGCGGTGAAGGTGAAAGAGGAAGTTGACAAACTTCTCCAGGCTAAATTCATCAGGGTAGTGCTGTTTCCTCAATGGATTGCTAACATTGTCCCGGTCAAGAAGAAAGACGGACGTATCAGGGTCTACATCGACTTCCGGAACCTAAACAAGGCCTCACCTAAGGACGACTTTCCCTTACCACACATAGACGTGCTCGTCGACAACACCGCTGGGCATGCAATGCTCTCATTCATGGATGGATACTCGGGGTACAACCAGATAAAGCTTTCAGAAGAGGATCAAGAGAAGACCTCGTTTACTACCCCCTGAGGAACTTATTGCTACGTTGTCATGCCCTTTGGATTGAAGAATGCAGGTGCAACCTACCAAAGAGCCATGATGACGATATTCCACGACATGATGCACGATTGTATGGAAGTATATGTCGACGACATCTTAATTAAATCCCAAACTCGTGCAGACCACGCCACAACTCTGAAGAGGGTCCTCCAAAGGTCAAGGGAGACAAAGTTGATAATGAATCCGAAGAAGTGTGTCTTCGGGGTGTCGTCAGGAAAACTTTTAGGGTTCATGGTCAGCAATCGGGGAATCTGTCAAACCCCGACCCAAGATTAGCGCGATTAGTGTTAACTAAGTGCGTGTTTAGTTGTAATGTGAGTTTAGTGTACGTGGGATTAGAAATTGGTCCAAGTTGGTCTAGAATTAGCTTTGGGGAATTTTGAGAGCGTTTTGTGCTATTTGGTCACACTTTAGGGTGCCTTGAGAGTACGTGTAAGCTTGGGAGGAAATTCTAGTTTTCGGATTTTAATCGTGATTTCGATCTCTTTTGAATGGTTTTATTTTATTGATAAACTTTTGTGTTCAGCTTGTTTGTGTTTTAGGCTCAGAAACCCAAGTTTTGGCCCAAAGGGGTAAATCAGTCTTTTCACACCAAATCTGGACTCAAATTTCGAAATCTCAAAACTATGCCAAATTTATACTTTTTGGAAAGTAGATTTTTCGACGATCATTTTAGTCTTCTTCGTCGTTTTCATCCGGGGCCCACAAGTCAGTGTTTTAAACATTGCAAGTTTTGAGCAATGGGGCCCACAAAAACCCACTTGAAGCAAATCTCCTTCTCCCTCATTTTTCTTCACTCACGAGTCAAGCTCTCCCTGCAACTTCTGAACCCAGCTGAAGACTCTTCTTCTTCCCTTCCTTTCTTCTCATTGCATGCCTAAGCTAGAGAGCTTCAAAGCACAAACCAACCCTACCATCTTCTTCCTCTCAACTCTAGGAATCTATTGCTACCATTTTCTTGGAGATCCCAGCTGTGTTTCCACTCCATTTTCTTCTCCTCTTCTTGTTTAGCAAGCTTCAGGTAATGGATCTCTTCCTCCTCTTCAATGTAGTCTTTTGAGTTCCTTAGGAACCCATTTTCAAGCATGCAACACCCATTTCGAAATGGGTCATTGTCTTCTCTTTTTGGTGGATTTTGAAGTTCTTTTCATGGGTTTCTTGTAGATTTCGTGGAGTACATTTGGTAGGATTTGTTCTGAGATTATTGGGCTAGGACTTTGGTAAAGGCAAGTGATCAACTTAGATTCATGATGCATGCAATATTTGATTACTTCAACTTTCATGATTTGATTTCTTTTTCCATGATAATTTGGGCAATGTATGTTTCCAAAGGTGTGTTATAGTCTGAAATTTTGTTTTAATTGAAATGCATATGCTAATGGTTTGTGTTAATGGTTTTTCATTCATTTGAAGTTGCTTTTATCTTGCCAATGTGTTTTATAAATGGATGAAAGAATGGAGGAAATGTTGTGAGGTGAATGGGAGTGTGGATTGTATAATTTGAATGGAAATTGCCCTTGGAGAGCATGAGGCTCAGGGGATATGCAGGGATTTGACAAAGGAAAGAAATGGTGAAAAGGGAGTGTGAATTCTGAATTCAGCTGAAGCTGCCGCAGACAGGCGGTTAGCAGTCGGCCAGCAGTCGGCTAGCCGACTGTTGACCCACGGCTAACCGACCCTGTGTCGGTTAGAATTACAGTAACTCAATTTCTGCACAGGGCGTGGTCGGTCCGCAGGCGGTCAGCAGGCGGTTAGCCGACCTGCGCAAGAAATCTGAAAAGTAGTATTCCTCCTGATCAGTCGGTCAGCGGTCGGTCAGTTGGTCGGTTAGCCGACCAGCAACCGGCGGCCAGCCGCCGGGTAGCCGCGTGGTGACCGAGTGCACAGAAGGAGAATTTTGAAGGGGCTTCGATGGGAGAGAAAAACTAGAATATGTTAAGGGATCTTTGGCTTGATGTTGTGCAATTGAAACATGGAATGTTGTCTAGCTTCGGGGACACCAATTCATTCTAAACTCCAACATTTGGGTTTCAACTTCACAAGAATCAAATAAAGAGTCTTAGCATACACTTGACATAATTGTTTCGAAATCTTAAATTTTGGCACGAAGAATACCGTTTTGTTCCTGTTTTGATTTGCAAGCATGTGTTTAACTTTAGATTTGTTTCATGAACTATAATGGGGACACTTTTCCAGCCTAGCTTGTTATAGCTTATGCTATTCTCGTTTAGTCTCGTCTTGCATCGTTTTGACAAGTGTTTTTCCCCATTTTTCGCTAAGTTTTGTACGAGCATTGATATGTTTTATGCATACATGGATATCATAGAATACCACTGAGCTTGGACTGCCCTTTCAGTCTGATCCACTAGTTCGGGGGTCCTTAAACATAAGGGCAATCTGCAGATTAGCCGTGTATTTATACACATCTTTGTTCTGTCCGGTTCCGCGGCCGGTGTTCCGCCCACCTTGTGTGGCTCGGACTTTTGTTTCGCTTCGTCTCGCTTTGTTTTGTTTTGCTTGCTCTTGTCATTACGTATGACGGAGAAAGGACGAGCTCAATGTGGATTCGTGAATCGTGTTATTTTATTGAAAAGCATATTAGTTTTGAATTACACCTTAAACATGTTTTGTTCAGAACTCATGCTATGTTTTAAGTGCTGATTACTTTCATATTAACTGACTTGTATTATGTCTAAACTGTTCACCTGCCAGACCGTTGTGTCTGACCCCCCTTTGTTTTGGTGTTTAGATGCAGGCGCCGTTGCCATTGCGGAGGAGCGCCCGGAGGAGGCTTTTGAGCCACCCTCAGCCCGTGAGTGGCAACCCGACGACGTCCTCTAGACGTTAGGCGGGGTCTTGAGTACGAAACACTTAGATGGGGTTATTTTGTTATTTTGGAATGTATGGCCTTTGTTGGCTTTTTGTTTTTACACTTTTGGGATTTTTGTAACTTAACGCTTTTTGGTTACCTTGAAACTTGAACTGAATTTGGTAATGCTATGCTTACATTTTCTCCTCTGATTATTGTCTTAATGATGACTTAACTTATGCAATTCGGAATCACAAGGTTTATGTGATTAAGTTGTGATGAGATTACTTGCACGCTTCCGCAAATCATTGCTCGAGTGAGATTTTTACATCTTCGTCCTTGGGAAATCCTCACCGCGGAAACCTGTGGGTTAATCATAGTTGGATGGACATAACCGTCGCGGGGCCCGGACTTGGGGAAACCTCGGTCCGGGGTCGCGACAGAATCGAAGTCGACCCCTTGAAGGTGAAAGCTATCCTCGAAATGCCGCCCACGAAGAACCTCAAAGAATTAAGAGGCCTTATAGGGCAACTACAGTTCATTAGAAGATTCATTTCACAGCACGCGCCAAGATGTGAGCCGTTCTACAAATTGCTAAAAGGAGGCGTGGAATACCACTGGGACGACGACTGCCAGAAGGTATTTGAGGATTTGAAGAAATATTTATTGAGTCCCCCCGTTTTGAAGCCCCCTGCTAAAGATAAGCC
Organism: Persea americana; assembly: GCA_029852735.1. Lineage (NCBI taxonomy): Eukaryota > Viridiplantae > Streptophyta > Magnoliopsida > Laurales > Lauraceae > Persea > Persea americana. Next base: position 10,219,313 of record CM056820.1, on the reverse strand, counting down.
TCTCATTTTATATGTGTCAGCGACGGAATCCGCAATAGGCGTAGTCTTCGGTCAACATGATGAGACTAGCCGGAAAGAGAATGCAATTTATTACTTGAGCAAATCTCTCCTGCCATATGAGCGGAAATACTCGATAGAAAAAATGTGCTTAGCGGTGGTTTGGGCTGCCCAGAAACTCAGACGCTACTTCTTAGCCCACTCAGTCAGACTCTTGGCCAGAATGGATCCCTTGAAATATATCTTTGAGAAACCTGTCACTTCAGGACGAGTGTCACAATGGCAGATGCTCTTGGCAGAATTCGACATAACATACGTAACTCAGAAGTGAGTAAAAGGGCAAGCCATCGCTGACCACCTTGCACATCTCCCCTTACCACAGTATGAACCGGTCAAAACCGACTTTCCAGATGGAGACGTGCTATGTGTAGACATAGAGGAGATAAAGGACCCCGAGTCGTGGACGATGTACTTCAACGATGCCTTGAATCAGAATGGAAAAGGGATCGGGATAGTGCTTTTGTCCCCAGAAGGAGTGGTGAGACCAAAGGCCTTCAAAGTCGGATTCCCAGCCACCAATAATGAAATGGAGTACGAAGCACTCCTAGCAGGTTTAAGAGAGGCCGCGAAGTTGGAAGTTAAGAAACTCCGAGTTTTCGGGGATTCAAAGGTGGTCATATCCCAAGTGGCAGGTGAATGGAAGGTGAACACCCCTACGCTCGCTCATTATCATGACAAGGTCAAGAAAGCTATGTCCCAGTTCAAGAAAGTGTCCTTTCTTTATATCCCGCGAGCTTTAAACCGGTTGGCTGACTCGTTGGCCACCTTGGCCTCGATCGTGGAAGTCCCCCTCGATAAGGGATCCGACACCTTTCACATCCAAAGGATAGACACTCCCTCGGTTGAACTAAAAGACTTGGCCCTCGAAGATCCAGATGAGATTCCATCCAAAGATGAAGGACTGAAAGGAAGGAAAGCGAAAGGGAAAGAGACAGAGGCAGAAGAACCTAAGCGAGAGCGGATACTGGCCCCCCTACAGCATGACGAAGAACTCACAGACGAACATCCGTGGTACTTCGATATCTGGAACTACCTGCGGATTGGATACATCCCTGAATATGCCACCAAATCCGACAAAAGGGCACTGGAAGAAATGGTTCAAAGATACGTCGTTGTCAGAGGACTGTTATACCGCCGATCATTCAGTGGGATCCTCCTACGATGCGTGACAGTTGAGGAAGGACGAGAAATAATCGAAGAAGCTCATTCCGGCATATACGGAGGACATGTAAACGGCCTGATGCTCTCCAAGAAAATCATCCGGTTAGGATATTACTGGCCGTCATTGGAATCAGACTCCGTGGACTACGTCAGAAAGTGCAAGAAATGTCAGCTGCACGCCGACTTGATTCACGCTCCTGCATCTTCGCTGCATCCCACTACTGCTCCATGGCCTTTTTCGACTTGGGCGTTCGATATCATAGGACCTCTGGTCCCGACCATGGAAAACACCTAAAACAAAGCTTTCATATTAACGACGACGGAATACTACACCAAATGGGCAGAAGCTGAGGCATTTATCCATATCAAAGCATCCACGGTGGTCAAGTTCATTCAAAAGAACATAATAGCCCGGTTTGGCATTCCGAAAGTGTTCATAACTGATAGTGGCCCCCAATTCATATCTCAGGTAATGGAGGATTTGTGCACAAAATATGGTATAGAACTACATCATTCAACCCCTTATTACCCCGAAGCAAACGGACAGGCTGGAGCTACAAACAAGACACTACTCAAGATCATCAAGAAGACAGTGGAAACAACCAAGGGCAGTGATTGGGCAGACCGTTTGGCCAAGGCATTGTGGGCATATCGAACCTCCATTAGGACTCCGATAGGTGAGACCCCATATGCATTGACTTACAGGATGGAGGCAGTCCTTCCGTTAGAGCTCCTGCACCCATCCTTACAGATCCAATTAGATGAGGAGACGACAGAAGGCCAAAGACGAGAAGCATTGCAAATACAGCTGGACCTCCTCGATGAGAAAAGGATGAAAGCAGCAGTGCACGCTCAGGTGTACAAGAAGCGAATCGCAAGAAGCTACGATAAGCATGTCATAGAGAGGAAATTCAAAACAGGTGACCTTGTATTGAAACCCATCACTCAATCACAACTCCCACACATTAAAGGCAAATTGCGACCTAATTGGGAAGGCCCATATGTAGTTAAAGAATTATATTCTGGCAATGCATATAGATTAGTAAATGCAGAAGGGGAAGAGCTCCCCGATCCATGGAATGCTATGTACTTGAAAAAGTACACCGCATGACCCTTCTCCACTTCTTGCGGAGTATGACCCTCGGCCTCTTGATATGGCTATAAATCCCGTAGGGAAGACCGAGGAGAGGTGCAACAGCCAAACTTGGAAGTCAAACACACACTGGCACAAAAAATGCAAAGGGAAAAAAAAGAGAGAGAAAAAAAGGGAGGAAAACACTAGAATAGTGTGAGTCTGCCCCCACACAATGGTCTGCACGGTTGAAACCATTCAACGCAAAAGTTTATAGGCGAGCTTGCCATGTCATATAAGCTTCCCCTTATCACTCACAAAAGAGAGAAATGAGAAACCACGATGGAGTTGCATGAGATGTGGGTGTGCTCCCCCTGCCTGATACTTCAGAATCCAAAACCGCCGGCACCCATCTCCCAAACCAGTCCCCAAAAAAAAAAAAAAAAGGAGTTTAGTTAGAAGTCCTGAAAAGAATAAAATTTTTGTGACTAGTTTGGGTTTGTAGCCTTTTTAACCCGAGTCAGTAAACCCGTAAGGGTATTTACATACCTAGTGCCCTAAAGCCATTTGGTTTGGGAGTCATTGGCATAACGCTCGTTACATGGGTTAATTACAAAGCTTAAGGGACCCAGGCATTGTGTAGTCACAAATCGAAAAAAAGAAAAAAATCGAAAAAAAAAAATAAGAAAAAAAAAGGGAATAGAAAAAAAGTGCAAAGGGTTAAAAGGCCAAAGTAATGGAAAACCATTCATAAAACCCAAGCCCGCTCGAATGACATGGGCCCTTGCCTAATGAACCAAGCGAAGAGTGGCTGATAACCACAACACTGAGGAAGCACGGCTACTCACTATCTCCCACATACGAAACTCATGCTCACACATGAATTCCAGGGGCTGCCTAGCGCTCTCCAAAGTTCAACTAAAAGGACCAAAACGGCTAGAAAAGAATCATGAGGGATCGATCTCCAAAGGATAGTTGGGGAAGGTCACATCATAATAAAACTAGCAGCCATGGATCAGAGAGCTAGACCACCTTCACTCTCTCACTCCCAGCTAGAAAACACACCAGCTTTATGCTGGGGCATTTTTATATATACATATATGTACATGCGTACACACACGCATATGAGTACTTATTCTGCACGGCTTCCCAATTTAGGTCCCGTCACATGCACAGTTGTCAGAAACACTCATCAATCAACACACTCTCACCTCATGCATGCTTTTGTTACTAATGCCTTGTGGTTAAATGCAGGATATGAAATACATTGTTTTGTTTCAGGGATTGTTCACATATGTCACCCCATATGCTGGGGCATTTTATATATATATATATATGAACTTACGTAAACTTGCCTCACACCTCCTTGGTTGACCCTTGACCCAATACCCCACGTGGATACCATGTTTCGTGCACGACTCCTCTCGAAACGAGATTAGCGAACAATGATTTGCCTCTAGTCTTGGTATTGGATGTGTACTGTTTCATGCTATGTGTGTGCTATGGATAAGTTTTAGATATCTTTTGATCTCAATTTCCTACTCGATCTACCTACATCCGAAGGATGGGCCCCCGCTGTTTATCTTTTATTCTTTTTCCTTGCATGTGGTGGATGCATTTCTGTTATTTTCTTTTATCTCTATTGACTATCATGGTGGTGGTTGATTGATGGCATGACTACATGTAAGACCCCGCCCCGAGAGTTTCCTTTTAGTGTTAATTAAGACGTGTTTTAGCTATAAGTGAGATTAGAGGGAATGGGTTAAATCTGGATTAGAATAGCTTTTTATAGCTTTGAATAATTTTGGGGACTCTTTTGATCTAGTGGGGCCCTTTGGGGGTTCCTTTTTATTGAGTCTCGATTAGCTTTGGGATTTAGTTATAATTCTGGAAATCGGTAATTTGCTCCGTTGAATGTATTTTATGATTCCCGACAACTTTTGTATTTGCTCCGTTTCCATTCGAGACCTCTAAACCCTACTTTGCCATTGATAGGGGTAAAACAGTCTTTTTACACAAAATCTGGACACTAATTTCAATGTCTCCGAAACTCGTAAAATATATACTTTTTGGAAAGTAGAAATTTCGACGATCAATTCTTCCTTCTTCGTCGAATCCGTCCGAAGCCCGTAGATTGACGTTCTAGCCCATTTTAGACTTTTAAGTTGTGGGACCCATAGCCATTGTCTATATAAGGAGGAGTTCTTTTCCCTCCTCCTCTTCTTGCATTTTCTTGAGAACCAGAAATCCCAGCCCAGCCTAGGGTTCTCTTCAACTTCCATTGCTTCTTGCTTCTTCTTCTCTCAATCTCTCTCAAATCCATTGCTAAGTGTTTAATGGAGGTAGTAATCTTCTTCCCCTCCATGAGAGCTTCATCTTGATACCATTTGTGGAGAGAGCCTCCCATTCCAAGCTATCTTTTGAGCAAACTCTTTCCATTAGAGGACTCTTTATGTAAGTTCCTCTTCTCATCTTTTGATTATGTATTCATCTAGCCTAGGAGGTGCTTCACCATGATTATTGGAAGCTATCTCCATCTATTTATTGATTTTGACATTCTAGGGTTGTAATGATTGTATTTGGGGATTTTTGTCTAGATTGTAGATTTTGAGCTTGATAGTGGATTAGAGCTTGATTAGCATACTTTGGAGACCAAGGTAAGTGGATGAATGGATTCGATTTGAATAAGTTCTTATTTTGTTGAAAATGTGGATTTCTACTATTCCTATTTCATTTGATTCATTATGTTTATAATGCTTTTGGAAATGTATTTATTGTCATGGTTTTCTCTTAGTAGTTCTATGAGAATATATGCATGCATTCATGAAAGTTTATTTTGGGTTAGTATGACTTCTTAAATGAGATTTGTATTTGCATTGAATGAGATTTGCATTGGTAGGAGAAATAAATGCATTGATGAAAGGGTGGTTGGTGGAAAGAATTAAATGTTGAATGGAAGGGAATGGATCTATTTCATGTTAGGAAAGGGTTGGAGTTGAGGTGAAATAGTTTGGGAAAGAAAGTACTGAAATCTGCACCTGATGTGTAGTTCCCGCAGCTGGGCGGTCAGCGGGCGGTCACCTCGGCGGCTAGCCGACAGGTGACCGGCGGCTAGCCGACCCAGATGCGGTTAGAAACACAGAATGCTGTATTTTGACAGGCGAACCGCGGTCAGCCGTGCGGTCAGCTCGCGGCTAACCGCCAATCAAAAACCCCAGTGACCGTTAGGTAGCCGAGAGGCGCGGTTAGAAACACAGAATGCTACATTTTAGCTGGGTGAACCGCGGTCAGCCCCGCGGTCAGTCAGCGGCTAACCGCCGATCACGTCGGCGGCTAACCGCCAGATGACCGACAGGTGACCGAGTTTAACCCAGAATTCCTGAGTCTTTTCTATTGGTTTCAGTTATGGTATTTAAAGGTTTGGATGGGTCGTTCTGATGCCCTACCACCTTGGAAAGACCCAGGGGATGACATAAGGAGATTGACATAGAAAGAAACATCATTTCGGAAAAGGTATTGAGACTTTTATATTCATCAACGTGCATAAGGAAACTTAGTATGTCCTCTATCATTCGAGTACCATACTAAGGGTAATTTAGACATACAAGATCCTTATACACGTCGTTTGAATATGGACGCCCCAATACATAGTCCCTAATGATATAAGGACTCATTGCATTGTTTTACTCTGATCACATGTATAATTACCCGACCCTACTAGTTTGATTTCAAATTCTGATTCATACTTTGAATATGTCCCGCTAGCCTCGTTTATGCATGAACCGAAAATAATATGAAATGTGTGCCTTCGAGCACCATACCCCGCCTGCCTGTATGTTTTATATTGATATAGTTTTTGTATATGTTTTGATTTATCATGTAACCTAAGAGTCGGCACCACTAAGCTTGGACATCCTTGTCAGTCTGATCAACTGACTTGGGTCTCCCCCTGTGCTCCCGCCAGTTGCAACTTGGATCCTGTTCTGTCCCGTTACCCGGTTCCGCGGCCGTGGTCTTGCCTAGCTATATGTATATGTATATGTTATAATGTTGGTTCTCGTCACTTCGTGTGCTCGAGCCCAACGCACTGAATGTGCTCTCATCACCTTAGTGATGGAGAGGATTTAGCTCTAGTGTGGTTGCCATCTAGTCAGTTCCTGTACCTTGAATACCCCGCATGATTTATATTGCATCTGTACTTTAAATGAACTATGCATCCTGTTTTATGATAGTTTTCGTTATGTCTATGAAATGCTTTGATTTCTTTCTTGGTATATCTATTCACCCACCTGCCAGACCGTCGTGTCTGACCCATTTTTGTGGTACTCAGGTCCAGCTCCCGTCTTTGCCCTTGAGGAGGAGCCAGAGGAGGCGGTTAATGAACCGCAACGATTAGTAGAATGGCAAGCTGACGATGTCATGTAGACATTCAGTTTAGCTTTGAGCTGCGAACATTTTGGGGAGTTCATAGAATGATACTGTTTTATACTTTGGTTGTACTGGCCTTTGTTGGCCATTATTTTTGGGGAATGTTAATTAACTTGTTCTTTTGTTTAAACTTTAACTTAATATTTTGGGAATGCTAATGAGATCATTGCTCACTCTGACATCATGCTATACTTGTTTATTAACAGTCTTATTTGATGTGATTGGATTAAGAGTTTGATTTGCTACACGCTTCCGCACCAATATAAATGTTCTACGAGTGAATGCGGATTCCTCACCGCGGAAACCTGTGGGAAATTAAGAAATGTATAATCAATCAATAATCATCACCAAGGGGTGGTTCATTATCCACACCACCCCGTCGCGGTCCCGGGGCCCCCGGCCCGGGGTCGCGACACTACAGGATGATGTCGAGGACATGCCTTGCATTAGCACTAACATTTTAAATTTAGTATGCATCACACCTACAAGCCTTCTTAACATCATCACATGCATAACACACACTTGGCACGTTTATGTACTAACTTCATCGCAAGGCGAGCCGTTGCTCCCTTCTTTCCTTTTAGCAAAGATTTATTGCAGGTGAAAATGTGAGGGCCACCACACCGAAAGGAATAGGATCCAAGAGGTAAGTGTCGCTGAAATGAAAAACCCAAACCTAATCTTCCAGATTTGTGCTCTTACATTTAATATCATTACCGTAACATGCTCTTTCAGAATCCTGCTTTGACACTTTGTGCACCCCCCGAGTAGGATGATCCACTTTGTAGAGATTTAATTTTGGGTAGAAAATGGAAAGGCACGAGGTGATGTCCCCTAGGATCCTCACGTATCACTTGATTAGGCTTAATTCCGAAGGAGACCTAATTAACTGGATGGCCTAGAACAACCTCATCCCGATTCCCTCGAGCCAGTTCGAACTCACCCTCATAGGCTGCAACTCCCTTGAGCCCAAAGGCTCAAACGGAGGCATGAGTGTGTGTCTCCTTATCTTTGGAGAACAACTCTGTACGTGCTATCCTCCAAAGAGGGGCATACTATAGACACCTCGTTTTGGCACCCTATGAGCGGCAATTCAGTCCACCCTATTTAATGATGTCCTGATTAGGTCCCGAGTCAAAAGTCAACTGTCGTCTCTAGGCCTCTGATCGCCCCGGGAATTGGCTCATCGTGATCTACTCGTCGAGAGCTTCCCGCCCATATAAGGAACTCCAATATCTGACGGGCGAATAAAAAATCATGACAATAGGTCCCACACCCCCGGGGCTCCCACGTGAAAAATCACCTATCATTTTTGGACCTTTGATTTCCCTAAACATTTGTTCATCGTGACCTACTCGCCGAGAACTTTCCGTCGATATGTGGAACGTCAAAATCCGACGAGCAGATTGAAATCTACGAAACATGGGCCCCGGCGATAACAACTCAACCTTTTGGACCTGGATCAGTTTCTTTTTAATCCTGACCAAAAAACCAACCCGGATCCAAACCCACCAAGCCCAGCCCAATCCAAGCCCCACTAGACCTAGCCCATCCGATCCAACCAGACCCGGCTCAAATGCACTCAAACCGCACCTGACCCAAACCTGAGTCAAACCTAGATCCAAGCTCTAACCCAAACCCATATCCAAACCAGGCCAACCGATCCAAACCCCTTGAGCCCAAACTCCCTGACCCGTCGCCCGGATAAGGGAGAAAGAGCCCAGGGATCTGGGGAAGTAGAATCCTAGATCCCCTCGTCCCTATCTCCCCCTTAAACCCCCTCCCTCATCTCTATCCTCTTCATGCGCAGATCTTAGACTCCCTGAATCTCTCTCTCTCACTGATCATTCCCTCTCATCATCTTCCTCTACGCAGGCAGAACCCAATCCATTTTCGAACCATCCCAAGCAGCACCTCCAGATCTCCCACAGCCGCCACCACGCCCTTGCAAGTAACTCATCAGCACGACCCATCTCCACCCCACTCACACCCTTTTTCCATCGCCCACCTCCATCTCCATCACAACCCTTTCACAAACCTCCAGCGCAGACTCCAGATCGGTTGGACCATCGTCTTCACCACCATCATCTCACGCATGTCCATCTCTCTCCCCTTCATCATCAAAGATCCGCCCTCTCTCCCTCTCTGCCCACTCTCCCCTCTCGGATCTCCTTTCTCCCTCTCTCCCATCTCCCTCTCCGCTCCGCCTCCTCCTGCACGCTGCAACCCATCTCGCCATCATCCTCCATCTCCATCTTCACACAGAACTCCTCTCTCCCCTCCTCATCTTCCCCTCCATTCCAGATCTCTCGCAGCACCCATCTCCCTCTCTTTTTCATCGTCGCAGCAACTCTATCTCCCTACTCAGCATCGTCACAGCATCGCCCCTTGCATGCCCCGCCACCCTCTGTAGCACCTTCTTCATCCTCACAGTACCGCCTCCTCCGCTTCCCCGCCAGACTCCTGGAATAGGTATGCCCCTCCCCCTATCTCCTCCCTGCATCCTCACACACCCCCACGCGGCACCCATCTCCCCCTGCACTAGGTACACCCCTTTTCCATCTCCCACCACCCTCTCCATCTCTGCGCCCATCACCCGGACGACCATCTCATCTCACAGAACCCATCTCCTGTAACCCATCACTCCATCTCCATCTCTCTCCCCATCATCGTCCTCTTTTCCCTCACCCAACGCATCTTCCTCATCCTAGGCCGTGGGCGTCCTTGTCTCCCTCGCACGCACCACCACGCATCCGCACGCAGCAGCCGCTGGACGCATGCAGCAGCACCTTCTTCCTCCTCCTCGCGCCGCTGGACATCTCCCCCTGCATCAAGTACGCCTTCTTCTCTTCCTCCCCACCACCTGCACCCACTGCACACCGTCCCTCTCTCTCTCTCTCTCCCCATCTCTCGCTCACTCTCGCTGTCTCTCCTCTCTCACACTCTTTCCTCTCTCCTCTGCCCCACTGCGCACCACCCTCTTCCACTCTCCCTGTCCTCCCTCTTCCCCATCTCTCTGTCTCCCTCTTTCCGTTCTCTCTCCCTCTCTGATCTTCTGCCCCCCTATCTCCTTCTTCTCTCTCTCCCCCTGTGCTTTTCCTCTCTCCCCTTCCCTGTTCTCCTCTTTCCTTCTCTTTCCTCTTCTTCCACTCCCCTGCAACACCGCTGCACCCACCTACACCCCTCTCTCTCCCTCATCTCCTTCTTCCCCTCTCTCCCTCTCTTTCCCTTCTTTTTCTCTCCACGTTGTTGCACCTGCATCACTGCCACACCGCCCCTTTTCATTCTTTTCTTCCCTTCTTCTTCATCTTTTTCTTTCTCCACTTGCACACCGCACAAGCACCCACTGCGCACCGTCCCTCTCTCTCTGCTTCCTTCTCTCTCTCCCCCCATCTCACCTCTCCAGCTCTGTTCTCCCCCACTGCGCACCACCCTCCCTCTCCTTCTCCCATCTCTCCCTAGCCACCTCTCTGCCACCTCTCCCCCTCTGTTCCCTCTCTGTCTCTCCGCCCTCTCTTTCCTCCCCTCTTCCCTCCACACGCCCTAGTGGCACCTCCGCACCACACCTTCGTTCCCACTCCCCCTTCACTGCATCGTTGCACACCCATTAGGGGTTCCTCCATCACTACTGCACCCACCGAACTGCACTAGCCTTCTCATCATCCCCAGAGCCTGCCCGAAGCCATCCAATCACAGGAAACCATTCCATCCGACACCCCTGCTGCCCCGTCTTGAATGAGCCCCTTTTAAATTAGGCCAAACCACAACCGCAGCTAAGCAGAGCCCACACTTTTGCATTCGTCATTTACCTACCCAGCCCACCTGTTTAACCCAAGCCGACCCACTCACCAACCCAACCCGTGCATGCACAGCCCAGTTCCATTTCTGCTATTCGCTCTGTGCTTTTAATTCTTTAGTTACTGTGTGTTGCCTTTATTTATTTATTTACGTTTTCATGCATCTAACACGGCCATGCATCTAGTAAATTTCCAATTTCATTGCTTATTTTAAATTATTCCTAGCTAGTATCAAACCTGTCCATTTATAAAACATGCCCATTCATCATACAATTGGCAGCATTTTCTTTACTTTTATCTTCCATGTTCAAACTTTACTCAAGGGAATCTAGGACTACCTATTTCATTTGAAAAGAACAAAAAAAAAAAAAAATCAAACAAAACAAAAAGAAAAAGAAAAGAAAGATATATATATAATTAAAAAGTAATAAAAATAATTAAAATTATAATTTTAGCTACCCTATTAATTAAAATGATTAGGCTAAATTCAATACTTGACTTTTTTTTCTCATCCCTCCTCTCATTAGGATTAGGAAATATTATTTAGGAAATTTCAAATAAATTCTTAATAAAAAAATTAGAAATTCACTCCCCTCTTCTTCCCATTTCATTAGGATAAATTAATTTAGGATCTTAGGCCCTATAAATTAACTCAAAAACCAAAATAAAAAAAAATAAAAATAAAAAAGACCAAAAACAAAGTAAAAGATATTAAAAAAAGAAACCAAAAATATTAATAAATTGGAGTTAAAAATTATACAGTAGCCTAGACTGACTAGGTCAGACCCCGGACCTAGATCTAGGTCTCCCCCTAGCCAGTTTAGACTACCCTAATTTCTTAAACTTCAACTGATTAGGCCCCACTCTCTCCGGGCCCCGCTAAGGGACCAAGAGAGCGGATGTGGGCGGTTAGGACCTTACGATAGGGTAAAGATCTATTAGGGAAACGGAACAGTTAGATTGAATCCAAGTAGGAACTCCCCTAGTTAGGCCCTTCTAGCCCCAATTATTAAAAATCCAAAAAAAACTATAAAACCAACAAAACGAATCCCAAAAATATTTTCTTCTCTTTTCCTCCATCTCCGGTGCGAAATATTTATCTGAGCTCAATGATTAAAGGGAATAAAGGTTGATTCCGAGAACTTGAATTAATGAGAATGATGAAACGAGATGAGTGATTTCACACACCCTAATATCAGTTTATTTACTACCGGCCCATCATCGGCCACCCTCAATCAATCCCGGCCCAACATCAGCCATTTTTATCTTACTTCTGGCCCATCATTGGCCATGCACTTTTATCACCTGCGTATCGCACGCAAATCCAAAGAAATCACAACTCTCGAAGTTTCGTCTACATTATTCTTTCGATTCGAAGAATCAGCCTTTAAACCCTAGGTCGTCAAAGGACATTGAAGGGGGTACCCAGGAATGGGGTTGATCCTCTTCTAAATATTTGGCACCTTTCCCCTTATTTTCTTAGTTTATTTTCATTTTAATTCGCTTATCCCCTAGAATACTTGGATTTAACTTTAATTAGTCTGTTCAACCCTGGATGTTGATTTGCCCTGCCTAGTTCATTATGGTCCCATCTTAAAGCCCATAATTTGACCTTTGACCCATGTTCGACCCGAATTGAAAGACCCAAATTAAGTGACGAGACAACCATCGTGTGTCGCCGGCGGCACATTAGACGAGAGAAGAACCCACCCCATTTTCCTCCTTCATTCTTTCGGCTTTCGTCGAAGGATGGTGTTATGGCCAAATCCGTAACTGGCGATCGTGATCCGTCGATTTTGAGGGTAGTCGGAATCCTCATTTTCGATGTATTTTTTTATCTCACACTATTGAATGGAGATTCCCCTCTCGGGGGTGGGGGGGGGGGGGGGGGGTGGGGGTGGGGGATCAAAATTCACATCCAATAGTACCAACCCAGAACGACCATCAAAGCCCAAGTCCTAGCAGACTTTATCGTGGAGTTCACCTCTCAGAGTTCGGCACCGACCCTGCTCGACACCGAACTGGGGGGCAACATGGATATGGGGGCAGTCACTAAGACGAAGCAAGAGCAGTCCCGGAGGAAGTTCCTTGACTCAGCCTGGAATGTCTACGTCGACGGATCCTCAACGACCAAGTGGGCTAGCACTAGCATAGTCCTCCAGTCTCCGGAGGGCCTTGTCATTGAGGAAGCTCTAGCAATCGGCTTCAACGCGTCGAATAATGAGGCCGAGTACGAAGCGCTCATCGCTGGACTAAATAGTGCCAAATTCTTGGAAGCTCGGCGTGTAGTGGTTTTCAGTGATTCTCAGTTGGTGACGAACCTGCTCAGCGGAGATTACCAAGCCCTGGATGACAGGAGCCGAAGTCCAGCAGATCGGCAGAGAGTCCAACTCTCATGCAGACGCCTTCGCCAGCCTCGCCTCGGCTGTCTAAGCCGGTAATAAAAGAACTGTGGAAGTCAAAACCCTGCAAGAGCCCAGCATCGAACTCCAGCGACCTCGGTTGCTCATGTGTGTCAACCTCGGTTCGAGCTGCATGGATCCGATCGTCGCATACCTGAAGGACGACCAGTTCCCGAAGACAGAACGGAAGTGCAAAAGATAAGGCTGAAAGCAACCCAATTTTGGCTCTCCCCAAATGGCAGACTCTACAAGAAGTCATTCACCGGGCCCTACCTCCAGTGCGTTCATCCAAGCACAGTCGACGATTTCCTCTACGAAATTCATGAAGGGATCTGCGGCAGTCACATTGGAGGTCGGTCGCTAGCTTACCGGGCAATCAGCCAAGGGTACTGGTGGCCATACATGCTGAAGGACGCCCAGCTCTACGCCAGAAGATGCGAAAAGTGCCAGAAGTTCTCCCACTTGCTCCATCAGCCAGCACAGGACCTGAGCTCACTCTCCAATCCGTGGCCCTTCGCTTAGTGGGGTTTGGACATCGTAGGACCGCTTCACCGAACTCCAGGGAACAAGAGGTGACTGATAGTAGCCACCGATTACTTCACCAAATGGGTTGAATCCGAGCCTCTGTCCTCCATCACTGAGCAGGACACGAAAAGCTTCGTATGGAGAAACATCATTACAAGGTTTAGGATCCCTCGGACTCTCATCTCGGACAACGGGATGCAGTTAGATTCCAACCTTTTCAAGAGCTTCTGCCAGGAGCACGGCATCCGAAATGTCTACTCCACCCCGGCGTACCCACAAAGCAACGGCCAGGCTGAGATCTCTAACCAAGTAATCCTTGACGGACTCAAGAAAAGACTCGACCGAGCTAAAGGAAGGTGGGTAGAAGAGCTCCAGAGTGTTCTATGGGCATACAGGATGACTCCAAGGCGTTCCACCTTGGCTATGCCATTCTCCCTTGCCTACGGCATGGAAACGGTTATTCCACTTGAGGTCAGCCTCCCGACCTTGAGGTCGGAACTCTGCGACCAAGGGCTGAATGATTTGAACGTGGCTCGAGAGTTGGATTTCGCTGAAGAGCGGAGAGAAGCGGCCGCTATCCGCTTGGCCGCCTATCAGCAGCAGTTGGCCAGGGGATACAACCGGAAGGTCAAATAAAGAAGATTCACGGTGGGAGAGCTAGTTTTAAAGAAAGCACTTCCGGGCGACAGAAATCCAAATGAGGGCAAGCTAGCACCTAACTGGCAAGGGCCGTTCAAAGTACTTTCAGCAACAGGGAGATCCGCATACCAACTTGAAGACATGGAAGGCAAGGAGCTGCCACGGCCATGGAATGCGATGCACCTCAAAAAGTTCTACTTCTGAAAAATGTACTCAAGGATTTAAACATCAATAAAAACGCATTCTTTTGGAACAGATCTCTCTCTTTCAAACTGCTTCAAGTTACACAGCTCGGCAGCAAAGCCAGCTTTCTAAGGGCCCGGTGATAGTCCCCGCCCTGGCTCGGCAGCTCGGTCAGAGTGCCAACCGTCCTTAGCTCGATGCCGGCACCAGCTATGACGGTAAAGCCAAAAACATCAGGGGCCCGGTGACAGTCCCCGCCCTGGCTCGGCAGCTCGGTCTGAGTGCCAACCGTCCTTAGCTTGGTGCCAGCACCAGCTATGACGGCAAAGCAAAAAGCATCGAAGGCACAGACTTCGACGCTTAGGAAAACCTTAGTATTGAAGGACCGAGGCGGAATCCTTCGCCAAGTCGAGACTGGATAGGCTCATTTCCTCAATCATGGGCGCAAGTCGCCAAGACTCCGACTTATAAACCGAGCTCAGTTACTTAAGTACAAAGGTCCAATTTTCAAGGTAACAGGAAGTACAGTACCCGAGACCAACTACTTGAGCAAAAGAAAGACATCCATACACCCATTCAGTCAGGAAAAAGAAGCTGAGTGGGTAAAAAAGTCGCTTTTTCATTGATATAAATGTTGGTTACAAGTAGATGAGAAAGATACAATAAAAGAAAAAGAAAAAAATACAAGACTCAGGGGGCCACGGCTTCGACGTTGTAGTCGATCCCCACCGGGGCCCCAGTGTGGGATCCGGCTGCGCTCTCTTCAGGGCCAGCCAAAGCGGTCTCAGAGACTACCGAGGCGACCGGGACGACTTCGGGCGCGGAGGAAGCTTCAGGCACAGCACTGTCCGTTGGAGGAGCTTCCGGAGGCACCTCGTGGGCGGCGTTCTCCTCTGGGCAAGCTTGAGAAGATGGACCGGGAAGGAGGGACGAAGCAATGGCGTGGAGTTCCGAGTCCGACCAAGGGAACTTGGGGGGATTCTTGAAAATAGGGCTATCCTCAGGAACCCCGACCTTCTTCAAGGCTGCCTTCCATCCGAGCTAACAGGCTCAGTCCTGGATCCCTGGCAACTGAGCCTTGTAGTCCGCTGCCAGTTTGCCCACCTCCTCCCCCATGGCAGCGTCATGCTCGGCCAATAACTTCTCCTTGAGCTCGGCTTCCTGCTTCGCCAAAGCAGACTCAAGCTCGGCCGCTTTCCCCTTAAGGACTATCTCTAGTTTGCCTTTAGCCATGTTCCATTGGAAGATTAGCCTTTTGTTTGCCCCGCGGACGGTTTGTGGGTATTTTTCCTGCTACGCCACTGCGATCCGGGCATCGTCGAGCTCAAAGGAAAGGTGGGCGTTCTGGGTCGCCTCCTCCTTTGCTTCTTCTCTTAAATGCTCCACCATGGCCTGAGCTTTGTGAAGGTCGGCAGCAAGACCAGCATTCCTGCCCGCCTCTTCTACCAGTATCACCTCCTTGGCCGCCAAAGAGTTCAGCAACTCCGCCCAGTCGGCCGCCCTTGCCTCGGCTGCATCCAGCCTTTCCATGCCCACCTGGCATTTTCGCAGCACATGTAGAACGAAACCGAGTGTCAGAGAATATTGAAGTATTGAAGTGAAAAGACTTGGAAAGTAATGTCACTCACCGCTACCAGCGACCGCATTGACGACAGCAGTAGCGACTCGTTATCCATCGTCGCCCACTTCGCCATGTCCTGGTGAAGGGCACAAGCTTGCCCCAGCGCGGCAACTACTTGAGGATTGACACCGCGGTCCGACTCGGCCAATGGCCTTCCCAGCACACCCTCAATGTCTGGCCTCCAAGGGACCAGCAGAGGGGGCGGGACCGTTCCTTCAGGGAGCGGTGACTAAGGGCCGGGCGGGACCTCAACCCTTGCCCTCTTCTCGGCCTGACGCCCCTCGACGGCCTCGGCAGAGCGGACCCGACCTCCTGCCCTTGTAGTGGAGTCAGGGGGTGAGTCGTCGACGACAATAGGCGCAAGAGGCGGGGCTGACCCGACCTCGGCCACGGAGGAAGGTGTGGCCTCTGCCACGGCTGCAGGAGTTGTCTTGGCCACTGGGCAAGAGTTTTGACCGCAGCCACAATAGGCGTCAAGGCCGGAGCGACGCTAGCAGCTTGAGGGGCACGCAGGGCCTTGCCCCTGACGTCCCCGAAAGCCGCGGCTGACAAGTCTTCCGCCGTGTAGCGTTGGCGACGATGGCACAGCATCTTTTCCTCCTCTTCCGGGCTGGAAGATGACGAGCTGGAAGACGATCTGGAGGCTGCAAGTTTCTTCCTCCGCCGCGAAGGCCCGGCCTTGGCTGTTGCGGTCCCGCCACCTTTTGGGTCTTGGAGTGGAGCTGAAGCGACGCCGGACAAGACGAGACGCCCAGTGGGGACTGCTACCGTCACTGGCTCCGAACTGGTGCCTTCTTCGCGCAGCACGGAGTCTATCCCTGACACCCGCCTCGAGGTGTTGAAAGACTTGTAGTGCGGCACGTACCTCAGCAGTGACCAGGCAGCTTGGCAATTGTGCCTGCCGTAGCTCCTCACTTTCTCGTGCCAGTCGGTGTTCAATTTCCAGCGGTTCTTCCTGGCTCTCTCCCTTCTCTGGCGAAAATCTATGTAAACAGAGTCGTTAGTCTGGTAGACACAAAAAAAAAAGAAAAAAGTGAAACTACGAACCGAAAAGACTTCGGCCTTTACTTGGAGGAATTCCTATTTTTCGAGGAATCCGGACCGTGGTGCTAGCCTCTGCCTCGCCGAACTCCCATCCTCCTTTGACGAACACTCGGTTGTCGCCCGCATACTTGTAGGAGTCCTCTAGTTTGGTCACGAAGCCAATCCGGCCAACCCTTAGCCGGAGGTAATGAGTGTTCCCTTCTGCGGATTTACAGAGGTCATATGTGTCCTCGATGTCTGGGACACTGAGGTTGATCCCCAGGATCCCGTTCAACAGCACTACCCCCATAATGATCTTATATCTATTGGATAGCAGTTGGCGGGGGCACAAATTCCACTCCCAGAGACAGTCCCTCAGGAGTGGGTGAAGGGGGAACCAGATCCCCGCCTCCATGACGTTGACTAGCCAAAAGGGCATCCAGCCATCGTCATAAGCAAGGCCATCGTCAGGACCATCTGGTTTGACCTCTACGGTGGCAGGGATTTTATACATGTCCCTGAAGACGGCTATGGAAAGTGAGTCTTCTAGCAAGTGCTTATAAATCCCCATTATCTACCTAGAAGGGAAGGAAAGAAAGAAGGAAGCAGAGAAACCCTACAAGGGGGGCTGTGCAGGCGAAGGCGCTAACAATTTGCGGGCGACAAAGAGCTCTTCAATAGTATGCTGTGCAACAGAAATTTCAACAGAGCGTAGAGGAAGAAGAGAGTTAGGATGAAGGAGACGCCCTAATTTATAAGGGTTAGAGGCGCCGTTTCGCCTTTCTAGGAGCGTCTTGAATGAGGTGTCGCCTCAAGCAGCCCTAACGTCACATCGTGCAGCCCTAGCGTCTTTTCGAAGCAATTGTGTGACTATTGAAGTGGCGACACATGCCACCATCAGCGCAATTCCTGAGGACTATTAAATGCCTCGGACAGGCGAAAGGACATATTGATAAAGACCGCACGTCAGCAACGGTCATCAAGATAAGGAGGGACCCCCTCCTCTAACCGGGACTCCGTCATCTCGGTAAACTCTTCCCATACTTCGGCAACTATCTTTCCAGCTCGGTAGAGGCACCAGCTAGGCAGTCACTTAGCTTCCAACCTCCACAAGTTCGAAGACTTTCAGAGGTCAAAAGCTAGGGGGCAATTGTGTCGGTAAAATACCGTAATGACAAAATTAAGAACCACAGTAAAGCACTGGCCTTTTACCCCAGTCTCGGTAACCATAGCCCACCTGATGGGACCTTACCCCACCTACCCCCACTCAGCAAAGGGAATGAACGAGGAATCTACATATACACATGGG
Organism: Persea americana; assembly: GCA_029852735.1. Taxonomy (NCBI): domain Eukaryota; kingdom Viridiplantae; phylum Streptophyta; class Magnoliopsida; order Laurales; family Lauraceae; genus Persea; species Persea americana. Next base: position 10,201,096 of record CM056820.1, on the reverse strand, counting down.
ATCAGCCCCATGAAGGTACGCAATAGATAATAGACAACATACAATCTCTCATTCTCTTCCTCTTCCCGTTTAGTTTTCTCAGAACTAACTCAGGCATCGGAGCGCCTTCGGCTCACGGCAGCCAGGGGCTCTGACCCAAGCCATTTTCCTTCCCTTTTTAGTTTCTCAACGTTCAGTCTTCCCTAATCTACAAAGTTCATCTTAATCTAAGTGGGTGTCATGTTTTCACCGCCTATAGCCATGAAAGGTGATTTTCATTTGTTTGCCGTGAAAGGCGGTTTTGTGCCGTAGAGGGCAATTTTGCCATGAAAGGCTATTTACAAATCTCATCAATAATGAAAGACAAGAATTGTGATTTTTTTGCCTCTTTAAAAAAATACAAAATACAATAGAAACGTAAGAAAATGAATATGACTTCTTAGGAAATTGTAGGGACTCGTTCAGATCGACAGTCACGAGTCATGTATGAGCTCCGCCATCGTCCTTCAGATGATAACACATGATGCTTTAATTCACTTAGCTTGGCTTAGACCTTTGATTTTTAGAGGATAAGGACAGAGAGGATGTCCTATATCCAATAAAAAGCCGAGTAGACGGGCTGAAGAGCCACATCTGGCCGTGTTGAATAGAAGGAGAGGGACCTTGGGAGGGTGGCCCCCCAAGGGACTTCAATCACCTTGTGGTGTTTCTTGCCATAGAATTTCTTCAAAGTAGCGGAGCTTCTTTGCGTGGAGATTTCTTTGGCAATTTTCTTGTATTTTTCTTGACAATTTCGGATGATTTTTCCGGACCCGTTCTCCTTGGAATGACCCCCTATTTATAGGCTTTTGGTGACCATTAGAAGAGTTTATTGTTGGAAATAGGTGGGCCTCTAGGATAAGTTTTCAAAACTTTTGACCCACTTGACTCGGGGATCAACTATCCAGAAGGCTACAAAACCCAATCCAAGATCCATGTCCTCTTTTTCATGATCATGTACAATAGAAAACTCTATCTAGAAGATAGAAATAGCAGCATACAAGCAACCACGAAATCCACAACATACAATGAAGTAGATCATACCTATGGAGCTCGGTTGTACTTTAATGGGGGAGTTGATTTCTTTCATTGATGATGAAATACTTTCATAAACCAAATCAGAATCTCCAAAACCAAATCATCTTCCACGCTATGACCCACTTCAGATCTCTTTTCCTCAAGAAAATGGTGGAATCTCCAAGAGAAAACTAACTAGAATCTCTAAGGAAACTAGAAGGGAACTAGAAGAGTGAGAGAGAGAAAGGAAGAGAAGGAAGTGCAACTCTCGCACAAAAATCTCTTGGGCGTGAATCCCTAGGTAGGAATATGCATAGACGTCCAAGGCACACTTGCTCTCATATTTATAGCTTTAAGCAATTCCTGTCTTTCTTTATTATTAGAAGTCCAACTTTCATAATAATTAATAACCATCTATTCCCACTATAACCACTATTAGAAGTCTCACTTCAAATAGAAAAAGTAGCTTTCCTTTTAGAGTTCAAATAGAATTAGTAGTGATCCAATCTTGGGCTAGTGTAGGAACCACTAGGGATTCCATAGAAAGCTGGCTTCAATTGGGATACCGCAACCTCACATCTCATGTGCAATCCGGGCCCGCACTTAATTGCAAATAACTCCACTAAATAAATGCAATTGAACTCCAGTCTTAGGAATAAATTCACTACAACAATGTGCACCTTTAGCGACGTTTTTTAGCGACGTTTTTATAAATTCGTCGGTAAAAGTGTCTTCTACCGACGAAAAAAATTCGTTGGGAAAAGACTAGACTTTTACCGACGTTTTCTGTAAAACGTCGGTAAAAGTCCGCTTTTTTGCGACGTTTTTACCAAGACGTCGGTAAATGTATGTTTTTGGCGACGTTTTGCAAAACGTCGGTAAAAGTCTAGTCTTTTTACCGACGAATATCTAAAAACGTCGGTAAAGGTCATTCCTAAAATTAACTTATTTTGTAATGGAAGTAAAAATGAAATTTATTACCGACGAATTTAAAAACGTTGGTAAAAGTAGACTTTTACCTACGTTTATTTAAAAAACGTCGGTAAAGGTCATTCCTAAAATTAACTTATTTTGTAATGGAAGTAAAAATGAAACTTATTACCGACGAATTTAAAAATGTTGGTAAAAGTAGACTTTTACCTACGTTTATTTAAAAAACGTCGGTAAAGGTCATTCCTAAAATTAACTTATTTTGTAATGGAAGTAAAAATGAAACTTATTACCGACGAATTTAAAAACGTTGGTAAAAGTAGACTTTTACCTACGTTTATTTAAAAAACGTCGGTAAAGGTCATTCCTAAAATTAACTTATTTTGTAATGGAAGTAAAAATGAAATTTATTACCGACGAATTTAAAAACGTTGGTAAAAGTAGACTTTTACCTACGTTTATTTAAAAAATGTCGGTAAAGGTCATTCCTAAAATTAACTTATTTTGTAATGGAAGTAAAAATGAAATTTATTACCGACGAATTTAAAAACGTCGGAAAAGTCTACTTTTACCAACGTTTTTTTAAACAACGTCGGTAAATATCATGCCTAAAATTAATTTTATTACCGACGTTACCTTAATAAACATCGGTAAAGATCAATCGTAAAATTAATTTATTCTGTACCTGAACTAAAAATTTTGTGAAATGCTGAAAGGTTTTTGAACTGCTGCAGATTTGAGTTTCATTTTTACTATTGGCAAATGATAAGCAATAGGGATAACCTCCTAATTATCTATGAATTTCTAACTGGAATATATCTCCTCTTTTTCTGCAAAAACTATAACATTTAACAGAGAATTACTGCAACTTCATTCCAAATCTTAAAGATAGCACCCAAAACAAGACCCACTAAGACTAAAGAGAGCACCCAAAACAACACCAAGGAGAGCTCGTCAAAACTATCCATCTTCTTTTCAATGAAAGCACATCAGAACTCTGCACCTTCATAGGCCCCAAGAGGACAAGAAAAGAGATTGAACCCTTCCCTGCCACCCCGCCGACTAAGCCCTTGTAGAAATTTAGTCTTACACTTTTACATGTAACTGGTATAAGTTTTACTGTCATTGTATCTTATTGCTTATCTAATATTTGTTTCTTTTACTAAACTCAACTTCAATGTCAGCATGTATGATCAACATGGGTCAAACACCCAGCTGAAAAAAGCATTTATTGTATGAATAATAGGGCTGAGTCATGGCTTTTCAGACTTGTATATAGATATAGATATTAAATCACAGTTTGGAGTCTGGTTCATTACCATGAAAACAGAGTTGCCACCCATCCCTTCTATATTTTCCCTATTACCTTTCCTATCTCTTCTCTTTCCCTTCATCTGAATCACTTCTAATTTTATTTTATTTTTTTCTGTTTGGGCTTGGGTGACTCCATTCATAGGGTGACTCAACTCGGGCCAATTTTCGGAACACGGAGCTGACAGACAACAGGTTTGACTCCTACCACACAATGAAGACTGAAATAAGAGAAAATGTGGAAAAACATATGCTTTATTGTTTGTTGTTACCCTTTAGGTTTGAATGTTGAAATCATTTGTGACTTAGGAATTAGGGTGTAATTTATTATTCATTTTGATTTCAAGTTTTCTATTTGTTTATAATGTGATAGTTTGGTTTTTGTTGATATTATTTATTATGTCCTAGTTAAGGTCAAGAATTTGCAATACCTGGCACAAATTCTTTTCTAACTTTTTATTTAAATGTATCACTTTTGTGATTTACTGATATTTGTTATCTGTTGTCAATCAACTGCACTACCACCTGAAGGTAAATGTCCAAAATTCCTGCGTAGTACGAAACTGTAAAGTTACTCATGGGTCTTGTTGTACACAAGTAATGTTAGAAACAGAGATCTGAGGCCAATAAATTTCTATTGCTCTAAACCTTGGGTCCTTCTCTTATATTCCTCCAAAGACTTTTAATTTCAGTCTGTGATGTATTTTTTCATGGACTTGATTTAATGGAATCTCTCTGTTCTAGGGAAGAATTGCACTGTTTTCATAATTAATTTCAGTTGCTTCGTTTATATATAGGTTCACTAAAAGTTGTGCATATGACATTCTTAATCATACGTTAATCTTGCTATTCTTTATTTTTTTGCAGATTGAATGAAAATTGAAAAACAAATTTTGTTAAAAAAGTCCATGCAGCTAGGATGCAGCCAACATGAAGGCCAAGTATGCAGAGTAACACATTGCTTCTAATTCTTTAACCGTGGGTCTTATTTGCTTCTGTTAGTTCCGCCAAGTTATGTTACCCTCGAGCGAAGTGCTCGTGCTGGATGCCCCAATTTTTTTGGGTGCCGTTTCCAGTTCCAGACCCCCGGCGGACTATTTTAATGCCTAAGTGTCGAAAAATCCTTTTTAATTTTTATTTTACATTGGTAAAACTATCAGAGACTATTATCGATGAATTATATGACATCGGTAAAATGAACATTTAGCGACAATTTTTGTAAAATGTCGGTAATGTTTAAAATTTTTTTAAGGAAAATTAAAAATCAGAGTCCTTTACTGACGAATTTTTTTTTACCAACGCAAATTAGCGTCGGACATTTTATCACCAACGTTTAATATCGGTAATGTATAAATTATTTTTTTACCGACGAAAATTAATTTTTTGGCAACGAAAAAAAATCATCGGCGAACTTCCCACCCTTTTTTCCCTCTTCCCGCCACCACAATCCCTCTTTTCACTCTCTCCCCTTCTCCTCTCTCACGCCACCAAAACCCTTTTCAATCTCTCATTCTCTCCTGCGCCTCTCTCACTCTCTGCTCTCTCTCACTGTCGCTCTGTCTGCTCTCTCGCTCTCGCTCTCTCTGCTCACTCTCGCTCTCTCGATCTGCTCTCTCACTCTCGCTCTCTCTGCTCACTCTCGCTCTCTCTGCTCTCTCTCACTCTCGCTCTCTCTGCTCTCTCACTCTCGCTCTCTCTGCTATATCTCTCTCTCTCGCTCGATCTCTTTGCTCTTTCTCTCTCTCGCTCTCTCTGCTCTCTCTGCTCTCTCTATCTCTCTCCCTTGCTCTCACTGCTCTCTTTCTCTGCCCGAAACCGATCGTCGCTCGAGACCCTCTCTTCCGTTGCTGCCTCTGCGGGGAAGAAAACCCTAAATCGATTAAAAGGAAAGAAGAAAAAGAGGAGAAGAAAACGAAGAAGAAGAAGAGAAGAAATCGTTCGCTGCTGGGCTGCTCGTCTTCTCCCTACTGCTGGGCTGCTCGTCTTCTACCCTGCTACCCCGCTGCTCATCTCATTCCAGGTACAGTTGTAAAATAAATATGTAGCTTATGTTTCTAATGTATGTTCAGTTGTAATGAAATCCATCAATGCGGATAAGGTTCTTCTCAGCAGTGGTTTGGTTAGGAGTCTTGGATGATTTATGTGCTTCTGCACTTTCATCCTTATATATGAAGTGAACTACCTATAATACCATTTCATTTCTGGCTGCTTCAATTTTCTTTGTTAATTTTAACAGGAGATAAATCTCTTGTATGGATTTGTCTTGCTCGATGTTATTTCATAAAATGATCTGATCTGATCATGATGGTTGACCATTCTGTTTGCCATCTCAAACAATCAATGGGCCTTAAACGAGCACATTCTTGTTGCCTAACCACAATGTTGTGGGTTCGAGTCATTTCACCAATTAAAAAAGAAAAAAGAAATCAAAGGAATTTTTGAGAAGATCTTCTTACAACTTTGTTCCCATTACTAGTACAAATTTTAAAGTTAAAAAAGGGCCTTACATTAGGTGTGTAGTTCTGGGGGTTTCAGTCATGGAAGGATTTCAAGATGGCCGGATGTAGGAACTTGATATTGATAGTGAGGAATGGGGGGGGGGGGGGGGGGGGGGGGGGGGGGGGGGTGGTGTGGTGTGTGGGAGGGGGGAAAGATTTAACTATAACTTTGTTAGTCGCTGAATGTTTTCAAAATTTGGTTTAAAAGAATTAATATTATTATAAACGCCTATGCAAAGGATACCATGCGAATGGCCTGTTGATCATTATCATATCTTAACTCTAAATATGTTTCTTTTCTTTTCTTTTCTTTTTTTTTTTTAACCCTAACCCTAACCCCTAATTCTAACATCTGTAGTGTTGTTGTTGTTGCTGCTGTTGTTGTTGTTGTTCTTCCACTAATGATGATTGTTTGTTTCGTATTGAAGTTGGAAGAATCGAAGAAAGCGAGGGGAGAGAGAGTCGAAGACGGCACTGCTCAAAGGGATAGGCCCCTCTACGAGGTAAAAATTCCCTTTTTCCCATTCTTCTTCTTCTTCTTCTTTCGAATTCTCAGTCTCTACTCTCTACTGCTCTTTTGGTTTAAATTCTTTCTTTTCGCATTTCCCCATTTTCTGGGGTCCTACCCAGTAAGTGGGGGCTTTGGTATGATTAATTTCTACTTATTAGACTCGTTTGCATCTGGGAATTCCCAAACTGATGGTTGGAAATGTCAAAACTCTAATGCCATAATCAAGGATTAGGATGATCTCACGAGGACCAACTTTGGCCCCAATATTTATCCACCACAGTGAACCCTCCACCCAAAAAAATGAAAATCACAATAACAATAATAATGAATAATGATAATCAAGTAAATTCCATTTGGGTGCACACTAAGAAGGCTACAATTTCTACCGAATTTCCCTCTGAATCAAGCAAATTACAATGTTGCAGTGTTTTGATGTTCTGTTGTTGGTGGGTTTCCTGAAAATGGTGAGATTGTATTGCAAAGGTTTGGCAGGAATGACATGGCCTATGGTTGTTGCAATAGTGAACCTTTCAGCCTTGAGCTGAATCAAGCTTGCAGTAATTTGCACTGTAAGTTTTAGTCTTTATTAGCTAAAAAAAAAAAAAAGCTATAGAAAATGTTGGTTTCAACTGAATGTTTCTTCTCGTGCAGATCTTAAAGGAGAACAAAGACAAGAAGGATGCAGAATTCAATGAACGGTTTAAGCATAGTGAGTTGTGTTTTTTGTTTTTTTTTGTGTTTCCCCTAGAATTAACAAACATCTATTTTGTTATAGTAGTGGTAAGCATCTTAGATGCGCTTGAGAGGTTGAGGTGCTGGATTTTGAAGTTATGATATCCAAATTATGGATGCCATGATTAAATGCAGGCTAGGATACGGTCTTCATTTAATACAAGAACAAACAAAAAAGGAAAAAAAGAAAATCAATTCCTGTGCCTTAGCAGCTGATAATATTGGTTGTACAGGAGATATGGTCGATACAGCTCTAGTGTCCAAACAGTGTAGCGGCCGCCAGGCCCACTGCACTGCTATTTTAGACCCTTTTGATGTGTAAGATGTTTGAGAAAATTTATTTATGTCTTTTCAAGGCAAGACAGTCCTACACATGATGCAATTCCTGCTTCCCTAGGATTTGCGCTTATTTGACACTTGAAAACTGTTCCATTTCATTTTAATTTAAATGACCTTTGCTGGCATTCTTCTATTTCAGGACCACCCAAAGCTCTGGATGAGGATGAGACGGAGTTTTTAGACAACTTGGAGATGGTGAGCATATGAATGTATCCAAAGAGTCAACTAGGTAATGATTTTCTTTTCTTTTTTACATTATGATGAATCATATCTTTAATTAGCATATGAATGTATCTTAATTTGAAATTCAACAAAGACGAGTCAACTCTTGTGCCAACTTGAGGAGTTCTAGAAATAAGGTGGTGCCAATTGCATTTAGATTTGTGTCAAGATTCTTCTTTCTGCTTGTTCATATCTGTGTGCTCATTTCGAGCATGCTGCTGAGTTGAAGGATAGGACCCAAAGGGAGAGATTCAAGTTTGAGATTATTGTTTCAGCATGCACACAGCCAGCCGACCCAAACTTCACTTCCCTATTACTGGCCATCTTCTTCCTCCCTGCTTAGCGGCCACTCCACTTCCAGCCAGCGGCTATGGCAGCCATCCCCTCCAGCGGCCATTGCCACCAGTCCCAGCCAACGGCCATTGCTGCCACCTTCTTTCTCCCCTTCTACTTCTTCCTTATCTTTGCAAGCTGTCGGCGCTGCCTGCAACCGCTAGCAGCCCACCCTCAGCTCCCGGCCACTGCGATCTTCTTCAGATCCGCGGCCATTTCCAGACCACCGGCCATCCCCAGACTAGCGGCCATTCTCCCTACAACCTGCACAACCTACTGACCTCGCGGCCAGTCCACCTGAACCCATATTCAGCGGCCATTGTTGCCTTCTTTCCCAGCGGCCACTACTGCCGCCGGCCATCCCACTTGCAAGCACCCACCTGAACCTGCACCCACCTGCACTAGCCGAACCAGCACCCACCTGAACCGGCTGAACTTTTCACCTTAAACCGGCCACCTTTCTCACCTGAAATCAGCTGAACTTCTCACCAGAAATCAGACATTTTTCCCCACCTGAACTCAGCCATTATTTCAGCTGAAATCAGCCCTTCTGCCCACCTAAATTCAGCCACATTCCTCACCTGAACTCAGTCAATCTACCCACTTGAATTCAGCCACATTCCTCACCTGAAAACTGTAACCTTTTCTACGTCATGTATGCATGCGTCATTCATAGCAGCATGTATTTAATCAAATTCATCTTTTGGTCTTTTTTTAATGCAGTGAATTTGACCCACAAGCTTTTGTTGTCGGTTGATCATAGTCTCCCTCTTGCTTTTGGGATTAGTGTAAGGAGTGATACTCCCCCACCTGGTGAAAATCCTAGCGGTTCAGAATGATTGCCCTTGCCATGTGTAACATACATTCCCAAACTTATAGCAGTTGATCCCACGGTAAAATTGAGTATATGATTAAGAATATAATTAATATACATTATGCATTAACTACATTTTATTCACATGATCAATGTCACGGTAGGGGTAAAATCCTATTGGCATAAGATCTGATGATGATATGGATATTAAGTTTCCTTAGCTAAGCATTCATACTACAGCCTCATGATGTTAGTAGAGTCAGTGTTAATACTTCTCAATACTCAACAATGGACATTCATTATGGGCAGCTCAACTTTTCAATAGGTGGATAGTATTGTGGAGTTCCATTCGTTCCACCAATAGGAGACATTTGTTATCATGACCTTTCCCCATAGTAGCTGTGTCAAGTGAGCGGAATGAACATAATTAGCTGAGCTTGACCAAGTACTTGGGCAGACTTGCTGAGTTACTAAGCTCAGTGACCTTCCATGTTCAGTTCCGTGAGGATTTTTTTTCCCTCTAGAATGGGATACTTGAACTCACGCTCGCACACACTTACCCCGTCTCTAAGCGGATGAGCTGTAGCTGGGACAATTCTGCAAAGGCAGAACTGTATGCAACAATTTGTAGTTGTAGATATCATTTGTGAACTTTCAATGCATGGTTAACATACGAGGAAGATGTCATAGTCGTCTTCTTATGTCAATAGAAATTGATTGTAGACAGTGGACTGTTCTTATATTTATTCCATTTTATTCTAGACAACTTGGGGAAGAAGTTACAGCGACCTCTCCTTTGGACCCGTTCAATTTTACCCCACATGATTTCCCATGAATAGCTTTAAAAAAAAACACAGAATCAGGCATTTGTCACATGGGCACTTCATCTATAAGACTTAATTTAGAGCTTTTCGTAAACCCCTAATTGTATTACCTGTTAGGGAGTTAGGTGCGAAAACGGACGCTTTTTCGACACTTAGGCTCGAAAACGGCCCGCTAGGGGTCCGGAGCGGGAACCGACGACCGGAAAAATCCGAAACCGGCACGGGCACTTTGCTCGCAGGTAGATTAACCTATAGGAACTGACGGCTCGCAAATAGGACTCCCAGTTAGGGAGTTAGGAGCGAATAGGGAAGCTTTTCCGACACTTAGGCTCGAAAAAGGCCCGCCGGGGGTCCGGAACGGGAACCGGCGACCGGAAAAATCTGAAACCGGCATGGGCACTTCACTCGAGGGTAGAGTAACTTGTAGGAACTGACGGCTCGCAAATAGGACTCCCAGTTAGGGAGTTAGGAGCGAAGACGGACGCTTTTCTGACACTTAGGCTCGAAAACGGCCCGCCGGGGGTCCGGAACGGGAACTGGCGACTGGAAAAATCTGAAACCGGCACGGGCACTTCGCTCGAGATGAGAGTAACTTGTAGGAACTGACGGCTCGTAAATAGGACTTCCGGTTAGGGAGTTAGGAGCGAAGACGGACGCTTTTCCGACACTTAGGCTCGAAAATGGTCCGCCGGGGGTCCGGAACGGGAACCGGCGACCGGAAAAATCCAAAACTGGCACGGGCACTTCGCTTGAGGGTAGAGTAACCTGTAGGAACTGACGGCTCGCAAGTAGGACTCCCGGTTAGAGAGTTTGGAGTGAAAATCAACAAGGGTAGAGTAAAAAGATTCTAATTTATAATTTATATATATGCATGTATATCTTTCTTTTATAATTTAATTTATTGAAAATATTCTAATGTTATTTTTGTCATTGCAGATTGATGGACGTTTTGGGATCAGCTACATACTTTGCGGGCGTTTTATTCGTTTTAGTTTATTTGTATTTGTATATTGGACATTTTTATGGGACTGTCTCATTGTTGATTAATGAAATATTTGATTAATGAGATCAATGGTTTGATGAAAAATGGTGATGGTTGTTTGAGCAACATTTGTTTGTATGCATTTTTAATATTGAATATAGGTATATAAACAGGTTTATATTTTGATACAGGTGTATAAACAGGTTTACAGGGAATTTTTATTGAAAAAACGAATAAAACCTAAAAAAATTAAAAAGACTTTCACCGACGAAAATAAAGCGTCGGTGAAAGTGTTTATAATTTTTTTATTTTTTTGTTTACTTTTACCGACGAAAATAAAACTTCGGTGAAAGTATTATTAATTTTTTTTATTTCCTTTTTTACTTTTAGCGACGAAAATAAAGCGTCGGTGAAAGTGTTTTTAATTTTTTTTATTTTTTGTTTACTTTTACCGACGAAAATAAAACGTTGGTGAAACTATTATTAATTTTTTTTATTTTCTTTTTTACTTTTAGCGACGAAAATAAAGCGTCGGTGAAAGTGTTTTTAATTTTTTTATTTTTTGTTTACTTTTACCAACGAAAATAAAAACGTCGGTGAAAGTATTATTAATTTTTTTATTTTCTTTTTTGCTTTTCCCGACGAATATAAAGCGTCGGTGAAAGTGTAATTAATTTTTTTTAATTATCTTTTTTCATTTTAGCGACGAAATAAAAACGTCGGTAAAAATTGTATTAATTTTTTTTATTTTCTTTTTTAATTTTACCGACGCAAATAAAACGTCGGTGAAATTTTTTTAAATTTATTTTGTTTTCTTTTTTTATGTTACCGACGAAAAAAAAACGTCGGTAAATATATTTTTATTTTTTATTTAGTTTTCTTTAATCTTTTGCCGACGAAAGAAAGCGTCGGCCAAAGGCATATAAAAAGTCGGTAAAAATTGCTTTTGGCCGACAGAATTTTTTTTCGTCGGGAAAATGTTTTGTTGACGTATTGTGGCCGACGTTTGGCCGACGAAATTATTTTCGTCGGTAAATACCTTCACCGACGTTTTTGTGATCTTTGGCGACGAAAAAATTCGTCGCTGAATGTGTAAAGTGTTGTAGTGATTACATGAAGACCCTAAACTTCCCTATGTCCACAAGTAGGCCTTTCCATCAAGATCTATGGATCAATTGGACTTGTCTTCCTAACTAGATCCATATCTTATTATCCTTGAGCCCCAATTAATTATAATGATCATTTGGTACCGATCCAATTAACTCTTAATCGGAATGGGTGTGCACTTACCAACGATAAATCCATTAATTGGCATAAGGGGATATTAAAGATAGATTCCATCTTGACCATCGAATGTTCCCACAACTCTACTATCACGTACCCAAATCGCCGAGGTGTTCACCTACAATTGGCCTCACTCATTGGTGACTCAAAGCAAATGAATAGATAGAAACTTGAGTTCATTAATGTCTCAAGATTAAGAGCCTATTGCCAGGGAATTATGAGAGCAAACCTTAAAGTAAAGGCAGTGTTCATAAGGTGCTTCTCATGGTCCTTCAATACATCCAATGTACCAGCACTATGATCCAGAATCTTACATTCTGACGATCGAGACAAATCACACTATCTCATTGTAATCAAAGTACTGCAACTTTGTCAGATGAAATGTCCAATAATCATCACTGATTGTGAAGATATTCAAGTATAAAATTTGTTATACATGTCTCCCGTATGTGGATCTCATCCAAACAAATGTATTACATCTAGTATACTTATGGACTCTGGTTCATCTCATGAACCATCATGTCGTTCGTATTGGTTATGTGCAAATAAGTAATAAATCACCATTTATCTCATGAAAGGAAAGCATGAATATATTGACAAATAAAGAAATTAATCAATTTCTTTCATCAATCTTAATGGATTGAGACCATAAAACTAACATTTATGAACATTGATTGCATTAATGCTCCATGATGGGAGGAGTTACAAGTATTTAATTCTTAATTTTGTAACTCCTTTTTCGTGGCTTCTGATTGCCGGTGAAGAGTCAAGAGCATTTAATTGCTTTTAATCTCCATTATGGGAGGAGTTTCATGGTTTAAATGCCATGAATTCTTTGACTTGTAACTCCCATTTGCTTGTTTCTGATTGAGTTGTACAAAATAATGAATTAATGACCTCATTAACTTGTCATAAACTGGTCAATTAATAGCATTAATAGGTCGCCAAGTTGCTTAAAGAGTCGCGGCAACGCCGGGCCTTTCGGAATTCTTCTGGCGATGATCACCGATGGATTTTCATGTTGATCGACATCAGATGACCATGAAATTTCAGACATTGATTGGTGCCAATGGGCCATCAACATCTGTCCAGTTGATTTCACGATTGGTCAGGCAGAAAGTGTGCTTTCTTGGTCAGTCTGTTGGCGATTCCGAAGCGTCGGATGATGAATTCATGATTTCGACAGCGGATCCGTGATGTTGAAGGAGATCGACGGATATCATGCTCAAAAAATCAGATTCTGGAAAAATCACAGGGGCCAAACAACTCGAAACGTGAAAAATACCAGGAAAAGTGCCCTTTCGGTAGAAATCTGGCGACCCGGATTTCCAGGGTTGCCGGCGACCATGGGCTTTTTTGGGCTTTTTCGTTTCTTCTTTCTCCTGTATTTTTCTTGACACTTTTTCTCACTTATTGACTTGATTTTCTTAAGGAAGACCTGACAAGAAGCCGTGCAAAACAGAACACACAGTTTCCTATTTTTTTGAAAAGCCGAAGACTTTACAGCCGATTTTCCGTCAAGATCGAAACTAGGTCAAATGATGTTGGAATGACCTGAAATTTGAGGTGAAGCTTCCTGAGCAATAGATTGGCCCAACCATGGGATTTTATTTGAGTTTTGAAGCCGTTGGGGTCCCGTCAATGCTAGACTTAATTTCATCGTGCGAAAGATGTCGAGCTTTGATGTACGGTCAACCGATGTCCGATTGACCTAAAATTTGATAGGGAGCCTATTGGAGTCATTTTGAATCGATCCACTATCTCCGATTTGGATGCCACGGTCCCGGGGAGCTCCACCGCCGATAGGCTTGATTTTGTTTTCGAGCGTCAAATTCGAGTCAAACGTCGTCGGAATGACCTGAAATTTGACGTGCAACCCTTTGGAAGCATGTAGAAGTTACCCATGTGCTTTGTTTGATGAGTGATGGCCTCGGTGGTTCTCGCCGCCGTGAGGCTTGATTTCGCCGTGCGAGAGTTGATGGAGGGTCAAACGGTGTCGGTTTGACTTGAAATTTGACGTGGAGCCTTTTGGAGGTATTTTGAGACCATCCATAGGTTCTGATCAAAGATTTGATATCCTCGACATTGTCGCCACCGGGAGCTCCTGCTCAGCCGTTGGAGGACTGAAGTTAGGCCAAATGGTGTTGAAATGGCCCGAAACTTCATGTGTACCCTTCTTTTTGCTATTTTGAAGGATCTTGTAGTTTTTGTTTGATTTTGACAGGATCTGGTGCTTGAAACAGCTTTGCCTGTTTGTAGTAGGATGCGGCTCCATATAGCTTTTGATGTTGAAGAGGCAAAGTGACATTTTTGGTGTTAACACTGGCTTCACCACCGCCGGGAGCTCCTGCTTAGCTGTTGGAGGAGTGAAGTTAGGCCAATTGGTGTTGAAATGGCTCGAAACTTCATGTGTACCCCTCTTTTGGCTATTTTGAAGGATCTTACAGTTTTTGTCTGATTCTGACAAGATCCGATGCTTGAAGCAGCTTTGCCTGTTTGTGGTAGGATGCTGTTCCATGTAGCTTTTGATGTTGAAGAGGCAAAGTGAAATTTTTGGTGTCAACAAATGCCCCCTCGAGATACAGCGACGATAGCTTTTGCAGTGATATGCCTCGAAGAAAACTTTGAAGGAGAGCTTTTGACTTGACCAATAGTCTCTGGGCATTTTTCTTTTGATAGAGTAGCCTTTTGAGTTTCCAAGGGGATTTTATGGCAGTGAGAGAGATTACGTACCATTTCAAGGCAAAGATTTGAAAATGACATTTGGATTCGGTTTTTGGGTTTTGGATTTTTCTTTTTGCCCATGTGAACCTAAAGGCTTTATGTGGCGCATCAAGTGTTCAAGAAGGGTTTTGGTTTTTGACCTTGTGACCTAACAAGCTGTATGTGGCAGGTTAGGGGGTCGGTTTTTGGGTTTTGATTTTCGCCTTGTGACCTAACAAGCTGTATGTGGCAAGTTAGTGGACCGGGATTTGGTTTTTGGTTTTGGCTTTGTGACCTAACAAGCTGTATCTGGCAAGTTAGGGGACCATGGTTTGGTATTTGGATACTCTTTGGAACAATTTTGGGTCCATTGGAGTGGTTTTGGGTATTTGTGGAATGTCAATTTCGAGGTTTTGGCTTAATTTAGTTAATAAGGTGGGATGGTTTAGATTTTTGGAAACTCATGAGGCTTAGATTTTTCTTTGTATTGGTCCAATCGACTCAAAAGAGGCATGGAACCATTTTTGTATGCTCATGGTAAGAGGGATTTTGACTAAAAGGCACTTTTAGTGCCTAGGTGGTCAAACCTAGCTCATGTGGTTTAACCCATAGGACCTTAAGCTTTAAAGATGGCTTAGATCTCATGTGGTGTCATTTTTGTGAAGAATATCTAAAAATATCTCTTTTGGGTAGAGAATATCTAAAAATATCCTTACTTGGAGACGATCTCTCGAGTTTCCTTGATTTTGGGAGAGATTTTCTCAAAGCATCTTTCTTTGGGAGAAAGTTTCTCACATTCTCTCTCTTTTTGGAGAGATTCTCTCAAAGGATCTCCTCCTTGGGAGAGAATATCTCAAGATTTCTTTCCTTTAGGAAGGTTACTAATTTGTGGCACTTACTGTCGGATGTGAATTTCGACCCCCCCCCTTCCTGTCCAAGAGAGGCATGGTTTGGGGAAATCTCCATTCATCTATATATGCTATTTAAATTTTACATTGAAAACGAGGATTCCAACTACCCTCAAAATCGACGGATCACGATCGCCAGCTACGGATTCGGCCGTATCACCGTTCTTCGACGAAAATCGAAGAAATATGGGGAGAAAAATAATAAGGTGGGTTCTTCCTCTCGTCTAATGTGCTGCCGGCAACACAGGATGGTTGTCCTGTCACATTAACTTGGGTCTCTTTGGGTCTTTTTAATTTTGGGTAAATTGAGGGTCATGAGTTAAAGTCCGAATAAAGGTTAATCCTCACATAGCATAATCGTAGTATATCCAAGTAAAACAAAATAACTAAAATAAAGAAAATAGAATAAAAGAGGGGGGAGGTGCCAAATATTTAAGAAGAGGATCGGCCCCGTCCCTGGGTACCCCCTTCTGATCCCTTGGCAAAATAAGGTTTAAAGGCTGATTTTTCAAACCAAAATGATGATGCCAATGAGACTTTGATTTGTGATTTCTGTGTTTTTCGTATACGATATACGAGTGATAAAAGTAAAAGGCCAATGGGCCGTAATTAATTGAAGGTGGCCGATGGGCCAGGATTGATTGGAAATGGCCGATGGGCCAGTGTTTGTTTTAGGGTGGCCAATGGGCCGCGATTATTAAAAGTGTGTGCGAAATCACTCATCTCATCTCGTTATTCTCATTTATTCAATTTTAGAAATCAGTTCTTTATTCCCTTTTATCATTAAGTTCGATTAAATATCTGGCACCTGAGGTGGAGGAAGAAATAAAAGGAAAATCTTTTTGGGTTTATTTTGTTGGTTTTATAGTTTTTATGGCTTTTTTATATGGGGCTAAAAGGGCCTAACTAAGGGATTTTTACTTGGATTTACGTGATTAGTGCTTTACTACTGATCATCGGATTAACCTAACCTGAGGTCCTAGACCGCCCACATCAGCTCTCCTAGTCCCCTAACAGAACAGGAAAAGTGGCGGGGCGAAGCCTAATGCTCTAAGCTACCTAACCAGGCAATCCGATCTATATCTAGGTGTGAATAGCCTGAGTTTGATGGTTCAGCGCCTAAGCAACTTATTAATTGTGATTTTTAATTGGTTCGGTTTGTTTTGAGTTGAAGATTAATTAAGAAGTGGATTAAATGTATTTTAGGGTTCTGTTTAAGTTATTTAAGGTTCTGGAATTTAAGGTTTAATTTAAAACGTGAAACGATGTCGAAATCAATGAAACAGGGTTAATGGAGGACTTGGGCGCCGGGGGGTGGCACCTAGGTTACTCTGGTGACTTGGGCGCCTAGGCAGTGGCGCCCAAGTGGCTGCTTCTGGGTGGTTTGGCTAGTGACGATGGTATTGATATTGTTTTCGAAATCCAAGGGGTTCTTGCTTGGTGAGTTTTAATGTTTCAAATTGTTTTAATTCTCCGGTGTTCAGATGTCAAAGGGATTCGGATCTGGATTTTGAGACGAAAGCAAGAGTTCGCGTTTTAAAAATTAGAGGATGGGCGCCAAGGGGGTGGCGGCCATGTGGATGGCTTGAGATTTTCAGGTATTCCGGATGGGATTTGATATTGGTCTTTGGGTCCGAGGGTTGTTTTAGGTTCTGGTTTCAATTAATTTAAGTTATAAGATGTTTAATTACTCGTTTTAAATTGAAGTTATGAACCAAGGTTATAGTGTAGGCTTGGCACCACAGGGGTGGTGCCTAAGTGGTTGTTCGTCGATTTGTAAGGGCTTTGGGTGCTAAGCCCGAATCGATTAAAGTTTCAAATGTTTTAAGTGAAAAGTGTTTTAATATGTTGATTCGGATTGGTTCGAATGTTAATTAATTATGTTAAGTTGTCGGTTGGGGTTCTTTATGAAAACAGGTAGGCTGGGCGCCCAGGGTGTGGTGCCCAGGTGGATTTGGAGGGTGGGAGCCCAAGGAGTGGCGCCTAGGTGATTGTGTTGAGGTTCGGTCGGTTTGGTGATTCTTAGGTCAATTTAAGTTTAAATTGATTAAAGGACTTAGTGTGTTTGGATGTGGAATACTATGTGTATTCGATTAGGATTTATTTAAACGTCAATTAATTGGGCTAAGTTGCAAATTGAGTTTTTCTGAAAACGGGGAAGCTGGGCGCCCAGAGTGTGGTGCCCAGGTGGATTTGACAGATGGGCGCCAAGGGTGTGGCGCCCAGGTGAACTATTTTGTTGTTTGGGTCGGTTTCGTATTTTTTAGGTTGATTTGCGGTTGAGCTTTATGGTTTGATGTATTTTAAATTAAAAGTGTTTTGTTGCGATGATTATGATTAAATTCCGTTTCAATTAATTTGGCTTTAGTGACTGAGGAGGCTGGGCGCCCAGAGGGTGGTGCCCAGGTTGATGTGACAGGATGGGCGCCCAGGGGGTGGCGCCCAAGTGTCTGTCTTGTGTGTTTGAGTTGGTTCGATGTTTTAAGTCTGTTCAGGCTTATGGTTTTGATTGTTTTAGATTTCAGGGGTGTTCCGGTGTGTTGATCGTGATTGAATTCAAGTTTAATTTCAAGTGGGGTTTCCTAGTGATTGGGTAGGATGGGTGCCAAGAGGGTGGTGCCCAAGTGGATGCGGAAGGATAGACACCAAAGGGGTGGCGCCCAAGTGGATATTTTGTGGTTTATTCGTTTTGTATTTTCTAAGTTGGTTTGAGTCCAAATCGATTGAGGTTTCAATTCTTTTAGGTTAACAATGTTTTAGGTGTTAATTCGGGTTTAATCAATTAAGTTTAATTAAGTGGTGGTTTCTAATGGAATGGGATAGGATAGGTGCCAGGAGGGTGGTGCCCAAGTGTATAGGCAGGCTGGGAGCCCAGGGGGTGGTGCTCAGGTGTCTGTTTTATGGTTTCGTGTTGATTTTACGTTTTTTGGCTGGTTCAGGTCTAAATTGATTGAGGTTTCGGGTTTCTTAAATCTAAAAGTGTTTTATTATGTTAACTAGGATTAAATACGGGTTGTGATTAATTAGAAGTTTTAGTTAAGGGTTCTTTTAGTGATGGAATAGGATGGGCGCCAGGAGGGTGGTGCCAAAGTGTATAGGCAAGCTGGGCACCCAGGGGGTGGCACCCAGGTGGACTATTTTGGAGTTGTGTTGGCTTTGTGTTCTTTAGTTAATTCGAGGTTAAGTTGATTAGGGTTTCAATTATTTCAAGTTTAAAATGTTTTACTGTGTTGATTCAGATTGGTTTAAGGTCTTAACTAATTATCTTAAGCTTTAACCGGGGTGTTTTGGAGAAAAAATAGGCTGGGCGCCTAGAGGGTGGCGCCCAGGTGGCTGTGGAAGGATGCGCGCAAGGGGGGTGGCACCCAGGTGGTTGTTTTTTTGGGGTGTTGGTTTTTTGTGTTTTTAAAGTTTTTAGTTACTTTTAAATCCGAATTAATTAGGGTCTTAATGTTTTAAGGCTCTTAATGATTCGATGTTTCTTAAGTTAACTAATTATGTTGTTTTAATTAATCTTAGGATTTATCCTACTTAGGCACTAAATTCGATAACTTAGACTATCTAACTATTCTTTTTGGGTTTTTTTGGATATCTTTTAATTTGTTTTTGGTTTCTCCTCTAATTTACTAGAGAGTAAGGAAAGAGAAGAAGGGGTTTTATGTTTTATGAGTTTTTTTTTGGATTTTCTATGGATGTGTGGTTCAAATGATATGATGTGAAGTGTGACAAAAATGGTAATTCAAAGTTCAGAACATATCAGACAACCAAACATATCATTATTATGCAGTTTCTAAATGAACTAAATGCGGAGGATTGGAAGTTGTGCACAAAAGTGGAGGACTCCACTTGGGCGCCACACCTGTGGTGCCTACCCCGCTCAGTCAGAATTTTCAACGGAACACAACAAATGCACAAGAATCTTAGTGTTTTTAACACAACTTCCGATACTCAGCAACTGATGCGAATGTTTTAATTCGAACTACTAATGATGCAACTAACGAACCTAAGAGCAAACAATGCAACGGGCGGAGATCTGGAACCTGGACCCTGTCTAAGAAGGGTACGTGCCCAGGGAGTGGCGCCCATGTGGTTCCGGAGAGGGCAGGCGCCCAGTGGGTGGCGCCCAAGTGGTTCTGGAGAGGGTAGGGGCCCAGTGGGTGGCGCCCATCCTTTCTGCCAAAGTTTGTTCGCGATCTTTTCGATATAAATGATGATGATGATGATGCTAATGCGAGATTTGATCTAACTATGCAATTAGCACTACGAAATCAAAGTGAATCTACTATATTAGAATGAACCTAAACATGTTACTAACATGATGATGCACTAATACTATTTTTATCGCAAGCTAATGTAGATCTACGATGCTCAAATGGCCCTAAGCATGTTTCTAAGCATGAATGGTAATGGAGTGTAGTAAAAGAAGGGAGATCTAGGAATACCGGTATGATGAAACGTTTCTTAAGTTCCTAGATTGAAACTTTCGCAAAGACCCATGGCTCCAGTTGAAGATATGGAAGTCTCCTCCTCTCTTTTTCCTTCTTCTTCTTTAGATCGAAGTTCTTCTCTAATGGTGGCTACCTTTCTTCTTCTTTTTCTATTCTCTCCTTTTGCCTCTTTTCTTAGGGTTTTTGGGTAGCCTCCTCTTATAAATGAAGTAAAAAGGGATTATATAGGTTTTGGGACGAGTTTAGAAGGGCTAGGGCTTCATTACTTAGGGTTTCTAGAAGGTCTCACGCATCCCTAGGCAGCTTAAGTTATTTTAGGTTGAACTAGGGTTTGGAGGGAGGATGGCCGCTCATGGGGTGGCGCCCAAGTGTCTGTGCAGTTGGGCGCCCACAGGGTGTCGCCTAGGTGGTCCTGGAGAGGGTGGGCGCCCACAGGGTGATGCCCAGATGGTTTGTGTCTCGCTTTTGGACCTTGGTCCCATTTGGAGTTGAGATTGAACGGATATATCTTCAGCTGGGGGGACCTACACTAGCATTTAATAGGCTGGGCGCCACATGGGTGGTGCCAAGATGGATTTCAAGGCTGGGCGCCACATGGGTGGTGCCTAGGTGAATTTTAAGGCTGGGCGCTACATGGGTGGTGCCTAGGTGGTTCGGTTCGTCTTCGATGCTTAGTCCCTATGTATGAGTGGTCCCGGTCTAATCTCGAGCCAATTAATAAATTTGGAGGCTGGACGCCCACCATGGGGTGCCTAGGTGATTTTGGGTAGTGTGGGCACCGCAGGGTTGGTGCCAATGTGGAACTCAATAGGGTAGGCGCCACATGGGTGGAGCCTAGGTGGAGTCGATTCATTTTCGGAGTTCGGTCCCTACGTTGAGTGGTCTCGAGCTACTTTTAGGCCAACTAGTGAAATTTGGAGGCTGGGCGCCCAGTATGGGGTGCCTAGGTGGCCTTGGGCTGTGTGGGCGCCCAGCATGGGTCGCCTAGATGGATTTTAGTAGGATGGGCACCACATGGGTGGTGCCCAGATGGAGTTTCGCCATTTTTTCTAAGGCAAACTTCGAAGACTCATAACTTTTGATCCGCTTATCGGATTTGGACGTTCTACATATTTTCGGAAAACTCTCGAAGTGAGGATCTAAGGGTTTAAATGTCCTGATGAATAGGGGCTGGAAAACAAGAGGGACCTCTGGACCAATGGATTCGTTTTCCTAACTTAGGCTTATCGCGTGACATTTTGGCAAACTGAGCGTAATCTTGATAGGAATTGACCTAAGCATGTCTTATGTGGTCAGGAAAAAGTATAATTGGTGTCATGGTCTGCTCCTTGTGTGAGTGGTGCATTGGGCTCAAGATCTTGACGAGACCCGGCTTTTTCTCTCACGAATTTCTAGAAATCGTCGAACTAAGTCTAAAATTATCAACAAGCATCTTCATCGTTGTTAATTAATCTGAATTATGTCCTTAATCATTCAATTGTGGGTGAAATGGGGGCACCGCTATATATGATTGGTATTTAAGGCTATCATAGGGGCCAAATGAGGTGTCTACAGTATGCCTCTCTTTGGAGAACAACACATGGACAGTTGTGCTCTAAAGAAAGTAGACACACCACTCCTGACTCACGGGAGCTTTTGAGCTCGCGGGAGTGGCCACCTATGGATGTATGCAATTGTAAATTCATTCTAAAGATGAGGTTCACTTTTCTAGGATCGATCCTGATTCAGTGGGAAAAAGAAAAAAGGAGTTACGTGCCTACTGATTTGATTGGAAACCCGAGATCTGTGCCTCGGTGCCCGTGGTATTGCCACGTGGCGGGTTGGGAACTGTGCCCCGGTTGCTGAAATTTAAAATGATGATGGGAACTGTGCCCCCGGTGGTCTGAATCAGAAGTCGATCTTTCGATTGGCTAAGTCACTATTAGAGTTTCACTTGTTCATGCAATAGAGTTTAATTCAAATGGTCAAATATGGCGTCTTTTAACTTTCATCCACAGTTGAATGTTCTAGGCATGGTTAAAACTAACCAGCAATAATGGGGATCTTGAAAGCAATCACAAACATAGTTCCAGCAATAGTGTGAGGTGCATATGAAAATGAGATGCATTCTTTTAAAAGATGTTTGATTTTGAAACTCGGGTATGCATCGAAAAAGCTAAATCAACGGAAGACGGTCACCGGAAAAGCCATCACTCTCTAGGGATCTTGGTCTTCACCCAAGCTTAAATGAGAACCTTGGATATATTCAATCATTTTTTGGTGCTTATCATGGAGAGTTTCAAGTTACACGGTTTCCATCTTCCAACGTTAAGATTTGAGTCGGCGAACGCACAATTCGTGAGAACACTATATTATGGTTGCCATACCGATTATAAGCACTTAAGGGAGGCCTACGGCGACTCAATTTCTAGAAGCGAGGTAAAATCATGAAAATCATGGTTAGCGGTACTTACCTCGAGAGCTTTCCATAAACCTAACGTTGGGTATCATTGCCACTTTCTTTTGTTGTTTGTTTGCTAATGCTTGAGTCATCTATCTCTATCAGTGTGCATGAAGGTTCTTCACCTTTGGTCTTTTCATTTTTGTTTTGGGGACCTATATTGAACAAAGACTAAAAGATTCTGCATTTCTCATTGTTAGTGCTCTGTCGTTCAAACTTTATTGATGGAAATGACATAGGATGTAATGCACAATGTCAGATGTATGTGTGATGGGACTAATGTGCATGTGACGGGTTCTTATGTGATGGGACAATGTTTGATTGACAATGTGCACCGTGTCATTGTGCCTCTCTTAACTTGCTTTCTCTCTCTCTCTCTCTCTCTTTTGGTTATTTATTTATTTATTTATTCTTTTGTTTTTCTTTGTTTTTGTTTTGTTTTGTTTTTTTTTTTCTTTCTCTTGTTTTTTATTTATATTATCATTATTATTTTTATCATCGATCATCATCAATTCTTGTTCGGGCTCAACTTTTCAGAATTCTAGGACAATTTGGCTTAAAAAGGCCTCCGATTCTCTAAGGTGACAGATAGGCGCCACAGGGGTGGTGCCCAGCCTATTTGGGCTTTGGCTCAAGGACTATGAAGGGAGACAGCTTGGGCGCCCAGGGGATGGTGCCTAGGCGGATTGCATAGAGAGAGTTTTAACTTCAAGGAAGTAGGTTGCATTTCAAGTTGGTTTCAAAGTAGAATTTCGATTTCAGAATAATATGTGACCTGGGCGCCCAAGGGGTGGCGCCCAGACTACATTTTGAGTTAGTCTCGAAGTAGGATTCGTGTTCAGGGTATCGCTCCGAGAGTCCTTGTTGGAGTAAAAGCTTGACCTTAAGAGCATAGGTGATCTGGGCGCCCGGGGTGTGGCGCCTACGTGGAACTACACCATGTTCAGCACTTAGAGTCCTTGTCAAAGAGAAGCCCTGAGTTTTAGGGAGAATAGGTGACCTGGGTGCCCAGGGAGTGGCGCCCAAGTTGTTGTTCATGTTCTTTTAAAATCATCATGGGGTTTAGACTCTAATCTATATAAGTGGATCAAGGCCACGAATTTCTCACAACTCCTACTCTTTCAAACTTCGAATTTCATAGCCTTCAAGCTCTTCCTTGCTCTCAAGTAAGTTTCCTCTTCTCCTTTTCTTTTTTTAATGATGAATGGCATGTCTCATGTATATACCTCTAATTGTCTGATTAGTTTAGTTCGTGAACTTGGTATATGATTTCAGATTAAAGCATCTTTTTCTTATTTGTTTTGTATGTTCTCTTTTTTCTCTTTTTTTTTTTAATTCGCTTTTATCCTCTTTGGGTTATGTGGTTGATCATTTTTTTAATCCTTTTGATCATGTGTTTGCCTTCATGTTTCTTTTTGTATTTGGCGATTTTACATCTGAAATTTCAAGATTATGTTCAGCTTGTTGTTTCTCTTAACTTGTAGTTATCGCCATGCACACGCACAATCTTTGATTTGAATTTGAGCCTAGTTTTATGCTCTTGCGTACATGTTGGCTTTTGTTTTGGTTGTGATAATGTCTTGTCCCACGTTTTCTTTATTTAATTCGTCAAGACTGTTTTATGGCATAGGCAAGTCTGTCATAGTAAGAATTGGGGCACCCTAGTTGAAAAACACCAGCAGGGGAGGCTAGGCGCCACCCTGGTGGTGCCTGTCTTTCCTATTCACACTAAGGGCTTGTGAACCCGAATTTTGAGGCATCTTTTCATATTCTGGTTCCCTCCGGCTTTGTAGTATGTTATGAAAAGCATTACTCAAGGACACCAAAAGGTCTTGACTTGGCCAAATAATTATGTCCTTATGGGAGATATTTCAAGGCTGGGGTGGGCGCCACCCCTGTGGTGCCTAGCTGACTCTTTGTTTTTTGTTTTTTTTTTACGTGTGTTAAGATGTTGTATTGTATGGGCATGTAGTTTGGACTTCTTGGCTCTCACGAGGTACCTTTTGCGGTGAATTCCTCAAAACAGACCTGGGCGCACCAGGTGACCCTTTTTTTTTTTTTTTGTTGTTTTGGATTTCCTCTAATTATGAACTTTTCTGGGTTGTTTTTATTCTGTAAAGGGTTTCTAAAGCCTTGTGCATATGCCTACAGGTCTTTTCTTATTCCAATGGCCGGCTCTTCGATCTTCTCATTTGTTGTTGATGGTGTTGAGGGTTCTTCTGCTTAGGGGATGAATATTGGTCCCCTGGAGCTGAAGAAATAGGGTATTATGACTCTGAGGAATGGGCAGAATTCTACCTCAAGCATGAATCCTCCCTGCCTGTTACCTATGACTGCGTTTTCCAGTTTAAAGAAACGATGGACAAGCGCATTGTGGAGATTAGGTGCAGCAGATATGATTTACTGGCTATGAAGTACAAAGGTATTTGCAGGCTATACGGAGATTTGTGTATTGTGGGCAGGACTACTCTAAATAGGTTGAATGGTTATGATGGGCTTCTGGAAGACTTGCCATCTTTTGTCAGCAGCGTGCTCCAATCTCTCTTATGGAGCATGTTGGATGTCAGGGGGATGTTTGAAGTTTGGGAGGCTATGAGGTCTACTAATGAACGGGCTCCCATTGATGAATTTAACACCCTACACAGGCGGATGGACAGACTGGAACTCATGGTCATGTCTTACCCTCACGAAGCTGAATCGTCCGTTCCTAGGCGCTACGGGAAGTACTTCGAGATGCAAAACACTAGCCTCTCGTCGCTTATCCACCCGGTATATACGGCTTATCTGAATGACTTCCAACGGGTCCGGGAGATTTGCGGTGTCTTGAGGAATCCACCAGATTACTTAAAAGAGGTGCAAGGGCAACTCGAAGCTCATATCATCAAAATGGAGGCACGGGCGGTGCGTTTCCCTACTTTCAACGGGATGGTTCATCTGTCCTAGGGATGTTGACACCAAAAATGTCACTTTGCCTCATCAAAATCAAAAGCTATATGGAGCTGCATCCTATTACAAACAGGCAAAGCTGCTTCAAGCATCAGATCTTGACAAAACCAAACAAAAACTAGAAGATCTTTCAAAATAGCCAAAACAAGGGTACACATGAAGTCTCGGGCCATTTCGACACCATCTGGCCTAACTTCAAACCTCCAACAGCTGAGCGGGAGCTCCCAACGGCGACAATATCAAATACATCAAATCTTCGATCAGAGTCTATGGATGGTCTCAAAATACCTCCAAAAGGCTCCATGTCAAATTTCAAGTCAAACCGACACCGTTTGACCCTCCATCAACTCTCGAACGGCGAAATCAAGCCTTCCGACGGCAAGAACCTCTGATGCTGCCACTCATCAAACAAAACACATGAGTAGCTTCTGTATGCTTCCAAAGGGCTGCACGTCAAATTTCAGGTCATTCCGACAACGTTTGACCCAATTTTGATGCTCCGATGCAAAATCAAGCCTGCCGGCGGCGAAGCTCCCCGGGACTATGGCACCCAAATCGGAGCTAATGGATCATCTCAAAATAACTCCAATAGGCTCCCCGTCAAATTTCAGGTCAATCGGACATCGGATGACCGTACATCAAAGCTCGGCATCTTCCGCACGGTGAAATCAAGTCAAGCATCGACGGGACCCCAAACAGCTTCAAAACTCAAATAAAAGCCCATGGTTGGTCCTATCTGATGCCCAAGAAGCTTCACCTCAAATTTCAGGTCATTCCGACATCGTTTGACCCAGTTTCAACTCTTGGCGGAAAATCGGCTACAGAGTCTTCGGCTTTTCCAAAAAATAGGAAACTTTGTGCTCTGATTTGCACAGCCTTTCAACAGGTTTTCTTCAGAGGAATTAAGCCAATAAATGAGGAGAAATGTCAAAGAAAAATACAGGAGAAAACAGAAGCGAAAAAGCCCGAGAAACGACCAAGAAACGGCGACCGGAAGGCGACCCGAAAATGGACCAAAGTCCAAGGTCGCCGGCGACCATGGGTGCATGGTCGCCGGGGATCCTGAAAATCCAGGTCGCCGGATTTCCACCGAAACGTCCGTTTTTCCGATTCTTTTCGCGTTTCGCGATGATTGGCCCCTGTGATTTTCTTAAAATCTGATTTCTGAGGCATGATATCCGTCGATCTTCATCAACATCACGGATCCACCATCAAAATCATTTGATCATCATCGGACACTCAAAAAACCGCCAACCGGCTGACCAAGAAAGCACACTTTCTGCCCGACCGATCAAGAAATCGACTGGACAGAAGCTGCCGGCCCATTAGTGGCAACCAATGTCTGAATTTTCATCGTCATCCGACATCAAGTAACGTACGGATTCATCGATGATCATCGCAAGAAGAATTCCAAAAGACGCGGCGCGGCCTGCGACTCTTCAAGCGACTCGGCGGCCAATTAATGAAGTTAAATGACCCTTTTATGGCAATTTATTAGGGTCATTAACTCATTATTTTGAACGTCCCAATCAGAAGCCAAGAAATGGGAGTTACAAGTCCAATTAATAATGACAATTAACCATGCAACTCCTATCATTATGGAGATTAATCATGGTAATTAATCATGAAACTCCCATCATCATGGAGATTAAATGCCCATTATTCTCCATCGGCCAATCAAAATCCAAGAAAAAGGAGTTACAAAATTATGAAATTGAATCTTATAACTCCTCCCATCATGGAGCATTAATACCATTAATGCCCATAAAACTCTCCTAATGGCCACCAAAAGCCTATAAAAAGGCGGTCATTCCAAGGAGAAAGGGTCCTGAAAATTGTCCAGAAAAATTGTCTGAAGTGTCCTGAAAATTGTCCAGAAAAAATGTTGGAAGTCAGAAGAAAAAATCATCTGAAGGGTCCTGAAAAATCCCCAAAAAATTGCTAAAAACTCTCGGAGAAATCTCTACACAAAAGGAAGCTCTCTTGCCTTGAAGAAACTCTGCTGGAAGCACTACAAGGTGATCAAAGTCCATTGGGGGGCCACCCCCCCCAAGATCTCCTCTCTTCTTCTATCCAACATGGCCTAGATGCGGCTTTTCAGCCAGTCTACTTGGTTTTTTTATTGGATATAAGACCTTCCCTTGGTCTTTGTCCTCTAAAAATCTGAGGTCCAAGCCAAGCCAAGTGAATCAAAGCATCAAGTGTTCTCATCTGAAGGACGATGGTGGAGTCCATACATGACTCGCGACCGTCGATCTGAACGAGTCCTCACAATCGCTTGAGAAGTCAGATCCCTTTTTCTTTCTTCTCTATTGTATTGTATTTTTTTAAAAGAGACATAAAAATCACATTTCTTGTCTTTACATTTTGATGAGATTTGTAAACTGCCTTTTACGGCACAAAATCGCCTTCTACGGCACAAAACTGTCTTCCACAGCAAATTAAACAAAATCGCCTCTCACGGCATTTTAAAACCTTGTCTCTTTCTTTAAAATATATGTGCAATGGAAAGTTAGAAAAATGTTGATTTCCTTTTCTACTTGTGAAGGGGAATCTCCGGATCACCACTTCAAATTCCAAGTAAAATAGAAAATCTGGCATACCCGTACAAAAAAAATAATGTTGATGCTTGCTCTTTTTTTTCTCTTCGCCCCGCCGCACCCCGGCGGACCCGAGACGGAGGAAGGCGAGAAAGAAAAAGACGGGTCCATCAAGTTGGCACACTCGGTGGGACTTGTTCAATTGAGAACACGATGCTTAGAATCCTTGGCTCCCTTCTAGTTGGTGGCCTACGTTGGATCTTGTATCTAAAAAAAAAAAACATGAGATGGGATTCTTTGGAAACTTTTTTCTTTGAACTTGTTTCCATTCTTTCTTTTCTCAACAAAAAAAAAAAAAAAAAAGGTTTTCTCTCTTTTGGATTCAAATTAGTGAAACTTTGGGTTTTTCCTTTTCGTGCAATGGCTCACAGAAATGTTTGAGCCAACGTTCGGATTGGGAGGGGCCATTTTCCTCTCTTTGATGGGTCCATTGGAGATCTTTCAAAAAAAAAAAAAAAAAAAGTTCAAACAAAATCTTTTCAAATTTCTCTCTTTTGGATTCAAATTAGAGAAACTTTGGTTCTTTCCTTTTCGTGCAATGGCTCGCAGAAATGTTTGAGCGAACGTTCGGATTGGGAGGGACCATTTCCCTCTCTTTGATGGGTCCATTGGAGATCTTTCAAAGAAAAAAAAAAAAGAAAAGTTAAAAAAAAAAACTTTTCAAATTTCTCTCTTTTGGATTCAAATTAGAGAAACTTTTGCCTTTTCCTTTTCGTGCAATGGCTCGCAGAAATGTTTGAGCCAACGTTCGGATTGGGAGGGGCCATTTTCCTCTCTTTGATGAGTCCATTGGAGGTCTTTAAAAAAAAAAAGAGAGAGCATTAAGGTTACACCAATTGCGTTCTTTAACCAAAGTGGATCTAAGAAAAGCCTTGTCCAGAGTGTGGAGGCAGCTAGACTGTTCGAGGTAAGGGTCCTTCAAACGGGTTCATTAAGTAATCCTACCCTTACCTGGGGGCTAATCTATCCACTATGGTTTCATAAGACCGAATTGGAAGACCTATGTGCACTCTAAAAAAAAAAATTAAAAAAATTAAAAAATTAAAAAAAATTAAAAAAAAAAAACTTCTGTCACTATTGTGTTCAAATTGGAGGAATTTTGGTTCTTTCCTTTTCGGATTTAGGCTCGCAGAAATGTTTGAACCTGTATTCGGATTGGAATACCATTTGCCCTCTTTTATGAAATCAATCTTGACTTTTCAAAAAAAAAAAAAACTCTCGTCACTATTGGATTCAAATATGAGAAATCCTGGTTCTTTCCTTTTTCGGATATAGGCTCGCAGAAATGTTTGAACCTGTATTCGGATTGGAATACCATTTGCTCTCTTTTGCGAATCCAGTCTTGACATTTAAAAAAATCCCATCTCGTGTCCTTCAAGGATGCGATTTACAACATTTGTGTCTAGCGGTGCTAGTACGCCCTTTCGGGTCTACTGTATTCGCGACCGACACATTTGTATCTTTAACCTTATATCATTTTACCTCGAGTGAGCTTCGCTTCTTGGTAATTTGAATTAAGGTTTACAATTGCTTCTAGCGGTCCCTGGAACGCTCATTTCGAGTCGACTATACTTGCGTTTAGAACAATTGTACCATCTATGTCTTTTGGCCTTCTTCATTACGCTCAGAACGGGCCATGCCCCTGAGCGATTGGAAAAGACAAAACCATAGTATAGCCCATTTATGATCACCATATTCTTGTGATTACTAATGGATGTGGTCTTGTTTCAGAATTTTTTTTTCAAAACTAACAATGGCAGCTTCGTTGACCATCACCTTCGATGAGAACAAGTACCAAATCATGCTTCAGCAGAAGCTAAGCAAGGGCACTTTCAAGCGCCCTGCCAGCTGCCGAAGCATCACCTCCCTCGACAACTCCCAAAACACCGGGTCGATCTCCACTCCCCGGACCATCGTCTTCGGGTCACTGGGACCATTCCCACTACCCGCAGAAGAGACGGTGCCTCCTAAGAAGCAGAAGACCGCCCCCCAACGTGTCCCCCAACGTGTCGCTACCCCGACACCAAAGGCGGTCGCCAAGAAACCTGAGGCTCGTGGCAATCCCATGAGACCTCAACCTACAAAAAACCAAGTCTCTCCCAAGACTTGGTCCCCGCGATCTTCACCAAAACAAAGAAGGTCCCGGACATCTGCAAAGCCAGAATACCTGGCTCCTCTCAAGGAGAATAGGTTTTATCCTCTTGCTTACATCAAAGAAGAGAAGCCTACCCTCCACCGAACTACAAAAACTACTCAGCACGAGCCGGCTTGCTCATACAAGCCCAAAATCAAATCGTGCATCACAAGGCCTCGACAAGAACTTGCTAGGGCCTACTCTCCTGCAACTCGACCCTTCATCTCAACAGGGGACGAGCTTGCAAAATTTAAAGCTTCGCTGCGACAGGCTAAGGACCGTGTCCAAATCCTGTCCATGCCAGTCTTCAGGGAAGACAAGCTCGGTTGTTGCGCACGAGGGACCACGTCCTTCATTGCCAGAGCACAGCCCGAGCTAACCGAAGCTCAAATTGCTCGTCGCATACGTCGTCGCGCGGCATATCGACAAAAGAGATTAGAGAAGCAAAGAACCCAGCATTATGAGCTTCAAATCTCCCAAAAATGGGTAGAAAAAGAAAGACCCGACCAAGTTGTTGCTGTCCACATGGTTGGCAAAACCAAAAGACGCCAGAAGTCAACGACGAAAATACATGTCAGACGACCAGTGACTTGCAGCGTCTCCCGGACGAGAAGACATCAGGAAGACTCTCCCACTCCTACAAGCCAGGGACATCGGAGTGATCATTCCTCGGACTCTTCATCTAAAAGAATGAGCTCCAGCTCAGTCACTAAGACAGTATCCACTTTCGACTCACGAAGGATGAATGTCTTGGTCACAAACTCTGAGCAACCTCCACCACATGACGACATGGCTCTACGCATTCAGCAGCTAGAGCAAGGACAACAGAGAATAGAGGTTCTGATGGAAAACCTCCTTCTCACTCTCCAGCGTCCACCAAACAATGAGAAAGTTCCTCCA
Source organism: Persea americana (assembly GCA_029852735.1). Lineage (NCBI taxonomy): Eukaryota > Viridiplantae > Streptophyta > Magnoliopsida > Laurales > Lauraceae > Persea > Persea americana. The sequence goes on along the minus strand of CM056820.1, from coordinate 10,170,202 downwards.
CAAGATGAGGCAAATGGTGGAAAAGATGAGTCACGCACTCTTACTAAAAAGGACGTGGACAATATCCTCGCCAAAGCAAAAGAAGATGATACACTGAAGGAGCATGGGATCAAGCCACCATATCCCTTATGGATGGACTCGGTTCCGTTTCCCCAAAAGTTTAAACAACCTCTTCTCCAAACATATACGGGGAAAGGTTCAGCCAGACAGCATGTCATCCACTTCAAGATCCTGACAGGAACGATTGCGGATCAAGATGCACTCAAGATCCGGCACTTTGCAAGTACCCTAAAAGGTACGGCCTTTGATTGGTATTCCACTCTGCCAGAGGACTCCATTCAAAATTGGACCATGCTTGAGACACGTTTCCTGACCCACTGCAAAGGTGAGGATCATCCTGTTACTATGGCTCAGCTCTGCAGCCTTAAACAGGGAGAGAATGAGTCGACATATGACTTCATTCACAAGTGGAAAGCAATGGCATACAAATTCTCAGATGTGCTGCCAGAAGCGTCGTTAGTCGACATTTGCCGAAACAACATGAGAGCAAGGATCCGCTCCATGATCATCGGCAACAAATCAAAAAGCTTGGGAGAACTCCTAGAAGTGTCTATGGAGGTTGAAACGGTGATCAAAGACCTCAACAGTCAGAAGTCATCAAAGAAAGAGCAGACCGCCATTCCAACCTCCAAGCCAAAGAAAAAGGAGGTTCTCAATGTGCAAACCAAGTCAGCTCCTCAGCCACCAAAGAAAGCTAAAAATAAAGCTGCAGGTAAGAGACCTAAACTCTCTGATGCCTTGAAAGAACGAGTAGAAAAGAAATACCCGTTTGATGAAGATGTTGAAGAAATATTTGGGGCTCTCTTGGCAAATGGCAAACTCACCTTGCCTGACCCCAAAAGACCGGGAGATGTTAGAAAAACCAACGATCCCCGATATTGTCCATACCACCAAATGGTCTCGCATCCTCTCAACCAATGTTTCATTGTGAGAGAGAAGATTAACGAGATGTGGAAAAACGGAGTCATCACCTTTGACAAAAACTATGGGTTTGCCTCCGTTAACATGGTGTCATATGGACAAACATCCAAATCACCAAAGGAAAAAGTCACTACTTCCTTCAAGGTCATAAAAATGACCCAAACGTCCCAAGAGTTGGTGCCTTACCCAACACCAGAAGGACAGCCCATATGGGTACATCCCGATCTCCTAGAAGATGAAAATTGGGAGATCGTCAAAACAAAGCCGACCGCTCAACAGCGAAGGCAAGCCAAGAGACGACTCCGCAAGTTCAAACAGCAGGAGAAGGCTCAAACAAAAGAAGAGGTTCCTGAAAAAGCAGAAACCTCCTCTACCGCTTCGCTGGGGGCAATAGAGGGGTCTCTCCCCAAAGTTCCAAGAGTGATAAGAAAATTCACTCTCAGTGATTTCATGCCACCACGGCTCAGAGATGAGACTACGCAGGGGGCATCGTACTCTTATAATTCGGTAGTTGGATTCTCCATGAATGGATATGAGTCCAGTGACACTGCCAGTGACACCGATGAGTGGGAGGAATCCTTTGAAACCGAAGAATATCTCTCCAACGAAGAATGGATCCCGGAATCCCACCTTATGCCAGTAATCTGGTATAACCCCTTCCAGCCACAAGGATCCTGGTCTGATGATGATGAAGACTAAGAGGCTGCCCAAATTGCTGTTAACATAGCACAAACAAATGCTCTAGTGGGTCCCAACCAGGTCGAACAACAAGGGGCAGATGAAGAAAAAGATTTGGCTCCTATGCCCGATCTTGAAGAATATGCGAGGATCTTGCAGCATCTAGCCATAGAGCAGGAGCAGGATCGCATCAACCAACTTTATCAAAATCCAGAACCGGAAGTCCCGGAAAATCCACAAGCATCTCTTCCAGTGACTCCGAAAAATAAAGAAAATTGCTGGATTGATGATCCTCTTATATCGAAGGATGAATCTGGTTCCCAACGGTCCATTATGGAGGCATCTTTTATCGAAGTTGCCTGTAATGTGATAGTTCAGGATGATAGTGCCTCTGAAGCTTCATCTGCTGAGGCCACGGACTCTCAAAATGTATCTAGTAGCATATCTTTTGGAGCTACATATTCTCGGGTGACTTCCACTGAGATAGCACCTTCTCAGCCATCGTCTCCTGAAACGGTGACATCAGAATTCAAGCCTCTTCCGACTGATCACCATGAAGAAGCTCTAGCTGATGAAGTCTTCAAAGAAAACCCAGTCAATTGGTCCCAGGTACCCGACCTCATAGGAGATGTCTAGACCAATGAAATACTGGACAAAGAAGAAAAGTTGTTGGAAGCTGTTCAGGACTTGTTCCCGGAAAATGCTCCATGCAACGCAATAACTGAAGACGACAATGCTGCTGCAGAGGCGTTTTCAGCAAATGGGGAAGACCAGCCCCTTGAGCCCGAAGGGGGTCTTCCGAAAGAAGAACCACCTCTAGAAGCTTTTGAAGTTGGGAAAGGTACTTGCTCTGTCCGGGATTACCACAAAAACTATAACCAACCTTCTTCTTCTTCTTATGTAAACCCTTCGGGAAAACAAGTTGTAAATGCCCCAAGCAGCGGTGATAATGAAAATGCAAGCCTAAAGTAGGCTTTCAAGTATGACTTGATCGAGCACTTCAAACATATACCTGCACGACTGCACATCCTAGACTTATTACGAATGTCACCACAAACTCGTGATAATCTCATTTCAGAACTGCAAAGGCTGAATCTGGACGTCGACAAACATGCCCCGCAAGTCCTGCAAATTGAAATGGACTATAGGGTCACAAAATCAAAAGCCTCCTCAAAGGGAGAAGAGAAAGAAGCTGGAGGACTTTGCACTGAATGCCTCTCGGTCCAAAAAGCCACAAGTGCTACCATTGCCTTCAATAAGAAAGACCTCCTACTAGGCGAGACGAAGCACAACCGACCCTTGTACTTCACAGGGTACATCAAAGAGATGCCGATACACAGAGTCCAGATTGACTCGGGTTCTGCACTCAACCTCATCTCTACTTCAGCACTCGAAGAGCTGGGTATCCCACCTAGCAAACTAAGCCACACATCTGTGTCCATCGTTGGATACGATGGGAGTGCTCAAAGGCCCATTGGTAAAATCCGGTTCAGGTTGCAAATCGGCGATCTTATCTCTGAGGTCACCGTATATGCAATAAAAACCCCTTCATGCTACAACATCCTTCTTGGACGCCCTTGGATACACGAAATAGGTGTCTTTCCTTCAACTCTACATCAGTGCATCAAGTTTGTTGGCGACGACGGCTTGATACATCGAGTGTTTGCAGACAAAAAGCCCTTCAAAGGCAAGGAAGTCCATTTTGCAGACTCTCAGATGTGCAAGGATGAAAAAGAAGAAAAGGAGGAGAAAACAACATCCTTTGCCGGCAATCTCCAAAAAGATTAAGGCAAGGCTCCTCAGCGATCATCGGAAGAAAACAAACCTTCCGGCAAACTCAAAGAGAGCAATCAGTCTCTCTTCTTCATCTCCTTCAAATCTTCCAAACCTTTGGTAATCACTACTAAAGCAAAGCAGACAGAGCAAAAGACAGGGGGCAAGTTTGCTGTCTCCTTCGTGTCTATCATACAAGAGACGGATTCAGATTTAGAGACTGAAGACGATACATCGTCAAGCCAAGCTGATACTCAGCAAGTTCGGCCTGCTCTCACTCCATTGGAGACCCCTGTTGACGTAGAAGATCCTGCGTCTGCTACCTTCATCGTTCCGAAAACGTCGGCAGAAGATAAACCAATCTTCTTCCATAGATCGGACGCTTCTTCATCAAACTGCCTTCTTGAGCCTTTCCGAAATAAATGTATGCCTCAACTATCCTTGTATAGTCCAATGGCACAAGCTATCATGAAGAAAATGGGCTATGACGCTCAAAATCCAATTGGTTTGGGAGGAGGCCGTGGTATTCTCACACCATTGGAACCCACCCTGACCAAAAGTCAGCTGGAAGATTGGAAACTCCACCGTCGCATAGACAAGTCTTCATACGGATTGGGGTATGATCCTGACACTCCAATGAGACAGCTGACACAAAGGCTGCAGAGTCATTTTGCTGACCAAGCCTCAACATCTCATGTCGATGAAGACATCGATCTCCCTGGATATCTCTTTGAAGAGTTACCCGACAAGAACCCAGGAAGCTCAGCAAATTGGTATGATTTCTCTGATGATGAAGAGGAATTGTCTGATGACACAGACGCATGGTTCTCTAATTCAGAAGAGTCGTCATCTCAAAAAGAAGTGCCTTACTTCGACCCAGTTTCAGCTGGTGATTGGGATCATCTCTTAACAAGTCTTGAGGAGAATATCGATCAAGAAGATTTATGGACAGAAACGGAGCCATGGTCTGAAAACGCCCTTGGAAATCCGTAAGGTCTTGTTAACTTGGAAACCTCTGAAAATGTTGTGGAGGAACCACCTTCAAACCTTCCGACAGAAAATTCTGTTCAAAAGATAGACTTGGGAACACCAGATAACCCACGTCCTGTATTCATAAACAAGAATATAAAGGATGAGGAGTTACCTGAGTATGTCTCTTTTCTTCATGAGTTTGTTGATTGTTTTGCATGGTCTTATGCTAAAATGCCTAGCTTAGATTCCAAAATAGCAATTCACAAACTCAACCTGCAAGAAAATATCAAGCCTGTCAAACAAGGCCAAAGAAGATTCCGTCCTGATGTGATGGACAAAATTGAACAAGAAGTTCAGAAACTCAAAAACGTTGGCTTCATCCGCGAGGAACAACATCCTGAATGGTTGGCCAACATCGTCCATGTGACAAAGAAAAATGGGCAAATCAGAGTCTGTATTGACTATAGAGACCTGAATAATGCATGCCCCAAAGATGAATTCCCGCTCCCCATACCGGAGGTAATGATTGACAACACCTGCGGGTTTGAGCGAATGACTTTCATGGACGGCTTCTCTGGCTACAACCAGATAAAGATGCATTCCAAAGATGAAAGGCATACATCCTTTTGGACCCCATTTGGCGTATATTGCTACACTGTCATGCCATTTGGTCTGAAAAATGCTGGTGCATCATATCAAAGGGCTATGATGAAGATATTCCAAGATATGCAGCACAAGACGGTCGAATGTTATGTCGATGATGTAAGACCCCGCCCCGAGAGTTTCCTTTTAGTGTTAATTAAGACGCGTTTTAGTTATAAGTGAGATTAGTGGAAATTGGTTAAATCTGGATTAGAATAGCTTTTTATAGCTTTGAATGATTTTGAGAACTCTTTTGATCTAGTGGGGCCCTTTGGGGGTTCCTTTTTATTGTGTCTTGGTTAGTTTTGGGGTTTAGTTATAATTCTGGAAATCGTTAATTTGCTCCGTTGAATGTATTTTATGATTCCCAACAACTTTCGTATTTGCTCCGTTTCCATTCGAGACCTCTAAACCCTACTTTGCCATTGATAAGGGTAAAACAGTCTTTTTACACAAAATCTGGACACTAATTTCAATGTCTCCGAAACTCGTAAAATATATACTTTTTGGAAAGTAGAAATTTCGACGATCAATTCTTCCTTCTTCGTCGAATCCGTCCGAAGCCCGTAGAACGATGTTTTAGCTCGATTTGACTTTTAAGTTGTGGGACCCATAGCCATTGTCTATATAAGGAGGAGTTCTTTTCCCTCCTCCTCTTCTTGCAATTTCTTGAGAACAAGGTATTCCAGCCCAGCCCTAGATTCTTCTTCTTGCTCCTTGCTCCTCCATCTCTCAACCTCTCTCAAATCTATTGCTAAAGGCAAAATGGAGGTGGTAGTCTTCTTCCCCTCCATGAGAGCTTTCTCTTGATATCCTTTTTCGAGAGAGAGTCCCATTCCAAGCTATCTTTTAAGCAAACTCTTGCCATTAGAGGACTCTTCATATAAGTTCTTCTTCTCACCTCTTGATTTTTGTGTTCATCTAGCCTAGGAGGTGCTTCACCTTGATTATTGGAAGCTATCTCCATCTATTGCTTGATTTTGACATTCTAGGGTTGTAATGATTGTATTTTGGGGATTTTTGTGTAGATTGTAGATTTTGAGCTTGATAGTGGATTAGAGCTTGATTAGCATACTTTGGAGACCAAGGCAAGTGGATGAATGGATTCGATTTGAATAAGTTCTTATTTTGTTGAAAATGTGGATTTTTACTATTCCTATTTCATTTGATTCATTATGTTTATAATGCTTTTGGAAATGTATTTATTGTCATGGTTTTCTCTTAGTAGTTCTATGAGAATATATGCATGCATTCATGAAAGTTTATTTTGGGTTAGTATGACTTCTTAAATGAGATTTGTATTTGCATTGAATGAGATTTGCATTGGTAGGAGAAATAAATGCATTGATGAAATGGTGGTTGGTGGAAAGAATTAAATGTTAAATGGAAGGAATAGACCCATTTCATGTTAGGAAATGATTGGAGTTGAGGTGAAATGGTTTGGGAAAGAATAGACTGAAATCTGCACCTGATGTGTAGTTCCCGCAGCTGGGCGGTCAGCGGGCGGTCACCTTGGCGGCTAGCCGACAGGTGACCGGCGGCTAGCCGACCCAGATGCGGTTAGAAACACAGAATGCTGTATTTTGACAGGCGAACCGCGGTCAGCCGCGCGGTCAGCTCGCGGCTAACCGCCAATCCAAAAACCATGTGACCGCAAGGTAGCCGAGAGGCGCGGTTAGAAACACAGAATGCTACATTTTAGCAGGGGGAACCGCGGTCAGCCCCGCGGTCAGTCAGCGGCTAACCGCCGATCACATCGACGGCTAACCGCCAGCTGACCGACAGGTGACCGAGTTTTACCCAGAATTCCTGAGTCTTTTCTCTTGGTTTCAGATGTGGTATTTAAAGGTTTCGATGGGTTGTTCTGATGCCCCACCACCTTGGAAAGACCCAGGGGATGACATAAGGAGATTGACATAGAAAGAAAAACCATTTCGGAAAAGGTATTGGGACCTTTAGATTCATCAACGTGCATAAGGAAACTTAGTATGTCCTCTATCATTTGAGTATCGTACTAAGGGTAATTTAGGCATACAAGATCCTTATACAGGTCGTTTGAATATGGATGCCCCAATACATAGTCCCTAATGGCATAAGGATTCATTGCATTGTTTTATTCAGTTATTTGTATAATAACCCGAATCTACTGGTTTTCTCTCAAATTCCGATTTGTACACCCGATATGTCCTGCCAGCCGGGGTATACATGAACCGAAAATAATATGAAATGTGTGCCTTCGAGCACCATGCCCCGCCTGCCCGTATGCTTTATATTGATATAGTTTTTGTATATGTTTTGATTTATCATGTAACCTATGAGTCGGCACCACTAAGCTTGGACATCCTTGTCAGTCTGATCAATTGACTTGGGTCTCCCCCTGTGCTCCCGCCAGTTGCAACTTGGATCCTGTTCTGTCCCGTTACCCGGTTCCGCGGCCGTGGTCTTGCCTAGCTATATGTATATGTATATGTATATAATGTTGGTTCTCGTCACTTCGTGTGCTCGAGCCCAACGCACTGAATGTGCTCTCATCACCTTAGTGATGGAGAGGATTTAGCTCTAGTGTGGTTGCCATCTAGTCAGTTCCTGTACCTTGAATACCCCGCATGATTTATATTGCATCTGTACTTTAAATGAACTATATACCCTGTTTTAAGACAGTTATTGTTTTAACAAGAATTCATCAAGTTTAGAAAGTGTTTTGATTTCTTTCTTGGTATATCTATTCACCCACCTGCCAGACCGTCGTGTCTAACCCATTTTTGTGGTACTCAGGTCCAGCTCCCGTCTTTGCCTTTGAGGAGGAGCCAGAGGAGGCGGTCGGTGAACCGCAACGTCTAGTGGAGTGGCAAGCTGACAATGTCATGTAGACATTGGGTTTAGCTTTGAGCTGCGAACATTTTGGGATGTCATTGATTCATCTCTTGGTTGTACTGGCCTTTGTTGGCCATTATTTTTGGGGAATGTTAATTAACTTGTTCTTTTGTTTAAACTTTAACTTAATATTTTGGGAATGCTAATGAGATCATTGCTCACTCTGACATCATGCTATACTTGTTTATTAACAGTCTTATTTGATGTGAATGGATTAAGAGTTTGATTTGCTACACGCTTCCGCACCTATATAAATGTTCTACGAGTGAATGTGGAATCCTCACCGCGGAAACCTGTGGGAAATTAAGAAATGTATAATAATTATCATCAAGGGATGGTTCATTATCCACACCACCCCGTCGCGGTCCCGGGTCCCCCGGTTCGGGGTCGCGACAGACTGGTATCAGAGCGAGACGTGTTTCAGGCAATTAAAAGAAACTAGAAATCCTAAGGACGTGGCGAGGATCCGTTAGACTTTTCGTTAGTCTTTTCGTTAGTTACACTCGTGTGAGCAATGTGTAACCCTTATATGATTTTATGTGCTAACAATTTGTTTTACAGTGATATGCCACCTCGAAAAAGACCCGTAACCGACAATCCCACCGCAAGCAATAGTGAACACACCGGGCCACTAGGAAACGGTACTCCATATCCAAATATGCAGAATCAATTTCAACAGATGATGCAAGCTATGCTTGACCAGCAACGTCAAGCCAATGAAAATCAGGCAAGATTGCAAGAGCAAATGGCCAGGAAGGATGAAGAGCATGCTAGGGAGATGGCTACGATGCAAAGGCAGTTGTTAGAAGTGTTAGAAAGGAGACCTGAACCGGCACCGGCGCAACCTCTAGGCACTCAAATTGTCATTAACAATAGGGAACATGATCCCAACGCGTTGTACGAAAAGTTTAGGAAGAGGGGTCCCAAGGAATTCACTGGGCATGAGGACCCGTTAGCTGCAGATGACTGGTTGGAGCATACGGAGAACATCTTTGAGATATTTAGATGTACCGGTAGACAGCAAGTGCAACTCACCGCTTCCATGTTCACCGGCCTAGCAGATATATGGTGGAAAACAATCAAGGTTGACTATAGAACCATAGCAGACGCAGAGGCTTGGACAAGTTTCAAGAGACAATTCGGTGACAAGTATGTACCGACACATGTGAAGAGACAAAAGGCCATTGAATTCCAGCAGCTCGTACAAGGTAACACGACTGTTCAAGAGTACCTCACGAAGTTCGAAAGGTTGTCTCGATATGCCCTTGAGTCGATTGACACTGTGGAGAAAAAGATAGCGAAGTTCCTTGAAGGACTCAACCCGATCATTGAGAGGGATGCCACGGGCGTTGTACCACCTATCACTTTTGAAGAGGCTGTGAGAAGGGCCTACAAATTCGAGAACCTGAACAACAAGATCCTCAAGATCCAAGGAAAGGCACCAGCTCACCAACAGAATCACCAACCAAGGAACCATCAGAACAAACGACCAAGGCATGAACAAAACGTGCAGAATGCACTAGTTTGCGTTCACTGTGGTAAGAACCACGAGAGTGCTCAATGCCGTACGATTACGGGAGCATGTTTCAGATGTGGGTCCATGGCACACCAGCTCAAAGACTGCCCAAGACAAGCTGGACAAGGTAACAACAGACAGAATCAGCAACAACAAGGAACACAGCGCCAGGCACCACCTCAGAACGCACTAGCCGTACAGAACCAGCCCAGGCCACTCCAGCAACAGGCTCCACAGCAACAATATAGACCTCCACAACAGCATCAAGCTCGTCAGCAAGGACAGAATCAGAATCAGCGTCCTCCTCAGCAGCATAGGAATGCACAGCAAGGAAGGCAGCAACAGGCTCAGAACAGGCCTCAGCAGCGAGGACAAGTGTATGCAATTAACCAAGCTGATGCAGAGGCAGCAGATAACGTGGTGGAAGGTACACTCCTAGTTTGTGGATTTGAAGCTAAGATTTTGTTTGACCCTGGCTCTACGCACTCCTTCTTGTCTCCAAAATTTTCTAAGTTGATTGATATGCCTGCTAGAGAACTTGAGTATGTGTTGACGGTGTCCACCCCCGTAGGCAAACAAGTTGTGTGTAGGAAGTATTATCCTAGATGTGCGATTACGATAGGAGATGTGGTGTTACCGGCGAATCTCATTTTGTTGGAGATGTTTGATTTCGATGTTATTCTAGGAATGGATTGGTTAGCAGGGTACCATGCTACGATGGACTGTTTCCATAAGACCCTCACGTTCAAATTAGAGGAGACCCCAGCAGGCGTTTTGTTCCATGGGGAGAGGAAGATTTCTTGTCCAAGATTCGTCTCAGCATTGAAGGCTGATAGACTAGTGAGAAGTGGATGTGAATGCTATTTAGCGTTTATCACGGAGGATAAACGGTCCCAAGGGGTGGAGGAGATCCCAATTGTTTGCGAATTCCCAGACATTTTTCCAGAAGAAATCCCAGGTTTACCACCTGTTAGGGAGATTGACTTCACCATCGAATTGTTACCGGGGACCGCTCCGATATGTATCGCACCATACAGAATGGCTCCAGCTGAATTAGGAGAGTTGAAGATTCAGTTGCAAGAATTGTTGGATAAAGGTTTTATTAGACCGAGCGTCTCACCTTGGGGAGCTCCAGTTTTATTCGTCAAGAAGAAAGACGGTTCCATGAGAATGTGTATTGATTACCGGAAATTGAACCAAGCTACCATCAAGAACAAGTATCCATTGCCAAGGATAGATGAATTGTTTGACCAATTGCAAGGTGCTGCTTACTTTTCGAAGATCGATCTAAGATCCGGTTATCATCAGCTGAGAGTTAGAGATTCAGATGTATCGAAGACGGCGTTCCGGATGAGATATGGACACTATGAGTTTCTAGTGATGCCATTTGGACTGACGAATGCACCAGCAGTATTCATGGCTTTGATGAAGAAAATATTCGCTAAGTACTTAGACCAATTCACAGTGGTGTTTATTGATGACATTTTGGTGTACTCTAAGTCTAGAGAAGAACATGAAGAGCATTTGAGGATAGCATTGCAACTCCTAAGAGACAATCAATTGTATGCGAAGCTCTCTAAGTGCGATTTTTGGCTTGAAGAAGTCGCATTTTTAGGTCATATCATTTCCAAAGAAGGATTATCGGTGGACCCAGCGAAGATAGATGCAGTTGTCAAGTGGGAGAGACCGAAGAATGCGTCAGAAATCAGAAGTTTTCTTGGATTGGCGGGTTATTATCGAAGATTTGTGCAAGGATTTTCGTCGATCGCAGCCTCATTGACGAAGTTGACCAAGAAAAATGCACCTTATCTGTGGACAGACCAATGTGAGACCAGCTTCCAAGAGTTGAAGAAGAGATTAACATCAGCACCCGTCCTCACTTTACCATCCGGGAGCGGCGGTTACACCATTTTTACAGATGCTTCGAATATAGGACTCGGTTGTGTGTTGATGCAAGATAGAAAAGTCGTTGCTTATGGATCCCGTCAGTTGAAGGACCACGAGAAGAACTATGCAACGCATGATCTGAAATTAGCGGCGGTCGTTTTTGCACTAAAGATGTGGAGACATTACCTCTACGGAGAGAAATTCGAAGTCCACTCCGATCACCGCAGCTTACAGTATTTGTTCTCTCAGAAGGAGTTGAATATGAGACAAAGAAGATGGATGGAATATATCAAAGATTATGATTTTCCGATCAAGTACCACCCGGGAAAGGCAAATGTAGTAGCCGATGCCTTGAGTAGGAAGTCAGCAAGTGTGGCAAGCCTAAGAGTTACGTGCTTCTTTCAGCAATTTGAAGAGTTGGGCGTAGATTTTCAGCCCCTAAGCGAGGGTGTGATGTTAGCCAACATGTCAGTGCCTGAACCCTCGTTCATTCGGAAGATCAAGGACAACCAATTGCAAGATCCAGAGTTGGCCAAGATTTCAGAGCATATAGCAGAACGTCCTGATTTTCGTATTGTGGATGGAGTCTTATTCTATCGTGATCGTCTATGCGTGCCCAACATTGAAAATTTGAAGAATGACATCATGACAGAGGCGCACAGTACGAAGTACTCTATGCATCCGGGTAGCACGAAGATGTATCAGAACTTGAAAGGCAGATTTTGGTGGAACAACATGAAGAGGGAAATAGCAGCTTTCGTTTCACGATGTATGACGTGTCAGTTGGTGAAGGCAGAGCATCAGAGACCTCCAGGGTTGTTGCAGCCATTAGAGATCCCGGAATGGAAGTGGGAACATATCACCATGGATTTCATCTCGGGATTGCCAAGGACCAGAAAAGGGAATAATGCCATATGGGTCATTGTGGACCGTCTTACCAAATCAGCTCATTTTATTCCTATGAAGACCGGAGAGAAGATGCATATGCTACCTCTCGCAGAGTTGTTTGTTAACGAGATTGTCAGCCGGCATGGGCAGCCAGTCTCCATTACTTCGGACAGAGATAGCAGATTCGTCTCGAGATTCTGGAAGACTTTGCATGAGTCTATGGGAACAAAGCTTCAGTTCAGCACAGCGTATCACCCACAAACAGATGGTCAGTCGGAAAGAACAATTCAGACCCTTGAAGATATGCTTCGAGCGTGTGTACTAGATTTCAAGACCCAATGGGATGAGACCCTACCGCTTTGCGAATTCGCCTACAACAACAGTTATCATTCGAGCATTGGGATGGCGCCTTTTGAGGCATTGTATGGCAGGAGGTGTAGAACTCCAGTTTGTTGGGAAGAAGTAGGTATTCGCAGTTTTCATGGACCGACTATGGTGAGTGAAACCAGTGACAGTCAAGTTGATCCAAGAACGTCTGAAAGTAGCCCGGAGTAGACAGAAGAGTTATGCAGACTCTCATCGAAGGGACTTACATTTTAAGGAAGGAGATAAGGTTTTCTTGAAGGTGTCACCTACTAGAGGAACTTTGAGATTCGGACAGAGAGGCAAATTATCTCGGAGATACATTGGACCCTATGATATCGTGAGCAAGATTGGTGACGTGGCTTATAGATTGGCCTTACCACCTGAGCTTTCCGGCGTACACAATGTGTTCCATGTGTCTATGTTGAAAAAGTACGTCCCCGACCCGTCACATGTACTCCGTCATGAACCATTAGAGATCAGAGAAGATGCCACCTATGTCGAGAAACCTATTCAGATCATCGATACGAAAGAACAGGAACTGAGGACAAGGACTATACAATGGGTGAAAGTGCTTTGGGAAAATCACGGACCTGAAGTGGCAACGTGGGAATTACGGGATCAAGTTCAGAAGAAGTATCCGCATCTACTACCCGAGGTTAGTTATTTTATTTCATTTGGTGGACCAAATGCCCTAAGGGGTGGAGGATGTAAGACCCCGCCCCGAGAGTTTCCTTTTAGTGTTAATTAAGACGCGTTTTAGTTATAAGTGAGATTAGTGGAAATTGGTTAAATCTGGATTAGAATAGCTTTTTATAGCTTTGAATGATTTTGAGAACTCTTTTGATCTAGTGGGGCCCTTCGGGGGTTCCTTTTTATTGTGTCTTGGTTAGTTTTGGAGTTTAGTTATAATTCTGGAAATCGGTAATTTGCTCCGTTGAATGTATTTTATGATTCCCAACAACTTTCGTATTTGCTCCGTTTCCATTCGAGACCTCTAAACCCTACTTTGCCATTGATAAGGGTAAAACAGTCTTTTTACACAAAATCTGGACACTAATTTCAATGTCTCCGAAACTCGTAAAATATATACTTTTTGGAAAGTAGAAATTTCGACGATCAATTCTTCCTTCTTCGTCGAATCCGTCCGAAGCCCGTAGAACGATGTTTTAGCTCGATTGGACTTTTAAGTTGTGGGACCCATAGCCATTGTCTATATAAGGAGGAGTTCTTTTCCCTCCTCCTCTTCTTGCAATTTCTTGAGAACAAGGTATTCCAGCCCAGCCCTAGATTCTTCTTCTTGCTCCTTGCTCCTCCATCTCTCAACCTCTCTCAAATCTATTGCTAAAGGCAAAATGGAGGTGGTAGTCTTCTTCCCCTCCATGAGAGCTTTCTCTTGATATCCTTTTTCGAGAGAGAGTCCCATTCCAAGCTATCTTTTGAGCAAACTCTTGCCATTAGAGGACTCTTCATGTAAGTTCTTCTTCTCACCTCTTGATTTTTGTGTTCATCTAGCCTAGGAGGTGCTTCACCTTGATTATTGGAAGCTATCTCCATCTATTGCTTGATTTTGACATTCTAGGGTTGTAATGATTGTATTTTGGGGATTTTTGTGTAGATTGTAGATTTTGAGCTTGATAGTGGATTAGAGCTTGATTAGCATACTTTGGAGACCAAGGCAAGTGGATGAATGGATTCGATTTGAATAAGTTCTTATTTTGTTGAAAATGTGGATTTTTACTATTCCTATTTCATTTGATTCATTATGTTTATAATGCTTTTGGAAATGTATTTATTGTCATGGTTTTCTCTTAGTAGTTCTATGAGAATATATGCATGCATTCATGAAAGTTTATTTTGGGTTAGTATGACTTCTTAAATGAGATTTGTATTTGCATTGAATGAGATTTGCATTGGTAGGAGAAATAAATGCATTGATGAAATGGTGGTTGGTGGAAAGAATTAAATGTTAAATGGAAGGAATAGACCCATTTCATGTTAGGAAATGATTGGAGTTGAGGTGAAATGGTTTGGGAAAGAATAGACTGAAATCTGCACCTGATGTGTAGTTCCCGCAGCTGGGCGGTCAGCGGGCGGTCACCTTGGCGGCTAGCCGACAGGTGACCGGCGGCTAGCCGACCCAGATGCGGTTAGAAACACAGAATGCTGTATTTTGACAGGCGAACCGCGGTCAGTCGCGCGGTCAGCTCGCGGCTAACCGCCAATCCAAAAACCATGTGACCGCAAGGTAGCCGAGAGGCGCGGTTAGAAACACAGAATGCTACATTTTAGCAGGGGGAACCGCGGTCAGCCCCGCGGTCAGTCAGCGGCTAACCGCCGATCACATCGACGGCTAACCGCCAGCTGACCGACAGGTGACCGAGTTTTACCCAGAATTCCTGAGTCTTTTCTCTTGGTTTCAGATGTGGTATTTAAAGGTTTCGATGGGTTGTTCTGATGCCCCACCACCTTGGAAAGACCCAGGGGATGACATAAGGAGATTGACATAGAAAGAAAAACCATTTCGGAAAAGGTATTGGGACCTTTAGATTCATCAACGTGCATAAGGAAACTTAGTATGTCCTCTATCATTTGAGTATCGTACTAAGGGTAATTTAGGCATACAAGATCCTTATACAGGTCGTTTGAATATGGATGCCCCAATACATAGTCCCTAATGGCATAAGGATTCATTGCATTGTTTTATTCAGTTATTTGTATAATAACCCGAATCTACTGGTTTTCTCTCAAATTCCGATTTGTACACCCGATATGTCCTGCCAGCCCGTGTATACATGAACCGAAAATAATATGAAATGTGTGCCTTCGAGCACCATGCCCCGCCTGCCCGTATGCTTTATATTGATATAGTTTTTGTATATGTTTTGATTTATCATGTAACCTATGAGTCGGCACCACTAAGCTTGGACATCCTTGTCAGTCTGATCAATTGACTTGGGTCTCCCCCTGTGCTCCCGCCAGTTGCAACTTGGATCCTGTTCTGTCCCGTTACCCGGTTCCGCGGCCGTGGTCTTGCCTAGCTATATGTATATGTATATGTATATAATGTTGGTTCTCGTCACTTCGTGTGCTCGAGCCCAACGCACTGAATGTGCTCTCATCACCTTAGTGATGGAGAGGATTTAGCTCTAGTGTGGTTGCCATCTAGTCAGTTCCTGTACCTTGAATACCCCGCATGATTTATATTGCATCTGTACTTTAAATGAACTATATACCCTGTTTTAAGACAGTTATTGTTTTAACAAGAATTCATCAAGTTTAGAAAGTGTTTTGATTTCTTTCTTGGTATATCTATTCACCCACCTGCCAGACCGTCGTGTCTGACCCATTTTTGTGGTACTCAGGTCCAGCTCCCGTCTTTGCCTTTGAGGAGGAGCCAGAGGAGGCGGTCGGTGAACCGCAACGTCTAGTGGAGTGGCAAGCTGACAATGTCATGTAGACATTGGGTTTAGCTTTGAGCTGCGAACATTTTGGGATGTCATTGATTCATCTCTTGGTTGTACTGGCCTTTGTTGGCCATTATTTTTGGGGAATGTTAATTAACTTGTTCTTTTGTTTAAACTTTAACTTAATATTTTGGGAATGCTAATGAGATCATTGCTCACTCTGACATCATGCTATACTTGTTTATTAACAGTCTTATTTGATGTGAATGGATTAAGAGTTTGATTTGCTACATGCTTCCGCACCTATATAAATGTTCTACGAGTGAATGTGGAATCCTCACCGCGGAAACCTGTGGAAAATTAAGAAATGTATAATAATTATCATCAAGGGGTGGTTCATTATCCACACCACCCCGTCGCGGTCCCGGGTCCCCCGGTTCGGGGTCGCGACAGACGACCTCACCGTCAAAAGCAAAAGGAAAGAAGACCATCTCCAAGATCTTCGAGAAGTCTTCCTCCGGCTTCGCAAACACAAACTGCAAATGAATCCCCTCAAATGCTTCTTCGGTGTCTCATCGGGTAAGTTCCTCGGATTCATAGTTCGGAAAGCTGGAATAGAACTTGACCCCATCAAAGTCAAGGCAATTCTAGAAATGCCATCTCCAAGAACCCTAAGAGAACTAAAACGGCTTCAAGGAAGATTGGCATACATCCGACGGTTCATTTCCAATCTGTCAGGAAAATGCTGTCCATTTTCTCGCCTGATGAAGAAAGGTGTAGACTTTGTTTGGGATGCTGAATGTGAAGCCACATTTCAAGACATCAAGTCATACATAACCAAGCCTCTGGTTTTGGTTGTTCCCACAACCGGAAAACCATTCATCTTGTACTCAAGAGCTCTCGACTATTCTTTGGGCGCTCTACTCGCACAAGAAAATGATGGAGGAAAAGAAGTTGCTCTATACTACCTCAATCGCATGTCGGTAGGTGCAGAGCATTGCTACTCTCCAGTCAAAAAAGAATGCTTGGCAGTGCTGTTCGCCATACAAAAGTTGCGTCACTATTGGCTGTCAAACACAATATACCTGATATCGAGGATCAATCTATTAAAGGTCCTTGTCCCAAAAGCAGGTTCTCTCAATGCCCGGCTGGCAAAATGGTCCATCCTTCTATCACAATTTGATATTAGGTATGTACCACAGAAAGCAATCAAAGGTCAAGCTCTGGCAGACTTTCTCGCAGAGCATCCACTGCTTAAGGATTCTCCGCTCAGGGATGATCTCCCAGACGAACTTGTCTATAGCGTGGAGACTTCCTTACCAAATGCCTCCTGGAACATGTACTTCGATGATGGAACCAGGACAAATGAAAAAGGAAAGCCGATATCGGGAATTGGCATTCTCTTTGTTAGCCTCGATAAATACATGATTCCACACGCATTTTCGCTACTGGAACCATGTTCAAATAATGCAGCTGAGTACCAAGCTCTGATTATAGGATTGGAACTCGCCCTCGAATCTGGCATCACCATGCTGGAAGCATTTGGGGATTCTCAACTGATCGTCAACCAGATGAATCAGGAATATGAAATCAGGAAGCCTGATCTGTTGCCTTACTACAACAAGGCACAATCGCTTCGTCAAAACTTTGACATCTGTCACATCACCCACATCCGCAGAGGTGATAACATCCGTGCAGATGCCCTGGCTGGACTTGCTGCATCCATGGCAACCCAAGAAGGGGAAAACATGCAAATTACAGTGTGTCAAAGAAGGATTCTCCCTCCTCTCAACACACACCAAGCAGTTGCTGAATGCCACCGAGTGGTCGGAGGTCGGATTTCCATCCTTAAACCTCCGATAGGCGACTGGAGGGATCCGTTCATTGATTATATTATGTTTGGAATCCTACCTGGATATCCAAAAGAGTGGGTAAGTATCCAAAGACGAGCCCCAAAATTTCATTTGGATATTCCCTCCAAAATGCTTTACAGAAAATCCTTCAATGGAGTACTTCTACGCTGCTTGTCACGACAAGAGGCGGAAGAAACTCTAAAAGAAGTTCATGCTGGTTTTTGTGGAGCCCATCAGGCTGGTCCCAAGCTCTACGATCAGATAAAAAGGTTAGGTTATTATTGGCTTACCATGGTGGCTGACGCAATACAATTTGCTAAACGTTGCCAACAATGCCAAGTTCATGGAGATTACATACACATGCCTCCAGAATGGCTACATCCTACAGCGATCTCATGGCCCTTCGAAGCCTGGGGTATGGACATCATAGGTCCTATCTCTCCCCCGTCAAGCAAAGGTCATCACTTCATCTTCGCCGTTACTGATTATTTCTCCAAGTGGTCAGAAGCATTTGCGTTCAGTGAAATGAAGACCTCGTCAGTGCTTCAATTCTTACGAGCCAACATAATTTGTCGCTTCGGCATACCTAAAAGATTCGTCCATGATAACGGACCGCAATTCCGGGATCAGAGATTCTACAGGTTCTGCTTCAAATACAAAATTCAAAGTTGTCCTTCGATTTCATATAACCCGGCAGCGAATGGACTAGCAGAAGCCTTCAACAAGACACTCTGCAAAATTCTCAAGAAAATGGTTTCTACTCACAAAAGAGACTGGAGCGACAAACTGCCTGAAGCTTTATGGGCCTACCAGACTACCGTTCGATGACCAACTCATAGCACACCATTCTCCTTGGTCTATGGATGTGAAGCAGTTGTCCCCTTAGAGGTACAAATTCCTTTTTTAAGGGCAGCTCTACAAAATGAAATGACGCAAGAAAGCAACGTCAAATTGAAACTCCAAGAACTGGATAATCTCGATGAAAGACGACTCGAAGCTCTACAAAGCGTTGAGCTTTACCAAGCACGCATGGCAGGATCTTTTGACAAAAGGGTCAGGCAACGCGCCCACAAAAAGGGTGACTTGGTTCTTGCGGTGAAAAGGCCAATGGTTTTTACCCACAAATCCAAAGGCAAATTCGAACCAAAATTGGAGGGACCCTTCGTCATCGACAAAGTCTTCTCCAATGGCGCATATGCTCTTCTAAACATGGAAGGTGACAGATGTATGCTACCCATCAATGGCAAGTTCTTGAAGCGGTACTACCCTTGAAGACTTCCTATATCGGGTCAGAGTGATGCCTGCATGGCCAAAGCCTATTCCTAGGTACTTGCTCGTCAAACCCACCCTTTTTAGAGTTTTCATCCCTATGTTGAAATTTCTAAAAAAGCCAAAAAACGTGCTTACTTTCAATGTTTCATTGTTCAAAAAAAATCAAACCCAAAATCCAAGTTTCGGAGCCTCTTCCCTAACTTGACCAAAACTTTCAATCCTTGAACCCAAAATTCATGGTTTGAAACAAAAATCAGGACTTAGGAATTTCCACCTTAGTCCACCCTGACTTTTATCACCAAAGATGTTTTTGAGTCAAAATTTACGACCCTCGTGTCTTTAAACAAAAAATGGTTTTTCAAAAAACTGCGGGGAAGCGACGTTTAGTCGATACTCACGCAAAACCCAAAAATCGGAAGGATGCGAACCCCATTCGATACTTCCAAAACCTCAAAATCGTAAGAAAGCGACACCTCGTCGATACTTGCAAAATCTCAAAAAAAAATCGTGGAGACACAACTTCTCAGTTGATATCCACAACCCAAATCTCAAAACAAAAAACAAAGGTTCGAAAAAACCTCAAATTTCAAAAATCGTGGGGATGCGACATTCCATCGATACCCACAAAACCAAATTTTTGAGAAAAAAGCAAGGAGGCGACATTTAGTCGATACTTGCACCCAAATCCGCGAGGAAGCGATATTCCATCGATACTCGCAACCAAATGAGCAAGGAAGCGACATTCCATCGATACTTGTAATACCATTCAGCAGGGAGGCGACTCTTAGTCGATACTTGCATTTTTGAAAACCAAAAACCTGGCTTTCACTCCAAAACCCGGCTTTCACGCCAAAACCTGGCTTTTATGCGAAAAACCTGGCTTTCATGCCAAAAACCAAAATCTGGCTTCCATGCCAACAAAACAAAAACCTGGCTTTCATGCCAAAAATCAAAAAATTTGGCTTCCACGCCAACAAAACAAAACTTGGTTTTCAAAAAACTTGGCTTCTATGCAACAAAATCTGGCTTTCATGCCAAACAAACAAAAATCGGCTTCCATGCCACAAAACAAAATTTGGCTCCCATGCCACAAAATCTTTGGCTTCCATGCCACAAAACCAAAACTTGGCTTTCACGCCACAAAAATCGGCTCTCATGCCAAAAACCGGCTTCCATGCCACAAAACAAAAACTTGGCTTTCACGCCACAAAAATCGGCTCTCATGCCAAAAACCGGCTTTCATGCCAAACAAAATTTTGGCTTTCACGCCATCCAAAATTCGGCCTTCAAGCCATCTCAAAAATCAGGCTTTTTGCCACAAAATCTTGCTTTCATGCCTAAAAACAACCATTTGACAAAAGATTTTCACAAAATGAAAACCTTTTGATCAGATTTTCAAACAAACCATTCCCATTCAATTTTTGCTTATGTTTTCATCAAAAATGAATTTAAGTGAAATAAGGGGATACAAAAAAAGAAGTGCCAAAAATGTTTATACATGGAGGTACCAAAAGAAAAGAAGAAAAAATTTGTTACAAATCAGGAGGCTAGTCCGACATGGTCTTCAGCCATAGGCTTAACTCCTCAAGCAAACACTTGGCCTTAGCCTCCAAAGCTTCCAGGCCGCATTTCTTAAGAATCTTCCCATAAAAAGCAGTAGGCCGTCGCGATCCATCCTCAGCACGAGGAAGCTCTTCCCATAGAATCTGCCATTGTTCATATTCTTGAGTCTTCCTCCGGAGATTGCTTTCGACCTCCTCAACTTGGCGAATGAGAGTCCTCTCTCTATCGCGAGCTTTCAAAGTGGCAGTCCACTTGGCAGCAGCTTGTTCTTCCAATAGCTCAAGGCGCTGTCTGGCTTCGGTGACCTCCCTATCAAGGCGGTGCTGGTCCTGTGTCAGCTCAATAATAGCCAACTCGGTGACGTTCCTCTCCCGAACGAGCTGCTTCCGAGTCCGCGAGATCTCATTCAAATCAGATTTGACCTCGCTGGAAGGCTTCAAAAACATCTCGTTGAAGAAATCATCATTCGGAAAGCTCTTGGTCTCAGTCCATTTGTTGCCTAGAGCGATGACTTCATCAACAAAAGCCTTGGCATCTGTAATGTCCAGACCGACTTCTTCGCTATCGGCAAGAATATCCTGCACATGCTTCACCATGCCAAAACCAGCCTCCAAATGGCCAGAAGAAAGAGTCTCGACCCATGAGCTCAAGACTCTCTTCAACACCTTCCTCGCAAACTGACTGGATGGCTCAGATGAAAACTCGCCATGCTCCATTGGTCGACTACCCGTGTCAGGCGCCGTTGGAAGAGTAATCAAGAAACTCTTTCCAATCGGAGTAGCTGAGGAAGGAATATCAGTAGGCGGACTCGCCTCTGCCTCATCAAAACTGGTGGAAGAAGCCCCTACTCCTGGATCGGTCACAGGTACCCCCTGCTCTGGTTCTGAAAAAGATAGAGGAACTTCTTCTGTCACCCCACAACCTGCCAATGAAAAAAATGAAAAAGTTATTAATATAATCTTGTCAAAAATCAAAATATCAAGATTATCATTACAAAGTACCTTCTTCGATGACTGGTGGAATGCTTTCTGCCTCCATAAGCTCATCCGAAACATCATCAAAAGTTGTGTCCATGGATGGCTAAAAGTCGTCGGAATCCTCTGGCAAGTCAGCTGGCAAAAAATATATATATGTCAGCAAGTGGCTGTAAAGAAAAAAAGAAGAAAAGAAGAAGAGAAAAAGAGAAAAAATCATACCAGCAGGAGATTCTGGATCTACTTCAGAATGTCTGGGTTCTTCCTCAGATGCTGTAAGACCCCGCCCTGAGAGTTTTCGATTAGTGTTAATTAAGACGTGACTTATTTATAAGTGAGATTAGTGGAAATTGGTTAAATCAGGATTAGAATAGTTTTTATAGCTTTGAATAATTCTGGGAACTCTTTTGATGTAGTGGGGCCCTTTGGGGGTTCCTTTTTATTGTGTCTTGATTAGTTTTGGGATTTATTTAATAATTCTGGAAATCTGTAATTTGCTCTGTTTAATGTATTTTATTAATCCCGACAACTTTTGTATTTGCTCCGTTCTCGTTCGAAACCTCTAAACCCTACTTTGCCAATGATAGGGGTAAAACAGTCTTTTTACACAAAATCTGGACACTATTTTCAATGTCTCTGAAACTCGTAAAATATATACTTTTTGGAAAGTAGAAATTTCGACGATCGATTCTTCCTTCTTCGTCGAATCCATCCGAAACCCATAGAGCGATGTTTTTGTCCAATTGGACTTTTAAGTTGTGGGACCCATTGCCAATGCCTATATAAGGAGGAGCCCTTTCTCCTCTTTCTCTTCTTGCAACTTTCTTTGAACAAAGAGAAGTTCCAGCCCAGCCCTAGGGTTTTTCTTCTTGCTCCTTGCTTCTTGCTTCTCCCAATCTCTCTCAAATCTATTGTTAAAGGTAAAATGGAGGTGGTAATCTTCTTCCCCTCCATGAGAGCTTCATCTTGATACCATTTGTAGAGAGAGCCTTCCATTCCAAGCTACATTTTCAGCAAGCTCTTGCCATTAGAGGACCTTCCATGTAAGCTCTTCTTCTCATCTCTTGGTTGTGTGTTCTTCTAGCCATGGAGGTGCTTCACTTTGACTTTTGGAAGCTATCTCCATCTATTTATTGATTTTGACATTCTGGGGTTGTAATGAATGTATTTTGGGGATTTTTGTGTAGATTGTAGATTTTGAGCTTGATAGTGGGATTAGAGCTTGACTAGCATATTTGGAGATCAAGGCAAGTGAATGAATGGATTTGATTTGAATGAGTTCTTGTTTTATTGAAAATGTGGATTTAACTATTCCTATTCCTTTAGTTTATTATGTTTCATAATGCTTTTGGGAAGGTACTTATTGATATGGTTTTTCTCCTAGTTAGTTATGAGAATGTATGCATTCATTCATTAAAGCTTATTTTGGTCATTATGGACTTCTTAAATGATATTTGTACTTGCATTGAATGAGATTTGTGTTGGAAGGAGAATTAAATGCATTGATGGAATGGTGGTTGGTGGAAAGGATTAAATGTTAAATGGAAGGGAATAGACCCATGTCATGTTAGTAAATGGATGAAGTTGAGGTGAAAGGGTTTGGGAAAGAAAGAACTGAAATCTGCACCTGATGTAGAGTTCCCGCAGCTGGGCGGTCACCTTGGCGGCTAGCCTACAGGTGACCGGCGGCTAGCCGACCCAGATTCGGTTACAAACACAGGATGCTGTGTTTTGACAGGTGAACCGCGGTCAGCCCCGCGGTCAGCTCTCGGCTAACCGCTAACCAAAAACCCTGTGACCGCCAGGTAGCCGAGGTGCACGGTCAGAAACGCAGAATGCTATATTTTAGCAAGATGAACCACGGTCAGCCCCGTGGTCAGCCAGCGGCTAACCGCCGATCACCTCGACGGCTAACCGCCAGCTAACCGACTGGTGACCGAATTTCACCCAGAATTCCTGAGTCTTTTCTATTTTTTTCGGATATGGTATTTAAAGGTTTGGATGGGTTGTTCTGATGCCCTGCCACCTTGGAAAGACCCAGGGGATGAGATAAGGAGACTGACTTAGAAAGAAACTCCATTTCGGAAAGGTATTGGGAATTTTGGATTCGTCAACTTGTATAAGGAAACTTGATATGTCCTCTATCATTCGAGTACCATACTAAGGTCAATAATAGATATACAAGATCTTTATACATGTTGTATGAATACGGAAGCCCCAATATATAGTCCGTAACTGTATAAGAACTTATTTCATTATTTTTAACTCTGATTTATGCACCTGACATGTCCTGCCAGCCCCGTTTACGCATGAAAAGATAATGATATGAAATGTGTGCCTATGAGCACCCTGCCCCGCCTGCCCGAGTGTTTTGCACCGATATAGTTTTGTACACGTTTTGATTTCTCGTGTAACCTATGAGTCGGCACCACTAAGCTTGGACGTCCTTGTCAGTCTGATCAACTGACTTGGGCCTCCCCCTTGTGCTTCCGCCAGTTGCAACTTGGATCCTGTCCTATCCCGTTACCCGGTTCCGCGGCCGTGGTCTTGCCTAGCTATATGTATATGTATATAATGTTGGTTCTCATCACTTCGTGTGCTCGAGCCAACGCACTGAATGTGCTCTCATCACATCAGTGATAGAGAGGATTTAGCTTTAGTGTGGTTGCCACCTAGTCAGTTCCTGTACCTTGAATATCCTACATGATTTACATTGCATCTGTACTTTAAATGAACCATGCATCATGTTTTAAGACAGTTATTGTTTTTAATAAGATTTCGTTATGTTTAAGAAGTGCTTTGATTTCTTTCTTGGTATTATCTATTCGCCCACCTGCCAAACCGTCGTGTCTGACCCATTTTTGTGGTACTCAGGTCCAGCTCCCGTTATTGCCTTTGAGGAGGAGCCAGAGGAGGCGGTCGATGAACCGCAACGATTAGTGGAGTGGCAAGCTGACAATGTCATGTGGACATTTGGTTTAGCTTTGAGCTTCGAACATTTTGGGGAGATTATAGAATGATACATGATTTATTCTTTTGGTTGTACTGGTCTTTGTTGGCCATTATTTTTGGGGAATGTTAATTTAACTTGATCTTTTGTTTAAACTCCAACTTCAAAATTTGGGAATGCTAATGAGATCATTGCTCACTCTGACATCATGTCATACTTATGTATATTATCAGTCTCATTTAATGAGAATGGATTAAGAGTTTGATTTACTACACGCTTTCGCACCAATGTAAGTGTTCTATGAGTGTGTGTGGAATCCTCACCGCGGAAACCTGTGGGAAATTAAATGTGTATATTCATATAATCAATCATTCATCAACCCACCACCGTCACCGCCTCATCAGTCGGAACCTCGGGCATCATCAAACCATCATCTTCTGCCAAAAGAAAGAAAGCAGTAGATCAAAACAAAAGCTCTCATGAAAGAAAAGAAACGGAAAGAGAAAAGGGAAAAGCATACCATCATCAATGGTCTCTTTCCCTCAGCTTCTCTTCTCTGGAGGCTCGTCATCATCCCATGATGCCTCGTCAACAATGGTGGAAGGAATTTCCAGATCAGGAGAACTTTCATGCCGCCTCTGACTTCGGCGGTGTCCCCTTCTCCTCTTACCCCTACGGGACGAACTACTGGAAGCACCCTCCCCACCATCAAAATCAGGCCTCTCGCCAGAGTCCTCACTGGACAGTCTGCTCTTGCTAGTAGACTCCATGGAAGCCTTTGCTTGCTCGGCATGTATCCAAGCAGCAACCTCAGCCTCCTCCTCAGCAAGCTGTTCCAAGACCTCACCAGGTATCTCTTGTGCAGCTCCCGATCTGATGACGTCCTGTTCCTCGAGAAAACCTGTTCTGTGCCTTTCTCCATAAAGGAAAGCCAGAACTTCTTCTCGGCGGACGCCGTCTGACTTCCCAAGGCCCTTCCCGGAAGACTGCTTTACATCAAGCTCTTTCTTGGAAAGCCCCCGGTACGCTGAAAAGCTCTCCACAAACCATTTTGTGAAGCCAGCCGTCCGAAAAGTAGGCAACTCAGGATAAGAAATCAGGCAATAGTGTCTTCCGCGCTATAAAAGGCCCATGCATTTCTCTTGTCCTGCAGACCTCCAAAACGCTTCACCTTACTCGAAGGCGCTCCAACAACGCCTTGAGAGAAACCCAATTGCATGGAAAAACGCGAGGGAACATACGGCTGGATGTCGACGAAAAGATGTCTACGGTACACCATCGTGCCGACAGGTATGTTAAAAAGCCAACTCCTCTCGGCATTTGTCAAAGAATAGTGTCTCCCAGACCCTGCCCTGGTCGAATCACGGGAGACACCAAAATCAAAAGCCTTCTTCCTCAAACCCGGAGAAAGCTTCACTGAAGACTGTCCCATCTCGATGTCCCAGAATCGTCGGATCCTCAAGCGGGCAGATAAAAGAGATTCGGAAACAGGCTTCCCTCTAGCCAACCAAATCATAAACGGGTCATCGTCCTGAGCAGCACTCAATCGGTGGAAACTGGGACAGTGGTATACATACCACGAATAGAAAATGTGGGATGAAAATACCCTGTTCATGGAAAGCCCAAGCCGAACCAGGAAAGCAGCAGCCTGTAGTTCGGTACACAAATAGGAGTAAAGAGCAAGCACCAAAGCAAGCCGCTCTCCAAACGCTATCTGACAAGCCGGAAAAATGCAATACGGCCTGATGTTCGCTCCATCTCCTCCAGCAAAAATAGCCTCACCCAGCCAATAAGTGAGTTAAACAACGAGATCCCTCCTCAGCACAATGTCAGAATGAATGGCGTCTGTGCTTGCAAAGAATACCCTCAAATTCTCTCGCATGACGGAGATCTTCTTCGAATCCGGGTTCTTAGCCCTGGCTTCCTAGGTCGTACTCTCAGAAGACTCCCCGCTATCAAAGAAGTTGGAAGACAAAAAGCTACCGCTCCTCCAACTGCTACACCAGACTTTCGAGCCCTCCTTCTCCTTAAAAAAATCATAGAAAGCGACGAGCTGAAAGTACAAAAGCCTGAACTCCTCAGACTACTCCTCAAGGACGCTGTCGATAGGCATAAACTCCTCATAGAGATTGCCGAGGATAGGAAGCCCAGTGATGGCACTCAGTTCCTTTAAAGAAAAACCAATCTCACCATTCGTGACAACGAAGGTGTTGGTTTGTGGAAGGAACGACTCCAACATGGCCATAAAAGCCTCATCGGAGAAAACCACGGTTTGCCGAAAAGTGCACACCTCATCAAAAATCTCGGCCTCCTTCAGAATGGCACGGCCAACCTGCAGGATGTGATCTGTCCACGACTCCCAGCTTGAGTCAGCACTGAAACGGCCACGAAGTCGAAAAGGCTTCGCCCAATTGCTGCCATCGCCCTTGAAAATGCCAAGACCCACCGATCTCAAATCGACCGAAGAATGGTCTAAACCTTGGTAGCCGCTGGCCGGCATCAAAATGTCCATACGGGCATGCGACTTCTCTGCAAAACCAAAAGGGCCGCCAACAAAAACCCCGGTCTTGATCACATTTGTCCTCTTCACCCAGCTTGGAGGATCTTCCCTCTTCGAGCTTGTGGAGGAAAGGCTCATGATCGAGATTGTCCGATCGAAGGACGACCAGGTAGAAACAATTCTCTTCTCACCATCAACTGTGAAAGAGAACTGAAAACATCTCCTTTGGTATGTTGAATCGTCAGGGACGGCATCACCAAAGAAGAAGGTAGGCTTGGGCACAATGCTCTGATCGTCCGTGACCCAGGGACGGTTGCTTACCATAATTTTATAATACTCCTCATCCTTGAGGGCAATCAAACGTTGCCTCATCTCATCTCGGTTGAGCGAGTCACACTCTTCCAAGTTCCTTTCAACATACTGAACCTCCTCCCAGGCCTGCTGTACGGCCGCATTAGAGGATCTGGTAGAACGGCGAGGCGCATCAGTGACCGGCTCCATACCCTTGTTCGTTCTGGAGGAACTACCTACAAAGGATGGAAAAAAAATCAATCATCAAAATGACAGAATTTTGCTAAAAAAAAATCTAGCGAAATTTTGGCATGATTCCGGGGCAATTCCGAAGAAAAGGGAAATTCCCCGAAAGAAATAGGAGCTTGAAGATTGGCTCAACATCGCTGCATATCCATAATCATGGAAAATTCTCGAAGAAGGCTCGAACTCAAACATTGCTGCGAGATCAAGCCAAAGCTTATCAAATATCCACAAGATTGGAAAAGGGCTCAACATTGCTGCGAGCTCCAGAATCCAAAACTTGCAAAGCTCCTCAGAAAATCCCCGCAAGACCAAGAAAGGGCTCAACATTGCTGCGAGCTCCAAATCCCAAGACTTGCGAAAAGATTTCCAGGTGTGCACTATCATACTTCCAATTCCATTTTCTAAAAAAAAAAATGCATAAAAGGAAAGTTGTCATGCATGCGGATCTCAGAACCCAAAAAAAAAAGAGAAAATCTCTTTTCAAAAATAAAAAAGAGAAAGAAGAAAAAAATTTGCCCACAGGCCACGTGGTCGTACAGCCACAAAAAAAAAAAAAAGAGAGAGAAAAAAAAAAACACACATGGTAAAAAAAAAAAAGAAACCGTGAGAAAAATAAAAAAAAAAGAGAAAGAAGAGCCACGGTAAAAAAAAAAAAGAAAAGAGAAAACCATGCAAGAAAAAGAAAAAAAGAAAAAGAAGAAAGAAAAAAAAAAGAAGAAAAAAAAACGTGTAAAAAAAAAAAAAGAAGATGCACGTGAAAAAAAAAAAAGAAGAGAAAGAAAAAGAAAAGAAAAGGAAAGGAAAGAATGAAAACCTTTTTCTATTCCTACATGGGGTTTCTTAAGAAAAAAAAGAAACTTACTTGAAGCCATTGATGGAGAAGAAGAAGAAAAAGCTTGAAGATCCTTGAAGAAGAAGAATTCTTGATCTTGGAGCACTCTTGAAGGTTCTTGCAAAAAGAGAGCAATAGCAACAAGAGATCCAATCCCCTTGCTTTTATAGAAGAAAGCAAACCAAAAGAGGAAAGGAGGAGAAAAGAAAGGAGGTAAGTGCCACAAATTAGCAAACTTCCTAAACGAAAGGAATTATGGGATATTCTTTCCCAATGAGGAGATCTTTTGAGAAATTCTCTCCAAAAAGAGAGGGATAATGAGAAACTCTCTCCCAAAGAAAGATACTTTGAGAAAATCTCTCCCAAAATCAAGGAAACTTGAGAGATTCTCTCCAAGTAAGAATATTTTTAGATATTCTCTACCAAAAGGAGATATTTTTATATATTCTTAACAAAAATGACACCACATGAGATCTAAGCCATCTTTAAAGCTTAAGGTCCCATTGGTTAGCCCACATGAGCCAGGTTTGACCACCTAGGCACTAAAAGTGGCTTTTAGTCAAAATTCCTCCTACTAAGAGCATGCAAAAACGGTTCCATGCCTCCTTTGAGTTGATTGGACCATACAAAATATCCAAGCCTCATGAGTTTCCAAAAATCCAAACCATCCCACCTCATGAACCAAATTAAGCCAAAACCTTGAAATTGACATTCCACAAAAACCCAAACCACTCCAACGGACCCAAAGTTGTCCCAAAGAGTGACAAAAATCCAAACCATGGTCTCCTAATTCGCCACATACAGCTTGTTGGGTCACAAGGCCAAAACCAAAACCAAATCCCGGTACCCTAACTTGCCACATACAGCTTGTTAGGTCACAAGACCAAAATCAAAAATCAAAACCCGACCCCCTAACCTACCACATACAGCTTGTTAGGTCACAAGGTCAAAAACCAAAAACCTTCTTGACCGCCTGATGCACAACACAAAGCCTTTAGGTTCACAAGGTCAAAAAGAAAATCCAAAACCCAAAAACCCAACCCAAGTGTCATTTTTAAAATTTTGCCTTGAGATGGTACGTGATGTCTCTCACTGCCATAAAATTCCCTTGGAAACTCAAAAGGCTACACTATCAAGAAAAATGCTCAGAAACTCTTGGTCAAGTCAGAAGTTCTCCTTCAAAGTTTTCTTCGAGGCACATCGACAGCAAAGGCTATCCAATTCGTCGCTGTACCTCGAGGGGGCATTTGTTGACACCAAAAATGTCATTGTGCCTCATCAACATCAAAAGCTATATGGAGCTGCATCCTACTACAAACAGGCAAAGCTGCTTCAAGCATCAGATCTTGACAGAACCAAACAAAAACTACAAGATCTTTCAAAATAGCCAAAAGAAGGGTACACATGAAGTCTCGGGCCATTTCGACACCACCTGGCCGAACTTCAAACCTCAAACAGCTGAGCGGGAGCTCTCGACGGCGACAATGTCAAATACATCAAACCTTCGATCAAAGTCTATGGATGGTCTCAAAATACCTCGTAAAGACTCCATGTCGAATTTCAAGTCAAACCGACACCGTTTGACCCTCCATCAACTCTCGAACGGCGAAATCAAGCCTTCCGGCGGCGAGAACCTCTAATGCTGCCACTCATCAAACAAAACACATGAGTAGCTTCTGCATGCTTCCAAAGGGCTGCACGTCAAATTTCAGGTCATTCCGACAACGTTTGACCCGGTTTTGATACTCCGAAGCAAAATAAAGCCTGCTGGCGGCGAAGCTCCCCGGGACTATGGCACCCAAATTGGAGCTAATGGATCATCTCAAAATGATTCCAATAGGCTCCTCGTCAAATTTCAGGTCAATCGGACATCGGATGACCGTACATCAAAGCTCGACATCTTCCGCACCGTGAAATCAAGTCAAGCATCGACGGGACCCCAAACAGCTTCAAAACTCAAATAAAAGCCTATGGTTGGTCCTATCTTATGCCCAAGAAGCTTCACCTCAAATATCAGGTCATTCCGACATCGTTTGACCCAGTTTCAACTCTTGGCGGAAAATCGGCTACAGAGTCTTCGGCTTTTCCAAAAAATAGGAAACTTTGTGCTCTGATTTTCATAGCCTTTCAACAGGTTTTCTTCAGAGTAATTAAGCCAATAAATTAGGAGAAATGTCAAAGAAAAATACAGGAGAAAACAGAAGCGAAAAAGCCCGAGAAACGACCAAGAAACGGCGACCCGAAAATGGACCAAAGTCCAAGGTTGCCGGCGACCTTGGCCCCTGGTCGCCGGCGACCCTAGAAATCCGGGTCGCCGGATTTCCGCCGAAACGTCCGTTTTTCCGATTCTTTTCGCGTTTTGCGATGATTGGCCCCTGTGATATTCTTAAAATCTGATTTTTGAGGCATGATATCCGTCGATCTTCGTCAACATCACGGATCCGCCATCAAAATCATTTGATCATCATCGGACATTGCAAAAACCGCCAACCGGCCGACCAAGAAAGCACACTTTCTGCCTGACCGATCAAGAAATCGACTGGACAGATGCTGCCAGCCCATTAATGGCAACCAATCTCTGAATTTTCATCGTCATCCGACATCAAGCAACGTACGAATCCATCGATAATCATTGCAAGAAGAACTCCAAAAGACGCGGCGCGGCCCGCGACTCTTCAAGCAACTCAGCAGCCAATTAATGAAGTTAAATGACCCTTTTATGGCAATTTATTAGGGTCATTAACTCATTATTTTGAACGGCCCAATCAGAAGCCAAGAAATGGGAGTTACAAGTCCAATTAATCATGACAATTAACCATGTAACTCCTATCATTATGGAGATTAATCATGGTAATTAATCATGAAACTCCCATCATCATGGAGATTAAATGCCCATTATTCTCCACCGGTCAATCAAAATCCAAGAAAAAGGAGTTACAAAATTATGAAATTGAATCTTGTAACTCCTCCCATCATGGAGTATTAATACCATTAATGCCCATAAAACTCTCCTAATGGCCACCAAAAGCCTATAAATAGGCGGTCATTCCAAGGAGAAAGGGTCCTGAAAATTGGCCAGAAAAATTGTCTGAAGTGTCTTGAAAATTGTTGGAAGCGAGAAGAAAAAATCATCTGAAGGGTCTTGAAAAATCCCCAAAAAATTGTTAAAAACTCTCGGAGAAATCTCTACACAAAAGAAAGCTCTCTTGCCTTGAAGAAACTCTGCTGCAAGCACTACAAGGTAATCGAAGTCCCTTGGGGGGCACCCCCCACCCCCCCAAGATCTCCTCTCTTCTTCTGTCCAACATGGCCTAGATGCGGCTTTTCAGCCCGTCTACTTGGTTTTTTATTGGATATAAGACCTTCCCTTGGTCTTTGTCCTCTAAAAATCTGAGGTCCAAGCCAAGCCAAGTGAATCAAAGCATCAAGTGTTCTCATCTGAAGGACGATGGTGGAGTCCATACATGACTCGCGACCGTCGATTTGAACGAGTCCTCACAATCGCTTGAGAAGTCAGATCCCTTTTTCTTTCTTCTCTATTGTATTGTATTTTTTTAAAAGAGACATAAAAATCACATTTCTTGTCTTTACATTTTGATGAGATTTGTAAACTGCCTTTTACGGCACAAAATCGCCTTCTACGGCACAAAACTGTCTTTCACGGCAAATTAAACAAAATTGCCTCTCACGGCATTTTAAAACTTTTTCTCTTTCTTTAAAATATATGTGCAATGGAAAGTTAGAAAAAAGTTGATTTCCTTTTCTACTTATGAAGGTGAATCTCCGGATCACCACTTCAAATTCCAAGTAGAATAGAAAATCTGGCATACCCGTACAAAAAAAAAATGTTGATGCTTGCTCTTTTTTTTCTCTTTGCCCTGCCGCACCCCGGCGGACCCGGGACGGAGGAAGACGTGAAAGAAAAAGACGGGTCCATCAGGGGACTCACTAGGAGTTTTTCTATCTTAGGCTAGGATTTTCTTTTGATTGGGAGGTCAGGTCATTAGGACCATCTTAGTTGATTATAGGCTCCATCTAGAGTATTGGGGGCAAAGGTTGTGACCTCTGTTTTAGTTCATGTTTAGGATTCAGTCGATTCAGTTAATTGCTATAGTTATTGTTCAAAGACTCTTATTGGAGTTTAATAAAAGTTGATTTAGATTTTATTTTCTTTTTCTCTCTCTCCTTTTTTTTTATGTGGGGATGTTTAGTATTGAATGATGATGATTTCCATTATGATGGTGTTAATGATGATGAGGTATGAGATTTGGTTATGAATTGTGATGGTGAATTATGATAGTTCACTATTTATTATGGGTGCTTGATGACAGTGGTAATTATGTGCATTTTAATTGACATATAATGAGGTGGATTATGCGGATAAATGCGTAGGTCTAATTTTTTGAAGCGATGCATGAATGGGAGTTGCATTATACATATGACAAGTTCATGATGCATTTTAAATTGAATCGACTGACCTCTGTATGTTGTTTGCACTGCTTCCCCTTGTAGGTTGAAATGGATTGTCACCATGCTGCTGATAAATGCGAATCCTATCTAGGGCCAAGGTTGGCAGCCAAGTGGGAGCCCAATTATGTCAAGGCTGAATCACAGGCATTAATAAAGTCTTACTTTTATCCTAACCTATAAGTGGATTATGTTTTAATTTCCCCTCCACTGATGTCTAAATTAATGTCAGGTTTGATCTCTCTCTCTGGTTTTTTTTTTTTTTTTTTCGACTTCTTGGGCAAGAGACACAGGCCCATGTTTTAGGTGGGTCCCCTTCAAGGACGGCCCCACCATGTGATGGTGATGGGCCAGCGCCCAGGGCTGGGCGCGCTAGGTCACAACGATTGGGGCTTTTGATGCCCTAATCTTTCCCCCGCTTTTCACTTTTCATTCTTTCTTTCCCTCTCTTCTTTTCTTTCGTTTTGGTTCTGGCTTCAGGTGAGGCGCAGGGGAGAGTGAGCAGGGAGAGCTGAGTGGAGAAAGAGGAGAGGAGGAAAGGAAGAGCAGTAACTTGCGATTGTCTGCTGTCGCCCTGGTGAGTGGTTCTTGACCTCTTTTCTATTTCTTCTTTCTATCTCTTTTTTTTTTTTTATTGTTT
This sequence comes from Persea americana, assembly GCA_029852735.1. NCBI lineage: Eukaryota > Viridiplantae > Streptophyta > Magnoliopsida > Laurales > Lauraceae > Persea > Persea americana. Next base: position 10,136,633 of record CM056820.1, on the reverse strand, counting down.
CTCATGGTTGCTGTGGTCGTTTCAGCTGAAGTTCCAGTGAGCGGCAGTGGAGAAGAGGGAGGAGAGAGAAGGCCAGGGATGTGGTTTCATCCTCTTTCCATTTTCTATTTCCATTCTCTTTGTTTCCTTCTCTCTCTCTCTCTCTCTCTCTCTTTTACTAACCTGTTTCTGCCAGCTATAGGTGGAGGCCGAGCAAGTTGAGGAGGAAAGGGAGGAGAGAGAGAGCCAGGTATGTGGTTTCATCCTCTTTCCATTTTTTATTTCCATTCTCTTTGTTTCCTTCTCTCTGTTTTTTTTAATAACCTGTTTCTGCCAGCTACAGGTGGAGGCCGAGCAAGTTGAGGAGAAAAGGAAAGAGAGAGAGGACCAGGTATGTGGTTTTATTCTCTTCCCATTTTCCATTCTTTATTTTCTCTTCCTTTTCTTTCCCTTTTTTTTTTAAATCTGCTGCTGCCGTTCTAGGTGGAGGCCGATTGAGCTGAGCAGGGAGACCAGCAACAGAGTGAGGGGAGGAGGAAGGAGAGGGAGAAGAGAGAAGGGAAGCTCGACAGCTGGTGGCTCAGGTATGTGGGTCCCATCCCCTTCCATCTGTTTCTCCTTTCTTTAATTTATTAATTTATTTATTTTTTGGCGATGGCTGCAACATGGGGTCTTGGGGCTCGGTTTTGGCCAGGGGCAGCCATGGGTGTGGTGGATTTTGGTGAGGGAAGGAGTGGAGTTGTCTCAACTATGAGGTTGGCAATCCCAACCCCCTTGATTCAAATTTGAAAGGTTGCATAGTGGGGGTTCCTTGGCAGAATCAGTTTGGATAGAAAATGGGCATTTTCTGTGGCTAGTTAGGATTGGTGGGATGATGAGGAGTGAGGTTTGGTGTGATCCATGGAGGCTAACTGGTGTAGTGGAGATTGTTGAGTTCATTGAGCATTTCCATTGGCTTTAAATGAGAGTATGGTGAACATGATTTTGGACTCTTGGCACAAATCTTGGCCATTGTAGGGGGCGGCTTGGGCTCTCTCTTCTTGGTTTTTTTATTTTTATTTTTATTTATTTTTATTTATTTTTATTTTATTCTTTCTTATGTTATTCAGGGACTTGTTTAAATTTGTGGTGCACTGGTTTTGACTTGTTTCTTACACCATGGTGTGTTTTATGCTCACTTCCATATTTGTAATTATGTTGGGAACCTTCTATTCTTTTGCCTCTATTTTTTTATTTGTTTATTTTGTTATGTAGAAGAGTAAGCTTGGTAATGGAGGGGTGTGGTGGTGATGGCTAGGGTGAGTTGGTTATGATGTGATGGGACAAAGGTTATGGGTGTTGTTTTAGTTTAAATTGTGATTCGGTTATTCATTTTTCGTTTTTATATCTTTGTATATTTCTCGTTGTTGTGGTTGTGATTGTTTCCCTTCCCCCTTTTGTTTTATTTTTGTTATATGACGTGATTGTGGGGTTGGGTGTGATTCAACCTAATGCATATGTTGAGACGATATGGCGGTGAAATGGCTGCACAGGGGGTGTGAAGTTAGGGCTAAGTTGGAGGAGTTGGATTGGAATGAATGTGTTTTCACTTCTTTACAGGCCTGTAAAATGTGTCTTAATGAGGCTAGTTCAATAAATGGGATTCGTTTTTTTTTATTATTATTATTTTTTTTTAGTCTCCTGGTTGGATAAACGGTCATGTTTTTGGCTCCTCTTCCTTCTATCACTTGACTGATGAGGGTCATCACTTCTAAATTGGAGACACTAGTCATTATCATCGGACTAGTTTGTCTCTTATGCTTACGTGGACTAACATTGTGCTCTCATGCTCAACTTCTCATTTTGGCTTTGGGTACAGGTTTGTCGGATGGCTAGGACTAAGGAGACTTGTAAGCGTGCTCCTATGTCATTGGACACTCCGGAAGGGGCCGGGGTAGAGCAAATCACTGCTCCCCCGAAAAAGAAACAGAAGGGTGAGGATAAATCGGAGAAGAAGCCTCACCTTTCAGATGAGATACGAGCTGACCGGGTAAACTCTTAGCTGTCTTTATAAATCTCATACTTTGTTGGCTTCCATTATTATTGACATTATTTCCTCTGATGTTTGTATTGCAGTTTGTCCCTTTTGCACAGGCTAGGGTGAGTTGGTTATAGATGAGGGACTGGTGGACCGAGCTCCCTGATCACTTAAAAGATCGGGTCCGAGCGATGGGGTTCGGGGATTTCATGTCTTTTGTCGCCTTCCGCACCGACCGTGCTCTCATTTGTGCTCTTTCCGAGAGATGGAGAGACGAGACGCACACTTTCCATTTCCCGCTCGAGGAAATGATGATTACACTTGAGGACAATGCGCGTTGCTGGGGGTTGAAGGTGACGGGCCTCCCTATTTTCTCCAGGGCGAATGATGCCAAGGCTTCTATCACTCAGTTACGCTTGCATAGGATATTCGGGGCTCGCCCCCGGTCCGGTGTGGGTCAGATTGATGCCGAGTGGCTGAGGGAGGCGTACAGCCCAGAGAGGAGGAGGATCCTAAATAGTAAGTATTCCATTGTCGCCTTTGTAGCATCGTATCTTTCTCTTCTGCTATTCCTACTAATCATTCCTCCCTGCTTCATTTTAGAGTGGGCTCGGAACCATGCGGATTTCGGAGGCTTGCCAGTTAGAGGATGTGAGGGAGGTCATGTCCCCACAACGGCCGGGGCTCGGGCCGATGCTGGTAACATTTTGTCCCCTCTCCTTTAGATTGATTCAGAGTAGAAAAATACCCATGAGACCTGCATATTCGATATTTATCCTTTATTAACAGTATTCATAATTCCTTTGACAGGTGAGGGCCCTTCTTCTGGTAGATCCCGATCTACGGCCGGCCCTACTGATGACGATGTAGCAGTGGTGGACGGCACTGAGATTGATGATGAGGTGGATGGGGGTTATGATGATGTGGGGGAGTCTGAGGATGCAGATTTTGATGAGTTGGAGGGTGAGTTTATTGCGTCTGATGATGGAGACGACGAGATTGATAATGGGGACAGTGAGGATGTGGGGGTGAGACCTCGCCGAGTTCTTTTTGTCGGCTTTGATGAGGGAAGCGGTGGAGGTGCGGGTAGAGGTGACGAGGGCGATGTCGCCGGACCCTCTGAGCGTAAGCACTCGATCCAGTTTCTTTTAACCGATCTCTGGCGTCTTGTATGTTTTTCATCCTTGTTTCTTATGTTCTTTCTCTTTTACTGTAGGGTATGAATGGCGGGAAGTGCCGGTTGATGGGTACGCTCGCCGAAAGAGAGTAGGGATACCTTGTGAGGTTTTCCCGGTCAAGAGTGAGTACTGAAATGTTTGGTAGCTACTTTGCTCTCTATTCTGATTATCTAATTAATTTCTCATGTCAATTTGGTATTATGCAGAGAAAGAGCATGAAAGGCAGTTTGAGGTTCATTTGAGGAGACCTAGGCAGATTTCGGCACGGTTGGGTGATGGTGAGCATCTCAGGGCTTTCTTCTGTTCTTTTTGGGGAGGTGTCTCTTCGCCAACGCCACTGGCAATAGAGCGCCCGGTACTCTCATTCGGTTTGTGTAGGACATGGATAAGGTCGGCGACTACGTTTGGGGCGCGGCTACCCTTGCCTTTCTATTCCATAGTCTGGACTCGAGGTGCCACCTCCAGCCCGGATGTAAGAGCCTTCGAGGGTTCGTGCCGATCCTACAGGTTTAAACCCTATCCCCAAGTGTGGTGACCTATTGTAGTCCACCTTTTCTTATCATGGGTCATGTTTCATCTTTTGTAATAACCAAGCTTTGGTTGTGTGTAGGTATGGGTTTGGGAGCATATCATCTAGTGTCGGCCTGAGCATTGCCTGTGAGGATGACTTGTACTCCTTGGGCTTCGCAGTGGTATCCTAGTGCCAATTTGCGGAGTTTTGCCGACATTCTACCTCCTGAGATAGCCGAGCGTATTAAGGCTCTAGGAATGAGACCGAGCGAGCAAGGTTACCGGTCCATCTTTAATGAATTGAAAAATCATGAGGTATGCTCCTTTTCTCCTTTTGTTTGTCATGTTAAATGTCTGCCTCTCTCTGTTCTCATTTGTTACACATCATGATTTGTCAGGTGATTTGGCAGCCCTACCGGGGTGGTCCGGATGATGAGGTGGCTGTTGTGCAGGAGGGGCGTACTCTATTTGAGAGGGACATATGGCTCCACGCTCCCCAGGTGGTAGTCACGCTGGTTGTCAGCCGAGTTACGCGCCGACTGGGACACCATCAAGTTGTCCCTGCAGAAAAGTCTATCATGCATCGGTCGTATCCAGGGTGGGGTTTGAAAACGTTCAAACGCCGCCATCCGTGTCGGAAAGAGATAAAAAATTGGAGAAGGAAAGGGAGGAAGGCCACCTTCGGTGTAGATGCTAGTGCCTGGAGTGACTATGAGGTATATTGGAGGATAGCTTTGCATCGGTATATACTCCCGGAGTCATATTCTTGTGGGGCTTCATATTCTGTTAGTAATTGCACGTAAGCGGCTGAGGCCTCGTCATTGGCTCGGGTGAGCATTGAAATTTTGTTCGCTCTAATGTTGTCTTTTTATCATGGCTAACACCGTTTCTTCTTTGACTTTTCAGAAGGAGATACCGGCTGCAGCAAGGCATTGGCAGGCACGTCCATCATCCGAAGGACGGGGCGAGGTGAGGGCTTATAAGGTTTCCAACTTCAATTATGGGCCTTACAATCTCAAAGATTCATGCTCTTCCCATCCTCTAACCGTGGCTCTCATGTGTGACAGGGGACATCTGGGTGCGTAGTGTCCGATGCGGAGTCCATCCTCAGGGAGAAACACTTCCACTGTCTCACCCAGTGGAGAAGAAGGTATGACTTCTTGACTTAGTGTTTGAATCAAATGGTGCTTATCTCCATAGTACTGTTGATCATTCTTGATGTAACGGCATTGTTTATATTTCATAGGATACGGAGGTCGTGAGACTGAGGGCGCTATTGACAGCTGAGAGGGTACGAAAATTGTTAAACCTAATTAGCCACGTGCTACCTTGTTTACACTTTCCTTACTAAAAATGCTTTGGTAATAGGAGCGCCGCCGGGAAAATGAAGCGATCATCGAAGCGTTGGCGGATTCTCACGAGGTATGAGGTTATGGAGTTATTTGTTCATTTTGAATTTGTGTTTATGACCTTTGGTTACTATGCAGAGCAACAGAGAGCAGGAATGTCCGAGGTCACGAGAATTCGATTGGAGAGCGATCTTCTCACTCTACAGGCAGAGGTGGACCGACTGCGAACTAGCGAGGTTTGCATTTCGTTTTATCGTTCTTGTGTTCAAGACATATAATGACCGACTCTTAACCCTTTCTATTCGTGATCCTCAGGCAGAGGCTCGTGGCGAGCGTGACGGAGCGTTTGCAGAGAGAGCTGCTTTTGTGACATAGGTATGAGTGATTCTCATGTGATATTTTAATCTTGATCCCTCATCCATTGTTGATGTTGTTTATAATTTTGCTGTGTGCAGGTTGACGAGTTATGTGCCAGGCTTAGGAGTTTTGAGGCCCTTGTGCAGGCGAAGGTCTTTTCTTCCTTTTAAATTCCATGTTTGATGCTACAAGGTTTGTTGAACGTAATGTTTCTATAAACGTTGTCCTGTAGAGCGGTGCTATCGTTGCTTCTATTCCTCCACCTCTTAGCTTGGGCGAGGAAATGGCCATTATTCATGATCATTACGCTTGGCGCATGGATCGCATGGAGCGACAACATGATGAGGTGGTTGCTGATTTGCGGGGGCGTCTTGCAAGACTTCATCGGAGGGCAGAGGAGAGAGGTTATACATTCTCAGACTCGACCCGCACTCCTTCTTAGTGTGCTCCTGGTCCGACCTCATTTGCTTCGTCGGCTTGCCGTGTGGATCCGCTCCGTAGAGTCATCGTTCTTTGATCGATCTCCCCAGGCTGCATCATTAGTGTATCCTTGTTCCATGTATCCATATTTGCTAGTCATGTATTTATGTTGTTTCGCCCCATCTTTGGCTTATGGTGAGAGCTAATATGTATTTGATGTATGTTGTGCACACGTGTATTATGTATGTATAGTTGAGATAGTGTGCTTGATGCTTTAGAAGTGCCATGGGAATGTGTTTGATTCATAAGGAGTTGTTGTGGGGTACCGGGGAATATATGAAGTGTTCTTCTATTTACAGGTAACAGGTTCTGTGTATCCGGAAATTTTCCGGGGTCCAAAAACAAGGGGAAGTGCTGCTGAAATTTTTCTAAAATTTCTCGAATTTCGTGCCTCAACAAAAATCTCATGGAATAGGAAAAATAGCAATCCGGGGTAGACAAGATGAGATATAATAAACCAAATGAATGTAATCCCATGCCAATTTTGACCCAGAGAAGGCAACATAGCCACAAGGTTCTCAAACAATGAGGAGTGCCTGAGTGTGTGACATTTATGGCCTAAGCAATTCTATGTTTTTAAGGCATTTACATCGTCAGCAATAAGTACTAAGGCAGGAGCTCAAGATATTTGCATTTTCAAATCAAATATGATATCATAAAGGGTGTGCATAGCATACATCTCTAGTCAAATTCATCATTATATATCATAACAACCATAATTCATACTTCCCAAGTTTGGTCATCAGCATTTTGACCTTTTCTAGTTATGAAGAGTTGTGTCCAAAATAATACCCGTAAATAATAAAAAAATGCCCCAGCTTGTGGGATGTTATGAATGTAATCGGGGTTGGTCTGCCTGCAAGATCTTGAAACAAACTCGTTAGTTTAATATTTTTAGCCCCCCTGATAATTTAGCTAAGGTGGCATCTTTCTTTCTCGGTAAAAATGTCAGGGGGCCATTTTTGGCATTCAAGCTTTGGGAAACAAAGAGATGGAATTGGTACCTTAGTGGGTGTGTTCTTTCCTACATTCAACTAAAAGTGGTTAGCAACAAAAGCATGCATGAGATGAGGGTGTGTGCAGTCCAGTGAGTGTTCGTGGGAATCGTGTATGCGATGAGGGCCCAGATTGGGAAGCCGTGCAAGACAGATAGATATATATATATAAGAAAAAAATGCCCCAACATAAGACTAGTGTTCATTTTGGCTGTGGGTAGGAATGTACCCTCGTGCCATGATTGTCACCTTGGCAGTAACGTGATCTTCCTAACCATCATTTGGAAGTCGAGCCCTCACAAGCCCTCTTCTTGTAGCTGCTTAGTCTTTTCGGTTGAACTTCAGAAAGCACTTGACCGTCCTCGGGGCTCGTTCGTGAATTGTGTTTGTATGTGGGGTGGTAAGTCACCGTGCCTCCTTAGTGCTGTGGCTTCCAACCACCGTCTGCTCAGTTCATGCGATGAGTACCCATGTCACTCCAGCGGGCCTAATTCTAATAGAGACTCTTTTTTTTTTTAACACGTAATTGTGCAATGTCTAGGTTCTTTAAGCTTTCTAATTAACCCATGTAACGAGCTTTAGGCTAGTGACTCCCAAACCAGACGGCTTTAGGGCACTAGGTACATAAATACCCCTGCGGGCTTACTAGCTCGAGTTAAAGAGGCTACGAACCCAAACTAATCACGTTTTTTTTTTTTTAGCAGCATGTAACTGTGCAATGTCTAGGTCCTTTAAGCTTTCTAATTAACCCACGTAACGAGCATTAGGCCAATGACTCCCAAACCAGCCGGCTTTAGGGCACTCGGTATGCAAATACCTCTACGGACTTACTGGCTCGGGTTAAAAAGGCTACGAACCCAAACTAGTTATGAGCATATATATATATTTATTTTTTTATATATATATTTTAGTAAACGGTCGAAAGGCTTTCATGACATGGGCGAACTTACCTTCAGACCTTCACATCGAGTGACTTTAACCGTGCGGAATTTGTGCTGGGCAGATCCACCTTATTTGTGTATTTTTAAGTGTTAGTGTGTGTCCGAGTTTTAAGTTTGATCAGAGTGCATTTCTTCGGTCCTCCTATGGGATTTCTACAACTACGTAAAAGGGCAAGAAGGGTCATATTCTACAAGAAGTGAGGAAGGGTCATACTGTGTGCCTTTTCAGGTACATAGCATTCCATGGATCGGAGAGATCTTCCCCTTCTGCATTTACTTGTCTGTATGCATTTCCAGGATATACTTTTTTAATTACATAAGGGCCTTCCCAATTGGGTCGTAACTTACCTCGGGGATGCGGAAGCTAAGAAGGAGCGATGCGTTTCAGCACTAAGTCACCAACTTTGAATTTTCTTTCTTTAACATGTTTGTCGTAGGCTCTGGTAATCCGCTTCCGGTATACTTGTGCGTGCTCTGCTGCTTTCATTCTCCTTTCGTCAAGTAGGTCCAGCTGAAGTAGCAATGCTTCTCTCCTCTGGTCTTCTGTCATGTCTTCATCTAGTTGGATGCGCAGCGATAGGTGAAGGACTTCAAGGGAAAGGACTGCTTCCATTCCATAGGTCAAAGAATATGGGGTTTCTCCTGTGGGAGTTCTTATTGAGGTTTGATACGCCCACAACGCTTTGACCAAACGGTCTGGCCAATCACTACCTTTGATGGTTTGCACAGTCTTTTTGATGATCTTTAGTAGGGTCTTGTTGGTTACTTCGGCTTGACCATTTGCTTGGGGGTAGTATGGGGTTGAATGATGCAGTTCTATGTCATATTTTGTGCACAAGTCGTTCATTTGTTGGGATATGAATTACGGACCATTGTCTATTATGAATGCCTTAGGGATGCCAAACCTAGCTATTATATTCTTTTTAATGAATTTGACTATGGAGGTTGCCTTAATATTAACATATGCTTCTGCTTCTGCCCACTTAGTGTAATATTCTATTGCTGTTAATATGAATGCTTTATTTTGTGTGTTCTCTACAGTAGAGGCCAGGGGTCCTATGATATCAAAAGCCCAGGTCGAGAAAGGCCATGGAGCGGTGGTAGGGTGAAGGGATGATGCGGGAGCATGAATTAGGTCAGCGCGTAGCTGACATTCTTTGCATCTTTTGACATAATTGACTAAATCCGACTCTAGGGACGGCCAATAGTAACCTAAACGGATGATCTTCTTAGCCAACATCTGGCTGTTGACATGTCCTCCGTATTCTCCTGAATGTGCCTCTTTAACTATCTCTTGCCTTTCTTCTATGGTCATGCATCGTCAGAGAACTCCACTAAATGATCTACGGTACAGTAGCCCTGCGACTATGATATATCTCTGAACCATCTCTCTTAATGCTCTTTTATCCGATCAGGTGGCATAGTCGGGGATGTAGCCATCATGCAGGTAATTCCAAATATCATAGTACCACGGGTGGTCATCTTCCAGGTCATCGTCATGTTGTATGCAAGCTAGGATTCCTTATTTAGGTTTAGAACCTTCCTCCTGATCGGACTCTTTGGTCTTAGCTTTCTTACTCCTATTTTTCGAGACTTTCAGTAGGACTTCGGCGGGGTTCCCCTTGGTCAAGTCTATTGGTTTGACGGACGGAAAATCTAGCCTTCTAATCAGAAATTATTTGGAATCCCTATCATCGGGCATCTCTATGATTGAGGCTAAAATCGCTAATGAGTCAGCCAATCGGTTCAAGGCGCGAGGGATGTAGAGAAATGAAATCTTCTTGAATTTAGACATCAGTTCTTTGGCTTTCTTGTGGTAGTGCACAAGCTTAAGGGCGCTAACCTTCCATTCTCCGGCTATTTGGGAAATAACGACCTTAGAATCACCAAAGACTCTTAGCTTTTCAACACCTAGGTCTTGGGCTTCTCTCAATCCTTCTAATAAGGCTTCGTACTCCATCGTATTATTGGTCGCTAGAAATCCGATTTTATAGGCCATTGGGATGACAACTCCTTCCGGGGATAATAACACCACACCAACTCCTTTTCCATTCTGATTCAAAGCTCCATCAAAGTACATGGTCCATAAATCATCATCCTTTGCTTCTTCAATGTCTGCAAACAAGATACTTTTGTCGGGGAAATCAGTTCCAATCGGTTCATACTGTGGCAGAGGGAGGTGTGCCAGATGGTCGGCAATTGCTTGTCCCTTTATAGACTTCTGGGTAACATAGGTTATGTCAAACTCTGCTAAGAGCATTTTCCATCGCGCGACTCTTCCCGAAGTAACGGGTTTCTTGAAAATGTATTTTAAGGGGTCCATTCTGGCTAAGAGTTTGACCTGGTGGGCTAGGAAGTAGTGTCTCAATTTCTGGGCAGCCCAAACTACGGCTAAGCAGGTTCTCTCCATTTGGGAGTATTTCCTTTCGTAGGGTAGGAGAGATTTACTCAGGTAATAAATCACATTTTCTTTCCTCCCACTCTTATCATGTTGACCCAGGACCATGCCTATTGCAGACTCTGTCGCTGACACATACAAAATGAGGGGCCTATCTTTAGTAGGGGGCTTCAAGATGGGAGGACTCAATAGATATTTCTTTGGATCTTCAAATGCCTTATGGCAGTCGTCGTCCCAGTGATATCCCACGCCTCCTTTTAGCAATTTATAGAATGGCTCACATCTTTGTGAATGCTGCAAAATGAATCTTCTGATGAACTGTAGTCGTCCTATTAGGCCTCTTAATTCTTTAAGGTTCTTCGGGGGCGGCATTTCAAGAATGGCCTTTACCTTAAAAGGATTGACTTCGATTCCTCGATTACTTACCATAAAGCCTAGGAGTTTTCCAGGGGATACTCCGAAAACACATTTCTTAATATTCATCTTTAGTTGGGTGTCCCAGGATCGTTGAAGGACTCTCTTGAGAGCGATGACATGTGTTTCACGTGTTCTGGATTTGATCAAAATATCATCTAGGTAAACCTCCACGCAGTCGTGTATCATATCATGAAATATTGCCATCATGGCCCTCTGATAAGTGGCACCGGCATTCTTTAAGCCGAAGGGCATAACAATGTAACAGTAAGTCCCCCAGGGCGTGGTGAACGAGGTTTTCTCCTAATCCTCTTGTGATAGTTTGATTTGGTTGTACCCTGAGTAACCATCCATGGATGATAGCATAGCGTGCCCCGCAGTATTATCGATAAGCACATCGATGTGAGGTAAAGGGAAATCGTCTTTGGGAGATGCCTTGTTCAAATTTCGGAAATCAATACAGACTCGGACGCGTCCGTCTTTCTTCTTCACCGAGACTATATTGGCGACCCATCGAGGAAACAACACAACCCTGATGAACTTCGCCTGGTGGAGTTTGTCAACCTCCTCTTTCACTTTTAGTGCAACATCAGGGAGCATTCTTCTCAATTTCTGTTTAACTAGTCTAGAATTTTCCTCCAATGGGATCCTATGTTCCACTAGGTCGGGCGCGAGTCCGGGCATGTCATTATATTCCAATGCGAACACGTCTTGATATTCTCTTAGGACCTCAAGGATCTCGTTCTCTTCGTCAGGTTCTAGGCATGCACTGATTTGGACCTGCTTGGGTCTTTCGTCTGTTCCCAGGTTTATCTCTTTCGTCTTTTCGGCAACCGCTTGTGTTTCTTCATCAAACTTCTTAATTACTCTCCTAAATTCCTCAGAAACTTCGTCATCCCCTTCTTCAATGTCTACTAATTCGTGAACACCCATTCCATCATTGATGTTCACATGTTGCACGGAAGGTTTGGGTTCTGGAACGACATGCAGAGATTCGCAGCCTAACTTCTCGATATTTGTCATAATTTCTTCTAGTCGAGACTGCTCCACTGTGGGTATCTTCCATCGCCTTAGGTTGCCCATATTTAGATGATGATCACAGTCTTCTACTCCTACGGTTCCTATGTTTTTGGGTTTTCTATTTTCTAATTTTTTTGGGTTTTTGGGATTTTCTAATATTTTTGGGTTTTTGGGATTTTCTAATTTTTTGGGGTTTTTGGAATGGTATGGTACAGGTGAGGTCGAAGATGGGCTATCTACCGAGGAGGATCCTCCCCGCTGGCTTGGCCAGGCAGTGGGGCGGTATACCACTTCGTATCATTGAGGTCATCAGTTTCCCAAATTTCATGGTTCTCTTGAGAGGAGTCTTCTCGCCAATGGCGCCAGGCAACGGGCCAATATACCACTTCTTCACTAGTAGGGTCTTCGATTTCCCATGTTTCGCGACTTTCTCGGACTTCGGCGATCGGCTTTTTTTTTGGGTAAATGAGTTAACTCACTCGCATTCAGCATGTTACAGGATAGGGTTTGGAATCTTGGATCGATAGTGTGGTCTATATTATTCACTCCTTTTGGTGAATAGAGCTCTCTCCAAGTGCCGAAAATTTCCTCGTGAGTCTCACTTTCAGATGAAGTCGAATCTTCCCAATCTTCTACTAAAACAGTCTTGCCTTTATCATTTGGATCCAAATTGTGGCATCCCCTTCCGAACGGTGGTGCGTTGGGATCCGAGGTTTTGTCATGCTTCATGAAATGTTCATTTAAGGTTGAGTCCTCCCATTTATACCTTATGTCATTGTGTGTGTCGTACCCTAATCCTTCTGCTCTCGCTCTAAGGTCTGGTATGTAAGGGTCAGTGATGCCTTCTCCATTCTTTCCTAGCCCAAATCCGGGTTGATACCCCATCTTCTTCATTAGAGTCCATCCTCGAGCTTGCCCTTCATTGTCAAACACCATATTTTGCGGGGAAGATAATTCAGAAAACATATTCTACGTAGGGTCCATATCCATCAAAGAGATGAAAGGATCGACCTTGTACCCATGAATCTTGACATCTGGCGTAATAGGAGCGGGTTGTAGGGTCGGGAGTATTTGAAGTTCTTCCGGTTCAATGACAGGCGGGTCTCCCATCAATTTCATGATCTTACCCAAGTGGGGAAATTTGACGCATTGGTGTCGACTTGACATAACGGCATTCATATGGTTCAACCATTAGAGTCCCAGGATTAAGTTAAAAGTGGCGGGGATGTCCATAATATAAAATCCTTCTGGCATTGAAATCGGGCCCGCTTGGACTAGTAACATAATTTTTCCACAGACCATTTTCTTATTCCCGTCGTAACCGGTTACGACCATAGGGGCTGAAGTTAAGTCCTTTATTGTAAGCTCTAAAGCTTTGTAGGTTTTCAACAGACAAATATTCAGTGATGCACCAGTGTCAACCAAAGCTCCTGACATTTCCTTCCCTACTATCTTGACTGGTAGATGTAGGGGAGAGGTTCTCGCCTCAGGTGGTATTTCCTTCAATTCTTCCTCAGTAAAAGTAATGGCAGGGAACGAAGTCCCTGGGGCCAAGGCCGAAATAGACGTTCTCAATTCTTCTGGAGTTATGCCTACCGGGACTTGTAAGCGTGTGATAGCCTCAAGTAATTGTTGTTGATGTTTGGGGGAGGTTTTAATCAGATCAAGGACAGATACTTTAGCTGGGATCTTTGTTAGGTGCCCTAAGAGGTCATATTCTATCTCGGTTTCTATCGAACTGTAAGCTCTTTCATCAACTATCTCCTCAACCTGAATATTGGAATTTTGCGAGTCTAAGTTCTGAGAAACAGGTTGAGGGGGGTAGTCGGGGAGGACGGATCCGTCCAGATCGTAGGTGAGCTTGAGATGCATTTGCGTCCGAGTAAGGATCTGGTTGGGAATTCGTGATGATCGGTGATTCTCGATCGTTTGGCTCATCAAAATTTACCCTGTAAAGGTCAGGGGAGTCAACGATCGTATCCATCCCTGAATTGAAGATTTTGAAGTTGGTCTTCCCATCCCATGGCGTGATGTATTTTTTATAATCCTCTTCTTCAAAGAAATCACCATGACACGGTTGGCTATGGTTTACACTCCCTTGAGCCGGGGCATCCATGTGTTGGTGCTCTATTTTGGCGATGTTTATTAATTGGGTTTGTGGGCCCTGTCCAGAGGTTGGTGCTCCATGCTGAGGTAAAGGGTTTGTATAAATCTGCATGTTGGGAATATTTTGTGCGGGATTGGTGGTTGGATTTTGATTGGGAGGGGCATTCTGCGGGTCATTCCCACCTATTGGCCTAATGTTACTCCAATAAATTCTACCTTCATCATTGAGGTCATAGATCAAATCTCTAACCATGTAGCATTGGGTGAGGTCATGACCTGGCATCCTATGGTAAGTGCAAAACTTAGTCTTGTCTAGGTGTTCGGACCATGCCTGCGGTCGTTCCGGCGGAAGTTGGAGGGCGTTTTGGTTTAAGAGAGACCAGAAGACAGCAGTCCATGGTTAAGGAAGGGACGGGTAGTTTGCCCTTTTAGGTCCGAATCTTCTTCTATTTCCATTGTTCTCGTTATTCTGGTTGCCATTGTTGTCTCTATTGTAATTGAAGGGGACGGTACCATAGTTGGGTTGAGGATTCGCGTTCTGGTTTTGCGGCGGAGCTATCAGGTTCGAGACCGGCTGTATGGGATTAGAATTCTTTTTTTGATTCACTAGAGGTCCTTGGTTCCTTAGCGGTTGGTCATAACTTTGATTGTTTCTCGGAGGGTTTCGGTAGTTCTGATTGTTCCACTGATAGTTTTGATTATTCCTCTGATAATTCGGGTTACCGCCTTGGAAATTAGGATTGCCAGTTTGCCCTTGGTTTTGGTGTTGGTTAAAGCTAGTGCTGGTACACTCTTGATACGGTCGGTAGACCTCTTCCTGATTCAGGCTTACTTCAGGAGTCGTGCGGCTCTCTGGTTGGGTGGTCATGCCTGCCCTACGCGTGTTCTTTTTATGGTCAATAATGGTGTTCAATACTCCTTCATCTAAATTTTGCTTCATCCTAGATAACCTACGGTATAGGCCACTCCAACTAACGACCTACCCGATTGTCATCTGGGCTCTCATGGGATCCTTCATGTTTGATATGGCCATTCTTACTTGTTCTTCCTCTTGCATGTTGCAATCCGACCGCGCGAATTGGTTTTGCCATCTTAGTGCAAATTCCTCATAGTCCTCATTGTTCTTCTGTTTGAGATTGGCTAGGTCATGCCATAAGGGTTTGTTTTTAGTTAGATGCTGGTATCGCACTAGAAACTTCTCTACTACATCCTCGAAGGTATTGATTTCATGCGAAGGCACGGACGTATACCAAGTTAATGCATCTCCTGTTAGGGATTCCAGAAAATAATTTATGAGCATGGAGTCATTGTCTGTGATGGCACGACACTTGTTGCAAAACGAGACTAGGTGATGGTGAGGGTCAGTAGTCCCATCGTAAGGTACGAACTTAGGGCTCTAACAGGGAAAGGTGACCTCTCTTTTTCCTCCTTTTTGGTAAAGTCATAGAATCCTAGTTTTTTTGCTAGTTAAGCTCGAGGACTTCTTTTTAATTTCGTTCTTAAGTGCCTCTACGTTTTTCTGCAACTCTTTGAATGCTAGAGGATCTAAGTATTGAATTGTATGTGGCTGACATTCTCTTTATGGTTCTAACGAAGTAGAGGCATAGGCCGATTCTTGGAATTGGCCTTGGAAATACGGTTGTGGGATAGACTGATAACTATGGTTGAACTGAGTTCCCCCATGAGTAATCGGTTGTCCCTTATATGGGTCAACTATCGGGCTTAAAGTCGGTGGTTGATATGCTTACTGATAGCGCGACTCATTCGCTTGGTGTGTTTGATAAGGATTTCCAACGCCCATGGGGTTAGTAACTTGCACGTTCTGGATTGGGAGATTCTGGTTTGCATTGGGCATTTGATAGATCGGGACTGTTTGATTTTGATAAGTGAGAGGGCCCCCCTCGTATTGAGCCAGTTGGGGATATAACATACCAGCGCCAACCGTCACAGGATTGTAATGAACTTGATCTGTTGGTGGAGGAATCATTGCTTGGAATTGGGGCCGAGCCATCTCGTGTTGCCGGTAGGCATCTGGCGCTCCCATATGTGTCGAAGGGTTTTGGTGCGAGATGCTGGATGTCACCAATTGACCCATGTTCATTGGACTATGACTCGTCTGGAGATATGGGTTTTCATTTATCACAAGAGTCTGGGAAGGCGCGATGGCCCTAACAGGGGTTATGATAGGTGTGTCAGTAGGCATCCCATACTGCGTGATAGAGGACTTGATTAGCTCAGTTTGGCTGATCATGGAAGAATAGGGTATAACCTGCGAGACAACAGAATCACTCACGCGAAGAGGGTAGTCTCTTGATGAAACATTATCGTGAACCCTATATCTTATAACCTGGCCGGTGGGACTGACTAAATCCGTATAAGTCAACCCTGAATGCGAGGAGAAATGATTCTCTCTCGATGAAGGAGATGGGGTGGATGTATTGGAATGATTCCTTCCCATTGTTATGGTATTGATTGGTAGCGGGCCTCGTTCGAAGAGGGACCGTCTTATCTGTTGTGGGTCATGGCTTGAAGCTGCCAAGGATCCATCTAATACCCTAGAGGGTTCTACACTTTGCGTGGTTTGGTGTGACCCGCCAGTGGTGCAGATCAATAGTGGGGGTGAGAGGGGTTGAAAGTCGGACATTCCGAACGTCTAACCCTCCATTTGTGAAGAAATGTTTAGATGAGAAGAGAGAGGAGAGGAAGAGAAGAGCACTTGTTACGTAGTTTTGTTGGTGAAGGTTTGTTTCTTATGGTGTAATGGGGGAAAGCTTAGTGGACGGTGCATTCGGACCTTTGGTTTTATTTTCAGACTACCCATAACAACCCTAAACTGAATGGGACACGGACATCAGATCATTGATTGGATGTTCGTGTCTTAGAATATTACTCCAGGAAGACTCAAATAAGTGACAGGAAAACAAAAGAGGTCCCATCACGATCGCCAGGCTGTCGGATGTGAATTTCGACCCCCCTTCCTCTCCAAGAGAGGCATGGTTTGGGGAAATCTCCATTCATCTATATATGCTATTTAAATTTTACATCGAAAACGAGGATTCCGACTACCCTCAAAATCGACGGATCACGATCGCCAGCTACGGATTCGGCCGTAACACCGTTCTTCGACGAAAATCGAAGAAATATGGGGAGAAAAATAATAAGGTGGGTTCTTCCTCTCGTCTAATGTGCTGCCGGCAACACACGGCGGTTGTCCTGTCACATTAATTTGGGTCTCTTTGGGTCTTTTTAAATTTCGGTCAATTAAGGGTCATGAGTTAAAGTCTGAATAAAGGTTAATCCTCACATAGCATAATCGTAGTATGTCCAAGTAAAACAAAATAACTAAAATAAAGAAAATAGAATAAAAGAGGGGGGAGGTGCCAAATATTTAACAAGAGGATCGACCTCGTTCCCGAGCACCCCCTTCTGATCCCTTGGCAAAATAGGGTTTAAAGGCTGATTTTTCAAACCAAAATGATGATGACAATGAGACTTTGATTTGTGATTTATGTGTTTTTCGTGTGCGATACGCGAGTGATAAAAGTAAAAGGCCGATGGGCCGTAATTAATTGAAGGTGGTCGATGGGCCAGGATTGATTGGAAATGGCCAGTGGGCCAGTGTTTGTTTTAGGGTGGCCGATGGGCCGTGATTATTAAAAGTGTGTGCGAAATCACTCATCTCATCTCGTTATTCTCATTTATTCGATTTTAGAAATCAGTTCTTTATTCCCTTTTATCATTAAGTTCGATTAAATATCTGGCACCTGAGGTGGAGGAAGAAATAAAAGGAAAATCTTTTTGGGTTTGTTTTGTTGCTTTTATAGTTTTTATGGCTTTTTTATATGGGGCTAGAAGGGCCTAACTAAGGAATTTTTACTTGGATTTACGTGATTAGTGCTTTGCTACTGATCATCGGATTAACCTAACCTAAGGTCCTAGACCGCCCACATCAGCTCTCCCAGTCCCCTAACGGAACAGGAAAAGTGCGGGGCGAAGCCTAATGCTCTAAGCTACCTAACCAGGCAATCTGATCTATATCTAGGTGTGAATAGCCTGAGTTTGATGGTTCAACGCCTAAGCAACTTATTATTTGTGATTTTTAATTGGTTCGGTTTATTTTGAGTTGAAGATTAATTAAGAAGTGGATTAAATGTATTTTGGGGTTCTGTTTAAGTTATTTAAGGTTCTGGAATTTAAGGTTTAATTTAAAACGTGAAACGATGTCAAAATCAGTGAAACATGGTTAACGGAGGACTTGGGCGCCGGGGGCGTGGCGCCTAGGTTACTATGGTGACTTGGGCACCTAGGCAGTGGCGCCCAAGTGGCTGTTTCTAGGTGGTTTGGCTAGTGACGATGGTATTGATATTGTTTTCGAAATCCAAGGGGTTTTTACTTGGTGAGTTTTAATGTTTCAAATTGTTTTAATTCTTCGGTGTTCAAATGTCAAAGGGATTCAGATCCGGATTTTGAGACGAAACCAAGAGTTCGCGTTTTAGTGCAAATGAGAGGATGGGCGCAAAGTGGGTGGCGCCCAGGTGGATGGCTTGAGATTTTCAGGTATTCCGGATGGGATTTGATATTGGTCGTTGGGTTCGGGGGTTGTTTTAGGTTTTGGTTTCAATTAATTTAAGTTATAAGATGTTTAATTACTCGTTTTAAATTCAAGTTATGAACCAAGGTTATAGTGTAGGCTAGGCGCCATAGGGGTGGTGCCTAAGTGGTTGTTCGTCGATTCGTAAGGGTTTTGGGTGCTAAGCCCGAATCGATTAAAGTTTCAAACGTTTTAAGATAAAAGTGTTTTAATATGTTGATTCGGATTGGTTCGAATGTTAATTAATTATGTTAAGTTGTCGATTGGGGTTCTTTATGAAAACAGGTCGGCTAGGCGTCTAGGGTGTGGTGCCCAGGTGGATTTGGAGGGTGGGTGCCCAAGGGGTGGCTGTCGCGACCCCGGACCGAGGTTCCCCAGTCCGGGCCCCACGACGGTGATGTCCATCCAACTATGATTAACCCACAGGTTTCCGCGGTGAGGATTCCCAAAAACGAACATGTAACAATCTCACACGAACAATGATTTGCGGAAGCGTGCAAGTAATCTCATCACGGTTTAATAACATAAACCTTACGATTCCAAATTTGCATAAGTTAAATCATCATTAAGACAATAATCAGAGGAGGAAAGGTAAGCATAGCATTACCAAGTTTAGTTCAAGTTTCAAGATAACAAAAGGGGTTAAGTTACATAACCCCAAAAGCATGAAAAGGCCAACAAAGGCCATACATCCCAAGATAACAAAATAATCCCATCTATGTGTATCGTACTCAAGACCCCGCCCAACGTCTAGAGGACGTCGTCGGGTTGCCACTCAGGGGCTGGGGGTGGCTCAAAAGCCTCCTCCGGGCGCTCCTCCGCAATAGCAACGGCGCCTGCATCTAAACACCAAAACAAAAGGGTCAGACACGACGGTCTGGCAGGTGAACAGTTTAGACATAATACAAGTCAGTTAATATGAAAGTAATCAGCACTTAAAACATGGCATGAGTTCTGAACAAAACATGTTTAAGGTGCAATTCAAAACTAATATGCTTTTCAATAAAACATCATGATTCACGAATCCACATTGAGCTCATCCTTTCTCCGTCATACGTGATGACAAGAGCAAGCAAAACGAAACAAAACAAGACGAAACAAAATAAAAGTCCGAGCCACACAAGGTGGGCGGAAAACCGGCCGCGGAACCGGACAAAACAAAGATGTGTATAAATACACGACTAATCTGCAGATTGCCCTTATGTTTAAGGACCCCCTAACTAGTGGATCAAACTGAGAGGGCAGTCCAAGCTCAGCGGTATTCTATGATTTCCATGTATGCATAAAACATTTCAATACTTGTACAAAACTTAGCGAAAAATGGGGAAAAACACTTATCAAAACAATGCAAGACGAGACTAAACAAGAATAGCATAAGCTATGACGTCAAGGCTGGAAAAGTGTCCCCAATATAGTTCTTGAAACAAATCAAAAGCTAAACACCTACTTGTAAATCAAAACAGGTACGAGACGGTATTCTTCATGTCAAAATTCAAGATTTCGAAACAATTATGTCAAATTTATGCTAAGACTCTTTATTTGATTCTTGTGAAGTTGAAACCCAAATGTCGGAGTTTAAAATGAATTGGTGTCCCCGAAGCTAGACAACATTTCATGTTTCAATTGCACAACATCAAGCTAAAGACCCCTTAACATATTCTAGTTTTTTTTTTCTCTCCCATCGAAGCCTCTTCAAAATTCTCCTTCTGTGTACTCGGTCACCACGTGGCTACTTGGCGGCTAGCCGCCGGTTGGCTGGTCGGCTAACCGACCAACTGACCGACCGCTGACCGACTGATCAGGAGGAATACTACCTTTCAGATTTCTTGCGCAGGTCGGCTAGCCGCCTACTGACCGCCCGTTGGCCGACCACGCCCTGTGCAGACTGGGTTACTGTTATTCTGACCGACACAGGGGCGGTTAGCCGTGGGTCAACAGTCGGCTGGCCGACGGCTGGCCGCCGATCTGTGGCAGCTTCAATTCGATTTAGATTTCACACCCTTTTTCCACCATTTCATTCCTTTGTCAAAACCCTGCACATCCTCTGAGCCTCCATGCTCTCCAAGGGGCAATTTCCATTCAAATGTTAACCATCATCACTTAAATCATTTCACAACATACTCCTCCATTCTTTCATCCATTTATAAACCATTTTGGCAAGATAAAATCAACTTCAAATGAATGAAAACCATTAATACAAACCATTAGCATATGCATTTCAATTAAAACAAGATTTCAAACTATAACACACTTTGAAACAATACATTGCCCAAATTAGAATGGAAAAGGAATCAAACCATGAAAGCTAAAATAATCAAATATTGCATGCATCATGAAGCTAAGTTGATCACTTGCCTTTACCAAAATCCAAGCCCAACAATCTCAGAAAAATCCTACCAATTGTACTCCATGAAATCTACAAGAAAACCCATGAAAAGAACTTAAAAAATCCACCGAAAAGTGAAGACAATGACCTATTTCGAAACGGGTGTTGCATGTTTGAAAAATGGGCTCCCAAGGAACTCAAAAGACTACATTAAAGAGGAGAAAGAGATCCATTACCTGAAGCTTGCTAAACAAGAAGAGGAGAAGAAAATGGAGTGGAAACACAGCTGGGATCTCCAAGAAAATGGTAGCAATGGATTCCTTCAGTAGAGAGGAAGAAGAAGGTATGATCAGTTTTTGACTGGAGGTTTTCTAGCTTAGGCATGCAAGCAGAAGAAGGGAGGGGAAGAAGAAGAAGTCTCAGCTGAGTTGAAGAGAGTTGCAGGGAATGAGTTTAGAATCGTGAGTGAAAAATGAGGGAGAAGAAGACTTAATTCAAATGGGTTCTTGTGGGCCCCATTGCTCAAAACTTGCAATGGTTAAAACAATGACCTGTGGGCCCCGGATGAAAACGACGAAGAAGACTAAAATGATCGCCGAAAAATCTAGTTTCCAAAAAGTATAAATTTGGCATAGTTTTGAGATTTCAAAATTTGAGTCCAGATTTGGTGTGAAAAGACTGATGTACCCCTTTGGGCCAAAACTTGGGTTTCTGGGCCTCAGACACAGACGAGCTGAACACAAAAGTTAATCAATAAAATAAAACCCTTCAAAAGAGATCGAAATTATGATTAAAATCAGAAAACTGGAATTTCCTCCCAAGCTTACACGTACACTCAAGGCACCCTTAAGTGTGACCAAATAGCACAAAACGCTCTCAAAATTCCCCAAAGCTAATTCTAGACTAAATCGGACCAATTTCTAAACCTACGAACACTAAACTCACATTACAACTAAACACGCACTTAGTTGACACTAATCGCACTAATCCTGGGTCGGGGTTTGACATCCTCCACCCCTTAGGTTATTTGGTCCTCCAAATAAAAATAAGTATACCTCTGGTAATAGTTCACAATACTTTCTCTGGACTTGCTCTTGCAGTTCCCATGTCGCTTCTTCTGGTTCATGATTTTTCCACTGTACTTTGACCTAGTGAATTGTCCGATTTCGTAATTCTTATTCTTTGGTGTCCACAATTCTAACCTGCTTCTCCACATACGACGCATCTTCTCGAATTTCCAGTGGTTCATGCCGCAAAACATGTGAAGGATTTGGGACGTATTTCTTCAACATAGAGACATGAAAAACATTGTGTACCCCAGAGAGTTCCGGCGGTAACGCAAGTCTACAGGCAACGTCTCCTATCTTGCTCAAAATCTCATACGGTCCGATGTACCTTCTCCCAAGCTTGCCTTTCTGTTCGAATCTTACAGTTCCTCTAGCCGGAGATACTTTCAAAAATACCTTGTCACCTTCTTTAAACTGTAAATCTCTTCTACGAGTATCAGCATAACTCTTTTGTCTACTTCGAGCAACCTTTAACCATTCTTGAATCAACTTGATCTTATCACTTGTTTCTCCAACTATTGTCGGCCCGTGAAAGCTACGAACACCGACTTCTTCCCAGCAAACAGGAGTTCTGCATCTCCTACCATAGAGTGCTTCGAAAGGTGCCATCCCAATACTGGAATGGTAGCTGTTGTTATATGCAAACTCACAAAGTGGTAAGTACTCATCCCATTGAACCTTGAAATCTAGCACACAAGCCCGTAGCATGTCCTCTAAAGTCTGTATAGTTCGCTCTGACTGGCCATCAGTCTGAGGATGGTATGCAGTGCTGAATTGCAACTTGGTGCCCATAGATTCGAATAGGGTCTTCCAAAACCTCGAGACAAATCTGTTATCTCTGTCGGAAGTGATGGAGACGGGCTGTCCATGTCTGCTGACTATCTCAGTCACGAATAAATCTGCAAGTGGTGCCATATGCATCTTACTCCCTGTCTTCATAGGAATGAAGTGAGCAGACTTCGTAAGGCGATCTACTATAACCCAAATAGCATTGTTCCCCTTCTTGGTAGTAGGCAAACCGGAGACGAAATCCATAGTGATGTGTTCCCATTTCCACTCCGGAATGTCCAATGGCTGCAACAACCCTGGAGGCTTCTGGTGTTCTGCCTTAATCTGCTGACACGTGAGGCACCGAGATACAAAAGCTGCAATCTCACACTTCATGTTATTCCACCAGAATCGGTTCTTCAAATTTTGGTACATTTTTGTACTCCCAGGATGCATGGAGTATCTTGTGTTGTGAGCTTCAATCATAATTTCATTCTTCAAGTCCTCGAGGTTAGGCACACACAAATGGTCACGGAAGTACAACACTCCATCTACAACCTTGAAGTCTGGACGTTCGGAAATGTGTTCCACAATCCTGGCCAAGTCCGAGTCTTGCAACTGACTGTCTTTGATTTTCTGGATGAAAGTATGCTCAGACGCTATCATACTTGCCAACATCACGCCTTGCCTTAACGGTTGCACTTCTACTCCCAGTTCTTCAAATTGATACAAAACACCGACTCCTCTCAAGCTGGCCATAACCACTGATTTTCTACTCAATGCATCAGCTACTACATTCACCTTGCCCGGATGATACTTGATTGGGAAGTCATAGTCTTTGGTGTACTCCATCCACCGTCTCTGCCTCATGTCCAACTCTTTCTGCGAAAATAGTTACTGTAGACTCCGGTGATCTGAATGTACTTCAAATTTCTCTCCATATAGGTAATGTCTCCACATTTTCAAAGAAAATACAACCGTTGCTAATTCCAAATCATGAGTTGCATAATTCTTTTCATGCTCTTTCAACTGCCTTAAACGATAAGCAACTACTTTGTCATTCTGCATCAACACACAACCCAATCCTACATTTGAAGCATCTGTATAGATAACAAATCCTCCACTTCCCGACGGTAAAGTGAGGATCGGAGCTGTAGTCAATCTTCTCTTCACCTCTTGAAAACTTTCTTCACAATGGTTTGTCCATATAAAAGGCACATTTTTTCTAGTTAACTTTGTCAATGGTGCTGCAATAGATGAAAATCCCTGGACAAACCTCCTGTAATAACCTGCTAGTCCCAAAAAGCTTCTGATTTCCGTCACACTACTTGGCCTTTTCTAACTGAAAACTGCTTCGACTTTGGACTGGTCCACTGCTAAGCCTTTTCTTGAAATAACGTGGCCTAGAAAAGCCACTTGCTCTAACCAAAATTCACATTTACTTAGCTTTGCATAGAGCCGGTTGTCCTTCAAAAGCTGTAATGATGTCCTCAAGTGCTCTTCATGCTCATCCTTACCCTTAGAATACATGAGAATGTCATCAATAATTACCACTGTAAAGTGATCCAAGTACTCTGCAAAGACTTTGTTCATGAGAGCCATAAATACCGCGGGTGCATTAGTCAACTCAAATGACATCACCAGAAACTCATAGTGCCCGTATCTAGTTCGAAAAGCTGTTTTAGGCACGTCTGACTCTCTAACTCGCAGCTGATAATACCCAGACCTCAAGTCTATCTTGGAAAAATACGCTGCTCCTTGCAATTGATCAAACAATTCATCTATTCTTGGCAAAAGATACTTGTTCTTGACAGTCATGTGGTTCAGTCTTCTATAATCTATGCACATTCTCCAGTTTCCATCCTTCTTTTTCACAAACAACACCGGTGCTCCCCAAGGTGAAACGCTTGGTCTAATGAAACCTTTACTCAATAGTTCTTGCAATTGGAGTTTTAGATCACCTAATTCTGCTGGAGCCATCCTGTAAGGTGCAATAGAAATTGGAGCTGTCCCTGGAAGGAGCTCAATCATGAACTCAACCTCCCGAATTGGTGGTAATCCCGGGATTTCTTCAGGAAAAACATCTGGAAACTCACATACAACGGGGATTTCCTCCACCCCTTGGGACCGTTTATCCTCCGCGATAAACGCTATAAAAGCTTCACAACCACTGGATACCATTTTGCTTGCCTTTAGTGCTAAAATAATCCCCACTTGGCCTTTCTTCCTGTTTCCCTGAACAATCAAATCTGCCTGTTCTCCTTTCAACTTAAAAGTAATAGTTTTACTAAAGCAATCCATAGTTGCATGATACTTCTCTAACTAATCCATGCCTAAGATGACATCAAAATCATGCATGTCTAAAATAATAAGATCTGTTGGAAGGTTGACTTCTCCTAATAGAACTTAACAATTTGGGTAATAGGTGCTACGAACGGCCTGCTTACCTACTGGTCTAGTGACAGTCATGATATAATCAAGAATTCTAAATGGCATAGCAATCAGCTTCGCAAACACAGGAGATAAAAATGAATGAGTGCTTCTAGGATCAAATAAAATTTGAGCTTCTGCTCCACAGATGAAAAGTTTACCTTCCACTACATCGCCCGCAGCATCGGCATCGACACGATTAAGATTGTATACCCGCCCTTGCTGCTGTAGTCTATTCTGCCTCCCTTGTGCATTTCTGTTCTGCTGCTGTTGCTGAGGAAGACGAGCATTCTGATTCAGAACTTGTTGCCTGCCTTGCTGCTCTGAGGTGGTCTTGCTTGGTTTTGGGTTGGAGCCTGTGGTGCTGTTTGCCTTTGTTGCTGGTTCCTGTTGGCCTGATTTTGCACTTGTGGGCAATCTCGAATGGCATGGTCCATAGCCCCACATCTAAAACAAGCTCCCGTGGCTTTACGACATTGTGCAGTCTCATGATTTTTGCCACAATGTGCACATGCACCTTGCCTTGGAGGGTTTTGTTCTTGTCTTGGCTTCTTGTTCTGCGATCTTTGGTTCTGTTGGTGGTACTGTTGCTTTCTATCCCTGATGATCTGATTGTTGATGTCCTCGAACTTGTATGCTCTTTTGACTGCTTCATCGAAGGTGGCTGGTGGAACTACCCCTGTAGCATCCCTCATGATGATGGGGTTCAGCCCTTCTAAGAATTTAGTGATCTTCTTCTGGTCGGTGTCTATCAACTCTCTGGCATATCTAGCAAGCCTTTCAAACTTTCTCACATACTCTAAAACTGTCATGTTACCCTGCTTGAGCTGCTGAAACTCTATAGCTTTCTGCCTCTTGACATGAGAAGGGACATACTTATTAGTGAATTGAGTCTTGAAAGTCTCCCATGTAGCCCCATCTGGCATAGTCTGATACGGTTCCTTAACCGTTTGCCACCAAGTGTCCGCTAATCCATAAAATAGAGAAGCTGTGAGGTTGACCTTCTGTATGCCTGTACAAGTGAATACATCAAAGATCTTCTCTACATTTACTAGCCAGTCATCTGCAGCCAACGGGTCTTCTTGACCCGAGAACTCCTTGGGTCCTCTCTTCCTGAACCTCTCGAACAAAATGTTAGGGTCTTGCTCTCGATTGTTGATGATGATATTCGGTCCTCCAGGTTGCCTAGGCGGGGGTTGAGGCCTAGTTTGTAAAACTTCCAAAAGCTGTCTTTGAACTTGTTCCATTTCTTCATCCTTCTTAGCTAGCTATTCTTGGAACCTAGCTTGGTTCTCATTGGCCTCTCTTTGTAGCCTAGCTTGGACTTCATTAGCTTCTCTCTGCATTCTAGTCTGACTTTC
Organism: Persea americana; assembly: GCA_029852735.1. NCBI lineage: Eukaryota > Viridiplantae > Streptophyta > Magnoliopsida > Laurales > Lauraceae > Persea > Persea americana. Next base: position 10,110,346 of record CM056820.1, on the reverse strand, counting down.
ATTAGCTTGCCTCTAATGTTCAAACATGGCTTGCATGAGTGCCTGAAACAGAGTCATTGTAGGTAGCTGTTCATGAAGTGTTTCACTATTATCATTATTGGTATTGCTCCCTGAAGCATTCTGATTCGGAGCACTTTTTGGAGGCATGATGCTGTAAAACAAATTGTCAGTACATATTAACAAATTGGGGTTTGGTTTCTAGGTCCACACTATTGATCTAACGTGTTCACGGATCCTCGCCACGTCCCTAAGAGTTTCTAGTTTCTTTTAATTGCCTGAAACATGTTCCGCTCTGATACTAGTCCTGTCGAGACCCCAGACCGAGGTTCCCCAGTCCGGGCCCCGCGACGGTGATGTCCATCCAACTATGATTAACCCACAGGTTTCCGCGGTGAGGATTCCCAAAAACGAACATGTAACAATCTCACACGAACAATGATTTGCGGAAGCGTGCAAGTAATCTCATCACGGTTTAATAACATAAACCTTACGATTCCAAATTTGCATAAGTTAAATCATCATTAAGACAATAATCAGAGGAGGAAAAGTAAGCATAGCATTACCAAGTTTAGTTCAAGTTTCAAGATAACAAAAAGTGTTAAGTTACATAACCCCAAAAGCATGAAAAGGCCAACAAAGGCCATACATCCCAAGATAACAAAATAATCCCATCTATGTGTATCGTACTCAAGACCCCGCCCAACGTCTAGAGGACGTCGTCGGGTTGCCACTCACGGGCTGGGGGTGGCTCAAAAGCCTCCTCCGGGCGCTCCTCCGCAATAGCAACGGCGCCAGCATCTAAACACCAAAACAAAAGGGTCAGACACGACGGTCTGGCAGGTGAACAGTTTAGACATAATACAAGTCAGTTAATATGAAAGTAATCAGCACTTAAAACATGGCATGAGTTCTGAACAAAACATGTTTAAGGTGCAATTCAAAACTAATATACTTTTCAATAAAACATCATGATTCACGAATCCACATTGAGCTCATCCTTTCTTCGTCATACGTGATGACAAGAGCAAGCGAAACGAAACAAAACAAGACGAAACGAAACAAAAGTCCGAGCCACACAAGGTGGGCGGAAAACCGGCCGCGGAACCGGACAAAACAAAGATGTGTATAAATACACGACTAATCTGCAGATTGCCCTTATGTTTAAGGACCCCCTAACTAGTGGATCAGACTGAGAGGGCAGTCCAAGCTCAGCGGTATTCTATGATATCCATGTATGCATAAAACATTTCAATACTTGTACAAAACTTAGCGAAAAATGTATGATATCCATCGAATTGTTACCAGGGACCGCTCCGATATCTATTGCACCATACAGAATGGCTCCAGCTGAATTAGGAGAGTTGAAGATTCAGTTGCAAGAATTGTTGGATAAAGGTTTTATTAGACCGAGCGTCTCACCTTGGGGAGCTCCAGTTTTATTCGTCAAGAAGAAAGACGGTTCCATGAGAATGTGTATTGATTACCGGAAATTGAACCAAGCTACCATCAAGAACAAATATCCATTGCCGAGGATAGATGAATTGTTTGACCAATTGCAAGGTGCTGCTTACTTTTCGAAGATCGATCTAAGGTCCGGTTACCATCAGCTGAGAGTTAGAGATTCAGATGTATCGAAGACGGCGTTCCGGACGAGATATGGACACTATGAATTTCTAGTGATGCCATTTGGACTGACGAATGCACCGGCAGTATTCATGGCTTTGATGAACAAAATTTTCGCAGAGTACTTGGACCAATTTACAGTGGTGTTTATTGATGACATTTTGGTGTACTCTAAGTCTAAAGAAGAGCATGAAGAGCATTTGAGGATAGCATTGCAACTTCTAAGAGACAACGAATTGTATGCGAAGCTCACCAAGTGCGAATTTTGGCTTGAAGAAGTCGCATTTTTAGGTCATATCATTTCCAAAGAAGGATTATCAGTGGACTCAGCCAAGATAGATACAGTTGTAAAGTGGGAAAGACCGAAGAATGCTTCAGAAATCAGAAGTTTTCTTGGATTGGCGGGTTACTATCGAAGATTTGTGCAGGGATTTTCGTCGATTGCAGCTTCATTATCGAAGTTGACCAAGAAGAATGCACCTTATGTGTGGACAAACCAATGTGAAACCAGCTTCCAAGAGTTGAAAAAGAGATTAACTTCAGCACCCGTCCTCACTTTACCATCCAGGAGCGGCGGTTACATCATTTTTACAAATGCTTCGAATATTGGACTCGGTTGTGTGTTGATGCAAGATGGAAAGTCGTTTCTTATGGATCCCGTCAGCTGAAGGACCACGAGAAGAACTATGCAACGCATGACCTGGAGTTAGCAGCGGTCGTTTTTGCACTAAAGATGTGGAGACATTACCTCTACGGAGAGAAATTTGAAGTGCACTCCGATCACCGTAGCTTACAGTATTTGTTCTCTCAGAAGGAGTTGAATATGAGACAAAGAAGATGGATGGAATATATTAAAGATTATGATTTTCCGATCAAGTATCACCCGAGAAAGGCAAATGTAGTAGCCGATGCCTTGAGTAGGAAGTCAGCAAGTGTGGCAAGCCTAAGAGTTACGTGCTTCTTTCAGCAATTTGAAGAGTTGAGCGTAGATTTTCAGCCCCTAAGCGATGGAGTGATGTTAGCCAACATGTCCGTGTCTGAACCCTCGTTCATTCGAAAGATCAAGGATGACCGATTGCAAGATCCAGAGCTGGCCAAGATTTCAGAGCATATAGCAGAACGTCCTGATTTTCGTATTGTGGATGGAGTCTTATTCTATCGTGATCGTCTATGCGTGCCCAATATTGAAGATTTGAAGAATGACATTATGACAGAGGCGCACAGTACGAAGTGCTCTATTCATCTGGGTAGCACGAAGATGTATCAGAACTTGAAAGGCAGATTTTGGTGGAACAACATGAAGAGGGAAATAGCAGCTTTCGTTTCCCGATGTATGACGTGTCAGTTGGTGAAGGCAGAGCATCAGAGACCTCCAGGGTTGTTGCAGCCATTAGAGATCCCGGAATGGAAGTGGGAACATATCACCATGGATTTCATCTCGGGATTGCCAAGGACCAGAAAAGGGAACAACTCCATATGGCTCATTGTGGACCGTCTTACCAGATCAGCTCATTTTATTCCTATGAAGACTGGAGAGAAAATGCATATGTTACCTCTCGCAGAGTTGTTTGTCAACGAGATTGTCAGCCGTCATGGGCAGCCAGTCTCCATTACTTCAGACAGAGATAACAAGTTCGCCTCGAGATTCTGGAAGACTTTGCATGAGTCTATGGGAACGAAGCTTCAGTTCAGCACAGCGTACCATCCTCAAACAGATGGTCAGTCGGAAAGAACAATTCAGACCCTTGAAGATATGCTTCGAGCGTGTGTGCTAGATTTCAAGACTCAATGGGACGAGACCCTACCGCTTTGCGAGTTCGCCTACAACAACAGTTATGATTCGAGCATTGGGATGGCACCTTTTGAGGCATTGTATGGTAGGAGGTGTAGAACTCTAGTCTGTTGGGAAGAAGTAGGTATTCGCAGTTTTCATGGGCCGACTATGGTGAGTGAAACCAGTGACAAAGTCAAGTTGATCCGAGAACATCTGAAAGTAGCCCGGAGTAGACAGAAGAGTTATGCAGACTCTCATCGAAGGGACTTACATTTTAAGGAAGGAGATAAGGTTTTCTTGAAGGTGTCACCTACTAGAGGAACTCTGAGATTCGGATAGAAAGGCAAATTATCTCGGAGATACATTGGACCCTATGATATCGTGAGCAAGATTGGTGACGTGGCTTATAGATTGGCCTTACCACCTGAGCTTTCCGGCGTACACAATGTGTTCCATGTGTCTATGTTGAAGGAGTATGTCCCCGACCCGTCACATGTACTCCGTCATGAACCGTTGGAGATCAGAGAAGATGCCACCTATGCCGAGAAGCCTATTCAGATCATCGATATGAAAGAACAGGAACTAAGGACAAGGACCGTTCAACGGGTGAAAGTGCTTTGGGAGAATCATGGACCGGAAGAGGCAACGTGGGAATTACGGGATCGAGTTCAGAAGAAGTATCTGCATCTACTACCCGAGGTTAGTTATTTTATTTCATTTGGTGGACCAAATGCCCTAAGGGGTGGAGGATGTAAGACCCCGCCCCGAGAGTTTCCGATTAGTGTTAATTAAAACGTGACTTATTTATAAGTGAGATTAGTGGAAATGGGTTAAATCTGGATTAGAATAGCTTTTCATAGCTTTGAATTATTTTAGGAACTCTTGTGATCTAGTGGGGCCCTTTAGGGGTTCCTTTTATTGTGTCTTGATTAGTTTTGGGATTTATTTAATAATTTTGAAAATCTATAATTTGCTCCGTTTAATGTATTTTATTATTCCCGACAACTTTTGTATTCGCTCCGTTTCCATTTGAGACCTCTAAACCCTACTTTGCCATTGATAGGGGTAAAACAGTCTTTTTACACAAAATCTGGACACTATTTTCAATGTCTCCGAAACTCGTAAAATATATACTTTTTGGAAAGTAGAAATTTCGACGATCGATTCTTCCTTCTTCGTCGAATCCATCCGAAGCCCATAGAGCGATGTTTTAGCCCAATTGGATTTTTAAGTTGTGGGACCCATTCAGATTTTCTATATAAGGAGGAGTTCATTCCTTATTCCCCCTTTTCGTGCAACTTTCCCTTGAGAGCATAGAGAGTTCCAGCCCTAGGTTATTCTTGTGCCTTCTTGCTTCTCTATCTCTCAATTTCTTTCAAACCTATTGCTAAAGGTAAAATGGAAGTGGTAATCTTCTTCCCCTCCATGAGAGCTTCATCTTGATATCATTTTTAGAGAGAACCTTCCATTCCAAGCTACATTTTGAGCAAGCTCTTGCCATTAGAGGACTTTCCATGTAAGCTCTTCTTCTCATCTCTTGGTTGTGTGTTCTTCTAGCCATGGAGGTGCTTCACCTAGATTATTGGAAGCTATCTCCATCTATTTCTTGATTTTGACATTCTAGGGTTGTAATGAATGTATTTTGGGGATTTTTGTGTAGATTGTAGATTTTGAGCTTGATAGTGGGATTAGAGCTTGACTAGCATATTTGGAGATCAAGGCAAGTGAATGAATGGATTTGTTTTGAATGAGTTCTTGTTTTATTGAAAATGTGGATTTTTACTATTCCTATTCCTTTAGTTTATTATGTTTCATAATGCTTTTGGAAATGTACTTATTGATATGATTTTTCTCTTAGTTAGTTTTATGAGAATGTATGCATTCATTCATTAAAGCTTATTTTGGTCATTATGGACTTCTTAAATGATATTTGTACTTGCATTGAATGAGATTTGTGTTGGAAGGAGAATTAAATGCACTGATGGAATGGTGGTTGGTGGAAAGGATTAAAGGTTAAATGGAAGGGAATAGACCCATTTCATGTTAGGAAATGGTTGGAGTTTGTCGCGACCCCGGACCGGGGGCCCCGGGACCGCGACGGGGGTGGTGTGGTGTGGAGAACCACCCCTTGTACTAATTGTACGTTTATTTAATTTCCCACAGGTTTCCGCGGTGAGGATTCCACATTCACTCATAGAACATTTATATAGGTGCGGAAGCGTGTAGCAAATCAAACTCTTAATCCAATCACATCAAATAAGACTGTTAATACACAGGTATAGCATGATGTCAGAGTGAGCAATGATCTCATTAGCATTCCCAAAATATTAAGTTAGAGTTTAAACAAAATAACAAGTTAATTAACATTCCCCCAAAAATAATGGCCAACAAAGGCCAGTACAACCCAAAAATATGAAATCAATGACAACCCAAAATGTTCGCAGCTCGAAGCTAAACCCAATGTCTATATGACATCGTCAGCTTGCCATTCTACTAATCGTTGCGGTTCAACAACCGCCTCCTCTGACTCCTCCTCAAAGGCAACAACGGGAGCGGGACCTGAGTACCACAAAAATGGGTCAGACACGACGGTCTGGCAGGTGGGTGAATAGATATACCAAGAAAGAAATCCAAGCATATAATAGGCATAACGAAAACTGTCATAAAACAGGATGCATAGTTCATTTGAAGTAAAGATACAATACAAATCATGCGGGGTAATCAAGGTACAGGAACTGACTAGGTGGCAACCACACTAAAGCTACATCCTCTCTATCACTAAAGTGATGAGAGCACATTGAGTGCATTGGGCTCAATCACACGAAGTGACGAGAACCAATATTATAAACATATACATATACATATAACTAGGCAAGACCACGGCCGCGGAACCGGGTAACGGGACAGTACGGGATCCAAGTTGCAACTGGCGGGAGCACAGGGGGAGACCCAAGTCAGTTGATCAGACTGACAAGGATGTCCAAGCTTAGTGGTGCCGACTCTTGGGTTACATGATAAATCAAAACATATACGAAATTATATCAATATAAAACATACGGGTAAACGGGGCATTGTGCTCGTAGGCACACATGTCATATTATCATCCATACAGGCATAAACGGGGCTGGGGAAACATATCGCTGTATAAATCGGAATCTGAGATAAAACCATTAAGATCGGGTAATTATATATATAATTTGAGTAAAACAATGCAATAATTTCTAATATCATTAGGGACTAAATATTGAGGCTTCCATATTCAAGCAACATGTATAAGGATCTTGTATGCCCATATTACCCTTAATATGGTACTCGAATGATAGAGGACATACTAAGTTTCCTTATGCGCGTTGATGAATCTAAAAGTCCCAATACCTTTTCCGAAATGGTGTTTCTATCTATGTCAATCTCCTTATGTCATCCCCTGGGTCTTTCCAAGGTGGTAGGGCATCATAACAACCCATCCAAACCTTTAAATACCATATCTGAAACCAATGGAAAAGACTCAGGAATTCTGGGTAAAACTCGGTCACCTGTCGGTCAGATGGCGGTTAGCCGCCGAGGTGATCGGCGGTTAGCCGCTGGCTGACCGCGGAGCTGACCGCGGTTCACCCTGCTAAAATGTAGCATTCTGTATTTCTAACCGCGCCTCACGGCTACCTAGCGGTCACTGGGGTTTTTGGGGTGGCGGTTAGCCGCGAGCTGACCGCGCGGCTGACCGCGGTTCGCCTGTCAAAATGCAGCATTCTGTGTTTCTAACCGCATCTGGGTCGGCTAGCCGCCGGTCACCTGTCGGCTAGCCGCCGAGGTGACCGCCCGCTGACCGCCCAGCTGCGGGAACCACACATCAGGTGCAGATTTCAGTCATTTCTTTCCCAAACCGTTTCACCTCCATTCCAACCCTTTTCTGATGTGGAATGGGTCTACTCCCTTCCATTTAACATTTACTTCTTCCCACCAACCACCATTCCACCAATGCATTAATTCATCTACCAATCCAAATCTCATTTAATGCAAGTACAATACCATTTAAGAAGCTTATAATGACCCAAAATAAACTTTGATGAGGAATGCATATATTCACATAAAGCTAAGGAAGAAACCATGTCAATAAATACATTTCTAAAACATTATGAAACATAATAACTCAAATGACATATGAATAGTAAAAATCTATATTTTTGACAAAGTAAGAACTTATCCAGATCGAATCTATTCATCCACTTGCCTTGGTCTCCAAGTAGGCTAATCAATCTCTAATCCTTCAATCAAGCTCAAAATCTACAATCTACACAAAATCCCCAAAATATACAACATTCAAGCCCTAAAATGGCAAAACTATGAAATAGGAAGGGATAACTTCCAATAATGGAAATGAAGCATCCTCAAGACTAGAATAATACAAATCTAAAAGATAAGAAGAAGAGCTTACATGGAAGTTCCTCAAATACTCAAAGCTTGTTCAAAGAGGGTCCTTGAATGGTGGTTTCTCTCTAAAAATGGTACCAAGAAGGAGCTCTCATGGAGGGGAAGAAGATTGTAGCATCCATTTAGCCTATAGCAAGAGATTTGAGAGAGATTGAAAGATGGGGAAGCAAGAAGCAAGAAGACTTGGAGAAAACCTAGGCTGGGCTGGGATTCCTCTTTCTCAAGGAGTTGCAAGAAGAGGAAGAAGAAGAAGACTTCCCCTTATATAGCTAAGGCAATGGGTCCCACAACTTAAAAGTCTAAAATGGGCTAGAACATCAATCTACGGGCTTCGGACGGATTCGACGAAGAAGGAAGAATCGATCGTCGAAATTTCTACTTTCCAAAAAGTATATATTTTACAAGTTTCGGAGACATCGAAAATGGTGTCCAGATTTTGTGTAAAAAGACTGTTTTACCCCTATCAATGGCAAAGTAGGGTTTAAAGGTCTCGAATGGAAACGGAGCAAATATGAAAGTTGTCGGGAATCATAAAATACATTCAACGGAGCAAATTACTGATTTCCAGAATTATAACTAAATCCCAAAACAAATCAAGACACACTAAAAAGGAACCCCCAAAGGGCCCCACTAGATCAAAAGAGTCCCCAAAATTATTCAAAGTTATAAAAAGCTATTCTAATCCAGATTTACTCAATTTCCACTAATCTCACTTATAACTAAATCACGTCTTAATTAACACTAATCGGAAACTCTCGGGGCGGGGTCTTACATCCTCCACCCCTTAGGGCATTTGGTCCACCAAATGATATAAAATAACTAACCTCTGGTAGTAGATGCGGATACTTCTTCTGAACTTGATCCCGTAATTCCCACGTTGCCTCTTCAGGTCCGTGATTTTCCCAAAGCACTTTCACCCATTGTACAGTCCTTGTCCTCAGTTCTTGTTCCTTCGTATCGATGATCTGAATAGGCTTCTCGACATAGGTGGCATCTTCTCTGATCTCTAATGGTTCATGACGGAGTACATGTGATGGGTCGGGGACGTACTTTTTCAACATAGACACATGGAACACATTGTGTACGCCGGAGAGCTCAGGTGGTAAGGCCAATCTGTAAGCCACGTCACCAATCTTGCTCACGATATCGTAGGGTCCAATGTATCTCCGAGATAATTTGCCTCTCTTTCCGAATCTCAGAGTTCCTCTAGTAGGTGACACCTTCAAGAAAACCTTATCTCCTTCCTTAAAATGTAAGTCCCTTCGATGAGAGTCTGCATAACTCTTCTGTCTACTCCGGGCTACTTTCAGACGTTCTTGGATCAACTTGACTTTGTCACTGGTTTCACTCACCATAGTCGGTCCATGAAAACTGCGAATACCTACTTCTTCCCAACAAACTGGAGTTCTACATCTCCTACCATACAATGCCTCAAAAGGCGCCATCCCGATGCTCGAATGATAACTGTTGTTGTAGGCGAATTCGCAAAGCGGTAGGGTCTCATCCCATTGAGTCTTGAAATCTAGTACACACGCTCGAAGCATATCTTCAAGGGTCTGAATTGTTCTTTCCGACTGACCATCTGTTTGTGGGTGATACGCTGTGCTGAACTGAAGCTTCGTTCCCATAGACTCATGCAAAGTCTTCCAGAATCTCGAGACGAATCTGCTATCTCTGTCCGAAGTAATGGAGACTGGCTGCCCATGACGGCTGACAATCTCGTTGACAAACAACTCTGCGAGAGGTAACATATGCATTTTCTCTCCGGTCTTCATAGGAATGAAATGAGCTCATTTGGTGAGACGGTCCACAATGACCCATATGGAGTTGTTCCCTTTTCTGGTCCTTGGCAATCCCGAGATGAAATCCATGGTGATATGTTCCCACTTCCACTCTGGGATCTCTAATGGCTGCAACAATCCTGGGGGTCTCTGATGCTCTGCCTTCACCAACTGACACGTCATACATCGTGATACGAAAGCTGCTATTTCCCTCTTCATGTTGTTCCACCAAAATCTGCCTTTCAAGTTCTGATACATCTTCGTGCTACCCGGATGCATAGAGTACTTCGTACTGTGCGCCTCTGTCATAATGTCATTCTTCAAATCTTCAATGTTGGGCACGCATAGACGATCACGATAGAATAAAACTCCATCCACAAAACGAAAATCAGGACGTTCTGCTATATGCTCTGAAATCTTGGCCAACTCTGGATCTTGCAATTGGTCGTCCTTGATCTTCCGAATGAACGAGGGTTCAGACACTGACATGTTGGCTAACATTACTCCCTCGCTTAGGGGCTGAAAATCTACCCCCAACTCTTCAAATTGCTGAAAGAAGCACGTAACTCTTAGGCTTGCCACACTAGCTGACTTCCTACTCAAGGCATCGGCTACTACATTTGCCTTTCCCGGGTGGTACTTGATCGGAAAATCATAATCTTTGATGTATTCCATCCATCTTCTTTGTCTCATATTCAACTCCTTCTGAGAGAACAAATACTGTAAGCTGCGGTGATCGGAGTGGACTTCGAATTTCTCTCCGTAGAGGTAATGTCTCCACATCTTCAGTGCAAAAACGACCGCTGCTAGTTCTAGATCATGCGTCGCGTAGTTCTTCTCGTGGTCCTTCAACTGACGGGATCCATAAGCAACGACTTTTCTATCTTGCATCAACACACAACCGAGTCCTATATTCGAAGCATCTGTAAAAATGGTGTAACTGCCGCTCCCGGATGGTAAAGTGAGGACGGGTGCTGATGTTAATCTCTTCTTCAACTCTTGGAAGCTGGTCTCGCATTGGTCTGTCCACACATAAGGTGCATTCTTCTTGGTCAACTTTGTCAATGAAGCTGCAATCGACGAAAATCCTTGCACAAATCTTCGATAGTAACCCGCCAATCCAAGAAAACTCCTGATTTCTGACGCGTTCTTCGGTCTTTCCCACTTCACAACTGCATCTATCTTGGCTGGGTCCACAGATAATCCTTCTTTGGAAATGATATGACCTAAAAATGCGACTTCTTCAAGCCAAAAATCGCACTTAGAGAGCTTCGCATACAATTGATTATCTCTTAGGAGTTGCAATGCTATCCTCAAATGCTCTTCATGTTCTTCTTTAGACTTAGAGTACACCAAAATGTCATCAATAAACACCACTGTGAATTGGTCTAAGTACTCAGCGAATATTTTATTCATCAAAGCCATGAATACTGCTGGTGCATTCGTCAGTCCAAATGGCATCACTAGAAACTCATAGTGTCCATATCTCGTCCGGAACGCCGTCTTCGATACATCTGAATCTCTAACTCTCAGCTGATGATAACCGGATCTTAGATCGATCTTCGAAAAGTAAGCAGCACCTTGCAATTGGTCAAACAATTCATCTATCCTTGGCAATGGATACTTGTTCTTGATGGTAGCTTGGTTCAATTTCCGATAATCAATACACATTCTCATGGAACCGTCTTTCTTCTTGACGAATAAAACTGGAGCTCCCCAAGGTGAGACACTTGGTCTAATAAAACCTTTGTCCAACAATTCTTGCAACTGAATCTTCAACTCTCCTAATTCCGCTGGAGCCATTCTGTATGGTGCGATAGATATCGGAGCGGTCCCTGGTAACAACTCGATGGTGAAGTCAATCTCCCTAACAGGTGGTAAACCTGGGATTTCTTCTGGAAAAATGTCTGGGAATTCGCAAACAATTGGGATCTCCTCCACCCCTTGGGACCGTTTATCCTCCGTGATAAACGCTAAATAGCATTCACATCCACTTCTCACTAGTCTATCAGCCTTCAATGCTGAGACGAATCTTGGACAAGAATTTCTCCTCTCCCCATGGAACAAAACGCCTGCTGGGGTCTCCTCTAGTTTGAACGTGAGGGTCTTATGGAAACAGTCCATCGTAGCATGGTACCCTGCTAACCAATCCATTCCTAGAATAACATCAAAATCAAACATCTCCAACACAATAAGATTCGCCGGTAACACCACATCTCCTATCTTAATAGCACATCTAGGATAATACTTCCTACACACAACTTGTTTGCCTACGGGAGTGGACACTGTCAACACATACTCAAGTTCTCTAGCAGGCATATCAATCAACTTAGAAAATTTTGGAGACAAGAAGGAGTGCGTAGAGCCAGGGTCAAACAAAATCTTAGCTTCAAATCCACAAACTAGGAGTGTACCTTCCACCACATTATCTGCTGCCTCTGCATCAGCTTGGTTAATTGCATACACTTGTCCTCGCTGCTGAGGCCTATTCTGAGCCTGTTGCTGCCTTCCTTGCTGTGCATTCCTATTCTGCTGAGGAGGACGCTGATTCTGATTCTGTCCTTGCTGACGAGCTTGATGCTGCTGTGGAGGTCTATATTGTTGTTGTGGAGCCTGCTGCTGGAGTGGCCTTGGCTGGTTCTGTACAGCTAATGCATTCTGAGGTGGTGCCTGGCGCTGTGTTCCTTGTTGTTGTTGTTGCTGTCTGTTGTTGCCTTGCCCAGCTTGCCTTGGGCAGTCTTTGAGCTGGTGTGCCATGGATCCACATCTGAAACATGCTCCCGTAATCGTACGGCATTGAGCACTCTCGTGGTTCTTACCACAGTGGGCGCAAACTAGAGCATTCTGCACATTTTGTTCATGCCTTGGTCGTTTGTTCTGATGGTTCCTTGGTTGGTGATTCTGTTGGTGAGTTGGTGCCTTTCCTTGGATCTTGAGGATCTTGTTGTTCAGGTTCTCGAATCTGTAGGCCCTTCTCACAGCCTCTTCAAAAGTGATAGGTGGTACAACGCCCGTGGCATCCCTTTCAATGATCGGGTTAAGTCCTTCAAGGAACCGCGTTATCTTCTTCTCCACGGTGTCAATCAACTCGGAGGCATATCGAGACAACCTCTCAAACTTCGTGAGGTACTCTTGCACGGTCGTGTTACCTTGTACGAGCTGCTGGAATTCGATTGCCTTTTGCCTCTTCACATGTGTCGGTACATACTTGTCACTGAATTGCCTCTTGAAACTTGCCCAAGCCTCTGCGTCTGCTATGGTCCTATACTCAGCCTTGATTGTCTTCCACCATATATCCGCTAGGCCAGTGAACATGGAAGCGGTGAGTTGCACTTGCTGTCTACCGGTACATCTGAATATCTCGAAGATGTTCTCTGTCTGCTCCAACCAGTCGTCTGCAGCTAGTGGGTCCTCATGCCCAGTGAACTCCTTGGGACCCCTCTTCCTAAACTTTTCGTATAGCGCATTGGGATCATGTTCCCTATTGTTAATGACGATTTGAGTGCCTAAAGGTTGCGCTGGTGGCGGTTCAGGTCTCCTTTCCAACACTTCTAGCAACTGCCTTTGCATCGTAGCCATCTCTCTAGCATGCTCTTCATCCTTTCTGGCCATTTGTTCTTGCATTCTGGCTTGATTTTCATTGGCTTGACGTTGCTGGTCAAGCATGGCTTGCATCATCTGTTGAAATTGGTTCTGCATGTTTGGATCCGGAGTACCGTTTCCTAGTGGCCCGGTGTGTTCACTATTGCTTGCGGTGGGATTGTCGGTTACGGGTCTTTTTCGAGGTGGCATATCACTGTAAAACAAATTGTTAGCACTTAAAATCATATAAGGGTTACACATTGCTCACACGAGTCTAACTAACGAAAAGTCTAACAAGAAGTCTGACGGATCCTCGCCACGTCCTTAGGATTTCTAGTTTCTTTTAATTGCCTGAAACACGTCTCGCTCTGATACCAGCCTGTCGCGACCCCGGACCGGGGGCCCCGGGACCGCGACGGGGGTGGTGTGGTGTGGAGAACCACCCCTTGTACTAATTGTACGTTTATTTAATTTCCCACAGGTTTCCGCGGTGAGGATTCCACATTCACTCATAGAACATTTATATAGGTGCGGAAGCGTGTAGCAAATCAAACTCTTAATCCAATCACATCAAATAAGACTGTTAATACACAGGTATAGCATGATGTCAGAGTGAGCAATGATCTCATTAGCATTCCCAAAATATTAAGTTAGAGTTTAAACAAAATAACAAGTTAATTAACATTCCCCCAAAAATAATGGCCAACAAAGGCCAGTACAACCCAAAAATATGAAATCAATGACAACCCAAAATGTTCGCAGCTCGAAGCTAAACCCAATGTCTATATGACATCGTCAGCTTGCCATTCTACTAATCGTTGCGGTTCAACAACCGCCTCCTCTGACTCCTCCTCAAAGGCAACAACGGGAGCGGGACCTGAGTACCACAAAAATGGGTCAGACACGACGGTCTGGCAGGTGGGTGAATAGATATACCAAGAAAGAAATCCAAGCATATAATAGGCATAACGAAAACTGTCATAAAACAGGATGCATAGTTCATTTGAAGTAAAGATACAATACAAATCATGCGGGGTAATCAAGGTACAGGAACTGACTAGGTGGCAACCACACTAAAGCTACATCCTCTCTATCACTAAAGTGATGAGAGCACATTGAGTGCATTGGGCTCAATCACACGAAGTGACGAGAACCAATATTATAAACATATACATATACATATAACTAGGCAAGACCACGGCCGCGGAACCGGGTAACGGGACAGTACGGGATCCAAGTTGCAACTGGCGGGAGCACAGGGGGAGACCCAAGTCAGTTGATCAGACTGACAAGGATGTCCAAGCTTAGTGGTGCCGACTCTTAGGTTACATGATAAATCAAAACATATACGAAACTATATCAATATAAAACATACGGGTAAACGGGGCATTGTGCTCGTAGGCACACATGTCATATTATCATCCATACAGGCATAAACGGGGCTGGGGAAACATATCGCTGTATAAATCGGAATCTGAGATAAAACCATTAAGATCGGGTAATTATATATATAATTTGAGTAAAACAATGCAATAATTTCTAATATCATTAGGGACTAAATATTGAGGCTTCCATATTCAAGCAACATGTATAAGGATCTTGTATGCCCATATTACCCTTAATATGGTACTCGAATGATAGAGGACATACTAAGTTTCCTTATGCGCGTTGATGAATCTAAAAGTCCCAATACCTTTTCCGAAATGGTGTTTCTATCTATGTCAATCTCCTTATGTCATCCCCTGGGTCTTTCCAAGGTGGTAGGGCATCATAACAACCCATCCAAACCTTTAAATACCATATCTGAAACCAATGGAAAAGACTCAGGAATTCTGGGTAAAACTCGGTCACCTGTCGGTCAGATGGCGGTTAGCCGCCGAGGTGATCGGCGGTTAGCCGCTGGCTGACCGCGGAGCTGACCGCGGTTCACCCTGCTAAAATGTAGCATTCTGTATTTCTAACCGCGCCTCACGGCTACCTAGCGGTCACTGGGGTTTTTGGGGGTGGCGGTTAGCCGCGAGCTGACCGCGCGGCTGACCGCGGTTCGCCTGTCAAAATGCAGCATTCTGTGTTTCTAACCGCATCTGGGTCGGCTAGCCGCCGGTCACCTGTCGGCTAGCCGCCGAGGTGACCGCCCGCTGACCGCCCAGCTGCGGGAACCACACATCAGGTGCAGATTTCAGTCATTTCTTTCCCAAACCGTTTCACCTCCATTCCAACCCTTTTCTGATGTGGAATGGGTCTACTCCCTTCCATTTAACATTTACTTCTTCCCACCAACCACCATTCCACCAATGCATTAATTCATCTACCAATCCAAATCTCATTTAATGCAAGTACAATACCATTTAAGAAGCTTATAATGACCCAAAATAAACTTTGATGAGGAATGCATATATTCACATAAAGCTAAGGAAGAAACCATGTCAATAAATACATTTCTAAAACATTATGAAACATAATAACTCAAATGACATATGAATAGTAAAAATCTATATTTTTGACAAAGTAAGAACTTATCCAGATCGAATCTATTCATCCACTTGCCTTGGTCTCCAAGTAGGCTAATCAATCTCTAATCCTTCAATCAAGCTCAAAATCTACAATCTACACAAAATCCCCAAAATATACAACATTCAAGCCCTAAAATGGCAAAACTATGAAATAGGAAGGGATAACTTCCAATAATGGAAATGAAGCATCCTCAAGACTAGAATAATACAAATCTAAAAGATAAGAAGAAGAGCTTACATGGAAGTTCCTCAAATACTCAAAGCTTGTTCAAAGAGGGTCCTTGAATGGTGGTTTCTCTCTAAAAATGGTACCAAGAAGGAGCTCTCATGGAGGGGAAGAAGATTGTAGCATCCATTTAGCCTATAGCAAGAGATTTGAGAGAGATTGAAAGATGGGGAAGCAAGAAGCAAGAAGACTTGGAGAAAACCTAGGCTGGGCTGGGATTCCTCTTTCTCAAGGAGTTGCAAGAAGAGGAAGAAGAAGAAGACTTCCCCTTATATAGCTAAGGCAATGGGTCCCACAACTTAAAAGTCTAAAATGGGCTAGAACATCAATCTACGGGCTTCGGACGGATTCGACGAAGAAGGAAGAATCGATCGTCGAAATTTCTACTTTCCAAAAAGTATATATTTTACAAGTTTCGGAGACATCGAAAATGGTGTCCAGATTTTGTGTAAAAAGACTGTTTTACCCCTATCAATGGCAAAGTAGGGTTTAAAGGTCTCGAATGGAAACGGAGCAAATATGAAAGTTGTCGGGAATCATAAAATACATTCAACGGAGCAAATTACTGATTTCCAGAATTATAACTAAATCCCAAAACAAATCAAGACACACTAAAAAGGAACCCCCAAAGGGCCCCACTAGATCAAAAGAGTCCCCAAAATTATTCAAAGTTATAAAAAGCTATTCTAATCCAGATTTACTCAATTTCCACTAATCTCACTTATAACTAAATCACGTCTTAATTAACACTAATCGGAAACTCTCGGGGCGGGGGCAGAATGCTATATTTTAGCAGGGTGAACCGCGGTCAGCCAGCGGCTAACCGCCGATCACCTCGGCGGCTAACCGCCAGCTAACCGACTAGTGACCGAATTTCACCCAGAATTCCTGAGTCTTTTCTGTTGTTTTCAGATATGGTATTTAAAGGTTTGGATGGGTTGTTCTAATGCCCTACCACCTTGGAAAGACCCAGGGGATGACATAAGGAGGTTGACTTAGAAAGAAACACCATATCGGAAAGGTATTGGGACTTTTGGATTCATCAACTTGCATAAGAAAACTTGGTATGTCCTCTATCATTCGAGTACCATACTAAGGGTAATAATAGACATACAAGATCCTTATACATGTTGTTTGAATATGGATGCCCCAATACATAGTCCCTAATGGTATAAGGATTCATTGCATTGTTTTACTCAGATTATATGTATAATTACCCGATCCTACTGGTTTTATCTCAAATTCTGATTTATACAACTGATATGTCCTGCCAGCCCCGTTTATGCATGAACAGATAATGATATGAAATGTGTGCTTACGAGCACCATGCCCCGCCTGCCCGAGTGTTTTATACTGATATAGTTTGTATATCTTTTGATTTCTCATGTAACCTATGAGTCGGCACCACTAAGCTTGGACGTCCTTGTCAGTCTGATCAACTGACTTGGGCCTCCCCCTTGTGCTCCCGCCAGTTGCAACTTGGATCCTGTCCTGTCCCGTTACCCGGTTCCGCGACCGTGGTCTTGCCTAGCTATATGTATATGTATATAATGTTGGTTCTCGTCACTTCGTGTGCTCGAGCCCAACGCACTGAATGTGCTCTCACCACATTAGTGATATCGAGGATTTAGCTTTAGTGTGGTTGCCATTTAGTCAGTTCCTGTACCTTGAATACCCTACATGATTTATATTGCATCTGTACTTTAAATGAACCATGCATCCTGTTTTATGACAGTTATTGTTCTAACAAGATTTCGTTATGTTTAAGATGTGCTTTGATTTCTTTCTTGGTGTTATCTATTCACCCACCTGCCAGACCGTCGTGTCTGACCCATTTTTGTGGTACTCAGGTCCAACTCCCGTTATTGCCTTTGAGGAAGAGCCAGAGGAGGCGGTCGATGAACCGCAACGATTAGTGGAGTGGCAAGCTGACCATGTCATGTAGACATTTGGTTTAGCTTTGAGCTGCGAACATTTTGGGGAGTTTATAGGATGATACTTGATTTATACTTTTGGTTGTACTGGCCTTTGTTGGCCATTATTTTTGGGGAATGTTAATTTAACTTGATCTTTTGTTTAAACTCTAACTTCAAATTTTGGGAATGCTAATGAGATCATTGCTCACTCTGACATCATGTCATACTTGTATATTATCAGTCTCATATAATGAGAATGGATTAAGAGTTTGATTTGCTACACGCTTCCGCACCAATGTAAATGTTCCATGAGTGTATGTGGAATCCTCACCGCGGAAACCTGTGGGAAATTAAGGAAATGTATAATCATTATTAAGGGTAGTTCATTACCCAATCCACACCACCGTCGCGGTCCAGGGTCCCGGTCTGGGGTCGCGACAGGTGGTGCCTAGGTGAATTTTAAGGCTGGGCGCCATATGGGTGGTGCCTAGGTGGTTTGGTTCGTCTTCGATGCTTGGTCCCTATGTATGAGTGGTCCCGGTCTAATCTTGAGCCATTTAGTAAATTTGGAGGCTGGGTGCTCACCATGGGGTGCCTAGGTGATTCTGGATAGTGTGGGCACCACAGGGTTGGTGCCTATGTGGAACTCAGTAGGGTAGGCGCCACATGGGTGGTGCCTAGGTGGAGTCGATTTATTTTCGGAGTTCGGTCCCTACGTTGAGTGGTCCCAGGCTACTTTTAGGCCAACTAGTGGAATTTGGAGGTTGGGCACCCACCATGGGGTGCCTAGGTGTCCTTGGGCTTTGTGCTGGGCGCCTAGATGGATTTTAGTACGATGTGGCGTCCAGATGGAGTTTCGTCATATTTTCAAAGGCAAACTTCGAAGACTCATAACTTTTGATCCGCTTGTTGGATTTGGACATTCTAATATCGCCGGAAAGCTCTCTAAGTGAGGAATCTAAGGTTCCAAATGTCCTGATGAATAGGTCCTGGAAAACAAGAGGGACATCTGGACCAATGGATTCGGTTTCCTAACTTAGGCTTATCGCCTGACATTTCGGCAAGCTGAGCGTAATCTTTGTAGGAATTGACCTAAGCATGTCTTAAGTGGTCCGGAAAAGGTATAATTGGTGTCATGGTCTGCTCCTTGTGTGAGTGGTGCATTGGGCTCAAGATCTTGATGCGACCCGGCTTTGTCTCTCACGAATTTCTAGAAATCGTCGAACTAAGTCTAAAATTATCAACAAGCATCTTCATCGTCATTAATTAATCTGAATTATGTCCTTAATCCTTCAATTGTGGGTGAAATGGGGGCACCACTATATATGATTGGTATTTAAGGCTATCATAGGGGCCAAATGAGGTGTCTACACTTACCTGCGTGCTTCTTTCCTTCTTTCCTCTTTTGGTTTGCTCTAATCTATGAAAGCAAGGGGAGGTTGAATCTTTTGCTCTTATTGCTTTCTTTTTGCAAAATTCTACAAGAGTGATCCAAGATCAAGAACCCTTCTTCTTCAAGGATTTTCAAGTTCTTCTTCCTCCTCCATGGCGTCAAGTAAGTTTTCTTCCTCCTTAAGAAACTCAATGTAGAAGTAGGAAAAAAGTTTCTTTCTTTTCTTTTCTTTTCTTTTCCTTTTCTTTTTTTTTTCTCTCTCTTTTTTTTTCTTTTCTTCCTTTTTCACGTGTTTTCTCCCCTTTTTCTTTTTACACATTTTTTTTTTCATGCTTCTCTCCATTTTTTTTTTGGGAAAAAAGCAGATTACCTACCTGGACTTTTTTCTTTTTGCAGAGCACCTCCTATACTTCGATATTTTGTACTAAACCTACCTGTAGTTTTAACTAACATGCAAATATAATGGATTCTATTAGTATTAACGGTGTAGGCCGTACAAATGTCGTCTAGCGCATATTGGCGGCAAGTTACTCACCTAAAAAGGCTCATTTGCCCCTGAACCACTCCTTTAAAAAGGGTAATGCATAGAGGAGCAACTCTCAGTCATTTTTGTTGCCATATAAAATGCCTTCCTCTCAAAACTCTCGTACCCATTGTTCTTGTGGTCAAAACTCTCAATTTGGTGGTGAAATTCGTTACTGTCACTGCGGGCATAGGGCTGCTTTGAGAACTTCCCGAACACAGCAGAACATGGGGAGGAGGTTTCTTGGCTGTGCACTATATGGGGTTATGCTGTGAACCATCTGATTGCTTTTCTTGACGTCTGGTCAACCCTCTTGCTGGTAATAATTTTTTTTTCCAATTTTTTTTTTTAGATCCAGCCAGTGTGTGGATTTTTTGAATGGCTTGAGGGAGAAATAGAGCTTGTGCCCAAGCTATTGGATAGGATCGATGTGTTGGAGAGGGAACTGAAGACAGCTCGTCAAAGGGAAAAATGTTACCTACGTGTGTTACTCTGGAGTTGGGCTGGAATTGTACTTTTGTTGTTCATGTGTTACCTACTGATAGCTTGGTTCCCTATAGATGGGTTGGAATTACCATGATCAAATGTATCAGTTGGAATATAACATTATGAAAATCGGTTGGTGTTGTTTGTTTGTCAATACATGTATTTGTTTGGTTTACTCTTTATTTTGCTCTGAGCTTTAATTAACCTAGAATAAGAAAATCATCATCATCCAAGCAGTCAATCCAAACAATAAAAAGGGGTCATCTATGCTGCTCCAAATAGTCATCATCTAATAGACAGTCAATCCTAACAATAACAAAGAATGTCATCTATGATGCTCCATACAAACTTGTCGTCCAAACAGACAAACCAAACAGTAAAAAACAAACTAGTAAAAGTTTTTTAAAACACCATCATCACCCAAACAGTCATGTATGTAACACCATCATCACCCAAGCAGAACATCAAGCCGTTTTTGAGCTGCCTTTTCTTACTCCAGCCCTTCCTCTACCTCTGGGTGTTGATGTAGACCTCACTGCTTGTGACTTCCCCCTACCACTTGTATTACTTGCTGAGGAAAATGGCTGTGAAGCTGGCAGCGGTTGAGAAAAAGATTTTCTGACTCTCCCCTGATCAATCAAAATTTTCAAGACATTAGTGATTAAATGCATATAATCTAGTTAGAAGTATAAAACATGGTGAAAACATTGTACCCTGTGTGCTGACATGGGCTGAGAAGATGGCTGAGAAACTGGCATAGGCTGTGATGCTAGCTGGGAAGCTGGAAAGGGCTGAGAAGCTGGCATGGGCTGTGATGCTGGCTGGGAAGGTGGCATGGGCTGTGATGCAGAACCAAAGAGTCTTGAATTTGGATATACTGGTCCCTTGCAAGACCTGGTATTATGGCCTATTTTCAAACATCTAGCACAAGTCATTTTTCTATTCCTTCTAAAAACTCTAGAAGAAGTAGGTTGCTCATCCATTTCCCTCCTCCTTAACTTCTTTGGCCTGCCTGCAGGTCTTCTATACAATGGAGAAGCAACTGGTTCCATTCCACTTTGTACCCAATCATGCATGCCAGGTACAGCACGTATCATATGATTTTATGCCCTCAAATACATCTCTTTGTTGTAGCATGCATGAATATAATCTTCAGGTTTTTCTTGATTCATATATATACATGCTATGGCATGCTTACAAGGTATCCTAGTCAAATCCCACATTCTTCATAAACATGTTCTACTCTCAATGTTAACAACAAAAGTTTTGGCAAAACAGTCCACCTCAAACTCACCTCTGCTTGACCAATTGGGAAAACAGTGTCTGCTGTCATCCTTGTTCTTTTCCAACTTCTCCAATATCCCTGGACAGACTGTCCCATCATATTTGGTCATCCTTTAAACTTCACTTGAGTTATGGTCATAAGCTTCCTCCTCACACACTCAAGCAAACCAATTATTGGTTTCTCCCTTGCTTCAAGTATGTAACTGTTGAAAGACTCGTAGAGGTTGTTTGTTATTGCATCACATTTAACCCTGCAAGAAAAATAAGATCTGGCCCACCTGTTTGGATTAGCAGCTATCAACCAATTATATGCAGCCTGGTCCATCTCTTTGATCCTTTGCATATGACTATCAAATTCTCTGGATGATCCACATGATGCTGCAGCCCACATAGCATCTTTCAACAATTTGCGTCTAAAAAGTTTTTTGAAGTTATCATACATATGCCTCACGCAGTGTCTGATTTCAGCAATAGGAACTACTATCTCAAATGCTGCTTCAAGCCCTTTCTGTCTATCGGACATAAAAATCCAGCCCATGTCACCCCTATCTCCAATATCATCAATTAGTGATTTCAAAAACCAAGTCCATGAGTCCAAATTTTCAGCCTCTACAACAGCCATTGCAATTGGGAACATATTCTCATTCCCATCTCTACCTACTGCAGCTAACACTTGTCCACCATAACTGCCTTTGAGGAAGCACCCGTCTAGACCAATTATGGGTCTACATCCACTCACGAACCCTGACTTTTGTGCCTCATAACAGACGTACAATCTCTGGAAATTTGGACTTCTATCCATGTGAGGTCTTTGTGTCACCACAAATATCTTTGTGTTGGGATTATACTTCTGGACAGTGACACAATAGTCCTTCAATCTAGTGTACTGGATTTAATATCTCCAGAGATGTTATCTGATGCCTTCCTCTTGGCTCTATACAACTTATGCTTTGACAAATCTACCTTCAGTTCTCTTCTCAACTCTTTTTGCATTGCAGGAATTGACCACTTCGGATTGTCACACATCCTTTGTTGATATTTACTAGCTATATAGCTGGAAGTTACCAAGTGATTCTGAAATCTCATACCCCATTCATGTTTGGGCTCGAATGTCTTAATTTGAAATGTCTTCTCACCCTGCACGGGTGATGCATGAATCCTAAATCCACAATCATATTTACAGACAGCCGTGTTCCTCTTGTTCTCATTTTTCAGGTATTTAATGTCATAGCCCTGCCTTACAGTCCATTCAACAAGTGCTTGTCTGAAAATTTATGGACTTGAAAATGTCATACCTAACTTCAGTTGAGGATTCTCCATATCAGTTAGCTCATTAAACTCAGGCCATTTATTCCTGTTGTTCTCATCAGATGAGCTACATAAAGAGTGAAAATCATCCCCATCCTCATCATCTGTAATCCAATTCTCATCAACTGGTACCTGTTGCTTTGCTTTCTGCACTTCTTCAACACTCTCAGCTTCATGAGATTGTTTTTCCTTCTCACAAGCTCCTCTGAAGATATCCTCATCTTCAGGCTTCTCAAATCCTCATGTAACTCCGAAGGCTCATCAAGATCAAATCCTTGTTCTTCACTTTCAACCTCACTGTCATCATTTAACTGATGCTGCTGGTTATGATCATCCTCAATATCAGGATGGTGATGAACATTAGAGTTATCATGATGACCATGTTGTTGGTTTTGGTCATCATCAGTTTTGTCGCGACCCCAGACCGAGACCCGGGACCGCGACGGGTGGTGTGGATGGGGTAATGAACTACCCTTAACAACGATTATACATTTCCTTAATTTCCCACAGGTTTCCGCGGTGAGAATTCCACATACACTCATAGAACATTTATATTGGTGCGGAAGCGTGTACCAAATCAAACTCTTAATCCATTCTCATCAAATAAGACTGATGATACACAAGTATGACATGATGTCAGAGTGAGCAATGATCTCATTAGCATTCCCAAATATGAAGTTAAAGTTTAAGCAAAAGATCAAGTTAAATTAACATTCCCCAAAAATAATGGCCAACAAAGGCCAGTACAACCAAAAGTATAAATCAGTATCATTCTATAAACTCCCCAAAATGTTCGCAGCTCAAAGCTAAACCAAATGTCTACATGACATTATCAGCTTGCCACTCCACTAAACGTTGCGGTTCACCGTCCGCCTCCTCTGGCTCCTCCTCAAAGGCAATAACGGGAGCTGGACCTGAGTACCACAAAAATGGGTCAGACACGACGGTCTGGCAGGTGGGTAAATAGATAATAGCAAGAAAGAAATCAAAGCACATCATAGACATAACGAAAACTTATTAAAACGATAACTGTCATAAAACAAGATGCATGGTTCATTTAAAGTACAGATGCAATATAAATCATGTGGGGTATTCAAGGTACAGGAACTGACTAGATGGAAACCACACTAAAGCTAAATCCTCTCTATCACTAAGGTGATGAGAGCACATTCAGTGCGTTGGGCTCGAGCACACGAAGTGACGAGAACCAACATTATATACATATAGCTAGGCAAGACCACGGCCGCGGAACCGGGTAACGGGACAGGACAGGATCCAAGTTACAACTGGCGGGAGCACAAGGGGGAGGCCCAAGTCAGTTGATCAGACTGACAAGGATGTCCAAGCTTAGTGGTGCCGACTCATAGGTTACATGAGAAATCGAAACGTATACAAAACATATCAGTATAAACATTCGGGTAGGCGGGACATGGTGCTCGTAGGCACACATTTCATATTATTATCTGTTCATGCATACACGGGGCTGACAGGACATATCAGGTGTATAAATCAGAATTTGAGGTAAAATTAGTAGGATCGGGTAATTATACATATAATCTGAGTAAAACAATGCAATAAATCTTTATATCATTAGGGACTATATATTGGGGCATCCATATTCAAGCAACATGTATAAGGATCTTGTATGTCTATTATTACCCTTAGTATGGTACTCGAATGATAGAGGACATACTAAGTTTCCTTATGCAAGTTGATGAATCCAAAAGTCCCAATACCTTTCCGAAATGGTGTCTCTTCCTATGTCAATCTCCTTATGTCATCCCCTGGGTCTTTCCAAGGTGGTAGGGCATCAGAACAACCCATCTAAACCTTTAAATACCATATCTGAAACCAATAGAAAAGACTCAGGAATTCTGGGTAAAACTCGGTCACCTGTCGGTCAGCTGGCGGTTAGCCACCGAGGTGATCGGCGGTTAGCCGCTGGCTGACCGCGGGGCTGACCGCGGTTCACCCTGCTAAAATATAGCATTCTGTGTTTCTAACCGCTCATCTCGGCTACCTGGCGGTCATGGGGTTTCTGGTTAGCGGTTAGCCGCTAGCTGACCGCGCGGCTGACCACGGTTCGCCTGTCAAAACCCAGCATTCTGTGTTTCTAACCGCATCTGGGTCGGCTGGCCGCCGGTCACCTGTCGGCTAGCCGCCAAGGTGACCGCCCGCTGGCCGCCCAGCTGCGGGAACTACACATCAAGTGCAGATTTCAGTTCTTTCTTTCCCAAACCCTTTCACCTCAACTCCAACCATTCCCTAACATGAAATGGGTCTATTCCCTTCCATTCCACATCTCATTCTTTCCTCCAACCACCATTCCATCAGTGCATTGATTCTCCTTCCAATACAAACCTCATTCAATACAAGTACAAATCTCATTCATAAAATCCATAATGGCAAAACAAGCTTTAGTAGATGAATGCATACATCCTCATGAAAATTAACTAAGAGAAAATCTTATCAATAAGCATATTTCCAAAAGCATTATGAAACATAGGAAACTAGAGGAAGATGAATAGTAAAAATCCACATTTTCAATAAAACAAGAACTCATTCAAATCAAATCCATTCATTCACTTGCCTTCGTTTCCAAAGTAGCTAATCAAGCTCCTAATCACCCTCTCAAGCCACAAATCTCCAATTTGGAAGTGTTTCAAATGAAGAAGACTAGCTCAAGGAGAACCTCAATGTGGTTGGATTTCTCTTCTAATGGCATCCATAGGGAGCTTGAGATGAGGGGAAGAAGGAGATGGGCACAAATCTCTCATTTTGGCAAGCTTGGAGGTGGGTCTTGTGAGAAAACAAGAAGAAGAAGAGGAAAGGGGAAAAACCCTAAGGAGAGGCTCCTCTCACCTTCTCGTTCTGCTGGAATCGAATGGGGAAGAAGGAGATGGGCTGGCCTTTTTGTAAAAGGGTGGGTGTGGGTCCCACTATCACTTAAACTTGTCGGGATTAAAACATCGGTTTCCGGGCCCCGGATGCGATCGACGAAGGGGAGAAAAATGTTCCTCATAAACTCTATTTTTCAAAAAGTATAATTTTGGAATGGTTTTGAGATCTCGGAATTTGGGTCCAGATTTTTGTGTAAAAAGACTGTTTTACCCCTATCATTAGCAAAGTAGGGTTTAGAGGTCTCGAACGGAAACGGAGCAAATACAAAAGTTGTCGGGAATAATATAATACATTAAACGAAGTCAATTACCGATTTCCAGAATTATTGAATAAATCCAAAAACTAATCAAGACACAATAAAAGGAACCCCCAAAGGGTCCCACTAGATCAAAAGAGTTCCCAAGTAATTCAAAGCTATAAAAAGCTATTCTAATCCAGATTTAACCAATTTCCACTAATCTCACTTATAGCTAAAACGCGTCTTAATTAACACTAAAAGGAAACTCTCGGGGCGGGGTCTTACAAGTTTCATCCTCAACGTCAGCACCATAGTCCTCTTCACAGTGTTTCCTGTTCGCTGATGCAACTTCTGCTGTAGGTAATTGCTTCAAGGGACCTTTGCTGTCAATATTTTGCAACAAAGTCTTCCCCTTAGGTGACACTACCATCAAAGGCTCATGTCCCCTCTTTACATAAATAGTCAACACTTCACTATCCTTATAATGTTCTAATAGAGCAACTACATCCTTGTTTGATTCAATCCGCCTCAGACCACCATCAAAATCCAATCTTGGCACCTTAAAGTACATTGAACTGTTCGCTAGGTACCCTAATTCTATCACATAATCTCTGAACTCAAAAAATGATGCTTTATCGATATCAAAATCAGTTATTTCATCTATCACACCCCCAGTGTATACACTATTTGGTGGGTCTGTAAAATAACCACCATGGTGGAATTGAATTGTAACTTCATCAAACAACATCTTCATGTAAACGACAATTATTTGAGGCAAGAAACTAAAATTAAACAAAGTGGATAAGGCTTCTCTCTCAATATATAGCATAAGTTGTATTTAGGCTATTTCCATCCAAGCATATGGGTGCTACTGTCATAATATTTGATAATGTTCAAATTGGGTATTTTTGGTTTGGCTTCTTATGTTTCCATTTGTTTTCCTTTCAAGTTTATTGTCGGAGTTTGATTCGCTATCTTGAAATACAAGTAGATTTACCTGTTGAAAGACTATAAAGAGGGTATATTTTCAACTAAAAAAGTACATGGGTGAAAGATCACTCTCTCTTTGACTGGTGCTTAGTAGTAGTTCCAGGGAAATAAAAGCTAAAAAAGGAGAGAACATGGGTGGAAAGGAAAATGTACCATATGAAATAAAGCATCCAGACGTCTTTACTTTTT
Source organism: Persea americana (assembly GCA_029852735.1). Lineage (NCBI taxonomy): Eukaryota > Viridiplantae > Streptophyta > Magnoliopsida > Laurales > Lauraceae > Persea > Persea americana. The sequence goes on along the minus strand of CM056820.1, from coordinate 10,083,191 downwards.
GTATTCCTGAATTGATGTACATTTGAGGGGAATTACTAATTGCTAAACAAGCAGTGGGTCTGATACTGCCTTCCTACTTGTCCTTTTGCTGCAGTATTTCCTTTGGTTCAAAATTCTTGTGGTTTCCTCTTGTTTTCTTACCATTGTGTTGGTTTGTTGGTGTATATTGATGGCGCATTTGATCTTTTTCATGCTGGTCATGTGGAGGTATAGCTACAAACTTGTCTTTTAACTATCACTGGATCTTTTATCTCTTCATTTCTGCTACATAAATTTGTGACTGTATAGTTTATAGAGAACTGGATATTGTTTGTTAACCATTGAGTTGTCACTTAACATGTACATCACAATTATACTTTTCATCATCTTGTATGTAATCCTACTGTCACGGTTAAAAAAAAAAAAAAAACCACACACACAAAACTACATCATGGGTATTGTTTTATTATTATTTTTTATCTTTAATATCATCCTACTGTTACTATTAAAAAAAGTACATCATGGTTATGGCTGATGTTTATTATTATTTTTTTCTTTAATATAATCCTACTGTTCCTGTCAGTACTTAAAACCTTTGTCTTAGGAATGTTATATATATATATATGGCCGATCGTCTTTGATCCATTGAATCTGAGATACATCATGGTTATGGTTGATGTTTATTATCTTTTTATCTTTAATATATTCCTACCGTTACTATTAAAAGAAAAAAAAATACATCATGGTTATGATTCATGTCAGTACTCAAAACCTATATCTTAGGAATGTTATATATATGGCCGATCATCATTGATCCATTGGATCTGAGATTTGGTGGACCCACCCTATCCAAAGACCTTTCCATCCCCCACCCCCTCCTTATTGGTGGGTCCCGTTGGGCTATCAACCACAATGCCAATGGGTGATTTGGCCAAGGAGATCTCTCCTATATGCTCAGATTGACAGTATGAAAAAAAAATCCCTTAATTGGTGTTACATTATATTTTTAATAGCAGTAATAAACTTCTTATGAGTGATGATGAATGGATCCACTGCAATTGAGACCTTATCCCATCTTGGAGGACAAAAACCATACATGTGATGATTGATGGTCGATAAGATCTTAACGGTTCATTCATCAGGTCCCACACATAGTCGGTTGTAGGACAATAATACAATGATTGGTGATCCTTGCTATTGAATTGCTGATACAAATGATCACTGAAATATGATACAAGGGAGGGAGAGAGAAGGCTTCTGTTCAGTGACTGGAATTCCGACAATTAGATGTTTCGCACTAGGTGGGTGGGGTTTTTTTCATATCAACCTATCAACCATCTGCTAGAAACTAAAATTCCTTGACAACCATTATGTGTAACTGTGGTCCCCTCCATGTGTGACTGCCACCATTTTCTGTATACCAAAGTGGCCGACATAGTGCAGACAGGTGGGGATTCTTTTCCACCAAACATTCAAAAAAAAAATCAAAAATCAAAAATCAAAAGAAACAGTTCACATCAAGAGGGGACCATTTTCGTACACATCGCTATCAGACAATGAAAGAACCCTAAATCATCCCCATTCACTATATGAGACAAAGAAAATGATACGTTTCTAATTCAAACTTTACAAAAATCATGGAAACCCATCAACAAGATCCTCCAAATACATGCACGTAGAGCTATGAAATTAAAATGTTCGTTCTAAACCCTAAACCCGAAATTACAATCATCATTTGTAGACCACCACATGCATCACAATATACATGAAAGACAGAGTTAAGGGTATGAGATCATACCTCTAAAAGCGCTGATCGACAGAGACTTTTGAGGGATATGATGATCGTCGCGAAGGAGGGGCGGTTTCTCCTTAGATCGCCAGCGAAGATGAACTCTAGCCGCAAGCGAAAGAGGGAAAAATGAACCAAAATCGCTAAAAGGCATCTTATTTATGGAGGGGTAAATTCGCCATTTCCTGTCGTCCGTCACGGCCGTCTATGTTTACATGTTAGTTAAAACTACAGGTAGGTTTAGTACAAAATACCTAAGTACAGGGGGTGCTCTGCAAAAATACCAAAGTACGAGTAGGTAATCTACTTTTTTCCCTTTTTTTCACTTTTTTTTGTGACCGTACGTACAGGACGGTACGGTCTGGGACAGCCTAGCTTTTTTTTTTTTTTTTTTTTGCTTTCCCTCCTTTTTGCTCACCATGATAATGAGGTTTATGCAATCCTAGATGTTCACTCATTTTTTTTATGCATTAAGATAAAAGGCTAGAGTTTCTAGGTCAAGTCAACATGAAATTTGACTTGGACAAAGTTTGATTGGTTTCGACCAAGTTGGGTTGGAATTGGTCAAACTTTTGTCAAGGTTTTCCTAGCATCTAATGCATGATGATTTTCCTTTACGCATAATTTTGGTAAATCGATTTGGGAGCATGCTGATGATGCACACCTGGAAATCTTTTTGCAAGTCTTGGGATTTGAAGCTCGCAGCAATGTTGAGCCCTTTCTTAGTCTTGCAGGGATTTTGAGGAGCTTTGTAAGTTTTGGAGTTTGGAGCTCACAGCAATGTTGAGCCATTTTTCCAATTTTGTGAAGGTTTGAGAAGACAGGCTTGATCTCGCAGCAATGTTTGAGTCCAAGCCTTCTTTGAGAGTCCTCCATCGATTATGAGCTTGCAACAATGTTGAGCTCATCCTCAAGCTTCCTATCTGTTTCAGGGTGTTTCCTTTTTCTTTGGAATTACCCTGGAACCATGCCAAGATTTCGCTAGGATTTTTTTTAGCAAAATTTTGTCATTTTGATTATTGATTTCTTCTTTTCTATCCTTTGCAGGTAGTTCCTCCAGAACGAACACGGGTAAGGGCCCTGTTACCGATGCGCCTCGTCGATCTGCTAGATCTTCCAATGCGGCCATACAACAAGCCTGGGAGAAGGTCCAATATGTGGGAAGGAACTTGGAAGAGTGTGACTCGCTCAACTAAGATGAGATGAGGCAACATTTGATCACCCTCAAGAATGAGGAGTTTTACAGGATTGTCGTAAACAACTGTCCTTGGGTCACGGACGATCAAAACATTTTTCCCAAGCCTACATTTTTCTTCAGTGATGCATCCCTTAACGACTTAACATACCAAAGGAGATGTTTTCGGTTCCCTTACACCGCTGATGGTGAGGAGAGAACTGTTTCTACCCGGTCGACCTTCGATCGCACTATCTCAATCATGAGCCTTTCTCCCACATGCTTTAAGAGAGTAGATTCTCCAAGCTGGGTGAAGAGGACCAATGTGATCAAGATCGGGGTTTTTGTTGGTGGCTTTTCTGGTTATACAGAGAAGTCACATGCCCGTATGGACATGTTGATGCCAGCCAGCGGCTACCAAGGTTCAGATCATCCGTCGGCCGATTTAAGATTGGTGGGCCTTGGCATTTTCAAGGGTGATGGTAGGAATTGGGTGAAGCCTTTTCGACTTTGTGGCTGTTTCAGTGCTGACTCGAGCTGGGACTCATGGACTGATCACATCCTACAGGTTGGCGAGGCCATTCTGAACGAGGCCGAGATCTTCGATGCGGTTCGCGCTTTTCAGTAAACCATGGTTTTCTCTGATGAAGCCTTCGTGGCCATGTTGGAGTCATTCCTTCCATAAACCTATACCTTCGTTGTTACGAATGGCGAGACTGGTTTTTCTTTGAAGGACCTGAGCGCCATCACTGGGCTGCCCATCCTCGACAAACACTATGAGGAGTTCATGCCTATTGATAGCGTCCTTCAGGAGCAATCTCAGCAATTCAAGCTATTGTAATTTTAGCTCGTCGCCTTCTACGATTTTTTGAAGGAGAAGGAGGGCTCGAAAGTCAGGTGCAGCAGTTGGAAGATTTTTAGCTCTTTGTCCCCCAACTTCTTTAACGGCGAAGAGTCTTCTGAGGGTTTGACCCAAGAGGCCAGGGCTAAAACTCCGGGTTCAAAGAAGATCTCCGTCGTGCGAGAAAATTTGAAGGAATTCTTCGCGAGTACAAATGCCATTTATTCTGACATTGTGTCGCGGAGAGATCTCGCTACTTACCTCACTTATTGGCTCGGTGAGGCTGTTTTTGCTGGAGGAGATGGGATGCACATCAGGCCATATTGCATTTTTCCGGTTTGACAAATAGCGTTTGGAAAGCGGCTTGATTTGGTGCCTGCTCTCTACTCCTATTTGTGCACCGAACTGCAGGCCGCTGCTTTCCTGGTTCAGCTTGGGATTCCCATGAATAGGGTATTTTCTGCCCATATCTTCTATTTGTGGTATGTATACCACTGTCATAGTTTCCAAGTACCTAAACATGGTTTATAAATTTAACATTTGTTTCTCTTTGATTGGCATGTCACTGCATGTAGAAACCTTTAATGCCTTCTTTTTACTATGTTATTTGTTTTAGTGATGAGATCGTCTTTCAAACTTCTGTTGCCATGACCGATCACTATTTGGATGCCAAAAACCCTTTTCTTTTCATCTTCTGTAGACTGTGAGACCACAATTTCAAGTGGCCATGATATCAGGCGGAATTATATGTCAACAGTGATTCTGTGATGGGTTATACGGTTTGGCATTGTCCATATTTTTTGCCATGGAACCCGAGTGGGCCACCCGATGACCGATCCGGTCCGTGGATCCAGAGGAGGACCCACGGGCGACCCTAAAGAGGCTGGACCCGTTGACAGCGGACCCCATTTGGGCCATCATCTTGTAGCTTGATCAGCAGGGGGCAGGTTTTAAGGGAGAAAATCAGTTTGGGCATCAGGCGTGGTGGGACCCGCCGGATGATTTGATTGCAGATCAGATCCCTGCATCTTGTAGAGGGGGCCCGGGCGACCATATTAATGGGTCTGATCTTGGGTCTTGAATTAGGGGGCCCCACTATCCGAGTGACCAAAGTTGTTGGCGTCGAAGTGTGGTTACAGAACTCGGTCTGTTGCAGAACTTGGTTCTGTGAAGACTGTGAAGGAGGTATGGGAAAAAAGAGAGTGATGCTGACGTGGGGATATGAGAGGTGATAACATGGGCAAAAAGATCATGATGCTGACGCTCATGTGGGGATAAGAGAGAGAATGGGGATAACATGGGGATATGGAGTTGTAACAGAACATACAGAACGTCCTTTTGGCTTTTAACACACTTGGCCCATTTATATTTTAGGATTAAATAAAAGGCCCAATTGTTTTATAAATTCAAATGAGAACCTTTGATATATTTTGAATGAGGACAATAGTTTTAGATGAGTCCTTAGGTTTTTTCTAAAATTATAAATCAGGGATTGTTACTTTTTATTATTATTTTCAAATTAATTTTAGATGGATTTTTAAAGTGTTAAAATTATATGTTTGTACTTTATTAATTGGATCATTGGACTGCGTAAATACCGTCTGGGCATACGGTATCTTACTAGCATGGGGTTTAGTGCTTAATATGACCTTGGGGAAATCCTAATGGATTCGGGCTCAACCCATCCCTATTGGAAAACCCTTAATTGGGTCTATGCACCATTGATGGAAAAGTGATGCGTTGATCTTTTATCCATTAGAGATTCCTGTGGTTATTGGGTACGAGACCTTACGTTTGACCTTAGGATTGGCTTGTGATTATCCTTTGACATTCGGGTTTGCATATATATAAATGACTATTCGAATATGATATGAAATGTGGAATGGCAAACACTTTATTTTGACTTATGATTTTTGTGTCGGAGCATTATCAATCAGGTCTATTACGAATATATGTTTATGTGTATATGTGGGTCATTTTATGGACGACTGCAGATCGATATATGGACGGTTGATCACCGATGTGACCGGATCACTTATAATCCGCTTTGATTATGGACAGGTTATCCTGATTTTGTTTTGATCGGTTTATGACCACCGACGTTATGGACGGGCTTTCCCGATTTATTTAGGGTTGACCACCCACAACGGGGACACTTGTCACCGTGTGATTTTATATTGCTCCTTTGTGCCATTTGGTTTTATGTCATACATTCGTTATCGTTATTATATTTGTCATTTTCTTCATTATGATCACACTTGTCTATATTCTTCTCGTTCTCGTATTAAATTTCGAATTATGATTATGTTCTTGCTATTTACTTTGTAATATTTGGTGCATAGGTACTGAACCCTACTTTACCCAGGAGACGGAGGAGGATCAAGCGTTTCAAACGTTTGAGCCAACTGTTGAACCCGAGTGGGATGCCGGAGATGGCTTTGGAGCCGTCTGAACCAGCACAAGAGAGAACGTCATCTTAGAATTTTATTAATGAACTTTCTTTTAGTGTAGAGACCTCTTTTAGAAATTTTATATTTATGCAATTTTAACTATTAATGTTTATTTGATTTTTTGTGTTGGGTTTCATTATAAACATTGATTACCAATTGAATAAAGCTTCCGCTGCATTTAATGAAACTTATTTTGACTCACCACATATTGAAATTTTTTTTGTGGGTCCACTTTTGGAAGCTCGTGTTTTATTAAACACAGGAATTTGAATTTCATTTATTTTTCACGTTTATCCCTAATTCTTATTTTGGGAGACATGACAGTTGGTATCAAAGCCCAGCACGATTCTCGGATATTAAAATGGATAGAAGCAATAGAATGTGGTGAGGATTCCGATTTCCGTTAGATAGGCTTTATGTGTTAACTGTAAAGTCTATAGAATTGCTTGTTAGCTTGTTTTGTAGGAATTGAATCATTATTATTTTATTGTAGGTCATGGCACATCGTACAACCAGATCTCATGACAAGGAACCTGGGAATGGATCGAATAATCCAGACGATCGTTTCAACCAACTCTTGCAAGCTTTTATCCAATCCCAGACTACACAACATGATCAACAAAAAGCAGCTGAGGCTGAACGGGCTGCAGAGAAACAACGGGAAATGGAAGAACGAGCTACTGAGAGAGCACAAGCAGACAGGGATAGAGCAGCATTCCAGGCTCAGATTTTAGCCTTGACTGACAGAGCAGCTCAGCCAGTGCAGGTGGTCATGCCTCCCAGGGAAGTTGATCCAAATGACCTCTATGAGAAATTCAGGAAGAGGGTTCCTCCTGAGTTTCACGGGTCCGAGGATCCCATGATAGCAGATGATTTTATAGAACAGATGGAGCAGATTTTTGAGGTCTTCCGATGCACTCAGAGGCAGCGAGTTAATTTGGCAGCTTATATGTTCAGAGGGATAGCTCTCCAATGGTGGAACTTAGTGAAGGCAGTAGTGCAAGCGGAGGCAGTGGCTGAAGAAGAAAATGCATGGGAAATTTTCACCAAGGAGTTTATGGATAAGTTCATCCCCAAATATGTCAAAGACCAGTGGAAGAGAGACTTTCAGAACTTAGTGCAAGGTGACATGTCAGTGCAGCAGTATGAACAGCAGTTCACAAGATTGGCTAAGTATGCACCCACACTAGTAGTTCCGGAAGAAGAGAAAATCAGGCGTTTTCTTGATTGGTTATCAGCTGATATCTACATGATGATTGGAGATAATCAACGCCCGACATTCCAGGAGACCATAAAAAGTGCATATTGGGCTGAGGGTGCACTAAAGAAGAAGGCAGTAGAACGACAAGCCAAATATCAGCAACATCAGTTGAAGCAATCTTCTAGTCCGGGCAACCCAAAGAAACCGAAATTTCAAGGTCAACCCTCGGTTGGTTAGAAACAGCTATGTAGACGGTGTGGAAAGAATCACCCTACTGAGCAATGCTACAAGGAGACCGGCGCATGTTTTCATTGTGGGCAACTTGGACATCAAGTTCGCGATTGTCCCAACGGTGGTAGTCAGTTGCCAAAATCCCAGATGGTAGGCTCTCGTGCTCCTACGCAGCAGATTTGGAGGACAGCACCTCCGCAGGGACCACAACAGGCAGGTCAACAGATTCCTCGGGCACCACAGCAACAGTACCGAACACCAGCTCCTCAGTACCAACAATATAGAGGTGCAGCGCCACAGCAGCAGAGACAAGCCCAAGGTCCGCAGAGGCAATTCCAGCAACAGAGGCAGCAACAGCCAGTTGGTCAACCAAGAGCACCTAGGCCAGTGCAAGGGCAGCAGAACCAAGCTCCGCAGATGGGCAGAGTATATGCAGTTACACATGAGGATGCAGATGCTTCTGCAGAAGTTGTGGAAGGTATTATTCTGATCTCCGAGGTAGAAGCTAAGGCCATATTTGACCCTGGCTCTACACATTCATTTGTTTCCCATGATTTTGCTAGACATATCCATGAGACTGTAGTGAGATTAGATGTTGCTTTAGTAGTGGGTACCCCAGTGGGCAAGCAGGTTCGTTGCCACCAATATTTTCCGAGTACCCGAGTTCAAGTTGGGGATTTCATCTTACCTGCAGACCTAATTCTTTTAACGATGAAGGATTTCGATGTCATACTTGGTATGGACTGGCTAGCGACCTATAGAGCAGTGATGGACTGTTTTAATAAAACCATCAAGTTGTCATTGCATTCAGACACTATTGAATTTGTTGGACGAAGGAGACCAATTCAGACATGCCGGATTTCGGCATTGAAAGCACAAAGATTGTTGAAATCTGGATGCGAAGGATATTTGGCGTTTATCACGGAGGATAAACAATCCAAAGGGGTGGAGGATATTCCAGTGGTTTGTGAGTTCCCGGATGAAATTCCAGGCTTACCTCCAGTCAGGGAGATAGATTTTTCTATTGAATTGGTGCCAAGGACAGCTGCAATTTCTAAAGCTCCATATAGAATGGCTCCAGCAGAACTCAGAGAGTTGAAAACTCAATTGCAAGATTTGTTGGACAAGGGATTTGTGAGACCAAGTGTATCACCTTGGGGTGCGCCGGTTCTATTTGTGAAGAAGAAGGATGGTTCTATGAGAATGTGCATAGATTATCGGCAACTCAATCATGTCACAATCAAGAACAAATACCCTCTCCCAAGGATCGATGAATTGTTTGATCAGCTGCAGGGAGTTGAATATTTCTCAAAGATAGACTTAAGATCAGGATATCACCAGCTCAGAGTTCGAGATCAGGACATTCAGAAGACAGCATTCAAGACGAGATATGGCCACTACGAGTTTTTGGTAATACCATTTGGGTTAACCAATGCTCCAGGAGTATTTATGGCCTTGATGAATAAGATATTCGCTCCATTTCTCGACCAGTTCATCGTTGTTTTTATAGATGACGTGTTAGTTTATTCTCGGTCTCAAGAAGACCACGAGCAGCGTTTGAGGTCAGCATTGCAGACTTTGAGAGATCATCAACTCTATGCTAAGTTGAGTAAGTGCGAATTTTGGCTTAAGCAAGTAATTTTCTTGGGTCACATCATCAGCAAGGAAGGATTGGCGGTAGATCCAGGAAAAATTGATGCAGTGGTCAAGTGGCAGAGACCGATGTCAGTAACAGAGATTCGTAGTTTCTTGGGTTTAGCAGGTTACTATAGGAGATTTGTGAGAGGATTTTCATCCATTGCTGCTCCTTTGACCAGATTAACACGGAAAGATGTACCTTTCTTGTGGACTGACGAATGTGAAGCCAGTTTTCAAGAGTTAAAGAATAGGTTGACTACAGCTCCAGTGCTCACATTGCCTACGGAGAATGGTAGATTTGTTATTTACACGGATGCCTCAAAAGTTGGATTGGGGTGTGTACTTATGCAAGATGGGAAAGTAGTGGCTTATGGCTCTAGACAATTGAAAGAGCATGAGAAAAAGTATGCCACTCATGATTTGGAACTTGCAGCAGTGGTCATGGCATTGAAGATGTGGCGTCACTATCTATACGGTGAGAAGTTTGAAATTCATTCAGACCATAAAAGTCTTCAATATTTGTTTACCCAGCCTGAATTGAACATGAGACAAACCCGGTGGATGGAATATATGAAAGATTTTGATTTTCCAATCAAATATCATCCCGGAAAAGCCAATGTAGTGGCTGATGCTTTGAGTCGAAGGGTAGCAACTAATGCATGCTTGAGGGCAGAATGGTCTTGGGCAAAAATTTTTCTCGATTTGGGAGTATCCTTGCAGGCAATTGATGACAAGATTATGTTAGCTAACATGTTTGTCATGGAACCAGAGATCTTGAGCAGGATTAAAAACAAGCAGTCAGAGGATCCAGAGCTAGCTCGAGTGATTGAACAGATTGACAGCAGACCAGACTTCAGAATAGTGGAGGGTGTGTTGTACTTTCAAGACCGGTTATGTGTGCCAAATATAGAAGAACTGAAGAATGAGATCATGACAGAGGCACATCATTCCCGTTATACAATTCATCCGGGTAGTACAAAGATGTAGCAGAACCTGCGTAATCATTATTGGTGGAATAATATGAAGAAGGAAGTTGCAGGATTTACAGCACGGTGCTTAGTATGTCAACAAGTAAAGGCAGAACGGAAGCAACCCCCAGGACTTTTAAAACAATTGGAAGTGCCCGACTGGAAATGGGAACACATAACGATGGATTTTATCTCTGGATTGCCATCGATGCATAATAAAGATAGTATCTGGGTGATAGTGGACAGGTTGACAAAAGTAGCTCATTTCTTACCAATGAATATGAAAACACCTCGGGATGAGTTAGCTAGAATGTATATGGAGAAAGTTGTCACAATTCATGGTGTTCCCTTATCGATTGTATCAAACAGAGATCCTAGATTCTTGGGTAGATTTTGGACAGAACTGCAGGAAGCTCTGGGCACCACGTTGAATTTCAGTACAGCGTATCATCCTCAGACCGACGGTCAAACTGAAAGGACTAATCAGACACTAGAAGATATGTTGCGAGCTCGCGTCCTTGATTTCGGGAAGGACTGGCAGAAAAGTCTCCCATTATGCGAGTTTGCATATAATAATAGCTATCATTCCAGTATCGGCATGGCACCATTTGAGGCGTTGTATGGACGTCGATGCAGGACCCCAATCTGTTGGGAGGAGATAGGTGTCAGGAGTTTTCATGGTCCATCTATTGTTAGTGATACCAGTGAGAAAGTGAAACAAATCCATGATCGGTTGACAATCGCTAGAAGCCGACAGAAGAGTTATGCAGACCTAAAGAGGAGAGATCTTCGATTTGAGATTGGTGAGCATGTATTTCTAAAGGTTTCACCAACGCGAGGAACATTGAGGTTTGGGCAAAAAGGGAAGTTATCTCGGAGATATATCGGTCCATTTGAGATCTTGGAAAGGATTGGAGAAGTTGCTTACAGATTGGCTTTACCAGCAGCGTTGTCAGCGGTACATAATGTCTTTCATGTCTCGATGTTGAAGAAGTATATCGCAGACCCATCTCACGTGTTGCAGTATGAGCCATTGGAATTGCAGCCAGATGTTACCTATGTTGAACGACCTTCTTAGATTATCGACACGAAGGAGCAAGTTCTTAGGACTCGGACAATACATTGGGTGAAAGTCCAGTGGGAGCACCACAGTCCTCAAGAAGCCACTTGGGAACTCCGGGATCAAGTGAAGAAGCTTTACCCGCATCTTCTCCCAGAGGTATGATTGTATTTGGAGGACCAAATGTCTAAAGGGGGGGAGAATGTAAGATCCCGGTCCCACATATTTATTATTTTATTATATTTTAATTAGATATTATTATTATTATTTTAATTGAATGTATTTTAGTTATTTAAGTGGGTAGGATTAAGTGGGGCACACGTTAGATTAGATGCATAGATTGATGAGTTGGGTTAATGGGTAGATGGCCTGACCCGTAGTTTGACCCAATGACTTAAGCCCAGTAGTACTCTTTTTAACCTAATCCCCTTTTTTAACGAAACCCTTCTTATCTCTCCCCACTAATCTCTGCAACTCCTCCCGGTTATCTTCATCTTCTTCCTCCTTCAACTTCCCAAGCCATACCAGCTTTAGGATCCAGCCATCAGAATCAAGATCAGAGGATACCAGCATTCTTCGTTCAATCTTCTTATCTCAGGTAACCCTCTCCTCAAATCATTAGGAGTAGATCTATATTTTTAGGTTATCTTCCTATTCTTTCCAATGTTAGGTTTTGGGTAGGAATACCATAGATCTGTTCATCTGAGCATTCCTTTCCCATATTCTTTGTCAGATCGGTGGTAAGATTATTCTCAAGCGCTGTGGGAATCGCGGTTTGGGTATTGGTTAGGATCTGTGTATTTTTCTTCAACCCCGGTAAAAGGCAAGTACCTAATCATGGTTTATAAATTTAATATTTGTTTCTCTTTGATTGGCATGTCACTGCATGTAGAAACCTTTAATGCCTTCTTTTTACTATGTTATTTGTTTTAGTGATGAGATCGTCTTTCAAACTTCTGTTGCCATGACCGATCACTATTTGGATGCCAAAAACCCTTTTCTTTTCATCTTCTGTAGACTGTGAGACCACAATTTCAAGTGGCCATGATATCAGGCGGAATTATATGTCAACAGTGATTCTGTGATGGGTTATACGGTTTGGCATTGTCCATATTTTTTGCCATGGAACCCGAGTGGGCCACCCGATGACCGATCCGGTCCGTGGATCCAGAGGAGGACCCACGGGCGACCCTAAAGAGGCTGGACCCGTTGACAGCGGACCCCATTTGGGCCATCATCTTGTAGCTTGATCAGCAGGGGGCAGGTTTTAAGGGAGAAAATCAGTTTGGGCATCAGGCGTGGTGGGACCCTCCGGATGATTTGATTGCAGATCAGATCCCTGCATCTTGTAGAGGGGGCCCGGGCGACCATATTAATGGGTCTGATCTTGGGTCTTGAATTAGGGGGCCCCACTATCCGAGTGACCAAAGTTGTTGGCGTCGAAGTGTGGTTACAGAACTCGGTCTGTTGCAGAACTTGGTTCTGTGAAGACTGTGAAGGAGGTATGGGAAAAAAGAGAGTGATGCTGACGTGGGGATATGAGAGGTGATAACATGGGCAAAAAGATCATGATGCTGACGCTCATGTGGGGATAAGAGAGAGAATGGGGATAACATGGGGATATGGAGTTGTAACAGAACATACAGAACGTCCTTTTGGCTTTTAACACACTTGGCCCATTTATATTTTAGGATTAAATAAAAGGCCCAATTGTTTTATAAATTCAAATGAGAACCTTTGATATATTTTGAATGAGGACAATAGTTTTAGATGAGTCCTTAGGTTTTTTCTAAAATTATAAATCAGGGATTGTTACTTTTTATTATTATTTTCAAATTAATTTTAGATGGATTTTTAAAGTGTTAAAATTATATGTTTGTACTTTATTAATTGGATCATTGGACTGCGTAAATACCGTCTGGGCATACGGTATCTTACTAGCATGGGGTTTAGTGCTTAATATGACCTTGGGGAAATCCTAATGGATTCGAGCTCAACCCATCCCTATTGGAAAACCCTTAATTGGGTCTATGCACCATTGATGGAAAAGTGATGCGTTGATCTTTTATCCATTAGAGATTCCTGTGGTTATTGGGTACGAGACCTTACGTTTGACCTTAGGATTGGCTTGTGATTATCCTTTGACATTCGGGTTTGCATATATATAAATGACTATTCGAATATGATATGAAATGTGGAATGGCAAACACTTTATTTTGACTTATGATTTTTGTGTCGGAGCATTATCAATCAGGTCTATTACGAATATATGTTTATGTGTATATGTGGGTCATTTTATGGACGACTGCAGATCGATATATGGACGGTTGATCACCGATGTGACCGGATCACTTATAATCCGCTTTGATTATGGACAGGTTATCCTGATTTTGTTTTGATCGGTTTATGACCACCGACGTTATGGACGGGCTTTCCCGATTTATTTAGGGTTGACCACCCACAACGGGGACACTTGTCACCGTGTGATTTTATATTGCTCCTTTGTGCCATTTGGTTTTATGTCATACATTCGTTATCGTTATTATATTTGTCATTTTCTTCATTATGATCACACTTGTCTATATTCTTCTCGTTCTCGTATTAAATTTCGAATTATGATTATGTTCTTGCTATTTACTTTGTAATATTTGGTGCATAGGTACTGAACCCTACTTTACCCAGGAGACGGAGGAGGATCAAGCGTTTCAAACGTTTGAGCCAACTGTTGAACCCGAGTGGGATGCCGGAGATGGCTTTGGAGCCGTCTGAACCAGCACAAGAGAGAACGTCATCTTAGAATTTTATTAATGAACTTTCTTTTAGTGTAGAGACCTCTTTTAGAAATTTTATATTTATGCAATTTTAACTATTAATGTTTATTTGATTTTTTGTGTTGGGTTTCATTATAAACATTGATTACCAATTGAATAAAGCTTCCGCTGCATTTAATGAAACTTATTTTGACTCACCACATATTGGAATTTTTTTTGTGGGTCCACTTTTGGAAGCTTGTGTTGTATTAAACACAGGAATTTGAATGTCATTTATTTTTCACGTTTATCCCTAATTCTTATTTTGGGAGACGTGACACAAATCGTCCCTAGAAGCAAAAGGAAAAGAGGACAACGTCGGAAAAAGAGACGGCACGAAGACTCTCTTGATCTGGAAGTCCCTCTCATCATTTCTGAGGAGGTGTCAGGGGATGCTGATGAACCTCCAGAAGAGACCATTAATGATGGTATGCCTTTCCCTTTTCTCTTTCTGTTTCATTCCTTTCGTGAAAGGTTTTTGTTTTTTGATCCGCTGCTTTCTTTCTTTTTAGCGGAAGATGATGATTTGATGATGCCTGAGATTCCGGCTGGTAAGGCAGTGACGGATCCTATCGTGGCATCTGAGGAAGCACCAAGGGACTCTGTAGTGTTTCCATAATCTTCGTATGGTATGATTTTATTTGCTTTTTCTCCTTTTTGTTTTTTTTTTCTTTGCCGCCACTTGCTGACATATTTTGTCTTCTTGCAAGCTAACTTGCCAGGGGATTCTGACGACTTCAAGCCATCCATGGATGCAACTTTTGACTATGCTTCAGATGAGCTCATGGTGGCAGAAAGTATTCCGCCGGTCGTCGAAGAAGGTAATTTGTAGTAATAATCTTGATATTGATTTTTGACAAGATCATATTCATACCTTTTCGTCTTTCATTGGCAGGCTGTGAAGCAACAGGAGAAGTCCCTCCGTCTTCTTCGGGTCTAGAGCAGGGGGTGCCCGCGGTTGATCCAGAAGTAGAGGTTACTTTTACCAGTTTTGGTGTGGCAGATATGAAACCTCAAAATGAGATTCCTTCACCAGCATCTTCGATTGGACAGAATTTGTTGACCATCCCTCCGATGAAGCATGACAGAGGCAGTCAGTCGATGGAGAGGGGTGAGACTTCATCCGGACCTTCTCTTCAATATGCGAAGAGAGTGCTGAAGAGTGTCTTGAGTTCTTGGATCGAGACCCTCTCTTCTGGCCACTTGGAAGCTGGCTTCGGCATGATCAAGCACGTACAAGACATTCTAACTGACAGCAAAGAGGCTGTTCTAGACGTTGTAAGTGCTAAGGCTTTTGTTGACAAAGTCATTACCTTGGGCAACAAGTGGACTGAGACCAAGAGTTTCTTGACTATCCCTCCAAAGAAGCATGACAGAGGTAGTCGGCTGATAGCGGGGTGAGACTTCATCTGGACCATCCCTTCAATATGCGAAGAGAGTGCTGAAGAGTGTCCTGAGTTCTTGGATCGAGACTCTATCTACTGGCCATTTGGAAGCTGGCTTCAGCATGATCAAGCATGTACAAGACGTTCTTGCTGACAGCGAAGAGGTCGGTCTGGACGTTGCAAGTGCCAAGGCTTTTGTTGACGAAGTCATCGCTCTAGGCAACAAGTTGATTGAGACCAAGAGCTTTCCAAACGGTGACTTCTTCAACGAGATGTTTGTCAAGCCTTCCAGCAAAGTCAAATCTGAAGTGGATGAGATCCAACGGACTTGGAAGCAGTTCGTTCGGGAGAGGAACGTGACCGAGTTGGCTATCGTTGGGCTGATACTGTAAGACCCCGCCCCGAGAGTTTCCGATTAGTGTTAATTAAGACGCGTTTGAGCTATAAGTGAGATTAGTGGAGATGGGTTAAATCTGGATTAGAATAGCTTTTTATAGCTTTGAATAATTTTGAGAATTCTTTTGATCTAGTGGGGCCCTTTGGGGGTTCCTTTTTAGTGTGTCTTGATTAGTTTTGGGGATTTAGTTATAATTCTGGAAATCGGTAATTTGCTCCGTTGAATGTATTTTATGATTCCCGACAACTTTTGTATTTGCTCCGTTTCCATTCGAGACCTCTAAACCCTACTTTGCCATTGATAAGGGTAAAACAGTCTTTTTACACAAAATCTGGACACTAATTTCAATGTCTCCGAAACTCGTAAAATATATACTTTTTGGAAAGTAGAAATTTCGACGATCAATTCTTCCTTCTTCGTCGAATCCGTCCGAAGCCCGTAGAGCGACGTTCTAGCCCATTTTAGACTTTTAAGTTGTGGGACCCATAGCCATTGTCTATATAAGGAGGAGTTCTTTTCCCTCCTCCTCTTCTTGCAATTTCTTGAGAACAAGGTATCCCAGCCCAGCCTAGGGTTTTCTTCAACTTCTTTGCTCCTTGCTCCTCCATCTCTCAATCTCTCTCAAATCTATTGCTAAAGGCAAAATGGAGGTAGTAGTCTTCTTCCCCTCCATGAGAGCTTCCTCTTGATATCCTTTTTTTGAGAGAGACTCCCATTCCAAGCTATCTTTTGAGCAAACTCTTGCCATTAGAGGACTCTTCATGTAAGTTCTTCTTCTCACCTCTTGATTTTTGTGTTCATCTAGCCTAGGAGGTGCTTCACCTTGATTATTGGAAGCTATCTCCATCTATTGCTTGATTTTGACATTCTAGGGTTGTAATGTATGTATTTTGGGGATTTTTGTGTAGATTGTAGATTTTGAGCTTGATAGTGGATTAGAGCTTGATTAGCATACTTTGGAGACCAAGGCAAGTGGATGAATGGATTCGATTTGAATAAGTTCTTATTTTGTTGAAAATGTGGATTTTTTACTATTCCTATTTCATTTGATTCATTATGTTTATAATGCTTTTGGAAATGTATTTATTGTCATGGTTTTCTCTTAGTAGTTCTATGAGAATATATGCATGCATTCATGAAAGTTTATTTTGGGTTAGTATGACTTCTTAAATGAGATTTGTATTTGCATTGAATGAGATTTGCATTGGTAGGAGAAATAAATGCATTGATGAAATGGTGGTTGGTGGAAAGAATTAAATGTTAAATGGAAGGAATAGACCCATTTCATGTTAGGAAATGATTGGAGTTGAGGTGAAATGGTTTGGGAAAGAATAGACTGAAATCTGCACCTGATGTGTAGTTCCCGCAGCTGGGCGGTCAGCGGGCGGTCACCTCAGCGGCTAGCCGACAGGTGACCGGCGGCTAGCCGACCCAGATGCGGTTAGAAACACAGAATGCTATATTTTGACAGGCGAACCGCGGTCAGCCGCGCGGTCAGCTCGCGGCTAACCGCCAATCCAAAAACCATGTGACCGCAAGGTAGCCGAGAGGCGCGGTTAGAAACACAGAATGCTACATTTTAGCAGGGTGAACCGCGGTCAGCCCCGCGGTCAGTCAGCGGCTAACCGCCGATCACATCGACGGCTAACCGCCAGCTGACCGACAGGTGACCGAGTTTTACCCAGAATTCCTGAGTCTTTTCTATTGGTTTCAGATGTGGTATTTAAAGGTTTGGATGGGTTGTTCTGATGCCCCACCACCTTGGAAAGACCCAGGGGATGACATAAGGAGATTGACATATAAAGAAACACCATTTCGGAAAAGGTATTGGGACTTTTAGATTCATCAATGTGCATAAGGAAACTTAGTATGTCCTCTATCATTCGAGTACCATACTAAGGGTAATTTAGACATACAAGATCCTTATACAGGTCGTTTGAATATGGATGCCCCAATACATAGTCCCTAATGGCATAAGGATTCATTGCATTGTTTTATTCAGTTATTTGTATAATAACCCGAATCTACTGGTTTTCTCTCAAATTCCGATTTGTACACCCGATATGTCCTGCCAGCCCGTGTTTACATGAACCGAAAATAATATGAAATGTGTGCCTTCGAGCACCATGCCCCGCCTGCCCGTATGTTTTATATTGATATAGTTTTGTATATGTTTTGATTTATCATGTAACCTATGAGTCGGCACCACTAAGCTTGGACATCCTTGTCAGTCTGATCAACTGACTTGGGTCTCCCCCTGTGCTCCCGCCAGTTGCAACTTGGATCCCGTTCTGTCCCGTTACCCGGTTCCGCGGCCGTGGTCTTGCCTAGCTATTTGTATATGTATATGTTTATAATGTTGGTTCTCGTCACTTCGTGTGCTCGAGCCCAACGCACTGAATGTGCTCTCATCACCTTAGTGATGGAGAGGATTTAGCTCTAGTGTGGTTGCCATCTAGTCAGTTCTTGTACCTTGAATACCCCGCATGATTTATATTGCATCTGTACTTTAAATGAACTATGCATCCTGTTTTATGATAGTTTTCGTTATGTCTATGAAATGCTTTGATTTCTTTCTTGGTATATCTATTCACCCACCTGCCAGACCGTCGTGTCTGACCCATTTTTGTGGTACTCAGGTCGAGCTCCCGTCTTTGCCTTTGAGGAGGAGCCAGAGGAGGCGGTCGG
The DNA here is from genome assembly GCA_029852735.1 of Persea americana. NCBI lineage: Eukaryota > Viridiplantae > Streptophyta > Magnoliopsida > Laurales > Lauraceae > Persea > Persea americana. The sequence continues at coordinate 10,064,580 of CM056820.1, read as the reverse complement.
TGAACCGCAACGATTAGTAGAATGGCAAGCTGACAATGTCATGTAGACATTGGGTTTAGCTTTGAGCTGCGAACATTTTGGGATGTCATTGATTTATCTCTTGGTTGTACTGGCCTTTGTTGGCCATTATTTTTGGGGAATGTTAATTAACTCGTTCTTTTGTTTAAACCTTAACTTAATATTTTGGGAATGCTAATGAGATCATTGCTCACTCTGACATCATGCTATACTTGTTTATTAACAGTCTTATTTGATGTGAATGGATTAAGAGTTTGATTTGCTACACGCTTCCGCACCTATATAAATGTTCTATGAGTGTATGTGGAATCCTCACCGCGGAAACCTGTGGGAAATTAAAGAAATGTATAATAATTATCATCAAGGGGTGGTTCATTATCCACACCACCCCGTCGCGGTCCCGGGTCCCCCGGTCCGGGGTCGCGACAGATACAGGATCTACACCATCTTGATAGGGAGATCATCGAGGCCAGGTAGTGTCTTGAGTTTTTTTAGGAACAAGCTGCTACTAACTGGGCTACCATTACGGAAGTTCGTGATAGAGAGGGGGCTCTCATTCACCAGGTTGAGGAGGCTGATAGCAACCTTCAGAGGAAGACTTAGGAATATGAGCGATGACAAATTCTCTGGGAAGAGTTTCCTCGTGCTAAAGATGGGTCCCGGCGTTCTGCCGCATTTTATGGCAAAGTTTTAAAGAAGCGTGGCCTGGAAGCTTTAGAGGCTAAGGCCAAAGGTCTGCTTGAGGAGCTGAATCTTTGGTTGAAGACCATGTCAGACTGAGCTCCTGATTTGTAACAAACTCTTTTCTTCTTTTCTTCGATACCTCTATGTATAAACATTTTTTGGCACCCTTTTTTTTTGTATTCCCTCGTTTCACTTCAATTCTTTTTTTTTTTTATGAAAATAAGTAAAAGTTGAATGGGAATGTTTGTTTGAAAATGTGATCAAAAGGTTTTCATTTTGTGAAAATCTTTTGTCAAAAGGTTGTTCCGGCTTGAAAGCCAAATTTTGTGGCAAAAAGCCTGGTTCTTGATGGCTTGAAAGCCAAATTTTGAGTGGCATGAAAGCTAAATTTTGGTGGCGTAGGAGCCAAAAGGGTTTTGTTTGTGGCATGGAAGCCAAACTTTTGTATATGGCGTGAGAGCCAAAATTTTGTTTTGGCATGAGAGCTAGATTTGGCGGCATGGGAGCTGAAATTTTGTTGCATGGGAGCCGATTGTTTATTTTTTAGCATGAAAGCCGAATCTTTGTGGAGTGAAAGCCAAGTTTTGGTTTTATGGCATGAGAGCCAAAATTTTGTTTTTGGCATGAAAGCCAAATTTTGTGGCATGAAAGCCGAGTTTTTTTTTTTAAAACCAAGTTTTGTTTTGTTGGGGTGGAAACCAGATTTTTGAATTTTTGGCATGAAAGCCAGGTTTTGTTTTGTTTGGCATAAAAGTCGGTTTTTTTGGTTTTTGGCATGAAAGCCAGGTTTTTGGCATAAAAGCCGAGTTTTTGGTTTTAAAAAATGCAAGTATCGACTAAAAGTCGCCTCCCTGTTGAATGGTATTGCAAGTATCGATGGAATGTCGCCTTCTTGCTCATTTGGTTGCGAGTATCGATGAGATGTCGCTTCCCCATGGTTTTTTGAAATTTTAGGTTTTTTTTAACCTTTGTTTTTGTTTTGAAATTTGAGTTGTGGATATCAACTGAAACGTTACGTCTTCACGTTTTTTTTTTTTTTTAATTTGCAAGTATCGACGAGGTGTCACTTCCTTGCAATTTGAGGTTTTGGAAGTATCGAATGGGGTTCGCATCCATCCAGTTTTTCGGTTTTGTGTGAGTATCGACTGAACGTCGCTTCCCCATGGTTTTTTTTTAAAACCATTTTGTTTAAAGACACGAGGGTCGTAAATTTTGACTAAAAACCATTTTTGGTGGTAAGAGTCGGGGGGGGAGGGGGGGGGGGGGGACACAGGTGGAAATGCCTGGGTCCTGATTTTTGTTTCAAACCATGAATTTTTGGGTTCAAGGGTCAAAAATTTTGGTCAAGTTAGGGAAGAGGCTCCTAAACCAGAATTTTTAGGATTTGATTTTCTTGAACAAAGAAACATTGACAGTAAGCATTGTTTTGAGGTTTTTTTTTTTTTTTTGGAACTTCAACGTAAAGGTGAAAGTTCCAACAGGAGTGGGTTTGACGAGCAAGTACCTAGGAATAGGCTTTAGCCATGCAGGCATCGCTCTGACTCGATAGAGGAAGTCTTCAAGGGTAGTACCGCTTCAAGAACTTGCCATTGATGGGTAGCATACATTTGTTGCCCTCCATATTTAGGATAGCGTATGCGCCATTGGAGAAGACTTTGTCGTTGACGAAGGGTCCCTCCCATTTTGGTTCGAATTTGCCCTTAGATCTGTGGGAAAAAACCATTGGCCTTTTTACTGCAAGAAACATGTCACTCTTTTTGTGGGCGCGTTGCCTGACCTTCTTGTCGAAAGATCCTGTCATGCGTGATTGGTAAAGCTCAACTCTTTGTAGGGCATCGAGTTGTCTTTCCTTGAGATTATCCAGTTCTTGGAGTCTCAATTTGACATTGCTTTCTTGCGTCATGTCATTTTGTAGAGATACCCTTAAGGAAGGGATTTGTACCTCTAGAGGGACAACTGCTTCACATCCATAGACTAAGGAGAATGGTGTGCTATGGGTTGGTCCATGAATAGTAGTTCGATAGGCCCATAAAGCTTCAGGCAGTTTGTCGCTCCAGTCTCTTTTGTGACTAGAGACCATTTTCTTGAGAATTTTGCAAAGTGTCTTGTTGAAGGCTTTTGCTAGTCCATTCGCTGCCAGGTTATACGGAGTCGAAGGACAACTTTGGATTTTGTATTTATCACAGAACTTATAGAATCTATGATCCCGAAAGTGTGGTCCGTTATCATGGACGAAACTTTTAGGTTTGCCAAAGCGACAAATGATGTTGGTGCGCAAGAATTGAAGGACTGATGAGGTCTTTATTTCACTGAACGCAAAAGCTTCTGACTACTTGGACAAACAATCCGTAGCGGCGAAGATGAAGCGATGACCTTTGCTTGATGGGGGAGAGATAGGACATATGATGCCCATACCCTAGGCTTCGAAAGGCCACGAGATTGCTGTAAGGTGTAGCCATTCTGGTGGCATGTGGACATAATCTCCGTGAACTTGGCATTGTTGGCAGCGCTTAGCAAATTGCATTGCATCAGCTACCGTGATAGGCCAATAATAACCTAACATTTTTATCTGATCGTAGAGCTTAGGACCAGCCTATAGGCTCCACAAAGACCAACATGCACTTCTTTGAGTGTTTCTACAGCCTCTTGTTGCGACAAGTAGTGTAGAAGTACTCCATTGAAGGATTTTCTGTAAAGCATTTTTGAAGGAATATCCAAATGAAAGTTTGGGGCTCGTCTTTGAATGCTTACCTGCTCTTTTGGATCTTCAGGTAGGACTCCGACCATAATATAATCCTACTAGAGCTTGGCCTTTGATTGCTTTTTGTGGTACATATCTAATGTCAAGCTGTGACAGAAGGATAGACTATTTTGCCAGTGGGGCATTGAGGGAACCTGCTTTTGTGATAAGGACCTTTAAGAGATTGATCCTCGAAATCAGGTATACTGTGTTGGACAATTGGTAGTGACGTAGCTTTTGTACAATGAACATCACTACAAGACATTTTTTTTCAACTAGAGAGTAGCGATGCTCTGCACCAACCAACATGCGGATGAGGTAGTATAAAGCAGCCTCTTTTCCTCCATCATTTTCTTGTGCGAGTAAGGCGCCCAAAGAATAATCGAGAGCTCTTCTGTACAAGATGAATGATTTTCTAGTTGTGAGGCCAGCCAACATTGGAGTTTTGGTCAGGTATGACTTGATGTATTGAAATGCAGCTTCATATTCAGCATCCCAAACAAAATCCACACCTTTCTTTATCACGCAAGAGAATGGACGGCACTTCCCTGATAGGTTGGAAATGAACCGTCGGATGTATGCCAATCTTCCTTGAAGCCCATTTAGTTATCTTAGGGTTTATGGAGATGGCATTTCTAAAATAGCCTTGACTTTGATGGGGTCAAGTTCTATTCATGCTTCCCGAACTATGAATCCGAGAAACTTACCCAATGAAACACCGAAGAAGCATTTGAGGGGATTTATTCGCAGTTTGTGTTTGCAAAGTCAGAGGAAGACTTCTCGAAGATCTTTGAGATGGTCTTCTTTACTTTTGCTTTTGACGGCGAGGTCGTATACGTAACATTCAACTGTCATGTGCTGCATATCTTGGAATATTTTCATCATAGCCCTTTAATATGTCGCACCTGCATTCTTCAGACCAAATGGCATGACAGTGTAGCAATACACGCCAAATGAGGTCTGAAATGATGTGTGCCTCTCATCTTCAGGATGCATCTTTATCTAATTGTGGCCAGAGAAGCCATCCATAAAAGTCATTCGCTCAAATCTGCAGGTGTTGTCAATCATTATATTCGGTATGGGGAGTGGGAATTCATCTTTTGGGCATGCATTATTCAGGTCTCTATAGTCAATACAAACCCTAATTTGCCCATTTTTCTTTGTCGTGGGGACGATGTTGGCCAACCATTCAGGATGCTGCTCCTCGCAGATGAAGCCAACGTTTTTTAGTTTATGAACTTCTTGTTCAATTTTGTCCATCACATCAGGACGGAATCTTCTTTGGCCTTGTTTGACATGCCTGATATTTTCTTGCAAGTTGAGTTTGTGGACTGCTATTTTGGGGTCTAAGCCAGGCATTTCAGCATAAGACCATGCAAAACAATGAACAAACTCACGAAAAAAAGAGACATACTTAGGTAACTCATCATCCTTTATATTCTTACTTGTGAATACAAGACATGGGTTATCTGGTGTTCCCAAGTCTATCTTTTGAATAGAATCTTCTGTTGAAAGGTTTGACGGTGGTTCCTCCACAATATTTTCGGAGGCTTCCAACTCAACAAGACCTTCAGGACTTTCAGAAGCATTTTCAGACCATGGCTCTGCTTCTGTCCGTAAATCTTCTTGATCGGTACTCATCTTAAGGCTTGCTATGAGGTGGTCTCAATCACCTGCTAAAACTCGGTCGAAGTAAGGCACTTCTTTTGGAGACAATGGTTCTTCTGGGTTAGAAAACCATGTGTCTGTGTCGTCGGACAATTCCTCTTCATCATTAGAGAAATCGTACCAATTTCATGAGCCTTCTGGACCTCTGATGGGTAACTCTCCAAAGAGATATCTAGGGAGATCGATGTCTTCATCGATGTGAGATGTTGACGCTTGGTCGGCAAAACGACTTTGCGGCCTTTGTGTTAACTGTCTCAAAGGAGTATCAAGATCATACCCCAACCCATATGAAGACTTATCTATGTGATGGTGGAGTTTCCAATCCTCCAGCTGACTTTTGGTCAGGGTGGGTTCCAATGGCGTGAGAATACCGCGGCCACCTCCCAAACCGATTGGATTTTGAGCGTCAGAGCCCATCTTCTTCATGATAGCTTGTGCCATCAGACTATACAGGGATAGTTAAGGCTTACCTTTATTTTGGAAAGGTTCAAGCAAAGAAGTTGATGAAGAAGCATCCGATCTATGGAAGAAGATTGGTTTCTCTTTTGCCGATGTTGCAAGAATGATGAAGGTGGTAGAAGCAGAATTTTCTACGTCAACAGGTGTCTCCAATGGAGTGAGAGTAGGCTGAACTTGCTGAGTATCAGCTTGGCTTGATGATGTATTATCTTCAGGCTCTAATTCTGAATCTGTGTCTTGCATGATAGACACAAAGGAGATAGCAAACTTGCCCCCGGTCTTCTTCTTTGCTTTGGTGGTGATTACCAAAGGTTTGGAAGATTTGAAGGAGAAAACTAAGGAAGATGGATTCCTCTCTTCGGATTTACCGGAAGGTTTGTTTTCTTCCGATGATTACTGAGGAGCCTTGGCCTTATCTTTCTGGAGATTTTTAGCAAATGATGTTATTTCTCTATCCTCTTTTTCTTTCTCGTCCTTGTACATCTGAGAGTCTACAAAATGGACTTCTTTGCCTTTGAAGGGCTTTCTATCTGCAAACACTTGTTGTATCAAGCCGTCGTCGCCGACGAACTTGATGCACTGATGTAGAATTGAAGGAACGACACCATTCTCGTGTATCCAGGGGCGTCCGAGAAGGATGTTATAGCATGAAGGGGTCTTTATTGCATACACGGTGACTTTAGAGATAAGATCACCGATTTGCAACCTGAATCTGATTTTGCCGATAAGCCTTTGAGCGCTCCCATCATAGCCAAAGATGGACATAGATGTGTGGCTCAGCTTACTAGATGGGATACCCAGCTCTTCGAGTGCGGAACTAGAGATAAGGTTAAGTGCAGAACCTGGGTCGATCTGGACTCTGTGTATTGGCATCTCTTTGATGTACCCTGTGAAGTACAAGGGTCGGTTGTGCTTTGTCTCACCAAGCAGGAGGTCTTCCTTATTGAAGGCGATGGTAGCATTTGCTGCTTTTTGGACCAAGAGGAATTCAATGCAAGATCCCTCAGTTTTCTTCTTTTCTCCCTTTGAGGAGGTATTTGATTTTTTGACCCTATAGTCCATTTCAATTTGTAGGACTTGTGGTGTGTGTTTGTCAACATCCACATTCAGCCTTTGTAGTTCTGAAATGAGACTATCACGAGATTGTGGTGACATTCGTAACAAGTATAGGATGTGTAGTCGTGCAGGTATGTGTTTGAAGTGCCCAAGCAAGTCATACTTGAAAGCTTCCTTAGGGCCTGCATTTTCATTATTGTTGCCACTTGGGGCATTTACTGCTTGTTTTCCCGAAGGATTTATATAAGAAGAAGAAGATTGGTTGTAATTTATGTGGTAATCCCGGTCAGAACGGGTATCTCTATCAACTTTAAGAGGTTCTGGAGAAAGTTCTTCAGTCAGAACATCACCATCTAGATCAAGGGGTTGGTCCTTCTCATTTGCTGAAAACGTTTCTGCTGCAGCATTGCCATCTTCAGTTATTGCATTGAATGGAGCATTTTCCGGGAACAAGTCCTGAACAGCATCCAACAACTTTTCTTCTTTGTTGAGTATTTCATCGGTCCAGACATCTCCTATGAGGTTGGGTATTTGAGACCAATTGACCGAGTTTTCATTGAAGAACTCATGGGCCAGAGCTTCTTCATGGTGACCAGTCGGACGAGACTTGAATTCCGATGTCACAGTTTCAGGAGATGAAGGTTGAGAAGATGAAATCTCAGTGGAAGTCACCCGAGAAGATGTAGCTTCAGAAGATATGCTACCAGACCTAGTCTGAGAGTTTGCAGCTTCAGCAGATGGAGTTTCAAAGGCACTATCATCCTAAGCTATCGCATTGCAAGCAACTCCGATAGAAGATGCCTCTAGAATGCACTACTGGGATTCAGACTCGTCTTCAGATATGAGAGGATCATCGATCCAGCAACTTTCTTCATTTTCTGGAGTTACTGGAGGAGATTCTTGTAGGTTTTCCGGGACCTCCGGTTCTGGATTGTGACAAAGTTGATTGATGCGATCCTGGTCTTGCTCTATGGAAAGATGTTATAAGATCCTCGTATATTCTTCGAGATCGGCATAGGAGCCAAATCTTCTTCTTCGTCTGGCCTTTGTGGTTCAACATTATTGGGTTCCACTGGGGCTTTGGAGAGTGTTGGATTGGCAGCATTTTCTTGAACAACCTCTTGGTCTTCTTCATTATCAGACCAGGATCCTTGTGGCTGTAAGGGATTATACCAGATTATTGGTGATGGACCCGTGTTTTTTCTTCTTGCCTTCCTCCGTCCCGGGTCCGCCGGGGTGCGGCGGGCCGACGAGAAAAAAAAGCAAGCATCAACATTTTTGTACGGGTATGCCAGATTTTCTATTCTACTTGGAATTTGAAATGGTGATCCGGAGATTCACCTTCACAAGTAGAAAGGAAATCAAACCTTTTTTCTAACTTTCCATTGCACTTATATTTAAAGAAAGAGACAAGATTTTAAATGCCGTAAGAGGTGATTTTGTTTAGTTTGCCGTGAAACGCATTTTTGTGCTGTAGAAGGCGATTTTGCCATGAAAGGCGATTTACAAATCTTATCAATAGTGAAAGACAAGAATTGTGATTTTTTTTGTCTCTTTAAAAAATACAAAATACAATAGAAAAGAAAGAAAGAGGGATCTGATTTCTTAGGAGATTGTGGGGACTCGTTCAGATCGACGGTCGCGAGTCATGTATGGACTCTGCCATCGTCTTTTAGATGAGAACACTTGATGCTTTAGTTCACTTGGCTTGGCTTGGACCCCGGATTTTTAGAGGACGAAGACCAAGGGAAGGTCCTATATCCAATAAAAAACAAAGTAGATGGGCTGAAAAGCTGCATCTAGGCCATGTTGGATAGAAAAAGAGGGGAAACCTTGGGGGGGGTGGCTCCCCAAGGGCTTCGATCACCTTGTAGTGTTTGCAGCAGAGTTTCTTCAGGGCTGGAGAGCTTCTTTGTGCAGAGAATTCTTCAGGATAATTTTCAAGACGATTTTTCAGGACCCTTTCCCTTTGGAATGACCGCCTATTTCTAGGCTTTTGGTGGCCATTAGGAAGGTTTATGGGAATTAATGACATTAATGCTCCATGATGGGAGGAGTTACAAGATTTAGTTTCATAATTTTGTAACTCCTTTTTCTTGGATTTTGATTGGCCGATGGAGAATAATGCGCAATTAATCTCCATGATAATGGGGGTTTCATGATTAATTACCATGATTAATCTGCATAATGGTAGGAGTTACATGGTTAATTGCCATGATTAATTGGACTTGTAACTCCCATTTCTTGGCTTCTGATTGGGCCGTCCAAAATAATGAGTTAATGACCGTATTAATTTGTCATAAACGGATCAATTAATAGCATTAATTGGTCGCCAAGTCGCTTGAAGAGTCGTGGGCCGCGCCGCGTCTTTTGGAATTCTTCTTGCGATGATCATCGATGGATCCGCATGTTATTTGATGTTGGATGACGATGCAAACTCAAATATTGGTTGACATCAATGGGCCGGCAACATCTGTCCAGTCGATTTCTCAATCGGTCGGGCAGAAAGTGTGTTTTCTTGGTCGGCCGGTTGGCGATTTTGGAGTATCCAATGATGATCGAATGATTTCGATGGCAGATCCATGATGTTGACGAAGATCGACGGATATCGTGCCTCAAAAATCATAATTTGAGAAAATCACAGAGGCCAAACATCACGAAACGCGAAAAATACCCGAAAAAGTGGGTTTCCGGGCGAACTTTGGCGGCCCGGATCCCTATGGTTGCCGGAGACCATGCACCCTGTGGGGCCAGCGACCCCGGGCCATGGTCGCTGGCGACCATGGGCCAAGGTCGCCAATGACCATGGGGCTTTTGCCCATTTTCAGTCGCCGTTTCTTAGCCGTTTCTCAGGCTTTTTCGCTTTTGTTTTCTCCTGTACTTTTCTTTGACATTTCTCCACATTTATTGGCTTGATTCCACTGAAGAAAACCCATCGAGAAGTCATGCAAATCAGAGCACAAAGTTTCCTATTTTCGGAAAAGCCGAAGACTTTGTAGCCGATTTTCCGCCAAGAGTTGAAACTAGGTCAAACGATGTCGGAATGACCTGAAATCTGAGGTGAAGCTTCTTGAGCATTAGATAGGACCAACCATGGGCTTCTATTTGAGGTTTGAAATGGTTTGGGTCCCGTCAATACTAGACTTGATTTCATCGTGCGGAGCCTATTGGAGTTATTTTGAGATGATCCATTAGCTCTAATTTGGATGCCATGGTCCCAAGGAGCTTCCCCGCTGGTAGGCTTAATTTTGCTTCAGAGCGTCAAAGCTGGGTCAAACGTTGTCGGAATGACCTGAAATTTGACGTGCAGCCCTTTGGAAGCATGTAGAAGTTACTTATGTGCTTTGTTTGATGAGTGGCGACATCAGAGGTTTTCGCCGCCGAGAGGCTTGATTTCGCCGTTCGAGAGTTGATGGAGGGTCAAACAGTGTCGGTTTGACTTGAAATTCAACGTGGAGCCTTTTGGAGGTATTTTGAGACCATCCATAGGCTCGGATCAAAGATTTGATGTCTTCGACACTGTCGCCTCCGGGAGCTCCCACTTAGCTGTTGGAGGATTGAAGTTAGGCCAAATGGTGTCGAAATGGCCCGAAACTTCATGTGTACCTCCTTTTTGGCTATTTTGAAGGACCTTGAAGTTTTTGTTTGATTCCGACAAGATCTGAAGCTTGAAGCAGATTTGCATGTTTGTAGTAGGTTGCGGCTCCATGTAGCTTTTGATGTTAAGGAGGCAAAGTGACTTTTTTGGTGTCAACAAATGCCCCCTCGAGGTACAGCGATGAATTGCGTTGCTTTTGCAGTCGTTGTGCCTCGAAGAAAAATTTGAAGGAGAACTTCTGACTTGACCAAGAGTCTCTGAGCATTTTTCTTTTTGATAGAATAGCCTTTTGAATTTCCAAGGGGATTTTATGGCAGTGAGAGAGATCACGTACCATCTCAAGGCAAAATTTTGAAAATGACATTTGGATTGGGTTTTTGGGTTTTGGATTTTTCTTTTTGACTTTGTGGACCTAAAGGTTTTGTGTGGCTCATCAGGCGGTCAAGGAAGGTTTTTTGGCTTTTGACCTTATAACCTAACAAGCTGTATGTGGCAGGTTAGGGGGTCGGCTTTTGGATTTTAATTTTGGTCTTGTAACCTAACAAGCTATATGTGGCAAGTTAGGGGACCGGGATTTGCTTTTTGGTTCTGGCCTTGTGACCCAACAATCTGTACGTGGCGAGTTAGGGGACCATGGTTTGGATTTTGGTCACTCTTTGGGACAATTTTGGGTCCATTGGAGTGGTTTAGGTTTTTGTGGAATGTCAATTTCAAGGTTTTGACTTAATTTGGTTCATAAGGTGGGATGGTTTGGATTTTTTTGAAACTCGTGAGGCTTGGATTTTTTTTGTATGGTCCAATCAACTCAAAGGAGGCATGTAACCATTTTTGTATGCTCTTGGTAAGTGGAATTTTGACTAAAAGCCACTTTTAGTGCCTAGGTGGTCAAATCTGGCTCATGTGGGCTAGCCCATGGGACCTTAAGCTTTAAAGATGGCTTAGATCTCATGTGGTGTCATTTTTTGTAAAGAATATCTAAAAATATCTCTTTTGGGTAGAGAATATCTAAAAATATTCTTACTTGGAGAGAATCTCTCAAATTTCCTTGATTTTGGGAGAGATTTTCTCAAAGTATCTTTCTTTGGGAGAAAGTTTCTCATAATCCCTCTCTTTTTGGAGGGAATTTCTCAAAAGATCTCCTCACTGGGAAAGAATATCCCATGATCCCTTTCTTTTAGGAAGTTTGCTAATTTTTAGCACTTACCTCCTTTCTTTTCTCCTTCTTTCCTCTTTTGGTTTGCTCTCTGTTATAAAAGTGAGGGGAGTTTGAATCTCTTGGTCCTATTGCCTTCTTTTTGCAAAAGTCTTCAAGAGTGTTCCAAGATCAAGAATTCTTCTTATTCTCCAAGGATCTTCAAGTTCTTCCTTTTTCACCATGGCTTCAAGGAAGTTTCTTCTTTAAGAAACCCCATGTAGAAATAGAAAAAGGTTCTCATTCTTTTCATTTTCCCCTTTTTTTTTCTTTTCCACGTGTTTTCTTTTTCTTTTTTTTTTTAACACATTTTTTCTTTCCCATTTTTTTTTCTTTTTTTCTTCTCTTTTTCTCTTTCCCTGTTTTTTTTTCTTTTTCTTTCAAGGTTTTCTCTCTGTTTTTTTTTTTGTTTTTACCTTGTTTTGTTCTTTTTTTTCTTTTTTTTTTTTGTGACCGTACTGTCAAGACCGTACGGCCACATGGACTTTTTTTTTTTTTTTTAAAGAGATTATTTTCTTCTCTTTTTTTTTTCTTTCTCGGATTTTGAGATGCACATGCATGATAACTTTCCTTCTATGCATTTTTTTTTATGAAATTGGAAGGATGATAGTGCACACCTGGAAATCTTTTCGCAAGTCTTGGGATTTGGAGCTCGCAGCAATGTTGAGCCCTTTCTTGGTCTTGCGGGGATTTTCTGAGGAGCTTTGCAAGTTTTGGATTCTGGAGCTCGTAGCAATGTTGAGCCCTTTTCCAATCTTGTGGATATTTTGAGAAGATTTGGTTTGACCTCGCAGCAATGTTAGTGTTCAAACCTTCTTCGAGAATTTTCCATTGATTATGAGGTTGCAGCGATGTTGAGCCCATCTTTAAGCTCCTATTTCTTTCGGGGTCTCTCCCTTTTCTTCGGAATTGCCTCAGAACCATGCCAAAATTTCGCTAGAATTTTTTAGCAAAATTCTGTTATTTTGATGATTGATTTTCTCTCTTTCCAAACTGTGCAGGTAGTTCCTCCAGAATGAACAAGGGTAAAGATCATGTCACTGATGCGCCTCGCCGTTCTACCAGATCCTCTAATGTGGCCGTACAGCAAGCCTGGGAAGAGGTTCAGTATGTCGAAAGGAACTTGGAAGAGTGTGACTCGCTCAACCGAGATGAGATGAAGCAACGTTTGATTGCCCCTAAGGATGAGGAGTATTATAAAATCATGGTAAGCAACCGTCCTTGGGTCACGGACGATCAGAGCATTGTGCGGAAGCCTACCTTCTTCTTTGGTGATGCCGTCCCCGATGATTCAACATACCAAAGGAGATGTTTTCAGTTCTCTTTCACAGTTGGTGGTGAGAAGAGAACTGTTTCTACCCGGTCGACCTTCGATCGGACTATTTCAATTATGAGTCTTTCCTCCACATGCTCAAAGAGGAAAGATCCTCCAAGCTGGGTGAAGAGGACAAGTGTGATCAAGACCGGGGTTTTTGTTGGTGGCCCTTCTGGTTTTGCAGAGAAGTCGCCTGCCCGTATGGACATTTTGATGCCGGCCAGTGGCTACCAAGGTTCAGACCATCCTTTGGTCGATTTGAGACCGGTGGGCCTTGGCATTTTCAAGGGCGATGGTAGCAATTGGGTGAAGCCTTTTCGACTTCGCGGCCGTTTCAGTGCTGACTCGAGCTGGGAGTCGTGGACTGATCACATCCTGCAGGTTGGCAGTGCCATCCTGAAGGAGGCAGAGATTTTTGACGCGGTTCGCACTTTTCGGCAAACCGTGGTTTTCTCTGATGAGGCCTTCATGGCCATCCTGGAGTCATTCCTTCCACAAACCAACACCTTCGTTTTCACAAATGGTGAGATTGGTTTTTCTTTAAAGGAACTGAGTGCCATCACTGGGCTGCCTATCTTCGGCAATCTCTATGAGGAGTTCATGCCTATTGACAGCGTCCTTGAGGAGCGGTCTGAGGAGTTCAGGCTTTTGTACTTTAAGCTCGTTGCCTTCTACGATTTTTTGAAAGAGAAGGAAGGCTCGAAAGTCCGGTGTAGAAGTTGGAGGAGTGGTAGCTTTTTGTCTTCCAACTTCTTTGACAGCGGGGAGTTTTCTGAGAGTACAACCCAGGAAGTCAAGGTTAAGAACCCGGATTCGAAGAAGATCTCCGCCTTGCGAGAAAATTTAAAGGGATTCTTTGCAAACACAGACGCCATTCATTCTGACATTGCGCTGCGGAGAGATCTCGCTGTTTACCTCACTTATTGGCTGGGTGAGGCTGTTTTTGCTGGAGGAGATGGTACGCACATCAGGCTGCATTGCATTTTTCCGGCTTGTCAAATGGCGTTTGGAGAGCGGCTTGCTTTGGTGCCTGCTCTTTACTCCTATTTATGCATCGAACTGCAGGCGGCTACTTTCCTGGTTCGGCTTGGGCTTCCCATGAATAGGGCATTTTCAGCCTATATTTTCTATTCATGGTATGTATACCACTGTCCCAGTTTCCACCGATTGGGTGCTGCTCAGGACGATGACCCATTTATGAATCGGTTGGCTAGAGGGAAGCCTGTTTTCGAATCTCTCTTATCTGCCCATTTGAGGATCCGACGATTCTGGGACGTCGAGAAGGGGCAGTCCTCAGTGAAGCTTTCTCTGGGCCTACGGAATAAGGCTTTTGATTTTGGTGTCTCTCGAGATTCCACCAAGGCAGGGTCGGGGAGACACTATTCTTTGACAAACACATAGAGGAGTCGGCTTTTTAACATACGTGTCGGCACGATGGTGTACCGTAGACATCTTTTCGTCGACATCTAGCTGTATGTTCCCTCGCGTTTTGCCATGCAGTTGGGCTTCTCCCAAGGCGTTGTTGGAGCGCCTTCGAGTAAGGTGAAGCACTTTGGATGTCTGCAGGATGGGAGAAATGCATGGGCCTTTTATAGCGCAGAAGACACTACCGCCATGATTCCTTATCCTGAGTTGTCCACTTTTCGGACTGCGGGCTTCACGAAGTGGTTCGTGGAGAGCCTTTCAGTGTACCGGGGACTTTCCAAGATGGAGCTCGATGTAAAGCAGTCTTCCGGGAATGGTCTTGGGAAGTCAGATGGAGTCCGCCGAGAAGAAGTTCGGGTTTTCCTTTCTTAAGAAAAGCACAGAACAAGTTTTCTCGAGGACCAGGACGTCTTCAGATCGAGAGCTGCGCAAGAGATACCTGGCGAGGTCTTGGAATAGCTCGCAGAGGAGGAGGCTGAGGTCACTGCTTGGATTCAAGCAGAGCGAGCAAAGGCTTCCATGGAGTCCACCAACAAGAGCAGACCATCTGGTGAGGACTCTATCGAGAGGCCAGATTTTGATGGCGGGGTGGGTACTTCTAGCAATTCGTCTTGTAGGAGCAAAAGGAGGAGAGGACAGCGCCGAAGTCAGAGACGGCACGAAGACTCTCCTGATCTGGAAATTCCTTCCACCATTGCTAAGGAGGCATCAGGGGATGATGATGAGCCTCCAGAGAAGAGAAGCCAGGGAGAAAAGACCAGTAGTGATGGTATAACCCTTCTTCTCTCTTTTTCGACTTCTTTCTTTTTATGAGGCTTTTGTTTTTAATCTACTGCTTTTCTTTCTTTTGGCAGAAGATGATGATTCGATGCTGTCTGAGGTTCTGGCCGATGAGGCGGTGACGGATCCGATCGTGGCATCTAAGGAAGAACCCAGAGATTCTGAAGTAGACCCAGAATCTCCACCTGGTATGATTTCTTTTTTCTTTTTGTTTTTTTTTCCTTTACCACCACTTGCTGACATATATATATTTTTTGCCAGCTGACTTGCCGGAGGATTCCGACGACTTTGAGCTATCCATGGATGCAACTTTTGATGATGCTTCGGATGAGTTCATGGAGGCAGAAAGCATTCCGTCGGTCGTCGAAGAAGGTATTTAGTAATTGTCTTGGTATTGATTTTTGACAAGATCATATTCATACCTTTTTCATTTTTCATTAGCAAGTTGTGAGGCAACAGGAGAAGTTCCTCTATCCTTTTCAGAGTCAGAGCAGGGGGTGCCCGTGACTGATCCAGGAGTAGGGGCTTCTTTTACTAGTTTTGATACGGCAGAGGCGAGTCCGCATGCAGATATTCCTTCCCCAGCGGCTCCGATTGGAAAGAGCTTCATGATTACTCTTCCAACGGTGCATGACATGGGTAGTCACCAACGGAGCATAGCGAGTCTTCATCTAAGCCATCTCGTCAGTTTACGAGGAAGGTGTTGAAGAGAGTCTTCAGCTCAGAAGGTCGTCGAAGAAGGTATTTAGTAATTGTCTTGGTATTGATTTTTGACAAGATCATATTCATACCTTTTTCATTTTTCATTAGCAAGTTGTGAGGCAACAGGAGAAGTTCCTCTATCCTTTTCAGAGTCAGAGCAGGGGGTGCCCGTGACTGATCCAGGAGTAGGGGCTTCTTTTACTAGTTTTGATACGGCAGAGGCGAGTCCGCATGCAGATATTCCTTCCCCAGCGGCTCCGATTGGAAAGAGCTTCATGATTACTCTTCCAACGGTGCATGACATGGGTAGTCACCAACGGAGCATAGCGAGTCTTCATCTAAGCCATCTCGTCAGTTTACGAGGAAGGTGTTGAAGAGAGTCTTCAGCTCATGGGTCGAGACTCTTTCTTCTGGCCATTTGGAGGCTAGTTTCGGCATGGTTAAGCATGTGTAGGACACTCTTGCCGACAGCGAAGAAGTTGTTTTGGACATTACAGATGCCAAGGCTTTTGTTGATGAAGTTATCACTCTAGGCAACAAGTGGAATGAGACCAAGAGCTTTCCAAATAATGACTTCTTCAACGAGATGTTTTTGAAGCCTTCCAGCGAGGTCAAATTTGAACTGAATGAGATCTCGCAGACTCGGAAGCAGCTCGTTTGGGAGAGGAATGTCACCGAGTTGGCTATTATTGAGCTAACACAGGACCAACACCATCTTGACAGGGAGGTCACTGAAGCCAGACAGCGCCTTGAGCTATTGAAAGAACAGGCCGCTGCCAAGTGGGCTGCCACTTTGAAAGCTCGCGATAGAGAGAGGACTCTCATTTGCCAAGTTGAGGAGGTCGAAAGCAATCTTCGGAAGAAGACTCAGCAATATGAACAATGGCAGATTCTCTGGGAAGAGCTTCCTCGTGCTGAGGATGGATCGCAACGGCCTGCTGCTTTTTATGGTAAGATTTTGAAGAAACACGGCCAGGAAGCTTTGGAGGCTAAGGCCAAGAGTTCGCTTGAGGAGTTAAGTTTTTGGCTGAAGACCATGTCAGACTAGCCTCCTGATTTGTAACAAACTTTTTCTTCTTTTCTTTCGGTACCTCCATGTATAAACATTTTTTTGGCACCCTTTTTTTGTATCCCCTTATTTCACTTAAATTCACTTTCGATGAAAACATAAGCGAAAATTGAATGGGAATGGTTTTTTTGAAAATTTGATCAGAAGGTTGTCATTTTCTGAAAATCTTTTGTCAAATGGTTGTTTTGGGCATGAAAGCCAGATTTTATGGCAAAAAGCCTGGTTTTTTTATGGCTTGAAAGCCGAATTTTGGATGGCGTGAATGCCGAAATTTTGTTTGTGGCATGGAAGCTGGTTTTTGGCATGAGAGTCGATTTTTGTGGCGTGAAAGCCAAGTTTTGGTTTTGTGGCATGAGAACCAAAAATTTTGTGGCATGGGAGCCAGATTTTGTTTGTGGCATGGTGTAAACACCTCGTTTCGGCACCCTATGAGGGGCAATTCAGTCCACCCTATTTAATGATGTCCTTATTAGGTCCCGAGTCAAAAGTCACCTGTCATCTCTGGACCTCTGATCGCCCCGGGAGTTGGCTCATCGTGATCTACTCATCGAGAACTTTCTGCCCATATATAGAACTCCAAGATCTAACTGGCGGATCAAAAATCATGACAGCGAGTCCCACAACCCGGGGCGCCCGCGTGAAAAATCACCTATCATTTCTGGACCTCTGATTACCCAGGGAATTGGCACATCTTGATCTACTCATCGAGACCTTTCCGCCCATATATAGAACTCCAAGATCTGACGGGCGGATCAAAAATCATGACAGCTGGTCCCACACCCCTACGGCACCCGCGTGAAAGATCACCTATCATTTCTGGACCTCTGATCACCCTAAAAATTGGCTCATCGTGACCTACTCGCCGAGAGCTTTCCGTCAATAGAACGTCAAAATCCGACGAGCAGATTGAAATCTACGAAACCTGGGCCCCATTCATGATAACCCGGCCAATCTCCACCGGACCCCACCTTCTCGACCCAAACCAGTTTCTTTTAAATCCAAACCCACCAGGCCTGGCCCAATGAACTCCAGCCCAAGCTGAACCTGACCCGATCCAACTCATTAGGCCAAGTCCAGACCTCACTTGACCCAAACACAACCCGAGCCTTATCCCTCTCATCTCTCTCCCAACCCAGGCCTTATCCCTCTCAATTTCAAACACCCAAGCCTTATCTCTCTATCCCTCTCCCAACCCAGGCCTTATCCCTCTCAATTTAAAACACCCAAGCGGATCCAAAAAACCCATGCGCGGAACCCTCCTCAGAGCCTCCTCCAACATCGTCTTCCAAAAACCCATGCACAGAAGCTTGGGACTCTCTCTCGGCGACCCATCATTCCCTCTCATCATCTTCTTCTACTCACGCGGAAGCCTCCCACCATCTCATCTAGATCTGGACGCAGACCCCAGGCTCCACATCTCCATCTCCCTCACGCCACAACCCATCTTCGACTCCATCCCATCATCTCTCCCCTAGATCTAGGCGCAGAACCCTCCTCAAGGCCACCTTTCCACCGTCTTCTCTGCTCCCTCTGAGATCTCTTTCACCCATCATTCCCTCTCATCATCTCCATCATCCTCCTCCTAGGCGCCCATCTCTCCACCATCAATCATTCCCTCTCATCATCTTCGTCTCTTCCCTTGTGCCAGACCCACCTCTCCATCTCCTTCCATCGCAGATCTCCCCCCAAGGCCCATCTCAGACGACTCCCGTCTCCCAGACCCACCTCTCCATCTCACGCACCTCAGTTCTCTCTCTCTGTCTCTCTCCCCGGTCTTCCTCGCCCTCTGTCTCCTCTCTTCTTCTCCCCTTCCTCGCTCTCTCCACCTCTCCTTCTCCCAGTCGCAGCAGCACGTCTGCCCACAGCCCATCTCACGCAACACTCCCTGTCAGACGCGCGCAGTAGCCCCACGGAAGCCCGATCTCGCCACAGCAGCACACCCACCCAAAGCAGCACTGCCAGACGCAGCAGCAGCCTTCATCTTCCTCCTCCGCCTCATGCATCGCCTTCCCCTGTGCCAGGTACAGCTCCTCTCCCCTTCCCTGTATCACTCTGCACACACGTCCCTCACCCTCCTGCTCTCCCTGCGTCTTCCTCTCATCTCTCTCATTCCACACCTGCACGTCTCTCTCTCTCTCACCCGTCTCCCTCCACCTCTCCTCTTCCCTTGACTTGCGCCCGTTGCAGCGCCCACTCCCTCTCTCTATCTCTCTTCCCTCTCGCGTCATCTGTCTCCATCCACGTCTCTCTATCTCTCCCTCCATCCCTCTCTCTCTCTCTTCCGCCCTGCCCCTGTCTCCCCTCTCGTTCTCTCCTTCTCTCCATTCCCTCTCTCCCTGCCTCTCTACTCTCTGTCACTCTCTCTCCTTCTCTCCATTCCCTCTACCTCTCTACGCACCAACACTCTCCCTCTCCCTCGCTGTCTCTCCCCTGCAACTCAACACTCTCCCTCTCCCTCTTTGTCTCTCCCCTGCAACTCAACACTCTCCATCTCCCTCTCTGTCTCTCCCCTGCACCCCCCTGCGCACACACTACACTGTCTCCCCTGCTCCTTCTTCGCTCCGCCTCCCTGCAACTCACCCTCCTTTCCCCCTGCCATCATCCTCCTCCGTGCCACCCACCTGCAAATCCACACTCTCTCCCCTCACCCTTTCTTCTCCACCTCTCTCTCCCCCGCGCGTCCCGCCACCTGCAATTCAACCTCTCCCTCTCGTTCTCTTCTCCCTCCTCTGCCTGCACTCTCACTCTCTCTCGTTCTCTCTCTACCCCCTCAGCCCCTCTCTCCCTGCTCTCCCTATCTCCCTACTCTCTCAGTCCCTCTCTCCCTCGCCTTTCTCTCTCCCTCTGCGACCCATCTCCCTCTTTCCCGTCCACTCTCTCTCAGTTCCTCTGCTCCGCCCACTCCCTCTCTCCCGTCCACTCTCTCACAGTCCCTCTTCTCCACCTCCTCCGCCAGCAGCCTACACACGCCCCAAACTTCTTTTTCTTTTGTTTTCCTTCTTCTCCTCCCCCATCACGCCATTTCACTGTTGCACCCCCACTACACCTTCGCTGCACAGTCTCATTCCATCACAGCCCTCCCCATTCTTCCTCTCTCCACTTAAACCCACCTATTGCACCCACCGGACTAGCCCACTCATCTAAACCGAACCCATGCATGTCTATTTCATTTTCCTGCATTGAATTTAGATCCATAGTTGTTTATTGTTTCTTTTTTTATGATATTGCATACATCTAATATGCTCATGCACCCCAACATGTTCATGCATCTGAATAATATTTTAGGTTGTTAATTATTTTAAATTTGTTTCAAGCGTATTCTAACCTGCCCATGCATTCAACCTGCCTATGCATTATAACTTAGTTACATTTTTATTTCATGTTCTTTTAGGTGCAATTTAGGACTGAATAATTTATTAAAAAAATAAATATATAAAAATTAGAATAAAAAACCAAAAAACACCAAAAGAAAACAAATAATAAAGTAAAAAGTAAAGATTAAAAATAGGATTTTAGTTACCCTATTAATTAGGACAATTAGGCTAAATTTAATAATTAAGTTCTTAGTAAAAAAAAATAGAAATCCACTCTTCTCTTCTTCCCATTTCATTAGGATAAATCAATTTAGGATTTTAGGCCCTATGAATAAACATAAAAACAAATAAAAATAATAAAGATCCAAAATACCAAAAAACAAAGTAAAAGATATTAAAAAAACCAAAATATTAATAAATTGGAGTTAGAAATTATACAGTAGTCTAGACTGATTAGGTCAGACCCCGGACCCAGATCTAGGTCTCTCCCTAGCCAGCTTCGACTACTCCAATTTCTTAAACTTCAACTGATTAGGTCCCACTCTCTCTCCGGGCCCCGCTAAGGGACCGGGAGAGCGGATGTAGACGGTTAGGACCTTAGGATAGGGTAGAGATCCATTAGGGAAATGGAATAGTTAGATTGATTCCAAGTAGGAACTCCCCTAGGTAGGCCCTTCTAGCCCCAATTATTAAGATAAAAAAAAAAACTATAAAACCAACAAAATCAATTCCAAAAATATTTTCTTCTCTTTTCCTCCACCTCCGGTGCCAAATATTTATCTGAACTCAATGATTAAAGGGAATAGTGGCTGATTCCGAGAACTTGAATTAATGAGAATGACGAAATGAGACGAGTGATTTCACACACCCCAATATCAGTTTATTTACTACCGGCCCATCATCGGCCACCCTCAATTAATCCCGACCCAACATCGGCCATTTTTATCTTACTTCTGGCCCATCATCGGCCATGCACTTTTATCACCTGCGTTTCGCACGCAAACCCACAGAAATCACAACTCGAAGTTTCGTCTGCATCATTCTTTCGATTCGAAGAATCAACCTTTAAACCCTAGGTCGTCAAAGGACGTTGAAGGGGGTACCCAGGAATGGTGTTGATCATTTTCTAAATATTTGGCACCTTTCCCCTTATTTTCTTAGTTTGTTTTCATTTTAATTCGCTTATCCCCTAGAATACTTGGATTTAACTTTAATTAGTCTTTTCAACCCTAGATGTTGATTTCCCCTGCCTAGTTCATTATGGTCCCATCTTGAAGCCCGTAACTTGACCCTTGACCCAAGTTTGACCAAAATTAAAAGACCCAAATTAAGTGACGAGACAACCGTCGTGTGTCGCCGGCGGCACATTAGACGAGAGAAGACCCCACCCCATTTTCCTCCCGCATCCTTTCGGCTTTCGTCAAAGGACGGTGTTACGGCCAAATCCGTAACTGGCGATCGTGATCCGTCGATTTTGAGGGTAGTCGGAATCCTCATTTTCGATGTATTTTTTTATCTCACACTGTTGAATGACGATTCCCCTCTCGGGGGGGTCAAAATTCACATCCGACAGCCTGGCGATCGTGATGGGACTTCTTCTGTTGTCTTGTCACGAATTTGGGTTTTTTGCAGGTCCCACGATCTCCATGCCAACAGCCTGGCGATCGTGACGGGACATCTTTCATTGTCTTATCGTTTACTTGAGTCTTTTAGAAGTTTTATCATGGAACACGAACCTTCGATCAATGACTGAATGTCCGTGTCTCGTTTTTTTAAGGGTTATTATGGGTACAAATCAAATATGAACTGGCGTCCGCATAACCGCCCGCTGAAGCTCTCCCCTTTACAACATAAGAGCGCAGCCCTATTAATCTTTCCTCTTTCTCGCATTAATCCCATAAAACATTCTCTTCTTTCCTAAATTCTTTCCATTCTCATCTTTTCTAAAGTCTTTCTCTTTTCACCCCCACTTTCTTATAAATGGCGAATCACCCATGGGGAATGCCGGACATTCCTCTTATTTCAACCCCGGGAGCAACTCGAGCCATCGGTGAGGCTTATTTCCCCCCATTAGATACTGAAATCTCTAGATCTCTTTCTACCCCATTATCTAAACCGCGCTATTCCCTGCGCATATCGGGCTCTCCGATTGTGGAACGGGTCCCTTCTCCCATGAACGCAGTAGTCGCGAGAAAAAGTCACTATAGTCCTCCAACTCCAATAAGGAGGGACTCATACTCTGCCGACTCTCGAGTCACGTATAAGGATTTGGTCTGATCGAGCAAACAGACGGTAGAGCATAAGACCTATGCCAACATCACAACACGGGCTTGCCGTGTGCTTCAACCGATCACTTCACAAGTCATCCATCATTCAGCTACGGTTACCCGAACTGAACCGATTACCTCTATGGTCTCCCAATATAGAACACCTTTTGATACATCCATTGTGACCACCACTAGACAAGCAAGACAGCAACCAGCCCCGATCCCATATGCAAATACACGCCTCCATATAGGCCAAGGATAGGTGGGCCCGGCTCGATCACTCACGTTGAGGGTCCCGCGGCAAAGCCCTGCTGTTTACGCCAGCGCACAGAACACACCCATAATCCGCCATCAATACCAGCATGAGGTAGTCCAACCCCAACTTCATGCAATGACTCCTCCGACTGTCTCCGTAAGCCGATCAATCCCAAACTCATCTGGCCTTAGGCTAACCTATCATCAACCGACGGGATACGAAAGATCACCTCTAACGTATCAAGATCAATTGACTCCGGCTTACGAAATGTTAGACGAGGAGCAAGATCCCCCACTCTATTATGATGAAGTTGCGGACGATGTAGACCCTCATGAGCTTCACGAGGAACATCGGCCGGGCCATCTAGCCCACAAGCTCTCCCGCCAATTGACTTACGTGGGTCGACGATTAGGATTAGCTCATGACCTGGATAAAACTCGAAACCAAACCCAAATTCAGGCCCCTAGGAGAACACGAGCCGAGGAAAGCTACCAATATGCGCCTTTGGGACCCCAACCGGACCCTCAACACGATCTTGTAGAACAGATTTATTATCGAACCCCAGTTGAGGCCCCGAGACGTGGCCAAGCGCACGAAGATCAAAACCCTGATTCCCATGCAATTAGAGAAATGCGGAACGAAATAGAAGGGCTGAAGAGTGAAATTAGAAAGAAGTCGCCATCACGACAAAGCAAAAGGTTAGGGTTCTATGACTTCACGAAGAAAGAACAGACCAAGAAATCACCCTTCCCAGCTAAAGCCCCAAAGTTCGTAGCGTATGACGGGACTACAGACCCTTAACACCATTTGGTGTCCTTTTGCAGTAAATGTCGTATAATCGCTGACGACGATGCCCTCCTCATTAATTACTTTCAAGAATCGCTAGCCGGAGATGCGCTAACTTGGTACACATCTGTGCCCTCACACGAGATCAATACCTTCGAGGATGTGATAGAAAAATTTCTGGTGCGATACCAACACCTAACTAAGAACAAACCCCTGTGGCATGACTTAGCCAACTTAAAGCAAAAGAACAATGAGGATTGTGAAGCATTCGCCGCAATATGGCTGAGTCAATTCACGAGGTCTGACTGCAATATGAAGAAGGAGGAACAAGTTAGGATGGTCATTTCGAACATGAAAGAACCGATGAGGACATTGATGATGATCGGGGAAGTCATGAATTGGAGCGGCCTGCACCATCGATTGTCGAGAATGAAACAGAACTTAGACGATGGAATATTGAATAACCTAGGCATCTCCGATCAAAAAAGGATTGTCCGTCCCGTGACCAATCAAGTGGAAAATCGCGCGACCCCGGAAGTAAACTCGACCCAAGAGGTGGTTTATCGCCCATATAATCCTGGTCAGGAAATGAATTTCAACCAACAGCGGAATCAAGGACAAAACCAGGATGTTAATTTCCAAGGGAACACACAAAGCTTCCGGAACGATCAGAGCTACCGGGATCTTCCTCGGAATGATCAGAGATATAACCAACAACCACATGACCAAAGGGGACCCGTTCATCCAAGGCAAAAATAAATCCGGCACGACAACCTGTGAATCAGCCGGTGATGCCTCATAACCCGAATCAGAGTACTAATCCTCGGCCGAATTATAACGCAGTCTCGTTCAATTATAACAACAATTCAGGCCAAAACAATGACGGGAACAAAAGAAGGCTTGGACCGAAAAGGGCTAACTACCCGCCCCTCCCTAAACCTTGGATCACTGTTTTCTGGTCGCTCGTAGAACAAAATGCTATCCGCTTCCACCAGAAATACAACAGCAATGGCCAGACCACCTTGATCGGACGAGATTCTGTGCATACCACAGGATGCCGGGACATGACCTAACCCATTGCTATATGGCCAGAGACCTGATCTACGACCTCAGTGATGAAGGGGCGATTGAGTGGAATAGCATCAAACCCACGGGAGTCTACGGTCCGCAGAAAATGCCACAAGCCCAAGGCCCGCTTACCGGTACGACGCAGCGAGTGCCGAACATGCAAATCTACACAAACCCGATGCCACAACACGCTGCGTCAACCTCGACACAACCGTTGCAGGGACCGTCAGCCAATGTCGCCACCGTGTCACATCAATCAACTGATTTCCCGATCCAGCCAGCCATTAGTCAGAATCAACCCTACTATGATGATTTTTTTGAAGATGATGACTATTGGAAATACATCAATTGGGACGGAAAAACTAAATTCAGACTAGATAACATCAAAACCGGCATGGTAATTGACTCCCCGGACCTCTACAAGGTGTTCTTTGATGATGATATCGCGTACGAGGGGTCTCGGACCAGCACTTACTCCCAATTTAATCACCCCCAGGATGTTGGGTCGTCACAAGCACACCTCCAATCAGGACAGATCCGCCCTCTGCGGCTACCTCCGATCGCCAGTGCGCCGGATCCGGGCTTACAAATCCCTAAGGCGCAGACCGAAGAGGTTGTCGAAGAGAGACCTCATGTTCAGCTGGAGACTGGGATAGAGTATGATCTCCTAGGGCATCTAACGAAGATACCAGCTAAGGTGTCAATCCTCGATCTGATCAAGACTTCCCCTATGCATCAAAAACAGTTGATGGACGCCATCACCCACTTACAAGTTCCGGAAAATATAACCCCAGAGCAACTACGGGCGTCCATTGCGTCCTTGTCGTCTGAGACATCTTTGCCAATCCTCAACTTTACCGAGGAGGAACTAAAAGAAATACCACCTGAAGCGAGGACCTCACCCCTACATCTCACAGTTAGGGTGGCCGAGAAGGAAATATCCAGCGCTTTGGTAGACACAGGGGCATCCCTAAACATCTGTCCACTGAAAACATACAAGACGCTGGATCTAACTGCCAAAGACCTAACCCTAGCTCCGTTGGTGGTGACAGGATATGATGGAAATAGGAAGAACGTTTGTGGGAAGATCATGTTATTAGTGCAAGCAGGCCCGATCTCAGTACCCGAAGAATTCTACGTCATGGATATCCCAGCGTCCTTCAACTTGATATTAGGGCGTCGCTGGCTGAATCACATGAAGGCGGTCATGTCCACTAGGCACCAATGTATTAAGTTTCCCCACTTAGGAAAAATCGTGAAGCTAATGGGGGACCCCCCTGCGATCGAACCAGAAGGACTTCAGATACTTCCCACCTTACGACAGGCCCCTATCCCACCTGGAACCGAAACCCATGGATACAGGGTTGATCCCACCATTTCCCTGACGGACATCGATCCCATCCGAAGTATGATACCAGATCCGGTCCCTTTACCTGAACCGCCATTAAGAAAAGAGTGCATACATGGCTGGAACCTCATGAGAAAACTTGGATATCAACCCGGATTGGGGCTAGGTAGGAATGAGGATGCGATTCTTGACCCCGTTATCCTGGAAGCAAGGATAGGAACAAAAGGACTGGGATTCAACCCGTATGATCAGGTAACACTCTCCAGAAAGGATTGGAAACTAGGGGAACACTTTGTCAGGCATAACAAGCTCTTGGACCCCAATGAACCTCCCAACGGAGAAGGATGCCATCAGATCCACCCCCAGGAAAAAGGGAAAGAACTATTGATAGAAGGTATAACTGATTCGTCGTCTGACGACGAGGAGGTCGAAACTTACGAAGACATCTGTGGCACCTGGAAAGAATTCCATGAATCTGATGAAACTAGGAGTTCAAATTTCCCCCTGGACGAAAGTTTCCAAATACTGTCTTGTAACATGATTGGTACTAGTGATTCGGCGAAATTTCCTAAAAAAAAGCTCCGATTTCCGAAAAGAGAAATGACTATGAAACCTGGGAAGTCAAAGATCCCGATAGCCAAGAAGTCATCTACTGGCCAGCTGCGTGATGACACTGGAGAGCAGGACCTTCAGAACAAGACAGCAAAACCTGGGAGGTCAAAAATCCCGAAGGCGACGAAGTGGTGTATCGCCCCGCAGTTCGGCATTGCTCGGGGCAGGGATCTTCCTCCTTAGATAGCCCCTCCTCAACCCAACATGTACCATATCATTCTAAAAATCCAAAAAAATCACAAAACCCCAAAATCCCAAAAAAATAGAAAACCAAAAACCCAAAAATGTAAGTAGTTTAGGAGTAGAGACCTTTGACTATTGTAGGGCCATAAGAAGACCTGAGCGCTGGAGAATTCCCCCGGTAAAGCAATCACGGCTAGAGGAAATCATGAGCCAAATTAGCAAGATAGGGTATGAGTCGATGCCCATTATTTCACAGCCAGAATCATCTTCGGGAACCGAGAACGCAAAGGACAAGATAGGCGTTTACGAATTAGTAGATGCCGAAGGAGAAGACGATGAAGTCTCGGAAGAGTTCCAAAGGGTCATCAAGAGGTGTTCATAACGGTGTTTCAAAGAGTTATCCATATCAAAGCATCCACGGTGGTCAAGTTCATTAAAAAGAACATAATAGCCCGGTTTGGCATTCCGAAAATGTTCATAACTGACAATGGCCCCCAATTCATATCTCAGGTAATGGAGGATTTGTGCACAAAATATGGTATAGAACTACATCATTCAACCCCTTATTACCCTCAAGCAAACGGACAGGCTGAAGCTACAAACAAGACACTACTCAAGATCATCAAGAAGACAATGGAAACAATCAAGGGCAGTGATTGGCCAGACCGTTTGGTCGAGGCATTGTGGGCATATCGAACCTCCATTAGGACTCCGACAGGCGAGACCCCATATGCATTGACTTACGGGATGGAGGCAGTCCTTCCGTTCGAGCTCCTGCACCCATCTTTGCGGATCCAATTAGATGAAGAGATGACAGAACGCCAAAGACGAGAAGCATTGCAAATACAGCTGGCCTCCTCGATGAGAAAAGGATGAAAGCAGCAGAGCACGCTTAGGTGTACAAGAAGCGAATCTCAAGAGCCTACGAAAAGCATGTCATAGAGAGGAAATTCAAAACAGGTGACCTTGTATTGAAACGCATCACTCAATCACAACTCCCACACATTAAAGGCAAATTGCGACCTAATTGGGAAGGCCCATATGTAGTTAAAGAAGTATATTCTGGCAATGCATATAGACTAGTAAATGCAGAAGGGGAAGAGCTCCCCGATCCATGGAATGCTATGTACTTGAAAAAGTACACCACGTGACCCTTCTCCACTTCTTGCGGAGTATGACCCTCGGTCTCTTGATATGGCTGTATAAATCCCATAGGGAAGACCGAGGAGAGGTGCAACAGCCAAACTTGGAAGTCAAACACACACTGGCAAAAAAAAAAAAAAAAAAGAGGAAAACACTAGAATAGTGAGTCTGCCCCCACACAATGTTCTGCACGGTTGAAGCCATTCAACGCAAAAGTTTATAGGTGAGCTTGCCCATATCATGAAAGCTTCCCCTTATCACTCACAAAAGAGAGAAAAGAGAAACCACGGTGGAGTTGCATGAGACGTGGGTGTGCTCCCCATGGCTGATGCTTCAGAAGCCAAAACCCTAGGCACCCCTCTCCCAAACCAGTCCAAGAAAAAAAAAAAAAAGGAGTTAGAAGTCCTGAAAAGAATAAAAGTTTTGTGACTAGTTTGGGTTCGTAGCCTTTTTAACCCGAGTCAGTAAGCCCGTAGGGGTATTTACATACCTAGTGCCCTAAAGCCATTTGGTTTGGGAGTCATTGGCGTAACGCTCGTTACATGGGTTAATTAGAAAGCTTAAGGGACCTGGGCATTGCACAGTCACAAATCGAAAAAAAAAAAAAAAAAAGCGAAGGGCTAAAAGGCCAAAGTAATGGAATAGCATTCATAAAACCCAAGCCCGCTCGAATGACATGGGCCCTTGCCTAATGAACCAAGCGGAGAGTGGCCGGTAACCACAACACTAAGGAAGCACGGCGACTCACTATCTCCCACACACGAAACTCGTGCTCACACATGAATTCCAGGGGCAGCCTAGCGCTTTCCAAAGTTCGACTAAAAGGACCAAAACGGCTAGAAAAGAATCAAGAGGGATCGATCTCGAAAGGATAGCTGGGGAAGGTCACATCATAATGAAACTAGCAGCCATGGATCAGAGAGCTAGACCACCTTTATTCTCTCACTCCCAACCAGAAAACACACCAGCTTCACGCTGGGGCATTTTTATATATACATATATGTACATGCGTACACGCACACGCATATGAGTACTTACTTATTCTGCACGGCTTCCCAATTCAGGTCCCATCACATGCACAGTTGTCACAAACACTCACCAATCCACACACTCTCACCTCATGCATGCTTTTGTTACTAATGCCTTATGGTTGAATGCAGGATAGGTTATACATTGTTTTGTTTCAGGGATCGTTCACATATGTCACCCCATATGCTGGGGCTTTTTTATATATATTTGAACCTACGTAAACATGCCTCACACCTCCCTGGTTAACCCTTGATCCAAAACCCCACGCGAATACCATGTTTTGTGCACGACTCCTCTCGAAACGAGATATACTATCAGTCGGAAAATGATCACCCCTTTGTTTCGGATTAGCCAACAACGATTTGCCTCTAGTCTTGGTATTGGATGTGTATTGTTTCATGCTATGTATGTGCTATGGATAAGTTTTAGATATCTTTCGATCTCAATTTCCTACTCGATATACCTACATCCAAAGGATGGGCCCCCGCTATTTATCTTTTATTCTTTTTCCCTTGCATGTGGTGGATGCATTTCTATTATTTTATTTTATCTCTATTGACTATCATGGTAGTAGTTGATTGATGTCATGACTACAGGATGATGTCGAGGACATGCCTTGCATTAGCACAAACATTTTAAATTTAGTCTGCATCACAATTACAAGCCTTCTTAACATCATCACATGCATAACACACACTTGGCACGTTTATGTACTAACTTCACCGCAAGGCGAGTCGTTGCTCCCTTCTTTCCTTCTAGTCAGGATTTATTACAGGTGAAAATGTGAGGGCCACCACACCGAAAGGAACAGGATCCAAGAGGTAAGTGTCGCTGAACTAAAAAACCCAAACTTAATCTTCCAAACTTGTGCTCTTACATTTAATATCATTACCGTAACATGCTCTTCTAGAATCCTGCTTTGACACTTTGTGCACCCCTCGAGTAGGATGATCCACTTTGTAGGGATTTAATTTTGGGTAGAAAATGGAAAGGCACGAGGTGACATCCTCATATCACGTGACCAAGCTCAGACCTAAAAGGAGACCTGATTAATTGGATGGCCTAGAACAACCTCATTCCGATTCCCTCGAGCCAGTTCGAACTCACCCTCATAGTCTGCCACTCCCTTGAGCCCAAAGGCTCAAGCAGAGGCATGAGTATGTGTCTTCTTATCTTTGGAGAACAACTCTATACATGCTGTCCTCCAAAGAGGGGCATACTGTAGACACCTCGTTTTGGCACCCTATGAGAGGCAATTCAGTCCACCCTATTTAATGATGTCCTCATTAGGTCCCGAGTCAAAAGTCACCTGTCATCTCTGGACCTCTGATCGCCCCGGGAGTTGGCTCATCGTGATCTACTCATCGAGAACTTCCTGCCCATATATAGAACTCCAAGATCTGACTGGCGGATCAAAAATCATGACAGCGAGTCCCACAACCCGGGGCGCCCGCGTGAAAAATCACCTACCATTTTTGGACCTCTGATTACCCAGGGAATTGGACATCTTGATCTACTCATCGAGAGCTTTCCGCCCATATATAGAACTCCAAGATCTGACGGGCAGATAAAAAATCATGACAGCTGGTCCCACACCCCTGCGGCGCCCGCGTGAAAAATCACCTATCATTTTTGGACCTCTGATCACCCTAAAAATTGGCTCATCGTGACCTACTCACTGAGAGCTTTCCGTCAATATGTAGAACGTCAAAATCCGACGAGCAGATTAAAATCTACGAAACCTGGGCCCCATTCATGATAACCCGGCCAATCTCCACCGGACCCCACCTTCTCGACCCAAACCAATTTCTTTTAAATCCAAACCCACCAGGCCTGGCCCAATGAACTCCAGCCCAAGCTGAACCTGACCCGATCCAACTCATTAGGCCAAGTCCAGACCTCACTTGACCCAAACACAACCCGAGCCTTATCCCTCTCATCTCTCTCCCAACCCAGGCCTTATCCCTTTCAATTTCAAACACCCAAGCCTTATCTCTCTATCTCTCTCCCAACCGAGGCCTTATCCCTCTCAATTTAAAACACCCAAGCGGATCCAAGAAACCCATGCGCAGAACCCTCCTCAGGGCCTCCTCCAACATCGTCTTCCAAAAACCCATGCACAGAAGCTTGGGAATCTCTCTCGGCGACCCATCATTCCCTCTCATCATCTTCTTCTACTCACGCGGAAGCCTCCCACCATCTCATCTAGATCTGGACGCAGACCCCAGGCTCCACATCTCCATCTCCCTCACGCCACAACCCATCTTCGACTCCATCCCATCATCTCTCCCCTAGATCTAGGCGCAGAACCCTCCTCAAGGCCACCATTCCACCGTCTTCTCTGCTCCCTCTGAGATCTCTCTCACCCATCATTCCCTCTCATCATCTCCATCATCCTCCTCCCAGGCGCCCATCTCTCCACCATCCATCATTCCCTCTCATCATCTTCCTCTCTTCCCTTGCGCCAGACCCACCTCTCCATCTCCTTCCATCGCAGATCTCCCCCCAAGGCCCATCTCAGATGACTCCCATCTCCCAGACCCACCTCTCCATCTCACGCACCTCAGTTCTCTCTCTCTGTCTCTCTCCCCGGTCTTCCTCGCCCTCTGTCTCCTCTCTTCTTCTCCCCTTCCTCGCTCTCTCCACCTCTCCTTCTCCCAGTCGCAGCAGCACGTCCGCCCGCAACCCATCTCACGCAACACTCCCTGTCGAACGCGCGCAGTAGCCCCACGGAAGCCCGATCTCGCCACAGCAGCACACCCACCCAAAGCAGCACTGCCAGACGCAGCAGTAGCCTTCATCTTCCTCCTCCGCCTCACGCGTCGCCTTCCCCTGTGCCAGGTATAGCCCCTCTCCCCTTCTCTGTATCACTCTGCACACACGTCCCTCACCCTCCTGCTCTTCCTGCGTCTTCCTCTCATCTCTCTCATTCCACACCTGCACGTCTCTCTCTCTCACCCGTCTCCCTCCACCTCTCCTATTCCCTTGACTTGCGCCCGTTGCAGCGCCCACTCCCTCTCTCTATCTCTCTTCCCTCTTGCTTCATCTGTCTCCATCCACATCTCTCTATCTCTCGCTCCATCCCTCTCTCTCTCTCTTCCGCCCTGCCCCTGTCTCCCCTCTCGTTCTCTCCTTCTCTCCATTCCCTCTCTCCCTGCCTCTCTACTCTCTGTCACTCTCTCTCCTTCTCTCCATTCCCTCTACCTCTCTACGCACCAACGCTCTCCCTCTCCCTCGCTGTCTCTCCCCTGCAACTCAACACTCTCCGTCTCCCTCTCTGTCTCTCCCCTGCAACTCAACACTCTCCATCTCCCTCCCTGTCTCTCCCCTGCACCCCCCTGCGCACACACTACACTGTCTCCCCTGCTCCTTCTTCCCGCTCCGCCTCCCTACAACTCACCCTCCTTTCCCCCTGCCATCATCCTCCTCCGTGCCACCCACCTGCAACTCCACACTCTCTCCCCTCACCCTTTCTTCTTCACCTCTCTCTCCCCCGCGCGTCCCGCCACCTGCAATTCAACCTCTCCCTCTCGTTCTCTTCTCCCTCCTCTGCCTGTGCACTCTCACTCTCTCTCGTTCTCTCTCTACCCCCTCAGCCCCTCTCTCCCTGCTCTCCCTATCTCCCTACTCTCTCAGTCCCTCTCTCCCTCGCCTTTCTCTCTCCCTCTGCGACCCATCTCCCTCTTTCCCGTCCACTCTCTCTCAGTTCCTCTGCTCCGCCCACTCCCTCTCTCCCGTCCACTCTCTCACAGTCCCTCTTCTCCACCTCCTCCGCCAGCAGCCTACACACGCCCCAAACTTCTTTTTCTTTTGTTTTCCTTCTTCTCCTCCCCCATCACACCACTTCACTGTTGCACTCCACTACACCTTCGCTGCACAGTCTCATTCCATCACAGCCCTCCCCATTCTTCCTCTCTCCACTTAAACCCACCTATTGCACCCACCGGACTAGCCCACTCATCTAAACCGAACCCATGCATGTCTATTTCATTTTCCTGCATTGAATTTAGATCCATAGTTGTTTATTGTTTCTTTTTTTATGATATTGCATACATCTAATATGCTCATGCACCCCAACATGTTCATGCATCTGAATAATATTTTAGGTTGTTAATTATTTTAAATTTGTTTCTAGCATATTCTAACCTGCCCATGCATTATAACTTAGTTACATTTTTATTTCATGTTCTTTTAGGTGCAATTTAGGACTGCATAATTTATTAAAAAAATAAATATATAAAAATTAGAATAAAAAACCAAAAAACACCAAAAGAAAACAAATAATAAAGTAAAAAGTAAAGATTAAAAATAGGATTTTAGTTACCCTATTAATTAGGATAATTAGGCTAAATTTAATAATTAAGTTCTTAATAAAAAAAAATTAGAAATCCACTCTTCTCTTCTTCCCATTTCATTAGGATAAATCAATTTAGGATTTTAGGCCCTATGAATAAACATAAAAACAAATAAAAATAATAAAGATCCAAAATACCAAAAAACAAAGTAAAAGATATTAAAAAAACCAAAATATTAATAAATTGGAGTTAGAAATTATACAGTAGTCTAGACTGATTAGGTCAGACCCCGGACCTAGATCTAGGTCTCTCCCTAGCCAGCTTCGACTACCCCAATTTCTTAAACTTCAACTGATTAGGTCCCACTCTCTCTCCGGGCCCCGCTAAGGGACCGGGAGAGCGGATGTGGACGGTTAGGACCTTAGGATAGGGTAGAGATCCATTAGGGAAATGGAATAGTTAGATTGATTCCAAGTAGGAACTCCCCTAGGTAGGCCCTTCTAGCCCCAATTATTAAGATCCAAAAAAAAACTATAAAACCAACAAAATCAATTCCAAAAATATTTTCTTCTCTTTTCCTCCACCTCCGGTGCCAAATATTTATCTGAACTCAATGATTAAAAGGAATAGAGGCTGATTCCAAGAACTTGAATTAATGAGAATGACGAAATGAGACGAGTGATTTCACACACCCCAATATCAGTTTATTTACTACCGGCTCATCATCGGCCACCCTCAATCAATCCCGGCCCAACATCGGCCATTTTTATCTTACTTCTGGCCCATCATCGGCCATGCACTTTTATCACCTGCGTATCGCACGAAAACCCACAGAAATCACAACTCAAAGTTTCGTTTGCATCATTCTTTCGATTCGAAGAACCAGCCTTTAAACCCTAGGTCGTCAAAGGACGTTGAAGGGGGTACCCAGGAATGGGGTTGATCCTCTTCTAAATATTTGGCACCTTTCCCCTTATTTTCTTAGTTTGTTTTCATTTTAATTCGCTTATCCCCTAGAATACTTGGATTTAACTTTAATTAGTCTTTTGAACCCTGGATGTTGATTTCCCCTGCCTAGTTCATTATGGTCCCATCTTGAAGCCCATAATTTGACCCTTGACCCAAGTTTGACCCGAATTGAAAGACCCAAATTAAGTGACGAGACAACCGTCGTGTGTCGCCGGCGGCACATGAGACGAGAGAAGAACCCACCCCATTTTCCTCCCGCATTCTTTCGGCTTTCGTCGAAGGACGGTGTTACGGCCGAATCCGTAACTGGCGATCGTGATCCGTCGATTTTGAGGGTAGTCGGAATCCTCATTTTTGATGTATTTTTTTATCTCACACTGTTGAATGGCGATTCCCCTCTCGGGGGGGTCAAAATTCACATCCGACACATGGGAGCCAAATTTTGTGGCATAGAAGCCGATTTTTTGTTTGTTTGGCGTGAAAGCCAGATTTTGTGGCATGGAAGCCGAGTTTTTTTAAAACCAAGTTTTATTTTGTTGGCATGGAAGCCATATTTTTTTTATTTTTTGGCATGAAAGCCAGGTTTTGTTTTGTTGGCGTGGAAGCCAGATTTTTTATTTTTGGCATGAAAGCCAAGTTTTGTTTTGTTGGCGTGGAAGTCAAATTTTTGGATTTTGGCATGAAAGCCAGGTTTTTGGCATAAAAGTCGGGTTTGTTGGTTTTCAAAGTGAAAGTATCGATCAAGGGTCACCTCCCCGCTGAATGGTATTGCAAGTATCTATAGAATGTCATTTCCTTGCCCATTCGGTTGCGAGTATCGATGGAATGTCGCCTCCTCGCGGGTTTTGGTGGAAGTATTGACTGAATGTCGCTTCCCTGCTTGTTTCTCAAAGATTTTGTTTTGTGGGTATCGATGCAATTTCGCCACCCCACGATTTTTGAAATTTTAGGTTTTTTCGAACCTTTGTTTTTTGTTTTGAAATTTGGGTTGTGGATATCAACTGAAACGTTGTGTCTCCACGATTTTTAAAATCTTGCAAGTATTGACGAGGTGTCACTTCCTTGCGATTTGAGGTTTTGGAAGTATCAAATGGGGTTTGCATCCTTCCGATTTTTGGGTTTCATGTGAGTATCGATTAAACGTCGCTTCCCCACGGTTTTTTGAAAAACCATTTTTTTTGTTTAAAGACACGAAGGTCGTAAATTTTGACTCAAAACCATTTTTGGTGGTAAAAGTCAGGGTGGACTAGGGTGGAAATTCCTGAGTCCTGATTTTTGTTTCAAACTATGAATTTTTGGGTTCAAGGATCGAAAATTTTGGTCAAGTTAGGGAAGAGGCTCCTAAACTTGGATTTTTGGATTTGACTTATTTTTTTTTAACAATAAAACATTGAAAGTAAGCATTGTTTTGAAGTCTTTTAAAAATTTCAACATAGGGATGAAAACTCTAAAAGGGGTGGGTTTGACGAGCAAGTACCTAGGAATAGGCTTTGTCCATGCAGGCATCGCTCTGACCCGTTGTAGGAAGTCTTTAAGGGTAGTACCCCTTCAAGAACTTGCCATTGATGGGCAGCATACATCTGTCACCCTCCATGTTTAGAAGAGCATATGCGCCATTGGAGAAGACTTTATCGATGACGAAGGGTCCCTCCCATTTTTGTTTGAATTTGCCTTTGAATTTGTAGGCAAAAACCATTGGCCTTTTCACCGAAAGAACCAAGTCACCCTTTTTGTGGGCGCGTTGTCTGATCTTCTTGTCGGAAGATCCTGCCATGCGTGCTTGGTAAAGCTCAACGCTTTGTAGAGCTTCGAGCCATCTTTCATCGAGATTATCCAGTTCTTAGCGTCTTAATTTGACGTTGCTTTCTTGTGTCATTTCATTTTGTAGAGATACCCTTAAGGAAGGAATTTGTACCTCTAGGGGAACAACTGCTTCACTTCCATAGACCAAGGAGAATGGTGTGCTATGGGTTGGTCCTCGATCGGAAGTCCGGTAGGCCATAAAGCTTCAGGCAGTTTGTCGCTCCAGTCTCTTTTGTGACTAGAGACCATTTTCTTAAGAATTTTGCAGAGTGTCTTGTTGAAGTCTTCTGCTAGTCCATTCGATGCCGGGTTATACGGAGTTGAAGGACAACTTTGGATTTTGTATTTGTCGTAGAACCTATAGAATCTGAGATCCCAGAATTGTGGTCCGTTATCATGGACGAATCGTTTAGGTATGCCGAAGCGACAAATGATGTAGGTTCGCAAGAATTGAAGGACTGATGAGGTCTTTATTTCACTAAACGCAAATGCTTCTGACCACTTGGAGAAATAATCCGTAGCGGCGAAGATGAAGCGATGACCTTTGCTTGATGGAGGAGAGATAGGACCTATGATGTCCGTACCCCAGGCTTTGAATGGCCATGAGATCGCCGTAGGATGTAGCCATTCTGGAGGCATGTGCACATAATCTCCATGAACTTGGCATTGTTGGCAACGTTTAGCAAATTACATTGCGTCAGCCACCATGGCAGCCAATAGTAACCCAACCTTTTTATCTGATCGTAGAGCTTAGGACCAGCCTGATGGGCTCCACAAAGACCAGCATGAACTTCTTTTAGAGTTTCTTCCGCCTCTTGTTGTGACAAGCAGCGTAGGAGTACTCCATTGAAGGACTTTCTGTAAAGCATCTTTGAAGGGATATCCAAATGAAAGTTTAGGGCTCGTCTTTGGATACTTACCTGCTCTTTTGGATCTTCAGGTAGGATTCCGAACATAATGTAATCGATGAACGGATCCCTCCAGTCGCCAATTGTAGGTTTAAGGATGGAAATCTGACTTCCAACCACTCGGTGGCATTCAGCGTCTGCTTGGTGTGT
The DNA here is from genome assembly GCA_029852735.1 of Persea americana. Lineage (NCBI taxonomy): Eukaryota > Viridiplantae > Streptophyta > Magnoliopsida > Laurales > Lauraceae > Persea > Persea americana. Next base: position 10,027,743 of record CM056820.1, on the reverse strand, counting down.
GTTGAGAGGAGGGAGAATCCTTCTTTGACACACTGTAATTTTCATGTTTTCTCCTTCTTGGATTGCCATAGATGCAGCAAGTCCAGCCAAGGCATCTACACGGATGTTTTCACCTCTACGGATGTGGGAAATGTGACAGATGTCAAACTTTTGTCGAAGTGATTGTGCCTTATTGTAGTAAGGCAACAGATTAGGCTTCCTGATTTCATATTTCTGATCCATCTTATTGACAATCAGTTGAGAATCCCCAAATGCTTCTGATAAGTCCTTAAAAATGTAGAATTTCCTCATCATTTTAGAGTAATTAAGGACTTAATCATCAAATCATGGACCATTTTAGTAAAAAATTATGATTTTATGTTTTTGAGCATCAAAGTCTAAATTCGAGTCAAAATTCATCCAAAAATTGCATTTTCACATAAAATCATGAATTTCTCTATTTTTGGCATTGAAAGTCAAAAATTTCTCATAACTTTTTAATCACACACGAAATGATGAATTTTCTTTGCACCTTTAATTTAATTGAAGAAAACTTGATAAAATGGTGACATTTTATGCATTTATTTAGTGTGAATTAGGCCCGCATCTTGCATAATTCCTTACCTATATGATTAGATTATTCTTTGATCTTTGCTTTTATTTTTGTAGGGAATTTCAGAAATCGGGGTCCACGGAAGAGAATTGATGAATCAAATGCACCATGGACCCACCTTCCTTTGGCATGGATTCCAAGGTAGGGGCGGCCATGGTAGGGTCCGCTCTCATATGCAAGAAAAAAATCAGATTTAATCTTTTGAAGATAAGTTCCAAATTTGTGGGCCATGAGATGATGAGGTGTCATAGCTACTCTCCAACAAATATTGCTTACATGTCAAGATGGATGGCTAAGATTCAATTCAAGCCAAACAAAGAAGAAAACAAAATTGCAAAAGAAAATCCCTCCAAGGTGAGGACGTCCAAGGCAAGAGAATTAAGGCTTGCACACTCATGTGGGGCCCATCATTTGTTCTAATTTGAGATACAAATCTGAATTTCAGATTTGAGATTATTTTAGCCAAGGCATGGGACGTTCCATGTTGTCAACACCCAAGTGGGGTCCACATGCATTCAAGAATTGCACATCAAATCTGAAATTTCAGATTTGAATTGATTCTTAACCAAAGTGGGACCCAAGAGAGGAAGTTGCATGAGATAAGAACAATCCTATTTTTACTAGGATTGTGAGCCAACCCCTAGAAAATCTCTCAAAAACTCTCCTAATCCTAATCCAACTTGGACCACACACTACTAATCCTTACCCAAATCAAAACCTTGCAACCCAAGCTATCAAAAATATATAAAAAGAGCCACAAAGAGGGCTGGACGTGCATACCATACCCCCCAATCCTCTTGGACGACCAGCAACAATAATTCACCCTTTTTCCATCATTTTCTTCATCTCTCCTCCTTCCATCAATATTTCATCCAAGGCCTTCCCTAAGGCACACTACCACTTGGGTTTCTACGCCGTCGCGCCGCCGCCGTTGCTATCGTCACTCCACCATCGGATCATCCTTGAAATTATCTTCCCTTGCTTGGATTTCAGATCGCGAAACGAGAGCCGGTTGGATCGCCGTTCAAGACCGCGAGTCCCTCTCCTCCGTTTAGTGTTTCTTGTGTCTATGGTAAGGTTGGATGCACTTTATTTTTATTAAAAGAATTTTGTAATGGTAATTTGCTTGTAATGGGTCTTTCATTAATACATCATGTTTATGGGGTCTTGGTCTTCACCAATGAGTCAACATTGAATTTTTGTGCGTAGTGACAGTGCGCACTTGGTGCGGTGGTCTTGATTTTTCTTGATAGCATTAAGCAAAGTAATTATTGAAAAGTTTTAGAATTAAAATATAATTTCTTTATTCTCTGATTTTATTTTACTTTATTTTATTCTTTATTTTATGCACCTTAACAATTATTGCAATTGGTTGGGCTAATAAATCTTATGGTGATGCAGTGGTTAGATTAGGTTTCTAGATTAGGATTTTAATTTTCTTTGGTTGTAATTAATATTTCAGATTTGCAATTAATTTTTAATTCAATTAGAAAATTTGATTTGTATAGTTTTTTTTTAGGCTAGAACTAGTTTTTTTTATTAGGACAGGTTTTGCGATAAATAAACTCTCCGTGGATCGATCCGGTTTCACCGGTTATTACTACAATCGCGGCCTTGCACTTGGGGCTACGATCAAGTTTTTGGCACCGTTGCCGGGGAGTTTTTCTTCGCTTAAGGTATTTTTTCCAACCTATCTTTTTAATTGCTTTGTGGGTGTGCTTTTACTATTCCGCAATCATTCTAGATCTAAGGGTAGCATGCATGGAATGTTTGGACCAGCCCTATTGCATTAAAAAGTGGATTTTTAATTTCTGATTTTTGATAAAATTGGAACTGTTTCAGATCTGAAAAAGTTATTTTTTCTGATTTTTCAAAAATCACATCCAATTTCTGAAAATTGCCTAGTTTACTTGTTCTAATTTGGACTAGTTTAGGTCATTTTTTTTCAATTTTGTTTTTTGCTGGTTAGGATTAATTAGGGTCTGTTAAATTCAGTTGTTTTTCATATTTTTAGGTTTTTAAAGTTTCCAAAAAAATTCTGGAACCTTCCCTCACAAAGGCAAGTCGTAGATCGCACAAATTCGGCTTTTTGGCCACCAAACTTGCAAAAATCTGAAAATTTCAGAACTTTCATTGGAAACTCAGTTTTATAGTTGTTTTTAAATTTAAAAGGACTCTTAAAAACTTGCTAGAATTTCTTTTTAAGAAGGTTAGTTATTTCTTTGGGAAGCCGAACAAACTGCCTTTCTTAATTGGTTCGATGTCTAGGCAAGTCTTGTCCCAATAGATAAGGGAGACAAGTCTCTTGTTCTAGAAAGTGGTTTTTAAGCGGGACCCTTGCAACGCATCGTGACCCCACCACTAATCTGGGGACTTACCTGGTCGGGCCAGTTTCATAGATTTGAGTTTGGGAACTTTCCTTAGAGATATTAAACTCTCTAAGATTAGGACTTTGCAAGAATTTGAGAATCTTCTTTTAAATCTAAGAACGGACCTTAGGTAGTTTTTCTTTCTAGGTTTCTTTATAAAAAACAAAAAAAAATAAAAATAAAAATAAATAAAAATTTTCAAAATTCCAAAAAAAAAGGAAAGACCCCCATCTTCTTGGCAGAGGGACTCCTCAAATCGGTTAGTAAGGAAGGAATCACCTGTCAAGAGCTTGATTAAATTCTACGAATCTAGATCTCCTGGTTCTCTTAGGATTTCCAATATGGCTGATGAGCATAGTGATAACGAGGAGAACGGTAATGGGAATGGACCCAATAATAATGGGGAGGTGAATCAACCTCTTAGGAGTTTACGTGATTACCTTCACCCTACACGACAAGCCACACCGTCGTGCATGGTTATACCCGCAGGTGCGGGTCAATTTGATATCAAACCAGGAGTAATCCAACTTCTCCCCAAATTTCATGGACTTGAATCAGAAAGTGCATATTTGCAGTTTGAAGAAGTGTGTGCAACACTACACTTCAATAATGTGAGGGAAGACCTTATCAAATTTCGTTTATTTCCATTTTCCCTCAAAGATAAGGCTAAGGCATGGCTTCACTCCTTACAACCCAATTCGATTGCTCTATGGTCCGACATGGTCCGGGAAATTTTAAAGAAATTTTTCCCATTACATAAGACCAACACCTTACGGAGGAATATTATGAATTTTAAACAAAAAGACAAGGAGTCTTATTATAGGTGTTGGGAACGCTTTAATGAACTACTCCTTGCATGTCCCCACCACGGATTTGAATTGCACAATACAATTGGTCACTTTTATGATGGACTTAGTCCAGAAACACGTCAATTCGTGGAGATGATGTGCAATGGGGAGTTCATGACGAAAAACCCAAATCAAGCATGGACCTACCTTCAGTTTTTGGCAGATAGTGCACAAAATTGGGACACATCTGAAGGTATAGACCCCGTAAAGCAATTGAAACAGGCCAAACGAGGGGGGTTATATGTATTAAAAGAAAGCGATGATCTTCAAGCAAAAATTGCCTATCTTACAAGAGAAGTTGAGTCATTGAAATTTGTGAAGAATAAGGAACCTGCTATAGTTTATGGCATCTGCGCTAGTGATAAACACATTTCTTCGGAGTGCCCAACACTCCCTGCTTTTCAAGAAGCGTTTCATGAGCAAGCAAATGCCACTAACACATACAACCGGCAGTTTAACAATTCTTTGGGTAACACGTACAACCCTAATTGGAGGAATCACCCCAACTTTAGTTAGAGGAATGGCCCAAATGCTACTCAGCCCAATTTCAACCAAATGTCAAATCAATTTGGGGGTACTCCTAGTACATATGCTCAAAACACACAGCAAATGGTACCCCCTACAACACAAACAACACCTTGGGATGAACTTGTGGCTAAGTTTATGGTGAATCAAGAGTCCATCAATAAAAAAACATGATCGGAACTTTGAGAATTTACAGAACACCATGCAGAACCTTTGCAAATTGATTGAATCACAAAATAAGGGGGCTTTTCCAGCCCAACCACAGCCCAATCCAAAAGGGCAATTTGAGGTTCATCAAGGTGGTCCGTCAAATTCAAAGGAGCAGGTTCAAGATGTTACTATTCTACGTAGTGGTAAAGAGATTGAAAAGCCAGATCTGGAAAAAGATAAACAGCCTGCATCCTCAGATCAGGTAGGGAAAGAAAATGAAGTCCCTTCTATCAACGAAAAAAACCCAGTTCCTCCAGGATTCAAGCCCTTACCGCCTTTTCCCAACCGATTAGCTCCTGCCAAGCCATCTATACAGAACCAGGAAATCATTGATGTACTTAAAGAGGTTAAAATTAACATCCCGTTGTTAGACGCAATCAAACAAGTCCCATCTTACGCAAAGTTTCTTAAGGACTTGTGCACGTTGAAGCGTAAGATACATGTACAAAAGAAAGCGTTCCTCACTGAGCAAGCTAGTGCAATTTTAAAGCATGACGCTCCCCCTAAATTCAAAGATCCAGGATGCCCCACGATTTCGTGCATTATTGGAAATTGTCAAATTGAACAAGCGCTGCTTGATCTTGGGGCGAGTGTCAACTTACTACCCTACTCGGTCTATGTAAAATTGGGGTTAGGCGAACTCAAACCCACCCAGATTACTTTGCAGCTCGCAGACCGATCAGTCAAAAGACCGAGAGGGATAGTAGAGGATGTGCTTGTGCAAGTTGACAAGTTCTACTTTCCAGTAGACTTCATTGTGCTAGACACTCATCCTGTGGCAGATCCTCATGCTCAGATTCCGGTAATTCTGGGGAGACCATTCTTAGCCACATCCAATGCATTGATCAATTGTCGGAATGGAAAAATGACGCTATCTTTTGGTAACATGACATTAAAGCTAAATGTTTTTGACCTTTGCAAACAACCACATGATGATAACATTGACCTTGAAGAAGTAGATTTGATCAGTGTTCTTATAGCAGAAACTTTTAAAAAATCAATCTCTGATTCCATTGAGTCAATTGAGGACCTGACCCTCTGTGAAGAAACACTTGATAGCACTGTTGAAATGGTCACACTATAGGCAAACCCTCTTTTGAAGAGCTATTACCAACTGGTACTCTATCTCTTCCATCTCAAGTGAGGCCGCCCAAACCTGAGTTGAAACCCTTGCCCTCTCACCTGAAATATGCATACCTTGGAGAAAATGAAACATTTCCTGTAGTAATTTCTGCACACCTTGACAAGGACCAAGAAGTCCAACTCTTAGAAGTGCTCAAACTGCACAAAGGTGCAATTGCTTGGACCGTGGCTGACATTAAGGGAACTAATCCCCTCGTGTGTACACATCATATCTATTTGGAGGAGAATGCAAAACCCTCCCGTTAGATGCAACGCCGGTTAAACCCCACCATGCAGGAAGTGGTTAGGGCGGAAGTTTTGAAACTTCTAGATGTGGGTATCATTTATCCAATTTCGGATAGCCAATGGGTCAGCCCTACCCAAGTTGTACCTAAAAAGGCCGGCATAACTGTAGTCCGTAATGCTAATGATGAGCTCATCCCAACCCGCGTACCCACAGGTTGGCGAGTTTGTATCGACTACAGAAAGTTAAATGCTGTCACACGAAAGGATCATTTCCCCCTACCCTTCTTGGACCAAATTTTAGAACGGGTAGCTGGCCACGAGTATTATTGTTTCTTGGATGGATATTCTGGATACAATCAAATAGAGATCGCCCCGGAAGACCAAGAGAAAACAACTTTCACATGCCCCTTTGGCACCTTTGCTTACCGACGGATGCCCTTTGGGCTGTGTAATGCTCCTGTAACCTTTCAAAGGTGCATGCTGAGTATTTTTAGTGATATGGTGGAACGTTTTCTCGAAGTCTTCATGGACGATTTCTCCGTTTTTGGAGACTCTTTCCAAGATTGTTTGAGCAACTTAACTCAGGTCCTCTCTAGGTGTGAAGAAAAGAACTTAGTACTGAATTGGGAAAAATGTCATTTTATGGTACGACAAGGGATTGTCCTTGGCCACATCGTATTATCTAAAGGATTGGAAGTGGACAAAGCCAAAATAGATCTAATTTCCAATTTGCCCGCCCCAAAAACAGTAAGAGATGTAAGATCTTTCTTAGGGCATGCTGGATTCTACAGAAGGTTCATAAAAGATTTTAGTGTCATTTCTCGACCATTATGCAACCTTCTGCTAAAGGAAGCAGAATTTGAGTGGACGGAGGCATGTCAAGTGGCTTTTACCAAGCTTAAGGACATGTTGACGACTGCTCCAATTATGCAACCTTCAGATTGGAGCCTACCCTTTGAAATCATGTGCGATGCTAGCGATTATGCAGTTGGGGCAGTTCTTGGGCAACGTAGGGACAAAAAGCCATATGTAATTTACTATGCTAGTAGGACTTTAAACAGTGCACAGATTAATTATTCTACAACAGAGAAAGAACTATTGGCTGTGGTCTATGCACTAGATAAATTCCGTTCCTACTTAATTGGATCCAAAATTGTGATCTTTACTGACCATTATGCGCTGAAGTACTTGCTTTCTAAGAAAGATGCCAAGCCCAGACTGATCAGATGGATCCTTCTACTCCAAGAGTTCAATATCGAAATCAAGGATAAGAAAGGAGTAGAAAATGTGGTGGCTGATCATCTTTCTAGGATTGTCCTTTCCAACGCTTTAGAACCCTTGCCAATCCAGGACACTTTCCCTGATGAGCACTTGTTTGCCACATTTTCCCATTCTCCATGGTATGCTGACATTGCTAATTATCTAGCTTCAGGTGAAATTCCAAAAGAATGGACCCAACAAGATAAAAACAAGTTTTTCACTGAGGTGAAACAGTTTTTCTGGGATGAACCATACCTTTTCAAATACTGCCAAGACCAAATCATTAGGAGATGCATTCCAGACCATGAAATGAACAGTGTTATATCATTTTGCCATTCTCAAGCTTGTGGTGGCCATTTTTCTGCTAAAAAGACCGCTCACAAAATTTTGCAATCTGGATTTTACTGGCCCACTATATTTAAAGATGCATATGATTTCTGTAAAGTATGTGAGCGGTGCCAAAAATTGGGTTCAATTTCCAAAAGGAACATGATGCCTTTAAACCCAATTTTGGTCGTCGAGTTATTTGATGTATGGGGTATAGACTTTATGGGACCATTTCCCCCGAGCTTTGGTTTTCATTATATCCTCGTTGCTGTTGATTATGTTTCCAAATGGATTGAAGCAATCCCATGTAGGAACAATGATGCTAAAACGGTAAAAATGTTTATCTTGGACGGTATCTTTTCCCGTTTTGGAACTCCGCATACCATCATTAGTGATGGGAGCACTCACTTTTGTAACCGCATTATTGAGAGTTTGTTTCAAAATTACGGTGTTACACATAAAGTGGCTACCCCCTATCATCCTCAAACAAGTGGGCAGGTAGAGGTCTCAAATAGGGAAATTAAAAGAATTTTGGAGACCACCGTAAAACCGAATCGTAAGGATTGGTCCATGCGGTTAAATGATGCATTATGGGCCTATCGCACTACATATAAGACCCCAATTGGGATGTCTCCATACCGGCTTATATATGGGAAAGCTTGCCACCTTCCGGTGGAGCTGGAACATAAAGCTTATTGGGCCATAAAACAACTGAACTTTGACTTAGACAAGGCTGGGGAGAAAAGAGCCCTTGATCTAAATGAATTAGAAGAATTGAGAAACGAGGCTTATATGAACTCAAGAATTTACAAGGACAGGACTAAGGCCTTTCATGATAAACGGATATTAAGAAAATCATTCCATCCGTCTCAAAAAGTCCTCTTGTACAATTCTCGACTTCATCTTTTCCCTGGAAAGTTAAGATCTCGTTGGACAGGCCCCTACATTATTCAAGAAGTATTTCCATATGGGGCAGTGACCCTCATTGATCCATCGAATGGTACCTCTTTTAAAGTCAATGGACAACGTTTAAAACCATTCTTGGAGACTATTCCTCCAGAGGAAAATGTAATTCCTCTGATCGATCCTATCTATCAGGATTGATGGGCACTGGATCTGACAGTGGCCCATACCTTTGTATATTATGCATATATTTTCTATTTTCTTTGTGTGTTATTTGTCTTACATTGGACAGGTTTCTACACAAAAGCTTCATTACTCCAGGTGCTTTCTACCCTTTTTCCTCCTTTTACATTTTCACCTCATGTTACATTTCATTTCGCATTTCATGTATGACATCGAGGACGTTGTCTAGTTTAGGTTGGGGGGTGGGAACAAGCACACTTGTCCAATTTTAGACAAAATTTTTTTTTCGTTTCTGAGTAGCCGTTTCAAAAAAAAAAAAAAAAAAGTGTTTTCAAAAGAACTTGACGATTCGAAGATGCTTAGAAATCTAGAATTTCAGAATTTTTTTGGAAGGAAGTAAAATGAAGGTTCATTATTTTAAAAAATAAAAAGAATACCGAACTTTGTTTTTCACAGTACCACGTGTACATCATTTCAAAAGTTTTGGACAAAAAGATTTAAGTGTCATTTTCAGAGTTCTTTCAAGAGAGAAAAAGAGACGACTTTCTGAAATCTGGCCATATGAGTTCTCCTGGTTCATAGGCATGGTTAGGCCAACCAAAACCAGTGAATTAATTCAGGTGAATTGAAAAGGGCTGCCTATTGTTGGGGACCGTTTAAAAAGAAAAACAATTGCTAAGGGATGCACAAATAAGTGTTTAAAAAAAAAAAAAGAGTTTAGTTATAACTCTTGAAAAGAATAAAAAGTTATGTGACTAGTTTGGGTTCGTAGCCTTTTTAACCCGAGCCAGTAAGCCCGTAGGGGTATTTATATACCTAGTGCCCTAAAGACATCTGTTTTGGGAGTCATTGGCCTAATGCTCATTATATGGGTTAATTAGAAAGCTTAAGGGACCTAGGCGTTGCACAGTCACATGTGTGTGTTTAAAAAAAAAAAAAAACAAAAAAAGGATGCATCTCGTGGCTTTTGAAAAAACAGCAGTGCGAAAGCCATCATAGTAGCCTTGAGAGGAGACTTGTATTTTGGCCGAATCTAGGAAAGTTGGAAATTCCGAAGGAGAATTCTGTTTTCATGGCATTATCGTAGAACATTTAAAATTTTTGTTTTGATGCATACATTTGCACAAGGCACTCAAAGTTTTGGTATAATTTAAAAAAAAAATAAAAAAAATAAAAAAATAAAAACGTGAACCGGATTTTGAAAAGTCTGAAATCTTGATTATTCGAGGATTCGAGGCATCCGATTTGACTCAATATTCTTTTGAAAAACCTTCCATTGAATTTCTTTCACTTTTAGGTAAATGAATTTTGTGGGCATATTCACTGCAAACCCTCACGAGGCACAACTCGTCCACTAGGGGTAACCTAGGGGTTTAAGGGTTTGCTGCATACGCTAAATGCAAGCCGAGAGTGCCAGCGAAAGTGGCGTTTTTCTTTTTGTCTTTGCATTTAGTTTAGATTAGATTAGGCCAGAAGACCTACCATAGTTTGCATATTTTGCTCGGGACTAGCAAAAAGCTGGTTGGGGGGTGTGATAAGTCCTTAAAAATGTAGAATTTCCTCATCATTTTAGAGTAATTAAGGACTTAATCATCAAATCATGGACCATTTTAGTAAAAAATCATGATTTTATGTTTTTGAGCATCAAAGTCTAAATTCGAGTCAAAATTCATCCAAAAATTGCATTTTCACATAAAATCATGAATTTCTCTATTTTTGGCATTGAAAGTCAAAAATTTCTCATAACTTTTTAATCACACATGAAATGATGAATTTTCTTTGCACCTTTAATTTAATTGAAGAAAACTTGATAAAATGGTGACATTTTATGCATTTATTTAGTGTGAATTAGGCCCGCATCTTACATAATTCCTTACCTATATGATTAGATTATTCTTTGATCTTTGCTTTTATTTTTGTAGGGAATTTCAGAAATCGGGGTCCATGGAAGAGAATTGATGAATCAAATGCACCATGGACCCACCTTCCTTTGGCATGGATTCCAAGGTAGGGGCGGCCATGGTAGGGTCCGCTCTCATATGCAAGAAAAAAATCAGATTTAATCTTTTGAAGATAAGTTCCAAATTTGTGGGCCATGAGATGATGAGGTGTCATATCTACTCTCCAACAAATATTGCTTACATGTCAAGATGGATGGCTAAGATTCAATTCAAGCCAAACAAAGAAGAAAACAAAATTGCAAAAGAAAATCCCTCCAAGGTGAGGACGTCCAAGGGAAGAGAATTAAGGCTTGCACACTCATGTGGGGCCCATCATTTGTTCTAATTTGAGATACAAATCTGAATTTCAGATTTGAAAATATTTTAGCCAAGGCATGGGACGTTCCATGTTGTCAACACCCAAGTGGGGTCCACATGCATTCAAGAATTGCACATCAAATCTGAAATTTCATATTTGAATTGATTCTTAACCAAAGTGGGTCCCAAGAGAGGAAGTTGCATGAGATAAGAACAATCCTATTTTTACTAGGATTGTGAGCCAACCCCTAGAAAATCTCTCAAAAACTCTCCTAATCCTAATCCAACTTGGACCACACACTACTAATCCTTACCCAAATCAAAACCTTGCAACCTAAGCTATCAAAAATATATAAAAAGAGCCACAAAGAGGGCTGGACGTGCATACCATACCCCCCAATCCTCTTGGACGACCAGCAACAATAATTCACCCTTTTTCCATCATTTTCTTCATCTCTCCTCCTTCCATCAATATTTCATCCAAGGCCTTCCCTAAGGCACACTACCACTTGGGTTTCTACGCCGTCGCGCCGCCGCCGTTGCTATCGTCACTCCACACTCCACCATCGGATCATCCTTGAAATTATCTTCCCTTGCTTGGATTTCAGATCGCGAAACGAGAGCCGGTTGGATCGCCGTTCAAGACCGCGAGTCCCTCTCCTCCGTTTAGTGTTTCTTGTGTCTATGGTAAGGTTGGATGCACTTTATTTTTATTAAAAGAATTTTGTAATGGTTATTTTCTTGTAATGGGTCTTTCATTAATAAATCAAGTTTATGGGGTCTTGGTCTTCACCAATGAGTCAACATTGAATTTTTGTGCATAGTGACAGTGCGCACTTGGTGCGGTGGTCTTGATTTTTCTTGATGGCATTAAGCAAAGTAATTATTGCAAAGTTTTAGAATTAAAATCTAATTTCTTTATTCTCTGATTTTATTTTATTCTTTATTTTATGCACCTTAACAATTATTGCAATTGGTTGGGCTAATAAATCTTATGGTGATGCAGTGGTTAGATTAGGTTTCTAGATTAGGATTTTAATTTTCTTTGGTTGTAATTAATATTTCAGATTTGCAATTAATTTTTAATTCAATTAGAAAATTTGATGTGTATAGTTTTTTTTTAGGCTAGAACTAGTTTTTTTTATTAGGACAGGTTTTGCGATAAATAAACTCTCCGTGGATCGATCCGGTTTCACCGGTTATTACTACAATCGCGGCCTTGCACTTGGGGCACGGTGATGCCGGATTCGAGGGCGAGTTCCAATCCTATGATCAGAGCTTGATACTCAGCTGCATTGTTTGAACATGGTTCCAGTAGCGAGAATGCGTGCGGAATCATGTATTTGTCGGGGCTAACAAAGAGAATGCCGATTCCTGATATCGGCTTTCCTTTTTCATTTGTCCTGGTTGCACCATCGAAGTACATGTTCCAGGAGGCATTTGGTGAGGAAGTCTCCATGTTGTAGACAGGTTCGTTTGGGAGATCATCCCTGAGCGGAGAATCCTTAGGCAGCAGATGCTCTGCAGGAAAGTCTGCCAGAGCTTGGCCTTTGATTGCGTTTTGTGGTACATACCTAATATCAAATTGTGACAGAAGGATGGATCATTTTGCCAGTCGAGCGTTAAGAGAACCTGCTTTTGTGACAAGGACCTTTAAAAATTGATCCTCAAAATCAGGAAGACTCAACTGGCAGGAAGGTAGTGACGCAGCTTTAAGAACAACGTTGGAGAAATCTGTTATGCAGCATAAACCCGTCTCCTTGGAAATTGAAGAAAGCGTATGCTCCATTGGAGAAGGCTTTGTCAATGATATAGGGACCTTCCCATCTTGATTCTTTGCTTGTTTTAGATGTATGAATGAGAATCAATGGCTTTTTAACTTCAAACACAAGGTCACCTTTCTTGAATGACTCTGTGGGGGCTTGGATCATCAAGAACGATGTTGAGATCTGGTATGTGGTGGATATTCGAAATCAAGGAAGACTCAATGTCATCACCTTCTTGTTTGATGGCCTTACCCACTATGTTGTCAAGAGAGACATTTAAGTCTAGTATAAGATGCCTTCCTTCAAAAGGTTCAAGTGCTAGACATGATGAAGATGCATCAGAATTGTGGAAGATGGAAGACGCGGTATCTTCTTCTTCTTTTTCTGAATCAGAGTCAGTGTCTTGCATGATTGACACCAAGGAGACAGTGAACTTGCCCCCAGTCTTTTCTTTTGTCTTCTTTGCTTTGGTGTTGGTGACCAAGGGTTTGATGTTTCGAGAGAGATCATGAAGGGAGCTCGACTGCTTACTTTGAGTGCTTCTTGTGAAGGGTCTTTGTTTGGAAGATCACCCTCGGGATCAAGGGGTTGATTTGCCGAAAACGCTTCTGTAGCAGTATTGCCGTCTTTAGTTATTGCGTTGCATGGAGCATTTTCCGGGAACAAGTCCTGAACAGCTTCCAACAACTTCTCTTCTTTGTCCAGTATTTCATCGGTCCAGACATCTCCTATGAGGTTGGGTACCTGGGACCAACTGATTGTGTTTTCTTTGAAGACTCCATCAGCCAGGGCCTCTTCATGGTGATCAGTCGGAAGCGGCTTGAATTATGATGTCACCATTTTAGGGGACGAAGGCTAAGAGGATGCTATCTCAGTGGAAGTCACCCGAGAATATGTAGCTCCAGAAGATATGCTACCGGATGTGTTCTATGAGTTTGTGGCCTCAGCAGATGAAGCTTCAGAGGCACTATCATCCTGAACTATCACATTGCAGGCAACTTCGATAAAAGATGCCTCCATAATAGACTGTTGGGAATCAGACTCATCTTCCGATGTAAGAGGATCATCAATCCAGCAACTTTCTTCATTTTCCGGAGTCACTGGAGGAGATGCTTGTAGATTCTCCAGGATTTCCGGTTCTGGATTTTGATGAAGCTGGTTGATGCGATCCTGCTCCTGCTCTATGGCGAGACGCTGCAAGATCCTTGCATATTCTTCAAGATCGGGCATAGGAGTTAGATCTTCTTCTTCATCTGCTCCTTGTGGTTCAACCTGGTTGGGATCCACTAGAGCATTTGTTTGCTCTGTGTCAACAGCATTTTAGGCAGCCTCTTAGTCTTCATCATCATCAGACCAAGATCCTTGTGGCTAGAAGGGGTTATACTAGATTACTGGCATAAGGTGGGATTCCGGGATCCATTCTTCATCAGAGAGATATTCTCCGGTTTCAAGGGATTCCTCCCACTCATCGGTGTCACTGGACTTGTATCCATTCATGGAGAATCCAACTACCGAGTTACAAGAGTATGATGCCCCCTGCGTAGTCTCATTTCTGAGTCGTGGTGGCATGAAATCACTGAGGGTGAATTTTCTTGCCACTCTTGAGGCCTTGGGAAGAGATTCCTCTGCTGCCCCTTGTGAAACGGTAGAGGAGGTTCCTACCTTTTCAGGGACCTCTTGCTTGGTTTGAGCCTTCTCCTGTTGTTTGAGTTTGCAGAGTTGTCTCTTGGCTTGCCTTCGCTGTTGAGCGGTCGGCTTTGTTTTGACGATCTCCCAATTTTCATCTTCTAGGAGATCGGGATGCACCCATGTGGGCTGTCCTTCTGGTGTTGGGTAAGGCACCAGCTCTTGGGACGTCTGGGTCATTTTTATCACCTTAAAGGAAGTAGTGATTTTTTCCTTTGGTGATTTGGATGTTTGTCCATATGACACCATGTTAACGGAGGCAGACCCATAGTTTTTGTCAAAGGTAATGACTCCGTTTTTCCACATCTCGTTGATCTTCTCTCTTACAATGAAACATTGGTTGAGAGGATGCGAGACCATTTGGGGGTATAGACAATATCGGGGATCATTGGTTTTGCCACCATCTCTCGGTCTTTTGGGGTCAGGCAAGGTGAGTTTCCCATTTGCCAAGAGAGCCCAAAATATTTCTTTAACATCTTCATCGAATGGGTATTTCTTCTCTACTCGTTCTTTAAAGGCATCAAAGAGTTCAAGTCTCTTACCTGGAGCTTTGCTTTTAGCTTTCTTTGGCAGTTGAGGAGCTGACTTGGTTTGAACATTGAGAACCTCCTTTTTCTTTGGCTTGGAGGTCGGAATGGTGGTTGGCTCTTTCTTTGATAACTTTTTACTGTTGAGGTCTTTGATCACCATTTCAGCCTCCATAGACGCTTCCAGGAGTTCTCCCAGATTCTTCGATTTGTTGCCAATGATCATGGAGCGGATCCTTGCTCTCATGTTGTTTCGGCAGATGTCGACCAGCGACGCTTGTGGTAGCACATCTGAGCATTTATATGCCATTGCCTTCCACTTGTGAATGAAGTCGTATGTCGAGTCATTCTCTCCCTGTTTTAGGCTGCAAAGCTGAGCCACAGTAACAGGATGATCCTCACCTTTGAAGTGGGTCAAGAAGCGTGTCTCTAGCATGGTCCAGTTTTGAATGGAGTCCTCTGGAAGAGTGGAGTACCAATCAAAGGCCGTACCTTTCAGGGTACTTGCAAAGATACGGATCTTAAGGGCATCTTAATCCGCAATAGTTCCCGTCAGAATCTTGAAGTGGATGACATGCTGTCTAGCTAAACCTTTCCCCGTATATGTTTGGAGAAGAGGCTGTTTGAACTTTAGAGGGAACGGAACCGAGTCCGTCCATAGGGGATATGGTGGCTTGATTCCATGTTCCTTCAGTATATCCTCTTCTTTTGCTTTAGCGAGGATATTGTCAACGTCCTTTTTAGTAAGGGCGTGTGACTCATCTTCTCCACCGTTTGCCTAATCTTGTGGAGGAACTTCATCATTGTTTTGTGGACGCTGGAGAGTAAGAAGGAGGTTTTCTATCAAGACCTCTATTCTCTGTTGTCCTTGCTTTAGCTGCTAAATGCGTAGAGCCATGTTATCGTCTGGTGGAGGTTGCTCAGACTTTGTGACTAGGACATTCACTCTTCGTGAGTCGAAAGAGGATATTGTCTTAGTGACTGAGCTGGAGCTCATTCTTCTAGATGAAGAGCCCAAGGAATGATCACTCCGATGTCCTTGGCTTGAAGTGGGAGAGCTTTCCTGATGCCTTATCGTCTGGGAGACGTTGCGAGTCACCGGTCGTCTGACATGTATTTTTGATTTCTGGCGTCTCTTGGTTTTGCCAACCATGTGGACAGCAACAACTTGGTCGGGTGCTTCTTTTTCGACCCATTTTTAGGAGATTTGAAGCTCAAAATGCTGGGTTCTTTGCTTCTCTAATCTTTTCTGTCGATATGCCGCGTGGCGACGTATACGACGAGCAATTTGAGCCTCGGTTAGCTCGGGTTGTGCTCTGCTAATGAAGGACGTGGTCCCTCGTGCGCAGCAACCGAGCTTGTCTTCCTTGAAGACTGGCATGGACAGGATCTGGACGTGGTCCTTAGCCTGTCGCAACGAAGCTTTAAATTTCGCAAGCTCGGCCCCTGTTGAGATGAAGGGTCGAGTTTTAGGAGAGCAGGCCCTGGCAGGTTTCTTGTCGAGGCCTTGTGATGCACGACTTGATTTTGGGCTTGTATGACCAAGCCGGCTCGTGCTGAGTTGGTTTTGTAGTTCGATGGAGGGTAGGTTTCTCCCCTTTGATGTAAGCAAGAGGATAGAACTGGTTCTCCTTGAGAGAAGCCAGGTATGCCGGCATTGCAGATGTCCGAGATATTCTTTGTTTTGGTGAAGATCGCAAGGACCAAGTCTTGGGGCAGACTTGGTTTTTTGCGGGTTGAGGCCTCGTGGGATTGCCACGAGCCTCAGGCTTCTTAGTGACCGCCTTTGGTGTCGGGGCAGCGACACGTTGTGGGGCGGTCTTTTGCTTCTTGGCAGGTGCCGTCTCTCCTACGGGTAGTGGGAATGGTCCCAGTGACCCAAAGACGATGGTCCGGGGAGTGGAGGTCGACCCGATGTTTTGGGAGTTGCCGAGGGAGGTGACGCTTCGGCAGCTAGCGGGGCGCTCAAAAGTGCACTTGCTTTGCTTCTCTTGAAGCATGACTTGGTACTTATTTTCTTTTCAAATCGCTCAACAGGCATGGCCTATTCTGAGCGTAATGAGGAAGGTAAAAAGCCATAGAGGGTACAATTGTTCTGAACGCAAGTATGGTCGACTCGAAATGAGCGTTCCAGCGACTGCTAGAAGCAATTGTAAACCTTAATTCAAGTTACCGAGAAGCGAAGCTCACTCGAGGTAAAATGATATAAGGTTGGAGATACAAATGTGTCGGTCGCGAATACAGTAGACCCGAAAGGGCGTACTAGCACCACTAGGCACAAATGTTGTAAATCGCATCCTTGAAAATGACACGAGATGGGATTTTTTTTTGAAAGGTCAAGATTGAATTCGCAAAAGACAGCAAATGGTATTCTAATCCGAACGAAGGCTCAGCGATTTCCACAAGCCCTAAGTCCGAAGATGAAGGAACCAGGATTTCTCAAATTTGAATCCAATAATGACGGATTTTTTTTTTTATAAATCCGAGATTGAATTCATAAAAGAGAGCAAATGGTATTCCAATCCGAATATAGGCTCAAACATTTCTGTGAACACTAAATCCGAAAAGGAAGGAACCAAAATTTCTCGAATTTGAACACTAGTGACAGAAGGTTTTTTTTTTTTTTTTAAGATTTTTTTTTAAGAGTGCACATAGGTCTTCCAATTCTGTCTTATGAAACCTCAGTGGATAGATCGGCCCCCAGGTAAGGGTAGGATTACTTAATGAACCCGTTTGAAGGACCCTTACCTCGGACAGTTTAGGTGCCTCCACACTCTGGACAAGGCTTTTCTTAGATCCACTTTGGTCAAAGAACATAATTGGTGCAACCTCAATGTTTTTTTTTTTTTGAAAGATCTCCAATGGACCCAGCAAAGAGAGGAAAGTAGCCTTTCCCAATCCGAACGTTGGTTCAAACATTTCTGCGAGCCATTGTACGAAAAGGAAAGAACCAAAATTTCTCCAATTTGAATCCAAAAAAAAGAAATTTGACATTTTTTTTTATAAATTTTTTTTTAAAAAGATCTCCAATTGACCTATCAAAGAGAGGGAAATGGCCCTTCCTAATCCAAACGTTGGCTCAAACATTTCTGCGAGCCATTGTACGAAAAGGAAAGAACCAAAGTTTCTCCAATTTGAATCCAAAAGAGAGAAATTTGAAAAAAAAAATTTATTTAATTTAATTTTTTGAAAGATAACCAATGGACCCATCAAAGAGAAGGAAATGGCCCCTCCCAATCCGAACGTTGGCTCAAACATTTCTGCGAGCCATTATACGAAAAGGAAAGAACCAAAGTTTCTCTAATTTGAAACCAATGGAAAAAAACTTTTTTTTATGTTTGAGAAAAGAAAGAATGGAAACAAGTTCCAAGAAAGAAGTTTCCAAAGAATCCCATCTCATGTGTTTTTTTTAGATACAAGATCCAACATAGGCCACCAACTAGGAAGGAGCCAAGGATTCTAAGCATCGTGTTCTCAAATGAACGGGTCCCACCGGGTATGCCAACTTGATGGACCTGTCTTTTTTCTTCTTGCCTTCCTCCGTCCCAGGTCCGCCAGGGTGCGACGAAGCGAAGAGAAAAAAAAAAAGCAAGCATCAACATTTTTGTACGGGTATGCCAGATTTTCTATTCTACTTGGAATTTGAAATGGTGATCCGGAGATTCACCTTTACAAGTAGAAAGGAAATCAAACTTTTTTTCTAACTTTCCATTGCACATATATTTAAAGAAAGAGACAAGATTTTAAATGCCGTAAGAGGTGATTTTGTTTAGTTCGTCGTGAAAGGCAGTTTTGTGCCATAGAAGGCGATTTTACCATGAAAGGCAATTTACAAATCTTATCAATAGTGAAAGATAAGAATTGTGATTTTTTTTGTCTCTTTAAAAAATACAAAATAAAATAGAAAAGAAAGAAAGAGGGATCTGACTTCTTAGGAGATTGTGGGGATTCGTTCAGATCGACGGTCGCTAGTCATGTATGGACTCCGCCATCGTCCTTCAGATGAGAATACTTGATGCTTTAGTTCACTTGGCTTGGCTTGGACTCCGGATTTTTAGAGGACAAAGACCAAGGGAATGTCCTATATCCAATAAAAAACCAAGTAGACGAGCTGAAAAGCCGCATCTAGGCCATGTTGGATAGAAGAAGAGGGGAAACCTTGGGGGGGTGGGCCCCGAAGGGGCTTCGATCACCTTGTAGTGTTTGCAGCAGAGTTTCTTCACGACAGGAGAGCTTCTTTGTGCAGAGAATTCTTCAGGATAATTTTCAAGACGATTTTGCAGGACCCTTTCCCTTCGGAATGACCGCCTATTTATAGGTTTTTGGTGGCCATTAGGAAGGTTTATGGGCATTAATGGCATTAATGCCCCATGATGGGAGGAGTTACAAGATTAATTTCATAATTTTGTAACTCCTTTTTCTTGGATTTTGATTTGCCGATGGAGAATAATGGGCAATTAATCTCCATGATGATGGGGGTTTCATGATAAATTACCATGATTAATCTCCATAATGACAGGAGTTACATGGTTAATTGCCATGATTAATTAGACTTATAGCTCCCATTTCTTGGCTTCTGATTGGGCCGTCGAAAATAATGAGTTAATACTGTATTAATTTGTCATAAACGGATCAATTAACATCATTAATTGATCGCCAAGTCGCTTGAAGAGTCGCGGGCCGCGCTGCTTCTTTTGGAATTCTTCTTGCAATGATCATCAATGGATCTGCATGTTATTTGATGTCGGATGACGATGCAAATTCAGACATTGGTTGACAACAATGGGCCGGCAACATCTGTCCAGTCGATTTCTCGATCGGTCGGGCCGAAAGTGTGCTTTCTAGGTCGGCCGGTTGGCGATTTTGGAGTGTCCAATGATGATCGAATGAATTCGATGGCGGATCCGTGATGTTAATGAAGATCGACGGATATCATGCCTCAAAAATTAGAATTTGAGAAAATCACAGGGGCCAAACATCGTGAAACGCCAAAAATACCCGAAAAAGTGCGTTTCTGGGTGAACTTTGGTGGCCTAGATCCCTATGGTCGCCAGCGACAATGCACCCATGGTCGCCAGAGACCATGGGGCCGGTGACCATGGGCCAAGGTCGCCGGCGACCATGAGCCAAGGTTGCTGGCGACCATGGGGCTTTTGCCCATTTTCCGGTCGCCGTCCGGTCGCCGTTTCTCAGGCTTTTTCGCTTCTGTTTTCTCTTGTATTTTTCTTTGACATTTCTCCTCATTTATTGGCTTCATTCTACTAAAGAAAACCCGTCGAGAAGTCATGCAAATCAAAGCACAAAGTTTCCTATTTTCGAAAAAGCCGAAGACCTTTTAGCCGATTTTCCGCCAAGAGTTGAAACTAAGTCAAACAAAGTCGGAATGACCTGAAATTTGAGGTGAAGCTTCTTGAGCATTAGATATGACTAACCATGGGCTTTTATTTGAGTTTTGAAGCCGTTTGGGGTCCCGTCGATGTTAGACTTGATTTCACCGTGCGGAAGATGTCGAGCTTTGATGTACGGTCATCCGATGTCCGATTGTCCTGAAATTTGGTAGGGAGCCTATTAGAGTCATTTTGAGATGATCCATTTGTTGGAATTGGGTAGACCTCTTGGATAGGTTTCAAGAACTTTTCACCAACTAGAAGTGATGAACACCTATCCAATAGCCATCAAAACTAAATCCAGGATGCATGTCCTCAAACTCAGCCATCATAATCAGCAAACAAACCTATCAAAAGGATAGAAACAACACTAAACATGCAACCACGAAATTCCACAACATACAAGGAGTAGAAAATACCTATGGAGCCTGGTTGTGCTCTAATGGAGAACTTGATTCAACTCTTTGATGAAGAGCTCTTCTAAGATCAGAATCTCCAATGCCCAATCGTCTTCCACGCTATGACCCGCTTCAGATCTCTTTCCACAAGAGAGATGGTGGAATCTCCAAGAGAAAGACTATCTAGAATCTCCAAGGAAACTAGAAGGAAACTAGAAGAGAGAGAGGGGAAGGAGAAGAATGCAACTCTTGCACAAGGGAATGATGGGCGTGAATCCCTAGGAGGAATTGTGCATGAACGTCCAAGGCCTCCCTTGTCCCCTTATTTATAGTCTTGCAACTCCTCTCTTTCTTAATAATTAGAAGTCCAACTTCTAAATTAATTAGTAAACCTTCATTCCACTATTACCACTATTAGAAGTCTCACTTCAAATAGAAACAGTAGCTTTCCTTTTTGAGTTCAAATAGAATTAATAAAGATCCAATCTTGGGCTAGCGTGGGGACCACTAGGGATTCGATAGAAAGCTGGCTCCAACTGGGACACCCCGACCCCACATCTCATGTGCAATCCGGGCCCACAGTTAATTGCAAATAACTTCACTATATAAATGCAATTGAACTCCAGTCTTACGAATAAATTACATGAAGACCCTAAACTTCCCTATCACTACAAGTGGGCCCCTCTATCATTATCCATGGATCAATTGGACAAACTGTCTCACCAATTTTGACCCATATCTTATTATCCTTGAGACCCAATTAATTATAGTAATCATTAGTACCATCCAATTAACTCTTAATTGAGATGAGTGTACACTTACCAATGATAAATCCACTAATTGACACAAGGGGACAATCGAGATAGATTCCATCTTGACCATTAAATGTTCCCACAGTCCTACTGCCACGTACCCAAGACACCTAGGTGCTGACCTATAATTGGCCTCACTCATTGGTGACTCAAAGCAAATGAATAGATAGAAACTTGAGTTCATTAATGTCTTAGGATTGAGAGCCTATTGCTAGGGAATTATGAGAGCAGACCTTAAAGTAAAGACAATGTTCATAAGGTGTTTCTCATGGTCCTTCAATACATCCAATGTACCAGCACCATGATCCAGAATCTTACATTCTGATGATCGAGACACATCACACTATCTCATAGTAATCAAAGTACTGCAACCTTGTCAGATGAGATGTCCAATCTCATCATTGGTTGTGAAGATATTCAAGTATCAGATTTGCTATACATGTCTCCTGTATGTGGATCTCATCCATACACATGTATTGCATCTAGTATACTTATGGACTCCGGTTCATCTCATGAACCATCATGTCATTCGTATTGGTTATGTGCATTTAAGTAAAAACACCATTCATCTCATGAAATGATAACATGAATATATTGATAAATAAAGAAATTATTCAATTTATTACATCAATCTTAATGGATTGAGACCATAAAACTAACACCATTAGCTCTAATTTGGATGCCATGGTCCCGGGGAGCTTCATTGCCGGTAGGCTTAATTTTGCTTCGAAGCGTCAAAGCCGAGTCAAACGTTGTCGGAACGACCTGAAATTTGACGTGCAGCCCTTTGGAAGCATGTAGAAGTTACTTATGTGCTTTGTTTGATGAGTGGCAGCATCGGAGGTTCTCGCCGCCGAAAGGCTTGATTTCACCGTTCGAGAGTTGATGGAGGGTCAAATAGTGTCGGTTTGACTTGAAACTCGACGTGGGGCCTTTTGGAGGTATTATGAGACCATCCATAGGCTCTGATAAAAAACTTGATGTCTTCAACACTATCGGCGCCGGGAGCTCCCGCTTAGTTGTTGGAGGATTGAAGTTAGGCCAAATGGTGTCGAAATGGCCCGAAACTTCATGTGTACCTCCCTTTTGGCTATTTTGAAGGACCTTGAAGTTTTTGTTTGATTCTGACAAGATCTGAAGCCTAAAGCAAATTTGCCTATTTGTAGTAGGATGCGGCTCGATGTAGCTTTTAATGTTAAGGAGGCAAAGTGACTTTTTTGGCGTCAATAACTGTCATTAGGTGAGATTCCGGAATCCATTCTTCATCGGAGAGGTATTCTCCTCTTTCAAGGGATTCCTCTCACTCATCGGTGTCACTAGCAGTATCACTGGACTCATATCCGTCCATTGAGGATCCAATTACCGACTTGCAAGAGTATGATGCCCCCTGCATAGTCTCATTTCTGAGCTGTGGTGGCATGAAATCACTGAGGGTGAATTTCCTTACTACTTTTGAAGTCTTGAGAACGGACTCCTCTGTTGCCCCTAGTGAGGAGGTAGAGGAAGTCTCTCCTTTTTCAATGACTTCTTGTTTTGGTTGAGCTTTCTCCTGTTGTTTGAGCTTTCGGAGTTGTCTCCTGGCTTGCCTTCGTTGTTGATGGACCCGGCCTCTCACCTTCCTCCGCCCCGGGTCTGCTGGGGTACGGCAGGGCGAAAAGTGAGTATCAACATTCTTTGTATGGGTATGCCAGATTTTCTATTCTACTTGGAATTTAAAAATGGCGATCCGAAGACCCACCTTCTCAAGTAGAAAGGAAATCAAAGTTTTTTTCTAACTTTCCATTCCACATATATTTTTAAGAAAAGAGACAGATTTTGAATGCCATGAAAGGCGATTTTCTTTTGTTTGCCATGAAAGGCAATTTTGTGTCGTAGGTGGCGATTTTGCCGTGAATGGTGATTTACAAATCTCATCAATAAAGAAAGACAAGAGTTGTGCATTTTTTTTGTCTCTTTAAAAAAAATACAAAATACAATAGAAGAAGTAAGAAAAGGGAACTAACTTCTCAAGAGATTGTGGGGACTTGTTCAAATCGATGGTAGCGAGTCATGTATGGACTCCGTCATCGTCCTTCGGATGGGAACATTTGTTGCTTTGATTCATTTGGCTTGGCATGGACTTCAGATTTTTAAAGGATAAAGACCAAGGGAAGGTCCTATATCCAATAAAAAACCGAGTAGACGGGCTGAAGAGCCATGTCTAGCCATGTTAAATAGAAGGAGGGGGGACCTTGGGGGGGTGGCCCCCCAAGGGACTTTCATCACCTTGTGGTGTTTTCTTGCAATAGATTTTCTTCAAAATAGCCAAGCTTCTTTGCGCAGATATTTCTCTGGGAATTTTCTAGCAATTTTTCGGGGATTTTTCAGGACCCTTTCTCCTTGGAATGATCGCCTTTTATAGGCTTTTGGTGGCCATTAGATGAGTTTATGGGCATTGATTACATTAATACCCCATGATAGGAGGAGTTACAAGTATTTAATTCCTGATTTTGTAACTCCTTTTTCTTAGCTTTTGATTGGCCGGTGGAGAATGATGGGTATTTAATCGCCTTTAATCTCCATGATGAGGGGAGTTACATGGTTTAATGCCATGATTGCTTGGATTTGTAACTCCTTTTTCCTTGCTTCTGATTGGGCCGTTCAAAATAATGAGTTAATGATTGCATTAACTTGTCATAAACGGGTCAATTAACAGCATTAAGTGGTCGCCAAGTTGCTTGAAGAGTCAGGGGCGGTGCCGCTTCTTTTGGAATTCTTTTTATGGTGATCGCCGATGGATCCACATGTTGTTTGATGTCGGATGGCGATGCTATTTCAGACATTAGTTGCAACTAATGGGCCGGCAACATCTGTCCAGTCAATTTCTCGATCGATCGGGCAGAAAGTGTGTTTTCTTGGTCGGCCGGTTGGCGATTCCGAAGCGTCGGATGACGATTTCATGATTTAGACGGCGGATCCATGATGTTGACGAAGATCGACGGATTTCATGCCTCAAAAATCAAATTCTGGAAAAATCACAGGGGCCAAACAACTCGAAACCCGAAAAGGGACCGAAAAAGTGCCTTTTCGGCGGAAATCCGGCAACCCGGATTTACAGGGATGCCGGCGTCCATGGGCTAGGGTCATTGCCGGCGACCATGGGGTCTTTCCCCCTTTCGGTAGCCGTTTCTCGGCCGTTTTTCGGGCTTTTTTTTTATCCTTCTTTCCCCTGTACTTTACTTGACATTTTTCCTCACTTATTGATTTGATTCTCCTGAAGAAGAAACCTGACGAGAAGCCGTGAAAATCAAAACACGAAGTTTCCTACTTTTTAGAAATGCCAGAGACTTTGTAGCCGATTTTCCGTCAAGAGTCAAAACTAAGTCAAATGATGTCGGAATGACCTGAACTTTGAGATGAATCTTCTTAAGCAATAGATAGGACCAACCATGGGCATTTGTTTGAGTTTTGAAGCCGTTTGGGTCCCTTCGATGCTAGACTTGATTTCACCGCGAGGAAGATGTCACGCTTTGATGTGTGGTCAACCGTTGTCCGATTGACCTGAAATTTGACAAGGAGCCTATTGGAGTCATTTTGAGACGGTCCATTAGCTCCGATTTGGATACCATGGCCCTGGGGAGCTTCGCCACCAGGAGGCTTGATTTTGCTTCCGAACGTCAAAGTTAGGTCAAACGTTGTCGGAATGACCTGAAATTTCACGTGCAACTCTTTGAAAACATGTAGAAGCCACTCATGTGCTTTGTTTGATGAGTGATGGCCTCGGTGGTTCTCGCTGCCGAGAGGCTTGATTTTACTGCTCGAGAGTTTACGGAGAGTCAAACGGTACTGGTTTGACTTGAAATTCGACATTGAGCCTTTTGCATGTATTTTGGGACCATCCATAGGCTCTGATCGAAGATTTGATGTCTTCGGCATTGTCGCCGCCTGGAGAGTTGACTCTGTTGTGGTTGTTTCCTTTTTGGGCCAAACGATGTCGAAATGGCCTGAAACTTGTTGTAAAGCCTCCTAGTGGCATTTTGAGGCCAGCTAATGGCTCTGTTTCGTGTGTTAGGGTCTCTAGCTTCACCGCCGCCGGGAGCTCCTGCTTAGCGGTTGGAGGAGTGAAGTAAGGCCAAATGGTGTTGAAATGGCTCAAAACTTTGTGTGTACCCCTCTTTTGGCTATTTTGAAGGATTTAGTAGTTTTTGTTTGATTCTGACAAGATTTGATGCTTGAAGTAACTTTGCCTGTTTGTGGTAGGATGCGGCTCCATGTAGCTTTTGATGTTGAAGAGGCAAAGTGACATTTTTGGTATCAACAGGCTCCAGTAGCGAGAATGCGTGTGGAATTATGTATTTGTCGGGGCTAACAGAAAGAATGCCAATTTCCGATATCAGCTTTCCTCTTTCGTTTGTCCTGGTTGCACCATCGAAGTACACGTTCCAGGAGGCATTTGGCGAGGAAGTCTCCACATTGTAGATAGGTTCGTCTGGTAGATCATCCCTGAGTGGAGAATCCTTAGGTAACGGATGCTCTGCGAGAAAATCTGCTAGAGCTTAGCCTTTGATTCCTTTTTTGTGGTACGTATCTAATGTCTAACGGTGACAGAAGGATGGACCATTTTGCCAGTCGGACATTAAGGGAACCTGCCTTTGTGACAAGGACCTTTAAGAGATTGATCCTCAGGTAGACTCAACTGGCAAGTAGGTAGTGACGCAGCTTTAAGAACAATGTCGGAGAAATCTGTTACGCAGCATGAACCTGTCTCCTTCGAAATTGAAGAAAGCATATGCTTCATTGGAGAAGGCTTTGTCAATGATACAAGGCCCTTTCCATCTTGATTCATCGTTGATTTTAGATGTATGAACGAGAATCAATGGCATTTTAACCACGAACACAGGGCCACCTTTCTTGAATAAATTTGTGGGGTTTGGATCATCAAGATCGATGTTGAAATCCGGTATGTGGTGGATACTCTCTATCAAGGAAGACTCAAGGTCGTCACCTTCTTGTTCGATGGGATGACCCACCATGTTGTCAAGAGAAATATTTAAGTCTGGTACAATATACCTTCCTTCAAAAGGTTCAAGTGTTGGACATGATGAAGATGCTTCAAAAGTGTGGTAGATGGAAGACGCAGTATCTTTTTCTTCTATTTCTGAATCAGTGTCTGTGTCTTGCATGATTGACACCAAGGAGACTGTGAACTTGCCCCCTGTGTTTCTTTTTTTTTGTCCTCTTTGTTTTGGTTATAGTGACCAAAGGCTTTGATGTTTCGAGAGAGATCACGAAGGGAGCTTGATTGCTTACTTTGAGTGCTTCTTGAGAAGGGTCTTCGTTTGGAAGATCACCCTTGGGATCAAGGGGTTGATCCTTCTCATTTGCTGAAAACGTTTCCGTAGCAGCATTGCCATCTTCAGTGATTGAACTGCATGGGGCATTTTCCGGGAACAAGTCCTAAATAGCATCCAGTTACTTTTCTTCTTTGTTGAGTATTTCATCGGTCCAAACATCACCTATGAGATCGGGTATCTGAGACCAGTTAATCGAGTTTTCTTTGAAGACTTCATTGGCTAGAGCTTCTTCATGGTGATCAGTCGGAAAAGGCTTGAATTCCAATGTCACAATTTCAGGAGACGAAGACTAAGAAGATGATATCTCAGTGGAAGTCACCCGAGAAAATGTAGCTTCAGAAGATATGCTACTAGACATACTCTGAAAATTTGCAACTTCGGCAGATGGAGCTTCAGAGGCACTATCATCCTGAGTTATCGTATTGCAAGCAACTCCGATAGAAGATGCCTCTAGAACGCACTGCTGGGATTCAAACTCGTCTTCAGATGTAAGCGGATCATCGATCCAGCAGCTTTCTTCATTTTCTGGAGTTACCAGAGGAGATTCTTGTAGGTTTTTCGGGACCTCCGGTTCTAGATTGTGACGAAGTTGATTGATGCGATCCTGCTCTTGCTCTATGGCAAGATGTTGCAAGATCCTCGCATATTCTTCGAGATCGGGCATAGGAGCCAAATCTTCTCCGTCATCTGCCCTTTGTGGTTCAACATTGTTAAGTTCGGCTGGGGCATTGGTGGGGTGCTGGATTGAAAGCGTTTTCTTGAACAGCCTCTTGGACTTCTTCATCATCAAAATAGGATCCTTGTGGCCGTAAGGGATTATACCAGATTACTAACATAAGGTGAGATTCTGGAATCCATTCTTCGTCGGAGAGGTATTCTCCTGTTTGAAGGGATTCTTCCCACTCTTCAGTGTCACTGGCGGGGTCGCTGGACTCATATCCATTCATGGGGAATCCAATTACCGAGTTGCGAGAGTATGATGCCCCCTGCGTAGTCTCATTTCTGAGCTATGGTGGCTTGAAATCACCGAGGGTGAATTTTCTTACCACTTTTGAAGTCTTGGGAACGGACTCCTCTGTTGCCCCTAGTGAGGCAGTAGAGGAAGTCTCTCCCTTTTCAATGACTTCTTGTTTTGGCTAAGCTTTCTCCTGCTGTTTGAGCTTTCGGAGTTGTCTACTAGCTTGCCTTCGTTGTTGATCTTTCACGACCTCCCACTTTTCATCTTCAAGGAGATCAGGATGCACCCATATGGGCTATCCATCCGATGTTGGGTAAGGAACCAACTCTTGGGATGTTTGGGTCATTTTTATCGCCTTAAAGGAAGTAGTGATCTTCTTCTTTAGTGATTTTGGCGTTTGTCCACATGACTCCATGTTGACGGAGGCAGACCCATAATTTTGTTCAAACGAGATGACTCCATTTTTCCACATCTCGTTGATCTTCTCTGTCACACCGAAGCATTGATTGAGAGGATGCCAGACCATCTGGTGGTATGGGTAATACCGAGGATCGTTGTTTTTGCCAACATCTCCTGGTTTTTTGGGGTCAGGCAAGGTAAGTTTTCCATTTGTCAGGAGAGCCCCAAATATTTCTTCAACATCTTCATCGAACGGGTATTTCTTCTCTACTCGTTCTTTGAAGGCATCAGAGGGTTCAGGTCTCTTACATGCAGCTTTGTTTTCAGCTTTCTTTCGCGGCTGAGGGGTTGACTTGGTTTTCCCATTGAGAACCTCCTTTTTCTTTGACTTTGAGGCTGCAATGGCTGTCGGCTCTTTCTTTGATGATTTCTGACTATTGAGGTCTTTGATCACCGTTTCAGCCTCCATGGATGCTTCTAGGAGTACTCCCAGATTTTTTTATTTGTTGTCGATGATCATGGAGCGGATCGTTGTTCTCATGTTCTTACGGCATATATCGACCAGTGACTCCTGTGGCAGCACATCTGAGCATTTGGACGCCATCGCCTTCCACTTGTGAATGAAGTCGTAGGTTGACTCATTCTCTCACTGTTTTAGGCTGTAGAGCTGAGCCATAATAATGGGATGATCCTCACCTTTGAAGTGGGTGAGGAAGTGTGTCTCTAGCATGGTCCAGTTTTGAATTGAATCTTCCGGCAAAGTGGAGTACGACTCAAAGGCTGTACCTTTTAAGGTGCCTGCAAAGAGACGGATCTTAAGAGCATCTTGATTCGCAATAGCTCCCGTCAGGATTTTGAAGCGGTTGACGTTCTGTCTGGGTGAACCTTTTCCTATATATGTTTGGAGAGTTGGTTGCTTGAATTTTGCAAGGAATGGAACCAAGTCCATCGATAAAGGATATGGTGGCTTGATTCCATGCTCCTTTAGTGTATTATCTTCTTTTGCTTTAGCAAGGATATTGTCAACGTCCTTTTTGGTAAGGGTGCGTGACTCATCTTCTCCACCATTTGTCTCATCATGTAGAGGGACTTCATTGTTTGACGGACGTTGGAAAGTGAGAAGAAGGTTTTCCATCAGAACCTCTATTCTTTGTTGTCCTTACTCCAGCTGCCGGATGCGTAGAGCTACGTCATCGTGTGGCGGAGGTTGCTCAGAGTTTGTGACCAAGACATTCACCCTTCGAGAATTGAATGAGGATACCGTCTTGGTGACTGAGCTGGAGCTCATTCTTTTAGATGAAGAGCCTGAGGAATGGCCACTCCGGTGTCCTTGACTTGAAGGAGTGGGAGAGTCCTCCTGATGTCTTCGTGTCCTGGAGACCCTGCGAGTCACCGACCATCTGACATGAATTTTGGTTGCTAACTTCTATCGTCTTTTGGTTTTGCCGACCATATGGACAGCAACAACTTGGTCGGGTCTTTCTTTTTTGACCCATTTTTAAGAGACTTGAAGGGCAGAATGCTGGATTCTTTTCTTCTCTAGTCTCTTTTGTCAATATGCCGTGCGGCGACGTATGCGACGAGTAATTTGAGCTTCAGTTAGCTCTGGCTGTGCTCTAGCAATAAAGGACGTAGTCCCTTGTGCATAGCAACCGAGCTTATCTTCTTTGATGACCGACATGGACAAGATCTGGATACAGTCCTTTACCTGTCACAGTGAAGCTTTAAAATTTGCAAGCTCGGCCCCTATTGAGATGAAGGTTTGAACTGCAGGAGAATAGGCCTTGGCAGGTTCTTGCAGAGGCCTGGTGATACATGATTTGATTTTGGGCTTGTAGGAGCTAGCCGGCTCATGCTGAGTTGATTTTGTTTAACGGAGGGTAGGTTTCTCCTCTTTCATGTAAGAGAGAGGGTAGAACCGGTTCTCCTTGAGAGGAGCCAGGTATGCTGGCTTTGCAGATATTTGGGACCTTCTTTGTTTTGGTGAAGGTCTCGGTGACCAAGTCTTATAACAGACCTGGTTTCTTGCAGGCTGAGGCTTCGTGGGGTTGCCACGAGCTTCAGGTTTTTTGGTGATTGCCCTTGGTGTCATGGCAGTGACACATTCAGGGCGGTCTTTAGCTTCTTGGCAGGCATAATTTCTTCTACGAGAAGTGGGAATGGTCCCAGCGACCTGAAGATAATAGTCCGGGGAGTAGAGGTCGACCCGGCGTTTTGTGAGTTGCTGAGGGAGATGACGCTTCGGCAGCTAGCAGGGCGCTTGTGAGTGTGCTTGTTTTACTTCTCTTGAAGCATGACTTGGTATTTGTTTTCATTGAAAGTGATGGTCAATGAAGCTACCATTGTTAGTTTGGAAAACTTCTGAAACAAGATCACATCCATTTGTAATCACAAGAATATGGTGATCATAAATGGAAAATACTATGATTTTGTCTTTTCAAATCTCTCAGAGGGCATGGCCCATCCTGAGCATAATGAAGAAGGCAAAAGGCCATAGAGGGCACAATTGTTCCAAACGCAATTATGGTTGGCTCAGAATAAGCATTCCAGTGATTGCTAGAAGCAATTGTAAACCTTAATTCAAATTACCGAGAAGCGAGGCTCTCTCGAGGTAAAATGATATGAGGTTGGAGTTACAAATATGTCAGTCGCGAATACAGTAGACTCGAAAGGGCGTACTAGCACTGCTAGACACAAATGTTGTAAATCGTATCCTTGGAATGGACACGAGATGTGATTTTTTTTGAAAGGCCAAGATTGGATTCATAGAAGAGAGCAAATGGTATTCCAATCCGAATATAGGCTCAAACATTTCTGTGAGCGCTAGATCCAAAAGGGAAGGAACCAAAATTTCTCAAATGTGAACCCAAAACTGAAGGAAGGTTTTTTTTTTTTTTTGAAGTGTCAAGATTAAGTTCATCAAAGAGAGCAAATGGTATTCCAATCTGAATACAGGCTCAAACATTTATGCGATCACTAGATTCAAATGGGAAGGAACTACAATTTCTCAAATCCACTTTGGTCAAACAACGCAATTGGTGCAACGTTAGTGTTTTTTTTTTTTTTTTTTTTTTGAAAGATCACTAATGAATCCATCAAAGAGTGGAAATGGTCCCTCCCAATCCAAACATCAACTCAGTGATTTCCGCGAGCTATTGTCCGAAATGGAAAGAATCAACGTTTCTCCAATTTGAATCCGAAAGAGAGAAATCCCTTTTTTTCAAAATCT
The DNA here is from genome assembly GCA_029852735.1 of Persea americana. Lineage (NCBI taxonomy): Eukaryota > Viridiplantae > Streptophyta > Magnoliopsida > Laurales > Lauraceae > Persea > Persea americana. The sequence continues at coordinate 9,996,405 of CM056820.1, read as the reverse complement.
GAAAAGTTTGAAATCAGATTTTTTTTTGAAAGATCACTAATGGACCCATCAAAGAGAGGAAATGGCCCCTCCCAATCTGAATCTCAGCTCAGCGATTTCCGTGAGCTATTGCCCGAATTGGAAAGAACCAAAGTTTCTCCGATTTATATCCAAAAGAGAGAAATCTTTTTTTTTTTCAAAATCTTAAAAGTTTGAAATTAGATTTTTTTTAATTTTAAGATCCCTATTATACTCATCAAAGAAAAAGGATGGCCCATCCCTCAATATGAATAATAGCTACAAACATTTCTGCGAGCTATCAGGTTCGAAGTGGAAATGATCAAAGTTTCTCAAAGTTGAATCCAAAAAATGAGAAATCTAAATTTTTTTTTTGAAAGATCACTAATGGACCGATCAAAAAGAGGAAATGGCCCCTCCCAATCCAAACGTCAGCTCAGTGATTTCCGCGAGCTATTGTCCGAAATGGAAAGAACCAAAGTTTCTCCAATTTGAATCGAAAAGAGAGAAATCCTTTTTTTTCAAAATCTAAAAAGTTTGAAATCAGATTTTTTTTTAAGATCCCTATTGGAGTCATCAAAGAGAAAAGATAACCCATCCCTCAATATGAACAATAGCTACAAATATTTCTGCAAGCTATCAAGTTCGAAGAGAAAATGATCAAAGCTTCCCAAAGTTGAATCCGAATAATGAGAAATATGAAATTTTTGTCTTTTTTTTTTAACGAGAAAGACTGGAAATAAACTCAAAGAAAGAAATTTCTAAAAAATCCCATCTCAAGGTTTTTTTTTTAGATGCAAGATCCGACATAGGCCACCAACTAGAAAAGAGCCAAAGAATCCAAAGCATCAAGTTCTCAAACGAACGTGTCCCACCGGGTATGCCAACTTGATGGACCCAGCCTCTCGCCTTCCTCCGCCCCTGGTCTGCAGGGGTATGGCGGGGCGAAAAGCGAGCATCAACATTTTTTGTACGGGTATGCATGCCAGATTTTCTATTCTACTTGGAATTTAAAAATGGTGATCCAAAGACCCACCTTCTCAAGTAGAAAGGAAATCAAACTTTTTTCTAACTTTCCATTCCACATATATTTTTAAGAAAAGAGACAGATTTTGAATGCCGTGAAACGCGATTTTCTTTTGTTTACCATGAAAGGCAATTTTGTGCCGCAGGTGTCGATTTTGCCGTGAAATTTGACAGGGAGCCTATTGGAGTCATTTTGAGACAATCCATTAGCTCCGATTTGGATGCCATGGCCTGGGGAGCTCCGCCACGGGAGGCTTGATTATGCTTTCGAGCGTCAAAGTTATGTCAAACGTTGTCAGAATGACCTGAAATTTGACATGCAGCTCTTTGAAAACATGTAGAAGCCACCTATGTGCTTTGTTTGATAAGTGATGGCCTCGGTGGTTCTCGCTGCCGAGAGGCTTGATTTTTCTGCTCGAGAGTTGATAGAGAGTCAAACGGTGCTGGTTTGACTTGAAATTCGACATGGAGCCTTTTGCAAGTATTTTGAGACCATCCATAGGCTCTGTTCGAAGATTTGATGTCTTCGGCATTGTCGCCGCCGGGAGAGTTGACTCTATTGTGGTTGTTTTCTTTTTGGGCCAAACGATGTCGAAATGGCCTGAAACTTGATGTAGAGCCTCCTAGTGGCATTTTGAGGCCAGCTATGTGCTTTGTTTCGTGTGTTAGGGTCTCTGGCTTCACCGCCGCCGGGAGCTCCTGCTTAGCTGTTGGAGGAGTGAAGTTAGGCCAAATGGTGTTGAAATGGCTTGAAACTTCGTCTGTACCCCTCGTTTGGCTATTTTGAAGGATCTAGCAGTTTTTGTTTGATTCTGACAAGATCTGATGCTTGAAGTAGCTTTCCCTATTTGTGGTAGGATGCGGCTCCATGTAGCTTTTGATGTTGAAGAGGCAAAGTGACATTTTTGGTATCAATAGGCTCCAGTAGCGAGAATGCGTGTGGAATCATGTATTTGTCGGGGCTAACAAAAAGAATGCCAATTTCCGATATCAGCTTTCCTCTTTCGTTTGTCCTGGTTGCACCATTGAAGTACATGTTCCAGGAGGCATTTGACGAGGAAGTCCCCAAGTTGTAAACAAGTTCGTCTGGTAGATCATCCTTAAGTGGAGAATCCTTAGGTAATGGATGCTCTGCGAGAAAATCTGCTAGAGCTTAGCCTTTGATTGCTTTTTTGTGGTACGTATCTAATGTCTAACTGTGACAGAATGATGGACCATTTTGCCAGTCGGAAATTGAGGGAACCTGCTTTTGTGACAAGGACCTTTAAGAGAATGATCCTCAAAATAAGGTAGACTCAACTGGCAGGCAAGTAGTGACACAGCTGTAAGACCCCGACCCCTAATTTTCGCGATTAGTATGTTTTTAGTTATGGGTTAGTTCTCTAAGTGAGATTTGAGTGTAATCGAGTTAGTTTATGGTTTTCTAGTGGGTTTCCATAGCTTTGGGGAATTTTGATAGCAGTTGGACCCGGTCTGACAGCCCGGGGATGCCTTGGGCTGTACGTGTCAGCGTGGGGGGATTGTTCTTAATTTTGAAAAACTACAATTTTCATTTCTTTTGATAGGTCAAATTAGCCCCAACAATTCTTGTGTTTTCACCGATCCGATTCGAAGCCCAGAAACCCAAGTTTTGGCCCAAAAGGGTAAAACAGTCATTTCACACCAAATCTGGACCCAAATTTTGAAATCTCAAAACTATGCCAAATTTATACTTTTTGGAAACTAGATTTTTCGACGATCATTTTAGTCTTCTTCGTCATTTTCATCCGGGGCCCGCAAGTCGACGTTTTAATGGTCATAAGTTTTGAACATAGTGGGGCCCACAAGCCCACTTGACTTAAGCTTTCTCCTTCCCCATTCCCACTCACGTTTCATGCCTCATGTTCCTGCAATTTTCTCTTCAAGATAACTGAGGGAGGACCTTCTTCTTCTTCTCTTCCCCACCTTGCATTCCCCTCTTCTAGACCTCTAAATGGAAATCTAAAACCACCTTCTTATTCCTCTCAACTCAACAATCTCATTTCTATCATTTTCTTGAAGAACCCAGCTGGATAGCCCTTCCATCTTCTCCATTTCTTCTTGTTTGACTAGGTCAAGGTAAGGGTTTCCTTCCTAGTTGTTAGTGGAGTCTTTTGAGCTCCTTAGGACACCATTTGTCACACATGCACCACCCATTTCGAAATGGGTCTTTGTTTTCACAATTTTAGTGGATTTTGAGGTTCTTGTCATGGGGTTCTTGTAGAAATTCATGGCTCAGCTGTGGAGTAGGATTTTGAGAAGTTTTTGGGCTTACCATTGTCAAGGCAAGTGATCAATCTAGTTTTCTCTTAATGCATGCTATGATTTTACATGTTTTAGCTACAAATGAGTTGTTCTATTCGTTTTAATATTGAAAGGAATTATACTTCTCTTGATGAATGGGTTGAAAATTTTACTTGAGTTGGAAAGTGTAAGACCCCGCCCCGAGAGTTTCCTTTTAGTGTTAATTAAGACACGTTTTAGCTATAAGTGAGATTAGTGGAAATGGGTTAAATATGGATTAGAATAGCTTTTTATAGCTTTGAATTATTTTGGGAACTCTTTTGATCTGGTGGGGCCCTTTGGGGGTTCCTTGTATTGTGTCTTGATTAGTTTTGGGATTTATTTAATAATTCTGAAAATCTGTAATTTTCTCCGTTTAATGTATTTTATGATTCCCGACAACTTTTGTATTTGCTCCGTTTCCGTTCGAGACCTCTAAACCCTACTTTGCTAATGATAGGGGTAAAACAGTCTTTTTACACAAAATCTGGACACTATTTTCAATATCTCCGAAACTAGTAAAATATATACTTTTTGGAAAGTAGAAAGTTCAACGATCGATTCTTCCTTCTTCGTCGAATCCATCTGAAGCCCGTAGAGCACTGTTTTAGCCCAATTGGATTTTTAAGTTGTGGGACCCATTGCCTTTGCCTATATAAGGAGGAGCCTTTTTCCTCTTTCTCTTCTTGCAACTTTCTTTGAGGAAAAGGAGTTCCAGCCCAGCCCTAGGGTTTCCTTCAAGCCATCTTGCTTCTTACTTCTCCATCTCTCAATCTCTCTCAAATCTATTGCTAAAGGTAAAATGGAGGTGGTAATCTTCTTCCCCTCCATGAGAGCTTCATCTTGATACCATTTTTAGAGAGAGCCTTCCATTCCAAGCTACACTTTGATCAAGCTCTTGCCATTAGGGGACTTTCCATGTAAGCTCTTCTTCTCATCTCTTGGTTGTGTGTTCTTCTAGCCATGGAGGTGCTTCACCTTGATTATTGGAAGCTATCTCCATCTATTTCTTCATTTTGACATTCTAGGGTTGTAATGAATGTATTTTGGGGATTTTTGTGTAGATTGTAGATTTTGAGCTTGAGAGTGTGATTAGAGCTCACTAGCATATTTGGAGACCAAGGCAAGTGAATGAATGGATTTGATTTGAATAAGTTCTTGTTTTATTGAAAATGTGGATTTTACTCTTCCTATTCCTTTAGTTTATTATGTTTCATAATGCTTTTGGAAATGTACTTATTGATATGAATTTTTCCTAGTTAGTTTATGAGAATGTATGCATTCATTCATTAAATATTAATTTGGTCATTATGGACTTCTTAAATGATATTTGTACTTGCATTGAATGAGATTTGTGTTGGAAGGAGAATTAAATGCATTGATGGAATGGTGGTTGGAGGAAAGGATTAGATGTGGAATGGAAGGGAATAGACCCATTTCATGTTAGGAAATGGTTGGAGTTGAGGTGAAAGGGTTTGGAAAAGAAAGAGCTGAAATCTGCACCTGATGTAGAGTTTCCGCAGCTGGGCGGTCAGCGGGCGGTCACCTTGGCGGCTAGCCAACAGGTGACCAGCGGTTAGCCGACGCCGATTCGGTTACAAATACAGAATGCTGTGTTTTGACAGGCGAACCGCGGTCAGCCACGCGGTCAGCTCGCGGCTAACCGCTAACCAAAAACCCTGTGACCGCCAGGTAGCCGAGATGGGAGGTCAGAAACACAGGAATGCTATATTTTAGCAGGGTGAACCGCGGTCAGCCCCGCGGTTAGCCAGTGGTTAACCGCCGATCACCTCGGCGGCTAACCGCCAGCTAACCGACTGGTGACCGAATTTCACCCAGAATTCCTGAGTCTTTTCTATTGTTTCTAGATATGGTATTTAAAGGTTCGGATAGGTTGTTCTAATGCCCTACCACCTTGGAAAGACCCAGGGGATGACATAAGGAGATCAACTTGGAAAGAAACCCCATTTCGGAAATGTATTGGGAATTTTGGATTCATTAACTTGTATAAGGAAACTTGGTATGTCCTCTATCATTCGAGTACCATACTAAGGGCAATAATAGACATACAAGATCTTTATATATGTTGTTTGAATACGGAAGCCCCAATATATAGTCCATAACTGTATAAGGATTCATTTCATTGTTTTAAACACTGATTTACTCACCTGACATGTTCTGCCAGCCCCGTTATGCTTGGAAAGATAATGATACAAAATGTGTGCCTACGAGCACCATGCCCCGCCTGCCCGAATGTCTTATACTGATATAGTTTTGTATATGTTTTGATTTCTCATGTAACCTATGAGTCGGCACCACTAAGCTTGGACGTCCTTGTCAGTCTGATCAACTGACTTGGGTCTCCCCCTTGTGCTCCCGCCAGTTGTAACTTGGATCCTGTCCTGTCCCGTTACCCGGTTCCGCGGCCGTGGTCTTGTCTAGCTATATGTATATGTATATAATGTTGGTTCTCGTCACTTCGTGTGCTCGAGCCCAACGCACTGAATGTGCTCTCATCACATTAGTGATAGAGAGGATTTAGCTTTAGTGTGGTTGCCATCTAGTCAGTTCCCGTACCTTGAATACCCTACATGATTTATATTGCATCTTTACTTTAAATGAACCATGCATCCTGTTTTATGACAGTTATCGTTTTAATAAGTTTTCGTTATGTCTAAGATGTGCTTTGATTTCTTTCTTAGTATTATCTATTCACCCACCTGCCAGACCGTCGTGTCTGACCCATTTTTGTGGTACTCAGGTCCAGCTCCCGTTATTGCCTTTGAGGAGGAGCCAGAGGAGGCGGTCGATGAACCGCAACGATTAGTGGAGTGGCAAGCTGACAATGTCATGTACACATTTGGTCTAGCTTGGAGCTAGGTAACATTTTGGGGAGATTTTAGAATATTACTTGATTTATACTTTTGGTTGTACTGGCCTTTGTTGGCCATTATTTTTGGGGAATGTTAATTTAACTTGATCTTTTATTTAAACTCTAACTTCAAATTTTGGGAATGCTAATGAGATCATTGCTCACTCTGACATCATGTCATACTTATGTATTATCAGTCTCATATAATGAGAATGGATTAAGAGTTTGACTTGTTACACGCTTCCACACCAATGTAAATGTTCTATGAGTGTGTGTGGAATCCTCACCGCAGAAACCTGTGGGAAATTAAATGTGTATATTCATATAATCATCCATCCACCACCGTCGCGGGCCCGGATCCCGGTCCGGGGTCGCGACAAAAAGGCATGTGTTAATTGTTTTACCTTGATGATTTTCCATTCAATTAATTTATATGTGTTGTTCAAATGTTCTGGATGGATGGAAGATTGGAGGAGCTTGAAGTGTGGAATTGTTGAATGGGGTTTTGATTGATTGAATGGGAAGAATGGAATGGATGCGGAGAGAGAGCAGGAGGCTATTTTTCTTGCAGAGTTGGTCTTAGAGAAGAGGGGATTTGATTCCCCAAGGTTTGGGTTTGATTCCTCAAGGGTAGGACTCAAAAATGGGTCATTTTCTGCAATTCTAGGGCAGTTCGCTCGAGCCAAGGAGGTTCTAGACCAGTTCGCTCGAGCCAACTTTTGTTCGCTCGAGCTAACTGTTCCGAGGTCGGGAGGACCATCTTCCGGAAGCCATAACTTTTGAACCGTTCGTCGGAATTTGGAGTTCTATAAACCGTTGGAAAGCTCTCGAAGCGAGGAATCGGATGGTATACTATCCTTAATGGCTAAAGGGTTGGGAAAGAAAGTGGATATTTGGATCAATGAAAACTAGAATATGTCTAATGGTTTTTAATTTGATATTGTGCACTTGGAAATCTGAAATGTTGTTTACCTTTAGGGGCACCAATCCGCTTTAATTCCAATATTTGGGTTTCAATCACACAAAAATCGAATGAAAGACCTTAGCATATACTTGAGAGTTGTTTTGAAAAACTTAGTCTTAACACGAAGAATATCATTTTGTACTTGTTTTGATTCACAAGCATTTGTTTTGTCTCGATTCTCATTTTGTGCTTGTTTTGACTTACAAGCATTGGTTTTACCTTGGATCTCGTTTTGTACTTGTTTTGACTTACAAGCATTGGTTTTGTCTTGGATCTCATTTTGCACTTGTTTTGACTTACAAGCATTGGTTTCGTTCGAGTATCGTTTTACACTTGTTTTGACCTGCAAGTATCAGTTTTGTTTCGCGTATTGATTTGCACTTGTTGTGATTTACAAGTATCCACTTTGTTTTGAATTGTTCAAAAACTATGTTGGGGAACACTTTTCAGCCTTATTTCGCTATGGCTTATGCCACTCTTGTTTATTTTAGCTTTGTATGGGAAACTCTTTCGTGGACTTTTGTTTTCTTGACATGTATATTCGTTCAAGCATCGTTTCAAGTTTTGTAAACTGTTTTAAATTCAGTATATGGTTTTAAATATGGTTTCTCATAAATTTTTAATGATTCATACTCATGCCTAATTTGATCACCTGCCAGACCGTCGTGCCTAACCCTGTTGTTTGGTGCCTTAGGCAGCAGGTTCTTGCCTTGAGCTAGTTCGTGAGCAAGTGCCTGTAGAGCCATGCGTTTTGCAAGGTTGTTTTGTTGGTGACGTCATGTAGACGTCGGGCGTGACTTCAGAAATTCGTTACACATCTGGGTAGTGTTTGTTATAGCTTGTGGATTTGTAAGGCTTGTGTTAGCCTATTTTTCTTTTGGGATTGTAATTAATGTACTTGTTAAATTATAACTTGAATATGTTGGGTAATGATAAGCCTGTCACTATCAGCTCTATATATTTTGATAGTATGTTTTATTCCAGTCTGAGTATGAGAATTGTATGACAGCTTTTATGCTGACGGGTTGAGTGCGGCACGGAATCCGATAGCCACGGGCTCCGGGTCGCAACGCCACATAAGCTTCCGCGAAATGGTCTTGATGTGTTTGGAGTTTTTGTCTTCCTCACACACGCGGATCCTTGGGGAGAAACATTATTTACCTTTATTTCCCAATTTGAGTCCCCAAGGTTTGACCGCTATGGGGATCCGGGTTTGGGGGCGCGACAACAGCTTTAAAAACAACGTCGGAGAAATTTGTTACGCAGCATGAACCTGTCTCCTTCGAAATTGAAGAAAGCGTATGCTCCATTGGAGAAGGCTTTGTCAATGATATAAGGCCTTTTCCATCTTGACTCATCGTTGATTTTAGATGTATGAACGAGAATCAATGGCTTTTTAACCACGAACACAAGGTCACCTTTCTTGAATGACTCTGTGGGGTTTGGATCATCAAGAGCGATGTTGAAATCAGGTATGTGGTGGATACACTCTATCAAGGAAGACTCAACGTCGTCACCTTCTTGTTCGATGGGATGACCCACCATGTTGTCCAGAGAAATATTTAAGTCCAGTACAATATACCTTCCTTCAAAAGGTTCAAGTACTAGACATGATGAAGATGCTTCAAAAGTGTGGAAGATGGAAGACGCGGTATCTTCTTCTTCTATTTCTGAATCAGTGTCTCTGTCTTGCATGATTGAGACCAAGGAGATAGTGAACTTGCCCCCAGTCTTTTTTTTTTTTGTCCTCTTTGCTTTAATTTTGGTGACCAAAGGCTTTGATGTTTTGAGAAAGATCACGAAGGGAGCTTGATTGCTTACTTCGAGTGCTTCTTGAGAAGGGTCTTCCTTTGGAAGATCACCCTTGGGATCAAGGGGTTGATCCTTCTCATTTGCTGAAAACGTTTCCACAACAGCATTGCCATCTTCAGTGATTGAACTGCATGGAGCATTTTCCGGGAACAAGTTCTGAATAGCATCCAACAACTTTTCTTCTTTGCTGAGTATTTCATCGATCCAAACATCACCTATGAGGTCGGGTATCTCAGACTAGTTGATCGAGTTTTCTTTGAAGACTTCATCAACCAGAGCTTCCTCATGGTGATCAGTCGGAAGAGGCTTGAATTCCGATATCACAGTTTCAGGAGATGAAAACTGAGAAGATGATATCTCAGTGGAAGTCACCCGAGAAAATGTAGCTTCAAAAGATATGCTACCAGACGTAGTCTGAGAATTTGCAACTTCGGCAGATGGAGCTTCAGAGGCACTATCATCCCGAGCTATTGTATTGCAAGCAACTCCGATAGAAGATGCCTCTAGAACTCACTGCTGGGATTCAGACTCGTCTTCAGATGTAAGCGGATCATAGATCCAGCAGCTTTCTTCATTTTCTGGAGTTACCAAAGGAGATTCTTGTAGGTTTTTTGGGACCTCCGGTTTTGGATTGTGACGAAGTTAATTGATGCGATCCTGCTCTTGTTCTATGGCAAGATGTTGCAAGATCCTCGTATATTCTTCGAGATCGGGCATAGGACACAAATCTTCTCCGTCATCTGCCCTTTGTGGTTCAACATTATTGAGTTCCGCTGGGGCATTGGCTGGTGCTGGATTGACAGCATTTTCTTGAACAACCTCTTGGACTTCTTCATCATCAAACCAGGATCCTTGTGGCCGTAAGGGATTATACCAGATTACTGGCATAAGGTGAGATTCTAGAATCCATTCTTCGTCGGAAAGGTATTCTCCTATTTGAAAGGATTCTTCCCACTCATCAGTGTCACTGACGGTGTCACTAGACTCGTATCCATCCATGGAGAATCCAATTACCGAGTTGCAAGAGTATGATGGCCCCTGCGTAGTCTTATTTCTGAGCTGTGGTGGCATGAAATCACTGAGGGTGAATTTTCTTACCACTTTTGAAGTCTTGGGAACGGACTCCTCTATTACCCCTAGTGAGGCGGTAGAGGAAGTCTCTCCCTTTTCAGTGGCTTCTTGTTTTGGTTGAGCTTTCTCCTACTGTTTGAGCTTGCGGAGTTGTCTACTGGCTTGCCTTCGTTGTTGAGCTTTGACGACCTCCCACTTTTCATCTTCAAGGAGATCAGGATGCACCCATATGGGCTATCCATCCGATGTTGGGTAAGGAACCAACTCTTGGGACGTTTGGGTCATTTTTATCGCCTTAAAGGAAGTAGTGATCTTCTTCTTTAGTGATTTTGGCGTTTGTCCACATGACTCCATGTTGACAGAGGCAGACCCATAATTTTGTTCAAACGAGATGACTCCGTTTTTCCACATCTCGTTGATCTTCTCTGTCACACTGAAGCATTGATTGAGAGGATGCGAGACCATCTGGTGGTATGGGTAATACCGAGGATCGTTGGTTTTGCCAACATCTATCAGTTTTTTGGGGTCAGGCAAGGTAAGTTTCCCATTTGTCAGGAGAGCCCCAAATATTTCTTCGACATCTTCATCGAATGGGTATTTCTTCTCTACTCGTTCTTCGAAGGCATCAGAGGGTTCAGGTCTCCTACCTACTGCTTTGTTTTCAGCTTTCTTTGGCGGCTGAGGGGCTGACTTGGTTTGCACATTGAGAACCTCCTTTTTCTTTGGCTTTGAGGTTGCAATGGTTGTCGGCTCTTTCTTTGATGATTTCTGACTGTTGAGGTCTTTGATCACCGTTTCATCTTCCATGGATGCTTCTAGGAGTACTCCCAGATTTTTTGATTTGTTGTCGATCATCATGGAGCGGATCGTTGTTCTCATGTTCTTACGGCATATGTCGACCAGTGACGCATGTGGCAGCACATCCGAGCATTTGCACGCCATCGCCTTCCACTTGTGAATGAAGTCATAGGTTGACTCATTCTCTCACTGTTTTAGGCTGCATAACTGAGCCATAGTAGCGGGATGATCCTCACATTTGAAGTGGGTCAGGAAGCGTGTCTCTAGCATAGTCCAGTTTTGAATGGAATCTTCCGGCAGAGTGGAGTATGACTCAAAGGCTGTACCTTTTAGAGTGCTTGCGAAGAGATGGACCTTGAGAGCATCTTGATCCGCAATAGATCCCGTTAGGATTTTGAAGTGGATGACGTGTGGTCCGACTAAACCTTTCCCCGTATAAGTTTGGAGAGTAGGTTACTTGAATTTTGCAAGGAATGGAACCGAGTCCATCGATAAATAATATGGTGGCTTGATTCCATGCTCCTTTAGTATATCCTCTTCTTTTGCTTTAGCAAGGATATCGTCAACGTCCATTTTGGTAAGGGTGCGTGACTCGTCTTCTCCACCATTTGCCTCATCATGTAGAGGGACTTTATTGTTTAACGGACATTGGAAAGTGAGAAGAAGGTTTTCCATCAGAACCTCTATTCTCCGTTGTCCTTACTCCAGCTGTTGGATGAGTAGAGTTACATCATCGTGCGGCGGAGGTTGCTCAGAGTTTGTGACCAGGACATTCACCCTTCGAGAATCGAATGAGGATACCATCTTAGTGACTGAGCTGGAGCTCATTTTTTTGGATGAAGAGCCTAAGGAATGGTCACTCCGGTGTCCTTGACTTTAAAGAGTGGGAGAGTCCTCCTAATGTCTTCGTGTCCGGGAGACACTGCGAGTCACCGGCCGTCTGACATGAATTTTGGTTGCTGACTTCTGGCGTCTTTTGGTTTTGCCAACCATATGGACAACAACAACTTGGCCGGGTCTTTCTTTTTCAACCCATTTTTGAGAGACTTGAAGGGTAGAATGCTGGATTCTTTGCTTCGCTAGTCTTTTTTGTCGAAATACGATGAGCAATTTGAGTTTCAGTTAACTCTGGCAGTGCTCTAGCAATAAAGGATGTAGTCCCTCGTGCATGGCAGCCAAGCTTATCTTCTTTGAAGACTGGCATGGACAGGATCTGGATGCGGTCCTTTGCCTGTCGCAGTGAAGCTTTAAATTTTGCAAGTTCGGCCCCTGTTGAGATGAAGGGTCGAGCTGTAGGAGAGCATGCCATGGCAGGTTCTTGCAGAGGCCTGGTGATGCATGATTTGATTTTGGGCTTGTAGGAGCAAGCCGGTTCATGCTGAGTTGATTTTGTTGTTTGGCGGAGGGTAGGTTTCTCCTACTTCATGTAAGAGAGAGGGTAGAACCGGTTCTCCTTGAGAGGGGCCAGGTATGCTGGCTTCGTAGATATTCGGGACCTCCTTTGTTTTGGTGAAGGTCTCGGTGACCAAGTCTTGGGGCAAACCTGGTTTCTTACAGTTTGAGTTTTTGTGGGGTTGCCACGGGCTTCGGGTTTTTTTATGATTGCCCTTGGTGTCATGGCAGTGACACGTTCAGGGGCGGTTTTCTGTTCCTTGGCAGGTGCAGTTTCTTATATGGGAAGTAGGAATGGTCCCAGCGACCCAAAGACAATGGTCCTGGGAGTGGAGGCCGACCTGGTGTTTTGTGAGTTGCCGGGGGATATGGCGCTTTGGTAGCTAGCAGGGCGCTTGTAAGTGCTTTTGTTTTGCTTCTCCTGAAGCATGAGCTTGTACTTGTTCTCATCAAAGGTGATGGTTAATGAAGCTGCCATTGTTAGTTTGGAAAACTTCTGAAACAGGACCACATCCATTAGTAATCACAAGAATATGGTGATCATAAATGGAAAATACCATGGATTTGTCTCTTCAAATCACTCAGGGGGCATGGCCGGTCCTGAGCGTAATGAAGAAGGCAAAAAGCCATAGAGGGTACAATTGTTCAAAATGCAAGTGTGGTTGGCTCAGAATGAGCGTTCCAGTGACTGCTAGAAGCATTTGTAAACCTTAATTCAAATTACCGAGAAGCGAGGCTCGCTCGAGGTAGAATAATATAAGGTTAGAGTTACAAATGTGTCGGTCGCAAATACAGTAGACCCGAAGGGGCATACTAGCACCGCTATGCACAAATGTTGCAAATCGCATCCTTGGGAAGGACACGAGATGGGGGTTTTTTTTTTTGAAAGGCCAAGATTGGATTCATAAAAGAGAACAAATGGTATTCCAATCCGAATATAGGCTCAAACATTTCTATTAGTACTAGATCCGAAAGGGAAGGAACCAAAATTTCTCGAATGTGAGCCCAAAACAGACGGAATTTTTTTTTTTTTTTTTTTTAAAGGTTCAAAATCAAGTTCATCAAAAAATGCAAATGGTATTCCAATCCTAAAACTCGGTCTTCTGAAACCTTAGTTGATAGATCAGCCCCCAGGTAAGGGTAGGATTACTTAATGAACCCGTTTGAAGTAACCCTTACCTCGAATAGTCTAGCTGCCTCCACACTCTAAACAAGGCTTTTCTTAGATCCACTTTGGTCAAAGAATGCAATTGGTGAAACCTTAGTGTTTTTTTTTTTTTTTTTTAAAGCTCACTAATGAATCCATCAAAGAGAGGAAATGACCCCTTCTAATCCGAACGTTAGCTCAGCGATTTCTGCGAGCTATTGTCCGAAAAGGAAAGAACCAAAGTTTCTCCAATTTGAATCCAATAGAGAGAAATCCTCTTTTTTTTTTTTCAAAATTTGAAAAGTTTGAAATCCATTTTTTTTTTTTTAAGATCCCGATTGAACTCATCAAAGAGAAAAGATGGCCAATCCCCCAATATGAACAATAGCTACCAACATTTCTGCGAACTATCAAGTTCAAAGGGGAAAGAATCAAAGTTTCTCAAAGTTGAATCCAAAAATATGAAATTTGAAATTTTTATTATTTTCCTTTTTTTTTTTGAAAGATTACTAATGGACCCATCAAAGAGTGAACATGAACCCTACCAATCCGAACGTCAGTTCAGCGATTTCCACAAGCTATTGTCCGAAAGATTACTATTGGACTCATCAAAGAGAAAAGATGGCCCATCCCCCGATATAAACAATAGCTACAAACATTTCTGCGAGCTATCAAGTTCAAAGAGGAAAGGATCAAAGTTTCTTAGAATTGAATCCGAAAAAGAGAAATCTGAAAATTTTCTTTTCTGAACGAGAAAGACTGGAAATAAACTTAAATAAAGAAATTTTCAAAAAATCCCATCCAATGTTTTTTTTTTTTTTTTAAGATGCAAGATCCAACTAGGCCACCAACTTGAAATGATCCAAAGAATCCAAAGCATCAGGTTCTCAAATGAACGTGTCTCACCAGGTATGCCAACTTGATGGACCCGGCTCTTGCCCTCCTCCGCTAGGGTCTGCCAGGGTCCGGCGGACGAAAAGCGGGCATCAACATTTTTTTGTACGAGTATGCCAGATTTTCCATTTTACTTGGAATTTATAAATGGTGGTTCGGAGATCCGCCTTCACAAGTAGAATGGAAATCAATCTTTTTTCTAACTTTCCATTGCACATATATTTTTAAGAAAAGAGACAGATTTTAAATGCCGTGAAAGGCGATTTTCTTTTGTTTTCCATGAAAGGTGGTTTTGTGCTGTAAAAGGCGATTTACAAATCTCATTAATAATGAAAAACAAGAGTTGTGATTTTTTTTTGTCTCTTTAAAAATACAAAATACAACAGAAAAACTAAGAAAAGGGATCTAACTTCTCAGGAGATTGTGGGGACTCGTTCAGATCGACGGTAGCGAGTCATGTATGGACTCCGCCATCGTCCTTCAGATGAGAACACATGATGCTTTGGTTCACTTGGCTTGGTTTGGACCTCAAAGTTTTAGAGGATAAAGACCAAGGGGAGGTCTTATATCCAACAAAAAAACGAGTAGACGGGCTAAAAAGCCACATCTAGCCATGTTGGATAGGAGGAGAGGGGACCTTGGGGGGATTGCCCCCCAAGGGACTTCAATCACCTTGTGGTGTTTGTTGCTGCAGAGTTTCTTATAAGAGAGCTTCTGGATTTTTGGAGATTCTTGATCGTTGATTTCGGACGATTTTTCTGGGCAATTTTTCAAGACCCTTTCTCCTTGGAATGACGGCCTTTTATAGGCTTTTGGTGGCCATTAGAAGAGTTTATGAGCATTGATTACATTATTGCTCCATGATGGAAGGAGTTACAAGTATTTAATTCTTGATTTTGTAACTTCTTTTTCTTGGCTTCTGATTGACCGATGGAGAATGATGGGCATTTAATCGCCTCTAATATCCATAATGAGGGGAGTTACATGGTTTAATGCCATGATTGCTTGGATTTGTAACTCCTTTTTCCTTGCTTCTGATTGGGCCGTCCAAAATAATGAGTTAATGACCATATTAACTTGTCATAAATGGGCCAATTAACAATATTAAGTGGTTGCCAAGTCACTTGAAAAGTCGCGGGCCGTGCCGCGTCTTTTGGAATTCTTCTTACGATGTTTGCCGATGGATCTATATGTTGTTTGATGTCGGATGGCACTACTGCTTCAAACATTGGTTGACCCCAATGGGCCGGCAACATCTATCCAATCGATTTCTCGATCGATTGGGCAAAAAGTGTGCTTTCTTGGTCGACCGGTTGGCGATTTTGAAGCGTCGAATGATGGTTGCATGATTTCGATGGCGGATCCGTGATGTTGGCCAAGATCGACAGATATCATGCTAAAAAAATCAGATTTTGGAAAAATCACAGGGGCCAATCATCTCGAAATGCAAAAGATACCCGGAAAAGTGGGTTTTCGGGCGGAATTCGGTGACCCCGATTCCTATGGTCGCCAGCGACCATGTGCTAGGGTCGTCGCCAGTGACCACAGCACCATGGGATTTTTCCCCTTTATGTTCGCCGTTTCTCGGCTGTTTTTCGGCCTTTTTTGTTTCTTCTTTCTCCTGTATTTTTCTTGACATTTTTCCTCACTTATCGACTTGATTTCTCTGGAGAAAACCTGACGAGAAGCCGTGCAAATCGGAGCACAAAGTTTCCTTTTTTTTTGGAAAAGCCGAAGACTTTGTAGCCGATTTTCTGTTAAGAGTCAAAGCTAGGTCAAATGATGTCGGAATGACCTAAAATTTGAGGTGAAGCTTCCTGAGCAATAGATAGGACCAACTATAGGCTTTTTTGTTGAGTTTTGAAGCCGTTTGGGGTCCCATCGATGCTAGACTTGATTTCACCACGAGGAAATGTCGAGCTTTGATATATGGTCAACCGATGTCCGATTGACCTGAAATTTTACAGGAAACCTATTGGAGACATTTTGAGACGATCCATTAGCTCCGATTCAGATGCCATGGTCCCGGGGAGCTCCGCCACCGGGAGGCCTGATTTTGCTTCCGAGCATCAAAGTTAGGTCAAACTTTGTTGGAATGACCTGAAACTTGACGTGTAGCCCTTTGGAAGCATGTAGAAGCCATCCATGTACTTTGTTTGATGAGTGGCGGCCTCGGTGGTTCTCACCGCCGAGAGACTTAATTTTGCTGCTCGAGAGTTGATGGAGGGTCAAACGGTGTCGGTTTGACTTGAAATTTGATGTGGAGCCTTTTGGCGATATTTTGAGCCCATCCGTAGGCTCTGATCGAAGATTTGAAACCTTCGACAATGTCGCCGCCGGGAGCTCCTACTCAGCCGTTGGAGGAGTGAAGTTCGGCCAAATGGTGTTGAAATGGCCTAAAACTTTATGTGTACCCTTCTTTTGGCTATTTTGAAGGATCTTGCAATTTTTATTTGATTCTAACAAGATCTGATGCTTGAAGCAGCTTTGCCAGTTTGTAGTAGGATGTAGCTCCATGTTGCTTTTGATGTTGAAGAGGCAAAGTGACATTTTTAGTGTCAACAACAAACCTGACCCACAAGACAGACACTTGGGCACCACCCCCGGGCACTCAGCCTGTCAATCCACTTAGGCACCACCCCATGGGTGCCTATCTTGTCCTATTCCCTTGGAAACATTAGTTAAACATAACTTATTAAACCCGAATTAACATAATAAAATATTTTTAACCAAAAAGACCCGAAACCTTAATCAATTTGGACTCAAACCAACTTAAAAAAGTAAAAAATGAATAAACCACAAAATATCCACCTTGGCGCCACCCCTTGGGCGCCTATCCTTCCGCATCCACCTTGGCACCACCCCTCTGGGCGCCTATCCTACCCAATTATTAGGAAACCCCACTTGAAATTAAACCCGAATTCGATCATAATCAACACACCAGAACACCCTTGAAATTTAAAACAACTGAAACTAGAAGTCTGAATTAACCTAAAACATTGAACCAATTCAAACCCCAAAAACATCCACCTGGGTGCCACCCCATGGGCGCCCATCCAGCCAAGTCCACCTGGGCAACACTCCCTGGGCGTCCAGTCCGTTTAGTCCCTAAGGAACTCCGATTAAACTTAATCTAATTAACTAGAACAATAAACCAGTCATTAATCACATAATAAAACATTTTTAACTTGAAAGACCAGAAACCTTAAATCAATCTAAACTTTAATAAACCTAAAAAGAACACAAAACTTAAACCTCAAAGTACTGTCACCTGGGCGCCATCCCCTTGGTACCCACTCTACTGAATTTCACATAGGCACCACTCCTCGGGCGCCCATCCTATCCACTGCCATAGAGGCTTTAACCAAAACCTAATCCCCCAATCAACATAAAAAAAAACTTTCCTTACTTAACAGGATTGAAATATTAATCAAATTGAACTTGAATCAACCTAAGAAACGTGAAACACACTAGACAGACACCTGGGTGCCAACCCTTGGGTGCCCATCCTGCCCCATCCACCTTGGCACCAACCTCTTGGCGCCCATCCTCTCCGATCACTAAAACTTAAACTAATTGAACATAATTTAATCCTAATCAACACAACGCAGTAAAACACTTTTAATTTAAAATACATCAAACTATAAGAGTTCAACCTCAAATCAACCTAAAAAACGCGAAACCAACCCGAACCACAACACAGTTTACCTGGGTGCTACCCCTTGGGTGCCCATCCTACCAAATCCACCTGGGCACTACACAGTGGGCACCTAGCCTACCCGTTTTCATGAAAACCCCAACCAACAACTTAACGTAATTAATTAACATTCAAGCCATTCCCAATCAACATATTAAAACCCTTTTAACTTAAAACACTTGAAACTTTAATTGATTAGGACTTAGCACCCGAAGCCCTTACGGACCGACAAACAACCACTTAGGCAACACCCTCGTGGCGCCTAGCCTACACTTTGACCCCGATCCACTACCTCAACTAAAAAATGAATAACTAAACACCTTATAACTTAAATTGATTGAGACCAGAATCTAAGATAATCACTGGACACAAAGACCAGTAATCAAGCCTCGTCAGGCATACCTGAAAATCACAAGCCATCCACCTGGGTGCCACCACCCCCTTGGTGCCTATCCTTTCACTCACACTAAAATGCGAATTCTAGATTTTGTTTCAAAATCCAGATCCGAATCACTTTAACATTTGAACATCAGAGACTTGAAACAATTTGAAACATTAAGACTCATCAATCAAAGCCCATTGGAGTTCGGAATATAAGTGAATCATCCCGGACAACACAAAAAACATAAACTGTCAGGATAGGCACCACCCCTTGGGCGCCTACCCTACTCTAAACAGCAAATCATGATTTTCAATTACGTTTTGAGTTCCGATTTAAAATTGACTGTAACAGAATATCCCAGAACCTTAAAACATTTCCCTAGACCAAAAGATAACTCTCAAAACCCTCGGAACCCCGAAAACAGCACCGATATCATCACCACTAGCCAAGCCACTCAGAAGCAGTCACTTGGTGTCACGACCCCGAACCCGGACCCTGCAACGGCTCGACCTCGGGGAGCGTGAAATTGGGATTTAGGTAACAATTATATTTCTCCCAGTATCCGCGTGTGTGATGATGACAATTCCAACACACTTTGAATATTTTGCGGAAGCTTACGTGGCGTTGCGACTCGGATTCCGTGGCCATCGGATTCCGCATGGCACTCGACCGCTAGCATATAGCTATCATACCAAGAATCATATTAGATTGGAACAAACCATCACATTTTAAATACAGAGCTGACAGTAACAGGATATTTCATTCCCACATATGTTCAAGTTACAAGTATCAATGTGCATTAATTAAAAATCCCGAAAAATAGGCTGATAAAAGCCATACAAATATCAAGGTAAATAAACATTACCCCACATGTGACGTAACTCAGATGTCGAGCTAAATGTCTACATGACATAGCCGACACAACAATCTGCAACTCATGGCTCCACAGCCAACACGTGCACTCAGTTCGGAGCAAAGAAATCTAGACCTGAGTACCGAAAGAGTGGGTCAGACACGACGGTCTGGCAGGTGGGTGAAAAGATATAAACAATAATATGAAGTATATACAAGGTGCTTGATCAAAAGTTGCATCGATTTAAAACCAGTGTAAAACGTGTATACCTAACAAAACATGTACTGATTTAGAAGCATGTGTAAAACATATATATCTGGTAAAACATGTATTCCTTTAAAACAAATATAAAACATGGATATCTGGCAAAACAGGTATTCCTTTAAAACAAATGTAAAACATGTATTCCTCACATTGCAAACCCAGTCCATAGGCGGACCCTGCAAATTACCCTTCTTCAGGGGAGCCACAATCGTGGGGAACAGATTGGCAACCACACTTAAGCTAAATCCTCCATCACTAATGTGATGAGAGCACACTAAAGGCGTTGATCTCGAAGCACATGCGGTGACGAGAAACAACTATATACATATGTAATATACTGAGCAAAACCACGGCCGCGGAACCAGGTGACAATACAAAACAGAATTCAGACTGCATCTGACAGAAGCTAAAGGGGGACCCCAAGCCGGTGGATCAAACCGACAAGGTCGTCCAAACTTAGTGGTGCCGACTCATAGGTTAAAACACATTCAAAACATGTACATATCTAAAGAGGTGAATACCACCCAAAACAGACTGAACAAAAAGGCTCGTAAGCGCATATGACACAATAATCTCTTATCAAAATGCATAAGGCTGATCAAATGTTCAAATTACAGATTTCAGTGGTTTTGAAATGCCACTTGTACTAATATACGAAAACTGTCGGAAACGTATAAGGTTTGATAAAAGCAAACACTATAGACACCCATATATTTCCTGACCATACATTGAGGTTTCAGGATTTAAACAATAAGTATAAGGATTTCGTATGTCGATTTAAGTTGATGGCATGGTACTTCGGAAGGTTTGAGACATCCCGGGATCCCTATACAAGTTGATGATTCCATTAATCTCAATAAATTTCTAGAATTGGGGTTCTTTTCCAAATCAGTCTCCATGAGACACCTCTTATTTCTCCACATCATATTAGGGCTCCAAACCACTCACTGGACCTTGAAACAACCTTTTAAGCATGTTTGGAAACAACCCAGTAGTCCTATACAGTTCGCTTAAGCGAACTGGAAGGTTCGTTCGAGTGAACAGCGTTCTGGGTGGGGTTTGCTCGAGTGAATATAAGTTCACTCGAGCGAACTGGTCCGAGTTAGGAAGGGTCGAGCGAACAGAAAGAATGGCTCGAGCGAACTAGTCTCTGGAAGGGGTTCACTCGAGCGGACTACTTCGAATCAGAAAAGGTCGAGCGAAGAAAGAGAGAGGCTCGAGCGACCAATGTTCTGTGAGGGGTTCGCTCGAGCGATGACGAGTTCGCTCGAGCAAACTGCTCTAGAACAGGAAGGCTCGAGTGAAGAAATGGGTTAGCTCAAGCGATAGGAGTTCTGTGAGAGGTTCGCTCGAGCGAATTGGAGTTCGCTCGAGCGAACTGCTTCAGGAACACTCCGTTTCAGCAGTCCAAACCTCCACTTCACTTCACATCAAAACCTCATTCAAGCCAACACTTAACACCATA
This sequence comes from Persea americana, assembly GCA_029852735.1. Classification (NCBI taxonomy): domain Eukaryota; kingdom Viridiplantae; phylum Streptophyta; class Magnoliopsida; order Laurales; family Lauraceae; genus Persea; species Persea americana. The sequence continues at coordinate 9,975,470 of CM056820.1, read as the reverse complement.
TTTATGGCTCTCTATCCACCCACTTCAACCACATCAAATCCTCCAACAATCATATATTTAAAATCAAGAATCACATTAATTCCTTAACAATAACCACTTCATTCAATGCAAGAAACAACCCACATAAATGAAGATGTGAAAAGTGACAAAATAACCTTTAACCAAAAGCAATGCACTCCTTTGTTTCCAAAAGACTAAATAGAAGGAAAAGCTCATCAAAACATTCATTTGCATGCTTGTATAAACCATGGAACATAAATGAAAACAAATAGTAAAAATTCACATAAAACATGAAATCATCAAAACATTCTATTCATCCACTTGCCTTGTTTTCCAAAGTAGCTAATCAAGCTCCTAATCACCCTCTCAAGCCACAAATCTCCAATCTACATAAAAACCCCCAAAATAAACCCATCTTGGAACCCTAAAATGGCAAACCAAAGAACAAGGAGAAGAGAGCTCCCAATAAAGAAGGTAGAGACTCTGTAAAGCTAGGAAAACACAAATCTAGGAGATTGAAAGGATTGCTTACTTGGAAGTGCTTCAAATGAAAAAGACTAGCTCAAGGAGAACCTCAATGTGGTTGGATTTCTCTTCTAATGGCATCAATAGAGAGCTTGAGATGAGGGGAAGAAGAAGATGGGCACAAATCTCTCATTTTGGCAAGCTTGGAGGTGGGTTTTGTGAGAAAACAAGGAGGGAAAAGGGAAAAAAAACCCTAAGTAGCTAAAGCTCCTCCCTCTCACTCATATTCTGCTGGAACCAAATGGGGAAGAAGGAATGGGCTGACCCTTTTATAAAAGGGTGGGTGTGGGTCCCACCATCACTTAATCTTGTCAGGATTAAAACATCGATTTTTGTGCCCCGGATGCGATCGACGAAGAAGAGAAAAATGTCTTTCATAATATTTATTTTTCAAAAATAATAATTTTGGTTTGGTTATGAGATCTTGAAATTTGGGTCCAAATTCAATGTTAAAAAGACCGGTTTACCGCCAGGGCTGGAGAAACTAATTTTTGGAGCTTCGAATGGGTATGGAGCGAACACGAAAGTTGTAGGGGATAGTGAGACTAGTCACATGAAGCTGAAATGGAAATTTTTTGGGAATCACAAAGAACCTCCGCAAGCTGACCACGCAAAACAAATAGGACCAAGCGGTCACTAACTAGGTTCACTGGCTTTCGAAACTCCTCAAAGCTAATGAGAGGTCATTCTAACCTACAAACTCAACCAAACAACCACTAATCTCACCTTAGAAAACTAATCCAAAAATAAGTAAACACTAATCCCGGAAATTAGGGGTCGGGGTCCCACACTTGGGCACCACTGCCTATATGCCCAAGTCACAAGAGTGACCCAGGCGCCACCCCCCTGGGCGCCCAAATCCTCTGTCAACCCCGTTTCGCTAAGTTCGACATTACTTCACCCTTTAAACTAAAATCCTAAATTACAGAACCTTAGACAACTTAAACACGACCCTAAAATACATCTAATCCCCTTCTTAATCAGCCTTCAACTTAAAACAAGCCAATCGAATCAACTAAAACCCTACCGAATAAGTTGCTTAGGCATAGAACTATCAAACTTAGGCTATTTACACCCTAGGATTAGATCAGATTACCTGGTTAGGTAGCTTAGAGCATTAGGCTTCACTCCATCACTCTTCACGTTCCGTTAGGGGACTGGGAAAGCTAATGTGGGTGGTCTAGGACCTTAGGTTATGGTTAATTCGATGATCAGTAATAAAGCACTAATCACGTAAATCCAAGTAAAAATCCCTTAGTTAGGCTCTTCTAGCCCCATATAAAAAACTCATAAAAACTATAAAACCAACAAAATAAATCCAAAAAGATTTTTCTTTTGTTTCTTCCTCCATCTCAGGTGCCAGATATTTAATCGAACTTAATGATAAAAGGGAATAAAGAACTGTTTTCTAAAATTGAATAAATGAGAATAACGAGATGAGATGAGTGATTTCGCACACACTTTTAAACAATCATGGCCCATCGGCCACCCCAAAACAAACATCGGCCCATCGGCCACCTCTGATCAATTACGACCCATCGGCCTTTCACTTTAATCATTCGTGTATCACACACGAAAAACACAGAAATCACAAGTCAAAATTCCATTTGCATCTGGTTTAAAGAATCAACCTTTAAACCCTATTTTGCCAAGGGATCAGAAGGGGGTACCCGGGAACGGGGACGATCCACTACTTAAATATTTGGTGCCTCCCCCCCTTTTTTTATTTTCTTTATTTTAGTTATTTTATTTTACTTGGATATATTATGATTATGCTATGTGGGGATTAACCTTTATTCAGACTTTAACTGATGTCCCTGAATTGACCCAAAATTAAAGAGACCCAAATTAATGTGACAGGACAACCGTCGTGTATTGCCGGTAGCACATTAGACGAGAGGAAGAACCCACCTTATTACTTTTCTCCCCATATTTCTTCGACTTTCATCGAAGAACGGTGTTACGGCCATATTCGTAACTAGCAATCGTGATCTGTCGATTTTGAAGGTAGTCAGAATCCTTATTTTAGATGTAAAATTTTAAATAGAACATATAGATGAGTGGAGATTTCATTCCCTTTACGGGTCGAAATTCACATCCGACACCAGCCTGATGGGCTCCACAAAGACAAGCATGAACTTTTTTAAATGTTTCTTCTACCTCTTTTTGTGACAAGCCAGTGTAGAAGTACTTCGTTGGAGGATTTTCCGTAAAGCATTTTTGAAGGAATATCCAAAAATGAAAATTTGGGGCTTGTCTTTCGACTCTTACATGCTCTTTTGGATGTTTGGGTAGGATTCCAAACATAATGTAATCAATGAACGAATCCCTCCAGTCACCGATCGGAGGTCTAAGTGATGGACCCGGCCTCTCGCCTTCCTCCTCCTCGGGTCTGTCGGGGTACGGCAGGGCGAAAAGCGAGCGTCAACATTTTTTGTACGGGTATGCTTGATTTTCAATTCTACTTGGAATTTAAAAATGGTGATCCGAAGACCCACCTTCGCAAGAAATGAAAACAAACTTTTTTCTAACTTTCTATTGCACATATATTTTTAAGAAAAGAGACAGATTTTGAATGCTGTGAAAGGCGATTTTCTTTTGTTTGCCATGAAAGGCGATTTTGTGCCATAGGTGGTGATTTTGCCGTGAAAGGCAATTTACAAATCTCATCAATGAAGAAAGACAAGAGTTGTGAATTTTTTTGTCTCTTTAAAAAAAATACAAAATACAATAAAAGAAGTAAGAAAATGGATCTAACTTCTAAGGAGATTGTGGGGACTCGTTCAGATCAACGGTCGCGAATCATGTATGGACTCCGTCATCGTCCTTCGGATGAGAACATTTGATGCTTTGATTCATTTGGCTTGGCTTGGACCTCAGATTCTTAGAGGATAAAGACCAAGGGAAGGTCCTATATCCAATAAAAAAACCGAATAGACGGGCTGAAGAGCCACGTCTAGGCATGTTGAATAGAAGAAGGGGTGACCTTGGGGGGGTGGCGCCCCAAGGGACTTTGATCACCTTGTGGTGTTTTCTTGCAGCAGAGTTTCTTAAGAATAGCCAAGTTTCATTGCGCGGGGAATTTTCTAGCAACTTTTTGGGGAATTTTCTGGACCATTTCTCCTTGGAATGACCGCCTTTTATAGGCTTTTGGTGGCCATTAGATGAGTTTATGGGCATTGATTACATTAATGCTCCATGATGGGAGGAGTTACAAGTATTTAATTCTTGATTTTGTAACTCCTTTTTCTTCGCTTTTGTTTGGCCGATGGAGAATGATGGGTATTTAATTGCCTTTAATCTCCATGATGAGGGGAGTTACAAGGATTAATGCCATGATTGCTTGGATTTGTAACTCCTTTTTCCTTGCTTCTGATTGGGCCACTCAAAATAATGAGTTAATGACAGCATTAACTTGTCATGAATGGGTCACTTAACAGCATTAAGTGGTCGCCAAGTCGCTTGAAGAGTCGCGGGCCGCGCTGCGTCTTTTGGAATTCTTCTGACGATGATCGCCGATGGATCCACATATTGTTTGATGTCGGATTGCAATGCCATTTCAGACATTGGTTGCAACCAATGGGCCGGCAACATCTGTCCAGTTGATTTCTCAATCAATCGAGCAGAAAGTGTGCTTTCTTGGTCGGCCGGTTGACAATTCAGAAGCGTCAGATGATGACTTCATGATTTCAAAGGCGGATCCGTGATGTTGACGAAGATCGACGGATTTCATGCCTCAAAAGTGAGATTCCAGAAAAATCACAGGGGCCAAACGAATCGAAATGCGAAAAGGGATCGAAAAAGTACCCTTTCCACAGAAATCCGGCGACCCGGATTTCCAGGGTCACCGGCGACCATGGGCCAGGGTCGCCGCCGGCGACCATGGGGTCTTTCCCCCTTTCGGTCGCCGTTTCTCGGGCTTTTTTTTATCCTTTTTTCTCCTGTACTTTTCTTGACATTTTTCCTCACTTATTGACTTGATTCTCTTGAAGAAAAACCCTGACGAGAAGTCATGAAAATCAAAATACAAAGTTTCCTATCTTTTAGAAAAGCCGAAGACTTTGTAGCCGACTTTCCGTCAATAGTCAAAACTAAGTTAAATGATGTTGGAATGACTTGAGATTTGATGTGAACCTTCTTAAGCAATAGATAGGACAAACTATGGGCTTTTGTTTGAGTTTTGAAGCCGTTTGGGGTCCCATCGATGCTAAACTTGATTTCACCGCGAGGAAGATGTCGCGCTTTGATGTCTCGTCAACTAATGTCCGATTGACCTGAAATTTGACAGGGAGCCTATTGGAGTCATTTTGAGATGATCCATTAGCTCCAATTTGGATGCTATGGTCCCGAGGAGCTCCGCTGCCGGTAGGCTTGATTTTGTTTCCGAAGTTCAAAGCCAGGTCAAACGTTGTCGGAATGATCTGAAATTTGACGTGTAGGCCTTTGGAAGCATGTAGAAGCTATCCATGTACTTTGTTTGATGAGTGATGGCCTCGGTGGTTCTCGCCACCGGGAGGCTTGATTTTGCTGCTCAAGAGTTGATGGAGGGTCAAACGGTGTCGGTTTGACTTGAAATTTGATGTGGAGCCTTCTGGAGGTATTTTGAGACCATTCGTAGGCTTTGATCGAGGATTTGACGTCTTCGACACTGTCGCCACCGGGAGAGCTGACTCTGGTGCAGCTGTTTCCTTTTCGTGCCAAACGATGTTGGAATGGCCTGAAACTTGATGTAGAGCCTCCTAATGGCATTTTGAGGCCAGCTATGTGCTATGTTTTGTGTGTCAGGGTCTCCGGCTTCACCGCCATCGGGAGCTCCTGCTTAGCTGTCGGAGGAGTGAAGTTACGCCAAATGGTGTTGAAATGGCTCGAAACTTCATGCGTACCCCTCTTTTGGCTATTTTAAAGGATCTTGCAGTTTTTATTTAATTCTGACAAGAGCTGATGCTTGAAGCAGCTTTGCCTGTTTGTGGTAGGATGCGGCTCCATGTAGCTTTTGCTGTTGAAGAGGCAAAGTGACATTTTTTGTGTCAACAAATGCCCCCTCGAGTTACAGCGACGATAGCTTTTGCAGTCGATGTGCCTGGATGAAAACTTTGAAGGAGAGCTTCTAACTTGACCAAGAGTCTCTGAGGCATTTTTCTTTTCATAGAGTAGCCTTTTGAGTTTCCAATGTGATTTTATGGCAGTGAGACAGATCACATACCATTTCAAGGCAAAGATTTGAAAATGACATTTGGATTGGGTTTTTGGGTTTTGGATTTTTCTTTTTGACCTTGTGAACCTAAAGTTTTTATGTGGTGCATCAGGCGGTCCAGAAGGTTTTTGGTTTTTGACTTTGTGACCTAACAGGCTGTATGTGGCAGGTTAGGGGGTCGGTTTATGGATTTTGATTTTGGCCTTCTGACCTAACGAGCGATATGTGGCAAGTTAGGGGACCGGGATTTGGTGTTTAGTTTTGGCCTTATGACCTAACAAGCTATATGTGGCAAGTTAGGGGACCATTGTTTGGTATTTGGACACTCTTTGGGACAGTTTTGTGTCCATTGGAGTGGTTTTGGGTTTTTGAGGAATGTCAATTTCGAGGTTTTGGTTTAATTTAGTTCATGAAGTGGGATGGTTTGGATTTTTGGAAACTCGTGAGGCTCGGATTTTTCTTTGTATTGGTCCAATCGACTCAAAAGAGGCATGGAAGCATTTTTGTATGCTCTTGGTCAGTGAGATTTTGACTAAAAGCCACTTTTAGTACCTAGGTGGTCAAACATGGCTCATGTCGGCTAACTCATAGGACCTAAAGCTTTAAAGATGGCTTAGATCTCATGTGGTGTCATTTTTGTGAAGAGCATAAAAAAAAATCTCTTTTGGGTAGAGAATATCTAAAAATATCCTGACTTAGAGTGAATCTCTCAAGTTTCCTTGATTTTGGGAGAGATTTTCTCAAAGAATCTTTTTTTGGGAGAAAGTTTCTCACATTCCCTCTCTTTTTGGAGAGAATTTCTCAAAAGATCTCCTCCTTGGGAGAGAATAACTTAAGATCCCTTTCCTTTAGGAATGTTGCTAATTTGTAGCACTTACCTTCTTATTTCTTTCCTTTTTTCAACTTTTAGTTTGCTCTCTTCTATAAAAGCAAGGGGAGGTTGAATCTTTTGCTCCTATCACTTTTTTTTTGTAAAAGTCTTCAAGAGTGCTGCAAGATCAAGAACCATTCTCTTTCAAGGATTTTCAAGTTCTTCTTCTTCCTCCATGGCTTCAAGTAAGTTTTCTTCCTCCTTAAGAAACTCCATGTAGAAGTAGGAAAAAGGTTTCTTTCTTTTCTTCTCTTTTCTTTTCCTTTTCTTTTTTTTCTCACTGTTTTTTTTTCTTTTCTTCCTTTTTCACGTGTTTTCTCCCCTTTTTTTTAAACTTTTTTTCTTCTTCTTTTTTCTTGCTTCTCTTTTTTCTCTTTTTTTCTCTTTTTTTTTTTTTGTGACTGTACGACCACGTAGCCTGTGGGCCAGCCCAGTTTTTTTTTTTTTTTTTAAAGAGGTTCTCTTCTTCTTTTTTTTTTCTTTCCCTCCTTTTTGCTCACCATGATAATGAGGTTTATGCAATCCAGGATGTTCATGCATTTTTTTTTTATGCATTAAGATAAAAGGCTAGAGTTTGTAGGTCAAGTCAACGTGAAATTTGACTTGGACAAAGTTTGATTGGTTTCGACCAAGTTGGGTTGGAATTGGTCAAACTTTTATCTAGGTTTTCCTAGCATCTAAAGCACGATGATTTTCTTTTATACATAATTTTGGTAAATTGATTTGGGAGCATGATGATGATGCACACCTGGAAATCTTTTTGCAAGTCTTGGGATTTGGAGCTCGCAGCAATGTTGAGTCCTTTCTTAGTCTTGCGGGGATTTTCAGGAGCTTTGCAAGTTTTGGAGTTTGGAGCTCGCAGCAATGTTGAGCCCTTTTTCCAATTTTGCGGAGGTTTGAGAAGACTGGGTTGATCTCACAGCAATGTTTGAGTCTGAGCCTTATTTGAGAATCCTCAATCGATTATGAGCTTGCAGCAATGTTGAGCTCATCTTCAAGCTTCCTATCTTTTTCGGGGTGTTTCCTTTTTCTTCGGAATTACCTAAGAACCATGCCAAAATTTCGCTAGGATTTTTTTTTTTTAGTAAAATTCTGTCATTTTGATTATTGATTTCTTCTTCTCCATCCTTTGTAGGTAGTTCCTCCAGAACGAACAAGGGTAAGGGCCCTATTACCGATGCGCCTTGTCGGTCTGCTAGATCTTCCAATGTGGTCGTACAGCAAGCCTGTTGACACCAAAAATGTCTTTTTGCCTCTTCAACATCAAAAGCTACATGGAGCCGCATCCTATTACAAACAGGCAAAGCCACTTCAAGCATCAGATCTTGTCCGAATCAAATAAAAATTGCGAGATCTTTCAAAATAGCCAAAAGAAGGCTACACATGAAGTTTCGGGCCATTTCGACACCATTTAGCCTAACTTCAATCCTCCAACAGCTGAGCAGGAGCTCCTGGCGGCGATAGTGTCAAATATAGCAAATCTTCAATCGGAGCCTATAGATGGTCTCAAAATACCTCCAAAAGGCTCCACGTCGAATTTCAAGTCAAACCAACAACGCTTTACCCTCCATCAACTCTCGAACGACGAAATCAAGCCTCTCGGCGGCGAGAAGCACCGATGTTGCCACTCATCAAAGAAAGCATATGGGTAGCTTCTACATGCTTCCAAAGGGCTACACGTCAAATTTCAGGTCATTCCCAGAATGTTTGACCCGGTTTTGACTCTCTGAAACAAAATCAAGCCTATCGGTGGTGGAGTTCCCTTGGACCATGGCGTCTAAATCGGAGCTAATGGCTCATCTCAAAATGACTCCAATAGGTTCCCTGTCAAATTTAAGGTCAATCAGACATCGGTTGACCATACATCAAGGCTCGACATCTTGCTCGCGGTGAAATCAAGTCTAGCATCAATGGGACCCCAAATGACTTCAAAACTCAAACAAAAGCCCATGGCCGGTCCTATCTATTGCTTGGGAAGCTTCACCTCAAATTTCAGGTCATTCTGACATCATTTGACCTAGTTTCGACTCCTAACGGAAAATCGGCTGCAAAGTCTTCGGCTTTTCAAAAAGATAGGAAACTTTGTGTTCTGATTTGCGAGGCTTCTCATCAGGTTTTCCTCAAGAAAATCAAGTCAATAAGTGAGGAAAGATGTCAAGAAAAATATAGGAGAATGAAGAAACGAAAAAGACGGGAAAACGGCGATCGAACATCACGGAATCTGATTTTTGAGGCATGAAATTTGTCGATCTTCGTTAATATCACGAATCCGCCGTCGAAATCATGAAATCATCATCCGATTCTTCGAAATCGCCAATCAGCAGAGTAAAAAAGCACACTTTCTGCGTGATCGATCGAGAAATCGACTGGACAAATGTTGCCGACCCATTGGTTGCAAGCAATGTCTGAAATTGCATCGCCATACAACATCAAACAACATGTGGATCCATCGGCGATCATCGTAAGAAGAATTCCAAAAGACGCGGCGCGGCCCGCAACTCTTCAAGCGACTTAGAGACCACTTAATGCTGTTAAGTGACTCGTTTATGACAAGTTAATGCGGTCATTAACTCATTATTTTGGACGGCCCAATCAGAAGCAAGGAAAAAAGAGTTACAAATCCAAGCAATCATGGCATTAAACCATGTAACTCCCCTCATCATGGAGATTAAAGGTGATTAAATGCCCATCATTCTCCATCGACCAATCAAAAGTTAAGAAAAAGGAGTTACAAAATCAATAATTAAATACTTGTAACTCCTCCCATCATGGGGTATTAATGTAATCGATGCCTATAAACTCATCTAATGGCCACCAAAAGCCTATAAAAGGCGGTCGTTCCAAGGAGAAAGGGTCTTGAAAATTGTCCTGAAAAAATCATCGAAAAACTGCTTGAAAACTCTCGGAGAAATCTCTGTGCAAAGAAGCTCGGCTATTCTGAAGAAACGCTGCTGCAACAAACACCACAAGGTGATTGAAGTCCCTTGGGGGGCCACCCCCCAAGGTTTTCCCTCTCCTTCTATCCAACATGGCCAGATGTGGCTCATCAACCCATCTACTCATTTTTTTTTATTGGATATAGGACATTCCATTGGTTTTTATCCTCTAAAAATCTAAGGTCTAAGCCAAGCCAAATGAATCAAAGCATCAAGTCTTCTCATCCGAGGGACGATGGCGGAGCCCATACATGACTCGCGACCGTCGATCTGAACGAGTCCCCACAATCTGCTGAGAAGTTCGATCCCTTTTCTTACTTTTTCTATTGTATTTTGCATTTTTTTAAAGAGACAAAAACATTCACAACTCTTGTCTTTCCTCATTGATGAGATTTGTAAATCACCTTTGAAGGTAAAATCGTCGCCTACAGCACAAAATCGCCTTTCATGGCAAACAAAAGATAACCGCCTTTCATGGCACTCAAAATCTGTCTATTTTCTTAAAAATATTTGTGCAATGGAAAGTTAGAAAAAAGTTTGATTTCCTTTCTCCATGCGAAGGTGGGTCTTCGGATCACCATTTTTAAATTCTAAGTAGAATAGAAAATTTGGCATACCAATACAAAAATGTTGATGCTCGCTTTTCGCCCCGCCGCACCCCGGCGGACCCGGGGCAGAGGAAGGCGAGAGGCCGGGTCCATCAAGTTGGCACACCCGTTGGGACACATTCGTTTCAGAACTTGATGTGTTGGATTCTTTGGCTCCTTTCTAGTTGGCGGCCTATGTTGGATCTTGCATCTAAAAAAAAATATGAGATGGGATTTTTTGGAAATTTCTTTCTTTGAGTTTATTTCCAGTCTTTCTTGTTTTAAAAAAAAGAATTCAGATTTCTCATTTTTTTATTCAACTTTGAGAAACTTTGATCCTTTCCTCTTTGGACTTGATAGCTCGCAGAAATGTTTGTAGCTATTGTTCATATTGGGGGATGGGCCATCTTTTCTCTTTGATGAGTCCAATAGGGATCTTAAAAAAAAAAATCTGATTTCAAACTTTTCAGATTTTGAAAAAGAAAAAAGATTTCTCTCTTTTGGATTCAAATTGGAGAAACTTTGAGTCTTTCCATTTCAAACAATAGCTCGCGGAAATCACTGAGCTGACTTTTGAATTGGGAGGGCCATTTCTTCTCTTTGATGGGTCCATTAGTTATCTTCCAAAAAAAAAAAAATTTTTTTTTCAGATTTCTCATTTTTGGATTCAACTTTGAGAAACGTTGATCCTTTCCTCTTCGAACTTGATAGCTAGTAGAAATGTTTGTAGCTATTGTTCATATTGAGGGATGGGCCATCTTTTCCCTTTAATGAGTCCAATACGGATCTTAAAAAAAATCTGATTTCAAACTTTTCAGATTTTGAAAAAAAAAAGATTTATCTCTTTCGGATTCAAATTGGAGAAACTTTGGTTCTTTCCATTTTGGACAATAGCAAGCGAAAATCCCTGAGCTAACGTTTTGATTGGAAGGGGCCATTTCCTCTCTTTGGTGGGTCCATTAATGATCTTATAAAAAACCGGGGGTTTAAAAAAAAAAACACTAAGGTTGCACCAATTGCGTTCTTTAACCAATGTGGATCTAAGAAAAGCCTTATCCAAAGTGTGGAGGCAGCTAAACTATTCGAGGCAAGGGTCCTTCAAACGGGTTCATTAAATAATCCTACCCTTACCATGGGGTTGATCTATTCACTAAGGTTTCATAAGACAGAATTGGAGACCTACGTGTACAAAAAAAAAAAAAAAAAACTTCAAAAAATTTCTCTTGAAAACAAAAAAAAAAAAACTTTCGTCATTTTTGAGTTCAGATTCGAGAAATCCTGGTTCCTTCCCTTTCAGATCTAGTGCTCGCATAAATGTTTGAGCCTGTATTCGGATGGGAATACCATTTGCTTTCTTTGAGGAACTTAATTTTGACCCTTTCAAACAAAAAAACTTTCGTCAGTTTTGGGTTCACATTTGAGAAATTTTGGTTCCTTCTCTTTCGGATCTAGCGCTCTAAAAAATGTTTGAGCCTGTATTAAGATTGGAATACCATTTGCTCTCTTTTATGAATTCAATCTTGGCCTTTCCAAAAAATCCCATCTCGTGTCCCTTCCAAGGATGCGATTTGCAACATTTGTGCCTAGCGGTGCCAGTACGCCCTTTCGGATCTACTGTATTCGCGACCGACACATTTGTAACTCCAACCTTATATCATTTTACCACGAGTGAGCATCGCTTCTCAGTAATTTGAATTCAGGTTTACAATTGCTTCTAGCAGTCACTGGAATGCTCATTCTGAGCCGACCATACTTGCGCTTAGAACAATTGTACCCTCTACGGCTTTTTGCCTTCTTCATTATGCTCAAGACGGGCCATGCCCCATGAGCAGTTTGAAAAGATAAAACCATAGTATTTTCCATTTATGATCACCATATTCTTGTGATTACTGATGGATGCAGTCTTGTTTCAGAAGTTTTCTAAACTAACAATGGCAACTTCATTAACCATCACCTTTGATGAGAACAAGTACCAGCTCATGCTTCAAGAGAAGCAAAACAAGCGCACTCACAAGCGCCCTGCCAGCTGCCGAAGCGTCACCTCCCTCGGCAACTCTCAAAACACCGGGTCGACCTCAACTCGCCGGACCATTGTCTTCGGGTCACTGGGACGTTCCTACTCCCCTTAGAAGAAACTGCACCTGTCAAGAAGGAGAAGACCGCCGCTGAACGTGTCACTGCCATGACACCAAGGGCAATCACCAAAAAGCCTGAAGCCCGTGGCAACCCCACGAAGCCTCAGCCTGCAAGAAACCAGGTCTGCAATAAAACCTGGTCACTGAAACCTCACCAAAACAAAGAAGGTCCCGAATATCTGCAAAGCAAGCATACCTGGCCCCTCTCAAGGAGAACCAGTTCTACCCTCTCTCTTACATGAAAGAGGAGAAACCTACCCTCCGTTAAACAAAATCAACTCAGCATGAGCCAGCTTGCTCCTACAAGCCCAAAATCAAGTCACGCATCACCAGGCCTCGACAAGAACATGCCAGGGCTTGCTGTCCTGCAGCTCGACCCTTCATCTCAACAGGGGCCGAGCTTACAAAATTTAAAGCTTCACTGTGACAGGCAGAGGACTGCGTCCAAATCCTGTCCATGCCAGTCTTCAAAGAAGATAAGCTCGGCTACTGCGTACGAGGGACTAAAGCTCAAATTGCTCATCGCATACGTCGCCGCACGACATATCGACAAAAGAGACTAGAGAAGCAAAGATTAATCCAGCATTCCACCCTTCAAGTCTCTCAAAAATACGTCGAAAAAGAAAGACTCGACCGAGTTGCTGCTGTCCATATGGTTGGCAAAACCAAAAGACGCCGGAAGTCAGCAACCAAAATTCATGTCAGACGGCCGGTGACTCGTAGCGTCTCCTGGACATGAAGACATCAGGAGGACTCTCTCACTCCTTCAAGCCAAGGACACTGGAGTGATCATTCCTCGGGCTCTTCATCTAAAAGAATGAGCTCTAGCTCAGTCACTAAGACGGTATCCTCATTCGATTCTCGAATGGTGAATGTCCTGGTCACAAACTCTGAGCAACCTCCGCCACACGATGACGTGGCTCTACGCATCCATCAGCTGGAGCAAGGACAGCAGAGAATAGAGGTTCTGATGGAAAACCTCCTTCTCACTTTCCAATGTTTGCCAAACAATGAAGTCCCTCTAAATGATGAGGCAAATGGTGGAGAAGACAAGTCACGCGCCCTTACCAAAAAGGACGTTAACGATATCCTCGATAAAGCAAAAGAAGAGGATACATTGAAGGAGTATGGAATCAAGCCACCATATCCTTTATGGATTGACTCGATTCTGTTCCCTGCAAAATTCAAGCAACCTACTCTCCAAACATATACGGGGAAACGTTCAGCTAGACAGCATGTCATCCATTTCAAAAATCTGACGGGAGTTATTGCGGATCAAGATGCTCTCAAGATCTGTCTCTTTGCAGGCACCCTAAAAGGTACGGCCTTTGATTGGTACTCCACTGTACCAGAGGATTCCATTCAAAACTGGACCATGATAGAGAGACGCTTCCTGACCCACTTCAAAGGTGAGGATCATCCCGTTACTATGGCTCAGCTCTGCAGCCTAAAACATGTAGAGAATGAGTCAACGTACGAGTTCATTCACAAGTGGAAGGCAATGGCGTACAAATGCTCAGATGTGCTGCCACAAGCGTCGCTAGTCGACATATGCCAAAACAACATGAAAGAAGGATTCGCTCCATGATCATCGGCAACAAATCAAAGAACCTAGGAGAACTCCTAGAGGCATCCATGGAAGCTGAAACAATGATCAAAGACCTCAATAGTCAGAAATCATCAAAGAAAGAGCGGACAGCCATTGCAACCTCAAAGCCAAAGAAAAAGGAGGTTCTCAATGTGCAAACCAATTCAGCCCTTCAGCCGCCAAAGAAAGCTGAAAACAAAGCTGCAGGTAAGAGACCTGAACCCTCTGATGACTTCAAAGAACGAGTAGAGAAGAAATACCCTTTCTATGAAGATGTTGAAGAAATATTTGGGGCTCTCTTGGCAAATGGGAAAATCACCTTGCCTAACCCCAAAAGACCGGGAGTTGTTGGCAAATCCAACGATCCTCGGTATTGCCCATACCACCAGATGGTCTCGCATCCTCTCAATCAATGCTTTGTTGTGAGAGAGAAGATTAACGAGATGTGGAAAAACGGAGTCATCACCTTTGACAAAAATTATGGGCCTGCCTCCGTCAATATGGTGTCATATGGAGAAACATCTAAATCACCAAAGAAGAAGATCACTACTTCCTTTAAGGTGATAAAAATGATCCAAAAGTCCTAAGAGTTAGTTCCTTACCCAACACCAGATGGACAGCCCATATGGGTGCTTCCTGATCTCCTTGAAGATGAAAATTGGTAGGTCGTCAAAACAAAGCCGACTGCTTAATAGCGAAGGCAAGCCAAGAGACAACTCCGAAAGCTCAAACAGCAGGAGAAAGCTCAACCAAAACAAGAAGTCATTGAAAAGGAAGAGACTTCTTCTACTGCCTCACTATGGGCAACAGAAGAGTCCGTTTCCAAGACTTCAAAAGTGGTAAGAAAATTCACACTCCGTGATTCCATGCCACCACAGTTCAGAAATGAGACTACGTAGGGGCCATCATACTCTTGCAACTCGATAATTGGATTCTCCATGAATGGATACGAGTCCAGTGACACCGCCAGTGACACCGATAAGTGGGAGGAATCCCTTGAAACGGGAGACTACCTCTCCGATGAAGAATGGGTTCCTGAATCTCACCTTATGTCAGTAATCTGGTATAATCCCTTACAACCACAAGGATCCTGGTCTGATGATGAAGAAGAACAAGAGGCTATTCAAGAAAACACTGTCAATCCAGCACTCGCCGATGCCCAAGTGGAACCCAATAATGTTAAATCACAAGGGGCAGACGAAGAAGAAGATTTGGCTCCTATGCCCGATCTCGAAGAATATGCAATGATCTTGCAGCGTCTGGCCATAGAGCAAGAGCAGGATCGCATCAATCAACTTCCTCACAATCAAGAACTGGAGGTCCCGGAAAACCTACAACAATCTCCTCCGGTAACCCCGAAAAATAAAGAAAGTTGCTGGACCGGTGATCCTCTCACATCTGAAGACGAGTCTGAATCCCAACAGTGCATTATAGAGGCATCTTCTATCGGAGTTGCTTGCAATGCGATAGCTCAGGATGATAGTGCCTCTGAAGCTCCATCTGCCGAAGCTACAAACTTTCAGATACATCTGGTAACATATCTTCTGATGCTACATCTTCTCGGGTGACTTCCACTGCGATTTTATCTTCTCAGCCTTCGTCTCCTGAAACTATGACATCGGAATTCAAGCCTCTTTCGACTGGTCACCATGAAGAAGCTCTGGCCGATGAGTTCTTTAGTGAAAACTCGGTCAATTGGTCTCAGATACCCAACCTCATAGGAGATGTCTGGACCGATGAAATACTCAACAAAGAAGAAAAGTTACTGGATGCTGTTCAGGACTTGTTCCCGGAAAATGCTCCATGCAATGCAATAACTGAACACGGCAATGCTACTACAAAAACAATTTTAGCAAATGAGAAGGATCAACCCCTTAATCCAGATGGTGATCTTCCAAATGAAGAACCTTCTCCAGAAGCTCTTGAAGTTGGTAGAGGTACCCGCTCTGGCCGGGATTACCATAAAAGGTACAACCAATCTTCTTCTTCTTCTTATGTAAATCCTTCGGGAAAACAAGCTGTAAACGCCCCAAGTGGCAGCAATAATGAAAATGCAGGCCCCAAGGAAGCTTTCAAGTACGACTTGATTGAGCACTTCAAACACATACATGCACGATTGCACATCCTAGACTTGTTACGAATGTCACCACAAACTCGTGATAGTCTCATTTCAAAACTACAAAGGCTGAATGCAAATGTCGATAAACACGCCCCACAAGTTCTACAAATTGAAATGGACTATAGGGTCAAAAAATCAAATACCTCCTCTTGCATTGGATGCCTCTTGGTACAAAAAGTATTAAGTGCTACCATCGCTTTCGATAAAGAAGACCTCCTGCTCGGTGAGACAAATCACAACTGACCCTTGTACTTCACAGGGTACATAAAAAAGATGCCTGATGGACCTGTCTTTTTCTTTCTTGCCTTCCTTCGTCCCGGGTCCGCCGGGGTGCGGCGGGGCGAAGAGAAAAAAAAGAGCTAGCATCAACAGTTTTTTGTACGGGTATGCCAGATTTTCTATTCTACTTGGAATCTGAAGTGGTGATCCGGAGACTCACCTTCACAAGTAGAAAAGGAAATAAACTTTTTTCCAACTTTCCATTGCACATATATTTTAAAGAAAGAGACAAATTTTTTTAATGCCGTGAAAGGCGATTTTCATTTGTTTGCCGTGAAAGGCGGTTTTGCCGTGATAGGCGATTTTGTGCCGTAGAAGGCAGTTTACAAATCTCATCAAAATGTAAAGACAAGAATTGTGATTTTTATGTCTCTTTTAAAAAAAATACACAATACAACAGAAAAGTAAGAAAAGGAATCTGACTTCTCAAGAGATCGTGGGGACTCGTTCAGATCGACGGTCGCGAGTCATGTATGGGCTCCACCATCGCCCTTCAGATGAGAACACTTGATGCTTTGATTTACTTGGCTTGGCTTGGACCTCAGATTTTTAGAGGACAAAGACCAAGGGAAGGTCTTATATCCAATAAAAAACCAAGTAGACGGGCTGAAAAGCCACATCTAGGCCATGTTGGATAGAAGAAGAGAGGAGATCTTGGGGGGGGTGGCCCCCCAAGGGACTTCAATCACCTTGTAGTGCTTGTAGCAGAGTTTCTTCAAGGCAAGAGAGCTTCTTTTTGTGTAGAGATTTCTAGGACAATTTCTTCAGAACTCTTCAGATGATTTTTCGGACAATTTTCAGGACCGTTTCTCCTTGGAATGACCGCCTATTTATAGGCTTTTGGTGGCCATTATGAGGGTTTTATGGGCATTAATGGTATTAATGCTCCATGATGGGAGGAGTTACAAGATTTAATTCTTTATATTGTAACTCCTTTTTCTTGGATTTTGATTGGCCGATGGAGAATAATGGGCATTTAATCTCCATGATGATGGGAGTTTCATGATTAATTACCATGATTAATCTCCATAATGATAGGAGTTGCATGGTTAATTGTCATGATTAATTGGACTTGTAACTCCCATGTCTTGGCTTCTGATTGGGCCGTTCAAAATAATGAGTTAATGACCCTAATAAATTGCGATAAAAAGGGTCATTTAACTTCATTAATTGGCTGCCGAGTCGCTTGAAGAGTTGTGGGCTGCGCCGCGTCTTTTGGAGTTCTTCTTGCGATGATCATCGATGGATCCGTACGTTGTTTGATGTCGGATGACGATGAAAATTCAAACATTAGTTGACACCAATGGGCCGGTAACATCTGTCCAGTCAATTTCTTGATCAGTCGGGCAGAAAGTGTGCTTTCTTGGTCGGCCGGTTGGCAGTTTCGGAGTGTCCGATGATGATCAAATGATTTCGATGGCGGATCCGTGATGTTGACGAAGATCGACGGATATCATGCCTCAAAAATCAGATTTTAAAAAAATCACAGGGCCAAACATCGCGAAACGCAAAAAAGAATGAAAAAACGACGCTTTTGGCGGAAATCCGGCGACCCGGATTTCCAGGGTCACCGGCGACCATGCACCCATGGTCGCCGGCGACCATGGGGCTGGCGACCTTGGACTTTGGTCCATTTTTCGGTAGCCTTTCGGTTGCCGTTTCTTGGTCGTTTCTCGGGCTTTTTCGCTTCTGTTTTCTCCTGTATTTTTCTTTGAAATATCTCCTCATTTATTGGCATAATTCCTTTGAAGAAAACCTGTTGAACGGCTGTGCAAGTCAGAGCACAAAGTTTCCTATTTTTTGGAAAAGCCGAAGACTCTATAGCCGATTTTCCGCCAAGAGTTGAAACTGGGTCAAACGATGTCGGAATGACCTGAAATTTGAGGTGAAGCTTCTTGGGCATTAGATAGGACCAACCATGGGCTTTTATTTGAGTTTTGAAGCCGTTCAGGGTCCCGTCGATGCTTGACTTGATTTCACCGTGCGAAAGATGTCGAGCTTTGATGTACGGTCATCCAATGTCCGATTGACCCGAAATTTGACGGGGAGCCTATTGGAGTCATTTTGAGATGATCCATTAGCTCCGATTTGGGTGCCATAGTCCCGGGGAGCTTCGCCGCCGGTAGGCTTGATTTTGCTTCGGAGCATCAAAACTTGGTCAAACGTTGTCGGAATGACCTGAAATTTGACGTACAACCCTATGGAAGCCTTTTGGAGGGTCAAACGGTGTCAGTTTGACTTGAAATTCGACACGAAGCCTTTTGGAGGTATTTTGAGACCATCCATAGGCTCTGATCGAAGATTTGATGTTTTTGACACTGTCGCCGTCGGGAGCTCCGGCTTAGCTGTTAGAGGATTGAAGTTAGGCCAAATAGTGTCGAAATGGCCCGAGACTTCATGTGTACCCTTCTTTTGGCTACTTTGAAAGATCTTGTAGTTTTTGTTTGGTTCTGTCAAGATCTGATGCTTGAAGCAGCTTCGCTTGTTTGTAGTAGGACGCGGCTCCATACAGCTTTTGATGTTGATGAGGTAAAGTAACATTTTTGGTGTCAACAAATGCCCCCTCGAGGTACAGCGACGAATTGGATAGCCTTTGCAGTCGATGTGCCTCGAAGAAAACTTTGAAGGAGAACTTCTGACTTGACCAAGAGTCTCTGAGCATTTTTCTTGATAGTGTGGCCTTTTGAGTTTCCAAGGGAATTTTATGGCAGTGAGAGACATCACGCACCATCTCGGGGAAAAATTTTGAAAATGTCATTTGGGTTGGGTTTTTGGGTTTTGGATTTTCTTTTTGACCTTGTGAACCTAAAGGCTTTGTGTTGCGCATCAGGTGGTCAAGAAGGTTTTTGGTTTTTGACCTTGTAACCTAACAAGCTGTATGTGGCAGGTTAGGGGGTCGGGTTTTGAATTTTGATTTTGGTCTTGTGACCTAACAAGCTGTATGTGGCAAGTTAGGGGACCGGGATTTGGTTTTGGTTTTGGCCTTGCGACCCAACAAGCTGTATGTGGCGAGTTAGGAGACCATGGTTTGGATTTTTGTCACTCTTTGGGACAACTTTGGGTCCGTTGAAGTGGTTTGGGTTTTTGTGGAATGTCAATTTCAAGGTTTTGGCTTAATTTGGTTCATGAGGTGGGATGGTTTGGATTTTTGGAAACTCATGAGGCTTGGATTTTTTGTATGGTCCAATCAACTCAAATGAGGCATGGAACCATTTTTGTATGCTCTTGGTAAGAGGAATTTAGACTAAAAGCCACTTTTAGTGCCTAGGTGGTCAAACCTGGCTCATGTGGGCTAACCCATGGGACCTTAAGCTTTAAAGATGGCCTAGATCTCATGTGGTGTCATTTTTGTTAAGAATATCTAAAAATATCTCCTTTTGGTAGAGAATATCTAAAAATATTCCTACTTGGAGAGAATCTCTCAAGTTTCTTTTATTTTGGGAGAGATTTTCTCAAAGTATCTTTCTTTGGGAGAAAGTTTCTCATAATCCCTCTCTTTTTGGAGAGAATTTCTCAAATGATTTCCTCATTGGGAAAGAATATCCCATAATTCATTTCTTTTAGGAAGTTTGCTAATTTGTAGCACTTACCTCCTTTCTTTTCTCCTCCTTTCCTCTTTTGGTTTGCTCTCTCCTTATAAAAGCAAGGGGAGGTTGGATCTCTTGTTGCTATTGCCTTCTTTTTACAAAAGTCTTCAAGAGTGCTTCAAGATCAAGAATTCTCCTTCTTCTTCAAAGATCTTCAAGCTTTTTCTTCTTATTCTCCATCAATGGCTTCAAGTAAGTTTCTTCTTTTTCCTTAAGAAACCCCATGTAGGAATAGAAAAAGGTTTTCTTTGTTTTCTTTTCTTTTCTTTTTTTTTTTTCATGTGTATTCTTTTTTTTTTTTACACGTTTTTCTTCTTTCTTTTTTTTTGCACGGTTTTCTCTCTCTGTTTTTTTTACCGTGGCTCTTCTTTCTCTTTTTTTATTTTTCTCATGGTTTCTTTTTTTTTTTTTCCGTGTGTTTTTTTTTTATCTTTTTTTTTTTTTTTTGTGGCCGTATGGACAAGACCGTACGGTCATGGCCGTATGGCCACGTGGCCTGTGGGTAAAATTTTATTTATTTTTTATTTATTTATTTTTTTCTTTTTTTTTTTTTGAAAAGAGATTTTCTTTTTTCTTTTTGGATTCTGAGATGCGCATGCATGACAACTTTCCTTCTATGCATTTTTTTTAGAAAATGGAATTGGAAGTATGATAGTGCACACCTGGAAATCTTTTCGCAAGTCTTGGGATTTGGAGCTCGCAGCAATGTTGAGCCGTTTCTTGGTCTTGCGGGGATTTTCTGAGGAGCTTTTTCAAGTTTTGGATTCTGGAGCTTGTAGCAATGTTGAGCCCTTTTCCGATCTTACGGATATTTGAGAAGCTTTGGCTTGATCTCGCAGCAATGTTTGAGTTCGAGCCTTCTTCGAGAATT
Source organism: Persea americana (assembly GCA_029852735.1). NCBI lineage: Eukaryota > Viridiplantae > Streptophyta > Magnoliopsida > Laurales > Lauraceae > Persea > Persea americana. The sequence continues at coordinate 9,954,778 of CM056820.1, read as the reverse complement.
TTCCATGATTATGGGCTTGCAGCGATGTTGAGCCCATCTTCAAGCTCCTATTTCGTTCGGGGTGTTTCCCTTTTCTTCGGAATTGCCCCGGAATCATGCCAAAATTTTGCTAGATTCTTTTAGCAAAATTATGTCATTTTGATGAATGATTTTTTTTTTCTTTCCATCCTTTGCAGGTACTTCCTCCAGAACGAACAAGGGTAAGGAGCCGGTCACTGATGCTCCTCGCCGTTCTACCAGATCCTCTAATGCGGTCGTACAGCAAGCCTGGGAGGAGGCTCAGTATGTTGAAAGGAACTTGGAAGAGTGTGACTAGCTCAGCCGAGATGAGATGAGGCAACGTTTGATTGCCCTCAAGGATGAGGAGTATTATAAGATTATAGTAAGCAACCATCCCTGGGTCACGGACGATCAGAGCATTGTGCCCAAGCCTACCTTCTTCTTTGGTGATGCCGTCCCCGACGATTCAACATACCAAAGGAGATGTTTTCAGTTCTCTTTCACAGTTGATGGTGGGAAGAGAACTGTTTCTACCCGGTCGTCCTTCGATTGGACAATCTCGATCATGAGCCTTTCCTCCACATGCTCGAAGAGGGAAGATCCTCTAAGCTGGGTGAAGAGGACAAATGTGATCAAGACCGGGGTTTTTGTTGGCGGCCCTTCTGGTTTTACAGAGAAGTCGCCTGCCCGTATGGACATTTTGATGCTGGCCAGCGGCTACCAAGGTTCATACCATTCTTCGATCGATTTGAGACCGGTGGGCCTTGGCATTTTCAAGGGCGATGGCAGCAATTGGGTGAAGCCTTTTCGACTTCGTGGCCGTTTCAGTGCTGACTCGAGCTGGGAGTCATGGACTGATCACATCCTGCAGGTTGGCGGTGCCATTCTGAAGGAGGCCGAGATTTTTGATGCGGTTCGTGCTTTTGGGCAAATCGTGGTTTTCTCCGATGAGGCTTTTATGGCCACGCTAGAGTCGTTCCTTCCACAAACCAACACCTTCGGTGTCACGAATGGTGAGATTGGTTTTTCTTTAAAGGAACTGAGTGCCATCACTGGGCTGCCTATCCTCGACAATCTCTATGAGGAGTTTATGCCTATCGACAGCGTCCTTGAGGAGCAGTCTGAGGAGTTCAATCTTTTGTACTTTCAGCTCGTCGCCTTCTATGATTTTTTGAAGGAGAAGGAGGGCTCGAAAGTCCGGTGTAGCAGTTGGAGGAGCGATAGCCTTTTGTCTTCCAACTTCTTTGACAACGGAGAGTCTTTTGAGAGTACGACCCAGGAAGCCAGGGCTAAGAACCCGGATTCGAAGAAGATCTCCGTCATGCGAGAGAATTTGAGGGTATTCTTCGCAAGCACAGACGCCACTCATTTTGACATTGCGCTGCGGAGAGATCTAGCTGTCTACCTCACTTATTGGCTGGGTGAGGCTGTTTTTGCTGGAGGAGATGGAACGCACATCAGGCCGCATTGCATTTTTCCGCCTTGTCAGATGGCTTTCGGAGAGCGGCTTGCTTTGGTGCCGGCTCTTTACTCCTATTTGTGTACTGAACTGCAGGCTGCTGCTTTCCTGGTTCGGCTTGGGTTTCCCATGAACAGGGTATTTTCAGCCCACATTTTCTATTCGTGGTATGCATACCACTGTCCCAGTTTCCACCGATTAGGTGCTGCTCAGGACGATGGCCTCTTTATGATTCGGTTGGCTAGAGCGAAGCCTGTTTCCGAATCTCTTTTATCTGCCTGCTTGAGGATCCGACGATTCTGGGACGTCGAGATGGGGCAGTCTTCAGTGAAGCTTTCTCCGGGTTTGAGGAAAAAGGCTTGGGATTTTGGTGTCTCCCGTGATTCAACCAGGGCAGGGTCTGGGAGACACTATTCTTTGACAAATGCAGAGAGGAGTTGGCTTTTTAACATACGTGTCGGCACGATAGTGTACCGCAAACATCTTTTCGTCAACATCCAGCCGTATGTTCCCTCGCGTTTTGCCATGCAGTTGGGCTTCTCTCAAGGCGTTGTTGGAGCGCCTTCGAGCGAGGTGAAGCGTTTTGGAGGTCTGCAAACAGGAGAAATGTATGGGCCTTTTATAGCGCGGAAGACACTACTGCCCTAATTTCTTATCCTGAGTTGCCTACTTTCCGGACGGCTGGCTTCACAAAATGGTTTGTGGAGAGCTTTTCAGCGTACCGTGGGCTTTCCAAGAAAGAGCTTGATGTAAAGCAATCTTCCGGGAAGGGCCTTGGGAAGTCAGACGGCGTCCGCCTGGAAGAAATTCTGGCTTTTCTTTCTGGAGAAAGGCACAAAACAGGTTTTCTCGAAGAACAGGACGTCATCAGACTGGGAGCTGCACAAGAGATACCTGGTGAGGTCTTGGAACAGCTCGCAGAGGAGGAGGATGAGGTTGCTGCTTAGATACAAGCCGAGCGAGCAAAGGCTTCCATGGAGTCTACTGGCAAGAGCAGACCATCCAGTGAGGACTCTGGCGAGAGGCCTGATTTTGATGGTGGGGAGGGTGCTTCCAGCAGTTCGTTCCGTAGGGGCAAGAGGAGAAGGGGACACCGCCGAAGTCAGAGGCGGCACGAAAGTTCTCCTGATCTGGAAATTCCTTCCACCATTGTTGAGGAGGCATCAGGGGATGATGACGAGCCTCCAGAGAAGAGAAGCCAAGGGGAAGAGACCATCGAAAGCAATCTCCGGAGGAAGACTCGAGAATATGAACAATGGCAGATTCTCTGGGAAGAGCTTCCTCGTGCCGAGGATGGATCGATACGGCCTACTGCTTTTTATGGGAAGATTCTGAAGAAACGCGGCCTGGAAGCTTTGGAGGCTAAGGCCAAGTGTTTGCTTGAGGAGTTAAGCATATGGCTGAAGACCATGTCGGACTAGCCTCCTGACTTGTAACAAACTTTTTCTTCTTTTCTTTTGGTACCTCCATGTATAAACATTTTTGGCACTTTTTTTTTTTTTTGTATCCCCTTATTTCACTTAAATTCATTTTTGATGAAAACATAAGCAAAAATTGAATGGGAATGGTTTGTTTGAAAATCTGATCAAAAGGTTGTCATTTTGTTAAAATCTTTTGTCAAATGGTTGTTTTTAGGCATGAAAGCCAGATTTTGTGGCAAAAAGCCTAGTTTTTGGCATGAGAGCCGATTTTTGTGGCGTGAAAGCCAAGTTTTTTTTTTGTGGCATGGAAGCTGGTTTTTGGCATGAGAGCCGATTTTTGTGGCGTGAAAGCCAATTTTTGGTTTTGTGGCATGGAAGCCAAAGATTTTGTGGCATGGGAGCCAAATTCTGTTTTGTGGCATGGAAGCCGATTTTTGTTTGTTTGGCGTGAAAGCCAGATTTTGTGGCATAGAAGCCAAGTTTTTTTAAAACCAAGTTTTGTTTTGTTGGCATGGAAGCCAGATTTTTTTATTTTTGGCATGAAAGCCAGGTTTTTGTTTTGTTGGCATGGAAGCCAGATTTTGGTTTTTGGCATGAAAGCCAGGTTTTTGGCATAAAAGCCGGGTTTTGGCGTGAAAGCCGAGTTTTGGCGTGAAAGCCAGGTTTTTGGTTTTCAAAAATGCAAGTATCGACTAAGAGTCGCCTCCCTGCTGAATGGTATTGTAAGTATCGATGGAATGTCGCTTCCTTGCTCATTTGGTTGCGAGTATAGATGGAATGTCGCTTCCTCGCAGATTTGGGTTCAAGTATCGACTGAATGTCGCCTCCTTGCTTTTTTCTCAAAAATTTGGTTTTGTGGGTATCGATGGAATGTCGCCTCCTCACGATTTCTGAAATTTGAGGTTTTTTCGAACCTTTGTTTTTTGTTTTGAAATTTGGGTTGTGGATATCAACTGAAACGTTGTGTCTCCACGATTTTTTTTTGAGATTTTGCAAGTATCGACGAGGTGTCGTTTTCTTGCGATTTTGAGGTTTTGGAAGTATCGAATGGGGTTCGCATCCTTCCGATTTTTGGGTTTTGTGTGAGTATCGACTAAACGTCGCTTCCCCACGTTTTTTTTTTTTTTTTTTTTGAAAAACCATTTTTTGTTTAAAGACACGAGGGTCGTAAATTTTGACTAAAAACCATCTTTGGTGGTAAAAGTCAGGGTGGATTAGGGTGGAAATTCCTAAGTCCTAATTTTTGTTTCAAACCATAAATTCTGGGTTCAAGGATTGAAAGTTTTGGTCAAGTTAGGGAAGAGGCTCCGAAACTTGGATTTTGGGTTTGATTTTTTTGAACAATGAAACATTGAAAGTAAGCATTGTTTGTTTCGGCTTTTTAGAAATTTCAACATAAGGATGAAAACTCTAAAAGGGGTTGGTTTGACGAGCAAGTACCTAGGAATAGGCTTTGGCCATGCAGGCATCACTCTGACCCGATGTAGGAAGTCTTCAAGGGTAGTACCGCTTCAAGAACTTGCCATTGATGGGCAGCATACATCTGTCACTTTCCATGTTTAGAAGAGCATATGCGCCATTGGAGAAGACTTTGTCGATGACGAAGGGTCCCTCCCATTTTGGTTCGAATTTGCCTTTGGATTTGTAGGCAAAAACCATTGGCCTTTTCACAGCAAGAACCAAGTCACCCTTTTTGTGGGCGCGTTGCCTGACCCTTTTGTTAAAAGATCCTGCCATGCGTGCTTGGTAAAGCTCAACGCTTTGTAGAGCTTTGAGTCGTCTTTCATCAAGACTATCCAGTTCTTGGAGTCTCAATTTGACGTTGCTTTCTTGCGTCATTTCATTTTGTAGAGATACCCGTAAAGAAGGAATTTGTACCTCTAGGGGGACAACTGCTTCACATCCATAGACCAAGGAGAGTGGTGTGCTATGGGTTGGTCCTCGAACGGTAGTCCGGTAGGCCTATAAAGCTTCAGGCAGTTTGTCGCTCCAGTCTCTTTTGTGAGTAGAGACATTTTCTTGAGAATTTTGCAGAGTGTCTTGTTGAAGGCTTCTGCTAGTCCATTCGCTGCCGGGTTATACGGAGTCGAAGGACAACTTTGGATTTTGTATTTGTCGCAGAACCTGTAGAATCTGTGATCCCTGAATTGTGGTCCGTTATCATGGACGAATCTTTTAGGTATGCTGAAGCGACAAATGATGTTGGTTCGTAAGAATTGAAGGGCTGACGGGGTCTTCATTTCACTGAACGCAAATGCTTCTGACCACTTGGAGAAATAATCCGTAGCATCAAAGACGAAGCGATGACCTTTGCGTGATGGGGGAGAGATAGGACCTATGATGTCCATACCCCAGGCTTCGAAGGGCCATGAGATCGCTGTAGGATGTAGCCATTCTGGAGGCATGTGTACATAATCTCCATGAACTTGGCATTGTTGGCAACGTTTAGCAAATTGTATTGCGTCAGCCACCATGGTAGGCCAATAATAGCCTAACCTTTTTATCTGATCGTAGAGCTTGGGACCAGCCCGATGAGCTCCACAAAGACCAGCATGAACTTCTTTTAGAGTTTCTTCTGCCTCTTGTTCTGACAAGCAGCGCAGAAGTACTCCATTGAAGGATTTTCTGTAAAGCATTTTGGAGGGAATATCCAAATGAAAGTTTGGGGCTCGTTTTTGGATACTTACCCGCTATTTTGGATCTTCAGGTAGGATTCCGAACATAATATAATCAATGAACGGATCCCTCCAGCCGCCAATCGGAGGTTTAAGGATGGAAATCCGACCTCCGACCACTCGGTGGCATTCAGCAACAGCTTGGTGTGTGTTGAGAGGAGGGAGAATCCCTCTTTGACACACTGTAATTTGTATGTTTTCCCCTTATTGGGTTGCCATGGATGCAGCAAGTCCAGCCAAGGCATTTGCACGGATGTTTTCACCTCTGCGGATGTGGGTGATGTAACAGATGTCAAAGTTTTAACGAAGCGATTACGCCTTGTTGTAGTAAGGTAACAGATCAGGCTTCCTGATTTCATATTCCTGATTCATCTGGTAGACTATTAGTTGAGAATCCCCAAATGCTTCCAGTACGGTGATGCTAGATTTTAGGGCGAGTTCCAAACCTATAATCAGAGCTTGGTACTCAGCTGCATTATTTGAACATGGTTCCAGTAGCGAAAATACGTGTGGAATCATGTATTTATCGGGGCTAACAAAGAGAATGCCAATTCCCAATATCAGCTTTCCTTTTTCATTTGTCCTGGTTGCACCATCGAAGAACATGTTCCAGGAGGCATTTGGTGAGGAAGTCTCCACGCCGTAGACAGGTTCGTCTGGGAGATCATCCCTGAGCGGAGAATCCTTAGGCAATGGATGCTCTGCGAGAAAGTCTGCTAGAGCTTCTTCATGGTGATCAGTCGAAAGAGCTATCATCCTGAACTATCACATTACAGGCAACTTTGATAGAAGATGCCTCCATAATGGACCGTTGGGAATCAGACTCATCCTCCGATGTAAGCGGATCATCAATCCAGCAACTTTCTTCATTTTCCGGAGTCACTGGAGGAGATGCTTGTAGATTTTCTGGGACTTCCGGTTCTGGATTTTGATGAAGTTGGTTGATGCGATCCTGCTCCTGCTCTATGGCTAGACGCTGCAAGATCCTAGCATATTCTTCAAGATCGGGCATAGGAGCCAAGTCTTCTTCATCTGGCCCTTGTGGTTCAACTTGGTTGGGATCCACTGGAGCATTTGTTTGTGCTGTGTTAACAGCATTTTGGGCAGCCTCTTGGTCTTCATCATCATCAGACTAGGATCCTTGTGGCTCGAAGGGGTTATACCAGATTACTGGCATAAGGTGGGATTCCAGGATCCATTCTTCGTCAGAGAGATATTCTCTGGTTTCAAGGGATTCCTCCCACTCATCGGTCTCACTGGACTTGTATCCATTCATGGAGAATCCAACTACCGAGTTACAAAGAGTACGATGCCCCCTGCGTAGTCTCATCTCTGAGCCGTGGTGGCATGAAATCACTGAGAGTGAATTTCCTTATCACTCTTGGAACTTTGGGGAGAGACCCCTCTGCTGCCCCCAGTGAAGCGGTGAGGAGGTTTCTGCTTTTTCAGGGACCTCATGTTTTGTTTGAGCCTTCTTCTGCTGTTTGAGCTTGCGGAGTTGTCTCTTGGCTTGCCTTCGCTGTTGAGCGGTCGGCTTTGTTTTGACGATCTCCCAATTTTCATCTTCTAGGAGATCGGGATGTACCCATATGGGCTGTCCTTCTGGTGTTGGGTAAGGCACCAGCTCTTGGGACGTTTGGGTCATTTTTATCACCTTAAAGGAAGTAGTGACTTTTTCCTTTAATGATTTGGATGTTTGTCCATATGAAACCATGTTAACGGAGGCAGACCCATAGTTTTTGTCAAAGGTGATGACTCCGTTTTTCCACATCTCATTGATCTTCTCTCTCACAACGAAACATTGGTTGAGAGGATGCGAGACCATTTGGTGGTATGGACAATATCGGGGATCGTTGGTTTTGCCAACATCTCCCGGTCTTTTGGGGTCAGGCAAGGTGAGTTTGCCATTTGCCAAGAGAGCCCCAAATATTTCTTCAAAAGCTTCATCGAATGGGTATTTCTTTTCTACTCGTTCTTTGAAGGCATCAGAGAGTTCAGATCTCTTACCTGCAACTTTATTTTCAGCTTTCTTTGCTGGCTGAGGAGATGACTTGGTTTGCACATTGAGAACCTCATTTTTCTTTGGCTTGGAGGTTGGGATGGCAGTCTGCTCCTTCTTTGATGTCTTCTGACTGTTGAGGTCTTTGATCACCGTTTCAGCCTCCATAGCCGCTTCAAGAAGTTCTCCCAAGTTTTTTGATTTGTTGCAGATGATCATGGAACGGATCCTTGCTCTCATGTTGTTTCGGCAAATGTCGACTAGTGACGCTTGTGGCAGCACATCTGAGCATTTGTATGCCATTGCTTTCCACTTGTGAATGAAGTAGTATGTCGACTCATTCTCTCCCTGTTTAAGGCTGCAGAGCTGAGCCATTGTAACAGGATGATCCTCACCTTTGAAGTGGGTCAGGAAACGTGTCTCTAGCATGGTCCAATTTTGAATGGAGTCCTCTAGCAGAGTGGAATATCAATCAAAGGCCGTACCTTTTAGGGTACTTGCAAAGAGTCGGATCTTGAGTGCATCTTGATCCGCAATCGTTTCTGTCAGGATCTTGAAGTGGATGACATGCTGTCTAGCTGAACCTTTCCCCGTATATGTTTGGAGAAGAGGTTGTTTGAACTTTTGGGGAAACGGAACCGAGTCCATCCATAAGGGATATGGTGGCTTGATCCCATACTCCTTCAGTGTATCCTCTTCTTTTACTTTGGCGAGGATATTGTCCACGTCCTTTTTAGTAAGGGCGCGTGACTCATCTTCTCCACCGTTTGCCTCATCTTGTGGAGGAACTTCCTCATTGTTTGGTGGATGCTGGAGAGTGAGAAGGAGGTTTTCCATCGGAACCTTTATTCTTTGCTGTCCTTGCTCTAGCTGCTGAATGCGTAAAGCCATGTCGTCATGTGGTGGAGGTTGCTCAGAGTTTGTGACCAAGACATTCATCCTTCGTGAGTAGAAAGAGGATACTGTCTAAGTGACTGAGCAGGAGCTCATTCTTTTAGATGAAGAGTCCGAGGAATGATCACTCCGATGTCCCTGGCTTGAAGGAGTGGGAGAGTCTTCCTAATGTCTTCTCGTCCGGGAGACGCTGCGAGTCACCGGTCGTCGGACATGTATTTTCGTCGCTGACTTCTGGCGTCTTTTGGTTTTGCCAACCATGTGGACAGCAGCAACTTGGTCTGGTCTTTCTTTCTCGACCCATTTTTGGGAGATTTGAAGCTCAGAATGCTGGGTTCTTTGCTTCTCTAATCTCTTTTGTCGATATGCCGTGCGGCGAGATATGCGACAAGCAATTTAAGCTTCGGTTAGCTCGGGCTGTGCTTTGGCAATGAAGGACGTGGTCCCTCGTGCGCAGCAACCGAGCTTGTCTTCCTTGAAGACTGGCATGGACAGGATTTGGACGCGGTCCTTAGCCTGTCGCAGCGAAGCTTTCAATTTTGCAAGCTCGTCCCCTGTTGAGATGAAGGGTCGAGTTCTGGAGAGCAGGCCCTAGCAAGTTCTTGTTGAGGCCTTGTGATGCACGACTTGATTTTGGGCTTGTATGACCAAGCCGGCTCGTGCTGAGTAGTTTTTGTAGTTCGGTGGAGGGTAGGTTTCTCTCCTTTGATGTAAGCAAGAGGATAAAACCTATTCTCCTTGAGAGGAGCCAGGTATGCTGGCTTTGCAGATGTCCGGGACCTTCTTTGTTTTGGTGAAGATCGCGGGGACCAAGTCTTAGGATAGACTTGGTTTTTTGTAGGTTGAGGTCTCATGGGATTGCCATGAGCCTCAGGTTTCTTGGTGACCGCCGTGATGGTCAACGAAGCTCCCATTGTTAGTTTTGAAAAACTTTTCTGAAACAAGACCACATCCATTAGTAATCACAAGAATATGGTGATCATAAATGGGCTATACTATGGTTTTGTCTTTTCAAATCGCTCAGGGGCATGGCCCGTTCTGAGCGTAATGAAGAAGGCCAAAAGCCATAGATGGTACAATTGTTCTAAATGAAAGTATGGTCGGCTCGAAATGAGCGTTCCACGGACCGCTAGAAGCAGTTATAAACCTTAATTCAAATTACCGAGAAGCGAAGCTCACTCGAGGTAAAATGATATAAGGTTAGAGATACAAATGTGTCGGTTGTGAATACAGTAGACCCGAAAGGGCGTACTAGCACCGCTAGACACAAATGTTGTAAATCGCATCCTTGAAGGACACGAGATGAGATTTTTTGAAATGTCAAGATTGGATTCGCAAAAGAGAGCAAATGGTATTCCAATCCGAATACAGGTTCAAACATTTCTGCGAGCCTATATCCGAAAAAGGAAAGAACCAAGATTTCTCAGATTTGAATCCAATAGCGACGAGAGTTTTTTTTTTGAAAAGTCAAGATTGAATTCATAAAAGAAGGCAAATAGTATTCCAATCCGAATACAGGTTCGAACATTTCTGCGAGCCTAAATCCGAAAAGGAAAGAACCAAAATTCCTCCAATTTGAACACAATAGTGACAGAAGTTTTTTTTTTTTTAATTTTTTTTTTTTTTTTAGAGTGCACATAGGTCTTCCAATTTGGTCTTATGAAACCTTAGTGGATAGATTAGCCCCCAGGTAAGGGTAAGATTACTTAATGAACCCGTTTGAAGGACCCTTACCTCGAACAGTCTAGCTGCCTCCAGACTCTGGACAAGGCTTTTCTTAGATCCACTTTGGTCAAAGAATGCAATTGGTGCAACCTTAATGCTCTCTCTTTTTTTTTGAAAGACCTCCAATGGACTCATCAAAGAGAGGAAAATGGCCCCTCCCAATCCGAACGCTGGCTCAAACATTTCTGCGAGTCATTGTACGAAAAGGAAAAGAACCAAAGTTTCTCTAATTTGAATCCAAAAGAGAGAAATTTGAAAAGTTTTTTTTTGTAAAAAAAAACTTTTTTTTTTTGAAAGATCTCCAATGGACCCATCAAAGAGAGGGAAATGGCCCCTCCCAATCCGAACGTTGGCTCAAACATTTCTGCGAGCCATTGCACGAAAATGAAAGAACCAAAGTTTCTTTAATTTGAATCCAAAAGAGAGAAACTTGAAAAGATTTTTTTTTAACTTTTCTTTTTTTTTTTTTTTTTTTTTTTGAAAGATCTCCAATGGACTCATCAAAGAGAGGGAAATGGCCCGTCCCAATCCGAACGTTGGCTCAAACATTTCTGCGAGCCATTGCACGAAAAGGAAAGAACCAAAGTTTCTCTAATTTGAATCCAAAAGAGAGAAATTTGAAAAGTTTTTTTTTTAACTTTTCTTTTTTTTTTTTTTTTGAAAGATCTCCAATGGACCCATCAAAGAGAGGAAAATGGCCCCTCCCAATCCGAACGTTGGCTCAAACATTTCTGCGAGCCATTGCACGAAAAGGAAAAGACAAAAGTTTCTCTAATTTGAATCCAAAAGAGAGAAATTTGAAAAAAAAAATTGAACTTTTTTTTTTTTTTGAAAGATCTCCAATGGACCTATCAAAGAGAGGAAAATGGCCCCTCCCAATCCGAACGTTCGCTCAAACATTTCTGCGAGCCATTGTACCAAAAGGAAAGAACCAAAGTTTCTCTAATTTGAATCCAAAAGGGAGAAAACCCCTTTTTTTTTTTTGAGAAAAGAAAGAATGGAAACAAATTAAAAGAAAGAAGTTTCCAAAGAATCCCATCTCATGTTTTTTTTTTAGATACAAGATCCAACATAGGCCACCAACTAGAAGGGAGCCAAGGATTCTAAGCATCGTGTTCTCAATTGAACAAGTCCCACCGGGTATGCCAACTTGATGGACCCGTCTTTTTCTTTCTTGCCTTCCTTCGTCCCGGGTCCGCCGGGGTGCGGCGGAGCGAAGAGAAAAAAAAGAGCTAGCATCAACATTTTTTTGTACGGGTATGCCAGATTTTCTATTCTACTTGGAATCTGAAGTGGTCATCCGGAGATTCACCTTCACAAGTAGAAAAGGAAATCAACTTTTTTACAACTTTCCATTGCACATATATTTTAAAGAAAGAGACAAATTTTTTTAATGCCGTGAAAGGCGATTTTCATTTGTTTGCCGTGAAAGGTGGTTTTGCCGTGATAGGCGATTTTGTGCCGTAGAAGGCAGTTTACAAATCTCATCAAAATGTAAAGACAAGAAATGTGATTTTTATGTCTCTTTTAAAAAAAATACACAATACAACAGAAAAGTAAGAAAAGGAATCTGACTTCTCAAGAGATCGTGGGGACTCGTTCAGATCGACGGTCGCGAGTCATGTATGGGCTCCACCATCGCCCTTCAGATGAGAACACTTGATGCTTTGATTCACTTGGCTTGGCTTGGGCCTCAGATTTTTAGAGGACAAAGACCAAGGGAAGGTCTTATATCCAATAAAAAACTAAGTAAACGGGCTGAAAAGCCACATCTAGGCCATGTTGGATAGAAAAAGAGAGGAGATCTTGGGGGGGTGGCCCCCCAAGGGACTTCGATCACCTTGTAGTGCTTGCAGCAGAGTTTCTTCAAGGCAAGAGAGCTTCTTTTTGTATAGAGATTTCTAGGACAATTTCTTCAGAACTCTTCAGATGATTTTTCGGACAATTTTCAGGACCCTTTCTCCTTGGAATGACTGCCTATTTATAGGCTTTTGGTAGCCATTAGGAGGGTTTTATGGGCATTAATGGTATTAATGCTCCATGATGGGAGGAGTTACAAGATTTAATTCTTTATATTGTAACTCATTTTTCTTGGATTTTGATTGGCCGATGGAGAATAATGGGCATTTAATCTCCATGATGATGGGAGTTTCATGATTAATTACCATGATTAATCTCCATAATGATAGGAGTTACATGGTTAATTGTCATGATTAATTGGACCTGTAACTCCCATTTCTTGGCTTTTGATTGGGCCGTTCAAAATATTGAGTTAATGACCCTAATAAATTGCGATAAAAAGGGTCATTTAACTTCATTAATTGGCTGCTGAGTCGCTTGAAGAGTCGCGGGCCGCGCCGCGTCTTTTGGAATTCTTCTTGCGATGATCATCAATGGATCTGTACATTGTTTGATGTCGGATGACGATGAAAATTCAAACATTAGTTGACACCAATGGGCCGGCAACATCTGTCCAGTCGATTTCTTGATCGGTCGGGCAGAAAGTGTGCTTTCTTGGTCGGCCGGTTGGCAGTTTCGGAGTGTCCGATGATGATCAAATGATTTTGATGGCGGATCCGTGATGTTGACGAAGATCGACGGATATCATGCCTCAAAAATCAGATTTTAAGAAAATCACAGGGGCCAAACATCGCGAAACGCGAAAAAAACAGAAAAACGGCGCTTTTGGTAGAAATCCGGCGACCCGGATTTCCATGGTCGTCGGCGACCATGCACCCATGGTCACCAGCAACCATGGGGCTGGTGACCTTGGGCCATGGTCGCCGGTGACCATGGGCCCAGGTCGCCGGCGACCTTGGACTTTGGTTCATTTTTCGGTCGCCTTCCGGTCGCCGTTTCTTGGTCGTTTCTCGGGCTTTTTTGCTTCTGTTTTCTCCTGTATTTTTCTTTGACATTTCTCCTCATTTATTGGCTTAACTCCTCTGAAGAAAACCTATTGAAAGGCTGTGCAAATCAGAGCACAAAGTTTCCTATTTTTTGGAAAAGCCGAAGACTCTGTAGCCGATTTTCCGCCAAGAGTTGAAACTGGGTCAAACGATGTTGGATTGACCTGAAATTTGAGGTGTAGCTTCTTGGGCATTAGATAGGACCAACCATGGGCTTTTATTTGAGTTTTGAAGCCGTTCGGGGTCCCGTCGATGCTTGACTTGATTTCACCGTGCGAAAGATGTCGAGCTTTGATGTACGGTCATCCGATGTCCGATTAACCCGAAATTTGACGGGGAACCTATTGGAGTCATTTTGAGATGATCCATTAGCTCCGATTTGGGTGCCATAGTCCCGGGGAGCTTCGCCGCCGGTAGGCTTGATTTTGCTTCGGAGCATCAAAACCTGGTCAAACGTTGTCGGAATGACCTGAAATTTGACGTACAGCCCTATGGAAGCATGCCGAAGCTACTCATGTGTTTTGTTTGATGAGTGGCGGCATCAAAGGTTCTCGCCGCCGGGAGGCTTGATTTCGCCGTTCGAGAGTTGATGGAGGGTCAAACGGTGTCGGTTTGACTTGAAATTCGACATGAAGCCTTTTGGAGGTATTTTGAGACCATCCATAGGCTCTGATCGAAGATTTGATGTTTTTGACACTGTCGCCGTCGGGAGCTCCGGCTCAGCTGTTGGAGGATTGAAGTTAGGCCAAATAGTGTCGAAATGGCCCGAGACTTCATGTGTACCCTTTTTTTGGCTACTTTGAAAGATCTTGTAGTTTTTGTTTGGTTCTGTCAAGATCTGATGCTTGAAGCAGCTTTGCTTGTTTGTAGTAGGATGTGGCTCCATACAGCTTTTGATGTTGATGAAGCAAAGTGCCATTTTTGGTGTCAACAATGCCGATACACAAAGTCCAGATCGACCCAGGTTCTGCACTTAACATCATCTCTACTTCGGCACTCAAAGAGCTAAGTATCCCACCTAGCAAGCTGAGCCAGACATCTATTTCCATCTTTGGATACGATGGGAGCACTCAAAGGCCTATCGACAAAATCAGGTTCAGGTTGCAAATTGGTGGTCTTATCTCTGAAGTCACTGTGTATGCAATAAAGACCCCTTCATGCTACAACATCCTTTTCGGACGCCCTTGGATACACGAGAATGGTGTCGTCCCTTCGACTCTACATCAGTGCTTCAAGTTCATTGGCGACGACTGCTTGATACATTGAGTGTTTGCAGATAGAAAGCCCTTTAAGGGCAAAGAAGTTCATTTTGCAAACTCTCAGATGTACAAGGACGAGAAAGAAAAGGAGGAGGGGGAAATAGCATCATTTGCTAAAAATCTCCAGAAGGATAAAGGAAAAGCTCCTTAGCAATCATTGGAAGAAAATAAACCTTCCAGCAAATCCAAAGAGAGCAATCCATCTCCTTTCATTGTCTCCTTCAAATCTTCCAAGCCTTTGGTAATCACCAACAAAGCAAAGAAGACAAAGCAAAAGACTGGGGGCAAGTTTGCTATCTCCTTTGTGTCTATCATACAAGATATACATTCAGATTCAGAGCCAGAAGATGATACATCGTCAAGCCAAGCTGATACTCAGCAAGTTCAGCTTGCTCTCACTAAATTGGAGACACCTGCTGAAGTAGAAGATCCTGCGTCTGCCACCTTCATCGTTCTGGCAACATCGGCAGAAGAGAAACCAATCTTCTTCCATATATCGGACGCTTCTTCATCAAATTCTTTGCTTGAACCTTTCCAAAATAAAGGTATGCCTCAATTATCCCTGTATAGTCCGATGGCACAAGCTATCATGAAGAAAATGGGCTATGACACACAAAATCCAATCGGTTTGGGAGGTGGCCGCGGTGTTCTCACGCCATTAGAACCCACTCTGACCAAAAGTCAGTTGGAGGATTGGAAACTCCACCCTCACATGGACAAGTCTTCATATGGGTTGGGGTATGATCCTGATACTCCTTTGAGACAGTTGACACAAAGGCTGCAAAGTCGTTTTGCCGACCAAGCCTCAACATCTCGCGTCGATGAAGACATCGATCTCCCTGGATATCTCTTTGAAGAGTTACCCGACAAGGATCCAGAAGGCTCATCAAATTGGTACGATTTCTCTGATGATGAAGAGGAATTGTCCAATGACACAGACATACGGTCTTTTCACCCAGAAGAACCATTGTCTCCAAAAGAATTGCCTTACCATTGTCTCCAAAAGAATTGCCTTACCATTGTCTCCAAAAGAATTGCCTTACTTCGACCCAGTTTCAGCAGGTGATTGGGACCACCTCATAGCAAACCTTGAGAAGAGTACTAATCAAGAAGAATTATGAACAGAAGTAGAGCCATGGTAAGAAAATGCTTCTAAAACTCCAGAAGGTCTTGTTGAGTTGGAAGCCTCCGAAAATATTGTGGAGGAACCACCTTCAAACCTTCCAACAGAAGATTATGTTCAAAAGATAGACTTAGGAACACCAGATAACCCACGTCCTGTATTCATAAGTAAGAATATAAAGGATGATGAGTTGCCTGAGTATGTCTCTTTTCTTCATGAGTTTGTTGATTGTTTTGCATGGTCTTACACTGCAATGCCTGGCTTAGACCCCAAAATAGCAGTCCACAAACTCAACCTGCAAGAAAATATCAAGCTTATCAAACAAGGCTAAAGAAGATTCCGTCCTGATGTGATGGACAAAATTGAACAAGAAGTTCAGAAACTCAAAAACGTTGGCTTCATCCGTGAGGAGTAGCATCCTGAATGGTCAGCCAACATTGTCCTCGTGACAAAGAAAAATGGGCAAATCAGGGTCTATATTGGCTATAGAGACCTGAATAATGCATGTCCCAAAGATGAATTCCTGCTCCCCATACCGTAAGAAATGATTGACAACACCTATGGATTTGAGTGAATGACTTTCATGGATGGCTTCTCTAGCTACAATCAGATAAAGATGCATCCCGAAGATGAGAGGCACACATCATTTTGAACCCCATTAGGCGTGTATTGCTACACTCTCATACCATTTTGTTTGAAGAATGTCGGTGCGACATATCAAAGGGCTATGATGAAGATATTCCAAGATATGCGGCACAAGACGGTCGAATGTTATGTTGGCTACCTCGCCGCCAAAAGCAAAAGAAAAGAAGACCATCTCAAAGATCTTCGAGAAGTCTTCCTCCGACTTCGCAAACACAAACTGTAAATGAACCCCCTCAAATGCTTATTCGGTGTTTCATCCGGTAAGTTTCTCGGATTCATAGTTCGGAAAGCAGGAATAGAACTTGACCCCATCAAAGTAAATGCTATTTTAGAAATGCCATCTCCAAGAACCCTAAGAGAACTAAAAGGGCTTCAAGGAAGATTGGCATACATCCGACGGTTCATTTCCAACCTATCAAGGAAGTGCCGTCCATTCTCTCACCTGATGAAGAAAAGTGTGGACTTTGTTTGGGATGCTAAATGTGTTTCAAGATATCAAGTCATACCTGACCAAACCTCTAGTGTTGGCTGCCCCCACAACTGGAAAACCATTTATCCTTTACACAAGAGCTCTCAATTATTCTTTGGACGCTCTACTCGCACAAGAAAATGATGGAGAAAAAGAAGCTGCTCTATACTACCTCAGCCGCATGTAGAGCATCGCTACTCTCTAGTCAAAAAAGAATGTCTTGCAATGATGTTCGCTGTCCAAAAGCTACGTCACTACTTACTGTCCAACACAGTATACCTGATTTTGAGGATCAATCTCTTAAAGGTCCTTGTCACAAAAGCAGGTTCCGTCAATGCCCGACTGGCAAAATGGTCTATCCTTCTGTCACAGTTTGACTTTAGATACGTACCACAAAAAGCAATCAAAGGCCAAGCTCTAGCAGACTTTCTCGCAGAGTATCCACTGCCTAAGGATTCTCCACTCAGGGATGATCTCCCAGACAAACTTGTCTACAACGTGGAGACTTCCTCGTCAAATGCCACCTAGGACATGTACTTTGATGGTGCAACCAGGACAAATGAAAAAGGAAAGCTGATATCGGGAATTGGCATTCTCTTTGTTACCCCCCAACAAATACATGATTCCACATGCATTCTCACTACTGGAGCCATGTTCAAACAATCAGCTGAATACCAAGCCCTGATCGTAGGATTGGAACTCGTCCACGAATCCGGCATCACCATGCTAGAAGCATTTGGGGATTCTCAACTGATCGTCAATAAGATGAATCAGAAATATGAAATCAGGAAGCCTGATCTGTTGCCTTACTGCAACAAGGCGCAATCGCTTCATCAAAAGTTTGACATCTGTCACATCACCCACATCCGTAGAGGTGAGAACATTCGTGAAGATGCCCTGGCTGGACTTGCTGCATCTATGGCAATCCAAGAAGGGGAAAACATGCAAATTATAGTGTGTCAAAGAAGGATTCTCCCTCCTTTCAAGACACACCAAGCAGTTGCTGGATGCCACTAAGTCGTCGGAAGTCAGATTTCCATCCTTAAACCTCCGATCGGCGACTGGAGGGATCCGTTCATTGATTATATTATGTTCGGAATCCAACCTGAAGATCCAAAAGAGCGGGCAAGCATTCAAAGACGAGCCACAAACTTTCATTTAGATACTCCTTCAAAAATGCTTTACAGAAAATACTTCAATGGAGTACTTCAACGCTACTTGTTGCAACAAGAGGCTGAAGAAACACTTAAAGAAGTGCATGTTGGTCTTTGTGGAGTCCATCAGGCTGGTCCTAAGCTCTACGATCAGATAAAAAGGTTAGGTTATTATTGGCCTACCATGGTAGCTGACGCAATGCAATTTGCTAAAAGTTGCCAACAATGCCAAATTCACGGAGACTATGTCCACATGCCTCCAGAATGGCTACACACTATAGCAATATTATGGCCTTTTGAAGCCTGGGGTATGGACATCATAGGTCCTATCTCTCCCCCATCAAGCAAAGGTCATCGCTTAATCTTCGCCGCTACGGATTATTTCTCTAAGTGGTCGGAAGCATTTGTGTTCAATGAAATGAAGACCACATCAGTCTTTCAATTCTTGCGCACCAACATCGTTTGTTGCTTCGGCATACCTAAAAGATTCGTTCATGATAACGGACCACAATTCTGGGATCATAGGTTCTACTGGTTCTGCGATAAATACATAATCCAAAGTTGTCCTTCGACTCCGTATAACCCGGCAGCGAATGGACTAGCAGAAGCTTTCAACAAGACACTCTGCAAAATTCTCAAGAAAATGGTCTCGAGTCACAAAAGAGACGGGAGCGACAAACTACCTGAAGCTTTATAGGCCTATCGAACCACCGTTCGAGGACCAACCCATAGCACACCATTCTCCTTGGTCTATGGATGTGAAGCAGTTGTCCCTCTAGAGGTACAAATTCCTTCCTTAAGGGTATCTCTGCAAAATGACATGACGCAAGAAAGCAATGTCAAATTGAGACTCCAAGAATTTGATAATCTCAATGAAAGACGACTCGAAGCTCTACAAAGCGTTGAGCTTTACCGAGCACGCATGGCAGGATTTTTCGACAAGAAGGTCAGGCAACGCGCCCACAAAAAGGGCGCTTGGTTCTTGTATTGAAAAGGCCAATGGTTTTTATCCACAAATCCAAAAGCAAATTCGAACCAAAATGGGAGGGACCCTTCGTCATCGACAAAGTCTTCTCCAATGCTGCATACGCTCTTCTAAGTATGAAGGGCGACAGATGTAAGCTACCCATCAATGGCAAGTCCTTGAAGTGGTACTACCCTTGAAGACCTCCTCTATTAGGTCAAAGCGATGCATGCATGGCCAAAGCCTATTCCTAGGTACTTGCTCGTTAAACCCACTCCTTTGGGAATTTTCACCTTTACGTTGAAGTTCCTAAAAACAAAAACCTTAAAACAATGCTTACTTTCAATGTTTCATTGTTAAAAAAAAATCAAATCCCAGAAATTCAGGTTTAGGAGCCTCTTCCCCAGCTTGACCAAAATTCTCAATCCTTGAACCCAAAAATTCATGGTTCGAAACAAAAATCAGGACCTAGGCATTTCCACCATATTCACCCCGACTCTTACAACCAAAAATGGTTTTGAGTCAAAATTTACGACCCTCGTGTCTTTAAACAAAATGGTTTTTCAAAAAAACCGTGGGGAAGCGACGTTCCGTCGATACTCACAGAAAACCCAAAAATCGAAAGGATGCGAACCCCATTCGATACTTCCAAAACCTCAAATCACAAAGAAGCGACACCTCGTCGATACTTGTAAATTTTCAAAAAACCGTGGAGACGCAACGTTTCCGTTGATATCCATGACTTAAATTTCGAAACAAAAACAAAGGTTCGAAAAAACCTAAAATTTCAAAAATCGTGGGGAAGCAACATTTCATCGATACCCGCAAAATTTTTTTTTTTGAAAAAGCAGGGAGGCGACGCTTAGTCAATACTTGCACCCAAATCTGTGAGGAGGCGACATTCCATCGATACTCGCAACCGAATGAGCAAGGAGGTGACATTTCAACGATACTCGCAGCCGAATGAGCAAGGAGGTGACATTCCATCGATATTTGCAATACCATTCAGCAGAGAGGCGACTTTTAGTCAATACTTGGACTTTTTGAAAACCAAAAACTTGGCTTCTATGCCAAAATCCCGGCTTTCACGCCAAAAACCAAAAAACCAGCTTTTATGCCAAACAAAACAAAACCTAGCTTTCATGTCAAAAAATAAAAAATATGGCTTCCACGCCAACAAAACAAAACTTGGTTTTCAAAAAACTCGGCTTTCATGCAAAAAACAAAATTTTGGCTCTCATGCCATAAAACCAAAAATTGGCTTTCACACCACAAAAATTCGACTTTCATGCCAAAAAATCAAAAATCGGCTCCCATGCCACAATTTCTGCTCCCATGCCGCCAAATTTGGTTTTCATGCCAAAAAATTTTTTTGCCTCTCATGCTACAAACAAAACTGGCTTCCATGCTACCAACAAAATTTTGGCTCTCATGCCACAAACAAAAACGGCTTCCATGCCACAAAATTTTTGGCTCCTATGCCACCATTTCCAAATTCGGCTTTCAAGCCATCAAATAACCAGGCTTTTTGCCACAGAATCTGGCTTTCATGCCCAAAACAACCATTTAACAAAAGATTTTCACAAAATGACAAAGTGGGTAGAACCGGTTCTCCTTGAGAGGGGCCAAGTATGCTGGCTTTATAGATGTTCGGGACCTTCTTTGTTTTGGTGAAGGTCTCGATGATCAAGTCTTAGGGCAGACCTAGTTTCTTGGAGGTTGAGGCATCGTGGGGTTGCCATGGGCTTCAGGCTTTTTGGTGATTGTCGTTGGTGTCATGGCAGTGACACGTTCAGGGGCGGTCTTCTGCTTCTTGCCAGGCGCATTTTCTTCTACGGGAAGTGGGAATGGTCCCAGCGACCCGAAGACAATAGTTCGGGGACTAGAGGTCAACCCGGCGTTTTTTGAGTTACAAAGGGAGATGATGCTTTGGCAGCTGGCAGGGAGCTTGTGAGTGCGCTTGTTTTGCTGCTCTTGAAGCATGAGTTGGTATTTGTTTTCATCAAAAGCGATGGTCAATGAAGCTGCCATTGTTAGTTCGGAAAACTTTTGAAACAAGACTACATCCATTAGTAATCACAAGAATATGGTAATCATAAATGGAGAATACTATAGTTTTGTCTTTTCAAATCGCCCAGGGGGCATGGCCCGTCTCGAGCGTAATGAAGAAGGCAAAAAGCCATAGAGGGTACAATTGTTCCAAATGCAAGTATGGTCGGCTCAGAATGAGCTTTCCTGTGACTGCTAGAAGCAATTGTAAACCTTAATTCAAATTTCAAAAAAGTGAAGCTCACTCGAGATAAAATGATATAAGGTTCGAGTCACAAATGTGTCGGTCGCGAATACAGTAGACCCAAAAGGGCATACTAGCACCGCTAGGCACAAATGCTGCAAATCCCATCCTTGGAATGGACACGGGATGGGAATTTTTTTTAAAGGCCAAGATTGTATTCATAGAAGAGAGCAAATGGTATTCCAATCTGAATATAGGCTCAAACATTTCTGCGAGTACTACATCGGAAAGGGAAGGAACCAAAATTTCTCAAATGTGAACCCAAAACTGACGAAAGTTTTTTTTCTAAAGGGTCAAGATTAAGTTCATTGAAGAGAGCAAATGGTATTCTAATCCGAATACAAGCTCAAACATTTCTACGAGCACTAGATCCGAATGTGAAGGAACCAAAATTTCTCAAATCTGAACTTAAAAATGACAGAATTTTTTTCTTTTTTTTTTTGGTGTTTTGAAGAAAAAAATTTTGAAGATTTTTTTTTGTACACGTAGGTCTTACAATTTGGTCTTATAAAACCTTAGTGGATAGATCAACCCCCAGGTAAGGGTAGGATTACTTAACGAACCCGTTTGAAGGACCCTTGCCTCGGCTACCACACTCTGGACAAGGCTTTTCTTAGATCCACTTTGGTCAAGGAACACAATTGGTGCAACCTTAGTGGCTTTTTTGTCCTTTTTTTTTTTTTTGAAAGATTACTAATGAATCCATCAAATAGATGAATGGTCCCTCCCAATCCGAATGTCCGCTCAGCGATTTTCGCGGGCTATTGTCCGAAATGGAAAGAACCAAAGTTTCTCCAATTTGAATCCAAAAGAGAGAAATCTTTTTTTTTTTTCAAAATCTGAAAATTTTTAAGTCCGATTTTTTTTTTTAAGATCCCTATTGGACTCATCAAAGAGAAAAGATGGCCCATCCCCCAATATGAACAATAGCTACAAACATTTCTGTGAGCTATCAAGTTCAAAGCGGAAAGGATCAAAGTTTCTCAAAGTTGAATCCCAAAATGGGAAATCTGAAATTTTCGTTTTTTTTTTTTTTTTGAAAGATCACTAATGGATCCATCAAAGAGAGGAAATGGCCCCTCCCAAGCCAAACGTCAGCACAGCGATTTCCGCAAGCTATTGTCCTAAATGGAAATAACCAAAGCTTCTCTAATTTGAATCCATAAGAAAGAAATCTTTTCTTTCTTTTTTTATATCTGAAAATTTTGAAATCAGATTTTCTTTTTTTTTAAGATCCCTATTGGACTCATCAAAGAGAAAAGATGGCCCATCCCCCAATATGCACAATAGGTACAAACATTTCTGCGAGCTATCAAGTTCGAATAGGAAAGGATCAAAGTTTCTCAAAGTTGAATCCAAAAAATGAAAAATCTGAAATTTTTGTTTTTTTTTTTTTTTTTTTGAACGAGAAAGACTAGAAATAAACTCAAGGAAAAAATTTTCAAAAAATCTCATCTCATGTTTTTTTTTCGATGCCAACATAAGCCACCAACAAGAAATGAACCAAAGAATCCAAAGCATCAAGTTCAAAAAACGAACGTGTCCCACCGGGTATGCCAACTTGATGGACCCGGCCTCTCGCCTTCCTCCGCCCCGGGTCTGCAGGGGTACGGCGGGGCGAAAAGAGAGCATCAACATTTTTTGTATGGGTATGCCATATTTTCTATTTTACTTGGAATTTAAAAATGGTGATCCGAAGACCCACCTTCGCAAGTAAAAAGGAAATCAAACTTTCTTCTAACTTTCCATTGCACATATATTTTTAAGAAAAGAGATAGATTTTGAATGTCGTGAAAGGCGATTTTATTTTGTTTGCCATGCAAGGCGATTTTGTGCCGTAGGTGGCAATTTTGCCGTGAAAGGCGATTTACAAATCTCATCAATAAAGAAAGACGAGAGTTGTCAATTTTTTTGTCTCTTTAAAAAAAAATACAAAATACAATAGAAGAAGTAAGAAAAGGGATCTAACTTCTCAGGAGATTGTGAGGACTCATTCAGATCAACGGTCACGAGTCATGTATGGACGCTGCCATCGTCCTTCAGATGAGAACATTTGATGCTTTGATTCATTTGGCTTGGCTTGGACCTCAGATTTTTAGAGGATAAAGACCAAGTGAAGGTCCTATATCCAATACAAAAACCGAGTAGATGGGCTGAAGAGCCACATCTAGCCACGTTGAATAAAAGGAGGGGGGGCGGGCCTTGGGGAGTAGCCCCCCAAGGGACTTTGATCACCTTGTGGTGTTTTCTTGCAGCAGAGTTTCTTCAGAATAGCCGAGCTTCTTTGCGTAGGAATTTTCTACCAATTTTCTAGGGATTTTTCAGGACCCTTTCTCCTTGGAATGACCGCCTTTTATAGGTTTTTGGTGGCCATTAGATGAGTTTATGGGCATTGATTACAATAATGCTCCATGATGGGAGGAGTTACAAGTATTTAATTCTTGATTTTGTAACTCCTTTTTCTTCGCTTTTGATTGGCCGATGGAGAATGATGGGCATTTAATCGCCTTTAGTCTCCATGATGAAGGGAATTACATGGTTTAATGCCATGATTGCTTGGATTTGTAACTCCTTTTCCTTGCTTCTGATTGGGCCGTCCAAAATAATGAGTTGATGACCGCATTAACTTGTCATAAACGGGCCAATTAACAGCATTAAGTGGTCGTCGAGTCGCTTGAAGAGTCGCGGGCCGCTCTGCGTCTTTTGGAATTCTTCTTACGATGATGCCGATGGATCCACATGTTGTTTGATGTCCGATGGCGATGCAATTTCAAACATTGTTTGCAACCAATGGGCCGGCAACATCTGTCCAGTCGATTTCTCGATCGATCAGGCAGAAAGTGTGCTTTCTTGGTCGGCCGGTTGGCAATTCCAAAGTGTTGGATGATGATTTCATGATTTCTACGGCGGATCCGTGATGTTGACGAAGATCGACGGATTCCATGCCTCAAAAATCAGATTCTGGAAAAATCACAGGGGCCAAACGACTCGAAACGCGAAAAGGGACCGAAAAAGTGCCCTTTCGGCGGAAATCCGGCGACCTGGATTTGCAAGAGTATGATGTCAATGGACTCATATCCATCCATCGAGAATCCGATTACCGAGTTGCAAGAGTATGATGCCCCCTGCGTAGTCTCATCTTTTAGCTGTGGTGGCATGAAATCACCAAGGATGAATTTTCTTACCACTTTTGAAGTCTTCGGAATGGACTCTTCTGTTACCCCCAGTGAAGTGGTAGAGGAGGTCTCCACCTTTTCAGTGACTTCTTGTTTTTTCTGAGCTTTCTCCTGCTATTTAAGCTTGTGGAGATTTCCCTTGGTTTGCCTTCGCTGTCAAGCTGTCGGCTTTTTTTTTGCAATCTCCCAGTTTTCATCTTCCAAGAGATTGGGGTGCAACCAACTCTTGGGGCGTTTGAGTCATTTTTATCACCATGAAGGAAGTGGTGATCTTCTCCTTTGGTGACTTTTGTGTTTGTCCATATGACACCATCTTGACGGAGGCGGACCTATAGTTTTTGTCAAAGGTGATGACTCCATTTTTCCACATCTCGTTAATCTCCTCTCCCATAACAAAGCATTGATTGAGAGAGTGCGAGATCATCTAATGGTCTGGACAATACCGAGGATAGTTGGTTTTGCCAACATCTCTGGGTCATTTGGGGTCAGGCAAAGTGAGTTTGTCGTTTGCTAAGAGAGCCCCAAAGATTTCTTCAACATCTTCATCGAACAGGTACTTCTTCTCTACTCGTTCTTTGAAGGCATCAGAGAGTTTAGACTTTTTACCTGCAGTCTTGTTTTCAGGTTTCTTTAGCGGCTGAGGAGCTGACTTGGTTTGCACATTGAGAGCCTCCTTTTTCTTTGGTTTCGAGGTTGTAATGGCGGTCGGCCCCTTCTTTGATGATTTCTGACTGTTTCAGCTCCATAATGCTTCTAGGAGTTTTCCCAAGTTCTTTGATTTGTTGCCGATGATCATAGAGCGGATCTTTGCTCTCATGTTGTTATGGTAGATGTCAACTAGTGACGCTTGTGGCAGTACGTCTGAGCATTTGTATGCCATTGCCTTCCACTTGTGTGAAGTCATATGTTGACTCATTCTCTCCTTGTTTTAGGCTACAAGGCCGAGCCATAGTAATGGGGTAATCCTCAACTTTGAAGTGGGTCAGGAAGCGTGTCTCTAGCATAGTCCAATTTTGAATGGAGTCCTCTGGCAGGGTGGAGTACCAATCAAAAGCCGTACCTTTTAGGGTACTTGCAAAGAGAAGGATCCTGAGGACATCCTGATCCGCAATAGCACCTGTCGGGATCCTGAAATGGATGACGTGCTGTCTGGCTGAACCTTTCCTTGTACAAGTCTGGAGAGTAGGTTGTTTGAATTTTGCAGGGAACGGAACCGAGTCCATCCATAAGGGATATGGTGGCTTGATTCCATGCTTCTTTAGTGCATCCTCTTATTTTGCTTTAGCGAGGATATTGTCGACGTCCTTTTTAGTAAGGGCGCGTCACTCATCTTCTCCACTATTTGCCTCATCATTTAGAGGGACTTCATTATTTGGCAGACGTTGGAAAGTGAGAAGGAGGCTTTCCATCAGAGTCTTAATTCCTTGTTGTCCTTGCTCTGACTGCTAGATGGGTAATGCCACGTCAACGTGTGGCGGAGGTTGCTTAGAGTTTGTGACTAGGACATTCACTCTTCGAGAGTCGAATGAGGATATCGTCTTGGTGACTGAGTTGGAGCTCATTCTTTTGGATGAAGAGCCTAAGGAATGGTCACTTCGATGTCCTTAGATTGAAGGAGTGAGAGAGTCTTCCTAATGTCTTCGTGTCCGGGAGACGCTGCGAGAGTCACCGATCGTCTAACATGAATTTTGGTTACTGACTTTTGGTGTCTTCTAGTTTTTCCAACCATATGGACGGCAGTATCTTGGTCGGGTCTTTCTTTTTCGACCCATTTTTGAGAGACCTAAAGCGTCGAATCTTGGGTTCTTTGCTTCTCTAATCTCTTTTGTTGATATGCCGCGCGACAACGTATACGACGAGCAATTTGAGCTTTAGTTAGCTCAGGCTGTGCTCTAGCAATGAAGAATGTAGTCCCTCGTGTACAGCAGCTGAGTTTGTCTTCTTTGAAGTTTGGCATAAGCAGGATCTGGACGCTTTCCTTTGCTTGTCGCAGTGAGGCTTTGAATTTTGCGAGTTCAGCCCCTATTGAGATGAAGGGTCCAACCGCGGGAGTGCAGGCCTTAGCATGTTCTTATAGAGGCCTTGTGATGCATGATTTGATTTTGGGCTTGTAGGAGCAAGCCGGCTCATGCTGAGCTGATTTTGTTTGGCGGATGGTAGGTCTATCCTCTTTCATGTAAGAGAGAATAGAATCGGTTCTCCTTGAGAGGGGCCAGGTAAGCTGGCTTGGTAGATGTTCAGGACCTTCTCTGTTTTGGTGAAGGTCTTGGTGACCAAGTCTTGGGGTAGACCTGGTTTCTTGCAGGTTGAGGCTTCGTGGGATTGTTGCGGGCTTCAAGCTTCTTAATGATCGCCTTTGGTGTCGGGGTAGTGACATATCCAGAGGCGATTTTCTACTTATTTGTAGGTGTAATTTCTTCTACGAGAAGTGGGAATTGTCCCAGCGACCCGAAGACTATGATCCAGGGAGTTGAGGTCGACCTGGTGTTTTGAGAGTTACCGAGGGAGGTGACGCTTCGGCAACTTGAAGGGCGTTTGTGAGTGCGCTTGTTTTGCTTCTCTTGAAGCATGACATGGTACTTGTTCTCATCAAAAGTGTGGTCAATGAAGCTACCATTGTTAGATTTTGGAAAAACTTCTTAAACAAGACCACATCCATTAGTAATCATAAGAATATGATGATTATAAATGGAAAAAGAACTATGGTTTTGTCTTTTCAAATCACTTAGGGGACATGGCCCGGCCCAAGCGAAATGAAGAAGGCAAAAAGCCATAGAGGGTACCATTGTTCTATATGCAAGTATGGGAGGCTGAAAGAGAGCATTCCAGTGACTGCTAGAAACAATTGTAAACCTCAATTCAAATTATCGAGAAGCGAGGCTCACTCGAGGTAAGATGATATAAGGCTGGAGGTATAAATATGTCGGTCGCGAATATAGTAGACTTGAAAGGGCGTACTAGTACCGCTGGGCACAAATGTTGCAAATCGCATCCTTGGAACGGACACGAGATGGGATTTTTTTTAAGGTCAAGATTGGATTCATAAGGGAGACCAAATGGTATTCCAATCCGAGCATAAGCTTAAACATTTTTTAGAGCGCTAAGTCTAAAAGGGAAGGAACCAGAATTTCTCGAATGTGAATCCAAAAGTGACGGAAGGATTTTTTTTTTAAAGGTCAAGATTGAATTCATCAAAGAGAGCAAGTGGTGTTCCGAACCAAACATAGGCTCAAACGTTTCTGCGAGCGCTAAGTCTGAAAGGGAAGGAACCATGATTTCTCAAATTTGAACTCAAAAGTGACGAAAATGTTTTTTTTTTTTTTTTTGTTGTTTTTTTGTAAGATTTTTTTAGAGGTTTGAGAAGCACATCAAGGTCTCCCGATTCAGACTTATGAAACCTCAGGTGATAGATCAGCCCCTAGGTAAGGGTAGGATTACTTAATGAACCCGTTTAGAGGACCGTTACCTAGAACAGTCTAACTGTCTCCATACTCTGGACAAGGCTTTTCTTAGATCAACTTTGGTCAAATAACGCAATTGTTGCAATCTTTTTTTTTTTTTTTTTTTTTGAACTTTTCTTTTCTTTTTTTTCTTTGAAAGATTACTAATGAACCCATCAAAGAGAACGAATGACTCCTCCTAATCCAAACGTTAGCTACAAACAATTTCAACGAGCTATTGTCTGAAAAGGAAAGAACCAAAGTTATCCAAATTTGAGTCCAAAAGAAAAAAAAATTTAATCTGAAAAGTTTGAAATTAGATTTTTTTTTAAGATCCCTATCGGACTCATCAAAGAGAAAAGATGGCGCATTCCCGATTTGAACAATAGCTACAAACATTTCTGTGAGCTATCAAGTTCAAAGAGGGAAATGATCAAAGTTTCTCAAAATTGAATCCAATAATGAGAAATTAGAGATTTTTTTTAAAATAGGTCAAGATTGGATTCACAAAAAAGAGCAAATGGTATTCCAATTCAAACAAAGGCTCAAACATTTCTGCGAGCACTAAATCTGAAAGGGAAGAGACCAAAATTTCTCGAATCTGAACCCATCGGTAACAAAAAAATTTAAAGATTTTTTCTTTTGAAACAGGAAAGAATGGAAATAAATTCAAAGATAGAAATTTCAAAAAATCCCATCTCATGTTTTTTTTTAGATGCAAGATCCAACATAGGCCACCAACTAGAAAGGAGCCAAAGGATCTAAGCATCATGTTCTGAAATGAACGGGTCCCACTGGGAATGCCAACTTAATGGACCCGGCTTTTGCCTTCTTCCGCCCCGGGACTGCTGGGGTCCGGCAGACGAAAAGCGAGCATCAACATCTTTTGTACGAGTATGCCAGATCTACTATTCTCTTGGAATTTAGGAGTGGTGATCCGAAGATTCACCTTCACAAGTAGAAAAGGAAATCAATTCTTTTTTATAACTTTCCGTTGCACATATATTTAAGAAAAGATACGAGGTTTTTTTTTTTTCTTTTAATGCTGTAAGAGGCGATTTTCATTTGTTTGCCGTGAAAGGCGGTTTTGTGCCGTAGAAGGCAATTTACAAATCTCATCAATAATGAAAGACAAGAATTATGAATTTTTTGTCTCTTTAGGAAAATACAAAATATAATAGAAAAGTAAGAAAATGGATTCTAACTTCTCAGGTGATTGTGGGGACTTGTTCAGATCGATGGTCGCGAGTTATGTATGGACTCCGCCATCGTCCTTCAGATGAGAACATATGATGCTTTGATTCTCTTAGCTTGGCTTGGACCTCAGACTTTTAGAGGATAAAGACCAAGGGGAGGTCCTATATCCAATAAAAAGCCAAGTAGACGGGCCTAAGAGCCACGTCTAGCCATGTTGGATAGAAGGAGAGAGGACCTTGGGGGGTGGCCCCCCGTGGAACTTCAATCAGCTTGTGGTGTTTGTTGCAGCAGAGTCTCTTCAACGGAGGAGAGGTTGTTGCAAAAGTTCTATATTTTTTTCTGAGATTTTATGGACTTTTTCTGGGCGTTTTGATCGCTTGATTTCAGACCCATTTTTCCTGGAATGAACCCCCTTTTATAGGCCTTTGGTAGCCATTAGGTGGGTTTATGAGCATTGATTGCATTAATGCTCCATGATGTGAGGAGTTAGAATTTTTTATTTCATGATTTTGTAACTCCGTTTTATTGGCTTCTGATTGGCCGACGGAGAATCCATGCATTTAATTGACTTTAAACTCCATGATGAGGGGAGTTACATGATTTATTGCCATGATTACTTGGACTTATAACTCCTTTTTCCTTGCTTCTAATTGGGCCATCCAAAATAATGAGTTAATGACCACATTAACCTCTCATAAAATGGGTCATTTAACTGCATTAAGTGGTTGCTAGGGCACTTAAAGAGTCGCGGGCCATACCGCATTTTTTGAAATTCTTCTTGCGATGATCGCTGATGGATTCACATGTTGTTTGATGTCAGGTGGCGATGCAACTTCAGTCATTGATTGATACCAATGGGCTGGTACGGTTGGTGATTTTGAAGTGTGCGATGATGATCACATGCTTTCGATGGTGGATCCGAGATGTTTGTGAAGATCAGCTAATTTTATGCCCGAAAAATAAGATTTTTAGAAAACCACAGGGGTCGAAATTCTCGAAACTCGAAAAAGGTCGACAAATGGCCCTTTTGGCTGAAATATGGCAACCCGGATTTTCATGGTTGCAGGCAACCATGCACCTATGGTCACTGGCGACCATGGGCAGGGTCGCTTCCGGCGACCATGAGCCACAGTCGCCGGCGACCATGGGGATTTTTTCCCTTTTGGTCATCAATTTTTGGGTCGTTTCTTGGTCTTTTTCAGTGATTTCTTCTCCTGTATTTTTTTGAATTTTTTCCTCATTTATTGGCTTGATTTCTTTGAAGAAAAATTGATGAGAATCCGTGCAAGTCAAAGCACAAACTTTCCTGTTTTCCGAAAAGCGAAGGCTTTATTGCCGATTTCCCGCCAGAAGCCGAAACTAAGTCAAATGATGTCGGAATTACCTAAAATTTGAGGTGAAGCCTCTTGAGTAGTAGATAGGATCAACCATAGGCTTTAATTTGAGTTTTGAAGCCGTATGGGGTCCCACCGCCAGTAGGCTTGATTTTACCGCGAGGAAGATGCCGCGCTTTGATGTACCGTCAACCGATGTCCGATTGACATGAAATTTGACAGGTAGCCTATTGGAGTCATTTTAAGACGATCCACTAGCTCCGATTTGGATATCATGGTCCCGGGGAGCTCCGCTGCGAGAGGCTTGATTTTGTTTCCAAGCGTCAAAGTCTGGTCAAACCTCATCAGAATGACTTGAAATTTGTGTGTAGCCCTTTGGAAGCATCGTAGAGTCACCCATGTGCTTTGTTTGATGAGTGATGTTCTCGGTAGTTCTTGCCACCGAGAGGCTTGATTTCGCTACTTGAGGGTTGATGGAGGGTCAAACGTTGTTGGTTTGACTTGAAACTTGACATGGAGCCTTCTAGAGGTATTTTGAGACCATCCATATCCATAGGCTCTGATCAAAGATTTGATGTCTTCAATACTCTCGCCACCAGGAGAGTTGACTTTGCTATGGTTGTTTCCTTTTTGGGCTAAACCATGTCGTAATGGCCCAAAATTTGATGTAGAGCCTCCTAGTGGCATTTTGAAGCAAACTGTGTGCTGTGTTTTATGTGTTAGGGTTTCTAGCTTCACCATTGCCGGGAGCTCTTGCTTAGCTGTTAGAGGAGTGAAGTTAGGCCAAATGACGTTAAAATGGCCTGAAACTTCATGTGTACCCCTATTTTGGCTGTTTTGAATGATCTTGCAATTTTTGTTCGATTTTGATAAGATTTGATGCTTGAAGCAGCATCTGCTTATTAATGGCAGGATGCGGCTCCTTGTAGCTCTTGATGTTGAAGAGGCAAAGTGGCATTTTTGGTGTCAACATGACCGTCTGACAAAATGTGCACATTTCCTTCCATTAAAGACGGGAAAGAAGATGCATATGTTATCACTTACATAAACATTTGTTGATGAGATTGTCAGTTGTCACGGCCAACCAGTCTCCATCACTTTAGATAGAGATATCATATTCGTCTCGAGATTTTGGAAGACTCTACAAGAGTCCATGGGTACAAAGCTTCAGCTCATCACAGCGTATCACTCGCAGACAGATGATTAGTCAGAAAGGACTATTCAGACATTGGACATGCTACATGCTTGTGTGCGAAATTTTAAGACTCAGTGGGATGAGAGTTTACCTCTGTGCGAATTTGCATATAACAATAGTTAACACTTGAGCATAGGGATGGCTCCTTTTGAAGCATTGTATGACAGAAGATGCAGAACTCCAGTATGTTGGGAAGAGGTTAAAGAACACAGCTTTCATGGATTGACATTGATTGGTGTGACAAGTGAAAAGGTTAAGCTCATTCATGATTGCTTGAAAGTTTCTAGAAGCAGACAGAAGAGCTATGCCGATGTACGAAGAAAATACTTATAGTCTCAAGAAGGAGATAAAGTGTCACCGGTTAGAGGAACATTGAGGTTTGGTCAGAGGGGTAAATTATCAAGGAGGTTCATTGGACAGTATGAGATTTTGAGTCGTGTTGGTGATGTGGCATATAGACTAGCCTTGCCACCAGAGCTTGTAGGTGTGCACAATGTATTTCATGTCTCGATGTTGAAGAAGTATGTTACAGACTCTTCACATGTGTTACAACATGAGCCATTAGAGATTCGAGAAGATGCCACCTATGTTCAGAAACTGGTCAAGATTATTGAAACGAAAGAGCAAGCATTGAGGAACCAAACCATTCACTCGGTAAAAGTACTTTGGGAGAATCACGGACCAAAGGAAGCTGCTTGAGAATTACGTGATCAAGTTAAGAAGAAATACCCTCACTTATTGCCAGAGGTTAGTGTCCATTTAGAGGACCAAATGCTCCAAGAGGTGGAGGATGTCAGACCTTGACCCAGGTTTAGTATGTTTAATGATTGTTTTAGCCGTGTTTAGTCTCTAAGTGGGATTAGAGGATGATTAGCTTGGATTTTAGCTAGATTAGAATTTTGAATAGCTTTGGGGAATTTTGAGAGTCGTTGAGTTTGGCTTGATCGGGCCCGGGGTAGCCGGTGTGGCTTGTGTTCGTGTGTTCGTGTGGGAATTTTTTTTTATTTTGAAAAATATTGATTTCTACTTATTCGGATTTGTTATGTTTGGCCCTACAACTTTCATATTTGCTCCGCCTGAATTTGAATACCAGAAATCGCGTTTTTCGAGGAAAAATGGCAAAAATGACTTTTCACACCAAATATGTGCATAATTTTTTATATTTGCAAATCATAAGGGAAATATACTTTTTTGAAACTAGATATTTTGACGGTCATTTTTCTCTTCGTGGATCTCATCCAGGACCCACAAATGATAGTTCCAACCACTTGAAGTTCTGGGGCTAGTGGGCCCACAACCCACATAAACCCACGTGAGTTTCTTCCCCACTTCTTCACTTTTGTTTTTCAAACCTGCTGAGTCCAACAAGAAAGGAAAATTAGTTTTCTCCACTCCTTCTCTCCTTTGCATGAAGAGCTTTCCATGACTAGATTGGAGATTTGAGTAGACAACTCTCTTCCTCATCTTTCAAGCTGCCCATTGATACCATTTTCAAGAAATTCCTGCTGGAATCATCTTCCTCTTTTAGCTTCTCTTCTTGCCCAGAGCTTGTAGAGGTAGGCAATGGCTGTTCTCTTCCAATCTTGGCTTTGTTGGGCTGTCTAGAGCTTCTTTTTCATACATGCATGGACTCTCTTAAGGGCCTTTTTCTTCTTTCAAATTATGTGGAGTTTTGATATGTTTTCATGGGGGTTTTTGTGTAGATTGGAGAGTGTGCTGTGAAGGAGAATCCTTGGAGTGATTAGGACTCTTTTGGACTTAAGGCAAGTGAATAATTTAGACAATGAGATGCATGCAACCTATATGCTTGATTTTTCACAAAATTCTGGAATTTGGTTCATTCTCCTTTACTATGTTGTTTCCCCCTACAATGAGATTATTTGATTTGAAATGTTATGTTTATGGTCTATGTTTATTTCCCTATAAGTGGGTTATGTAAACAACATGGATTTTTACCGTTAATGGATGATCTCCAGATCCCTAGTCAACGCATTATAGGATTTGGTGCTTTTTGGTGAATTGAAGACTATGTTTGTGTTAGATTTTTGGCATTGGAATGGGTATGATGTTAGAGGTTGATTGGAGTCTTGTTTAATGCTATGAGAAGCTCAGGATTGTGTATGGGTGAGGGTGGAAATTGGTGAAGCAGAAAGGAAATGAAAGAATGGAGGAGGAAAAACAGAATCTGACTTGAAAGAAATATGCCTGCAAGACGTCGGTCAGGTGTCAGTTAACCGAAGTGGTGACCGAACACTAGTTCGGCTAGTCGACAGGTGACCAACCTCAATTCGGTCACATTTCCATAGGATTTACGTGGTTCGGCAACCTCGTCTACATCCATGGGAAAGAAACTCGACTTTCTTTTTAGTTCTACTCTCTTATGTCTCTCTTAGGTTACACATTACAACATATATATAATCCACTCTTTCTTATCTCCAAAGAAACCCGATCTTTGTCAGCAAGAAAGTCCCGGTCTAATTTCCAAAATACCCATGACCCTGAACCCATTTTGTCTAGACCCACTAGGCCAATAATCTCCCCCTCCAAACCATGGGGAAGACACCTCTAAACTCCCTTACTAGGAGTTCAGTCCTGCTAACTCTAAACACAACTCTAGCTTTCTCTTAGGCACGGCCTTAGTCATCATTTCCAAGGAGTTTTTGTCAGTGTGAATCTTCTCCAGGTTCATGAGATTCTTGTTGATGACCTCATGAATCCATAGGTATCTCACATCAACATGCTTTGTGAGGGCATGGTATGTAGCATTCTTGCTAAGGTCCATATCACTTTGATTATCATAATACACTACATACTCTCCTTACTTCAAACCCAATTCTCGAAGAAAATTCTTCAACCAAAGCATCTTTTTCCTTGCTTCATTTCCAGCTATATGTTCCGCTTCAGTCGTAGACAATGTTATAGATTTCTACAACTTAGATTGATAGGAAATAGCTCCCCCTGTAAAAGTAAAAAAGTATCCAGAAGTCGACAACCGACGATCAAGATCTCCTGCAAAATCAGCATCTGTGAAACCTTCATGTACTGGGTTTGAACCTCTGAGACACAAGCACAACTTTGAAGTGCCTCCAAAATATTTGAAAATCCACGTCATTGCTTCCAAATGCTCAAAAGAAATCTACTCACTAAACACACTGCAGCGTGCACATCATGACATACATAGGACTCCAAACTACTGAGGAGTATGGAACAAATGGCATCTGTTCATTTTCTGTTAGGGTTTTTTTGTTTTGCAATTTGATGGATGCATTATCATTTTGGCATCATTCAAATTTTCACACATGCATTGATTTTGAAATACTTGAAATCTTGACTTTTCACATGCATGGTTTTAAAACTTTCAGAACTTATGTTTCATGTATATTTTGATTTTAAACTTAGATGCATTAAGTTTTGGAAAGAAAATTTTTGAATCAAGCGAGCCTATGGTTTTAAAACTTTCAAATCATCTTAGGCATTTTAGGATTCATGTTTTTTAAACTCTTAGATTGATTTAAAACATGTTTCCAGGCTCGATTCCATGGCCCCAAGTTCCCCCAAGAAATATACTTTAAAAATCTCAATTTTGGGGAAAATGGTCCCAAGACCAGGTCGGCCCAAGGGACCCGGTCGACCAGCCACACAGGGGGTCGACCGGGCAGATGACTGTTGGACTTTTCAAATGGCTATAATTCTATCCGTTGAGCCCATGCCAACAGGGTTGTGTACCAGGTCGACCGGGGACATGCCGAGGGTCAATTTTGTGTATAAAATGAAGTTCATTCCATGGTAAAAATTGAGGACCCAAGAGGCCCTCCTAGAAGTGTTTTGAGGCCAAACAAAGGGGAATGAGCTAAGGAAGGCTGGAGGGTCATAAAGGGAAGCTAAAGCTTGGAATCTTGAGTAAATCACCTAAGTAAGCTTAGTTTTCCTTCTCATATATTTTCATGCTTTTTTTAAATATTTGAAAAATCTATTCTAGCATGCTAACTATGATTTGATGAATCCATTACATGTATTTCACTTTGAATTGCTATGTTGTTTTGAATTCTTCATTTAGATTCAAACCAAGTTAGTTTTAACCTTCATATCATGATGGTTTCATGCTTCGTTAAAACTTTGATTTCTCACCTAGCAAGAATCTTATACTTGGTTGAATCTCTAACTAGTTGTTTTCATTCCATGAACACATGGGAAACTAATTTGTTTTGAAAACAACTATGCTCTTGCATCACATGTTTTGGATTTGGAATTTCAAAGCAACTTGTGAGTCAGTGATTGTCATATCATCAACAAGTTATTTTTATATATGTGATTAGCATTAGACTTCAATCAAAACATTTGTGATTTAAACCTTTAAAAGCTTTAAGCTTATATTCATTGAACTATCTCTGTTAAACTTGATTGAAGTTTCTCATACATATACATAGTGTAAGACCCCGACTCCTAATTTTCGCGATTAGTGTGTTTCTAGCTGTGGGTTAGTTTTCTAAGTGAATTTTGAGCCTAATCGAGTTAGTTTGTAGTTTATAAATAGTTTTCTATAGCTTTAGGGAATTTTGAGAGCCGTTGAGCCAAGCCTGACAGCCTAGGGATGCCTTGGGTTGCACGTGTCAGTGTGGAGGAATTGTTCTTGATTCAAAAAAAAAATCCAATTATTGTTTCTTTTGATAGGTCAAATTAGCCACAACAACGTTTGTGTTCACACCGATCCCATTCGAAGCCCAGAAACCCATGTTTTGACCCAAAAGGGTAAAAGTGTCTTTTCACACCCAAATCTGGACCCAATTTTTGAAATCTCAAAAATATATCAAAAATATACTTTTTGAAAACTAGATTTTTCAAGGATCGTTTTTGTCTTTTTGTCGATCTCATCTGGGGCCCGTAAGTCGATGTTTTAACCATTTGAAGAAGTAGATCCATTGGGAGTCACATCTCACTCATCTCATATCACCCTCTCCCTCACTCATGTTTTCCATTTTCAAACTCCACTCTCAGCTCCTGAAACTCAGAAAAACTCAGGGAGAAGACCATCTCCTTCCTCTCAACCGTCCCCCCATTTGCATGCCTCATTTATGGACTTCTCAATGAAAATCCGAAAGCACCATCTTCTTCCTCTTCCTTCAAGCTTCAGCTAGGTACTTCTTGTGTAGAAATCCTGCAACTCCACCTTCTCCATTCAGCTACTTCTCCTTTGTTTGAATAGCTCTAGGTAAGAACTTCCTTTCTTACTTTGAATGAAGTCTTCTTAGCTTCTAAGATACATGCTTTCCACACATGCAACACCCAATTCTAAATGGGTTCTTGGCTTTCAATTGTTTGAGTTTTTTCGTTTTCTTCTTAGGGCTTTTGGTCGAGTTTGGCTCAGCCCTTGGGTAGGACTTTTGAGGAGGCTTTGTTTCACATTTTTGGATTAGCGATTGGTTGAGGCAAGTGATCTTTTTAGCCTTCCCTAATGCATGTTGAGTATGGATGTTATCTTGATTTTTAAATGGTTATTTTCCATTCCTAGTTTTCTATTGTATTATATTAACATGCTTGGGATTAATTGAAATGCACTTTTATGCTTTCAAGCATGAATTTTAGTATGGTTCACAATCTTGCATTTAGTCAAGTTTGATTTCTGTTTTTGGTTGTAATTTACATGTTTTCAATGGTTTGGTTGATGATCAATGTGGCATGGAGAATGGGGGAGTTTGGGGATGGTGAATGGTGTGAAATGGTTGTTGTTGGAGAGCATGGAGGCTCAATTTTGTGCAGGTTATAACCTTGGAATGGTTTGGAAAAGAGTGGAAATGGTTTGGAAGGAATGGGTTCAGAAAATCTAGAAAAATAGGGGAATCCTGGGAGGTTTTTGCCTCTGGGAGTCCGGACGCCGGGTTTCGAGAGTCCGGACACCTGTTTCTGGCATCCGAACGCCGGGAACCTGCAGGCTGCAAGTGATTAAAATTGCAATCTTTCGGAAGCCATAACTTTTGACCCGTTTTTCGGAACTTGAAGTTCTACATACCATTGGAAAAGCTCTCGAAGCGAGGAATCCAATGGTATACTAATATTAATGATGAAAGGCTGGGAAAGGAAGTGGATATTTGGATCAATGAAACTATAATATGATTAAGGGTGTTTAATTTGATATTGTGCACTTGGAAATCTGAAATGTTGTTCAGCTTTATGGGCACCAATCTACTTTTAAATCTAACATTTGGGTTTCAATTACACAAGAATCAAATGAAGGGTCTTATCATATACTTGAGAGTTATTTTTAAAACTTAGTTTTGACATGAAGAATATCATTTTGCACCTGTTTTGATTTATAAGTATTGGTTTTGTTTTGGATATCGGATTGCACTTTTTTTTACTTGCAAGTATCAGCTTTGTTTCGAATTGTTTCGAGAACCAAAACGGGGATCACTTCTTATGCTTCGATATGCTAATAGCTTATGCTATCTTGTCTTGTCTTGTGTGCACCGTCCACCTCGTGTGGTCGATGAGGGAAATGTGAGAACTTGGTCTAGGCGGCACCCTTAACCACGGGGCGTAGCGTGTCAACCACGGGCTTCAAACGACGAGTCTCCACTAGCCCTCCTCAGAAACGTTAAGGTTGCTTACGCAATCCACCTCGCGTGGCGGAGGATGTCTTGTCTTGTCTTGTCTTGTCTTGTTTTGACAATTAGTTCCCCTTTTTATCTGATTTGTCTTGTAAATATATTTTTGTTTTGTGCATTCATGAATTCCGAATACAACTGAGCTTGGACTGCCCTCTCAGTCTGATCCACTAGTTAGGGGGTCCTTAAACATATGGACTATCTGCAGATTAGTCGTGTATTTATACACGTCTTTGGTTTGTTTCGGTTCCGCAGCCGGCCTTTCCACACACCTTGTGTGGCTTGGGCCTTTATTTTGTTTCGCTTTTCTTTGCTTTGTCTTTGCTTGGTCTTGTCATCATGTATGACAAAGAAAGGATGACCTCAATGTGGGTTTATGAATCATGATGCTTTCTCGTAATCGTGCTAGCTTTGTCTTGCCTTTTGTTCAAGTACTGTTTCAAATTCATTAAATGGTTTTAAGCACTAGATCATGTGTACTCATGCTAGTTTGTCTTGTATATCATTTATGGACATTTGTTTTCTTGACAAACATATCGTTCAAGCATTGTTTTAAGTTCTATAATCTGTTTTACATTCATTGTATGGTGTTAAACATTGTTTCTTTTAAAACTTTAAATGAATTATACTTATGCCTAAATTGATCACTTGCCAAACTGTTGTGTCTGACCTTGTTTGTTTGGTACTCTAGGTAGAAGGTTCTTCAACCCGAGTCGAGTACTTGTGTTGGCTATAGAGCCATGAGTTTTGCAGGATGGTTGTGTCAGTGATGTTTTATAGACATCATGCGTGACTCCGGATATTTGTACACACTTGGGTAGTATTTGTTTTTAGATTTTTGTTTTCTAAGGCTTTTATTAGCCTCCTTTCCTTGGGATTGTAATTAATGCACTTATTAAATTATAACTTGAATATGCTTGGGTGATGATATGCATGTTACTGTCAGCTCTGTATATTTTGATATCATGTTTTGTTCCGGTCTGAGTATGAGTATAGCTATGACAACTTTATGCTAACTGGTTGAGTAAGACACAGAATCCGATGGCCATGAGCTCCGGGTCGCAATGCCACGTAAGCTTCCGCGAAATGTTCTTGATGTGTTTGGAAATTTTATCTTCCTCGCACATGCGGATCTTGGGGAGAAATATTATTTATCACTTACTTCCCAACTCGCGTCCCCGAGGTCGGACCACTGCAGGAATCTGGGTTCGGGGGCATGACACATACAACATTTATCTTTGCATTCAAAGAGTGTATGTGTTGAGTTGGATTTATGATGGACCCGTCTTTTCTTGCCTTCCTCCGCCCCGGGTCACCCGGGGTACTGTGGGGCGAAGAAAACAGCGAGCATCAACATTTTTTATGGGTATGCCAGAGTTTCTATTCTACTTGGAAGTTGAAATGGTGATCCGGAGACTCGCCTTCACAAGTAGAAAGGAAATCAAACTTTTTTTCTAACTTTCCATTGCATATATATTTTAAAGAAAGCGACAAGATTTTTAATGCCGTGAAAGGCGATTTTGTTCAGTTTGCTGTGAAAGGCGGTTTTGTGTTGTAGAAGGCAATTTTGCCATGAAAGGCGGTTTACAAATCTTATGAATAATGAAAGACACGAATTGTGATTTTTTTTCTCTTTGGAAAATACGAGATACAATAGAAAAGGAAGAAAGAGGGATTTGACTTCTCAGGAGATTGTGGGGACTCGTTCAGATCGACGGTCGCGAGTCATGTATGAACTCCGCCATCGTCCTTCAGATTAGAACACATGATGTTTTAGTTCACTTGGCTTGGCTTGGATCCCAGATTTTTAGATGACAAAGACCAAGGGAAGGTCCTAGATCCAATAAAAATCTGGGTAGACGGGCTGAAAAGCCGCATCTAGGCCACGTTGAATAGAATGAGAGGGGAAACCTTGGGGGGGTGGCCCCCCAAGGGACTTCAATCACCTAGTAGCGTTTGCAGCAGAGTTTTTTAGGGCAAGAGATCTTCTCTGTGCAGAGATTTTTAGGACAATTCTTTAGAACTCTTCGGATGATTTTTTCAGACCCCTTCCCTTTGGAATGACCGCCTACTTATAGGCTTTTGATAGCCATTAGGAAGGTTTATGGGCATTGATTACATTAATGCTCCATGATGAGAGGAGTTACAAGTATTTTAATTCTTGATTTTGTAACTCTTTTTTCTTGGATTCTGATTGGCCGATGGAGAATAATGGGCATTTAATCTCCATGATTATGGGGGTTTCATGATTAATTACCATGATTAAAATCCATAATGATAGGAGTTACATAGTTAATTGCCATGATTAATTGGACTTGTAACTCCCATTTGCTTGCTTCTGATTGGGCCGTCCAAAATAATAAGTTAATGACCACATTAACTTGTCAGAAACGGGTCAATTAACAGCATTAATTGGTCGCCAAGTCGCTTGAAGAGTCGCGAGCCACGCCACGTCTTTTGGAATTCTTTTTGCGATGATCATCCATGGATCCGCATGTTGTTTGATGTCAGATGACTATGGAAATTCAAACATTGGTTAGAACCAATGGGCCAGCAACATCTGTCCAGTCGATTTCACGATCGGTCGGGCAGAAAGTGTGCTTTCTTTGTTGGCCAGTTGGCGATTTCGGAGTGTCCGACGATGATCGAATGATTCCAACGG
Source organism: Persea americana (assembly GCA_029852735.1). Taxonomy (NCBI): domain Eukaryota; kingdom Viridiplantae; phylum Streptophyta; class Magnoliopsida; order Laurales; family Lauraceae; genus Persea; species Persea americana. The sequence continues at coordinate 9,914,186 of CM056820.1, read as the reverse complement.
TGGATCCGTGATGTTGGCGAAGATCAACGGATATCATGCCTCAAAAATCAGAATTTGAGAAATCACAGAGGCCAAACATCGCGAAACGCGAAAAGGATCTGAAAAAGTGGGTTTCCAGGGAAAATCCGGCAACCTGGATCCCTATGGTCGCCGGTGACCATGCACCCATGGTCGCCAGCAACCATGGGGCCAGCGACCTTCGGCCATGGTCGCCGGCGACCATGGGATTTTTTCCCATTTTTTGGTCGTCGTTTCTTGGCTGTTTTTCAGGCTTTTTTGCTTTTTTTTTCTCCTGTATTTTTCTTGACATTTCTTCTCATTTATTGGCTCGATTCCTCTAAAGAAAACTTGTCGAGAAGCTGTGCAAATTAGAGCACAAAGTTTCCTATTTTTGGAAATGCCGAAGGCTTGATAGCCGATTTTCCGCCAAGAGTTGAAACTAGGTCAAACGATGTCAGAATGACCTAAAATTTGAGGTGAAGCTTCCTGAGCATTAGATAAGACCAACCATAGGCTTTTATTTGAGTTTTAAAGCCATTTGGGGTCCCGTCGATGCTAGGCTTGATTTCACTGCGTGGAAAATGTCGAGCTTTGATGTACGGTCAACTAATGTCCGATTGACCTGAAATTTGATAGGGAGCTTATTGAAGTTATTTTGAGACGATCCATTAGCTCCGATTTGGGTGCCATAATCTCGGGGAGCTCCGCCGCCGGTAGGCTTGATTTTGCTTCCGAGCGTCAAAACCGGGTCAAACGTCGTCGGAATGACCTGAAATTTGACGTGTAGCCCTTTGGAAGCATGTAGAAGCTATCCACGTGCTTTGTTTGATGAGTGGCAGCATCGGTGGTTCTCGCCACTGAGAGGGTTAATTTTGTCATTCGAGAGTTGATGAAGGGCCAAACAGTGTCGGTTTGACTTGAAATTTGACATGGAGCCTTTTGGAGGTATTTTAAGACCATCCATAGGCTCTGATCGAAGATTTGATATCTTCGACACTGTCACCGCCGGGAGCTCCTACTCAACCGTTGGAGGATTGAAGTTAGGCCAAACGATGTTGAAATGGCCCGAAACTTCATGTGTACCCTTCTTTTGGCTATTTTGAAGGATCTTGCAGTTTTTGTTTGATTCTAACAAGATCTGATGCTTGAAGCAGCTTTGCCTGTTTGTAGTAGGATTCGGCTCCATGTAGCTTTTGATGTTAAGGAGGCGAAGTGACATTTTTGGTGTCAACAATTTACACTTTCATATCCGCCTAATTAAGAGGCTTTGTATTTGAGCTTAACTTGTATCTCTTCAAGTGTTGTGTAGACACAACACGCAAAGTACGACATGCAAAACACGATCCCACGCCACACAAGGGAGACATGGAGGCCGGCTGTGGAGCCAAAACACACACGATGTGTAATATAATACACGACTAATCTGCAGATAGTCCACATGTTTAAGGACCCCCGGACAGTGGATCAGACTGAAGGGGCAGTCTAAGCTCAGTGGTATTAAGTGAAAACCATGAATTCATGAAAACATATCAATACTTATACAAAACTTATCAAAATTAGGGGAATACACTTATCAAAGCAAAACGAGGTGAAACTTGCAAAGATAGCATATGCTATATTATTCTGAACTAAAGAAGTGATTCCCATTTCGCATTCTTGAAGTAATTCTAAATGAAACTAAACTTGTAAAACAAAAAAAAATTTGAAATAATACTTTTGGTGTCAAAACTGAGACTTTTAGACAATTCAATCAAGCCCATGCTAAGTACCTCTGTTGATCATTGTGTATTTGAAAAACCCAAATATCCATGCTTAGGAAAAATGCTTTGGTGTCCGGAAGTTGTAAGATATTTTAAGTCTCAAAGGCACAATATTAAGCTGAGGACACTTGACATGATCAGGTTTTTCATCCTTCTAGAAATTCTTTCAAAACTCCTTTTTTAAATTCGAAAATGCAGGCAGCATCAGGTCTGCTCGAGCGATGGTCAATCCGCTCGAGCGGAAGCATCCAGAACCTCATTCGCTCTAGCTTCCACAGGGTTCGCTCGAGGTCACTCATTATCCGCTCGAGAAACGAGCAAGCTTGCACAGGCTGCTAGCGGAAACATTTAGTGTAGAACCTGTTTTTCTTGCAATTTCTAAATGCCTCTTTCTTTCAACCATTCCAACACATACAAGAGGTTCATAAGGCCTTTCCAACCCCGCATAATATTTCTATTTAATCCAACTCTAAATAAATTTCCATTTCCAATCAATTTACATATCATATTTCTTCATTCATCCCTCCATTCATCAATAAACCTTGAACAACAATAAGGAGAATCTTATTTGACTGGAAACATCAAAATATAATAAATAACCTATGCATTTCAACTAGTGAAAGATTTCAAATCATTTCACAAAATTATATCATTTCTTTGCTTTAGCTAGAATAAGGAAATCAAATCATTTATAGCCAAAAAAAAAAAACAAAAGTGCAACTATAGCATGCATCAAAAGAGAACTAGATTGATCACTTGCCTTAACAATAGGTAAGCCAAAATCTCTCAAAAATCCTACCCCAAGCTGAGCCACGAATTTCTACAAGAAATCCCATGGAAAGAACCTCAAAATCCACTAAAATGTGAAAACAAAGACCCATTTCAAAATGGGTGTTGCATGTATGAAAAACATCACCCTTATGAGCTAGGAAAACTCCATTAGCAACAAGAAAGGAAGCCCTTACCTATAGCTAGTCAAACACGAAGCAAGGAAGAAGATGAAGGGGCTATCCAGCTAGAATGTTCAAGAAAATGGTAGCAATGGAGATCTTGAGATGAGAGGAAGAAGATGGTGTGGTCAAATCTAGATTTGGAGTCTTTTAGCTAGGGCATGCAAGAGGGGAAGAGAAGAAGAAGAAGGAGCTCTCTTAGCTCTCTCCCTTGAAAAATAGTTGCATGGAGAATAGAAGCAAAGGGGTTTGGAATGTTGGGGAAGAGGTGCTTAAGTCAAATGGGTCTTCATGGGCCCCATTAACTTCAAAACTTGGGACAGCTAAAACATCAATTTACGGGCCCCGGATGAAATCGACAAAGAAGACAAAATTGATCACCGAAAAACTAGTTTCCAAAAAATATAAATTTGGCATAGTTTTGATATTTCGAAATTTGGGTCCATATTTGGTGTGATAGGACAGTTTTACCCTTTTGGGCCAAAACTTAGGTTTCTGGGCCTCAAACGCAGACGAGCTGAAAACAAAAGTTGAAAAATAAAATAAAAAAATTCAAATGAGATCTAAATCATGATTAAAATCGGAAAACTAGGATTTTCCTCCAACGCTTACACGTACACTCAAGGCTCCTCTGAGCGTGTCTAACTAACACAAGCGCTCTTAAAATTTCCCAAAGTTAATGCTAAGATTAAATCGAACCAATTCTAACCCCACGAACACTAAACCTACATTATAACTAAACACGCGCTTACTAGGCACTAATCGCGCTAATCCTGGGTTGAGGTCTGACACTTCCCCTATTATTTATAAGGATTTTGAAGTGTGCATATTGATAAGTTCATTTTCTCTTATTTGATCTCTTGAGAATGTAAGCATTATATTTTGTTAAAGCTTGTTTTTTGTCACATGTGGATTTCAGTGAATGGTGGGTGTTCTTATGATGAATGAGGTTGGAAATGAATGTGATTGGTTGTATTTTGTGGAATGGTTGATGGAGAAATGAAAGGCATTATGAGTATGATGGGAGACTTTTGTAAGAAAATGGTGGTTCAAGGGAGTTTTGAAAGAAGAGAAGAAAGAGCTCGAAATGCCCAAACGGGCAATTTCTGAAGTTGTCCACTCGAGCAGACCCAAGTTTGCTAGAGCGGACCCCATCCAGAGGCTAGTTAACTCGAGCCAACCATTGATTCGCTTGAGCAAGCCTGACTCGGGCCAGTTCGCTAGAGTAAACCTGGGTCCGCTCGAGCAGACCCCTCCTAGAAGCTTGCAGGCTTGAGCGGACCGTCTGTTTGTCAGGCCCGAGGTTGCGTTGGGGAGTTGGAAATACTATTTTAATGGTAAGGAAAGGTCTGTTTGAGGCCCCAATGTAATGGTGAGACTCGAGAAGTGGTGAATGGAGCCCGGTTGAGAAAGAAACCCCGCCACAGAGATATATTGAGGACTCTTCGACTTACTGTCACGACCTGGGCCCGAGATTCTGATTACTCTGGACAAACCCCGAGTCATTATCTCCATACTTACTCCTGTAAACTCCGAATTAACTGAAGTTAAGACGAAATCCAAAAGGGATAACATATATTCATACCTGTCAATTGTAAATTTTACTGAAAATATATATACATTGACAAAACAATTAAAGCAATACCAGTTCTTTACATGCAGAAGTCCAATATACACATATCATTTTCCTATCTAAGTCCAACACTGCATACAATGCATGTGACTATTATTTACATTTCAAAATGAATTTACAAAAGTTTCTCTCAAAATGTTTCCAAAAGATTCTAATTGATTCGCCCTCCAATTTATGTCCACTCAATCAATCTACCTGGGGGGGATCTTATTGGCATCCTGCGCAGGGGGCACGGCTTCTGCTGAATTGGCACGGGCAACTGGGCCTGTAATGCCATCAATAACACCGTAAACACGACGTTTCAATAATGTATACACAAATCTATGACAGTACATGCTAATAAACCTATTTATCAATTCTACAACCAATGATTTTAGACAATTCAATCCAATAACAATACTCAATACATTGGAGTCAAGTAGTAACAATGACTAAAACTTGGCAACTACAATAGTATACAATTCATTCAATTCTTCCCAAAAAGAAAGCATTTAGGTATCCGATTAACGGATTCAGTCAATAATATATTCATTATTCATTCAATTTCCAGTGATTGCACTTTATTAGGTGGCTTATCATTCAACATGTGTGGGATTACCAGTGTCTTGATCAGAGATCACTGGCATCACCATGGAGCTCCGGAACACCCCATTCCATCTACTGCAGTAGGATTGTTAATTAATTCATTTCATTAATTCAATTCATTGATCCATTTCATTAATTCATTTCAACTCATTAACAAGCTTAAGAAACTACTATGTAGTGTCAAACTCAGGAATTAAATCAAAATCAATAAGTCTATTCAAACTTCTAAACCAAACATTCAGGTGAAACGTTTGTTATCTAATGCATGTGTTATTCTCAATGACATCACTTTAAATGGAATTTACATATTAGCATAACCTTAGCTAACACCCGTGAAGGGTTAGGAAAAACACCATTAACACTAGCCTTAGTCAATAGGCTTCTATTTAGAAAAATCAGACCTCCATCTGAATTTTTTTTCCTCAAGTTCGGTCACCTTGTCGGTTACCTGTCGGTTAACCGAAATCTAGGACTCGGGTAACCGAACGCTATCAGTCAGCTCACGGTCAGCTTCTTAGAAGCTCATTTCTCTGATAAAATTTCTGACATTTCTTAAGGGAATTCGGTCACCTTGTTGGTCGACCGAACCCACACTGTCGGTTAACCGAACATAGTTCGGTTACCCCTCGATTTGCATTCCAGAGAGCTCCAGATGAGCTCGGTCAGCAGTTCGGTCACCTGTCGGTCAACCGAAATGCGATTTCGGCTGACCTAACCCAGTTCGGTCAGCTTTTCAGAATTTGGATTTTCCTGAGAAACTCAACCCAGAAGGGTCGGTCAGATGTTGGTCAGCAGATCGATCTCCCAGTAGTTCAGAAAATTTCTAAACTGAAATTCAGAATTTGAGTTCTTTGAGCTCAAACAAGTTCAAAATCATCATAAATCGTAAGAGATGAGTATACTTGCCTTGTTTGGAGATTAATTAGCAAAAAGCCCTTTGTCTAGCTTGATTATTGAGATGAAATCTCTTCAATCCAAGTTCTCTTCAACCTAAAACCAAAACCAAATTCCCAAATAGAACTCCAATGAGTTCTTCGTGCTAGAAAACACTCTAAATCATTGAATAGAACTTGAAAGTTCTGTAATCAACCAAAGCACTTACTTGTAGTCCTAGGGCAAGGAAGGTTGAACTTCCTTTCATGCTTTAACTCAAAGAAAATAGAAAGAGAGCTAGACGAAGAAGATGAAGAAGATGAAGTCCTCTCCAATCCACATGCAAAGCCTCAATCTTGATGCTTGATGAAGAAAGTGAAGGGAGAAGAAGAGAAATGAGCCTAGGGTTTGATTGTGCTGGGAATGAGTGGAATGAACTCATTTGAGTTCATCTTATCTCTTATAAGCTTCATTTTTGCAATTAAGCCCTCCACTTCATTTCTCATTTCCAATTTGAGTCAAATGAAAGGTCATTTGATCCAATTCTCGCCGAATGAGCTCAAGTCTATTACGAAAATCGACGTACTCTTTGAGATACACGTGTTGGTATCAAGAGTTACCGAATTCTACGAAATATGCGAAAATTCGTATTTGCAGAAAAGTCCTTGTATCACTTGGTTTAAAGCTTAAAACCAGTTCAAATCATTCAATAACACTCATTATCATTTCATTAAGCTCAAATTAACCATTTGAGACAGATTCAATTAAATTTAGTCATTAACCATTATTAGCTTAATTAAACATGATTAATTAGCATTGGTTCCAATTAATTAGAGGGATGGGGTGTAACACTTACCAAAGTGTATGGAACACTTGGAATGTCTTGATCTTCAGGAGTGCCAAGCCTAAAACATAATTTGACATATGAGTGTTCTATACACCTTGATTTAGACCGTTAAGCCTCAATGTATGGTCCGGAACTGGTAGAAATTCATTTGTATTCTCTTTCACTCGAATTACATATGTTCCTGCCTGTTTTCATGTGTCGTTGCTAGTTTTTCTTAAAAACTATTGATACGTGCACTGAATGTGTTCTGCCAGCCCCGTACATGCATGACAAGCTATTGATGTGAAATGTGTGCCTATGGGCGCCCTGTCCAACCTGTTTGGGTGTTATACACCAATATAGATATGTATATGTCCTAATTTTTCATGTGACCTATGTGTCGGCACCACTAAGCTTGGACAACCTTGTCGACTTCTTCAACCGACTTGGAGGCCCCCCTCTTGTTCTTGCCAACTACAGTCTGGGTCCTGTCCTGCTCCACTACTAGTTTCGCAGCCGTGGTCTTGTCTAGCTATATGTATATATATATATCGTTGACTCTTGTCACTTCGCGTGTTTGAGACTAACGCCTTGAATGTGCTCTCATCACATTAGTGATGGAGGATTTAGCTTTTGTGTGGTTTCCATCTTGCCAGTTTCCTGTTTATTGGTACCTTTACATATTTTATATTTCACATGTGTTTCGAATAAATTATGCATCTTATTTCTTGGAAATTGTTGTTTAGACAGGTTTCATTGTTTTTTAAGGTAACTTGTGATTTATTACATTGTTTATATCTTTTCACCCGCCTGCCAGACGGTCGTGTCTGACCCACTCTTTTGGTACTCAGATCTAGATCCTGTTATCTTTGAGGAGGAGCCTATTAGAAAAGAGTTTCTGCCAGGAACTCTAGATATTACGTACAGATCAATGTGGAAATAGCTTTAAATGAAGATGATCAAAGACCATACCTGCGAGATCTCTCTGATTTGATCTCGATCTTTCTGATCTGATCTCGGTCTTGCAGCAGCCTGAAAATCTCAAGATCTTCTACTGTATTCCTCTATGCTCGAATTCGCACCAGGGAGTGGGCCTCTTCTGCGAATTCTCTCTGCTCTCTAAGACGAGATTTTTCTTCTACCTGACCTAGAGAGCAATATCGCATATTTATAGGCTACAATAGGGATCTTAAGAACTAAATAAGGATAGGCTCCTTATAGAAGCAAGAAACCCTAATTCAACCCAAATTAGAATCCTAGTTCCATAAATTACAATTCAGTCCACTAGAGAATTATAATTGCACTCCTGTCTTTATTCTCAAAATTAATATTTCGAGCTTCATGTCATTAAATGCTTATTAATCTCCCCATGTTAAGATTTCAGATATCCATCGATTAAATAATTATCGACATCTATATTTAATCGATATCTTTATAATTCGTTGAGACCTTACACTTAACTTATTTGATATGTCGGACACAAAGTCCACCTGCAGGGTTTGACATAATCAAAATTTAAAAGCTTCATCAAGGGGATATCATCAATCCCAATTATGGGACGTGGATTCCGTCAATAAACTAATATGCACCACACACGTACTGTAGTCATCCAATTTACTGAGATTATTGACTCATAAAAGATCTCACTCCTTTGTAAATCAAAATGGGAAACACTAAATTTATGTGTCTATTATTTATGTCAGGACTAAGAGTACAAGCACTCATAATAACCATTTGGATGTCAATCATCTTATATAGTAAGTATAAAGATAATAAACCCAAAAGCAGTCATGTTCAATACACACAAAGTGTGCTAGCATGATGAGTCGAAACTATACCGTTTCCTGCAGCCAAGACGGGCCTGCTGAAACATCATGCTACAATCGTACCGATGGTGTGTCCAAGTCCATCTAGACTGTGAACAAAAACTTATATTCTATAAGAACCGACAGATAAGTCCTCCGTGTATAAGTAGAACTCTATACACCAACTTGTCTACATTATAGAATAAAAGACACACATGCATAATCATAAATAATGCAACCATTTGCCCACACAAAATCTTATTTAGATGAAAAGACAAAATATACTAATTAGTCGAAGACAAATACATAAAAGTATGCTTTTAGTATAAATTTCCAACAATCTCCCACTTAGACTCAAAGCCATGCTGATATGTATTTCAACCCCATGCCTTCCACATGTTTATGCTCTTTGCTGGTAAGCTCTTTGTAAAAGGATCTGCTAGGTTGTCTGCCGATGCAATCTTGGTCACAATTATTTTATCCCTCTGTACGATTTCTCGTATGAGATGATACTTACGCTGGATGTGCTTACCCTTCTTATGCATCCTGGGCTCCTTTGCAATAGCAACCGCACCGGTATTATCACAATAAAGTATTATAGGTGATTTTACCAAATGTACCACTTCTAGCTCCATCAAGAAGTTTCTGAGCCAAACTGCCTCCTTGGCTGCTTCAGAAGCTGCCACATATTCGGCTTCCATGGTAGAGTCAGCAGTACATGATTGCTTGACACTCCTCCAACTTATAGCTCCACCTCCCAATGTAAATACAAATCCTAAGGTCGACTTTCTGGCATCATTATCTAACTGGAAGTCCGAGTCTGTGTACCCAATGGGTATCAAACTCTCTACCTGGTAAATCAACATATAATTTCTAGTCCTCTTAAGGTACTTAAGTATATGCTTAACCGCAGTCCAATGTTCTCTCCCTGGATTAGACCGATATCTGCTAACCATGCCAACGGCAAAACAAATATTAGGTCTAGTACATAGCATTGCATACATGAGGCTTCCCACCGCCGAAGCATAAGGTACTTCCTTCATTTTTTCTATCTCATCAGGTGTCTTAGGACACTGATCCTTGGATAAAGTGATTCCATGGCTGAAATGAAGAAATCCTTTCTTGGAATCTAGCATGGTAAAACGGGCAAGAATCGCATCAATATAAACCGCTTGAGACAAGCCCAACATTCTTTGTTTCCGATCTCGCAAGAGCTTAATCCCTAGAATGTGACTAGCTTCTCCTAAGTCCTTTATATTGAACTGACTGCTCAACCATACTTTGACCGAAGACAACACCCTGACAACGTTTGTACTAAGAAAATCACCACATTGTCGTTGCACCTCTTATACACACAAGATTCATCTGGGTTCTGCTCGAAACCATAAGATTTAATGGCTTGATCAAAACAAATGTTCCAAGATCTAAATGCTTGCTTAAGTCCAAAAATGGACTTCATAAGCTTGCACAACATGTGCTCACGACCTTCAGCTATGAATCCATCTGGTTGTACCATATAGATACATTCATCAAGATTTCCATTAAGGAATGCTGTCTTGACATCCATTTGCCAAATTTCTTAATCAAAATAAGCCGCAATGGATAAAAGAATCCGAATGGATTTCAGCATGGCTACTAGCGAGAGAGTCTCCTCACAATCGACACCTTCTTTCTGAGTAAACCTTTTTGCAACAAGCCTAGCTTTGAAGGTTTCAACCTTTCCATCCACCCCTCTTTTCTTTTTATAGACCCACTTACAACCGATAGGTTTTATCCCCTCTAGTGGTTCTACAAGATCCCAGACTTGATTATAGCACATAGAATCCATTTCTGATTGCATAGCTTGTTGCCATAGTTCTGCATATTCGTCTTGGATTGCTTCATTATAGTTACAGGGTTCAGTATCTAGCTCATTGGGGACTTTGTCGAATAACTCTCCCAAGAACATATACCTCTCGGGTGGACGAACAACCCTCCCACTACGACAAGGCACATCCTGTATCTGTGTATGAGTAGTGTCACGTTGTGCCAAAACTAATCCTGGTGTGCCATCATCGACATGCTAATCCGGCTCATCACCCATCATGTTGATGGTTTCACCTGGAATATCATTAGCTGAAGACTCAGGAATCCTCCCACTACGACGTGGTAATGGAACACCGAGTTCTCCATCTTTTGGTGCCTCTTCTTGTGCTATTGGCGATGGAAAAGTTTGGGTGGGTCTTTCCCCTCTCAACTCCTCTAGAACAATTTTGCTTTTGGGTTTGTGGTTCATGATATAGTCCTCTTCTAAGAATCGAGCATTGGTGCTAACAATGACCTTTCGATCTTGAGGGTTATAGAACAAGCCACCTTTTGTTCCTCTGGGATAGCCAACGAAAATACGAACTTCTGTTCTTGGTTCCAACTTATCAGAGTTCCCTTTCAGCACATGTGCTGAACTACCCCAAATCTGAACATGCTTCAAACTGGGTTTGCGCCCAGTCCATAGTTCTGTGGGTGTAGTAGGTACAGACTTAGATGAAACTAAGTTTAGAATATATGCAGTCGTTTCTAGAGCATGCCCCCAAAACGAATTAGGTAAATTCGAGTAAATCATCATTGACCTTACCATATCCATAAGAGTCCTATTTCTTCTTTCTATGATAGCATTTTGTTGAGGTGTACCTGGTGCAGATAGCTGGGATGTAATCCCCTCTTGTGCTAAGTAATCCCTAAATTCTCCAAAGAGGTACTCACCACCACGATCGGATCGTAGTGTCTTGATACTCTTACTTAAACGCTTCTCCGTTTCCGCCCTATGCTCCTTGAATTTCTCAAAGCATTCGGACTTACAGCGCATTAAGTAAATGTACCCATACCTTGAATAGTCATCAATGAAAGTAATGAAATACTCAAAGTCACCTCTTGTCTGGACATTGAAGGGCCCACATAGGTCAGAGTGAACCAATTCCAACGGTTCTTTGGCCCTATAGCCTTTTGCCGAAAAAGGGCGCTTGGTCGTTTTTCCCTCTAAACAAGATTCGCAGACTGGAAGGGCCTCGACTGCCAATGATTGTAATGGTCCATTTGCAACCAGTCTTGATATCCAGTGTAGATTAATATGACCCAAGCATAAATGCCAAAGATACGTTTGGTTCATTTGCGATGGTTCCTTTCTCTTACATGGTAGGGTAATTGTATTATTCAATTTAGTCAGTTGCAGTTTAGGAGAGATAGGATTAATAATATAAAGATCATCCACCAGTGAACCAGAACAGATAAAATGCTTATTGTACTTAATAACCACAAATTTATTAAAATAAACAGAATAGCTGTCTTTGACCAACTTGGAAACAGAAATTAAATTCCTCCTAATGGAGGGAACATAAAGACAATATCTTAAAATTAAAGTCCTATCTCTATTAAAACTTAGACTAACATCTCCTACTGCAACTGCTGCCACACTCGTAGCATCACCCATAAGCAAATAAATTTCCCCATCACTTAGCTGCCTGGTTTCCTGGAACCTCTGCAAAGAATTGCAAACATGATTAGTAGCTCCCATATCTACACACAAGGTACCGGTAGATATAACCGCCAAACATGATTCAACAACTAGTGAATGAAATTTACCTCTATTGTTCACTTTGTTGAGATAAGTTGGACATTGCTTTTTCCAGTGCCCTGCTTCCTTGCAATGAAAACACTTGCCCTTGGGCTTTTTCACTCGTCCCTGTGGTCCATTGCCCCCTTTAGGAACTGCATTACGATTCTGACCCTTTTTCTGTTTCTTCTTGCCTTCTGGCTTAGAAGCAAAACCTTTTTCAACAACATGAACACTAGGTGGCTTTTTTAGAAGGCCCTCAGCAGCTTGAAGTTCCTTGAGTAATTCCGCCAGGGAAAAACTGAGCTTCTTCATGTTGTAATTTAGGCGAAAATTCTCAAAGGGATCAGTCAAGGATTGGAGGATGAAATCGATCTGGGTCTCCCCATCAATTTCAGCTCCAAGGACTTGAAGTTCATTGAGGTGTCCCATCATTTTCAAAACATGATCCCTCACAGGGGTACCTTTAGCCATCTTAGTGTTAAACAGTTCTTTCATAGCAACCTGTCTAGCTGCCTGATCCTGATCACCAAACATCTCCTTGAGACTGTACATGATGTCGTAGGCAGTAGCATAAGGCTGATGTTGCTGTTGTAAAACATTTGACATGGATGCCAAAATGTAACATCGCGCCATCTCATTAGCCTTGTTCCATTTTTTGTATGCCTCGATGGCTACCGCATCGGTACATCCATCCACAGGTTTCTCTGGGCACACCTCAGTGAGCACATATTTGTACTCTTCAACAGTTAGCACAATATCCAAATTTCTTTTCCAGTCAATGTAATTAGGTCCAGTGAGTTTGTGTTCTTTGAGAATAACAGCAAGTGGATTGAAAGCACCCATCTTAAAATCTGAGATTCACATAATTAACAAATTATGATGGGTAAAATTAAATCTTTGGATTCAAATAAAAGGAAAACTGGCTCCTTCTGTGAATTAACAAAAGAATCCGACAGCAATCTAAAACACCAATGCATAATACGCCTCGATGTGAGGACAAGTACCTGTAGAAGATAGTGTGGTTTAGGCCCAGGCCCAGCCCAATAAGGCTATTGTACAGACTCACTCTCACGTGGGATCTAGGATAGTAGATCGTATATAGCTGATAGAATGCATAGAATGCATGGAAGAAGAAGAAGAAGATAATTGCAGTGAATGTCTTACTTCCATTGAGGATCAACCTTATATTTATAATCTCTATGTGCCTTAATCAAGGCTCTATACAAGGCATGAATACAAAATTAGAATCATAAAAAGAATGAAAGAATATCTCCTAATTGAGAAGAATCAGCTATATACAGCTATATACGATCTACTATCCTAGATCCCACGTGAGAGTGAGTCTGTACAATAGCCTTATTGGGCTGGGCCTGGGCCTAAACCACACTATCTTCTACACTCCCCCTCAAATTGATGTGGTGATGTAGAAAACATCAATTTGCAAGTAAGATCATGATGACGCGTTTTGGGAAGAGCCTTGGTGAATATATCCGCCAACTGGTGAATAGTAGAGACATGAGGCAAAGATATCTTCTCAGTAACAACATGCTGACGGATGAAGTGACAATCAATCTCAATGTGCTTCGTCCGTTCATGAAAAACCGGATTGTTGGCAATTCTGGTAGCACTGGTGTTGTCACCATGAAGAGGAGTAGAACTACCAACACGAACACCGAATTCACAGAGAAGACGGCGTAGCCAGATGATTTCAGCACTAGCTGATGACATTGCCCGATATTCTGCCTCAGCAGAAGACTTCGACACAGTGGTTTGCTTCTTACACTTCCATGAAATTAGAGAGTCCCCAAGAAACATACACCAGCCAGTGGTAGAGCGCCGAGAATCTGGACAACCAGCCCAGTCGGCGTCCGCATAAGCAGATAAGCGCAAAGAAGTACCAGAAGGATAGAAGAGACCATGGTGAAGAGTGCCTTTAACATAGCGGAGTATGCGTAAAGCAGCAGCAAGGTGAGGTTTTTGTGGATTGCTAACAAATTGGCTAACCGTATGAACTGCATGAGAAATATCCGGCCGAGTCATAGTTAAGTAGAGCAAACTACCAACTATCCGCCGGAAAATAGAAGGATCATCCAGAGGAGGGCCATCATCTGAATTGAGTTTGCTGTTTAATTCCATAGGTGTATCAAAAGTGTGAGCATCATGAAGCCTGGCCGAAGTGATCAAATCTGTAGCATATTTGCGCTGATGGACTCTAATGCCAGATTTGGTACGCACAAACTCAAGCCCCAGAAAGAAGGTGAGAGGACCAAGATCCTTCATTCGGAAGTGGCGAGTAAGATGGAGTTTGAGATCTGCAATTCCGGCAATATCATTGCCACTGATAATCATATCATCAACATAGACTAACAGGAATGTGTAGCCCTTTGGTGTCCATCTCAAAAATAGAGAACTATCCGAGTGACTCTGATGAAATCCGGCTTGAAGGATTGCTGCCCGGAATTTATCGAACCAAGCCCTGGGAGCTTGTTTAAGTCCATAAAGAGCTTTCCGCAATCTATAGACATGCGTTGGAGGACAAGCATATCCTGGAGGAGGTTTTAAGTAAACAGTCTCTCGCAAGTCCCCATGGAGAAAGGCATTTTTGACATCCATTTGCCAAAGTGGCCAGTGGCGGGCTGCAGCAATACAAAGAAGAGTACGAACAGTAGTCATTTTAGCCACGGGGGCAAATGTTTCCTCATAGTCAATTCCATATTCCTGTTTATAACCTTGCGCAACCAATTTGGCTTTATAGCGATCAAGACTTCCATCAGAGTGTACTTTGACGGAGTATATCCATTTACTGCCAATCACAGAAGCTCCATCAGGGGCCGGTACCAGATCCCACGTGTGGTTTGCTTCAAGAGCAAGCAATTCCTCATTCATAGCATCCTGCCAATAAGCAATCTTTGAGGCCTGTGAATATGAGGTGGGTACAGGAGCACTATCCAAGGAGGTAAAAAGAGCAGGAAAACCATAGCGATTAGGAGCAACAGAAGGACGACTAGAGCGTCGAAGAGAGATGATGCTATCAGAAGAACTGGTATTACCTGAAGGTTCAGGAGCCAGCTCTGGGAGATGAGCAGGAGAGGGAGTCGCCATAGGAACCGTGTTACGCCGGACATAGACTTTGGGAAAAGTTGATGGAGAAGCAGACTCCGGGAAGTGTGGCATATAAGACACAGCAATAGGATGACCTTCTAATTTTAAGGAAAAGAATGGAACCTGTTCCAAGAAAACCACATTACGAGATATTCGCATGCGTTTTTCGAAATGGTCATAACACAAATATCCTTTGTGTTCATCACTGTAGCCCAAAAATATACACTTGGCAGCCTGTTGAGATAATTTAGTGCGCTCAGTGGGTGGAAGGTGAACAAAGCACAAGCAGCCAAACACACGCAAGTGAGAGTATGAAGGGGAATGACCAAAGAGAACTCCGAAAGGAGTAGTTTGTCCTAGAACAGAACTAGGGAGACGATTGATAAGATACACAGCAGTCTGTGCAGCATCACACCAAAATTTTGGAGGAACTAATGACGCAAGTAAAAGAGTACGAACAGTTGCAAGAATGTGTCTGTTCTTTCTTTCCGCAATTCCATTTTGCTGAGGAGTATGGGGACAAGATTTCTGGTGAAGAATGCCTTTATCAGAAAGGAAGGCAGAAAAATCATGAGATATGTATTCTCCACCAGAATCTGATCTAAGAATCTTGATAGCCTTTTGAAATTGTGTTTGGACCATGTTATAAAATTTTTGAAAAATTGAAAACACTTTAGATTTCAACCGCATGAAATATATCCAAGTATGACGGGAATGGTCATCAATAAAAGTGACATAGTACTTAAAGCCGATCCTACTTAAGGTAGGAGCAATTCCCCAAACATCAGTGTGAATAATGTCAAAAGATTCCAATGCACGGGAAGTGTGAATAGAAAAAGGCAAGATATGACTCTTACTTAAGCAACAAGTTTCACACTTTGATTGAGAGAAAGAAGATATTATTTTATTATTAAAGGAAGTGTCCAAACAACCAATCTTAAACAATGAGATCAAATGCGCATTGTTCACATGAGCAAGACGTTTATGCCAAAGGGTCCACAATTTATTGGAATTACTAGAAGAAGAAGCAAAGAAGGAATGGTGTCCAATGTCCAGCAAGAACAGGCGTCCATGTTTACTCCCCGTCGCGATCACCTTCCCAGTTTGTCGCCCCTGAATAACACAACCAGAAGAGGACAAATGAACAAGATAGCCATCATCAATAAGTTGTCCTACAGAAAGTAAATTGGCTGATAATTTGGGAACAAAGTAAACATTGGGAAGGGTAATAGATTGACCAGAGACACTAGATAAAGTAATGGTACCAACTCCAGAAATGAGTAATTGATCACCATTGGCAGTGGTTATTTTCTCTTTTCCAAGGTAAGGGTGGGAATCTGTAAAGGTATGTTCTACAGATGTCATGTGATTGGAGGCTCCTGAATCTAAGAACCATGTGGATGAGGTGATAGGAGAAGAAAGAGATGCAGAGGAATGAAATGCAGGAAAGGCTATAGAGGAATGAGTTTGATACCGACCACCAGAGAAGCCCATAGACGCATAAGCAGATGTAACTGTGTTTTGGATCAGTTCTTGAATTTGATCAGGAGTCATGGATATAGCCCCGGAGGAAGTGCTTCCTGTATCAGATGAGGGTGTCTGAGCCTGAAATGCAGCTGGAATGTTCTGTCTTGGCATATTGGAGGGAGGCTTCTTAGTCTGTGTCTCATTCCGTCGCTGGAGGCTGCGACAATCATCAATAAGATGACCGGATCTTTTGCAATACCGACAAACCAACTTCTTACGACAATTTTTGGCAATATGACCGAAGCCTTTGCATTCATAACATTGAGTCTGCTTCGGATTTGGGGTTGCCAGAAGAGCCGAGTGAGCAGGAAGAGGAGCGAGGAAGGCTTTTGGTTCCTCCAGAATAGTACGCTGGGAAGTGAGACGAAGTTCTTCGCGAAGAATCTCTTGAAAGCAGATATCAAGATTAGCAGAATTTTCTCTATTCATGAGAGCCGACCGAACAGATTCAAATTCGGGGCGTAGGTTCATAAGAAACTGACTAATGTGAGTTTCTTCTTGCAACTTGAGAGCCTCAGATAGAAATCCTGAAGAGACTGTTTGAATCAACATTGAGTCTCTTTCAGTCCACAATGTGAGGAAACCATTAAAGTATTCCTGCACAGTTTTATCCCCTTGAGCATATTTAGCAATCTCACTATCCAAGTGAAACTTCCGGGCCTTATTGGTTTGATGATAGACTTTCTTGAGATGAGCCCACATGTCAGCTGCGGTAGTGTATGCTTGAAGAGCCACAGCTAGAGATGGATCAATGGAGTTAAGGATCCAAGTGATCACTTTAGCATTCTCTTTGGACCAGGTGGCTAAGCTTTTGGAGTCAGTGGCACTAGTAATCTGTGGCTTAGTGATAGACCCATCAAGATAACCAAAAAGACCTTGTCCTTCAACAAAGTTCTTTAAGTGAAAGGACCAGGACATATAATTCTGCCCGTTAAATTTAACAGGGATAACATCATACTTGTCCATTTGTAAAGAAGAACTCAAAGAAGAGAACAGTTCACAGACCAAAAGCAACTAATCAGACGAGAAGCAGAAGGCACAAAGGATGAAATCTGGTAATACAATAAAAGAAATCTGTTGAAAACTGTTTTAATCTGCTAGAACCTGTTAGAAATCTGCTAGAAATCTGCTAAGATGGCAGATGAGGTGTCCGAAGAGCAAACCAGCAGCAGACAGCACAAAAAAATGCAATAAAACACCCAGGCGAGCTTGATTATGGAGGCAGGAACTGTGCGTGGGCCCCACAAAATGATCTAATCACAGATCAGAGTAGAATGTCTGGAAGGAGTCCAAAAGTACTTCCTCTAGTCCAAGATAGATGAGGATTAGATACAGATCCACAAATCTGGACGGTTGTGATGAAATCTATCTGATACAGAAATATTAAAAACGACAGAGGAAGAAGAGGAAGAAACCAACCTCAGATGGTGAGGAAAAAATCCTGAAAAATCCTTAGACTACTCCTTAAAGACTGGCGATCCCAACTATGGAGGTTGCTTGATGATCCGAAGTTGATCAGTGGTGGGCCACAACTGATCAGAGGCACGTCAGAGACTATTGAGCAGCAATAGTCGCAGTAAAGAATAAGAGAGGAAGCACGCCAAAAGATGAGGAGGGATTTGATCAATGAGAGATGAAGGATTGATCACAATCACAGCTCTGATACCATGATAGAATGCATAGAATGCATGGAAGAAGAAGAAGAAGATAATTGCAGTGAATGTCTTACTTCCATTGAGGATCGACCTTATATTTATAATCTCTATGTGCCTTAATCAAGGCTCTATACAAGGCATGAATACAAAATTAGAATCATAAAAAGAATGAAAGAATATCTCCTAATTGAGAAGAATCAGCTATATACAGCTATATACGATCTACTATCCTAGATCCCACGTGAGAGTGAGTCTGTACAATAGCCTTATTGGGCTGGGCCTGGGCCTAAACCACACTATCTTCTACAGTACCATACTTATATTGTTCAGATAGGACATAACCTTTTAGTTCTACTGTCAAGGCAACAACCATGCCAAGTAAAACAAACAGCTGCCATGACTTTGGTCCTATAAATAATAGAAGAGGCTCAGATGGAGAGCATACTGTTAATTATAGCTAAGTGTATACCATCATTTAAGTCAGGGTCCATTATTCTGTATTCAGTCCCATCAGATGGAGAAGAGACCTAAACTAATAATTACCCTAAATCATCCATATAGGAGTTTATACAGGAGATTCCATAATTAATTCATCTGATTAGGAGGAAGACTCCAAGGTCAACACATAAATCAATTACATCTCTTACAAAACTATGATGGAGACCGTGGGAGCTAACGCAGTTCCCTCTCCCACTTAGTTATTTAACAATGAGGGTTTTTATCAAACAGTTTAATTAAGACCAGTTTAAAATCTAGTAGTAATGGGTAACCATATCTATACTACTATACCATTCCAAACATAATTAAATAGGTATAATATCATATGTAGCAAGGTATGATAATAATAGACATCCAAGCACATAAAAGGAAAGACAACCAGCACAAGAAGCATAGCTATCATGGTCAAGTAGGATCCTTTTGTCTTCATAATTGCCACTTCGTTAAAACATACACTTCGCAGAGGGGGTCTGGGGGTGTCCCCCAGCGGGGATCGAGCTTACGAACGGAGTTCACATGCTATCTCAATATAATTACATCTCCATGAAAAAATACATTGAACCCTAAGCCTCCTAACGAACGGAGTTCACACGCTATGTCAATATAATTACATCACCATAAAACTCATAAAATACGTAAAACAGTAACCACGAATCTGATTCGTGGGATCCATTCACATAATACACACACATGGTGACCATGATAGCCAGATCAATCGCTGCAAACCAGAGGTTAAATAGTTCGCTGCAAAATAAGGGTTACAGACAGCAAAAGCAAACCATCTCTTTTACAGCAACCTATAATCTTACTATGTTTTCTTCAATCAGTACGCAGTATCAGGATTGGCTCTGATACCATTGTTAGAAAAGAGTTTCCGCCAGGAACTCTAGATATTGCGAACAGATTAATGCGGAAATAGCTTTAAACAAAGATGATCAAAGACCATACCTGCGAGATCTCTCTGATTTGATCTCGGTCTTTCTGATGTAATCTCTGTCTTGCAGCAGCCCGAAAACCTCAAGATCTTCTACTGTATTCCTCTATGGTCGAATTCACACCAGGGAGAGGGCCTCTTCCGCGAATTCTCTCTACTCTCTAAAACGAGAATTTTTTTCTACCTGACCTAGAGAGCAATATCGCATATTTATAGGCTACAATAGGGACCTTAAGAAGTAAATAAGGATAGGCTCCTTATAGAAGCAAGAAACCCTAATTCAACCCAAATTAGAATCCTAGTTCCATAAATTACAATTCAGTCCACTAGAAAATTATAATTGCACTCCTGTCTTTATTCTCAAAATTAATATTTCGAGCTTCATGTCATTAAATGCTTATTAATCTCCCCACGTTAAGATTTCAGATATCCATCGATTAAATAATTACCGACATCTATTTTTAATCAATATCTTTATAATTCGTTGAGACCTTACACTTAACTTATTTGATATGTTGGACACAAAGTCCACCTGCAGGGTTTGACATAATCAAAACTTAAAAGCTTCATTAAGGGGATATCATCAATCCCAATTATGGGACGTGGATTCTGTCAATAAACTAATATGCACCACACACATAGTGTAGTCATCCAATTTACTGAGATTATTGACCCATAAAAGATCTCACTCCTTTGTAAATCAAAATGGCAAACATTAAACGTATGTATCTATTGCTTATGTCAGGATTAAGAGTACAAGCACTCATAATAACCATTTGGATGTTAATCATCTTATATAGTAAGTATAAAGATAATAAACCCAAAAGCGGTCATGTTCAATACACACAAAGTGTGCTAGCATGATGAGTCGAAACTATACCATTTCCCGCAGCCAAGACAAGCCTGCTGAAACATCATGCTACAATCATACCGATGGTGTGTCCAAGTCCATCTAGATTATAAACAAAAACTTATATTCTGTAAGAATCGATAGATAAGTCCTCCGAGTATAAGTAGAACTCTATACACCAACTTATCTACTTTATAGAATAAACGACACACATGTATAATCATAAATAATGCAACCATTTGCCCATACAAAATCTCATTTAGATGAAAAGACAAAATATACTAATTAGTTGAAGACAAATACATAAAAGTATGCTTTTAGTATAAATTTCCAGCAGTTCTGATTTGGTTTGCGAAAGAGTTTCTCAAATAAAGAAATCAACTCTTCCATTAGAGCACAACCGAGCTCCATAGGTATAGTCTATTCTTTGTATGGTGTAGAATTTCGTGGTTGCTTGTTAAGTGTTGTTTCTATCTTCTTGAAAGGTTTATTTACTGATAATGATGGATGAGATCGAGGACATGGATCCTAGATTGGGTTTTGTAGCCTTCTGGATAGTTGATCCCTGAGTCAAGTGGGTCAAAAGTTTTGAAAACCTATCTTAGAGGCCCACCTCTTTCCAACATACATTCCCCAAAGTATAAAAGGCCAACAAAGGCCGATACATCACAAAATAACAAAACACTAATCCCAACCACGTGCACCGCAACTCATGTCCCCACCCGACGTCTAGAGGACGTCATCGGGTTGCCACTCACGGGCTAGGGGTAGCTCAAAATCCTCCTCCGGGCACTCCTCCTCAACGGCATCAGCGCCTGCATCTGAATACCAAAACAAATGGATCAGACACGACGGTCTGACAGGTAATCAATTTATACATAATATGAATCATTTAAAAATCTGAGATAATAAATACTTGAAACGTGGCATGTATTCGGAGCAAAACTTAAATAGTGTGCAAGGAAAAACTGGCATGATTAAAAGAAAACATCATGGTTCGTGAATATACATAGAGTTCATCCTTTCTCTGTCATACGTAATGACAAGAGCAAGCAAAGACAAAACAAGACGAAACGAAACGAAACAAAACGAAAGCCCGAGCCACAAAAGGTGGGTGGGAAAATTGGCTGCAGAACCGAAACAAAAATGTGTATAATTACATGACTAATCTGCAGATAGTCTTTATGTTTAAGGACCCCCTAACTAGTGGATCAGACTGAGAGGGCAGTCCAAGCTCAGCGGTATTCAACGATATTCATGTATGCACAAAACATAGCGATACTTATACAAAAGTTATCGAAAATAGGGGGTACACTTATTAAGACAAAGCAAGTCAAGAGTAAACAAGAGTAGCATAAGCTATAACAAAACAAGATTGGAAAAGTGTTCCCCATTATAGATTTTGAACAATTCAAAGCGAAGCTTATACTTGCAAGACAAAACAAGTGCTAAACGATATTCGTCATATCAAAATCACGATCTCAAGAAAAATTAGTCAAATATACGTTCAGACCTTTCATTTGATCTTCGTGTGTTTGAAACCTAAATGTCTCAATGAAAAAGGGATTGGTGCTCCAAAAGTTAAAGACATTTTAAGGTTTCAAGCGCACAATTTTAAGCTAAAAGTTCCTAATCATATTCAGGTTTTTCATTCTCCAAGAAAGTCTCTTAAAACAAGTCTTGTTTGAAACTTGGTCAGCTCTCGTTCACCTGTCGGCTAGCCGCCAGCTAACCGACTGCTGACTGCCTGCTCTCAGGTCAGGAGAATCACCATTCTGGAAATGGAACCGAACTGGAGCTCGGTTGGCTGTCGGTCAATCGAGGTGATGCAGGTCGGCTGGCCGATGCTCCTCTGTTGTCAAAACAAGCTACTGGAATTTGAATCGAGCTGGTTCGGTTCGTTGTCGGCTGACCGATTGAGGAAGGTTGGCTAGCCGATAGCTGACCGCCAGCTGATCGACTCTGTGCGGCAACCCAGTTCAAGTTCATATTTTTTTTTTCTTTCCTCCATTCTTTTCCCATTCCACATCATTTCATTCTTTGTCAAATCCCTGCACATTCCCTGAGCCTCAATGCTCTCCAAGGGTTATTTCCATACAGTCTAACCATTCCCAACTCAACCAAATCATCCATCTATTCATCTATAAACACTTGAACAAAATAAAGAGGACTTATTGGAATGAAAAGCCATCAAAATAAAACAAGAAACCTGCACATTCAACTGAGAAAATGATTCCAAAATATTTCATCACATCAATATCCATTCATTGATTCAAACTAAAATGGAAAAATCAAACTATCTACAACTAGGAAATATCTAAATTTGCATGCATCAAAAAGAGCTTGATTGATCACTTGCCTTGACAATTGCTAAGCCAAAAATCTCTCAATAATCCTACCCCAAGCTTAGCCACGAATTTCTACAAGAAACCCCATGGAAAGAACCACAAAAATCAACCAATTTGAAATCAGAAGACCCATTTCGAAATGGGTGTTGCATGTATGAAAAACATCACCCTTAGGAGCTAGGTAAACTCCATTAACAACAAGGACGGAAGCCCTTACCTATAGCTAGTCAAACAAGAAGTGAGGAAGAAGATGAAGGGGATATCCAACTAGAATCTTTAAGAAAATGGTAGTAATGGAGAGCTTGATATGAGAGGAAGAAGATGGTGTGATCAAATCTAGATTTGGAGTCTTCTAGTTAGGGCATGCAAGAGAGGAAAGATGGAGAAGAATGTGGTCTTCTCTCTTGAAAATAATTGCAGGAATGAACACAAGTTCTGAAACGTGAGTGAGTGAGGGAGATAAGAAGTTTAAGTGGGTTTGCGGGTCCCATTAGGCCTGAAACTTGAAGTGGCTAAAACATCGATTTGCGGGCCCCAGATGAAAATGATGAAGAACAACAACATGATACTCAAAGTGTCTAGTTTCCAAAAAGTATAAATTTGGCATAGTTTTGAGATTTCGAAATTTGGGTCCAGATTTGGTGTGAAATGACTGTTTTACCCTTTTTGGGCCAAAACTTGGGTTTTTGGGCCTCAAACATAGACGGGCTGAAAACAAAAGTTGTAAAATAAAATAAAACCATTCAAATGAGATCGAAATCACGATTAAAATTGGAAAACTAGAATTTCCTTCCAAGCTTACCCACATACTCAGGGCCTCCCTGAGCATGTCTGACTAACACAAAGCACTCTCAAAATTCCCCAAAGCTAATTCCAAGACTAAATCTAACCAAATTCTAACCCAAAGAACGCTAAACCTTCTTAAGAGTAAACACTCACTTAATTAACACTAATTACACTAATCCTGGGTCGGGGTCTAACAAAGTTCGTGTGTATTTATTTTCTTGTCGGCACCACTCAGCTTGGACGACCTTGTCGGTCTGATCAACTACCTTTGGTCCTTAAATACTTTATGCCAACTGCAGTTTGGGATATCGTGAGTGTTTTTTTAGCCCGTTCTGTGGCAGGACTCATGTCTGATGCCCATTTATACTGGGTAATGATCATGTGTGCTCCCTTCACCTTGTGTGATGGAGAATTATTATCGTGTGTGCTCTTGTTACCTTGTGTGATGAAGAATATAGCTTCATGTGGTTGCCATCCGCTCAGTCAGTTTTATCAGCGTGGTTTCTATCTTGTACATGGATTTCAATGTTCTTATCCTACAAGCTTGACATGATTTCTCTGCGACTTTCAAATGTGCTTTGGTATTGAAAAATGGATTTACTAATCATGCTAATTTCGTTTCGTATATCGTTCATGAACTTTCATTCGCTTAGCATGTATATTATTCATATATTGTTTTAAACTCTGTAAGACTATTTTAAATTCAGTAAATTATTTCAAACATTGCTTCTTCTAAACTTAATTTTGTTTATACTAATGCCTAAATTGATCACCTGCCTGACCATCGTGTCTGATATTCTATCTTTGGTGCCTTAGGTAGTAAGTTCTCGTCTTGAGCTAGTGCGTGTGCGGTTGGCTGTAAGGCCACGAGTTTTGCAGGTTCGTTTGTCATTGATGTCATGTAGACCTCGTGCCTAGCTCCGGAGATACGTTACACACCTCGTTAGTATTTATTTTTAGTTTGTTATTTTGTAAGGCTTCTGTTAGCCTTCTTCCTTGGGATTGTAATTAATGCACTTGTTAAATTATAACTTGAATATGCTTGGATAATGATCAGCCTGTTACTGTCAGCTCTGTATATTTTGATATCATGTTTTGTTCTAGTCTGAATATGAGTTGCTATGATAGCTTTATGCTGACGGGTTGAGTGTGACATGGAATCCGACGACCATGGGCTCCGGGTCACAACGCCACGTAAGCTTCCGTGAAATGTTCTTGATGTATTTAGAAATTATGTCTTCCTCACACACGCGGATCCTGGGGAGAAATATTATTTATCACTTACTTCCCAATTCCTGTCCCTGAGGTCAGACCGCTGCAGGGATCCGGGTTTGGGGCCATGACAGACTAGTATCAGAGCGGGCAGGTTTTTGGGAAATAAAACACTCTAGGAACCTTAAAACCTATGGTGAGGACTCCTTTGACCCTGTAGATTTTCTTTTGGCTAGCCATCGTTTCTGTGACTTCGGGTTTGGTTTTCTTTTAGTGGGGGAGACTCTTTTTGTCTCATTTTCCTGTCCTTGTGGTTAGGGAATTTCGGGGACCAAATTCTGTTCTAGTGGGGGAGCATTTAATGTCTATGTACCCATATTTAGTATCTTTTGCTTGTTTTGACGCTAGAGAGTTAGAGTTTTGTGGATTTAGCATGTGGTTCTCAGAGTACTTTGGCAGGTTTTTTAGTTTTTCGATGGCATATATGGAGTTAGCAAGGGAATATGTGAGCAGCTGATAGCCAGCAAGAAATATGAATAGCATATCGAGACTCAATTACAGTTGATTGTGGACCGATAGATGATGTCTTAGGCTTGTAAGTGAGGAGCTTTGCATGAACTTGAATCTTTTTTTTTTTTTTAGTTGTAAGACCTTTGAAGTCAGATTAGTGGTTGGTTTTACGGGGTGATTTTCAATTGGTGCAGCTTCAAGATGTTAGAAGTTAGAAGTTGTCGAAAAATCGTTGGAGGAGGTTCACTGATTGCAAATATGATGGTGAAGTCGACTCAACAGGATACGTCAATGTGTGGTTAAAAGCATAGGAAGTCAGTTTTTGGCAGCCATGTAGAGAGTTGTATGTGGAAAGTGATTATTACTTGGTCACATGATAGAGAAGATTTTGTGGATTTTTACCGACTTCTAGAACATCAGTTGGGCAGAGTATGGATAGTACGGATACAAGATGGGGAAGCATAACATATGGACAAGGTCGGTTCGAAAATCTCGAGGGGAATGACCCATGTGCAAGACTTGAGGACGGCAAACTATAGATAAAGGCGGAAGATTGAGCAAGCAAGGTTTGATTCGAACAGTTCTGAAATTTAAATGCTGAGTTTAACCATTTGGGGTATGATGATGTGTAGATAATTATTGTACAGAGGACCAAGGACAATGAGCAGAAAAAGTCAAAGTAACAAGAAATTCTGGGTACTTTAAAGAAAGTCTTCATTCTAGGAATTGTGGACACGAATCGGACTCCCAAGGTCCGTGATGCATGTCAAGGATAGAAGACTGGGCAAATGAGTTTTGACTGAGGTACATCCTACAAAGTTTGGACATGCGGAGCAGTATGAGAATTAGCATGTTAGCGAGTCAAGTCAGAGCAGGAGACCTATAGAAGTTGTGAACCTTGTGATTTCAATGACCAGATTTTTTTTATTTTTTTTTAGATTTTTGCGATCTAGTGTGCGAGTAATTTCCTCATTTTGTTTTGAGTTGGTTTAGATTATTTGGAGGACCAAATGTTCTAAGGGGGGAGGATGTAAGACCCCGACCCCTAATTTTCGTGATTAATGTGTTTTTTACCATGGTTTAGTTCTCTATGTGAGATTTGAGCCTCATTGAGTTAGATTATGGTTTAGAATGTTTTTCCTTTAGCTTTGGGGAATTTTGAAAGCGGTTGGACCTAGTCTGGTGGCCAGGAGATGCCTTGGGTTGTACGTGTCAGCGTGGGGGAATTGTTCTTGATTTTGAAAAATATTCTAATTTTGCTTTGTTTGGATAGGTCAAATTAGCCCCAACAACTTTTGTGTTCAAACCAATCCTATTCGAAGCCCACAAAAATCAAATTTTCAGCCCTACGGGCAAAACAGTCTTTTCACATTGAATTCTGAGACCAAAATTTGAAATTCTAGAACCATGTCAAAAGTATACTTTTTGAAAACTAAATTTTATGATGATCATTTTTCTCTTCTTCGTCGAGTCCATCCGAGCCCCAGAAAGCCGAGTTCCAAGCCCATGAAGAGTTTTAAACTGTGGGCCCCACCATCATCAGCTATTATATAAGCCCATCTTTTCTTTCTTCTCCATTTTTGTTTCCCAAACGAGAATGGAGTTGTAGGGCTCCCAGCTGAGCTTCACTCTCTTCTTCCTTGCTTCTTTTCTCTCCCAAATCCCCACCAAACCTTACCAAACTGAAGATTGATCACCACCACTCAACTCCATCAGTGAGAGATTCCTATTGGCGCTATTTTCTCGTCGTTTCATCTCCAATGACCTCTTCAACAGCCATTAAAGTTACTGTAGGGCTATCTTAGAGTATGTCTCTTGCTCCCATCTTTTAACTGTTGGAAATAGGTGTGCCTCTAGGATAGGTTTTCAAAACTTTTGACCCACTTGACTCAGGGATCAACTATCCAGAAGGCTACAAAACCCAATCCAGGATCCATGTCCTCTTTCTCATGATCATGTAGAGTAGAAAACTCTATCAAGAAGATAGAAATAGCAGTATACAAGCAACCACGAAATCCACAACAAACAATGAAGTAGATTATACCTATGGAGCTCGGTTGTGCTTTAATGGAGGAGTTGATTTATTTCTTTGATGATGAAACACTTTCACAAACTAAATTAGAATCTCCAAGACCCAATCGTCTTCCATGCTATGACCCGCTTCAGATCTCTTTTATCAACAGAGATGATGGAATCTCCAAGAGAAAACTAACTAGAATCTCTAAGGAAACTAGAAGGGAACTAGAAGAGAGAAAGAGAGAGGAAGATAAGGAAGTGCAACTCTTGCACAAAAGTCTCTTGGGCGTGAATCCCTAGGAAGAAGCATGCATGGACGTCCAAGGCTCTCTTGCTCTCATATTTATAGCTTTAAGCAATTCCTCTCTTTCTTTATTATTAGAAGTCCAACTTCCATAATAATTAGTAACCATCTATTCCCACTATTACCACTATTAGATGTCTCACTTCAAATAGAAATAGTTGTTTTCCTTTTAGAGTTCAAATAGAATTAATAATGATCCAATCTTGGGCTAGCGTGGGGACCACTAGGGACTCCATAGAAAGCTGGCACCAACTGGGACACCGCGACCCCACATCTCATGTGCAATCCGGGCCCGCAGTTAATTGCAAATAACTCCACTAAATAAATGCAATTGAACTCCAGTCTTAGGAATAAATTACATTGATGGTCCCGACTTTTTCTTGCCTTCCTCCGCCCCGGGTCCGCCGTGGTGCGGCGGGGCGAAAACAAAGCGAGCATCAACATTTTGTACAGGTATGCCAGATTTTCTATTCTACTTGGAATTTGAAATGGTGATCCGGAGATTCACCTTCACAAGTAGAAAGGAAATCAAACTTTTTTCTAACTTCCCATTGCATATATATTTTGAAGAAAGAGACAAGATTTTTAATGCCGTGAAAGGTAATTTTGTTTAGTTTGCCGTGAAAGGCGGTTTTGTGCCGTAAAAGGCAATTTTGCCATGAAAGGTGATTTACAAATCTTATCAATAATGAAAGCAAGAATTGTGATGTTTTTGTCTCTCTAAAAAAATACAAAATACAATAACAGAGGAAGAAAGAGGGATCTAACTTCTCAGGAGATTATGGGGACTCGTTCAGATCGACGGTCACGAGTCATGTTTGGGCTCCTCCATCGTCCTTTAGATGAGAACACTTGATGCTTTAATTCACTTGGCTTGGCTTGGATCTCAGATTTTTAGAGGACAAAGACCAAGGGAAGGTCCTATATACAATAAAAATCCGGGTAGATGGGCTGAAAAGCCACATCTAAGCCATGTTGGATAGAAGAAGAGGGGAAACCTTTGGGGGGTGGCCCCCCAAGGGACTTCAATCACCTCGTAGTGTTTGCAGTAGAGTTTCTTCATAGCAATAAAGCTTCTTTGTGCAGAGATTTTTAGGACAATTCTTCAGAACTCTTCAGATGAGTTTTTCGGACTACTTCAGACAATTTTTTCGGACCCTTTCCCTTTGGAATGACCGCCTATTTATAGGCTTTTGGTAGCTATTAGGAAGGTTTATGGGCATTTAATGGCATTAATGCTCCATGATGGGAGGAGTTACAAGATTTAATTCTTGATTTTGTAACTCATTTTTCCTTGAATTTGATTGGCCGATAGAGAATAATGAGCATTTAATCTCCATGATGATGGGGGTTTCATGATTAATTACCATGATTAAACTCCATAATAATAGGACTTACATGGTTAATTACCATGATTAATTGAACTTATAACTCCCATTTGCTTGCTTCTGATCGGGCCATCCAAAATAATGAGTTAGTGACCGCATTAACTTGTCAGAAACGGGTCAATTAACAATATTAATTGGTCGCCGAGTCGCTTGAACAGTCGCGGGCAGCGCCGCGTCTTTTGGAATTCTTCTGGCGATGATCATCGATGGACCCGCATGTTGTTTGATGTCAGATAGCGATGCAATTTCAGACATTGGTTGACACCAATGGGCCGGCAACATCTTTCCAGTCGATTTCACTACCGGTCGGGCAAAAAGTGTGCTTTCTTGGTCGGCCGGTTGGCTATTTCGGTGTGTCCGATGATGATTGAATGATTTTGATGGTGGGTCCGTGATGCTGATGAAGATCAACGGATATCATACCTCAAAAATCAGAATTTAAGAAAATCATAGGGGCCAAACATTGCGAAACGCAGAAAGAATCGGAAAAACGGTCGTTCCGGCGGAAATCCGGCGACCCGGACTTCTAGGGTCGCCGGCGACCATGCACCCATGGTCTCAGGCGACCATGCACCGATGGTCGCGGGCGACCATGGGGCCGGTGACCTTGGGCCATGGTCGCCGGTGACCATGGGACTTTGGTCCCTTTTTCGGTCGCCATTTCTCGTCTGTTTTCGGGCTTTTTTGCTTCTTTTTTCTTCTGTATTTTCCTTGACATTTCTCCTCATTTATTGTCGTGATTCCTCTGAAGAAAACCTGTCGAGAAGCTGTGAAAATAAGAGCACAAACCTGTTGAGAAGTTGTGCAAATAAGAGCACAAAGTTTCCTATTTTTTGAAAAGCCGAAGACTTTGTAGCCGATTTCCCGCCAAGAGTTGAAACTAGGTCAAACGATGTTGGAATGACCTGAAATTTGAGGTGAAGCTTCCTGAGCAATAGATAGGACCGACCATGGGATTTTGTTTGAGTTTTGAAGCCGTATAGGGTCCCATCGATGCTAGACTTGATTTCACTGCACAGAAGATGTCGAGCTTTGATGTGCGGTCAACCGATGTCCGATTGTCCTGAAATTTAGCAAGGAGCCTATTGAAGTCATTTTGAGATGATCCATTAGCTCCGATTTGGGTGCCATGGTCCCGGGGAGCTCCGCCGTCGGTAGGCTTCTTTTTGCTTCCGAGCTTCAAAACCAGGTCAAACGTCGTCGGAATGACCTGAAATTTTCCGTACAGCCCTTTGGAAGCATGTAGAAGCTATCCACGTGCTTTGTTTGATGGGTGGCGGCATTGGTGGTTCTCGCCGCCAAGAGGCTTGATTTCATCGTTCGAGAGTTGATGGAGGGTCAAACGGTGTCGGTTTGACTTAAGATTCGATGTGGAGCCTTTTGGAGGCATCTTGAGACCTTCCATAGACTCTGATCAAAGATTTATTATGTTCGATATTGTCACCGCTGGGGGCACCAGCTCAGCTGTTGGAGGAGTGAAGTTAGGCCAAATGGTGTCGAAATTGCCCGAAACTTCATATGTACCCTTCTTTTGGCTATTTTGAAGGATCTTGCAATTTTTGTTTAATTCTAACAAGATCTGATGCTTGAAGCGGCTCTGCCTATTTGTTGTAGGATGCAGCTCCAAGTAGCTTTTGATGTTTGAAGAGGCAAAGTGACATTTTTGGTGTCAACAAATGCCCCCTCGAGGTACAACGACGAATTGCGTAGCTTTTGCAGTCGGTGTACCTTCAAGAAACTTTGAAAGAGCGCTTCTGACTTAACCGAGAGTCTCTGAGCATTTTTCTTTTGATAGAGTAGCCTTTTGAGTTTCCAAGGGGATGTTATGGTAGTGAGAGAGATCACATACCATCTCAAGGCAAAATTTTGAAAATGACATTTGGATTGGGATTATGGGTTTTGGATTTTTCATTTTGACCTTGTGAACCTAAAGGCTTTATGTGGCACATCAAGCGGTCAAGAAGGGGTTTTTTTTTTTTTTTTTTTTTGGTTTTTGACCTTGTGACCTAACAAGCTGTATGTGGCAGGTTAGGGGGTTGGATTTTGAATTTTGATTTTGGTCCTGTGACCTAACATGCTGTACGTAGCAAGTTAGTGGACCGGGATTTGGTTTTCGGTTTTGGTCTTGTGATCCAACGAGCTCTATGTGGCAAGTTTGGGGACCGGGGTTTGGTTTTTGGTTACTCTTTGGACAATTTTGGGTCCATTGGAGTAGTTTGGGTTTTCGTGGAATGTCAATTTCAAGGTTTTGGCTTAATTTGGTTCATGAGGTGGGATGGTTTGGATTTTTGGAAACTCATGAGGCTTGGATTTTTTTTTTTTTTTTGTATGGTCCAATAAACTCAAAGAAGGCATGGAACCATTTTTGTATGCTCATGGTAAGAGGGATTTTGACTAAAAGCCACTTTTAGTGCCTAGGTGGTCAAACCTGGCTCATTTGGGCTAACCCACGGGACTTTAAGCTTTAAAGATGGCTTAGATCTCATGCGGTGTCATTTTTGTAAAGAATATCTAAAGATATCTCTTTTTGGTAGAGAATATCAAAAAATATTCTTACTTGGAGAGAATCTCTCAAGTTTCCTTGATTTTGGGAGAGATTTTCTCAAAATATCTTTCTTTGGGAGAAAGTTTCTCACATTCCCTCTCTTTTTGGAGAGAATTTCTTAAAAGATCTCCTTCTTGGGAAAGAATATCCCATGATCCCTTTCTTTTAGGAAGTTTGCTAATTTGTAGCACTTACCTCCTTTCTTTTCTCCTTGTTTCCTCTTTTGGCTTGCTCTCTCTTATAAAAAGCAAAGAGGTTGGATCTCTTGTTACTATTGCTCTCTTTTTGTAAAAATCTTCAAGAATGCTCTAAGATCAAGAACTTTTTTTCTTCTTCAAGGATCTTCAAGCTCTTTCTTCTTCTTCTCCACCAATGGCTTCAAGTAAGTTTCTTTTCTTAAGAAACCCCAGGTAGAAATAGAAAAAAGTTTTCTTTCTTCCTTTTCTTTTCTTTTTCTTTCTTTTTTTTTTTTCACGTGCTTTCTTTTCTCTTTCTTTTTTTTTCACACATTTTTTTTTCTTTCTTTCTCTTCTTTTTTTTTTCTTCTCTCTCTTTTTTTTCTTTCTCTTTTTTTTTTTCTCACGGTTTCCCCTTTTTTTTTTAACGTGTGTTTTTTTTTCTCTTTTTTTTATTTTTCATTTTTTTTGTGTGACCACACGGATAGGACCGTACGGCCACGTGGCCTGTGGGAAAAAAATTTTCCTTCATTTTTTTTTTTGAAAAGAGATTCTCTTTTTCTCCTTTTCCTTCTTTCTTTCCCGGATTTCGAGACGCGCATGCATGACAACTTTCCTTCTATGCATTTTTTAGAAAAAGGAATTGGAAGTATGATAGTGCACACGTGGAAATCTTTTGCAAGTCTTGGGATTTGGAGCTCGGAGCAATGTTGAGCCATTTCTTGCTCTTACGGGGATTTTCGAAGAGCTTTGCAAGTTTTGGATCCTAGAGCTCACAGTAATGTTGAGCCCTTTTCCAATCTTATGGATATTTGAGAAGACTTGGCTTGATCTCACAGCAATGTTTCAGTTCGAGCCTTCTTCGAAAATTCTCCGTTGATTATGAGTTTGCAACGATGTTGAGCCCATCTTCAAGCTCCTATTTCTTTCGGGGTGTTTCCTTTTTCTTCGTAATTGCCCCGGAACCATGCCAAAATTTCGCTAGAATTGTTTAGCAAAATTCTGTCATTTTGATGATTGATTTTCTCTCTTTCCATCCTTTGCAAGTAGTTCCTCCAGAACGAACAAGGGTAAGGAACCTGTCATTGATGCGCCTCGCCGTTCTACCAGATCTTCTAACGTGTCCGTGCAGCAGGCTTGGGAGAAGGTCCAGTATGTTGAAAGGAACTTGGAAGAGTGTGACTCGCTCAACCGAGATGAGATGAGGCAACGTTTGATCGCCCTCAAGGATGAGGAGTTTTATAAGATTATGGTAAGCAATCGTCCTTGGGTTACGGACGATCATAGCATTATGCCCAAGCCTACCTTCTTCTTTGGTGATGCAGTCCCTGACGATTCAACATACCAAAGGAGATGTTTTCAGTTCTCTTACACAGTTGATGGTGAGAAGAAAACCGTTTCTACCCGGTCGACCTTCAATCGGACTATCTCGATCATGAGCCTTTCTCCCACGTGCTCAAAGAGGGAAGATCCTCCAAGCTAGGTGAAGAGGACAAATGTGATCAAGACCGAGGTTTTCGTTGGCAGCCCTTCTGGTTTTGCAGAGAAGTCGCCTGCCCGTATGGACATTTTGATGCCGGCCAGCGGCTACCAGGGTTCAGACCATCCTTCGGTCGATTTAAGACCGGTGGGCCTTGGCATTTTCAAAGGCGATGGCAGCAATTGGGTGAAGCCTTTTCGACTTCGCTGCCGTTTCAGTGCTGACTCTAGTTGGGAGTCGTGGATTGATCACATCCTGCAGGTCGGCGGTGCCATTCTGAAGGAGGCAGAGATTTTTTATGTGGTTCGCGCTTTTCGGCAAACCGTGATTTTCTCCGATGAGGCCTTCATGGCCATGTTGGAGTCGTTCCTTCCACAAACCAACACCTTTGTTGTCACAAACGGTGAGATTGGTTTTTCTTTAAAGGAACTGAGCGCCATCACTGGACTGCCTATCCTCAGTAAACTCTATGAGGAGTTCATGCCTATCGATAGCGTCCTTAAGGAGCAGTCTGAGGAGTTCAGGCATTTGTACTTTCAGCTCGTCGCCTTTTACGACTTTTTGAAGGAGAAAGAGGGCTCGAAAGTTCGGTGTAGTAGTTGGAAGAGTGGTAGCTCTTTGTCTTCCAACTTTTTTTACGGCGGGGAGTCTTCTGAGAGTACGACCCAAGAAGCCAGGGCTAAGAATCCAGATTCGAAGAAGATCTCCGCCTTGTGAGAAAATTTGAAGGAATTCTTCGCAAACAGAGACGCCATTCATTCTGACATTGTGCTGCGGAGAGATCTCGCTGTTTACCTCACTTATTGGCTGGGTGAGGCTATTTTTGCCGGAGGAGACGGAACGCACATCAGGCCGCATTGCATCTTTTCGGCTTGTCAGATGGCGTTTGGAGAGCGGCTTGCTTTGGTGCCTGCTCTTTACTCCTATTTGTGTAACGAACTGCAGGCTACTGCTTTCCCGATTCGGCTTGGGCTTCCCATGAACAAGGTATTTTCAGCCCATATCCTTTATTCGTGGTATCTATACCACTGTCCTGGTTTCCACCGAGTGGGCGCTGTACAGGTCGATGACGCTTTTATGATTCGGTTGGCTAGAGGGAAGCCTGTTTCCAAATCTCTTTTATCTGCCCGTTTGAGGATCTGACGATTCTGGGACGTCAAGATGGGGCAATCTTCAGTGAAGCTTTCTCCGGGTTTGCGGAAGAAGGCTTTTGATTTTAGTGTCTCCCGAGATTCCACCAGGGCAGGGTCGGGGAGACACTATTCTTTAACAAACGCAGAGAAAGCTTGGCTTTTCAACATAAGTGTCGGCACGATGGTGTTCCGTAGACATCTTTTCGTCGATATCCAACCGTATCTTCCGTCGCGTTTTGCCTTGCAGTTGGGCTACTCTCAAGGCGTTGTTGAAGCGCCTTTGAGCAAGGTGAAGCGTTTTGGAGGTCTACAAGACGGGAGGAATGCATTGGCCTTTTATAGTGCGGAAGACACTACTGCCACAATTTCTTATCCAGAGTTGCCCACCTTCTGGACTACTGGCTTCACGAAGTGGTTCGCGGAGAGCTTTTCACCGTACTGGGGGTTTTCCAAGAAGGAGCTCGATGTAAAGCAGTCTTCTGGGAAGGGTCTTGGGAAGTCAGATGGCGTACGCCAAGAGGAAGTTCTGGCTTTCCTTTCTGGAGAAAAGCACAAAATAAGCTTTCTCGATGACCAGGACGTCATCAGATCGGGAGCTACACAAGAGATACCTGGTGACGTCTTGGAACAGCTCACAGAGGAGGCTGAGGTCGTTGCTTGGATACAAGCCAAGCAAGCAAAGGCTTCCATGGGGTCTACTGGCAAGAGCAGGCCATTCGGTTAGGACTCTAGCGAAAGGCCAGATTTTGATGGTGGGGCGGGTACTTCCAGCAATTCGTCCCATAGGAGCAAAAGGAGAAGAGGACAGCGCCGAAGTAAGAGATGGCACGAAAACTCTCCTGATCTGGAAGTCCTTTCCACCATTGCTGAGGAGGCATCAGGGGATGACGATGAGCCTCCGGAGAAGAGATCAGTAGTGATGGTATGACCCTTCTTCTTTCTTTTTCCGCTTCTTTCCTTTTTTTATGAGAATTTTCATTTTGATCCACTGCTTCCTTTTTTTTGGCAGAAGATGATGATTTGATGATGCCTGAGGTTCCGGCCGATGAGGCGGTGACGGATCCGATCGTGGCATCTGAGGAAGAACTCAGAGACTCTGAAGTAGACCCAAAATCTCCACCTGGTATGATTTCTTTTTTCTCTTTTTTTTTTTTGTTTTTCTTTACCGCCACTTGCTGACATTTAAATATTTTTTGTCTTGCCAGCTAACCTGCCAGAAGATTCCGACGACTTTGAGCCATCCATGGATGCAACTTTTGATGATGCTTCGGATGAGCTCATGGAGGCAGAAAGCATTCCACCGGTCATCGAAGAAGGTATATAGTAATAGTCTTGATATTTGATTTTTGACAAGATCATATTCATACCTTTTTCATCTTTCACTGGCAGGTTGTGAGGTGACAGAAGAAGTTCCTTTATCATTCTCAGAGCCAGAGCAGGGGGTGCCTGCGGCTGATCCAAGAGTAGGGGCTTCTTCTACCAGTTTTGATGAGGCAGAAACAAGTCCACGTGCTGATATTCCTTCTCCAGCAGCTCCGATTGGAAAGAGCTTTCTGATTACTCTTCCAACGGTGCATGACATGGGCGGTCGACCAACAGAGCATGGCGAGTCTTCATCTGAGCCATCCTGTCAGTCTGTGAGGAAGGTGTTAAAGAGAGTCTTGAGCTCATGGGTTGAGACTCTTTCTTCTGGCCATTTGGAAGCCGGCTTCGGCATGATTAAACATGTGCAGGACATTCTTGCTAATAGCGAAAAGGTCGATCTGGACATTACAAATGCCAAGGCTTTTGTTGATGAAGTCATCGCTCTAGGCAACAAGTGGATTGAGACCAAGAGCTTTCCAAATGGTGACTTCTTCAATGAGATGCTTTTGAAACCTTCTGGCGAGGTAAAATCTGAGCTGAATGAGATCTCGAGGACTCGCAAGCAGCTTATTCGGGAGTGGAAGGTCACCGAGTTGGCTATTATTGAGCTGACACAGGACCAACATCATCTTGACAGGGAGGTCATTGAGGCCAGACAGCGCCTTGAGCTATTGGAAGAACAAGCCACTACCAAGTGGACTGCTATTTTGAAAGCTCGCGATAGAGAGAGTACTCTCATTCGCCAAGTTGAGGAGGTTGAAAGAAATCTCCGGAGGAAGACTCAGGAATACGAACAATGGCAAATTCTCTAGGAAGAGCTTCCTCGTGCTGAAGGTGGGTCACGACAGCCTACTGCATTTTATGGGAAAATTCTGAATAAACGTGGCCTGGAAGCTCTGGAGGCTAAGGCCAAGAGTTTGCTTGAGGAGCCAAGTCTTTGGCTGAAGACCATGTCAGACTAGTCTCCTAATCTTGTAACAAACTTTTCTTCTTTTCTTCTGGTACCTCCATGTATAAACATTTTTGGCAACTTCTTTTCTTTTTTGTATTCCCTCGTTTCACTTAAATTCTTTTTTGATGAAAATAAGTAAAAGTTGGATGGGAATGTTTGTTTGAAAATTTTGATCAAAACGTTGTCATTTTGTAAAAATCTTGTCAAAGGGTTGTTTTGGGCATGAAAGCCAAATTTTGTGGCAAAAAGCCTGGTTGTTTGATGGCTTGAAAGCTAAATTTTGAATGGCATGAAAGCCGAATTTTGGTGGCATAGGAGCCGAAATTTTGTGGCATGGGAGCCGAAATTTTGTTGGTGGCATGGAAGCCAGTTTTTGGCATGAGAGCCGATTTTCGTGGCGTGAAAGCCAAGTTTTGGTTTTGTGGCATGATAGCCAAAATTTTGTTTTTTCGGCATGAAAGCCAAATTTTGTGGCATGGGAGCCAAAATTTTGTTTGTAGCATGGGAGCCAAATTTTGTGGCATAAAAGCCGATTTTTTGTTTGTTTGGCGTGAAAGCCAGATTTTGTGGCATGGAAGCCGAGTTTTTCAAAAACCAAGTTTTATTTTGTTGGCATGGAAGCCAGATTCTTTATTTTTGGCATGAAAGCCAGGTTTTGTTTTGTTGGCGTGGAAGCCAGATTTTTTATTTTTGGCATGAAAGCCAGGTTTTTGGCATAAAAGCCAGGTTTTTGGCATAAAAGCCGGGTTTTTTGGTTTTCAAAGTGCAAGTATCGACTAAAGGTCGCCTCCCTGCTGAATGGTATTACAAGTGTAATGCCCCAATTTTGAATACCGAAGATAACGCTAAGTTACCCGAAGTTGGCACGCTACTTCCCGGAAAAACCGAGAACTTCCAAGATCATAGTCCATAGTGAGGTCAAATTTTTTAAAACTTTTTAAACAACATCATAATCAACAGTTATATGTGGAAGCGAAATAAAAGATAGCGGAAGCAATAGTATCAAGTATATATATCAGATGCAAAAGCGCGGAAGCCTGTTAGTACTCTCAAAGTGAAATTATCAAATGTTTATACATATCAACTATCTACCCAAGTCTCACTACAAAATATACTCTCAAAATCCCAAAAACAACTACACGCAACCCTCTAGTGAAGCTCTCCATCCTCCGGCTCAACCACTTGGTCAGTCGGCCCCCATCCGTAGTCCCTGACTACAGGCGCCTCGTGGATCGCGTCACCCGTGGGATCAAGGTCTGGACCTAAGCACCAAATATGGGTCAGATCTAAAGATCTGGCAAGGCACCATATGCCGATAACACTAGATGTATACACAAAGAGAGTAATGACGGTACATAATCATATGAGTAAGCAAGGCACATAATCTAGGTAGTTGAGCAATAATAGCAGTTTAGAATCAAAAATGTAAAGTACACTAATCTAAACAGACAACAAAGGGGGCACATTCACACAAGTTAAATACACCGCGGGATATTATGCCGCGACCCTCCCGTACTGTAAACGTCCCATACCATAAACAGTTTACGGTGGGGAAAGGGTAATAACCATGCAAGGGATGACAGCCCTGATAATAAACATAACATACAATATATATAACACCGATCACACCCCTTTATCGCACCGATCACACCCCTTTATCAGATTAGCCCGGACTTGATATCACACCGTCCATCCAGCCACAGCTCATCATGATAGCTCTAAGTAACCAGAACATAGCTCCTACCAGAGATGATCAGTCAACTGGCTGAGCTTAGAACAACTTAGTGAATGTTCAGTGCCGACTCAGGAACTAAGTACGGGTCTGTGTCTGTCTTGGCTAATCTTACGTGAGCAAGGTCCTCCCAATGTCTCTAAGAGGTTAAGGTACAACATTGTGGAATACAGTCCAATATCCAAGTCCAAGTCCAACAACATTGGATCCACTCCAAGGCTCACAACCGTGGCTTGAGGCAACACAAGTTCCATACCATGTCCATTCCACAATTAATCACCCTATGCTCCTACAT
Source organism: Persea americana (assembly GCA_029852735.1). Classification (NCBI taxonomy): domain Eukaryota; kingdom Viridiplantae; phylum Streptophyta; class Magnoliopsida; order Laurales; family Lauraceae; genus Persea; species Persea americana. Next base: position 9,875,357 of record CM056820.1, on the reverse strand, counting down.
AATGAGCTAACCAAACATTAAAGACTAACCACCCCTATCTAAGGTTCCACATTCCCAATCTTAGGCCGTATGAGGGCCCGCCTCGACACAGACACGGGTCAATTATCTCCAAACATCATATAGGGTCGCCTCTAAGGAATCCTAGGTTCAGGTCCTCCAGTTTCCATTAATTAACAAGCTTAAGGCAACAACAAGGATAAGAGAAGAGAATAGCCAAAGAAATCCTTAAAACATGGAATCAAATGGAAATAGGCAAAAGACCAGTCCTAGATAGTAGTCCACTCTTGGTTCAGGCCTCATCACATGATTGGATCCCTATCTGTAGCCTCAGGTGTCCAAAATGATAAATTGGGTGCTCCTGAGGTTGTGGACACCATGGGCTACAGTTAAGGTTCGAGTCAATGATGATTCGAATCCTGAATCCTTAATAGGTGTACCCCACGAATCAAGGCTGAGCCATGCCATTGATTCGTGGTGTGGCACACTTGATGGAGGGTTATTTGAATGGTCAATGGGCCTCACATGTGATCAAACATCAAACTCTACAGAATTCTAAAATTCACAGATCCCAGTTTGCCCGGTCGACATCACACCCTAGGATGTCGACCGGGTGAACTGGATGTTGACCTCCCAGGTCGACATCCTACAATGTCCCCGGTCGACATCATGGCCGTGATGTCGACCGGGTCCACTGGAACCTGGTATCAAACAGCTAGGGGGTCTTACAGAATTCTCTGTGCATCCGGTCAACATCATGGCCGTGATGTCGACCGGGTACACTAGGTTCCTGCCTGTCTGAGAATTTACAGTACTCAGTGAATTCTGCAGTTTCCTGTGTATCTGGTCGACCGGGTACACTGCCTGTGCAATTTACAGAGTTTAAATGGGACTTGCATTTCTCAACCTTTTAGTGTGCCCGGTCGACCGAGACAGGGTCCGGTCGACTGGGTACACGTAAAGAACTGAATTCCAGATTTCTGAATTTTTCTCCTTCTCAATCCAATTTCCATCAAAATCGACCCAAATCACTCCCATACATCACATATACATAGGGAAACGCATAAGCACTTCAATAATCATCATCCACCATCCATCCGGGTCATTGATCTTCCAAATGGAGAAACTCATCCATCATTGGCCATTTCCATGAAAACAAGCTCAAAAAGGAAGATCTACACATGCATCCCTACTCAATTGAATTGAAATGACAGAAGCAAAGGAAGAAAGCATACAACTAGTGAAATTGCATAGAGTACTTGCCTTAGTGTAGAATTGGTGACAGTGTAGAGAGAGAAGATAATCCAAGCTTCTAATGGAGTAATAGTTGCAATTGGGGAGAGTCTGTAGCCTCCTTGTGCTGGGATTTAGGGGAAATTAGGGTTGCTTGGGGAAGAAGATAGGTTAATTGGGGAGGATTAGAGGCAATTAGGGTTTTAGGCTCTTATGCAGTAGCTTAGGTTTATATAGATTAGGGTTTTAGGCTAATTACCTAAAGGGTATTTTGGTTCTAAATGGAATTGAAATGGGGCCATGGGTATTTGGGTAATTAGGTGGGTTCTAGAAGGTTCCACTCTCAAGCCCATTCCATTAGTGTTAATTATAATTAGACTCTAATCTAATCAAACCTAACATAAATTAAATTAAAGCTATATCTAAAACTTGGGGATATTATAAACTATACAACTAATTCCCTATTAAATAGCATATTAAAGTATAAAATACTCTATTAATTATTATTAAATTCAAACTAAGGGCCCACCAGGGGTGGGGCCTCACAGCAAGTATCGATGGAATGTCGCTTCCTCGCTCATTCGGTTGCGAGTATCGATGGAATGTCGCCTCCTCGCGGATTTTGGTGCAAGTATCGACTGAATGTTGCTTTCCTGCTTTTTTTTCAAAAATTTTGTTTTGTGGGTATCGATGGAATGTCGCCTCCCCATGATTTTTGAAATTTGAGGTTTTTTCGAACCCTTGTTTTTGTTTTGAAATTTGCGTTGTGGATATCAACTGAAACATTGTGTCTCCACGATTTTTGAAATTTTGCAAGTATTGACGAGGTGTCGTTTTCTTGTGTTGTTGAGGTTTTGGAAGTATCGAATGGGGTTCGCATCCTTCCGATTTTTGGGTTTTGTATGAGTATCGACTAAACGTCGCTTCAAGAACTTGCCATTGATGGGCAGCATACATCTGTCACCCTCCATGTTTAGAAGAGCATATACGCCATTGGAGAAGACTTTGTTGATAACGAAGGGTCCCTCCCATTTTGGTTCGAATTTGCCTTTGGATTTGCGGGCAAAAACCAATGACCTTTTTACCGCAAGAACCAAGTCACCCTTTTGTGGGCGCGTTGCCTGACCTTCTTGTCGAAAGATCCTGCCACGCGTGCTTGGTAAAGCTCAATGCTTTTGTAGAGCTTCAAGCCGTCTTTCATCGAGATTATCCAGCTCTTGGAGTCTCAATTTGACGTTGCTTTCTTGCGTCATTTTATTTTGTAGAGATACCCTTAAGGAAGGAATTTGTACCTCTAGAGGAACAACTACTTCACATCCATAGACCAAGGAGAATGGCGTGCTATGGGTTGGTCCTCGAACGGTAGTCCGATAGGCCCATAAAGCTTCAGGCAGTTAGTCGCTCCAGTCTCTTTTGTGACTAGAGACCATTTTCTTGAGAATTTTACAGAGTGTCTTGTTGAAGGCTTCTGCTAATCCATTCGCTACTGGGTTATATGGAGTCGAAGGACAACTTTGGATTTTGTATTTGTCGCAGAACCTGTAGAATCTGTGATCCCGGAATTGTGGTCCGTTATCATGGACGAATCTTTTAGGTATACCAAAGCGACAAATGATGTTGGTGCACAAGAATTAAAGGACTAATGAGGCCTTCATTTCATTGAACGCAAATGCTTTTGACCACTTGGAGAAATAATCTGTAGCGGCGAAGATGAAGCGATGACTTTTGCTTGATGGGGGAGAGATAAGACCTATGATGTCCATACCCCAGGCTTCGTAGGGCCATGAGATTGCTCTAGGATGTAGTCATTCTGGAGGCATGTGTACATAATCTCCATGAATTTGGCATTGTTGGCAACGTTTAGCAAATTGCACTGCGTCAGCTACCATGGTAGGCCAATAGTAACCCAACCTTTTTATCTTATTGTAATGCTTAGGACCGGCCTGATGGGCTCCACAAAGACCAGCATGAACTTCTTTTAGAGTTTCTCTCTCCTCTTGTTGTGACAAGCAGCATAGAAGTACTCCGTTGAAGGATTTTCTCTAAAGCATTTTGGAGGGAATATCCAAATGAAAGTTTAGGGCTCGTCTTTGGATACTTACCCGCTCTTTTGGATCTTCAAGTAAGATTCCGAACATAATATAATCGATGAATGGATCCCTCCAGTCGCCGATCGGAGGTTTAAGGATGGAAATCCAACTTCCGACCACTCGGTGGCATTCAGCAACTGCTTGGTGCGTGTTGAGAGGGGGGAGGATCCTTCTGATTTGCTGAAAACGCTTCTGCAGCAGCATTGTCGTCTTCAGTAATTGCATTGCATGGAGCATTTTCCGAAAACAAGTCCTGAACAACTTCCAACAACTTTTCTTCTATGTTAAGTATTTCATCGGTCCAGACATCTCCCATGAGGTTGGGCATCTGAGACCAATTTACCGGGTTTTCTTTGAAGACTTCATCAGCCAAAGCCTCTTCATGGTGATCAGTTGGAAGAGGCTTGAATTCGGATGTCACAGTTTCAGGAGACGAAGGCTGAGAAGATGCTATCTCAGTGGAAATCACCCGAGAAGATGTAGCTCCAGAAGATATGCTACCAGATGCATTTTGAGAGTCTATGGTCTCAACAGACGAAGCTTCAGAAGCACTATCATCCTGAACAACCACATTGCAGGCAACTTCGATAGAAGATGCCTCCATAATGGACTGTTGGGAATCAGACTCATCCTCCGATGTAAGAGGATCATCAATCCAATAACTTTCTTCATTTTCCAGAGTCATTGGAGGAGATGCTTGTAGATTCTCCGGGACTTCCAGTTCTGGATTTTGATGAAGCTGATTGATGTGATCCTGCTCTTGCTCTATGGCAAGACACTGCAAGATCCTTGCATATTCTTCAAGATCTGGCATTGGAGCTAAATCTTTTTCTTTATCTGCTCCTTGTGGTTCAACCTCATTGGGATCCACTAGAGCATTGGCAAGTGCTGGATTGACAGCATTTTCTTAAACAGCCTCTTCGTCTTCATCATCATCAGACCAAGATCCTTGTGGCTAGAAGGGGTTATACCAGATTACTGGCATAAGGTGGGATTCTGGGATCCATTCTTCAGCAGAGAGATATTCCCCGGTTTCAAGGGATTCCTCCCATTCATCTGTGTCACTGGCAGTGTCACTAGACTCGTATCCATTCATGGAGAATCCAACTACCGAGTTGCAAGAGTATGATGCCCCTTGTGTAGTCTCATTTCTGAGCCGTGTTGGCATGAAATCACCGAAGGTGAATTTTCTTACCACACTTGAAGTCTTGGGGAGAGACTCCTCTGTTGCCTGCAGTGAAGCGGTAAAGGAGGTTTCTGCCTTTTCAGGGGCTTTTTGCTTGGATTGAGCCTTCTCCTGCTGTTTGAGTAGGAGTAGGGGCTTCTTCCACCAATTTTGATGAGGCAGAGGCGAGTCCGCCTACTGATATTCCTTCCCCAGCGGCTCCAATTGGAAAGAGCTTCTTGATTACTCTTCCAACGGTGCCTAACACGGGTAGTCGACCAACGGAGCATGGTGAGTCTTCATCTGAGCCATCCCGTCAGTTTGCGAGGAAGGTGTTGAAGAGAGTCTTGAGCTCATGGGTCGAGACTCTTTCTTCTGACCATTTGGAGGCTGGTTTTGGCATGGTGAAGCATGTGCAGGACATTCTTGCCGATAGCGAAGAAGTCGGTCTGGACATTACAGATGCCAAGGCTTTTGTTGATGAAGTCATCGCTTTAGGCAACAAGTGGACTGAGACCAAGAGCTTTCCGAATGATGATTTCTTCAACGAGATGTTTTTGAAGCCTTCCAGCGAGGTCAAATCTTATTTGAATGAGATCTCGCGGACTCGGAAGCAGCTCGTTCGGGAGAGGAACGTCACCGAGTTGACTATTATTGAGCTGACACAGGACCAGCACCGCCTTGATAGGGAGGTCACCGAAGCCAGACAGCGCCTTGAGCTATTGGAAGAACAAGCCGCTGCCAAGTGGACTGCCACTTTGAAAGCTCGCGATAGAGAGAGGACTCTCATTCGCCAAGTTGAGGAGGTCGAAAGCAATCTCCGGAGGAAGACTCAAGAATATGAACAATGGCAGATTCTCTGGGAAGAGCTTCCTCGTGCCGAGGATGGATCGATGCGGCCTACTGCTTTTTATGGGAAGATTCTGAAGAAACTTGGCCTGGAAGCTTTAGAGGCTAAGGCCAAGTGTTTGCTTGAGGAGTTAAGCCTATGGCTGAAGACCATGTCGGACTAGCCTCCTGATTTGTAACAAACTTTTTCTTCTTTTCTTTTGGTACCTCCATGTATAAACATTTTTGGCACTTCTTTTTTTTTTGTATCCCCTTATTTCACTTAAATTCATTGTTGATGAAAACATAAGCAGAAATTGAATGGGAATGGTTTGTTTGAAAATCTGATCAAAAGGTTGTCATTTTGTGAAAATCTTTTGTCAAATGGTTGTTTTTAGGCATGAAAGCCAGATTTTGTGGCAAAAAGCCTGGTTTTTGGCATGAGAGTCGATTTTTGTGGTGTGAAAGCCAAGTTTTTGTTTTGTGGCATGGAAGCCGGTTTTTGGCATGAGAGCCGATTTTTGTGGCGTGAAAGCCAAGTTTTGGTTTTGTGGCATGGACGCCAAAGATTTTGTGGCATGGGAGCCAAATTCTGTTTTGTGGCATGGAAGCCGATTTTTTTTTGTTTGGCGTGAAAGCCAGATTTTGTTTGTTTGGCGTGAAAGCCAAATTTTGTGGCATAGAAGCCAAGTTTTTTTGAAAACCAAGTTTTGTTTTGTTGGCATGGAAGCCAGATTTTTTGATTTTTGGCATGAAAGCCAGGTTTTTGTTTTGTTGGCATGGAAGCCAGTTTTTGGTTTTTGGCATGAAAGCCAGGTTTTTGGCATAAAAGCCGGGTTTTGGCGTGAAAGCCGGGTTTTGGCATGAAAGCCAGGTTTTTGGTTTTCAAAAATGCAAGTATCGACTAAGAGTCGCCTCCCTGCTGAATTGTATTGCAAGTATCGATGGAATGTCGCTTCCTTGCTCATTCGGTTGCGAGTATCGATGGAATGTCGCTTCCTCGCGGATTTGGGTGCAAGTATCGACTGAATGTCGCCTCCTTGCTTTTTTCTCAAAAATTTGGTTTTGTGGGTATCGATGGAATGTCGCCTCCCCACGATTTTTGAAATTTGAGGTTTTTTCGAACCTTTGTTTTTTGTTTTGAAATTTGGGTTGTGGATATCAACTGAAACGTTGTGTCTCCACGATTTTTTTTTTTTTTTGAGATTTTGTAAGTATCGACGAGGTGTCGCTTTCTTGTGATTATAAGGTTTTGGAAGTATCGAATGGGGTTCGCATCCTTCCGATTTTTGGGTTTTGTGTGAGTATCGACTAAATGTCGCTTCCCCACGGTTTTTTTTTTTTTTTGAAAAACCATTTTTTGTTTAAAGACACGAGGGTCGTAAATTTTGACTCAAAACCATCTTTGGTGGTAAAAGTCATGGTGGACTAGGGTGGAAATTCCTAAGTCCTGATTTTTGTTTCAAACCATGAATTTTGGGTTCAAGGATTGAAAGTTTTGGTCAAGTTAGGGAAGAGGCTCCGAAACTTGGATTTTGGGTTTGATTTTTTTTTTAACAATGAAACATTGAAAGTAAGCATTGTTTTTTTTTTTTTTTGCTTTTAGAAATTTCAACATAAGGATGAAAACTCTAAAAGGGGTGGGTTTGACGAGCAAGTACCTAGGAATAGGCTTTGGCCAAGCAAGCATCACTCTGACCCGATGTAGGAAGTCTTCAAGTGTAGTACCGCTTCAAGAACTTGCCATTGATTGGCAGCATACATCTGTCACCTTCCATGTTTACAAGAGCATATGCGCCATGGGAGAAGACTATGTCGATGACGAACGGTCCCTCCCATTTTGGTTCGAATTTGCCTTTGGATTTGTGGGCAAAAACCATTGGCCTTTTCACAGCAAGAACCAAGTCACCCTTTTTGTGGGCGCATTGCCTGACCCTTTTGTCAAAAGATCCTGCCATGCATGCTTGGTAAAGCTCAACGCTTTGTAGAGCTTCGAGTCGTCTTTCATCGAGATAATCTGGTTCTTGGAGTCTCAATTTGACGTTGCTTTCTTGCGTCATTTCATTTTGTAGAGATACCCTTAAAGAAGGAATTTATACCTCTATGGGGACAACTGCTTCACATCCATAGACCAAGGAGAATGGTGTGCTATGGGTTGGTCCTCGAACAGTAGTCCGGTAGGCCCATAAAGCTTCAGGCAGTTTGTCGCTCCAGTCTCTTTTGTGAGTAGAGACCATTTCCTTGAGAATTTTGCAGAGTGTCTTGTTGAAGGCTTTTGCTAGTCGATTCACTGCCGGGTTATACCGAGTCGAAGGATAACTTTGGATTTTGTATTTGTCGCAGAACCTGTAGAATCTGTGATCCCGGAATTGTGGTCCGTTTTCATGGACGAATCTTGTAGGTATGCCGAAGCGACAAATGATGTTGGTTCGTAAGAATTGAAGGACTGACGAGGTCTTCATTTCACTGAAAGCAAATGCTTCTGACCACTTGGAGAAATAATCCGTACCGGCGAAGATGAAGTGATGACCTTTGCTTGACGGGGGAGAGATAGGACCTATGATGTCCATACCCCAGGCTTTGATGGGCCATGAGATCGCTGTAGGATGTAGCCATTCTAGAGGTATGTGTACATAATCTCCATGAACTTGGCATTGTTGGCAACGTTTAGCAAATTGTATTGCGTCAGCCACCATGGTAGGCCAATAATAACCTAACATTTTTATCTGATCGTAGAGCTTGGGACCAGCCTGATGAGCTCCATAAAGACCAGCATGAACTTCTTTTAGAGTTTCTTCTGCCTCTTGTTGTGACAAGCAGCGTAGAAGTACTCCATTGAAGGATTTTCTATAAAGCATTTTGGAGGGAATATCCAAATGAAAGTTTGGGGCTCGTCTTTGGATACTTACCCGCTCTTTTGGATCTTCAGGTAGGATTCCGAACATAATATAATCAATGAACGGATTCCTCCAGTCGCCAATCGGAGGTTTAAGGATGGAAATCCGACCTCCGACCACTCGGTGGCATTCAGCAACTGCTTGGTGTGTGTTGAGAGGAGGGAGAATCCTTCTTTGACACACTGTAATTTGCATGTTTTCCCCTTCTTGGGTTGCCATGGATGCAGCAAGTCCAGCCAGGGCATCTGCACGGATGTTTTCACCTCTGCGGACGTAGGTGATGTGACAGATGTTAAAGTTTTAACAAAGCGATTGCGCCTTGTTGTAGTAAGGCAACAGATCAGGCTTCCTGATTTCATATTCCTGGTTCATCTGGTTGACGATCAGTTGAGAATCCCCAAATGCTTCCAGCATGGTGATGCCAGATTCGAGGGCGAGTTCCAATCCTATAATCAGAGCTTCGTACTCAGCTGCATTATTTGAACATGGTTCCAGTAGCGAAAATGTGTGTGGAATCATGTATTTATCTGGGCTAACAAAGAGAATGCCAATTCCAGATATCAGCTTTCCTTTTTCATTTGTCCTGGTTGCACCATCGAAGTACATGTTCCAGGAGGCATTTGGTGAGTAAGTCTCCACGTTGTAGACAGGTTCGTCTGGGAGATCATCCCTGAGCGGAGAATCCTTAGGCAGTGGATGCTCTGCAAGAAAGTCTGCCAGAGCTTGACCTTTGATTGCTTTCTGTGGTACATACCTAATATCAAATTGTGACAGAATGATGGATCATTTTGCCAGCCGGGCATTGAGAGAACCTGCTTTTGTGACAAGGACCTTTAAGAGATTGATCCTCGATATCAGGTATATTGTGTTTGACAGCAAATAGTGACGCAGCTTTTGTACGGCGAACATCACTGCCAAGCATTCTTTTTCGACTGGAGAGTAGCGATGCTCTGCACCTACCAACATGCGACTGAGGTAGTATAGAGCAGCTTCTTTTCCTCCATCATTTTCTTGTGCAAGTAGAGCGCCCAAAGAATAGTCCAGAGCTCTTGTGTACAAGATGAATGGTTTTCCGGTTGTGGGAACAGCCAACACCGGAGGCTTGGTCAGGTATGACTTGATGTCTTGAAATGCAGCTTCCCATTCAGTATCCCAACAAAGTCTACACCTTTCTTCATCAGGCGAGAAAATGGACGGCATTTTCCTGATAGATTGGAAATGAACCGTCGGATATATGCCAATCTTCCTTGAAGCCCTTTTAGTTCTCTTAGGGCCCTTGGAGATGGCATTTCTAGAATTGCCTTGACTTTGATGGGGTCAAGTTCTATTCCAGCTTTCCGAACTATGAATCCGAGGAACTTACCCGATGAGACACCGAAGAAGCATTTGAGGGGATTCATTCGTAGTTTGTGCTTGCGAAGCCAGAGGAAGACTTCTTGAAGATCTTGGAGATGGTCTTCTTTCCTTTTGCTTTTGACGGCGAGGTCATCAACATAACATTCGACCGTCTTGTGCTGCATATCTTGGAATATCTTCATCATAGCCCTTTGATATGTTGCACCAGCATTTTTCAGACCATATGGCATGACAGTGTGGCAATACACTCCAAATGGGGTCCGAAAGGATGTATGCCTTTCATCTTCGGGGTGCATCTTTATCTGGTTGTAGCCAGAGAAGCCGTCCATGAAAGTCATTCGCTCAAACCCGCAGGTGTTGTCAATCATTACCTCCGGTATGGGGAGCGAGAATTCATCTTTGGGGCATGCATTATTCAGATCTCTATAGTCAATACAGACTCTGATTTGCCCATTTTTCTTTGTCACAGGGACGATGTTGGCCAACCATTCAGGATGCTGTTCCTCACGGATGAAGCCAACGTTTTTGAGTTTCTGAACTTCTTGTTAAATTTTGTCCATCACATCAAGACGGAATCTTCTTTGGCCTTGTTTGACAGGCTTGATATTTTCATGCAGGTTGAGTTTGTGAATTGCTATTTTGGGATCTAAGCCAGGCATTTCAGCGTAAGATCATGCAAAACAATCAACAAACTCACGAAGAAAAGAGACATACTTGGGTAACTCCTCATCCTTTATATTCTTGCTTATGAATACAGGACGTGGGTTATCTGGTGTTCCCAAGTCTATCTTTTGAACAGAATCTTCTGTCGGAAGGTTTGAAGGTGGTTCCTCCACAACATTTTCGGAGGTTTCCAAGTCAACAAGACCTTGCGGATTTCCAGGGGCGTTTTCAGACCATGGCTCCGTTTTTGTCCATAAATCTTCTTGATCGGTATTCTTCTCAAGACTTGCTATGAGATGATCCCAATCACCAGCTGAAACTAGGTCGAAGTAAGGCACTTCTTTTAGAGACGACGACTCTTTTGAATCAGAGAACCATGCGTCTGTGTCATCGGACAATTCCTCTTCATCATCAGAGAAATCATACCAATTTGATGAGCTTCCTGGGTCCTTGTCGGGTAACTCTTCAAAGAGATATCCAGAGAGATCGATGTCTTCATCGACATGAGATGTTAAGGCTTGGTCGGCAAAACGACTCTGCAGCCTTTGTGTCAGCTGTCTCATTGGAGTGTCAGGATCATACCCCAATCCGTATGAAGACTTGTCTATGCGACGGTGGAGTCTCCAATCTTCCAGCTGACTTTTGGTCAGGGTGGGTTCCAATGGTGTGAGAATACCACGACCACCTTCCAAACCAATTGGATTTTGAGCGTCATAGCCCATTTTCTCCATGATAGCTTGTGCCATTGGACTATACAAGGATAGTTGAGGCATACCTTCATTTCGGAAAGGCTCAAGTAGGCAGTTTGATGAAGAAGCGTTTGATCTATGGAAGAAGATTGGTTTATCTTCTGCCGACATTTCCGGAACGACGAAGGTAGCAGAAGCAGGATCTTCTACGTCAGCAGAGGTCTCCAATGGAGTGAGAGCAGGCCGAAATTGCTGAGTATCAGCTTGGCTTGACGATGTATCGTCTTAAGTCTCTGAATCCGAATCCGTGTCTTGTATGATAGACACGAAGGAGACAACAAACTTGCCCCATGTCTTTTGCTCTGTCTTCTTTGCTTTAGTAGTGATTACCAAAGGTTTGGAAGATTTGAAGGAGATGACGAAGGGAGACTGATTGCTCTCTTTGAGTTTGCCAGAAGGTTTGTTTTCTTCCAATGATTGCTGAGGAGCCTTGCCTTTATCTTTTTGGAGATTGCCGGTAAAGGATGCTGTTTTCTCCTCCTTTTCTTCTTTTTCATCCTTGTACATCTGAGAGTCTGCAAAATGGACTTCCTTGCCTTTGAAGGGCTTTTTGTCTGCAAACACTCGATGTATCAAGCCGTCATCGCCAACAAACTTGATGCACTAATGTAGAGTCGAAGGAACAACACCATTCTCGTGTATCCAAGGGCATCCAAGAAGGATGTTGTAGCATGAAGGGGTTTTTATTGCATATACGGTGACCTCAGAGATAAGATCGCCGATTTGCAACCTGAACCGGATTTTGCCAATGGGTCTTTGAGAACTCCCATGGTATCCAAAGATGGACACAAATGTGTGGCTTAGTTTGCTAAGCGGGATACCCAGCTCTTTGAGTGCCGAAGTAGAGATGAGGTTGAGTGCAGAACCCGGGTCGATCTGGACTCTATGTATCGGCATCTCTTTGATGTACCCTGTGAAGTACAAGGGTCGATTGTGCTTCATCTCGCCTAGCAGGAGGTCTTCCTTATTGAAGGCAATGGTAGCACTTGCGGCTTTTTGGACCGAGAGGCATTCAGTGCAAGGTCCTCCAGCTTCTTTCTTTTCTCCCTTTGAGGAGGTTTTTGATTTTGTGACCCTATAGTCCATTTCAATTTACAGGACTTACGGGGCATGTTTGTCGACATCTAGATTCAGCCTTTGCAGTTCTGAAATGAGACTATCACGAGTTTGTGGTGACATTCGTAATAAGTCTAGGATGTGCAGTCGTGCAGGTATGTGTTTGAAGTGCTCGATCAAGTCATACTTGAAAGCCTCCTTTAGGCCTGTATTTTCATTATCACTGCTGCTTGGGGCATTTACAACTTGTTTTCCCGAAGGATTTACATAAGAAGAAGAAGAAGGTTGGTTATAGTTTTTGTGGTAATCCCGGCCAGAGCAGGTACCTTTCCCAACTTCAAAAGCTTCTAGAGGTGGTTCTTCTTTCGGAAGACCCCCTTCGAGCTTAAGGGGCTGATCTTCCCCATTTGCTGAAAATGCCTCTGCAGCAGCATTGCCGTCTTCAGTTATTGCGTTGCATGGAGCATTTTCTGGGAACAAGTCCTGAACAGCTTCGAACAACTTTTCTTCTTTGTCCAGTATTTCATCGGTCCAGACATCTCCTATGAGGTTGGGTACCTGGGACCAATTGACTGGGTTTTCTTTGAAGGCTTCATCAGCTAGAGCTTCTTCATGGTGATCAGTCAAAAGAGGCTTGAATTCTAATGTCACTGTTTCAGGAGACGATGGCTGAGAAGGTGCTATCTCAGTGGAAGTCACCCGAGAATATGTAGCTCTAGAAGATATGCTACTGGATACATTTTGAGAATCCGTGGCCTCAGCAGATGGAGCTTCAGAGGCACTATCATCCTGAACTATCACATTATAGGCAACTTTGATAGAAGATGCCTCCATAATGGACCGTTGGGAATCAGACTCATCCTCCGATGTAAACGGATCATCAATCCAGCAACTTTCTTCATTTTCCGGAGTCACTGGAGGATATGCTTGTAGATTTTCCGGGACTTCCTGTTCTAGATTTTGATGAAGTTGGTTGATGCGATCCTGCTCCTGCTCTATGGCTAGACGCTGCAAGATCCTAGCATATTCTTCAAGATCGGGCATAGGAGCCAAATCTTCTTCTTCATTTGCCCCTTGTGGTTCAACTTGGTTGGGATCCACTAGAGCATTTGTTTGTGCTGTGTTAACAACATTTTGGGCAGCCTCTTGGTCTTCATCATCATCAGACCAGGATCCTTGTGGCTCGAAGGGGTTATACCAGATTACTGACATAAGGTGGGATTCCGGGATCCATTCTTCGTCGGAGAGATATTCTCCAGTTTCAAGGGATTCATCTAACTCATCAGTGTCACTGGCAGTGTCATTGGACTCTTATCCAGTCATGGAGAATCCAACTACCGAGTTACAAGAGTACGATGCCCCCTGCGTAGTCTCATCTCTGAGCCGTGGTGGCATGAAATCACTGAGAGTGAATTTTCTTATCACTCTTGGAACTTTGGGGAGAGACCCTTCTGTTGCCCACAGTGAAGCGGTAGAGGAGGTTTCTGCTTTTTCAGGGACCTCTTATTTTGTTTGAGCCTTCTCCTGCTGTTTGAGCTTGCGGAGTTGTCTCTTGGCTTGCCTTCGCTGTTGAGCGGTCGGCTTTGTTTTGACGATCTCCCAATTTTCATCTTTTAGGAGATCGGGATGTACCCATATGGGCTGTCCTTCTGGTGTTGGGTAAGGCACCAGCTCTTGGGACGTTTGGGTCATTTTTATCACCTTGAAGGAAGTAGTGACTTTTTCCTTTGATGATTTGGATGTTTGTCCAAATGACACCATGTTAACGGAGGCAGACCCATAGTTTTTGTCAAAGGTAATGACTCCGTTTTTCTACATCTCGTTGATCTTCTCTCACGACGAAACATTGGTTGAGAGGGTGCGAGACCATTTGGTGGTATGGACAATATCGGGGATCGTTGGTTTTGCCAACATCTCCCAGTCTTTTGGGGTCAGGCAAGGTGAGTTTGCCATTTGCCAAGAGAGCCCCAAATATTTCTTCAACATCTTCATCGAACGAGAATTTCTTTTCTACTCGTTCTTTGAAGGCATCAGAGAGTTCAGGTCTCTTACCTGCAGCTTTATTTTCAGCTTTCTTTGGTGGCTGAGGAGCTGACTTGGTTTGCACATTGAGAACCTCCTTTTTCTTTGGCTTGGAGGTTGGAATGGCGATCTGCTCCTTCTTTGATGACTTCAGACTGTTGAGGTCTTTGATCACCGTTTCACCCTCCATAGATGCTTCTAGGAGTTCTCCCAAGTTTTTTGATTTGTTGCCGATGATCATGGAGCGGATCCTTGCTCTCATGTTGTTTCGGCAGATGTCGACTAGCGATGCTTGTGGCAGCACATCTGAGCATTTGTATGCCATTGCTTTCCACTTGTCAATGTAGTCGTATGTCGACTCATTCTCTCCCTGTTTAAGGCTGGAGAGCTGAGCCATAGTAACAGGATGATCCTTACCTTTGAAGTGGGTAAGGAAACGTGTCTCTAGCATGGTCCAATTTTGAATGGAGTCCTCTGGCAGAGTGGAATACCAATCAAAGGCCGCACCTTTTAGGGTACTTGCAAAGAGCCGAATCTTGAGAGCATCTTGATCCGCAACCGTTCCTGTCGGGATCTTGAAGTGGATGACATGCTATCTGGCTGAACCTTTCCCCATATATGTTTGGAGAAGAGGTTGTTTGAACTTTTGGGGAAATGGAACCGAGTCCATCCATAAGGGATATGGTGGCTTGATCCCATGCTCCTTCAATGTATCCTCTTCTTTTACTTTGGCGAGGATATTGTCCACGTCCTTTTTAGTAAGGGCGCGTGACTCATCTTTTCCACCGTTTGCCTCATCTTGTGGAGGAACTTCTTCATTGTTTGGTGGACGCTGGAGAGTGAGAAGGAGGTTTTCCATCAAAACCTCTATTCTCTGCTGTCCTTGCTCTAGCTGCTGAATGCGTAGAGCCATGTCGTCATGTGGTGGAGGTTGCTCAGAGTTTGTGACCAAGACATTCATCCTTCGTGAGTTGAAAGAGGATACTGTCTTAGTGACTGAGCTAGAGCTCATTCTTTTAGATGAAGAGTCCGAGGAATGATCACTCCGATGTCCCTGGCTTGAAGGAGTGGGAGAGTCTTCCTGATGTCTTCTCGTCCGGGAGACGCTACGAGTCACCGGTCTTCTGACATGTATTTTCGTCGCTGACTTTTGGCATCTTTTGGTTTTGCCAACCATGTGGACAGCAGCAACTTGGTCGGGTCTCTCTTTTTCGACCCATTTTTGGGAGATTTGAAGCTCAGAATGTTAGGTTCTTTGCTTCTCTAATCTCTTTTGTCGATATGCCGCGCGGCGGCGTATGCGACGAGCAATTTGAGC
This sequence comes from Persea americana, assembly GCA_029852735.1. Lineage (NCBI taxonomy): Eukaryota > Viridiplantae > Streptophyta > Magnoliopsida > Laurales > Lauraceae > Persea > Persea americana. The sequence continues at coordinate 9,859,983 of CM056820.1, read as the reverse complement.
TTCGGTTAGCTCGGGCTGTGCTCTGGCAATGAAGGACATGGTCCCTCGTGCGCAGCAACCGAGCTTGTCTTCCTTGAAGACTGGCATGGACAGGATTTGGACGCGGTCCTTAGCCTGTCGCAGCGAAACTTTAAATTTTTCAAGCTCGTCCCCTGTTGAGATGAAGGGTCGAGTTGCAGGAGAGCAGGCCCTAGCAAGTTCTTGTCGAGGCCTTGTGATGCACTACTTGATTTTGGGCTTGTATGAGCAAGCCGGCTCGTGCTGAGTAGTTTTTGTAGTTCGGTGGAGGGTAGGTTTCTCTCCTTCGATGTAAGCAAGAGGATAAAACCTATTCTCCATTAGAGGAGCCAGGTATGCTGGCTTTGCAGATGTCCGGGACCTTCTTTGTTTTGGTGAAGATCGCGGGGACCAAGTCTTGGGATAGACTTGGTTTTTTGTAGGTTGAGGCCTCATGGGATTGCCACGAGCCTCAGGTTTCTTGGTGACCGCCCTTGGTGTCGAGGCAGTGACACGTTGGGGGGCGGTCTTCTGCTTCTTAGCAGGCACCATCTCTTCTGCGGGTTGTGGGAATGGTCCCAGTGACCCAAAGACGATGGTCCGAGGAGTGGAGGTCGACCCGGTGTTTTGGGAGTTACCGAGGGAGGTGATGCTTTGGCAACTGGCGGGGCGCTTGAAAGTGCCCTTGCTTTGCTTCTCTTGAAGCATGACTTGGTACTTGTTCTCATCGAAAGTGATGGTCAACGAAGCTGCCATTGTTAGTTTTGAAAAACTTTTCTGAAACAAGACCACATCCATTAGTAATCACAAGAATATGGTGATCATAAATGGGCTATACTATGGTTTTGTCTTTTCAAATCGCTCAGGAGCACGGCCCATTCTGAGCGTAATGAAGAAGGCCAAAAGCCATAGATGGTACAATTGTACTAAACGCAGGTATGGTCGGCTCGAAATTAGCATTCCAGGGACCGCTAAAAGCAATTGTAAACCTTAATTCAAATTACCGAGAAGCAAAGCTCACTCGAGGTAAAATGATATAAGGTTAAAGATACAAATGTGTCGGTCGCGAATACAGTAGACCCGAAAGGGCGTACTAGCACCGCTAGACACAAATGTTGTAAATCACATCCTTGAAGGACACGAGATGGGACTTTTTGAAATGTCAAGATTGGATTCGCAAAAGAGAGCAAATGGTATTCCAATCCGAATACAGGTTCAAACATTTCTGCGAGCCTATATCCGAAAAAGGAAAGAACCAGGATTTCTCATATTTGAATCCAATAGTGACGAGAGCTTTTTTTTTTTTTTTGAAAAGTCAAGATTGAATTCATAAAAGAGGGCAAATGGTATTCCAATCCGAATACAGGTTCAAACATTTCTGCGAGCCTAAATCCGAAAAGGAAAGAACCAAAATTCCTCCAATTTGAACACAATAGTGACAGAAGTTTTTTTTTTTTTAATTTTTGTTTTTTTTTTTTTTGAGAGTGCACATAGGTCTTCCAATTCGGTCTTATGAAACCTTAGTAGATAGATTAGCCCCCAGGTAAGGGTAGGATTACTTAATGAACCCGTTTGAAGGACCCTTACCTCGAACAGTCTAACTGCCTCCACACTCTGGACAAGGCTTTTCTTAGATTCACTTTGGTCAAAGAACGCAATTGGTGCAACCTTAATGCTCTCTCTTTTTTTTTTTGAAAGACCTCCAATGGACTCATCAAAGAGAGGAAAATGGCCCCTCCCAATCCGAACGTTGGCTCAAACATTTCTGCGAGCCAACGTACGAAAAGGAAAAGAACCAAAGTTTCTCTAATTTGAATCCAAAAGAGAGAAATTTGAAAAGTTTTTTTAAAAAAAAAAGAAAACTTTTTTTTTTTTTGAAAGATCTCCAATGGACCCATCAAAGAGAGGGAAATGGCCCGTCCCAATCCGAACGTTGGCTCAAGCATTTCTACGAGCCATTGCACGAAAAGGAAAGAACCAAAGTTTCTCTAATTTGAATCCAAAAGAGAGAAACTTGAAAAGTTTTTTTTTTTGAACTTTTCCTTTTTTTTTTTGAAAGATCTCCAATGGACCCATCAAAAAGAGGGAAATGGCCCCTCCCAATCCGAACGTTGGCTCAAACATTTCTGCGAGCCATTGCACGAAAAGGAAAGAACCAAAGTTTCTCTAATTTGAATCCAAAAGAGAGAAATTTGAAAAGTTTTTTTTTTTGAACTTTTTTTTTTTTTTTTGAAAGATCTCCAATGGACCCATGAAAAAGAGGAAAATGGCCCCTCCCAATCCGAACGTTGGCTCAAACATTTCTGCCAGTCATTGCACGAAAAGGAAAAGACAAAAGTTTCTCTAATTTGAATCCAAAAGAGAGAAATTTGAAAAGTCTTTTTGTTTGAACTTTTCTTTTTTTTCTTGAAAGATCTCCAATGGACCCATCAAAGAGAGGAAAATGGCCTCTCCTAATCCGAACGTTGGCTCAAACATTTCTGCGAGCCATTACACGAAAAGGAAATAACCAAAGTTTCTCTAATTTGAATCCAAAAGAGAGAAATTCGAAAAGTTTTATTTTTTTGAACTTTTTTCTTTTTTTTGAAAGATTTCCAATGGACCCATCAAAGAGAGGGAAATGGCCCCTCCCAATCCAAACGTTGGCTCAAACATTTCTGCGAGCCATTGCACGAAAAGGAATGAACCAAAGTTTCTTTAATTTGAATCCAAAAGAGAGAAAACCCCTTTTTTTTTTGTTGAGAAAAGGAAGAATGAAAACAAATTAAAAGAAAGTAGTTTCCAAAGAATCCCATCTCATGTTTTTTTTTTTTAGATACAAGATCCAACATAGGCCACCAACTAGAAGGGAGCCAAGGATTCTAAGCATCGTGTTCTCAATTGAACAAGTCCCACCGGGTATGCCAACTTGATGGACCCGTCTTTTTCTTTCTTGCCTTCCTCCGTCCCGGGTCCGCCAGGGTGCAATGGGGCGAAGAGAAAAAAAAGAGCAAGCATCAACATTTTTTTGTACGGGTATGCCAGATTTTCTTTTCTACTTGGAATCTGAAGTGGTGATCCGGAGATTCACCTTCACAAGTAGAAAAAGAAATCAACTTTTTTCTAACTTTCCATTGCACATATATTTTAAAGAAAGAGACAGATTCTTTTAATGGCGTGAAAGGCGATTTTCATTTGTTTGCCGTGAAAGGCGGTTTTGCCGTGATAGGCGATTTTGTGCCGTAGAAGGCAGTTTACAAATCTCATCAAAATGTAAAGACAAGAAATGTGATTTTTATGTCTCTTTTTAAAAAAATGCACAATACAACAGAAAAGTAAGAAAAGGAATCTGACTTCTCAAGCGATTGTGGGGACTCGTTCAGATCGACAGTCGCGAGTCATGTATGGACTCCGCCATCGTCCTTCAGATGAGAACACTTGATGCTTTGATTCACTTGGCTTGGCTTGGACCTCAGATTTTTAGAGGATAAAGATCAAGTGAAGGTCTTATATCCAATAAAAAACCAAGTAGACGGGCTGAAAAGCCGCATCTAGGCCATGTTGGATAGAAGAAGAGAGGAGATCTTGGGGGGGGCGGCCCCCAAGGGACTTCGATCACCTTGTAGTGCTTGCAGCAGAGTTTCTTCAAGGCAAGAGAGCTTCTTTTTGTGTAGAGATTTCTAGGACAATTTCTTCAGAACACTTCAGATGGTTTTTCGGACAATTTTCAGGACCCTTTCTCCTTGGAATGACCGCCTATTTATAGGCTTTTGGTGGCCATTAAGAGGGTTTTATGGGCATTAATGGTATTAATGCTCCATGATGGGAGGAGTTACAAGATTTAATTCTTTATATTGTAACTCCTTTTTCTTGGATTTTGATTGGCCAATGGAGAATAATGGGCATTTAATCTCCATGATGATGGGAGTTTCATGATTAATTACCATAATTAATCTCCATAATGATAGGAGTTACATGGTTAATTGTCATGATTAATTGGACTTGTAACTCCCATTTCTTGGCTTCTGATTGGGCCGTTCAAAATAATGAGTTAATGACCTTAATAAATTGCCATAAAAAGGGTCATTTAACTTCATTAATTGGCTGCCGAGTCGCTTGAAGAGTCGCGGGCCGCGCCTCGTCTTTTGGAATTCTTCTTGCGATGATCATCGATGGATCTGTACGTTGTTTGATGTTGGATGATGATGAAAATTCAAACATTAGTTGACACTAATGGGCGGGCAACATCTGTCCAGTCGATTTCTTGATTGGTCGGGCAGAAAGTGTGCTTTCTTGGTCGGCCGGTTGGCAGTTTCGGTGTGTCCGATGATGATCAAATGATTTTGATGGCGGATCCGTGATGTTGACGAAGATTGACGGATATCATGCCTCAAAAATCAGATTTTATGAAAATCACAGGGGCCAAACATCGCGAAACACGAAAAAGAACGGAAAAACGACGCTTTTGGCGAAACTCCTGCGACCCGGATTTCCAGGGTCGCCGGTGACCATGCACCCATGGTCGCCGACGACCATGGGGCTGGTGACCTTGGGCCATGGTTGCCGGCGACCATTGGCCAAGGTCGCCGGCGACCTTGGACTTTGGTCCATTTTTCGGTCGCCTTCCGGTCGCCGTTTCTTGGTCGTTTCTCGGGCGTTTTCGCTTCTGTTTTCTCCCATATTTTTCTTTGAAATTTCTCCTCATTTATTAGCTTAATTCCTCTGAAGAAAACCTGTTGAAAGGCTGTGCAAATCAGAACACAAAGTTTCCTATTTTTTGGAAAAGCTGAAGACTCTGTAGCCAATTTTCCGCCAAGAGTTGAAACTGGGTCAAACGATGTCGGAATGACCTGAAATTTGAGGTGAAGCTTCTTGGGCATTAGATAGGACCAACCATGGGCTTTTATTTGAGTTTTGAAGCCGTTTGGGGTCCCGTCGATGTTTGACTTGATTTCACCGTGCGGAAGATGTCGAGCTTTGATGTACGGTCATCCGATGTCCGATTGACCCGAAATTTGACGGGGAGACTATTGGAGTCATTTTGAGATGATCCATTAGCTCCGATTTGGGTGCCATAGTCCTGGGGAGCTTCGCCGCCAATAGGCTTGATTTTGCTTCGGAGCATCAAAACCTGGTTAAACGTTGTCGGAATGACCTGAAATTTTACGTGCAGCCCTTTGGAAGCATGCAGAAGCTACTCATGTGTTTTGTTTGATGAGTGGCGGCATCAGAGGTTCTCGCCGCCGGGAGGCTTGATTTCGCCGTTCGAGAGTTGATGGAGGGTCAAACGGTGTCGGTTTGACTTGAAATTCGACATGGAGCCTTTTGGAGGTATTTTGAAACCATCCATAGGCTCTAATCGAAGATTTGATGTTTTTGACACTGTCGCCGTCGGGAGCTCCGGCTCAGCTGTTGGAGGATTGAAGTTAGGCCAAATAGTGTCGAAATGGCCCGAAACTTCATGTGTACCTTTCTTTTGGCTACTTTGAAAGATCTTGTAGTTTTTGTTTGGTTCTGTCAAGATCTGATGCTTGAAACAGCTTTGCCTGTTTGTAGTAGGATGCGGCTCCGTATAGCTTTTGATGTTGATGAGGCAAAGTGACATTTTTGGTGTCAACATGGTGAAGATCTCGGGGACCAAGTCTTGGGGCAGACCTGGTTTTTCGCAGGTTGAGGCTTCGGGGGATTGCCACGAGCCTCAGGTTTCTTGGTGACCGCCTTTGGTGTTGGGGCAACGACACGTTTAGGGGCAATCTTCTACTTCTTAGTAGGCGCCATCTCTTCTACAAGTAGTGGGAATGGTCCCAGTGACCCGAAGACGATAGTCTAGGGAGTGGAGGCCGACTCGGTGTTTTGAGAGTTGCCGAGGGAGGTGACGCTTCGTTTGCTGGCAGGGCGCTTGTAAGTGCCCTCGCTTTGTTTCTCTTGAAGCATGAGCTGGAACTTGTTCTCATCGAAGGTGATGGTTAACAAAGCTGCCATTGTTAGTTTTTTTTTTGAAAACTTCTGAAACAAGACCACGTCCATTAGTAATCACAAGAATATGGTGATCATAAATGGAAAATACTATGGTTTTGTCTTTTCAAATCGCTCAGGGGGCATGGCCCATTCTGAGCGTAATGAAGAAGGCGAAAGGCTATAGAGGGTACAATTGTTCTGAACGCAAGTATGGTCGGCTCAAAATGAGCGTTCCAGTGACTGCTAGAAGCAATTCTAAACCTTAATTCAAGTTACCGAGAAGCGAGGCTCACTCGAGGTAAAATGATATAAGGTTGGAGATACAAATGTGTCAGTCACAAATATAGTAGATCCGAAAGGGCGTACTAGCACCGCTAGGCACAAATGTTGTAAATCGCATCCTTGAAAAGGACACGAGATGGGATTTTTTGAAAGGTCAAGATCGAATTCCCAAAAGAGAGTAAATGGTATTCCAATCCAAATACGTGCTCAGCGATTTCCGCGAGCGCTAAATCCAAAAAGGAAGGAACCAAGATTTCTCATATTTGAATCCAATAATGACGGAAGTTTTTTTTTTTTTTTTGGAAAAGTCAAGATTGAATTCATAAAAGAGAGTAAATGGTATTCCAGTCTGAATATAGGCTCAAACATTTCTGCAAGCACTAAATCCAAAAGGGAAGGAACCAAAATTTCTCGAATATAAACACAATAGTGACGAAAGTTTTTTTTTTTTTTTTTGAAGAGTGCACATAGGTCTTCCAATTCGGTCTTATGAAACCTTAGTGGATAGATTGGCCCCCCAGGTAAGTGTAGGATTACTTAATGAACCCGTTTGAAGGACCCTTACCTCGAACAGTCTAGCTGCCTCCACACTCTGGACAAGGCTTTTCTTATATTCACTTTGGTCAAAGAACGCAATTGGTGAAACCTTAATGTGTTTTTTTTTTTTTTTTGAAAGATATTTTTTTGAATGATCACTAATGGACCCATAAAAGAGAAGGAAATGGACTATCCCAATCCGAACACTGGCTCAGCAATTTCTGCGAGCCATTGTACGAAAATGAAAGAACCAAAGTTTCTCCAATTTGAATCCAAAATAGACAAATTTAAATTTTTTTTCATTTTTTTTTATTTTTTTTTTTAAAAAGTCAAGATTGGATTCACAAAAGAGAATAAATGGTATTCCAATCCGAACAAAGGCTCAGCGATTTCCGCGAGCTCTAAATCCGAAAGGGAAGAAACTAGAATTTCTCAAATCTGAACCCAAAGGGAAAAAATTTTTTTTTTTTTTTTTTTTGTTTGAGAAGAGAGAAAATGGAAACAAGTTCAAAGACAAAAATTTCCAGAGAATGCCATCTCATGTTTTTTTTTTAGATGCAAAATCCAACAAAGGCCACCAACAAGAAAGGAGCCAAGGAGTCTAAGCATTGTGTTCTCAAATGAACGGGTCCCACCGAGAATGCCAACTTGATGGTCCCTGCTTTTTCTTACCTTCCTCCGCTGGGGTGCGGCGGGGCGAAAAAAAAAAAGCAAGCATCAACATTTTGTACAGGTATGCCAGATTTTCTATTCTACTTGGAATTTGAAATACTGATCCAAAGATTCACCTTCACACATAAAAAGGAAATCAAACTTTTTTCTAACTTTCCATTGCATATATATTTTGAAGAAAGAGACCAGATCTTTAATGCCATGAAAGGCGATTTTGTTTAGTTTGTCGTGAAAGGCGGTTTTGTGCCGTAGAAGGCAATTTTGCCATGAAAGGCGATTTACAAATCTTATCAATAATGAAAGACAAGAATTGTGAATTTTTTTTCTCTTTAAAAAAATAAAAAATACAATAGAAGAGGAAGAAAGAAGGATCTGACTTCTCAGGAGATTGTGGGGACTCGTTCAGATCGACGGTCGCAAGTCATGTATGGGCTCCGCCATTGTCCTTCAGATGAGAACACTTGATGCTTTAATTCACTTGGCTTAGCTTGGACCTCGGATTTGTAGAGAACAAAGACCAAGGGAAGGTCCTATATCCAATAAAAATCCGGGTAGATGGGATGAAGAGCCACATCTAGGCCATGTTGGATAGAAGAAAAGGGGAAACCTTGGGGGGTGCCCTCCCAAGGGACTTCAATCACCTCGTAGTGTTTGCAGTAGAGTTTCTTCAGGACAATAGCACTTCTTTGTGCAGAGATTTTTAGGACAATTCTTCAGAACTCTTCGGATTGAGTTTTTCAGACTACTTCAGACAATTTTTTCAGACCCTTTCCCTTTGGAATGACCGCCTATTTATAGGCTTTTGGTAGCCATTAGGAAGGTTTATGGGCACTCAATGGAATTAATGCTCCATGATGGGAGGAGTTACAAGATTTAATTCTTGATTTTGTAACTCATTTTTCCTTGAATTTGATTGGCCGATGGAGAATAATGAGCATTTAATCTCCATGATGATGGGGGGTTTCATGATTAATTACCATGATTAAACTCCATAATTAAAGGAGTTACATGGTTAATTGCCATGATTAATTGGACTTGTAACTCGCATTTGCTTGCTTTTGATTGGGCCATCCAAAATAATGAGTTAATGACCGCATTAACTTGTCATAAACGGGTCAATTAACAGCATTAATTGGTCGCCAAGTAGCTTGAAGAGTCGCGGGCCACACCGCGTCTTTTGGAATTCTTCTGGCGATGATCATCAATGGGTCCACATGTTGTTTGATGTTGGATAGCGATGCAATTTCAGACATTGGTTGACACCAATGGGTTGGCAACATCTGTCCAGTCGATTTCACGATCGGTCGGGCAAAAAGTGTGCTTTCTTGGTCAGCCGGTTGGTGATTTCGGAGTGTGCAATGATGATCGAATGATTTCGAAGGCGGATCTGTGATGTTGACGAAGATCGACGGATATCATGCCTCAAAAATAAGAATTTAAGAAAATCACAGGGGCCAAACATCGTGAAACGCGGAAAGAATCGGAAAAACGGTCGTTCCGGCGGAAATCCGGCAACCCGGACTTCCAGGGTCGCCGGCTTAGGACTTTGGTCCCTTTTTCGGTCGTCGTTCGGTCGTTGTTTCTCGTCCATTTTTCGGGCTTTTTTGCTTCTTTTTTCTTCTGTATTTTCCTTGACATTTCTCCTCATTTATTGGCTTGATTCCTCTGAAGAAAACCTGTCGAGAAGCTGTGCAAATCAGAGCACAAAGTTTCCTATTTTTAAAAAAAACCGAAGACTTTGTAGCCGATTTTCCACCAAGAGTCGAAACTAGGTCAAACGATGTTGGAATGGTTTGAAATTTGAGGTGAAGCTTCTTGAGCAATAAATAGGAGGAACCATGGGCTTTTGTTTGAGTTTTGAAGCCATTTCGGGTCCCGTCGATGCTAGACTTGATTTCACCGCGCGGAAGATGTCGAGCTTTGATGTGAAATCAACCGATGTCCGATTGTCCTGAAATTTGGCAGGGAGCCTATTGGAGTCATTTTGAGATGATCCATTAGCTCCGATTTGGGTGCCATGGTCCGGGGGAGCTCCGCCGCCTGTAGGCTTGATTTTGCTTCCGAGCGTCAAGACCAAGTCAAACGTCGTCGGAATGACCTGAAATTTGCCGTGCAGCCCTTCGGAAGCATGTAGAAGCTATCCACGTGCTTTGTTTGATGAGTGGCAGCATCGGTTGTTCTCGCCGCCGAGAGGCTTGATTTCGTCGTTCGAGAGTTGATGGAGGGTCAAACGATGTGGGTTTGACTTAAAATTCGACATGGAGCCTTTTGGAGGCATTTTGAGACCATCCATAGATTCTGATCGAAGATTTTTTATCTTTGATATTGTCACCGCCGGGGGCACCTGCTCAGCTGTTGGAGGAGTGAAGTTGGCCAAATGGTGTCGAAATTGCCCGAAACTTCATGTGTACCCTTCTTTTGGTTATTTTGAAGGAACTTGCAGTTTTTGTTTAATTCTGACAAGATCTGATGATTGAAGTGGCTCTGCCTGTTTGTCGTAGGATGCGGCTCCACGTAGCTTTTAATGTTTGAAGAGGCAAAGTGACATTTTTGGTGTCAACATACATGAAAACCCTAAACTTTCCTATCACTACAAGTAGGCCCCTCCATCAATATCTATGGATCAATTGGATAAACCGTCCCACCAATTTAGATCCATATCTTATTATCTTTGAGACCCAATTAATCACAATGATCATCAGTACCATCCTTAACTCTTAATTGAGATGGGTGTACATTTACCAATGATAAATCCATTAATCTGCATAAGGGGATAATAGAGATAGATTCCATCTTGACAATTAAATGTTCTCACAGTCCCACTACCACGAACCCAAGACACCGGGGTGTTGACATACAGTTGGCCTCACTCATTGGTGACTCAAAGCAAATGAATAGATAGAAACTTGAGTCCATCAATGTCTCGGGATTGAGAGCCTATTGCTAGGGAATTATGAAAGCAGACCTTAAAGTAAAGACAATGTTCCTAAGGTGTTTCTCATGGTCCTTCAATACATCCAATGTACCAATATGATGATCCAGAATCTTACATTTCGATGATCGAGACATATCACACTATCTCATAGTGATCATAATACTGCAACCTTGTTAGATGAGATGCCCAATCTCATCACCAGTTGTGAATCAATTTAAGTATAAGATTTGTGACACATGTCTCCTGTATATGGATCTCATCCACACACATGTGTTACATCTAATACACTTTTGAACTCCAGTTCATCTCATGAGCGAGTATGTCATTTGTATTGGTTATGTGCATTTAAGTAATAAAACACCATTCATCTCATGAAAGGAAAACATGAATATACTGATAAATAAAGAAATCAATCAATTTATTACATCAATCTTAATGGATTAAAACCATAAAACTAACAGTAACATGTTGATCTAGGTCATAAATGAGCCACTAATTCCAACATGCATGATCAAATTCCATGTCTTTGTTAGTTTTCTAATTTTATGCCATTTTTTAGTAAGTTTTGGGGGTTTTTGTTTAATAGGTGTGCTTATGTCTAATTGGTGAGATTTTTGGGGTAACCTTGGAGTGCTAGAGGCAAAGGCAAGTGATTAATCTAAGTTTACTGCTCATATAAGATAATTAGTATATTATGTTTGTAAGGTGCATTGATTTTCACTTGGCTAGTTTTTAAACTATATTGTTTGTCAATTAAGCATAATTTGGTTTCCATTTCATCACATGCATTTGATATTAATTATTTTCCAGATTCTTAATTTTCTAGTTGAAGTGCAACTCAATGTCTTGTTTTGTCACTTGAATTGTTTTGATGAAATATGGAGTGTTTGATGTGAATTGTTGACTGATGAAAAGAGGAGGAGTTGTGGGCTCATTTTCGTGCATGAAAGGAGGAGTGATAAGGAGAAATGTTGGAGAAAAGAAAGGGTTGAAAATAGCTTCAGAAATGCTTTCCCGCAGCTGAGTGGCTAGCTGTCGGCTAGCTAACAGGTGATCGACAAGCAACCGAACCACCACGGTTCCATTTCCAGATTGCTACATTTTCCAGATGTTGAGGTGTCGATCGGCCGAAAGGTGACCAAACCACTTCGGTTCCAATTCCAGAAGTTGTTTTCCGTATTTCTGATGAGTCGACTAGCACTCGGTCGGCACGCGGCTAATCGACCTGACCGTGGTCGGCTAGCCAACAGCCAACCGATAGGTGACCGAACTTCAAATTTAACCTATTTTTTGGGTATTTCTTTGGGAATAAAAACCAGAATATGATTAAGGGCTTTTAGCTTGACATTGTACAATTGAAACCTGAAATGTTGTTTAGCTTCAGGGGCACCAATCCGCTTTTAATTCCAACATTTGGATTTCAATTACACGGGGATCAAATGATGGACCTTAGCATATGCTTGAAAAGTTTGATTTGAAAACCTTAGGGTTGATGTGAAAAGGCTTTGGGTTGCAATAATGTGAATTTGTAAAGGCTTTGACTTGAAAAGGCATTGATTTACAATAATTTGGATGTGTAAAGGTTTTGGTTTTAAAAGATTTTGACTTAGTATCAAGTGTGGATTTCGTGTGGTTCACCACGTCGTGTGTGCTTTTGATAGGGCTACTTGTTTCGTGTATACTCGTGTGTGTGTGTGGTTATTTTCAGTGTAGAGTAGTCCCTAATCAATTCAAGAATACCGTTATGAATTTTTAAAGCTTTGCGTGGATTTTCATGTCGTCTTGAAAATGATGTTTCAAAGGTTTTATTTAAAATAAAAAGAAACCCATTTTTGGGAATCACCACGTGAATCGTGCTTTCATTACATTGTGTCGGGACTACTAATTCGTGAATTCTAGTAAACAAATGTGCGTGTCCATGATATTGTGTGAGTAGTTCCCGAATTCTTATATATCAAGCATTGCTTTGAAAGTTCGTGTATTTATTTTCTTGTCAGCACTACTCAGTTTGGACAACCTTGTCGGTCTAATCAACTGCCTTGGGTCCTTAAATACTTCGTGCCAATTGCAGTTTGGGATATCATGGGTGTTTATTTAGCCCGTGTGTGATGCCCATTTATACTTGGTCATGATCTTGTGTGCCCCCTTCACCTTGTGTGACAGAGAATTATTATCATGCGTGCTCTCGTTACCTCATGTGACGAAGAATATAGCTTCATGTGGTTGCCATCCGCTCAGTCAGTTTTATCACCGTAGTTTCTATCTTGTACATGGATCTCAATGTTCTTATCTTGCAAGCTTGACATGATTTCTCTAGGACTTTCAAATGTGCTTTGGTATTAAAAAATGGATTTACTAATCGTGCTAATTTCGTTTCGTATATCGTTCATGGACTTTCGTTCGCTTGGCATGTTTATTATTCATATATTGTTTTAAACTCTGTAAGACTATTTTAAATTCAGTAAATTGTTTTAAAGATTGCTTCTTCTAAACTTAATTTGTTTATGCTAATGCCTAAATTGATCACCTGCCAGACCGTCGTGTCTGATATTCTATCTTTTGTGCCTTAGGTAGCAGGTTTCCATCTTGAGCTAGTGCGTGTGCGGTTGGCTGTAAAGCCACGAGTTTTGCAGGTTCGTTTGTCATTGATGTCATGTAGACGTCGTGCCAGGCTTCGGAGATACGTTACACACCTGGGTAGTATTTGTTCTTAGTTTGTTATTTTGTAAGGCTTCTGTTAGCCTTCTTCCTTGGGATTGTAATTAATGCACTTGTTAAATTATAACTTGAATATGCTTGGGTAATGATCAGCCTGTTCATGTCAGCTCCGTATATTTTGATATCATGTTTTGTTCCAGTCTGAGTATGAGTTGCTATGACAGCTTTATGCTGACGGGTTGAGTGCGACATGGAATCCGATGGCCACGGGCTCTGGGTCCCAACGCCACGTAAGCTTCCGCGAAATGTTCTTGATGTATTTAGAAATTTTGTCTTCCTCACACATGCGGATCCTGGGGAGAAATATTATTTATCACTTACTTCCTAATTCGCATCCGCGAGGTCAGACCGCAGCAGGGATCCGGGTTTGGGGGCATGACAGACTGGTATCAGAGCAGGCAGGTTTCTGGGAAATAAAACACTCTAGGATCCTTAAAACCTGTGGTGAGGACTCCTTTGACCATGTAGATTTTGTTTTGGCTAGCCATCGTTTCTGTGACTTCGGGTTTGGTTTTCTTCTAGTGGGGGAGACTCTTTTTGTCTCATCTTCTTGTCCTTGTGGTTAGGGAATTTGGGGGAACAAATTCTGTTCTAGTGGGGGAGAATTTAATGTCTCTGTACCCATATTTAGTATCTTTTGCTTGTTTTCATGCTAGAGTTAGAGTTTTGTGGATTTAGCATGTGGTTCTCAGAGTACTTTGGCAGGATTTTTAGTTTTTCGATAGTATATATGGAATTAGCAAGGGAATATGTGAGCAGCTGATAGCCAGCAAGAAATATGAATAGCATATCGATACTCAATTACAGTTGATTGTGGACCGGTAGATGATGTCTTAGGCTAGTAAGTGAGGAGCTTTGGATGAACTTGAGTCCTTTTTGTTTTTAGTTAGAAGACCTTTGAAGCCGGATTAGTGGTTGGTTTTACGAGGTGATTTTCAATTGGTGCAACTTTAAGATGTCAGAAGTTAGAAGTTCCCTGAGTTTGATGAACTTTTGTTGGAAAATCGTTGGAGGAGGTTCACAGATTGCAACTATGATGGTGAAGTCGACTCAACAGGATACGTCAATGTGTGGTTAAAAGCATAGGAAGTCAGTTTGTGGTAGCCATGTAGAGAGTTGTATGCGGAAATTGATTGTTACCTGGTCACATGATACAGAAGATTTTGTGGATTTTTACTGACTTCTAGAACATCAGTTAGGTAGAGTACGGATACGAGATGGAGAATCATAACATATGGACAAGGTCAGTTTGAAAATCTCGAGGGGAATGACACTTGTGCAAGACTTGAGGACGGTGAACTACAGATAAAGGCGGAAGATTGAGCAAGCAAGGTTTGATTCGAACAGTTTCTGAGATTTAAATGCTGAGTTTAACCATTTGAGGTATGATGATGACTAGATAATTATCGTCCAGAGGACCAAGGACAATGAGAACAAAGAGTCAGAGTAACAAGAAATTCTGGGTACTTTCAAGAAAGTCCTCATTCTAGGAATTGTGGACACAAATCAGACTCCCAAGGTCAATCATGCATGTCAAAGATAGAAGACCGGCCAAATGAGTTTTGACTAAGGTACATCCTACAGAGTTTGGACATGCGGAGTAGTATGAGAATTAGCGTGTTAGCGAGTCAAGTCAGAGCAGGAGACCTATAGAAGTTGTGAACCTTGTGATTTCAACGAGCAGATTTTTTATTTTATTTTTTTGAGATTTTTGCAATCTAGTGTGCGAGTAATATCCTCATTTTGTTTTGAGTTGGTTTAGGTCATTTGGAGGACCAAATGTTCTAAGGGGGGAGGATGTAAGACCCCCGACCCCTAATTTTCGTGATTAATGTATTTTTAGCCCTGGTTTAGTTCTCTAAGTGAGATTTGAGCCTGATTGAGTTAGATTATGGTTTAGACTGTTTTTCCTTTAGCTTTGGGGAATTTTGAGAGCGGTTAGACCTAGTCTAGCAGCCAGGGGATGCCTTGGGTTGTACATGTCAGCGTGGGGGAATTGTTCTTGATTTTGAAAAAAGATTCCAATTTTGGTTTGTTTGGATAGGTCAAATTAGCCCCCAACAACTTTTGTATTCAGATCAATCCCATTCGAAGCCCATAAAAATCAATTTTTCAGCCCTAGGGGCAAAACAGTCTTTTCACATTGAAATCTGAGCCCAAAATTTGAAATTCCAAAACCATGTCAAAAGTATACTCTTTGAATACTAGATTTTATGAGGATCATTTTTGTCATTTTCGTCGAGTCCATCCGAGGCCCAGAAAGCCGAGTTCCAAGCCCATGAAGAGTTTTAAGCTGTGGGCCCCACCGTCATCACCTTATATGACCCCATCTTTTCTTTCTTCTCCATTTTTCTTTCCCAAACGAGAATGGAGTTGCAGGGCTCCTAGCTGAGCTTCACTCTTCTTCTTCCTTGCTTCTTTTCTCTCCTAAATCCCCACCAAACCTTACCTAACTGAAGATTGATCACCACCACTCCACTCCATGCATTGAGAGCTTCCTATTGGCACTATTTTCTCGTCGTTTCGTCGCCAATGACCTCTCCAACAGCCATTAAAGTTGTTGTAGGGCGATCTTAGAGTAAGCCTCTTGCTCCCATCATTTAATATGGTGATCTAGGTCATAAAGGAGCCACTAATTCCAACATGCATGATCAAATTCCGTGTCTATGTTAGTTTTCTAATTTTGAGCCATTTTTTAGTATGTTTTGGGGGGTTTTTGTTTAATAGGTGTGCTTATGTCTAATTGGTGAGATTTTTAGGTAACCTTGGTGTAAGACCCCGACCCCTAATTTTCGTGATTAGTGTGTTTTCAGTTGTGGGTTAGTTCTCTAAGTGATATTTGAGTGTAATCGAGTTAGTTTGTGGCTTTTTTATAGTCTTCCATAACTTTGCGGAATTTTGAGAGCGGTTGGACCCGGTCTATCAGCCCGGGGGTGCCTTGGGTTGTACGTGTCAGCGTGGGGGATTGTTTTTTATTTTTGAAAATTTTTCGATTTTGCTTTCTTTTGATAGGTCAAATCAGACCCAGCAACTTTTGTGTTTAGCCCAATCCCATTCGAAACCCAGAAAATCAGTTTTTCAGCCCAGAGGGCAAAACAATCTTTTTACATTAAATCTTAGCCCAAATTTTGAAATTTCAAAACTATGCCAAATTTATACTTTTCGAAAACTAGATATTTCGACAATCGATTGTCTTCTTCTCCAATTTCGTCCGGGGCCCGCAAGACCATGATTTAGCCATTTTAAGTTTCAACTGTTTGGCCCCACTTTTTTCACTTACTTAAGTCTTCATCTCCCTCACTCACATTCTTCTTCTCAAGCCCCATTCAACTACAGAATTTCAGCAACTTAAAACAAGCAGGAAACCCATTTTCCTCTCCATTGTCTCCTCTTGCGTGCCAGCCCATTTGGCCTTAGAATAGAAATCTGAAGACACCATCTTCTTCCTCATCCTTCAAGCTTCAGCTGGACCCTCTTTGTGCAAAAATCCTACAACTTTTCCATGTCCACCCAGCTGTTTTCTTCTTGTTTAGCTAGCTTTAGGTGAGATCTCTTCTCCTCCTCTCAAATGGAGTCTTTTGAGCCTACAAGGACTGTGTTTCTTAAACATGCTAACACATTTTCGAAATGGGTCTTTTGATTTGAAAATTGGTTGGCTTTTTGAAGTTCTTTTCATGGGGGTTTTTGTAGAGTTTGGCTCAGCTCGTGGGTAGGATTCTTGAGAAGTTCTTGGATTGGCTATTGGGTCAGAGGCAAGTGATCTCTTTAGTATTTCCTAATGCATGTTAAGTGTAGAGACTATTTTGGATTCAAATGTTAGATTTTCAATGTTAGTTTTACACTAATGTGATATTAATATGCTTGGGATATTTTAAACACATTTGTAAGCTTGCATGGATATGCCCATTTCGATTTTAAAAAGCCCCCAATTAGTCAAGTTGAATGCTGTTTTGGAGTCACAATTTTCTTGTTTTGTTAGCTTGATTGGTGGTTATTAATGGATGAAAGAATGGAGGAATATGTTGTGAAATGTATGAATGTGATGGTGGTTAAAATTGTGTGAAAATGGCCCTTGGAGAGCATGGAGGCTCAGGGGATGCATAGGGATTTGGCAAAGAAGGAAAGGAAGTGGAATGGGAAGAGAAGGGAAGAAGAAAGAATTAGGAAATCTGAGTTGAACTGGGCTGCCGTGCTCAGTCGGTCAGATGGCAGTCACCTGTCGGCTAACCAACATGCTCACTTCGGTCAGCCGACAACCAACCGAGTTGAGCTCGGTTCCGCTTCCAAAAGCGTGTTTGGTGACAGTGAATCGTCGATCAGCTGTTTGCCAACCAACAAACACAACCTCGGTCAACCGACAGCCAACCGAGTCCAGTTCGGTTCCATTTCCAGAATGGTGAATCTTCTTCTGGCTGGGACCAGTCGGTCAGACGTCGGTCAGCTGGCGGCTATCCGACAGACACCATCTCGGCTAGCCGATAGGTGACCGAGACCTGACCAAATTTTAGGATGAACCTATTTTGTGCGACTTTCTAGGGAAATGAAAACCAGAATATGTTGAGAGACTTATATCTTGGTATTGTGCACTTATAACTTGAAATGTCTAATAACTTCGGAGCACCAAGCTATCATTAAACACCGATATTTGGGCTTCAAGTGCACGATGATCAAACGAAGGGTCTTAGCATATACTTGAAGGTTTGTTATGGAAAAACTTAGTTTTGACATGAAGAATACCATTTGTATTTGGTTTGACTCACAAGCATTGTTTTTGTCCCGGATCTCGTTTTGCACTTGTTTTGACTGACAAGCATTGGTTTTGCTCGGGTATTGTATTTGCACTTGTTCTGATTTACAAGTATCGGCTTTGTTTAACTTGTTTTGGAATCCCGATTTCTGATGAGATGATTTTTTTGTAAGACTTGTCTCGTTTTACAAGTATTGGCCTGAATTTTTTAAAGTGTTTCAAAAAACTATAATGGGGATTACTAATTCCGTTTGATCTTGCTATAGCACACACTATCACTAATATGTCCTGCCTTGCCCTGTTTTGATAAGTAAATTTCCCCTAATTTGGTTGGCTTGTATATATATTATCATGTTTTCATGCATACATGATTCTAGATGAATACCACTGAGCTTGGACTACCCTCTCGGTCTGATCCACTGTTTGGGAGGTCCTTAAACCCTGGACAATTTGCAGATTAGTCATGTATTTATATATACACCCTCCTGTCCTGCTTCCGATTCCGTGGCCGGTTTTTCCGCCCACTTTATGTGGCTCGGGCTCCTGTCCTATTCTGCCTGTCTTGCCTGCTCTGCTTGCTCTTGTCATCATGTATGACGGAGAAAGGATGAGCTCAATGTGGAATTACGAACTATGATGTTTTCTCGTAATCATGCTACCTTTGTCTTGCTTTTGTTCATGCACTGTTTTAAATTCATTTAATGGCTTTAAACTCTAGATCTTAGGTACTCATGTTAGCCTTGCCTCATATCTCGTTCGTGGGCTTTTATTTTCTTGACATGTATATCGTTCAAGCATCGTTTCGAGATTTGTAAACTGTTTTAAATTCAGTATATGGTTGAAATGATTCATACTCATGCCTAAATTGATCACCTGCCAGACCGTCCTGTCTGACCCTGTTTGTTTGGTGCCTTAGGTAGCAGGTCCTCGTCTTGAGCTAGTTCGTGAGCAAGTGGTTGTAGAGCCATGCGTTTTGCAGGGTTGTTTTGTTGGTGACGTCATGTAGACGTCGTGCGTGACTTCGGAGATTTGTTACACATCTGGGTAGTGTTTGTTTTAGCTTGTGGATTTGTAAGGCTTTTATTAGCCTCTTTTCTCTTGGGATTGTAATTAATGCACTTGTTAAATTATAACTTGAATATGTTTGGGTAATGATAAGCCTGTTACTTTCAGCTCTGTATATTTTGGTATCATGTCTTGTTCCAGTCTGAATATGAGTATGATTATGCTACGACAGCTTTATGCTGACGGGTTGTGTGAGACACGGAATCCGATGACCACGGGCTCCTGGTCGCAATGCTACGTAAGCTTCTGCGAAATGTTCTTGATGTGTTTGGAATTTTTGTCTTCCTCACACACGCGGATCCTAAGGGGAGAAACATCATTTATCTCTTACTCCCCAAATCGCGTCCCAGAGGTTGGACCGCTGCGGGGATCCAGGTTTGGGGGCGTGACACTTAGAGTGCTAACCTTGGAGTGCTAAAGGCAAAGGCAAGTGATTAATCTAGATTTACTGTTCATGCAAGATAAATTGGTATATTATGTTTGTAAAGTGCATTGATTTTCACTTGGCTACTTTTCAAACTATATTATTTGTCAATTAAGCATAATTTGGCTTTCATTTCATTACATGCATTTCATATTAATTATTTTCCAGAATTCTGAATTTCTAGTTGAAGTGGAACTCAATGTCTTGTTTTGTCACTTGAATTGTTTTAATGAAATATGGAGTGTTTGATGTGAATTGTTGACTAATGAAAAAAGGAGGAGTTATGGGCTCATTTTCATGTAGGAAAGGAGTAGTGATAAAGAGAAATGTTCGAGAAAAGAAAGGGTTGAAAACAGCTTCAGAAATGCTTTCCCGCAGCTAGGTGGTCAGCTGTCAGTCAGCTGTTGGCTAGCCAATAGGTGATCGACAGGCGACCGAACCAGCTCGTTCCATTTCCAGAATGCTACATTTTCCAGATGTTGAGGTGTCGATCAGCCGACAGGTGACCAAACCACTTCGGTTCCAATTCCAGAAGCTGTTTTCCCTACTTCTGATGAGTCGGCTAGCACTCGGTCAGCACGCGGCTAACCGACCTGACCAAGGTCAGCTAGCCGACAGTCAACCGACAGGTGACTGAACTTCAAATTTGACCTATTTTTTGGGGATTTCTTTGGGAATAAAAACTAGAATATGATTAAGGGCTTTTAGCTTGACATTGTACAATTGAAACCCGAAATGTTGTTTAGCTTCAGGGGCACCAATCCGCTTTTAATTCCAATATTTGGGTTTCAATTACACAGGGATCAAATGATAGGCCTTAGCATATGCTTGAAAAGTTCTATTTGAGAACCTTAGGGTTGATGTGAAAAGGCTTTGGGTTGCAATAATGTGGATTTGTAAAGGTTTTGACTTGAAAAGGCATTGATTTACAACAATTTGGATGTGTAAATGTTTTGGTTTTAAAATATTTTTGACTTAGTATCAAGTGTGGATTTCGTGTGGTTCACCACGTCGTGTGTACTTTTGATAGGGCTACTCGTTTCGTGCACGCTCATGTGTGTGTCGTTATTTTCAGTGTGCAGAGTAGTCCCTAATCAATTCAAGAATACCGTTATGAATTTGTAAAGCTTTGCGTGGATTTTCATGTCGTC
The DNA here is from genome assembly GCA_029852735.1 of Persea americana. Lineage (NCBI taxonomy): Eukaryota > Viridiplantae > Streptophyta > Magnoliopsida > Laurales > Lauraceae > Persea > Persea americana. The sequence continues at coordinate 9,839,518 of CM056820.1, read as the reverse complement.
TTGAAAATGATGTTTCCAAGGTTTTATTTTAAAAAAAAACCTCATTTTTGGGAATCATCGCATGAATCGTGTTTTCACTACATCGTGTCGGGACTACAAATTCGTGAATTCTAGTGAACAAATGTGCGTGTCCTTGATATTGTGTGAGTAGTTCCCGAATTCTTGTGAATCAAGCATTGCTTTGAAAGTTCGTGTGTATTTATTTTCTTGTCGGCACCACTCAGCTTGGACGACCTTGTCGGTCTGATCAACCACCTTGGGTCCATAAATACTTTGTGCCAACTGCAGTTTGGAATATCGTACGTGTTTATTTAGCCCGTTCTGCGGCAAGACTCGTGTGTGATGCCCATTTATACTTGGTCATGATCTTGTGTGCCCCCTTCACCTTGTGTGACAGAGAATTATTATCATGCGTGCTCTCGTTACCTCGTGTGACGAAGAATATAGCTTCATGTGGTTGCCATCCGCTCGGTCAGTTTTATCACCGTAGTTTCTATCTTGTACATGGATTTCAATGTTCTAATCTTGCAAGCTTGACATGATTTCTCTGGGACTTTCAAATGTGCTTTGGTATTGAAAAATGGATTTACTAATCATGCTAATTTCGTTTCGTATATCGTTCATGGACATTCGTTCGCCTAGCATGTATATTATTCATATATTGTTTTAAACTCTATAAGACTATTTTAAATTCAGTAAATTGTTTTAAACATTGCTTCTTCTAAACTTCATTTTGTTTATGCTCATGCCTAAATTGATCACTTGCTAGACCGTCGTGTCTGATATTCTATCTTTGGTGCCTTAGGTAGCAGGTTCCCGTTTTGAGCTAGTGCGTGCGCGGTTGGCTGTAAAGCCACGAGTTTTGCAGGTTTGTTTGTCATTGATGTCATGTAGATGTCGTGCCAGGCTCCGGAGATACGTTATACACCTAGGTAGTATTTGTTCTTAGCTTGTTATTTTGTAAAGCTTATGTTAGCCTTCTTCATTCGGATTGGAATTAATGCACTTGTTAAAATTATAACTTGAATATGCTTAGGTAATGATCAGCCATTTACTGTCAGCTCTGTATATTTTGATATCATATTTTGTTTCAATCTGAGTATGAGTTGCTATGACAGCTTTATGCTGACGGGTTGAGTGTGACAGGGAATCCGATAGCCACGGGCTACGGGTCGCAACGCCACATAAGCTTCCTTGAAATATTCTTGATGTGTTTGGAAATTTTGTCTTCCTCACACGCGCGGATCCAAGGGAGAAATATTATTTATCACTTACTTCCCAATTCGTGTCCCCAAGGTTGGACCACTGCAGGGATCCGGGTTTGGGGGCGTGACAAGGACTAGTTTCTATTTTTATGCACTTTCTATTGATGGATGTTTTTTTTTTTATAGAATGTTTTCAAATCTGATCCAAACAAAGCAGTTACTAAAAATTGGTCAAATCGAATTAATTTTGGAAAGAGTTTTAATTAGCATTGGTGGACCCTTGAAATGGATCCATTGGTAATACTAATCTTAGAAACTGGACTTTCCTTAATATAACTTGACTTAGAACTAATCTTTGGTCATATCATGAGATGATTTGATGTAAATATGGTGGGCCCATAGATCATAAAAGGAAATCCTCAATTCTAAAATATTAAGTGGGAGCGGCGCATTTAAATTGAGAAATCCCCATAGTTTTCCACCATAGGTCCATTGTAAGGAAAGTATTAGCCTCGCGCCATTTTGAGAACGGCAGCTCCCCATGGAGGGCTTTTATTTGTCTGGCTACTAGATATGGATCTCATTATGAATAGTGTTGGTGTGACGGGGTGGGAGCCCACTCCCCAAGGAGGAGCTGCTCACAATGGTTGTCATGCAATGCTAATTGGTAGGTCACACTTAACTAAAATAGTGATGCAGTATCCCCAAGGATTTGCCTTATGTATTTTAAAAACCAAAGCTAATATGGAGTCATACATTATTTGGTATAAGATACCTAGATAATAATGAATGATGGGGATCATGGATAGTTAGTCTTAATCTTAATTTTGACTCACTTTGATCCGCACCAATCTAGGTGATATTCGCTCTCCCCAAGGAGGCAAATCCCAAGGATTGAAATTCCTATTTATTCTAAATTTAGTGGTTATGAGGATTCCCACATAAATTTGGTAGAATACTAAACCCTAATGCCATTAATATTCTTTAATTGAATGTATGGTTATGTGCTACAATTTGTTAAGCATGAATTCATCTACCTTCAATCCACTTGCGACCATCCTCAACCAGAATAAGTTGATGGGATCAAATTACATAGACTGGAAAAAGAATCTTGACATTGTCCTGACTGCTTCAGGATATAAATATGTCATTACCTCACCCTGTCCTGATGAGCCCGGGCCAGATGCATCATACGACGAGAATGACCTTTACACCAAATAAACCAAAAGGACGATGATATGGCCAGGTGCTATATGCAGGCATCCATGTCTAGTGTTTTGCAACACCGACATCAATCCTCTAAGACTGTTTATGGACCATAGGAGACCTGCTAGGCAGGCTGCTATGAGGGTACTCATGAGCACAAAAATGGCTAAGGGAACACCAGTACAGGACCACATGCTTAAGATGATGGACTCATTGAATGAGTTAGATGTACCGGGTGCTGAGATTGATGCAGAATCTCAGATCGACATGATCCTTGAGTCGCTGCCAGATTCATTCAATAATTTCAAGATCAATTATAATATGAATAAGATGAATCCGACTTTAGCTAAGTTATCTAGCCAGCTGGTAGCGACTGAGGGCATTATGAAGAAGAAGCCAACTGCCCTGATGACAAAAAAGTCAGTTGCCAGTTCTAAGCCGAAAGGCAAAGGACAGAAAGGAAAAAAAGAAATCAGTCCCCAAGGGTCCTAAGGTGGAGAATGGTCATACTGGTGGTGTGGTCAAGGCTAAGGGAATATGAACAAAGGGAAAGTGTTTCCACTGTGGTAAGACAGGACATTGGAGGAGGAATTATCCTGATTTTCTGTCAAAGAAAAAGACAGTAGGTATAATTGAGTCACTTGTTTCTGAAGTTAGTTTAGCAACTGGTACTTCAGAATCCTGGTTTGTAGACTCCAGTGCAGCTGATCACATCTGTAATTCATTGTAGGGGTTCCGGGAAACCAGGAGGCTTAGTGGTGGAGAAATCATTGTTAACCTGGGATCAGATGCAAAGGCAGAAGCGGTGTCAGTGGGTGTAGTTACCTTATGTTTTTCAGATAATAAATTGGTTTTGTTAGATACTCTATATGTACCGTCTTTGCGGCGGAATTTGATTTCAATTTCTAATTTTGTGAGTAAAAATTATTCTATTACTTTTGGTACTGAAATTGTCATAAAGAGGAACGGTACTTCTATATGCTGTGGCAAAGTAACCAATGGACTTTATTTGATAACTCCCACAATATATGAGATACATGACACCGGAGTAATTAATAAACCATTATTAAAGAGGAAGTCACCTTCATCTAATCCAACAAAACTTTGGCACTAGAGGCTAGATCATATAAACCTAAATAGGATTGACAGGCTAGTGAAAGATGGTATCTTGCCTTCATTGGTGGTAGAATCAATGTCTGTCTATGAATCCTGTCTGGAAGGCAAAATGACCGAAAGACCCTTTTCATCTAAGGGCAATAGGGTCAAAGATTTATTGGAATTAGTACATACTGATGTGTATGGACCCATTATTGTAAGAGCGAGAGGAGGATATGAGTACTTCATCACTTTCACAAATGATTACTCAAGATATGGATACATATACCTTATGCACCGCAAGTCCGGGGCTTTTGAAAAGTTCAAGGGGTTTCGAGCGAAAGTGGAAAAGCAATTAGGTAAAAGTATCAAGACTCTTCGATCATATCGTTAAGGTAAATATCTCTCCACTGATTTTATGGGATACTTATCAAAGAATGGGATTCTCTCCTAGTTGTCTGTTCCTGGCATGCCTTAGCAGAACGGAGTAGCAGAAAGAAGGAACCGAACTCTTTTAGATATAATCGGGTCTATGATGAGTTTCTTAGGATTACCTTTATCCTTTTGGAGATATGCTTTGGATACTGCAATGTACATACTAAACCTCGTACCATCGAAGTCTCTACCTAAGACTTTCCAGGAGTTGTGGTCCGGGTGAAAGCTTAGTCTACAACGTTTACACATTTGGGATTGTCCGGCACACGTGCTAAAGGTTAAGATGGATAAGTTGGAATCGAAGTTGGAAGTTTGCACTTTTGTAGGATATCCTAAAGGAACTAAAGAGAGGTTATTCTATAATCCCAGAGAGCAGAAAGTGCCTGTCAGCACTAATGCGAATTTTTTGGAGGAGGATTATATGATGGACCGGAAATCTTTAAAAAATGTTATCTTGGAAGAAATCCAAGAGCAATCAATTCCAAATCCTAGTTTGACCGAACTTGAAGAGAATCCGCCCATACCTGACCCAGTAGTTACACCAGTGCCCCATCGTAGTGGGAGGATTGTCAGACCCCCTGACAGGTTCTCATTTTTTGGAGAGTCTTACAAGGCAATCCCAAAAGAACAGGAGCAAGATCCCTATAACTATAATAAAGCAATAAATGACATAGATTCGGGACATTGGCAAGAAGCTATGAAAGCTGAGATGGAGTCCATGTACTCTAATCAGGCCTGGACACTTGTGGACTTGCCTACCAATATTAAACCTATTGGGTACAAGTGGGTCTACAATAAGAAGAGAGGACCGGAAGAAAGAGTTGAGACCTTTAAGGCCAGGCTTGTTGCGAAAGGGTATACTCAGAAAGAGAGCATCGATTATGAGGAAACCTTCTCACCGGTAGCCATGCTTAAGTCTATCTGGATACTTTTATCCATTACAGCTCATCTCGATTATGAGATTTGGCAAATGGATATCAAGACGGCGTTTCTCAACAGCCATTTTGAGGAAGACATCTATATGATGCAGCCAGACGGTTTTGGCACTAACAACCAAGAGCAAAGAGTTTATAAGCTGCAGAAGTCCATTTATGGGTTGAAGCAGGCATCTCGAAGCTAAAACATCCGTTTTGACAAGGCAATCAAGTCATTTGGTTTTTGTCAAAATCCGGATGAGTCGTGTGTATATGAAAAGTGAAGGAGACATGGTAGTTTTTCTGGTATTGTATGTAAATGACATCCTTCTCCTCGGGAGAGACATAGGAATGTTGTCAACAGTGAAAGTTTGGTTGGCCAAGACTTTTGATTTGAAGGACTTGGGGGAAGCTAGCTACATCCTAGGGATCAAACTCCATCGAGACCGGAAAAATAGGATGATTGGCTTATCTCAAGCTGCGTATAAAAATAAGGTGCTAGTATGGTTTGTAATGCAAGACTCCAAGAAGGGAATTACACCTTTCAGGCATGGAGTGCACCTTTTGTAAGACCCCGACCCCTAATTTTCGCGATTAGTGTGTTTTTAGTTATGGGTTAGTTCTCTAAGTGAGATTTGAGTGTAATCGAGTTAGTTTGTGGTTTTCTAGTGGGTTTCCATAGCTTTGGGGAAATTTGAGAGCGGTTAGACCCGGTCTGACAGCCCGAGGATGCCTTGGGTTGTACGTGTCAGCGTGGGGGGATTGTTCTTGATTTTGAAAAATTACAATTTTGGTTTCTTTTGATAGGTCAAATTAGCCCCAACAACTTTTGTGTTTTCACCGATCCCATTCGATGCCCAGAAACCCAAGTTTTGGGCCAAAAGGGTAAAATAGTCATTTCTATCGCGACTCCGGACCGAGGTTCCCCAGTTTGGGCCCCGCGACGGTGATGTCCATCCAACTATGATTAACCCACAGGTTTCCGCGGTGAGGATTCCCAAAAACAAACATGTAACAATCTCACACGAACAATGATTTGCGGAAGCGTGCAAGTAATCTCATCACGGTTTAATAACATAAACCTTACGATTCCAAATTGCATAAGTTAAATCATCATTAAGACAATAATCAGAGGAGGAAACGTAAGCATAGCATTACCAAGTTTAGTTCAAGTTTCAAGATAACAAAAAGTGTTAAGTTACATAACCTCAAAAGCATGAAAAGGCCAACAAAGGCCATACATCCCAAGATAACAAAATAATCCCATCTATGTGTATCGTACTCAAGACCCCGCCCAACGTCTAGAGGACGTCGTCGAGTTGCCACTCACGGGCTGAGGGTGGCTCAAAAGCCTCCTCCGGGCGCTCCTCCGCAATAGCAATGGCGCCTGCATCTAAACACCAAAACAAAAGGGTCAGACACGACGGTCTGACAGGTGATCAGTTTAGATATAATACAAGTCAGTTAATATGAAAGTAATCAGCACTTAAAACATGGCATGAGTTCTGAACAAAACATATATAAGGTGCAATTCAAAACTAATATGCTTTTCAATAAAACATCATAATTCACGAATCCACATTGAGCTCATCCTTTCTCCGTCATACGTAATGACAAGAGCAAGCGAAACGAAACAAAACAAGACGAAACGAAACAAAAGTCCGAGCCACACAAGGTGGGCGGAAAACCGGCCGCGGAACCGGACAAAACAAAGATGTGTATAAATACACGACTAATCTGCAGATTGCCCTTAGGTTTAAGGACCCCCTAACTAGTGGATCAGACTGAGAGGGCAGTCCAAGCTCAGTGGTATTCTATGATATCCATGTATGCATAAAACATATCATTACTTGTACGAAACTTAACGAAAATTGGAGAAAAACACTTATCAACACAATGCAAGACAAGACTAAACAAGAATAGCATAAGCTATAACAAACAAGGCTGGAAAAGTGTCATCATTATAGTTCTTGAAACCAATCAAAAGCTAAACACATGCTTGTAAATCAAAACAGGTACGAAACGGTATTCTTCGTGTCAAAATTCAAGATTTCGAAACAATTATGTCAAGTATATGCTAAGACTCTTTATTTGATTCTTGTGAAGTTGAAACCCAAATGTTGGAGTTTAAAATGAATTGGTGTCCCCGAAGCTGGACAACATTTCATGTTTCAATTGCACAACATCAAGCTAAAGACCCCTTAGCACAACATCAAGCTAAAGACCCCTTACATATTCTAGTTTTTCACTCCCATCGAAGCCCCTTCAAAATTCTCCTTCTGTACACTCGGTCACCACGCGGCTACCTGGCGGCTAGCCGCCGGTTGGCTGGTCGGCTGGCCGACCAACTGACCGACCGCTGACCGACTGATCAGGAGAAATACTACTTTTCAGATTTCTTGTGCAGGTCGGTTAGCCGCCTACTGACCGCCCGCAGGCTGACCACACCCTGTGCAGAAACTAGGTTACTGTTATTCTAACCGACACAGGGGCGGTTAGCCGTGGGTCAACAGTCGGCTAGCCGACTGCTGACCGCCGATCTGCGGCAGCTTCAGTTTGATTCAGATTTCACACCTCTTTTCACCCCATTTCCACCATTTCATTCCTTTGTCAAATCCCTGCACATCCCCTGAGCCTCCATGCTCTCTAAGGGGCAATTTCCATTCAAATGTTAACCATCATCCCTTAAATCATTTCACAACATACTCCTCCATTCTTTTATCCATTTATAAACCATTTTGGCAAGATAAAAGCAACTTCAAATGAATGAAAACCATTAATACAAACCATTAGCATATGCATTTCAATTAAAACCAGATTTCAAACTATAACACATCTTTGAAACAATACCTTGCCCAAATTAGAATGGAAAAGGAATCAACCCATGAAAGCTAAAATAATCAAATATTACATGCATCATGAAGCTAAGTTGATCACTTGCCTTTACCAAAATCCAAGCCCAACAATCTCAGAAAAATCCTACCAAATGTACTCCACGAAATCTACAAGAAAACCCATGAAAAGAATTTCAAAAATCCACCAAAAAGTGAAGACAATGACCCATTACGAAATGGGTGTTGCATGCTTGAAAAATGGGCTCCTAAGGAACTCAAAAGACTACATTGAAGAGGAGAAAGAGATCCATTACCTGAAGCTTACTAAACAAGAAGAGGAGAAGAAAATGGAGTGGAAACACAGCTGGGATCTCCAAGAAAATGGTAGCAATGGATTCCTTGAGTTGAGAGGAAGAAGAAGGTATGATCAGTTTTTGACTTGAGGCTTTCTAGCTTAGGCATGCAAGGAGAATAAGGGAGGGGAAGAAGAAGAAGTCTCAGCTGAGTTGAAGAGAGTTGCAGGGAATGAGTTTAGAATCGTGAGTAAAAAATGAGGGAGAAGTAGACTTAATTCAAATGGGTTCTTGTGGGCCCCATTGCTCAAAACTTGCAATGGTTAAAACACTGACTTGTGGGCCCCGGATGAAAACGACGAAGAAGACTAAAATGATCGCCGAAAAATCTAGTTTCCAAAAAGTATAAATTTGGCATAGTTTTGAGATTTCGAAATTTGAGTCCAGATTTGGTGTGAAAAGACTGATTTACCCCCTTTGGGCCAAAACTTGGGTTTCTAGGCCTAAAACACAGACAAGCTGAACACAAAAGTTTATCAATAAAATAAAATCATTCAAAAGAGATCGAAATCACGATTAAAATCAGGAAACTGGAATTTCCTCCCAAGCTTACACGTACACTCAAGGCACCCTTAAGTGTGACCAAATAGCACAAAACGCTCTCAAAATTCCCCAAAGCTAATTCGAGACTAAATCGGACCAATTTCTAATCCCATGAACACTAAACTCACATTACAACTAAACACGCACTTAGTTAACACTAATCGCGCTAATCCTTAGTCGGGCTTTGACAATTTCACACCAAATCTGGACCCAAATTTCGAAATCTCAAAACTATGCCAAATTTATACTTTTTGGAAACTAGATTTTTCGACGATCATTTTAATCTTCTTCATCGTTTTCATCCGGGGCCCGCAAGTTGACGTTTTAATGGTCACAACTTTTGAACATAGTGGGGCCCACAAACCCACTTGACTTAAGCTTTCTCCTTCCCCATACCCACTCACGTTTCATGCCTCATTTTCCTGCAATTTTCTCTTCAAGACAGTTGAGGGAGGACCTTCTTCTTCTTCTCTTCCCCACCTTGCATGCCTCTCTTCTAGACCTCCAAATGGAAATCTAAAACCACCTTCTTCTTCCTCTCAACTCAAGGATCTCATTTCTATCATTTTCTTGAAGAACCCAGCTTGATAGCCCTTCCATCTTCTCCATTTCTTCTTGTTTGACTAGCTAAAGGTAAGGGTTTCCTTCCTAGTTGTTAGTGGAGTCATTTGAGCTCCTTAAGACACCATTTGTCACACATGCACCACCCATTTCGAAATGGGTCTTTGTTTTCACAATTTTAGTGGATTTTGAGGTTCTTGTCATGGGGTTCTTGTAGAAATCCATGGCTCAGCTGTGGAGTAGGATTTTGAGGATTTTTTGGGCTTACCATTGTCAAGGCAAGTGATCAATCTAGTTTTCTCTTAATGCATGCTATGATTTTACATGTTTTAGCTACAAATGAGTTGTTCTATTTGTTTTAGTATTGAAAGGAATTATACTTCTCTTGATGAATGGGTTGAAAATTTTACTTGAATTGGAAAGGCATGTGTTAATTGTTTAACCTTGATGATTTTCCATTCAATTAATTTATATGTGTTGTTCAAATGTTTTGGATGGATGGAAGATTGGAGGAGCTTGAAGTGTGGAATTGTTGAATGGGGTTTTGATTGATTGAATGGGAAGAATGGAATGGATGTGGAGAGAGCAGGAGGCTCTTTTTCTTGCAGAGTTGGTCTTGGAGAAGAGGGGATTTGATTCCCCAAGGTTTGGGTTTGATTCCTCAAGGGTAGGACTCAAAAATGAGTCATTTTTTGCAATTCTGGGGCAATTCGCTCGAGCCAACCTTCAGTTCGCTCGAGCCAAAGAGGTTCTTTGACTAGTTCGCTCGAGCCAACTTTTGTTCGCTCGAACTAACTATTCAGGGCTCAGGAGGACCATCTTCCGGAAGCCATAACTTTAGAAACGTTCGTCGGAATTTGGAGTTATATATACCGTTGGAAAGCTCTCGAAGCGAGGAATCCAATGGCATACTATTCTTAATGATTAAAGGGTCGGGAAAGAAAGTGGATATTTGGATCAATGAAAACTAGAATATGTTTAAGGGTTTTTAATTTGATATTGTGCACTTGGAAATCTGAAATGTTGTTTACCTTCAAGGGCACCAATCCGCTTTAATTTCAACATTTGAGTTTCAATCACACAAGTATCGAATGAAAGTCCTTAGCATATACTTGAGAGTTGTTTTGAAAAACTTAGTCTTAACACGAAGAATATCATTTTGTACTTGTTTTGATTTACAAGCATTTGTTTTGTCTCAGTTCTCGTTTTGCACTTGTTTTGACTTACAAGCATTGGTTTTACCATGGATCTCGTTTTGTACTTGTTTTGACTTACAAGCATTGGTTTTGTCTTGGATCTCGTTTTGCACTTGTTTTGACTTACAAGCATTGGTTTCGTTCGAGTATCATTTTGCACTTGTTTTGACCTGCAAGTATCAGTTTTGTTTCGGGTATTGATTTGCACTTGTTGTGATTTACAAGTATCCGCTTTTTTTTTAATTGCTCAAGAACTATGTTGGGGAACACTTTTCAGCCTTATTTCGCTATGGCTTATGCCACTTTTGTTTAGTTTAGCTTTGTATTGTTTGGATAAGTACTTTTCCCCATTTTTGATAAGTTTTGTACAAATATTGACATGTTTTGTGCATACATGAATATCATTGAATACCACTGAGCTTGGGCTGCCCCTTCAGTCTGATCCACTGTCCGGGGGTCCTTAAACATGTGGACTATCTGCAGATTAGTCGTGTATTATATTACATATCGTGCGTGTTCCGGTTCCGAGGCCGGCCTCGCCGTCTACCTTGTGTGGCGTGGGATCGTGTTTTACGTGTCGTGCTTTGCGTGTCGTGCTTATCTTGTCACCACGTGTGACGGAGAAAGGATGAGTTCATTGTGGATTTATGAATCATGATATATTTCTTGAAATCATGCTAGCTTTGTCTTGCTTTTGTTCCTGTACTGTTTTAAATTCATTAAATGGCTTTAAACACTGGATCATATGTACTCATGCTAGTTTTACCTCATATCTTGTTCGTGGACTTTTGTTTTCTTGACATGTATATTTGTTCAAGCATCGTTTCAAGTTTTGTAAACTGTTTTAAATTCAGTATATGGTTTTAAATATGGTTTCTTATAAATTTTTAATGATTCATACCCATGCCTAAATTGATCACCTACCAGACCGCCGTGTCTGACCCTGTTGTTTGGTGCCTTAGGTAGCAAGTTCTAGCCTTGCGCTAGTTCGTGAGCAGGTGGCTGTAGAGCCATGCATTTTGTAGGGTTGTTTTGTTGGTGACGTCATGTAGACGTCGTGCGTGACTTCGGAGATTCGTTACACATCTGGGTAGTGTTTGTTATAGCTTGTGGATTTGCAAGGCTTGTGTTAGCCTATTTTTCTTTTGGGATTGTAATTAATGTACTTGCTAAATTAGAACTTGAATATGTTGGGTAATGATAAGCCTGTCACTATCAGCTCTGTATATTTTGATAGCATGTTTTATTCCAGTCTGAGTATGAGAATTGTATGATAGCTTTATGCTGACGGGTTGAGTGTGGCACAGAATCAGATAGCCACGGGCTCCGAGTCGCAACGCCACGTAAGCTTCCGCGAAATGTTCTTGATGTGTTTGGAGTTCTTGTCTTCCTCACACACGCAGATTCCTGGGGAGAAACATTACTATTTACTTACTCCCCTAGTTCGCGTCCCCGAGGTCGGACCGCTGCGGGGATCCGGGCTTGGGGGCGCGATACCTTTCCAAGGATCAGTGTCCTAAGACACCTCAGGAAAAGGAGCAGATGAGAGAAGTGTCATACGCTTCGGCTATTGGCAGCCTCATGTATGCTATGCTTTAAACTAGACCGGATATGTGTCATGTAGTGGGCTTAGTCAGCAGATATCAGTCTAACCCAGGTCCTGACCATTGGACTGCTGTGAAGTGTATTCTCAAATACTTGAGAAGGACTAAAGATTACATGTTAATTTATGGCAGTGATGATCTGATTCCAGTCGGATACACGGATTCTGACTGCATGTCAGATAAGGATTCCAAGAAATCAAGCTCTGGGTATGTGTTTATGCTGTAGCGGCTTGTAAAGCAGCTAAGGAAGCAGTATGGCTCAAAAGATTCCTTTTGGAACTTGGATTGGTACCTTTGGCACGATAGCCGCTCACAGTTTACTGTACTACTAGCAGGGCAGTCACTCAGTTCAAGGAACCTAGGAGCCATAAAAGCCAAAAGCATGTACAGAGGAAGTATCAATTAGTTAGGGAGATTGTGCAGAGAGGTGATATTGCAATCACTAAGATAGCATCTCCAAACAATCTCGCGGATCCCTTCACTAAGCCATTAACCACCAAAGTGTTTGAGCAGCATGTAGATGGGATGGGCATGAGATGCAACCCTGACTGACATTGAGCCTAAGTGTGAGATTGTTAGATTGTGTGGTCTCAATTCAGTAGATGATGTAATAAATTGACTCATATCAATATAATCATGCTTTCCTTTCACAAGATGAATGATGTTTTATTTACTTAGTTGCACATAACCAATATGAATGACATGATGGTTCATGAGATGAACCTGAGTCCACAAGTATATTAGATGTAATACATGTGTGTGGATGAGATCCATATACAGGAGATATATGTCACAAATGTTATACTTAAATAACTTCACGACCAATGATGAGATTGGGCATCTCATCAGATAAGGTTACAGTATTATGGTCATTATGAGATAGTGTGATCTGTCTCGATCATCAGAGTGTAAGACTTTGGATCATTGTGCTGGTACATTGGATGTATTGAAGAACCATGAGAAGCACCTTATGAAACACTGTTTTTACTTTAAGGTCTGCTCTCATAATTTCCTAGCAATAAGCTCTTAATCCTGAGACATTGATAAACTCAAGTTTCTATCTATTCATTTGCTTTGAGACACCAATGAGTGAGGCCAATGTAGGTCAACACATTGGTGTCTTGGGTAGGTGGTAGTAGGACTGTGGGAACATTTAATGGTCAAGATGGAATCTATATTTATTATACCGTTGTGCCAATTAATGGATTTATCAATAGTAAGTGCGCAGCCATCCCAATTAAGAGTTATTTGGATGGTACTGATAATCACTGTGATTAATTGGGTCTCAAGGACAATAAGATGTGGATCTAGATTGGTGGGACATGTTTTATCCAATTGATCAATGGATATTGATAGAGGGGCTTACTTGTGGTGATAGGGAAGTTTAGGGTTTTCTTGTAATTTATTCCTAAGACTGGAGTTCAATTGCATTTATATAGTGGAGTTATTTGCAATTAACTGTGTGCCCGGATTGCACATGAGATGTGGGGTCGTGGTGTCCCAGTTTGAGTCAGCTTTCTATGGAATCCCTAATGGTCCCACGCTAGCTTAAGATTGGATTATTACTAATTCTACTTGAACTCAAAAGGAAATGAATTGGAAAATTACTATTTCTATTTGAAGTGAGACTTCTAATAGTGTAATAGTAAGAAGAGAATGTTGCTAATTATTATAGAAGTTGGTCTTCTAATTCTAATTAGCAAGTGAGATGCCTTAGTGCTATAAATAGTGGAGATTATAGGGCTGGACGTCCAACCCCTTGGATTCACGCCCAGCCCCCTTGTGTGCAAGTGTTGCACTCCTCTTCTCTCCTATCTTCTCTCTTCTAGTTTCTCTTCCGGATTTTTTCCTAGAAGTTCTAGTTAATTTTTCTCTTGGAGATCCCACCTACCTCCTTAAAGAAAGAGATTTGAGACGGGTCATAGCGTAGAAGATAATTGGGTCTTAGAGATTCTGATTCGCTTTGAGAAAGAGATCAACTTCTCTATTAGAGCACAACCGAGCTCCCAAGGTATAATATACTTCATTGTTTGTTGTGGATTTCGTAGTTGCTTATTTGCTGCTCGTTTCTATCTTCTAGATAGAGTTTTCTACACTACATGATCATAAGAAAGAGGCCATGGATCCTGAATTGAGTTTTGAAACCTCATGGATACTTGATCCCTGCGTTAAGTGGGTCAAAAGTTTTGTAAACCTATCTACGAGGCCCACCTAGTTCCAACAACGTAGACATATAGACAACACACCATCTGTATTGAGGCTGCTCATGCTTTGGCCAAACTTTGCTCTAGGCTCGGTATGAGTTTTTGTTGCAGGGATGATGATGTTCGGAGTGGGTTTGACCTTGGTAGCACACTTTTTAATTGTTGTTTTGGTTTTGCCTTTTTCAATGAAATTTATTTAGTATAAGAAAATAAAAATAAAAAAAAACGAGATGGTATTGATGGTTATATGAACGGTTATATTGAAAAGTTACATGTACGAAATGTCAATATAAGCGAATATTCCTCAATAGATATGGGCTTATCAAGTGCTCAAATCGAGCCATATTTATTTTAGTTTTGTCATGGACAATTACTTTATACGTGACATTTAGGTTGAAGTTCTTCAATATATATGTATTACTTGCAAATTGCTTGCATAAAAAATAAAGTCATTCATAAAAGAGAAGTCCTGATATAAGATTTTGAGTCAAATTATTTGGGGGTTTGTAGAATAAAAAATGATTAGAATGAGGATAAAATTAAGGTGGAGATGTTTTGATAAAAATTGAAACTCACTTAATACCCTATCTCGATACAAGTTCTTCCCATGTCTTTGCAATCATGAAATCCAAATGGTTGGGCCCTACAAGTGCTTCAACTATATGGACCTTTCCTTTTTAGTTGTTTTATATTTGCGTGGAGGTTGGGAAATTAATGATGAAATCACAATCGCATTTAAGGATTTAAGGGGGATGTCAAGCTACCATCTACCAAATGATAATTCAACCCTCAACCGTGAAGAAAATGATGTTGGAAAAAATTGATAAAGCACCTTAGTTTTTGGTCACCTTTGTGCAAAAAAAAAAAAAAAAAAAAAAACAAAAAGAAAAAAGGGCCCCACTTATCCTTTTATGTGCGACTACATGGGAATATGTGATATACTATATAAGTAGATTAAGAACATATATTTAGTTGCTCTAAACCATTGAGGAGTGAATAAGAAATTGACTCCTAACACCACTACTTGAACATAGTAAATATGGAAACACAAGGAAGTGGCAAACTTACATCCCAGATTGCTTGGGAGCAAAAGATTCTTTAGATATATATATGTGTGTGTGTGTGTGTATTTGCCTTGGTAGTAAAGGTTGAGCCCCAAGGGTCATCCCACTTTTGTGAAGGAGGGAGTACCTAGACCAAGGTGGGCTCACCACCACACGTGCGCCCTACGTCAAATAGAGCCGACCTTGGGCTTAGGATTCACACGCGAATCGGTTTGGGCCTGGCTCGGCCCATTACCCATTTATATTTTTGGAGAAATTTTATTTAATAAATTTTTGTTTTTCCAAATGGGGTGTGTCCGAAATCCAAAAGGTGTGTGTCCAAAGGGTGTGCCTGAACACTGAACGGGTGTGTCCAAAGAAAAGATACATCCCAAATTGCCAGGAATAGTCATTTACAGAACAGATGTGCCCCATGAATGAACAGTCCTAAAGAGCTGTATTTAAAAGCATTGGACCCTGTGTTTTTCTGCATTGCACTCTGTCTCTGCATCATCTGTGTCATCCGTCGGAGTCTGTGTCATCCGTCTGTCAAGAGTCTAGTTCGCCGGTCACACAGTTTGTAGTGCTACTACTATATTAGTGATCATTTTATCCTAGGAGACAAACGCCACAAAAGCTTATGGGCACCACTGCAGGTGCAAAACTATCTTAAGGACATAACATTACACGCTGGCTTTGATCGACCTTTGTTCTACTTTCAGATTGCCGGATTACTCAACTATTATTTGTTTTCTACCTACATACTATAAGTGGATTTACTTTCCAGTTTATATTATGTATTGCTGATGTCTATTTTTCTTAGCGCAAACCTATATTCTTAAATACTGAACTAATTCCGTTTGTACTCGGGTTAACAACCGATGACCCAAAATCACAGGACAATGACGTTATATTACTGTAAATGAGTGTTATGTGTAATCTTCATCTAACAAACCCCACCTGCCCCAATTCATTTCCTCTCTTCCTGAATGCCTTTAAAGCCTTCCCTCACCCGATTGCATACTCAGCCCCCTTTGCCCGTTTGGGATAAACACAGCAACGCAAGGTCCTTCCCTGTGTCCAGAGTCAAACAGCCTCTCTCTCTCTCTCTCTCTCTCTCTGTCCCACATCAAACACACAAACATGCCGACCCCTCCACCTGAATTTTCTTCCTCTGTCAAGCTCAAGTATGTGAAACTTGGCTACCAGTACTTGATCAACCACTTCCTTACCTTCCTTCTAGTCCCCATCATCGCTGCCATCGTCCTCCAAGTTGCCCGCACTGGCCCGGATGAGATACTCAAACTTGGGTTATCTTTAGAGCTCAATCTACTGCATATGTTATGCTTATCTTTCCTCATGGTCTTTATAACCACCGTCTACTTCATGTCGAGGCCTAGACCAATCTATCTCGTCGACTACGCTTGCTACAAACCACCATTTACATGCCGAGTTCCTTTCTCGACTTTCATGGAGCACGGGAAGCAGATTTTCAAGTCTGATTATAAGAGCATTGAATTTCAAATGAGGATCTTGGAGCGCTCCGGGCTCGGCGAAGAGACTTATCTTCCACCACCCCTTCACTACATCCCTCCGTGCCCCTCCATTCAGGAAGCCCGCGAAGAGGCCCAAACCGTCATCTTCTCTGCAATTGATTCACTGTTTGAGAAAACCGGGATCAATCCAAAAGACATTGACGTACTGGTCGTGAACTGTAGCCTCTTCTCGCCGACACCGTCCTTGTCGGCGATGGTGGTAAATCATCACAAAATGAGAAGCAACATTCGCAGTTTCAATCTGTCCGGAATGGGGTGCAGCGCAGGGCTTTTGTCGGTCGATCTCGCCCGTGACCTCCTTCAAGTGCACCCCAACTCATATGCATTGGTTGTGAGCACAGAGATCATCTCCCCCAACTGGTATGCAGGGAACAACCGCTCCATGCTCCTCCCCAATTGCCTCTTCCGCATGGGTGGCGCAGCAGTGCTCTTATCAAACCGCCACCGTGAGGGGTGGCGCTCCAAGTACCGCCTCCTCCACGTTGTCCGCACCCACAAGGGCGCCGACGACAAGGCCTACCGCTGCGTGTTTGAAGAAGAAGACGCACTAGGCAACGTAGGCATCGCCCTTCAAAAGGACCTGATGGCGGTAGCAGGAGAGGCGCTCAAGTCCAACATCACCACCATGGGACCGCTGGTGCTCCCTGCCTCAGAGCAGCTCCTCTTCCTTATCAAGCTCATAGGCCGCAAAATCATCAACCCCAAGTGGAAGCCTTACATCCCTGACTTCAAGCTGGCCTTTGAGCACTTCTGCATCCATGCAGGAGGGCGGGCGGTGATCGACGAGCTCGAGAAGAACCTCCAGCTCTACCCTGAGCAAGTCGAGGCCTCAAGGATGACCCTCCACCGCTTTGGAAACACCTCATCATCTTCCCTATGGTATGAGCTCAGTTACATAGAGGCGAAGGGGCGAATGAAGAGGGGGGATCGCATATGGCAGATCGCCTTCGGCAGCGGCTTTAAATGTAACAGTGCAGTGTGGAAATGCAACTGGACCATCCCTTCATCAAAAGATGGTCCATGGTCCGATTGCATCGACAAGTATCCGGTCTATATCCCGGAAGTCGTTAAGTTATAGGCCGTTTTTATAAAATTGCATCCATCCATCCTCAGTCTATCCTAGCCTGCATCCATATGTCATCGTCCCTAGCTTTGCCTCATTAAAATTCGATCTATCAACTCCTGTCCACACAAGAACCATTGGTAGACATTTGCCTTAAAATTTCATGAGTTTCTATGTAAGGAGACCCAGCACCAGTGAAAGGACTTGGACCACAAGGGATGAAGGTGAAGCTTGTTTTGTTGTCCACGTGTCCTTCCTGAATAGCTGGACATATACTGGTACTTGTTGATCTATGCATGTGTGTGTTAAGTAAGATTTGCTTCAGTATTTTCCATCCTTGCCGACAAAATTTAGTTATGTAGGGCGCATTTGTTTGCTCTGTGTTATCTACTAATTAAGAGTTCTAATCAATGCCTTCCTATCAAATGACCTAAAGTTGAAAAGGTGAAGGCGCAGATCAAAATCAAATAGTTTACTGGAGTGAAAAATGATCATACGACCATTACCATAATAATTTAAATCCCAGGATCTCATTGCCCCAGCCGTTTTTTGAACAGGTCAAGAACTTCCAACCGGCACCCAATGTGGGTCAACCTGACCCAACCTGCGCACATAGCGTGCATCCAATGCAGGTCAACCCAACCCACTAAGAGGACCCAGTCCAACCCATTTCAATTGAGAGACCTTTCAAATAAAAAAAACAAGAGGATCAAATTCCATGTAAGTGTTCCAAACAAGAGTACCGTCATCTGGAAATCAGGGGAATTTCCATTCTATGGGAGTAGAAGACCTCTCTTACCTTGGAAATTGGAACATCCACCAAATATTGATCTCCACAACCATTACTCTATAGGTTCTTCTCATTTCCAAAACTTGTTAAAAGGGTGGGAAATATGTGGATCCTACGTACAGACTAGTAAGAATAGTTGAAATCCTTACCAAAATTCGGTAACACCTTTTTTTCTGACTTCGTCTTCCAGATTATACCAGTAGAATGGAACCGGATCCCCTGTTTCATCCAAACAGGGGAGCCCTGCTTGGACGAATCAAAAGCCGACACGTGCGGGGGCGAAAGGGGGCTGAGGAAAGAAAAAGTGCTCGTCCTTTTTCCTCCGCCCTGCACGTGTCCGCCCCTGATTCGTCCAAACAGGACTTCCCCTTTTTGGATGAAACAGGGATCCGCACTCCACTGGAATAGATGTGAAGAGTGCACCTAGAGTGCACCTAGACACACCTAATTGCACGTGTCACACAACGAGGCGGCCGTCGGGACTGATTGTTGACTATGTTTGTACTCCCTCGATTTCGTCCCCCTTCTTACTTTTGTCCCCTGTTTTTCATTACCTTCCTCGCTCAGTGCTCCAGCACTATTTATTGACGGGTACTTTACACCGGTCACAAGTCACAACCACTTACTTTTAATACAATACTAGTGGCGGTTACGTGCGTGTAATGTTTATTCCACTGTCATTAAATACTGAGATATTTTAGCTATTGCAATATAGATACTATCATATGCTTGTAGTCTGGTTAATTATTAGCTTATATTCATCCAAAAATGGATTATAACATGTGTTAATTTGGTTTTCATGTCTAAATAGGATTTCCTTTTAGGAAAATAAAATCAAAAGAAGAATGGAAATGAATAGCAGCTATCATCCTAATAATTCAATACTTAGAAAAGTGAAGGTTCTATTTACATTTCAACTTTATATCATTCACCCTTCACCACATATGCTTCATTCCCGTCCTGCCTTTTTTTTTTTTTAAATCATTCCCTCGCCTCTCTAATAATCATTACTTAGAGTTCATTTCACTGTGAATCCCATGTATCCTTTAGTGTTTGAAGATGGAAACAAAGTAGAACTCTTTTGCAAGAATGCAAAGAGTAGAGGCACTAAAGTTTTACAAACAGAACCTAGAATAACAATTTGACCGAGCATCACTTTCCAAAGAGTTGAATTAAGCCAACTGAAGAGGAGTTGATTCTATTTCTGATGTGAGATATAGGCTTGATTTGGTGTTGCAGCGGCGCCAACGTCATTAGTAGCAAGAAACTGTTTCCTTTTTTGAGAAATAAGGAGAACCGTACAAATTCATGTCCACATAAGAGAAAATTAAATTTTGCTAAATAAGGAAGACTATACAAATTCATTTGTCATAGTAAATGTTGATAGTTGTAAGTCCCCGCCCCGAGAGATTGCGATTAGCACTAATTAAGTCGTGTTAGCTCTAAGTGAGATTGGTGTATTTTGTTTAAGTTTGGGATTAGAATAATTTTTATATGGCTTTGGGGAATTTTGAGAGCCTTGTTAATTAGTGGGACCCTATGGGGGTTCCTTTGTAGTGTCTTTGCATGAGCATGGGGGATTATCCGATATTCCAAAAATTCGTGTTTTAGCCCCATATGATTGAACTCATTATACCCTACAACTTTCATGTTTACTCCGTCCCCGTTCGAGATCTTGAAACCCTACTTTGCTAATGATTGAGACAAAACAATCTTTTTACACAAAATCTGGACACTATTTTCAATGTCTCCGAAACCCGCAAAATATATACTTTTTGGAAAATAGATTTTTCGGTGAACATTTCTTTCTTCTTCGTCGAATTCATCCGAGGCCCCGGAAACCCATGTTTTAAGCCCAACTAGTTTGTTAAGTGATGGGACCCATCTCCACTTCTTATAAAAGGAGAGCCCTTATTCACTTTACTCTTTCTTGCAAAAATCATTGAAGGAGGATTTGCTAGAAGGCTGCCTAGGGTTTCTTCTTCTTCTTGCTTCTCCCTCTCCAATCCACCACCATGTTAGTTTTATGGTCTCAATCCATAAGATTGATGAAATAAATTGATTAATTAATTTATTTACCAATATATTCATGCTTTCCTTTCATGATATGAATGGTATTTTATTATTTACTTACACATAATCAATACGAATGACATGATGGTTCATGACATGAACCAGAGTCCATAAGTATACTAGATGCAATACATGTGTGGGGATGAGATCCACATACGGGAGACATGTATAGCAAATCTTATTCTTGAATATCTTCACAACCAGTGATGATGGCTGGACATCTCATCTGACAAGGTTGCAGTACTTTGATTACTGTGGGATAGTATGATTTGTCTCGATCATCAGAATGTAAGATTTTGGATCATAGTACTGGTACATTAGATGTATTGAAGGACCATGAGAAGCACCTTATGAACACTTTCTTTACTTTAAGGTCTGCTCTTATAACTCTCTAGCAATAGGCTCTCAATCCCGAGACATTAATGAACTCAAGTTTCTATCTATTCATTTGATTTGAGTCACCAATGAGTGAGGCCAATTGTAGGTCAGCACCTCAGTGATTTGAGTACGTGATAGCAGAGCTGTGGGAACATTCGATGGTCAAGATGGAATATATCTTTAATATCCCCTTGTGCCAATTAATGGATTTATCATTGGTAAGTGCGCACCCGTTCTGATTAAGAGTTAATTGGAAAGGTACCTATGGTCATTATAATTAATTGAGACTAAAGGATAATAAGATATGGATCTAGCTTGGAAGACAGATCCAATTGATCCATGGATATTGATGGAAGGGCCTACTTGTGGACATAGGGAAGTTTAGGGTCTTCTATGTAATTTATTCTTAAGACTGGAGTTCAATTGCATTTATATAATGGAGTTATTTGCAGTTAACTGTGGGCCCGGATTGTACATGAAATGTGGGGTCAATGTGTCTCAGTTTGAGCCAGCTTTCTAAAGAATCCCCAGTGGTCCGCACGTTAGCCCAAATTATTAGAAAGATACTAATTATAGTAAAACTCTAAAAGAAAATAAAAAGTTACTATTTCTATTTGAAGCGAGACTTCTAATAGTGGTAGAAGTAAGTTATTAATTATAATGGAAGTGAGACTTCTATTTAAATTAGTAAGAAGAGAGTTACTAATTGTTAGAGAAGTGAGATTTCTATTTCAATTAGAAAGAGGAGGTGGCTTGGTGGCTATAAATAGATGAGGAAAGAGTGTTGGACGTCCCCTATGCTATTCCTATCTCGGGATTCATGCGCCCAACACCCATTGTGCAAGAGTTGCACACTACTCTCTCTCTCTCTCTCTCTCTCTCTCTCTCTCTCTCTCTCCCTCTTCTAGTTCTCTTCTCGCTTCCTTAAGAACTTTCTCTTGGAGATCCCACCCATCTTCTTGAGAAAAGAGAATCTGATACGGGTCATAGCGTGGAAGACAATGGGGTCTTGGAGATTCCTATTTGATTTGTTAAAGAGTTTCATCATCAAAGAAAGACGCAACTTCTCCATTGGAGCACAACCGAGCTCCAAAGGTATAATCTACTTCGTAGCATGTTGTAGATTTTTATGGATGCTTGTTGGGTGTTGTTCTATCTTCTTGATAGGTTTATTTACTAATCATGATGCCTGAGGTTGAAGACATGGATCCTGGATTAGGTTTTATAGCCTTCTGGATAGTTGATCCCTAAGTCAAGGGGGTCAAAAGTTTTGAAAACCTATCCTAGAGGCCCACCTATTTCCAACAATTGGTATCAAAGCCATACCTCATCTCTAATCATGTTAAATCAGTAGGCTTATTCTAATCTTTGCATGAGATGCGAAGAAGATAAAGCAAGGGCTGTGTTTGGATCAATTTTGACGATTTTGCTTAGTTATTCGTAGATTCATATTTGGATAGTCACAAAAGGGTTTAACAATGATGGAAGGATGGTAGGAAGCCATTGGGAGACTTCAGAAGAGTTTTGGAGTCGTTTGGACACGAAACAGAAAAACCCATGTAGGGCCCAGGTGTTCGTCGGTCCGGTACACTGACACAGAACTGTGCATGTTTCAGTTTCGAGTCTGTTTTACAGTTTTTGTTTTGGGGGCACTGCCCCCTAGGCCCTGCGAGTTGATCGGGCAGCTCGACCCCCGCCAGGGGACACCCCCGAACCCCCTTTGCAAAGTGCATGATTTAAAAAAGTGGCAACTTTTAGCATCTTGTTTTTCCATTGTTGTTTGGTAACCCGATTTTGTGAGTTGCTTTGTTGTATGAGATACTAACTTGCAGGCGATCTTGTCCTCTCCATATGGCCCACAAGTCTTTTACTTTCTTATATAGTTGTTGGTTTATTTGAGGCTAAGTGTAAAGGGAATCATGGTTTCCTTGGTTTCCCGTGAAAGGGCAAGGCATGGTGGTTTCCCTATAGCCCTTTTATTTCCATGTTTAGATTACCATGTAAGTCTCATTGTAGAGACATACGAATTTATGCAATTTTCTAAATTTGTAAATTCTGGCGATGTCCGAGACGAAGAAGGAAAGTGAAGTTTGATTCCTAATCAAAGAGTTTGAAGATTACCAAAAGTGTTTTAGAGTTGCCCAAAGATTTTGAGGAATTCCAAAGTTTTGGAAAGTTTAGAAATCCAAGAAGTCTATTCCGCTAGGGCCATGTGGAGGAGAGGACTAGTTTCTAATTTTAGCATTTTCTATTTATAGATGAATGCTTGATTTAGAATGTTTTCAAATTTGATCCAAACATAACAAGTTACTAAAATTGGTCAAATCAAATTAATTTTTGAAAAGAGTTCTAATTAGTGTTGATGGCCCATGAGATGGACACATTGGTAACACTAATTTAAGAAACTGGACTTTCCTTAAAATAACTTGACTTGGGATCATATCATAAGTTGATTTGATGTTCATATATATATGTGGGCCCTAATACCTTAAAAGGAAAATCCTCAAATCTAAAATTTTAAATGGGAACGGGGCATTTAAATTGAGAAATCCCCATGGTTTTCCACTATAGGTCTGTTGTAAGGAAAGTATTAGCCTCGCGCCATCTTGAGAATGGTTGTTCCCCACGGAGGGCTTTTATTTGTCTGGTTAGTAGATATGGATCTCCTTATGGATAGTGTTGGTGAGATGGGGTGGGGGTTCACTCCCCAAGGAGGAGCTGCCCACAAAGGTTGTCACGCAATGTTAATTAGTGGGTCACACTTAACTAAAATAGTGATGTAGTATCCATAAGGATTTGCCTCATGTATTTTAGAAACCAAAGTGAATCGGGAGTCATAAATTATTTGGTATGAGATACCTAGATAATAATGAATGATAAGGGATTATGAATAGTTAGTCTTAATCCTAATTTTAACTTATTTTGGTCCGCACTAATATAGGTGGTATTCGCACTCCCCAAGGAGGCATACCCTAGGGATTGGAATTCCGATTTATTCTAAAATTTAGTGGTTATGAGGATTCCGACATAAATTTGGTAGAATACTAAACCCTAATGTCATTAATATTCTTTAATTGAATGTATAGTTATGTGCTTCAGTTTTTATAGCATGTCAAACCCCGACCCAGGATTAGCACGATTAGTACCATTTAAGTGCGTGTTTAGTCATAATGTGGGTTTAATGTTCATGGGTTAGAAATTGGTTCGATTTAGTTCTGGAATTAGCTTTGGGAATTTTGAGAACGCTTTGTGTTAGTCAGACACGCTCAGGGGTGCCTTAAGTGTACGTGTAATATTGGGAGGAAATTCTAGTTTTCCGATTTTAATCGTGATTTTAATCTCTTTTGAATGGTTTTATTTTATTGTTCAACTTTTGTGTTTCAGGCCCAGAAACCCAAGTTTTGGCCCAAAAGGTTAAAACAGTCCTTTCACACCAAATCTGGACCCAAATTTCGAAATCTCAAAACTATGCCGAATTTATACTTTTTGGAAACTAGATTTTTCAGTGAGCATTTTAGTCTTCTTCATCGTTTTCATCCGGGGCCCGTAAGTTAAGGTTTTAATTGTTGCAAATGTTGAAGTCAATGGGGCCCACAACCCATTTGACTTAAGTTACTTTCTCTCCCACCTCACTCACGTTTCAAACGATCTTCCT
Source organism: Persea americana (assembly GCA_029852735.1). Classification (NCBI taxonomy): domain Eukaryota; kingdom Viridiplantae; phylum Streptophyta; class Magnoliopsida; order Laurales; family Lauraceae; genus Persea; species Persea americana. Next base: position 9,814,810 of record CM056820.1, on the reverse strand, counting down.
GCAACTTCTTTTTCAAACCCAGCTGAGAGGAACTCCTTTTTCTTCTTCATTTCTCTCTTTGCTTGCCAAGGCTAGGGAGGTCCAAATTGAATTCTAAGCATACCCTTTTCTTCCTCTCAACCCAAGCTCTCTATTGCTACCATTTTCTTGAAGATCTCAGCTGGATAGCCCCTTCATCTTCTTCCTTGCTTCTTGTTTGGTAAGCTAAAGGTAAGGGCTTCCTTCCTTGTTGTTAATGGAGTTTTCCTGGCTCCTAAGGGTATTGTTTTTCATACATGCAAAACCCCTTTCGAAATGGGTTTTTTGTTTCACATTTTATGGGATTTTGCGTTATGATTTTGGGGCTTCCTTGTAGAATTCGATTCAGTTGTAGGAAGGGGCTTTTGGAGAGTCTCTATTTTTGCTTTTTGGATAGCACATTGGTGAAGGCAAGTGATCTCTTTAGTCTCATCATGCATGCAATTTGTTTGGTACCTTGTGTTTGAAAAATGCAATGTTTATGCATGCTATGCTTTCCAATTCTTGTCTTTCAACTAAGCATGATTTGAGCTTCCGTTTCTCTTCACGAAATTGATGTAATGATCCTCCATACTTCAGGATTTCTGTTTTGAATTAAAATGATATGTTTTGGCTTGTAATTGGAATGGTTGTGTGAAATGGAGAAGTGTTGATGAAGGGAGAAGTTGTGGTGTGATTTACTGTTAGAAATGACCCTTGGTGAGCATGGAGACTCAGGGGATATGCAGGGATTTGACAAATAGTGAAAGGAAATGGAATGGGAAGAGAATGGAGGAAGAAGGAACTGAAAAATCTGATTTGAACTGGGCTGTCGAGCACAGTTAGTCAGCTGGCGGTTAGTTGTTGGCTAGCCGACATGTACACTTCGGTCAGCCGATAGCCAACCGAGTGCAGTTCGGTACCATTTCCAGTAGCCTGTTTTCCAACAGGAGATTTTCGGTCAGCTAGCAGTCAGCTGGCGGCTAGCCGACATATTCACTTCGGTCAGCCGACAGCCAACCGAGCTCTAGTTCAGTTCCATTTCCAGAATGGTGTTTTCCTGTCAGGAGATCTGGCGGTCAGCTGGCGGTCAGCCAACAACCATTACTCAGCTAGCCGACAGGTGACCGAGAGGTAACTGAGTTTCTGAACCAGACCTGTTTTATGAGATTTTCTTGGGAAGTGAGCACCAGAATACAATTAAGAGCTTCTAGCTTGAGATTGTGCATTTGGAACTCGAATTGTCCGTTAGCTTCAGGGACACCAAAAATAGATTAATTCCAATAATCGGGTTTCAAATACACAAAAGTCAATGCAAGGTCTTAATGTGTACTGATTAGCATGTTTTGAGACCTCGACTTCTGATGTGATTAATATCGTAGGACTTGTCTTGTTTTGCAAGTACTACCCTGATTTTGAAGTGTTTCAAGAAATTTTAAGTGGGGATTTATACTTCCGCTTTATTTTGCTATAGCATATGCTATCCTTGATATGTCCTGATTTGTCTTGTTTTGATGAGTAAATCCCCTTAATTTGGTCGGCTGTGTATATGTATTATCCTGTTTTCGTGCATTCGTGACTTTAGGTGAATACCACTGAGTTTGGACTACCCCGTCAGTCTGATCCACTGTTTGGGAGGTCCTCAAACCCTGGACTATCTGCAGATTAGTCGTATATTCATATATACCCCTCTGTCCTATTTCCGGTTCCGCGGCCGGACCCCCACCTACCTAGTGTAGCATGGGATTCTATTCTATTATGTCCTGTTATATCATGTTCTATTCTGCTTGCTCTGCTCATCATGTAAGGTAGAGAAAGGATGGGCTCAAGGTGGTTTTTCTCACTAATCATGATATATATTTCTCCAACCATGCTTGATTTGTCCTGTATACTTTTACGCACTGTTCTGCATTCATGAATGGTTTTAAATTCTGCATTTTTCCGTAACCCAAATGATTTATATTTTTGTCTAAATTGATCACCTGCCAGACCGTCGTGCCTGACCCATTTATTTTGGTGACCATGTGTAGGTGACGTTGCATTTAAGGCGGAGCGTTAGGAGGAGGCTATTGAGCTACCCCCAACCCGTGAGTGGCAACCCAATGACGTCCTCTAGACGTCGGGTGGGGACATGAGTTGCGTTCACATGGTTGGGTCTAGTATTTTGCGGTTTTGGGATGTAAGGCCTTTGTTGGCCGTTTATACTTGGGAAATGTAAACTTAAACTTAACTTACTTTTGGTCACTTGAAACTTGAAGTTTAAATTATGGATATGCTATGTTACACATTCTCTCTCTAAATGTTTATGCCCTTTGATTCATTTAACTTATGCATCTTGGAGTCATCAGTTTTGTAATGATAAGTTGTGATTGAGATTACTTGCACACTTCCGCAAATCATCGGTCATGTGAGATAGTTCCATGTTTATTTTGGGAATCCTCACCGCGGAAACCTGTGGGTTAATCATAGTTGGACACACTCGTCGCGGGCCTGGATCGGGGACCTCGGTCCGGGGTCGCGATAGGACTAGTATCAAAGCGGGGCATGTTTCAGGCATATAAAAGAAACTAGAAACTCTTAGGGACGTGGCGAGAATCCGTGATTTTGTTAGATCGTTAGTATGGGCCTAGAAACCAAACCCAAACTTGTTATTATGTACTAACATTTTGTTTTACAGCATTATGCCTACAAGAAAAGCTCCGAATCAGAATGCTTCCGGGAGCAATAACAATAACAATAACAATGAAACAGATCACGAGCAACTACCTACAGTGACACAGTTTCAGGCACTCATGCAGGCCATGTTAGAACAGCAAAGACAAGCCAATGAAAACCAGACTAGATTGTAGAGGGAAGCCAATGAAGTCCAAGCTAGGCTACAAAGAGAGGCCAATGAGAACCAAGTTAGGCTCCAAGAACATCTAGCTAAGAAGGGTGAAGAAATGGCCCAAGTCTCGAGGCAGCTTTTGGAAGTCTTACAGAACAGGCCTTAACCTCAACCTCTGCCCAGACAACCTTTGGGCCTGAATATCATCATCAACAATGGGGAACAGGACCCTAACATATACATATTGTTTGAGAAGTTTAGGAAGAGAGGACCCAAGGAGTTCTTAGGTCAAGAATACCCACTGGCTGCGGATGATTGGTTAGTGAACATGGAGAAGATCTTTAACGTATTCACTTGTACCGGCGTACAGAAGGTCAACATCACAACTTCGTTGTTTTATGGACTAGCAGACACTTTGTGGCAAACGGTTAAAGAACCTTATCAGACTATGGCAGATGAGACTGCATGGGAGACTTTCAAGAACCAATTCACTGACAAGTATGTCCCTTCACATATCAAGAGACAGAATGCCATAGAATTTCAGCAGCTCAAGCAGGGCAACATGACAGTCTTGGAATATCTCACAAAGTTTGAAAGACTTGATAGATATGCCCGAAAGTTGATTGATACTGAGCAAAAGAAGATCACGAAATTCTTAGAAAGGCTGAACCCCATCATTATGAGGGATGCTACAGGGGTAGTTCCACCAGCCACCTTCGATGAATCAGTAAAAAGGGCATTTAAGTTTGAGGACATCAATAATCAGGTCATCCGGGATAGGAAACAACACTACTACAAGAATCAGAGACAGCAGAGTAACAAAAAGCCAAGGCAAGAACAACAACAAGCAAGACCAGGTTGTGGCCACTGTGGCAAGAACCATGAAACCACTCAATGTCGTAAATCCACGTGTGCTTATTTTCGGTGTGGGGCAATGGACCATGCATTTAAAGATTGCCCGCAATTACAAAACCAAGGCAATAGGAATCAGCAACAGAGGCAAGCAGCCCCTCAGGCACCAGCTCAGAATCAAGCAAGACCACCACAGCAGCAACAGCAGCAAGGCAGACAACAAGCACAGAATCAGAATGCTCGTCCTCCACAGTAGCAGCAGAACATAATTGTACAAGGGAGGCGAAATAGGCCACAACAGCAAGGACGGGCATATCATCTCAATCATGTCGATGCCGATGCTGCGAGCGATGTAGTAGAAGGTAAACTTCTCATTTGTGGAGTAGAAGCTCAAATTTTATTTGATCCTGACAACACTCATTCATTTTTATCTCCTATGTTTGCCAAGATGATTACTATGCCATTTAGAGAACTTGATTATATCTTGACTGTCACCACACCAGTAGGTAAACAGGTTGTGTGTAGAACCTATTACCCAAATTGTTTGGTCCTATTAAGAGAGGTCAACCTTCCAGCAGATATTATCATTTTAGACATGCATGATTTTGATGTCATCTTAGGCATGGATTGGTTAGAGAAGTATCATGCAACCATGGATTGCTTTATTAATACCATCACTTTTAAGTTGAAAGGAGATCAAGCAGATTTGTTGATTCAGGGAAACAGGAAGAAAAACCAAGTAGGAATTATCTCAACTCTAAAAGCAGGCAGAATGGTACAAAGTGGGTGTGAAACTTTTATAGCGTTTATCACGAAGGATAAACGGTCCCGAGGGATGGAGAAAACCCCCGTTGTGTGCTAATTTCCGGATGTTTTTCCTGAAGAAATCTCGGAATTGCCACCAATTCGAGAAGTTGAGTTCACAATTGAGCTCCTTCTAAGGACAACTCCGATATCAATTGCACCTTACAGGATGGCTCCAACTGAATTAGGTGAACTAAAACTCCAATTGTAAGAACTTTTGAGCAAATGTTTCATTAGACCAAGTGTCTCACCTTAGGGAGCACCAGTTTTATTTGTGAAAAAGAAGGATGGAAGTCTGAGAATGTGCATAGACTACAGAAGATTGAACCATATGACTGTCAAGAACAAGTATCCGTTGCTGAGAATAGATGAATTGTTCGATCAATTGCAAGGAGCAGCGTATTTTTCCAAGATAGACTTGAGGTCTGGGTATTATCAGTTGCGGGTTAGCGAGTCAGACATTCCTAAAACAGCTTTTCAAACAAGATATGGGCACTACGAGTTTTTGGTGATGCCATTCGGGTTGACTAATGCACCCGCGGTATTTATGGCTCTCATGAACAAGGTCTTTGCACAGTATCTAGATCAGTTCACAGTGGTGTTTATTGATGATGTTCTCGTGTATTCTAAGAGTAAGGAGGAGCATGAAGAGCACTTAAGGACGTCATTACAGCTTTTGAGTGACAACCAGCTCTATGCAAAACTAAGTAAATGTGAATTTTGGTTAGAACAAGTGACCTTTCTAGGCATGTTATTTCAAATGAAGGCTTAGCAGTGGACCTGTCCAAGGTCGAAGCAGTTGTCAGTTGGAAAAGGCCAACAAGTGTGACAGACATCAGAAGCTTTTTGGGACTAGCAGGATATTACAGGAGGTTTGTCCAAGGATTTTCATCTATTGCAGAACCTTTGACAGAATTAACTACGAAAAGTGTGCCTTTTGTATGGACAGACCAGTGTGAAGAAAGTTTCCAAGAGCTAAAAAGAAGATTGACTACAGCTCCGATCCTTACTTTACCATCGTGAAGTGGAGGATTCGTTGTCTATACAGATGCTTCGTGTCGCGACCCCGGACCGAGGTTCCCCCAAGTCCGGGCCCCGCGACGGTTATGTCCATCCAACTATGATTAACCCACAGGTTTCCGCGGTGAGGATTTCCAAAGACGAAGATGTAACAATCTCACTCGAGCAATGATTGGCGGAAGCGTGCAAGTAATCTCATCACAACTTAATCACATAAACCTTGTGATTCCGAATTGCATAAGTTAAGTCATCATTAAGACAATAATCAGAGGAGAAAATGTAAGCATAGCATTACCAAATTCAGTTCAAGTTTCAAAATAACAAAGTGTTAAGTCACATAACCCCAAAAGTGAAAAAGGCCAACAAAGGCCATACATTCCCAAAATAGCAAAATAATCCCATCTATGTGCTTCGTGCTCAAGACTCCGCCCGACGTCTAGAGGACGTCGTCGGGTTGCCACTCACGGGCTGGGGGTGGCTCAAAAGCCTCCTCCGGGCGCTCCTCCGCAATGGCATCGGCGCCTGCATCTAAACACCAAACAAAGGGGTCAGACACGACGGTCTGGCAGGTGAACAGTTTAGACATAATACAAGTCAGTCAATATGAAAGTAATCAGCACTTAAAACATGGCATGAGTTCTGAACAAAACATATTTAAAGTGTAATTCGAAACTAATATGCTTTTCAATAAAATAACATGATTCACGAATCCACATTGAGCTCATCCTTTCTCCGTCATACGCAATGACAAGAGCAAGCAAAACGAAACAGAACGAGACAAAACAAAACAGAAGTCCGAGCCACACAAGGTGGGCGGAAAACCGGCCGCGGAACCGGACAGAACAAAGATGTGTATAAATACACGGCTAATCTGCAGATTGCCCTTATGTTTAAGGACCCCCGAACTAGTGGATCAGACTGAAAGGGCAGTCCAAGCTCAGTGATATTCTATGATATCCATGTATGCATAAAACATATCAATGCTCGTACAAAACTTAGCGAAAAATGGGGAAAAACACTTGTCAAAACAATGCAAGACGAGACTAAACGAGAATAGCATAAGCTATAACAAGCAAGGCTGGAAAAGTGTCCCCATTATAGTTCATGAAACAAATCTAAAGTTAAACACATGCTTGTAAATCAAACAGGAACAAAACGGTATTCTTCGTGCCAAAATTCAAGATTTCGAAACAATTATGACAAGTATATGCTAAGACTCTTTATTTGATTCTTGTGAAGTTGAAACCCAAATGTTGGAGTTTATAATGAATTGGTGTCCCCGAAGCTAGACAACATTCCATGTTTCAATTGCACAACATCAAGCCAAAGATCCCTTAACATATTCTAGTTTTTCTTTTCCATCTAAACCCTTTCAAAATTCTACTTCTGTGCACTCGGTCACCTCGCGGCTACCTGGCGGCTGGCCGCCGGGTGCTGGTCGGCTGACCGACCAACCGACCGACCACTGACCGACTGATCAGGAGAAATACTACTTTCAGATTTCTTGCGCAGGTAGGCTAGCCGCCTGCTGACCGCCCGCGGGCCGACCACGCCCTGTGCAGAAATTGAGTTACTGTAATTCTAACCGACACAGGGTCGGTTAGCCGTGGGTCAACAGTCGGCTAGCCGGCTGCTGGCCGACTGCTAGCCGCCTGTCTGCGGCAGCTTCAGCTGAATTCAGAATTCACACTCCCTTTTCACCATTTCTTTCCTTTGTCAAATCCCTGCATATCCCCTGAGCCTCATGCTCTCCAAGGGCAATTTCCATTCAATTTATACAATCCACACTTCCAAATCACCTCACAACATTGCCTCCATTCTTTCATCCATTTATAAAACGCATTGGCAAGATAAAAGCAACTTCAAATGAATGAAAAACCACTAACACAAACCATTAGTATATGCATTTCAATTAAAACCAAAATTTTAGACTATAACACCTTTGGAAACATACATGCCCAAATTATCATGGAAGAGAAATCAAATCATAAAAAGCTAAAGAAATCAAACATTGCATGCATCATGAGTCTAAGTTGTTCACTTGCCTTTACCAAGATCCTAGCCCAACAATCTCAGAAACAAATCCTATCAAAAGTACTCCACGAAATCTACAAGAAAACCCATGAAAAGAACTTCAAAAATCCACCAAAAAGAGAAGACAATGACCCATTTCGAAATGGGTGTTGCATGCTTGAAAAATGGGTTCCTAAGGAACTCAAAAGACTACATTGAAGAGGAGGAAGAGATCCATTACCTGAAGCTTGCTAAACAAGAAGAGGAGAAGAAAACGGAGTGAAAACACAGCTGGGATCTCCAAGAAAATGGTAGCAATGGATTCCTAAAGTTGAGAGGAAGAAGATGGTAGGGTTGGTTTGTGCTTTGAAGCTCTCTAGCTTAGGCATGCAAAGAGAAGAAAGGAAGGGAAGAAGAAGAGTCTTCAGCTGGGTTCAGAAGTTGCAGGGAGAGCTTAGAATTGTGAGTGAAAACATGAGGGAGAAGGAGATTTGCTTCAAGGGGGTTCTTGTGGGCCCCATTGCTCAGAGCTTGCAATGGTTAAAACACTGACTTGTGGGCCCCGGATGAAAACGACGAAGAAGACTAAAATGATCGCCGAAAAATCTAGTTTCCAAAAAGTATAAATTTGGCATAGTTTTGAGATTTCGAAATTTGAGTCCAGATTTGGTGTGAAAAGACTGATTTACCCCTTTGGGCCAAAACTTGGGTTTCTGAGCCTAAAACACAAACAAGCTGAACACAAAAGTTTATCAATAAAATAAAACCATTCAAAAGAGATCGAAATCACGATTAAAATCAGAAAACTAGAATTTTCTCCCAAGCTTACACGTACTCTCAAGGCACCCTAAGTGTGACCAAATAGCACAAAACGCTCTCAAAATTCCCCAAAGCTAATTCTAGACTAACTTGGACCAATTTCTAATCCCACGCACACTAAACTCACATTACAACTAAACACGCACTTAGTTAACACTAATCGCGTTAATCCTGGGTCGGGGTTTGACATCCTCCACCCCTTAGGTTATTTGGTCCTCCAAATAAAAATAAATATACCTCTGGTAATAGTTCAGGATACTTTCTCTGGACTTGCTCTCGTAGTTCCCATGTCGCTTCTTCTGGCTCATGATTTTTCCACTGTACTTTGACCTAGTGAATTGTCCGATTTCTTAATTCTTGTTCTTTGGTGTCCACAATTCTAACCGGCTTCTCCACATACGATGCATCTTCTCGAATTTCCAATGGTTCATGCCGTAGAACATGTGAAGGATTTGGGACGTATTTCTTCAACATAGAGACGTGAAAAACATTGTGTACCCCGGAGAGTTCCGGCGGTAACGCAAGTCTATAGGCAACGTCTCCTATCTTGCTCAAAATCTCATACGGTCCGATGTACCTTCTTGCAAGCTTGCCTTTCTGTCCAAATCTTAGAGTTCCTCTAGCCGGAGATACTTTCAAAAATACCTTGTCCCCTTCTTTAAACTGCAAATCTCTTCTGCGAGTATCAGCATAACTCTTTTGTCTACTTCGAGCAACTTTTAACCGTTCTTGAATCAACTTGATCTTATCACTTGTCTCTCCCACTATTGTCGGTCCGTGAAAGCTACGAACACCGACTTCTTCCCAGCAAACAGGAGTTCTGCATCTCCTACCATAGAGTGCTTCGAAAGGTGCCATCCCAATACTGGAATGGTAGCTGTTGTTATATGCAAACTCACACAGTGGTAAATACTCATCCCATTGAACCTTGAAATCTAGCACACAAGCCCGTAGCATGTCCTCTAAAGTCTGTATAGTTCGCTCTGACTGGCCATCAGTCTGAGGATGGTATGCAGTGCTGAATTGCAACTTAGTGCCCATAGATTCGAATAGAGTCTTCCAAAACCTCGAAACAAATCTGCTATCTCTGTCGGAAGTGATGGAGACGGGCTGTCCATGTCTGCTGACTATCTCAGTCACAAATAAATCTGCAAGTGGTGCCATATGCATCTTACTCCCTGTCTTCATAGGAATGAAGTGAGCAGACTTCGTAAGGCGATCTACTATAACCCATATAGCATTGTTCCCTTTCTTGGTAGTAGGCAAACCGGAGACAAAATCCATAGTGACGTGTTCCCATTTCCACTCCGGAATGTCCAAGGGTTGCAACAACCCTGGAGGCTTTTGGTGTTCTGCCTTAATCTGCTGACACGTGAGGCACCGAGATACAAAAGCTGCAATCTCACGCTTCATGTTATTCCACCAGAATCGGTTCCTCAAATTTTGGTACATCTTTGTACTTCCAGGATGCATGGAGTATCTCGTGTTATGAGCTTCAGTCATAATTTCATTCTTCAAGTCCTCGAGGTTAGGCACACACAAACGGTCACGGAAGTACAACACTCCATCTACAATCCTGAAGTCTGGACGTTCGGAAATGTGTTCCACAATCTTGGCCAAGTCCGGGTCTTGCAATTGACTGTCTTTGATTTTCTGGATGAAAGTAGGTTCAGACGCTATCATACTTGCCAACATCACGCCCTGCCTTAACGGATGCACTTCTACTCCCAGTTCTTCAAATTGATACAAAACACTGACTCCTCTCAAGCTAGCCATAACCATTGATTTTCTGCTCAATGCATCAGCTACTACATTCACCTTGCCCGGATGATACTTAATTGGAAAGTCATAGTCTTTGATGTACTCCATCCATCGTCTCTGCCTCATGTTCAACTCTTTCTGCGAAAATAGATACTGTAGACTCCGGTGATCTGAATGTACTTCAAATTTCTCTCCATATAGGTAATGTCTCCACATTTTCAAAGCAAATACAACCGCTGCTAATTCCAAATCGTGAGTTGCATAATTCTTTTCATGCTCTTTCAACTGCCTTGAACCATAAGCAACCACTTTGTCGTTCTGCATCAACACACAACCCAATCCTACATTTGAAGCATCTGTATAGATAACAAATCCTCCACTTCCCGACGGTAAAGTGAGGACCGGAGCTGTAGTCAATCTTTTCTTCAGCTCTTGAAAACTTTCTTCACAATGGTCTGTCCATACAAAAGGCACATTTTTCCTAGTTAACTTTGTCAATGGTGCTGCAATAGATGAAAATCCCTGGACAAACCTCCTGTAGTAACCTGCTAGTCCCAAAAAGCTTCTGATTTCCGTCACACTGCTTGGCCTTTTCCAACTGACAACTGCTTCAACTTTGGACTGATCCACTGCTAAGCCTTTTTTCGAAATAACGTGGCCTAGAAAAGCCACTTGCTCTAACCAAAATTCACATTTACTTAGCTTTGCATAGAGCTGGTTGTCCTTCAAAAGCTGTAATGATGTCCTCAAGTGCTCTTCATGCTCTTCCTTACTCTTGGAATACACGAGAACGTCATCAATAAATACCACTGTAAAGTGATCCAAGTACTCCGCAAAGACTTTGTTCATGAGAGCCATAAATACCGCGGGTGCATTAGTCAACCCAAATGGCATCACCAGAAACTCATAGTGCCCGTATCTTGTTCGAAAAGCTGTTTTAGGCACGTCTGTCTCTCTAACTCGCAGCTGATAATACCCAGACCTCAAATCTATCTTGGAAAAATACGCTGCTCCTTGCAATTGATCAAACAATTCATCTATTCTCGGCAACGGATACTTGTTCTTGACAGTCATGTGGTTCAGTCTTCTATAGTCTATGCACATTCTCCAGCTTCCATCCTTCTTTTTCACAAACAACACTGGTGCTCCCCAAGGTGAAACGCTTGGTCTAATGAAACCTTTACTCAATAGTTCTTGCAATTGGAGTTTTAGTTCGCCTAATTCTGCTGGAGCCATCCTGTAAGGTGCAATAGAAATTGGAGCTGTCCCTGGAAGGAGCTCAATCGTGAACTCAACCTCCCGAATTGGTGGTAATCCTGGGATTTCTTCCGGAAAAACATCTGGAAACTCACATACAACGGGGATTTCCTCCACCCCTTGGGACCATTTATCCTCCGTGATAAACGCTATAAAAGCCTCACAACCACTAGACACCATTCTGCTTGTCTTCAGTGCTGAAATAATCCCCACTTGGCCTTTCTTCCTGTTTCCCTGAACAATCAAATCTGCCTGTTCTCCTTTCAACTTAAAAGTAATAGTTTTACTAAAGCAATCCATGGTTGCATGATACTTCTCTAACCAATCCATGCCTAAAATGACATCAAAATCATGCATGTCTAAAATAATAAGATCTGCTGGAAGGTTGACTTCTCCTAATAGAACTGAAAAATTTGGGTAATAGAGTCTACAAACGGCCTGCTTACCTACTGGTGTAGTGACAGTCAAGATATAATCAAGAATTCTAAATGGCATAGCAATCAGCTTGGCAAACACAGGGGATAAAAAGGAATGAGTGCTTCCAGGATCAAATAAAATTTGAGCTTCTACTCCACAGATGAAAAGTTTACCTTCCACTAAATCGCCCGCAGCATCGGCATCGACACGATTAAGATTGTATGCCCGCCCTTGCTGCCGTGGTCTATTCTGCCTTCCTTGTGCATTTCTGTTCTGCTGCTGCTGCTGAGGTGGACGAGCATTCTGATTTTGAACTTGTTGCCTGCCTTGCTGCTGCTGAGGTGGTCTTGCCTGGTTCTGGACTGGAGCCTGTGGTGCTGCTTGCCTTTGTGGCTGGTTCCTGTTGGCCTGATTTTGTACTTGTGGGCAATCTCGAATGGCATGATCCATAGCCCCACATCTAAAACAAGCTCCCGTGGCTTTACGACATTGTGCAGTCTCATGATTTTTGCCACAATGTGCACACACGCCTTGCCTAGGAGGGTTTTGTTCTTGTCTTGGCTTCTTGTTCTGTGACCTTTGGTTCTGTTGGTGGTACTGTTGCTTTCTATCCCTGATGATCTGATTGTTGATGTCCTCGAACTTGTATGCTCTCTTGACCGCTTCATCGAAGGTGGCGGGTGGAACTACTCCTGTAGCATCCCTCATGATGATGGGGTTCAGCCCTTCTAAGAAGTTAGTGATCTTCTTCTGTTCGGTGTCTATCAACTCTCGGGCATATCTAGCAAGTCTTTCAAACTTTGTCACATACTCCAAAACTGTCATGTTACCCTGCTTGAGCTGCTGAAACTCTATAGCTTTCTGTCTCTTGACATGAGAAGGGACATACTTATCAGTGAACTGAGTCTTAAAAGTCTCCCATGTAGCCCCATCTGGCATAATCTGATACGGTTCCTTAACCGTTTGCCACCAAGCGTCCGCTAATCCAAAAAATAGAGAAGCTGTGAGGTTAACCCTCTGTATGCCTGTACAAGTGAATACATCAAAGATCTTCTCTACATTAACTAGCCAGTCATCTGCAGCCAACGGGTCTTCTTGACCTGAGAACTCCTTGGGTCCTCTCTTCCTGAACCTCTCGAACAAAATGTTAGGGTCTTGTTCTCGATTGTTGATGATGATATTCAGTCCCCCAGGTTGCCTAGGCGGGGGTAGAGGCCTAGTTTGTAAAACTTCCAAAAGCTGTCGTTGAACTTGTGCCATTTCCTCATCCTTCTTTGCTAGCTGTTCTTGGAACCGAGCTTGGTTCTCATTGGCCTCTCTTTGTAGCCTAGCATGGACTTCATTAGCTTCCCTCTGCATTCTTGTCTGACTTTCATTAGCTTGCCTCTGTTGTTCTAACATGGCTTGCATGAGTGCCTGAAACTGGGTCATTGTAGGTAGTTCATGAAGTGTTTCACTGTTATCATTATTGGTATTGCTCCCTGAAGCATTCTGATTCGGAGTTCTTCTTGGAGGCATGATGCTGTAAAACAAATTGTCAGTACATATTAGCAAATTGGGGTTTGGTTTCTAAGTCCACACTACTGATCTAACGTGCTCACGGATCCTCGCCACGTCCCTAAGAGTTTCTAGTTTCTTTTAATTGCCTGAAACATGTCCCGCTCTGATACCAGTCCTGTCGCGACCCCGGACCGAGGTTCCCCCAAGTCCGGGCCCCGCGACGGTTATGTCCATCCAACTATGATTAACCCACAGGTTTCCGCGGTGAGGATTTCCAAAGACGAAGATGTAACAATCTCACTCGAGCAATGATTGGCGGAAGCGTGCAAGTAATCTCATCACAACTTAATCACATAAACCTTGTGATTCCGAATTGCATAAGTTAAGTCATCATTAAGACAATAATCAGAGGAGAAAATGTAAGCATAGCATTACCAAATTCAGTTCAAGTTTCAAAATAACAAAGTGTTAAGTCACATAACCCCAAAAGTGAAAAAGGCCAACAAAGGCCATACATTCCCAAAATAGCAAAATAATCCCATCTATGTGCTTCGTGCTCAAGACTCCGCCCGACGTCTAGAGGACGTCGTCGGGTTGCCACTCACGGGCTGGGGGTGGCTCAAAAGCCTCCTCCGGGCGCTCCTCCGCAATGGCATCGGCGCCTGCATCTAAACACCAAACAAAGGGGTCAGACACGACGGTCTGGCAGGTGAACAGTTTAGACATAATACAAGTCAGTCAATATGAAAGTAATCAGCACTTAAAACATGGCATGAGTTCTGAACAAAACATATTTAAAGTGTAATTCGAAACTAATATGCTTTTCAATAAAATAACATGATTCACGAATCCACATTGAGCTCATCCTTTCTCCGTCATACGCAATGACAAGAGCAAGCAAAACGAAACAGAACGAGACAAAACAAAACAGAAGTCCGAGCCACACAAGGTGGGCGGAAAACCGGCCGCGGAACCGGACAGAACAAAGATGTGTATAAATACACGGCTAATCTGCAGATTGCCCTTATGTTTAAGGACCCCCGAACTAGTGGATCAGACTGAAAGGGCAGTCCAAGCTCAGTGATATTCTATGATATCCATGTATGCATAAAACATATCAATGCTCGTACAAAACTTAGCGAAAAATGGGGAAAAACACTTGTCAAAACAATGCAAGACGAGACTAAATGAGAATAGCATAAGCTATAACAAGCAAGGCTGGAAAAGTGTCCCCATTATAGTTCATGAAACAAATCTAAAGTTAAATACATGCTTGTAAATCAAACAGGAACAAAACGGTATTCTTCGTGCCAAAATTCAAGATTTCGAAACAATTATGACAAGTATATGCTAAGACTCTTTATTTGATTCTTGTGAAGTTGAAACCCAAATGTTGGAGTTTATAATGAATTGGTGTCCCCGAAGCTAGACAACATTCCATGTTTCAATTGCACAACATCAAGCCAAAGATCCCTTAACATATTCTAGTTTTTCTTTTCCATCTAAACCCCTTCAAAATTCTACTTCTGTGCACTCGGTCACCTCGCGGCTACCTGGCGGCTGGCCGCCGGGTGCTGGTCGGCTGACCGACCAACCGACCGACCGCTGACCGACTGATCAGGAGAAATACTACTTTCAGATTTCTTGCGCAGGTCGGCTAGCCGCCTGCTGACCGCCCGCGGGCCGACCACGCCCTGTGCAGAAATTGAGTTACTGTAATTCTAACCGACACAGGGTCGGTTAGCCGTGGGTCAACAGTCGGCTAGCCGGCTGCTGGCCGACTGCTAACCGCCTGTCTGCGGTAGCTTCAGCTGAATTCAGAATTCACACTCCCTTTTCACCATTTCTTTCCTTTGTCAAATCCCTGCATATCCCCTGAGCCTCATGCTCTCCAAGGGCAATTTCCATTCAATTTATACAATCCACACTTCCAAATCACCTCACAACATTGCCTCCATTCTTTCATCCATTTATAAAACGCGTTGGCAAGATAAAAGCAACTTCAAATGAATGAAAAACCACTAACACAAACCATTAGTATATGCATTTCAATTAAAGCCAAAATTTCAGACTATAACACCTTTGGAAACATACATGCCCAAATTATCATGGAAGAGAAATCAAATCATAAAAAGCTAAAGAAATCAAACATTGCATGCATCATGAGTCTAAGTTGTTCACTTGCCTTTACCAAGATCCTAGCCCAACAATCTCAGAAACAAATCCTATCAAAAGTACTCCACGAAATCTACAAGAAAACCCATGAAAAGAACTTCAAAAATCCACCAAAAAGAGAAGACAATGACCCATTTCGAAATGGGTGTTGCATGCTTGAAAAATGGGTTCCTAAGGAACTCAAAAGACTACATTGAAGAGGAGGAAGAGATCCATTACCTGAAGCTTGCTAAACAAGAAGAGGAGAAGAAAACGGAGTGAAAACACAGCTGGGATCTCCAAGAAAATGGTAGCAATGGATTCCTAAAGTTGAGAGGAAGAAGATGGTAGGGTTGGTTTGTGCTTTGAAGCTCTCTAGCTTAGGCATGCAAAGAGAAGAAAGGAAGGGAAGAAGAAGAGTCTTCAACTGGGTTCAGAAGTTGCAGGGAGAGCTTAGAACCGTGAGTGAAAACATGAGGGAGAAGGAGATTTGCTTCAAGTGGGTTCTTGTGGGCCCCATTGCTCAGAGCTTGCAATGGTTAAAACACTGACTTGTGGGCCCCGGATGAAAACGACGAAGAAGACTAAAATGATCGCCGAAAAATCTAGTTTCCAAAAAGTATAAATTTGGCATAGTTTTGAGATTTCGAAATTTGAGTCCAGATTTGGTGTGAAAAGACTGATTTACCCCTTTGGGCCAAAACTTGGGTTTCTGAGCCTAAAACACAAACAAGCTGAACACAAAAGTTTATCAATAAAATAAAACCATTCAAAAGAGATCGAAATCACGATTAAAATCAGAAAACTAGAATTTTCTCCCAAGCTTACACGTACTCTCAAGGCACCCTAAGTGTGACCAAATAGCACAAAACGCTCTCAAAATTCCCCAAAGCTAATTCTAGACTAACTTGGACCAATTTCTAATCCCACGCACACTAAACTCACATTACAACTAAACACGCACTTAGTTAACACTAATCGCGTTAATCCTGGGTCGGGGTTTGACACTTCGAATGTAGGATTGGGTTGTGTACCGATGCAGAATGAAAAAGTTATTGCTTATGGCTCGAGGTAGTTGAAAGATCATGAAAAGAATGCAACACATGATTTGGAGTTAGCAGTGGTTGTATTTGCCTTGAAGATGTTGAGACATTATCTATATAGAGAGAAATTTGAAGTCCACTCAGATCACCAGAGTCTACAGTATTTGCTCTCACAGAAAGAATTGAATATGAGGAAGAGACGGTGGATGGAGTACATTAAAGACTATGACTTTCCAATTAAGTATCATCTGGGCAAAGTGAATTAGTAGCTGATGCTTTGAGCAGAAAATCAGTAGTTATGGCCAGCTTGAGAGGAGTCAGTGTTTTACAACAATTTGAAGAACTCGGAGTAAAAGTGCAACCATTAAGGAAGGGTGTGATGTTGGTAAGTATGACAGTGTCTGAGCCTACCTTCATCCAGAAGATTAAAGACAATCAGTTATCTGAATTTGGCCAAGATTGTGGATCACATCTCAGAACGTCCAGACTTCAGGATAGTGGATGGATTGTTGTATTTTCGTGACCGTTTGTGTGTACCTAACATCGAAGACTTGAAGAATGAAATAATGACTAAAGCCTACAGCACGAGATACTCTACGCATCCGGGTAGCACCAAAATGTACCAAAATTTGAAGAATAGATTCTGGTGGAATAACATGAAACGAGAGATAGCGACTTTTGTGTCTCGGTGCCTCACTTGTCAGCAGATTAAGGCAGAACACCAGAAGCCTCTAGGGTTGTTACAGCCATTGGAAATTCTGGAGTGGAAATGGGAGCACATCACTATGGATTTCGTCTCCGGTTTTCCTACTACCAAGAAGGGGAACAATACCATTTGGGTTATAGTGGGTCATCTCATGAAGTCTGCTCACTTCATTCCTATAAGGACAGGAAGCAAGATGCACATGGCACTACTTGCAGATTTATTCGTGAATGAGATTGTCAGTAGACATGGACAGCCCGTCTCCATCACGTCAGACAGAGATAGCAGATTGTTTCGAGGTTCTGGAAGACCCTATTCGAATCTATGGGCACCAAGTTGCAATTCAGCACTGCATACCATCCTTAGGCTGATGGCCAATCAGAACGAACTATACAGACTTTGGAGGACATGCTACGCACTTGTGTGCTAGATTTCAAGGTTCGATGGGATGAGTACTCGCCACTTTATGAGTTTGCATACAATAATAGCTACCATTCCAACATTGGTATAGCACCTTTCGAAGCACTTTATGGTAGGAGATGCAGAACTCCTGTTTGCTAGGAAGAAGTCGGTGTTCGTAGCTTCCATGGACCGACAATAGTTGGAGAAACAAGTGATAAGATCAAGTTGATTCAAGAGCGGTTAAAGGTTGCCAGAAGCAGATAGAAGAGTTATGCTGATACTCATAGAAGGGATTTACAATTTAAAGAAGGTGACAAAGTATTTTTGAAGGTATCTTCGATCAGAGAAACTCTAAGATTTGGACAGAATGGCAAGCTTGCGAGAAGGTACATCGGACCGTATGAGATTTCGAGCAAGGTTGGAGACGTTGCTTATAGACTTGCGTTACCGATGGAACTCTCCGGGGTACACAATGTCTTTCACGTCTCTATGTTGAAGAAATACGTCTCAAATCCTTCACATGTATTGCAGCATGAACCACTGGAAATTCGAGAAGATGCTTCATATGTGGAAAAGCCTGTCAGAATTATTGACACCAAAGAGCAAGAACTGAGAAATTAGACAATTCACTGGGTCAAAGTACAGTGGGAAAATCATGAACCAGAAGAAGCAACATGGGAACTAAGGGATTAAGTCCAGAGAAAGTATCCTGATCTATTACCAGAGGTATAACTATTTTTATTTGCAGGACCAAATAACCTAAGGGGTAGAGGATGTCAAACCCTGATCCAGGATTAGCACGATTAGTACGACTTAAGTGTGTGTTTAGTCATAATGTGGGTTTAGTGTTCGTGGGTTAGAAATTGGTTTGATTTAGTTCTGGAATTAGCTTTGGGAATTTTGAGAACGCTTTGTATTAGTCAAACACGCTCATGGGTGCCCTGAGTGTACGTGTAAAATTGGGAGGAAATTCTAGTTTCTCGATTTTAATCGTGATTTTGATCTCTTTTGAATAGTTTTATTTCATTGTTCAACTTTTGTATTCAGCCTGTCTGTGTTTAAGGCCCAGAAACCCAAGTTTTGGCCCAAAAGGGTAAACAGTCCTTTTCACACTAAATCTGGACCCAAATTTCGAAATCTCAAAACTATGCCAAATTTATACTTTTTCAAAACTAGATTTTTCAGTCATCATTTTAGTCTTTTTCATCGTTTTCATCCAGGGCCCGTAAGTCGAGGTTTTAATCGTTGCAAATTTTGAAAGCAATGGGGCCCATAACCCATTTGACTTAAGTTACTTTCTCTCCCACCTCACTCACGTTTCAGACGATCTTCCTGTAACATCTTCTTCAAACCCAGCTGAGAGGAATTCCTTCTTCTTCTTCATTTCTCTCTTTGCATGCCAAGGCTAGGGAGGTCCAGATTGAAATCTGAGCATACCGTTTTCTTCCTTTCAACCCAAGCTCTCCATTGCTACCATTTTCTTGAAGATCACAGCTGGATAGCCCCTTCATCTTCTTCCTTGCTTCTTGTTTGGTTAGCTAAAGGTAAGGGCTTCCTTCCTTGTTGTTAATGGAGTTTTCCTAGCTCCTAAGGGTATAGTTTTTCATACATGCAAAACCCTTTTCGAAATGGGTTCTTTGTTTCACATTTTATGGGATTTTGAGTTATGTTTTTGGGGCTTCCTTGTAGAACTCGATTCAGCTGTAGGAAAGGGCTTTTGAAGAGTCTCTATTTTTGCTTTTTGGATAGCACATTGGTGAAGGCAAGTGATCTCTTTAGTCTCATCATGCATGCAATTTATTTGGTACCTTGTGTTTGAAAAATGCAATGTTTATGCATGCTATGCTTTCCAATTCTTGTTTTTCAACTAAGCATGATTTGAGCTTCCATTTCTCTTCATGAAATTGATGTAATGATCCTCCATACATCAGGATTTCTGTTTTGAATTAAAATGATATGTTTTGGCTTGTAATTGGAATGGTTGTGTGAAATGGAGAAGTGTTGATGAAGGGAGAAGTTGTGGTGTGATTTACTATTAGAAATGACCCTTAGTGAGCATGGAGGCTCAGGGGATGTGCAGGGATTTGATAAATAGTGAAAGGAAATGGAATGGGAAGAGAATGGAGGAAGAAGGAACTGAAAAATCTGATTTGAACTGGACTGTCGAGAATAGTCGGTTTGCTGGCGGTTAGTTGTCGGCTAGCCGACATGTTCACTTCGGTCAGCCGACAGCCAAACGAGTGCAGTTCGGTTCCATTTTCAGTAGCCTGTTTTCCAATAGGAGATTTTCGGTCAGCTGGCGGCTAGCCGACATGTTCACTTCGGTCAGCCAACAGCCAACCGAGCTCTAGTTTGGTTCCATTTCCAGAATGGTGTTTTCCTGTCAGGAGACCTGACAGTCAGCCGTCGGTCAGCTGGCGGCTAGCCGACTGCCACTACTAGACTAGCCAATAGGTGACCGAAAGGTAACCGAGTTTCTGAACCAGACCTGTTTTATGAGATTTTCTTAAAAAGTGAACCAGAAAACAATTAAGAGCTTCTAGCTTGAGATTGTGCAATTGGAACTCGAATTGTTCGTTAGCTTCAGGAACACCAAAAATAGATTAATTCCGACAATTGGGTTTCAAATACACAAAAGTCAATGCAAGGTCTTAATGTGTACTAATTAGCTTGTTTTGAGACCTCGACTTCTGATGCGATGAATATCGTAGGACATGTCTTGTTTTGCAAGTACTAGCCTGATTTTGAAGTGCTTCAAGAAATTTTATGTGGGGATTTATACTTCCGCTTTATTTTGCTATAGCATATGTTATCCCTGATATGTCCTGCTTTGTCCTGTTTTCATGGTAAATCCCCCTAATTTGGTCGGCTTTGTATATGTATTATCCTGTTTTCGTGCATTCGTGACTTTAGGTGAATACCACTGAGCTTGGACTACCCCGTCAGTCTGATCCACTGTTTGGGAGGTCCTTAAACCTTGGACTATCTGCAGATTAGTCGTATACTCATATATACACCTCTGTCCTATTTCCGGTTCCGCGACCGGACCCCCACCTACCTAGTGTAGCATGGGATTCTATTCTATTATGTCCTGTTATATCATGTTCTGTTCTGCTTGCTCTGCTCATCATGTAAGGTAGAGAAATGATGGGCTCAAGGTGGTTTTTCTCACTAATCATGATATATATTTCTGCAACCATGCTTGATTTGTCCTGTATACTTTTACGCACTGTTCTGCATTCATGAATGGTTTTAAATTCTGCACTTTTCCGTAACCCCAATGATTTATATTTTTGTCTAAATTGATTACCTGCCGACCGTCGTGTCTGACCCGTTTATTTTGGTGACCAGGTGTAAATGACGTTGCCTTTGAGGAGGAGCGTCAGGAGGAGGCTGTTGAGCCACCCCCAGCCCGTGAGTGGCAACCCGACAACGTCCTCTAGACGTCGGGTCAGGACATGAGTTGTGTTCACATGGTCGGGGCTAGTATTTTGCCGTTTTGGGATGTAAGGCCTTTGTTGGCCGTTTATACTTGGGAAATGTAAACTTAAACTTAACTTACTTTTGGTCACTTGAAACTTGAAGTTTAAATTATGGATATGCTATGTTACACATTCTCTCTCTAAATTTTATGTCCTTTGATTCATTTAACTTATGCATCTTGGAGTCATCAGTTTTTTAATGATAAGTTGTGATTGAGATTACTTGCACACTTCCGTAAATCATTGTTCGCGTGAGATAGTTCCATGTTTGCTTTGAGAATCTTCATCGCAGAAACCTGTGGGTTAATCATAGTTGGACACACTCGTCGCGAGCCTTGATCGGGGACCTCGATCCAGGGTCGCAACACAACATGAATTCAAATTCTTTCAAACCACTTGCGATCATACTCAACCGGGATAAGTTGGTGGGATCCAACTATGTTGATTGGGAAAGGAAACTGGATAATGTCCTGAAAGCTTCAGGATACAAATATGTCCTTATCATACCCTCCCTTCCTGAGCCTGAGCCTGATGCACCACAATACGAGAAAGACCTTTACACCAAATGTACCAAAGACAATGAGATAGCCAGATGTTATATACAGGCATCCATGTCTAGTGTTTTGCAACACTAACATTAGTCCTATAAATTTGCATACGATATTATATTTACTTAAAAGAGATGTTTGCAGACCAGGTCCGGCTTGCTAGGCAAGCTGCTATGAAGGTGCTTATAAACACCAAGATGGCCGAGGGAACACCAATACAGAAACATATACTGATTATGATAGACTCATTGAATGAGTTAGATAAACTGGGTGCTACAATTGATGCAGAATCAAAGGTCGACATGATCTTTCATTCACTACCAGATTCATTCAACCATTTCAAGATTAATTATAATATGAATAATATGAATCTGACCCTAGCTGAGCTATCTAGCCAACTGGAAGCGACTGAGGAAGCCACGAAGAAGATAACTGACTTGATGACAGAAAAGTCATTTACCAGGTCCAAGATGAAAGGCAAAGGCCGAAAAGGCAAAAAGAAATCGGTTCCTAAGGGTCCTACGGTGGAGAATGATTCTATTTATGGTATGGCCAAGGCTAAGGGTACGAGAGTAAAGGGAAAGTATCTCCACTATGGTATGACAGGACATTGGAAAATGAATTATCCAGATCTTCTGTCTAAGGAAAGGACCTTAGGTATGATTGATTCACTTGTTTCTAAAGTTAGTTCTACAACTAGTACTTCAGAATCCTAGTATGTTAACTCCGGTGCAACTAATCACATATGCAATACGTTACAGGAGTTACAGGTAAACAGGAGGCTTAGTAGCGGAGAAATCATTGTTAACCTAGGATCGAAAGCCAAGGCAGAAGCAGTGTCAGTGGGAGTAGTAACTTTGTTATTTTCTGATAAGTTGATTTTGTCAGATACATTATATGTACCATCTTTTGGACAGAATTTGATTTTCAGTTTCTAATATGTGAATAAGAGTTATTCTATTACTTTTGGTACTGAAATCGTCATAAAGTGATACGGTACTTTTATGTATTCTGACAAGGTAATTAATGGCATTTATTTATTAACTCCCACAATGTATGAGATACACAACGCTGATATTAATAATAGACCATCTTTAAAGAGGTAGTCACCTTCATCTAATCCAACAAAACTTTGGCACCAGAGGCTAGGTCATATAAAACCTAAACAGTATTGACAGGCTAGTGAAAGACGGTATCTTACCTTCATTGGTGGTAGAACCAATGCCTGTCTGTGAGTCCTGTGAGGAAGGTATAATAACCAAAAGACCCTTTTCATCTAAGGGCAGTACGGCCAAAGATTTATTGGAAATAGTGTATATTGATGTGTATGGACCCATAAATATTAGAGCGAGAGATTGATATGAGTACTTCATCACTTTCACCGATGATGACTCAAGACATGAATACATATACCTTATGCACCGCAAGTCAGAGACTTCTGAAAAGTTTAAAGAGTTTCGAACGAAAGAGGAAAAGCATTTAGGTAAAAGTATCAATACTCTTTGATGAGATCGAGGAGGAGAATATCTCTCCGCTGATTTTGTGGGATACTTATCAGAAAAAGGGATTTTATCCCAGTTGTATGCTCCTGGTATGCCTCAACAGAAAGGAGTAGCATAAAGAAGGAACCAGACTCTTTTAGCTATGATCAGGTCTATATTGAGTTTCTCAGGGTTACCAATAAGGATATGGTTTGGAAACTGCAAAGTATGTACTAAACCTCATTTCGTTTAAGTCTGTACCTTAGACTCCCCGGGAGTTGTGGTCCGGGCGAAAGCCCAGTCTACAACATAAGGGTTGTCCGACACTCGTGCTGAAGGTTAAGACAAATAAATTGGATTCGAAGTTGGAAGTATACACTTTTATAGAATATCCCAAAGGAACTAAAGGTTGGTTATTTTATAAACCCAGAGAGAGCAAAAAGTTCTTATCAGCACCAATGCGGTTTTTCTAGAGGAAGATTATATAATTGACCGGAAATCTTTAGAAAAGGTGATCTTGGAAGAAACTCGAGAGCAATCAATTCCAAATCCAAATATGACCGAACTTGAAGAAAATCCACCCATATCTAACCCCAGTAATTACACCAGTGCCTTGTCGTAGTGGGAGTATTGTTAGGACCCCTGATTGGTTCTCGGTTTTTAGGAAAGTCTTAGAAGGCAATCCCGAGAGAACCAGAACAAGATTTTTGTAACTTTGATGAAGCAATCAATGACATAGTTTCGGGACATTGGTTAGATGCTATGAAAGCTGAGATGAAGTCTATGTACTCCAACCAGGTCTGGAAACTTGTGGACTTGCCTGCCAATATTAAACATATTGGGTGCAAGTGGGTCTCCAAGAGAAAGAGATGACCGGAAGGAAGAGTTGAGACCTTCAATGTCAGACTTGTTGCGAAAGGATATACTCATAAAGAAGGTATCGATTATGAGGAAACCTTCTCGCTGGTAGCCATGCTCAAGTCTATCCGGATACTCTTATCCATTGCGGCTCATCTCGATTACGAAATTTGGCAAATGGATGTCAAGATGGCGTTTTCTCAACGGCGATCTTTTGGAAGACATCTATACGATGCAGCCAGATGATTTTATGGCTAACAACCAAGAGCAAAGAGTTTGTAAGTTACAAAAATACATTTATGGACTGAAGCAGGCATCCCGAACCTAGAACATCCGTTTTAACTAGGCAATCAAGTCATTTGATTTTTGTCAAAATCTGGATGAGTCATGAGTGTACATGAAAACTGCAGGAGGCAGGGTAGTTTTTCTGGTATTATATGTTGACGACATCCTTCTCCTAGAGAGTGCTATAGGGATGTAGTCAACAGTAAAAGTTTAGTTGGCTAAGACTTTCGATATGAAGAACTTGGGAGAAGCCAACTACATCCTAGGGATCAATTACCATTGAGACCGGAAAAACAAGATGATAGGCTTATCCCAATATGCGTACATAGATAAGGTGCTGGTACGGTTAGCTACGCTTTGTACTAGACTAGATATCTGTCACGCAGTGAGCCTAGTCAGCAAATATCAGTCTAACCTAGATCCTAATCATTGGACTGCTGTAAGATGTGTTCTCAAATACTTGAGAAGGACTAGAGATCACATGTTGATTTACAGTAGTGATGAGTTGATTACAGTCGGTAACACAGATATTGACTTCATGTCAGATAAGGATTCAAAGAAATCAACTGTTTATGCTGTAACCGCTTGAGAAGCAGTTAAGGAAGCAGTTTGGCTAAAAAGATTCCTTATGGAACTTGGAGTGGTACTTTTCGCAGGACAGCCGCTCACAGTTTACTGTGATAACAGCAGGGCAGTCGATAAGTCCAAGGAACCCAAGAGCCAAAAGCATGTACAGAGGTAGTAATACATGGTCAGAGAGAATGTGTAGAGGGGTGATACTGCAACCACCAAGATAAACTCTGCAAACAATCTGGGAGATGTGGTTCGGGCTGATTTTATGGGATACTTATCAGAAAATGAGATTCTATCCCAATTGTATGCTCCTAGTATGCCTCAACAAAACGGAGTAGCATAAAGAAGGAACCAGACTCTTTTAGATATGATCAGGTCTATGTTGAGTTTCTCAGAGTTACCTATAGGGATATGTTTTGGAAATTGCAAAGTATATACTAAACCTCGCTCCATTTAAGTCTATACCTAAGACTCCCCGGGAGTTGTGGTTTGGGCAAAAGTCTAGTCTACAACATAAAGGTTGTCCAGCACTTGTGCTGAAGGTTAAGATGGATAAATTGGAATCGAAGTCGGAAGTATACACATTTATAAAATATCCCAAATGAACTAAAGGTTGGTTATTTTATAATCCCAGAGAGAGCAAAAAGTTCTTATCTGCACCAATGCGGTTTTCCTGGAGGAAGATTATATGATTGACCGGAAATCTTTAGAAAATGCTATCGTAGAAGAAATTCGAAAGCAATCAATTCCAAATCCAAATATGACCGAACTTGAAGAGAATCCACACATACCGGACCCAGTAGTTACACCGGGGCCTTGTCATAGTGGGAGGATTGTCAGGCCCCCTGACAGGTTCTCGTTTTTTGGAAAGTCTTATGAGGCAATTGTCAAAACCCCAACCCAGGATTAGCGCAATTAGTGTTAATTAAGTGCGTGTTTAGTTATAATGTAGGTTTAGTGTTCGTGGATTAGAAATTGGTCCGATTTAGTCTAGAATTAGCTTCGGGGAATTTTGAGAGCGTTTCATACTATTTAGTCACACTCAGGGGTGCCTTGAGTGTACTTGTAAGCTTGGGAGGAAATTCATGTTTTCTGATTTCTAATCTCGATTTCGACCTCATTTGAATGGTTTTATTTTATTGCTTAACTTTGGGTTCAACCTGTTTTTGTTTAAGACCCAGAAATCCAAGTCTTGGCCAAAAGGGTAAAACAGTCATTTCACACCAAATCTGGACCCAAATTTCAAAATCTCAAAACTATGCCAAATTTATACTTTTTGGAAACTAGATTCTTCGGTGATCGATTTTGTCTTCTTTGTCGTTTTCATCCGGGGCCCGTAAGTCGATGTTTTAATCGTCGCAAGTTTTGAGCATAGTGGGGCCCACAAGAACCCATTGACTTAAGTTCTTTTTCTCCCTCATTTCTCACTCATGTTCAAACTCATTTCCTCTAACCCATTTTCCTAAACCAGCTGAGAGACTCTTCTTCCTCTCCCTTGTTCTCCTTGCATGCCTAAGTTAGGAAGTCTCAAGTCAAAATCTGAGCATACCATCTTCTTCCTCTCATCTTGAGCTTTCCATTGCTATCATTTTCTTGAGGATTCCAGCTGAAAAGCTCCTTCTTTTTCCTTGTTTCTCCTCGTTTGGATAGCTACAGGTAAGAGACCTTCTTCATCTTTTCAATGTGGTCTTTTGAGCTCCATAGAAACTCCTTTCTCAAACATGCAAACCCATTTTCGAAATGGGGGTTTTGTTTGCCCAAAATGATGATTCTTGGAATGGTTTTCTTGGGGTTTTTGTGTAGATTCCGTGGCTCTTCTTTAGATAGGATCTTGAGAGATTTTTTAGCTTAGCTATTGGTGAAGGCAAGTGATCAACTTAGTTTTCTTGATGCATGCAATGGTTGAATGGTTTATTTTCAATAGTTTGGTACTTTCTCAAAAATTTTGTTGAGCAATGTATTCATTCAAACATGTGTTGTGAGTTGAACTCTTATTTTAGTTGAAATGCATATGCTTGTAATTTTATCTTAATGGTGTTCATTCCATTCAAGTAATTTTTATCTTGTTTTAAATGTTTTGCAA
This sequence comes from Persea americana, assembly GCA_029852735.1. Lineage (NCBI taxonomy): Eukaryota > Viridiplantae > Streptophyta > Magnoliopsida > Laurales > Lauraceae > Persea > Persea americana. The sequence continues at coordinate 9,787,931 of CM056820.1, read as the reverse complement.
ATGGATGAAGAAATGGTGGAATGTATTGTGAAATGAATGGATATATTGGTTGTTGAATTTGGAATGGAAATGGCCCCTAGGAGAGTATGGAGGCTCAGGGGATGTGCAGGGATTTGACCAAGAAATAAAGGAAGTGGAATAGAAAGAAGTGTGTAGGAAGAAGAACTGGAGTTCTGACTTGAACTGGGCGGTCGTGCACAGTCGGTCAGCTGGCGGTCAGCCGGCGGTTAGCCGATAGGTCCACTTCGGTCAACCGACAGCCAACCAATTTCAGTTCCGTTCCATTTACAGAAACGTGTTTTGTGAGAGGGAATCGTCGGTCAACTGTCGGCCAAATGACGAACTCAACCTCAATCGACCGAAAACCAACCGAGGGAAGTTCGGTTCCATTTCCATAATGGTGATTTTCTGTCAGGAAATCTAATGGTCAGCCGTCGGTTAGCTGACTGTCAGCCGTCGATTAGCAGACGGTTAACCAACACTCACCTATTCAGCTAACCGACAAGTAACCGAGAGCTGACCGAGTTTTCAAAAGTAGATTTGTTTGTGGGATTTTCTTGGGATTAAAAACCTGAATATGATTAGGAACTTTGAAGATGGAGTTTGTGTGCTTGAGGTTCAAAATGTTTTTTTACCTTCTGAAACACCAAACTCTCTCATTAAGACATTCGGGTCTCAACCACATGAATATCAAATGAAAGGTCTTATCGTATGCTTGACAAATTTCGCTTGGGGTCGTGATTTGATACATCAAATTTTGTTTTCTAGCACTTGCTTTGTTTTGTATAAGTATAAGTTTTGTTTTGAATTGTTTAAGAACCTTGTTAGGGAACACTTCACAATCTACTCTTGTTTAGCTTCTCTTTGCATTGTTTTGATAAGTGTTTTCCCTTGTTTTCAATAAGTTTTGTACAAGTATCGACATGTTTTGTGCATACATGAATATCATTGAATACCGCTGAAGTTGGACTGCCCTCTCAGTCTGATCCACTAGTTAGGGGCTCCTTAAGCATAAGGACAATCTGCAGATTAGTCTTGTAATTGTACACATTCTTGTTTTGTCCGGTTCCGCGGCCAGTTTTTCCCACTCACCTTGTGTGACTCAGGCTATTGTTTCATTTTGTTTCGTTTTGTCTCGTTTTGCTTGCTCTTGTCACCAAGTATGACGGAGAAAGGATGAGCTCAATGTGGATTAATGAATCATGTTGTTTTCTTGAAATCATGCTAGTTTTCTCTATACTTTAAATATGTTTTGTTCAGATCTCATGTCATGTTTTAAGCATTGTTATTTCATATTTTAATTGAATTATATTTTGTCTAAATTGATCACCTGTCAGACCGTCGTGTCTGACCCTTTTGCTTTGGCGTTTAGATACAGGAGCCGTTGCCCCTCAGGAGGAGCGCCCGGAGGAAGCTTTTGAGCCACCCCCAGCCCGAGAGTGGCAACCAGACGACGTCCTCTAGACGTCGGGTGGGGTCTTGAGTACGACACATGTGGATAAGAATATTTTGTTTTGTATTTTGGGTTGTATGGCCTTTGTTGGCCCTTTTTCATACTTTGGGATTATGTAAACTTAACTGACTTTTATTATTTTGAAAACTTGAAAGTTATTTCATAGTAATGCCATGCTTATATTTCTTTCTCTGAATATTATCTTGAAGATGATTTAACTTATGTAAGTTGAGGTTGTGACACATGTTTTGGAAAAGATAAGATTACTTGCACACTTCCGCAAATCATAATTCGAGTGAGACAAATTCCAAGTGTGTTGTGGGAATCCTCACCGCGGAAACCTGTGAGTTAATCGTAATTGATAGTTGGTTGTTTAGTTGACACCACATGTCGCGGGCCCGGGCTCGGGGACCTCGGTCCGAGGTCGTGATAGCAATCCCGAAAGAATTGGAACATCATCCCTGTAACTATGATGAAGCAATCAATGACATACTTTCGGGATGTTGGTCAGATGCTATGAAAGATAAGATGGAGTCTATGTACTCCAATCAAGTCTGGAAACTTATGGACTTGCATGCCAATATTAAACCTATTAGGTGGAAGTGGGTCTACAAGAGAAAGAGATGACTGGATAAAAGAATTGAGACCTCTAAGGTCAGGCTTGTTGCGAAAGGATATACTCAGAAAGAAGGTATCGATTATGAGGAAACCTTTTCGCTAGTAGCCATGCTCAAGTCTATCCGGATACTCTTATCTATTGCAGCTCATCTCGATTACGAGATTTGGAAAATGGATGTCAAGACGGCATTTTCTCAACGGCCATCTTGAGGAAGACATCTGTATGATGTAGCCAGATGGTTTTATGGCTAACAGCCAAGAGCAAAGAGTTTGCAAGTTGCGGAAGTCCATTTATGGATTGAAGCAGGCATCCCAAACTTGGAACATCCGTTTTGACTAGGCAATCGAGTCATTTGATTTTTGTCAAAATCTGGATGAGTCATGAGTGTACATGAAAACTACAGGAGACAGGGTAGTTTTTTCGGTATTATATGCCGACGACATCCTTCTCCTGGGGAGTGCTATAGGGATGTTGTCAATAGTGAAAAGCTTGGTTGGCCAAGGCTTTTGATATAAAGGACTTTGGAAAAGCCAGCTATATCCTAGGGATCAATTACCATTGAAACCGGAAAAATAGGATGATAGGCTTATCCCAATATGCATACGTAGATAAGGTGCTGGTACGGTTAGCTATGCTTTGTATTAGACCGGATATCTATTACGCATGGGCCTAGTCAATAAATATCAGTCTAACCCAGATCCTAACCATTGGACTGCTGTAAGATGTGTTCTTAGATACTTGAGAAGGACTAGAGATCACATGTTGATTTGCAGCAGTGATGAGTTGATTAAAGTCGGTAACATAGAAACTGACTTCATGTCAGATAAGGATTCCAAGAAATCAACTACTGGGTATGTGTTTATGCTGTAACCACTTGAGAAGCAGTTAAAGAAGCAGATTGGCTAAAAAGATTCTTTATAGAACTTGGAGTGGTACTTTTGGCAGGACAGCCGCTCACAGTTTACTATGATAACAGTAGGGCAGTCTATTAGTCCAAGGAACTCAGGAGCCAAAAGCATGTACAGAGGTAGTAATACATGGTCAGAGAGATTGTGCAGAGATGTGATACTGCTATCACCTAGATAAACTCTGCAGACAATCTGGGAGATCCCTTTACTAAGCCTTTGATCACCAAAGTCTTTGAGCGGTATGTAAACGGGATGGGCATGAGATGCAACCCTGAATGACAATGAGCCCAAGTGAAAGATTGTTAGTTTTATGGTCTCAGTCCATAAGATTGATGAAATAAATTGATTAATTTCTTTATTTATTAATATATTCATGTTTTCCTTTCATGAGATGAATGGTGTTTTATTACATGTTTGCACATAGCTAATACGAATGACATGATGATTCACGAGATGAACCAGAGTCCATAAGTATACTAGATGCAATACATGTGTATGGATGAGATCCACATACGGGAGACATGTATAGCAAATCTTATACTTAAATATCTTCACAACCAGTGATGAGATTAGACATCTCATCTGACAAGGTTGCAGTACTTTGATTACTATATGATAGTATTATTTGTCTCGATCATCATAATAGAAGATTCTGGATCACAGTATTGGTACATTGGATGTATTGAAGGACCATGAGAAACGCCTTATGAACATTGTCTTTACATTTTAGATCTGCTCTCATAATTGCCTAGCAATAAGCTCTCAATCCTGAGACATTAATGAACTCAAGTTTCTATCTATTCATTTGCTTTGAGTCACCAATGAGTGAGGCCAATTGTAGGTCAACACCTCGGTAATTTGGTTATGTGGTAGCAGAGCTGCGGGAACATTAGATAGTTAAAATGGAATCTATCTTTAATATCCCCTTGTGCTAATTAATGGATTTATCATTGGTAAGTGCGCACCCATTCCGATTAAGAGTTAATTGAAAAGGCACCTATGATCATTATAATTAATTGGGGCTCAAGGATAATAAGATATGGATCTAAATTGGTGGGACAGTTTATCCAATTGATCCATGGATACTGATGGAGGGGCCCAGTTATGGTGATAGGGAAGTTTAGGGTCTTTATGTAATTTATTCCTAAGACTGGAGTTTAATTGCATTTATATAGTGGAGTTATCTGCAATTAACTGTAGGCCTGAATTGCACATGAGATATGGGGTCGCGGTGTCCCAGTTGGAGCCAGCTCTCTAAGGAATCCCTAGTGGTCCCCACGCTAGCCCAAGTTATTGGAAAAATACTAATTCTAGTAGAACTTTAAAAGGAAATAGAAAGTTACTATTTCTATTTGAAGTGAGACTTCTAATAGTGCTAATAATGAGTTACTAATTATTAATGGAAGTGAGACTTCTATTTTAATTAGAAAAGGAGAAAGTTACTAATTATAATGGAAGTGAGACTTCTATTTAAATTAGTAAGAAGAGAATTAGATATTAGAAAGCAAAAGTTCCAAATCATATCTAGGTATTATCTAAACTGTAAGACCCCGCCCCGAGAGTTCCCGATTAGTGTCAATTAAGACGTGCTTTAGTTATAAATAAGATTAGTGAATTTTGGTTAAGATTGGATTAGAATAGCTTTTACATAGCTTTGGATCACTTTTAGAACCTTTTGATTTGGTGGGAACTTTAGGGGTTCATTTATTGTGTTTTGAGTGACTTTGGGGTTTACCAAATAATTCTGGGAATCTGTATTTTGCTCCGTTTAATTTATTTTTTTATTCCCTACAACTTTCATGGTTGTCATGTTTCCGTTCGAGACCTCAAGACCACAATTCGCTAATGTTAGGGACAAAACAGTCTTTTTACTCAAAATCTGGACACTATTTTCAATATCTCCGAAACCCGCAAAATATATACTTTTTAGAAACAAGAAATTTCGCCGAACAATTCTTCCTTCTTTGTCAAACCCATCCGAGGCTTGGAAACCTTTGTGTTAAGCCCAATTAGTTGGTTAAGTTGTGGGACCCATCTCCATTTTCTATAAAAGGAGGAGCCTTCTTCACATTTCCCTCTTCTTGCAACTTTCCATTGAAAGAAAAGAGAGTTCCAGCCTAGGGTTTCTTCTCCCCTTTTCTTGCTCCTCCATCTCCAAATCACTCTCAAACTATGGCTAAAGCTAAAATGGAGGCTACAATCTGCTTCCTCACTATGCTAGCTTCCTATTGACACCATTTGTGGAGAAATCCACCTACTCCAAGATTCACTTTGAAAAAGCTCTTGCCATTAAAGGACCTTCCATGTAAGTGATCCTTCCCATCTTCTAGATTGTGCTTCTACTAGCCCTAGAGAGTCTTCATTTCCATTATTGGAAGCTCTCTCTTTCTATTTCTTGGTTTTGCCATTTTAGGGTTTGTAATGGATGTCATTTTGAGGGTTTTTGTGTAGATCTTTGATTTTGAGATTGGGAGTGGTGATTAGAGCTTACTTGGCTAATTTGGAGCCAAGGCAAGCAGATGAATGGTTTTTGATTTGAATGATTTCTTATTTTATGAAAAATGTGAATTTTTACTATTCATCTTCTTCTAGTTTCCTATGAATTTTGATGCTTTTTGAAATGTGCAAATGATTGGACTATTCTTCTTAAAAGATTTTTGAGAATGTATGCATTTAATTGCTAAAGTTTACCTTGTCATTATGGATTTCGTACATGGTGGTTGATATGAATTAAATGAAATTTAGAATGAAGGGAGAATTGGTGTTTTAATGGATGGTTATTGGAGGAAGTGATGATGGTTTGAGTATATAAAAGAGCCATGGATGTATTGTCAAAGTGATGGCTTAAATGAGGTTTTGAAGAGAAGAGAAGATGAGGCCTTGACTGCTGAAACAGAGAGTTTCTGAAGTAGTTCGCTCGAGCGAACCCTCACAAAACATGGTTAGCTCGAGCCAACTTCCTGTTCGCTCGAGCCAACCCCTCCCAGAAGCTAGTTCGCTTGAGCGAACCCCCATTCACTCGAGCGAACCCCTTCCAGAGATTTGTCCGCTCGAGCCACTCTCCCAGTTCGCTCGACCCTCCCTGACTCGGACCGGTTCGCTCGAGCTTGAGCGAGCCCCCATTCGCTCGAGCGAACCCCTTCCAGAGATTTGTCCGCTCGAGCCACTCTCCCAGTTCGCTCGACCCTCCCTGACTCGGGCCAGTTCGCTCGAGCGAACTTGTATTCGCTCGAGCGAACTTGTATTCGCTCGAGCAAACCCTCCCATAATGTTATTCGCTCGAGTGATCCTCTAGTTTGCTCGAGCAAACTGTACAGAATTCCTTGGCTGTTTCCAAACATGAACAAAAGGGTGTTTTAAGGTCCGATGAGGTTGGTTTAGAGCCTCAATATGATGTGGAGGAATAAGAGGCATTATATGGAAATTGATTTGGAAAAAAACCCTAATTCCGGAGATTTATTGAGCATAATGAGCTTATCAATTTGTATAGAGAACTCGGGATGTCTCAAACCCTCCGGAGTACCAAGCCATGAGCTTTAATCAATAAACGAGACCCTTATACCTATTGTTTAAATCCTGAAACCTCAATGTATGGTAAGGAAATTGATGGACCTGTCTTTTTCTTTCTCGCCTTCCTCCGTCCCGGGTCCGCCGGGGTGCAGCGGGACGAAGAGAAAAAAAAGAGCAAGCATCAACATATTTTTTTTTTGTACGGGTATGTCAGATTTTCTATTCTACTTGGAATTTGAAGTGGTGATCCCGAGATTCACCTTCACAAATGGAAAAGGAAATCAACTTTTTTCTAACTTTCCATTGCACATATATTTTAAAGAAAGAGACAAGGTTTTAAAATGCCGTGAGAGGCGATTTTGTTTAATTTGCCGTGAAAGGCAGTTTTGTGCCGTAGAAGGAGATTTTGTGCCGTAAAAGGCAGTTTACAAATCTCATCAAAATGTAAAGACAAGAAATGTGATTTTTATGTCTCTTTTAAAAAAAATACAATACAATAGAAAAGTAAGAAAAGGAATCTGATTTCTCAAGCGATTGTGGGGACTCGTTCAGATCGACGGTCGAGAGTCATGTATGGGCTCCGCCATCTTCCTTCAGATGAGAACACTTGATGCTTTGATTCACTTGGCTTGGCTTGGACCTCAGATTTTTAGAGGATAAAGACCAAGAGAAGGTCTTATATCCAATAAAAAACCAAGTAGACGGGCTGAAAAGCCGCATCTAGGCCATGTTGGATAGAAGAAGAGAGGAGATCTTGGGGGGGTGGCCCCCCAAGGGACTTCGATCACCTTGTAGTGCTTGCAGCAGAGTTTCTTCAAGGCAAGAGAGCTTCTTTTTTTGTAGAGATTTCTAGGACAATTTCTTCAGAACTCTTCAGATGATTTTTTCGGACAATTTTCAGGACCACTTCAGACAAATTTTCTGGACCCTTTCTCCTTGGAATGATTGCCTATTTATAGGCTTTTGGTGGCCATTAGGAGGGTTTTATGGGCATTAATGGTATTAATGCTCCATGATGGGAGGAGTTACAACTCCTTTTTCTTGGATTTTGATTGGCTGATGGAGAGTAATGGGCATTTAATCTCCATGATGATCGGAGTTTCATGATTAATTACCATGATTAATCTCCATAATGATAGGAGTTACATGGTTAATTGTCAAGATTAATTGGACTTGTAACTCCTATTTCTTGGCTTCTGATTGGGCCGTTTAAAATAATGAGTTAATGACCCCAATAAATTGCCATAAAAGGGTCATTTAACTTCATTAATTGGCTGCCGAGTCGCTTGAAGAGTCGCGGGCCGCGCCGCGTCTTTTGGAATTCTTCTTGCGATGATCATCGATGGATCCGTACGTTGCTTGATGTCGGATGACGATGAAAATTCAGATATTGGTTGCCACTAATGAGCCGGCAACATCTGTCTAGTCGATTTCTTGATCGGTCTAGCAGAAAGTGTGCTTTCTTGGTCGGCCGGTTGGCAATTTCGGAGTGTCCGATGATGATCAAATGATTTTGATGGCGGATCCATGATGTTGACGAAGATCAACGGATATCATGCCTCAAAAATCGGATTTTAAGAAAATCACAGGGGCCAATCATCGTAAACGCGAAAAGAATCGGAAAAACGGACATTTCAGCGGAAATCCGGCGACCCGGATTTCCAGGGTCGCCGGCGACCATGCACCCATGGTCGCCGGCGACCTTGGACTTTGGTCCATTTTTCGGCCGCCTTCCGGTCGCCATTTCTTGGTCGTTTCTCGGGCTTTTTCGCTTCTGTTTTCTCCTGTATTTTTCTTTGACATTTTTCCTCATTTTTTGGCTTGATTCCTCTAAAGAAAACCCGTCGAAAGGCTGTGCAAATCAGAGCACAAAGTTTCCTATTTTTGGAAAAGTCGAAGACTCTGTAGCCGATTTTCTGCCAAGAGTTGAAACTAGGTCAAACGATGTCGGAATGACCTGAAATTTGAGGTGAAGGTTCTTGGGCATTAGATAGGACCAATCATGGGCTTTTATTTGAGTTTTGAAGCCGTTTGGGGTCCCGTCGATGCTTGACTTGATTTCACCGTGCGGAAGATGTCGAGCTTTGATGTACGGTCATCCGATGTCCGATTGACCTGAAATTTGACGGGGAGCCTATTGGAGTCATTTTGAGATGATCCATTAGCTTCGATTTGGGTGCCATGGTCCCGGGGAGCTTCGCCGCAGGTAGGCTTGATTTTGCTTCGGAGCATCAAAACCGGGTCAAACGTTATTGGAATGACCTGAAATTTGACGTGCAGCCCTTTGGAAGCTTGCAGAAGCTACTCATGTGTTTTGTTTGATGAGTGGCGGCATCAGAGGTTCTCGCTGCCGGGAGGCTTGATTTCGCCGCTCGAGAGTTGATGGAGGGTCAAACGGTGTCGGTTTGACTTGAAGTTCGACATGGAGCATTTTGGAGGTATTTTGAGACCATCCATAGGCTCTGTTCAAAGATTTGATATATTTGACACTGTCGCCGTCGGGAGCTCCCGCTCAGCTGTTGAAGGATTGAAGTTAGGCCAGATGGTGTCGAAATGGCCCGAAACTTCATGTGTACCCTTCTTTTGGCTATTTTGAAGGATCTTGCAGTTTTTGTTTGATTCTGACAAGATCTGATGCTTGAAGCAGCTTTGCCTGTTTGTAGTAGGATGCGGCTCCATATAGCTTTTGATGTTGAGGAGGCTAAGTGACATTTTTGGTGTCAACAAATGCCCCCTCGAGGTACAGCGACGAATTGGATAGCCTTTGCAGTCGATGTGCCTCGAAGAAAACTTTGAAGGAGAACTTCTGACTTGACCAAGAGTTTCTGAGCATTTTTCTTGATAGTGTAGCCTTTTGAGATTCCAAGGGAATTTTATGGCAGTGAGAGACATCACATACCATCTCAAGGCAAAATTTTGAAAATGACATTTGGGTTGGGTTTTTGGGTTTTGGATTTTCTTTTTGACCTTGTGAACCTAAAGGCTTTGTGTTGCGCATCAGGCTGTCAAAAAGGTTTTTGGTTTTTGACCTTGTGACCTAACAAGCTGTATGTGGCAGGTTAGAGGGTCGGGGTCTTGAATTTTGATTTTGGTCTTGTGACCTAACAAGCGGTATGTGGCAAGTTAGGGGACCGGGATTTGGTTTTGGTTTTGGCCTTGTGACTCAACAAGCTGTATGTGGCGAGTTAGGAGACCATGGTTTGGATTTTTGTCACTCTTTGGGACAACTTTGGGTCCATTGGAGTGGTTTGGGTTTTTATGGAATGTCAATTTCAAGGTTTTGGCTTAATTTGGTTCATGAGGTGGGATGGTTTGGATTTTTGGAAACTCATGAGGCTTGGATTTTTTGTATGGTCCAATCAACTCAAAGGAGGCATGGAACCATTTTTGTATGCTCTTGGTAAGAGGAATTTTGACTAAAAGCCACTTTTAGTGCCTAGGTGGTCAAACCTGGCTCATGTGGGCTAACCCATGGGACCTTAAGCTTTAAAGATGGCTTAGATCTCATGTGGTGTCATTTTTGTTAAGAATATCTAAGAATATTCTTACTTGGAGAAAATCTCTCAAGTTTCCTTGATTTTGGGAGAAAGTTTCTCACAATCCCTCTCTTTTTGGAGAGAATTTCTCAAAAATATCTCCTCATTGGGAAAGAATATCCCATAATTCCTTTCTTTTAGGAAGTTTGCTAATTTGTAGCACTTACCTCCTTTCTTTTCTCCTCCTTTCCTCTTTTGGTTTGCTTTCTTCTATAAAAGCAAGGGGATTGGATCTCTTGTTGCTATTGCTCTCTTTTTGCAAGAACCTTCAAGAGTGCTCCAAGATCAAGAATTCTTCTTCTTCAAGGATCTTCAAGCTTTTTCTTCTTCTTTTCCATCAATGGCTTCAAGTAAGTTTCTTCTTTTCTTAAGAAACCCCATGTAGAAATAGAAAAAGGTTTTCATTCTTTCCTTTTCTTTTCTTTTCTTTTCTTTTCTCTTCTTTTTTTTCCACGTGTATCTCTTTCTTTTTTCTTCTTTTTTTGCACGTCTTTTTTTTTTCTTTCTTTCTTTTTCTTTTTTTTTTCTTTTTTTTCTCGCACGGTTTTCTCTCTCTCTCTTTTTTTTTACCGTGGCTCTTCTTTTCTTTTTTTTTTATCACGGTTTCTTTTTTTTTTACCGTGTGTTTTTTTTTTTTTATCTCTTTTTTTTGTGGCCGTACGGACAAGACTGTACGGTCATGGCCGTACGGCCACGTGGCCTGTGGGCAAAGATTTTTTTTCTTCTTTCTCTTTTTTTTGAAAAGAGATTTTCTCTTTTTCTTTTGGGTTTTGAGATGCGCATGCATGACAACTATCCTTCTATGCATTTTTTTTTTTTTTTAGAAAATGGAATTTGGAAGTATGATAGTGCACACCTGGGAATCTTTTTGCAAGTCTTGGGATTTGGAGCTCACAGCAATGTTGAGCCCTTTCTTGGTCTTGCGAGGATTTTCTGAGGAGCTTTGCAAGTTTTGGATTCTGGAGCTCGCAGTAATGTTGAGTCCTTTTCCGATCTTGCGGATATTTGAGAAGCTTTGGCTTGATCTCGCAGCAATGTTTGAGTTCGAGCCTTCTTCGAGAATTTTCCATGATTACGGGCTTGCAGCGATGTTGAGCCCATCTTCAAGCTCCTATATCTTTCTGGGTGTTTCCCTTTTCTTCGGAATTGCCCCAAGATCATGCCAAAATTTCGCTAGATTTTTTAGCAAAATTCTGTCATTTTGATGATTGATTTTTTTTTTCTTTCCATCCTTTGCAGGCAGTTCCTCCAGAACGAACAAGGGTAAGGAGCCGGTCACTAATGCGCCTCGCCGTTCTACCAGATCCTCTAATGCGGCCGTACAGCAGGCCTGGGAGGAGGTTCAGTATGTTGAAAGGAACTTGGAAGAGTGTGACTCGCTCAACCGAGATGAGATGAGGCAACGTTTGATTGCCCTCAAGGATGAGGAGTATTATAAAATTATGGCAAGCAACCGTCCGTGGGTCACGGACGATCAGAGCATTGTGCCCAAGCCTACCTTCTTCTTTGGTGATGCCGTCCCCGATGATTCAACATACCAAAGGAGATGTTTTCAATTCTCCTTCACAGTTGATGGTGAGAAGAGAACTGTTTCTACCCGGTCGTCCTTCGATCGGACAATCTCGATCATGAGCCTTTCCTCCACATGCTCGAAGAGGGAAGATCCTCCAAGCTGGGTGAAGAGGACAAATGTGATCAAGACCGGGGTTTTTGTTGGCAGCCCTTCTGGTTTTACAGAGAAGTCGCCTGCTCGTATGGGCATTTTGATGCCGGCCAGCAGTTACCAAGGTTCAGACCATTCTTCGGTCGATTTGAGACCGGTGGGCCTTGGCATTTTCAAGGGCGATGGCAGCAATTGGGTGAAGCCTTTTCGACTTCGTGGCCGTTTCAGTGCTGACTCGAGCTGGAAGTCGTGGACTGATCACATCCTGCAGGTTGGCGGTGCCATTCTGAAGGAGGCCATGATTTTTGATGCGGTTTGCGCTTTTCGCTGGGTGAGGCTGTTTTTGCTGGAGGAGTTGGAACGCACATCAGGCCGCATTGCATTTTTTCGGCTTGTCAGATGGCTTTCGGAGAGCGGCTTGCTTTGGTGCCTGCTCTTTACTCCTATTTGTGTACCGAACTGCAGGCTGCTGCTTTCCTGGTTCGGCTTGGGCTTCCCATGAATAGGGTATTTCAGCCCACATTTTCTACTCGTGGTATGTATACCACTGTCCCAGTTTCCACCGATTGGGTGCTGCTCAGGACGATGATCCGTTTATGATTCAGTTGGCTAGAGGGAAGCCTGTTTCCGAATCTCTTTTATCTGCCCGCTTAAGGATCCGACGATTCTGGGACGTCGAGATGGGGCAGTCTTCAGTGAAGCTTTCTCCGGGTTTGAGGAAGAAGGCTTTTGATTTTGGTGTTTCCCGTGATTCGACTAGGGCGGGGTCTGGGAGACACTATTCTTTGACAGATGCAGAGAGGAGTTGGCTTTTTAACATACGTGTCGGCACGATGGTGTGCCGCAGACATCTTTTCGTCGACATCCAACCGTATGTTCCCTCGCGTTTTGCCATGCAGTTGGGGTTCTCTCAAGGCGTTGTTGGAGCGCCTTCGAGCAAGGTGAAGCGTTTTGGAGGTCTGCAGGAAAGGAGAAATGCATGGGCCTTTTATAGTGCGGAAGACACTACTGCCCTGATTTCTTATCCTGAGTTGCCTACTTTTCGGACGGCTGGCTTCACAAAATGGTTTGTGGAGAGCTTTTCAGCGTACCGGGGCCTTTCCAAGAAAGAGCTTAATGTAAAGCAGTCTTCCGGGAAAGGCCTTGGGAAGTCAGACGGTGTCCGCCGAGAAGAAGTTCTGGCTTTTCTTTCTGGAGAAAGGCACAGAACAGGTTTTCTCGAAGAACAGGACGTCATCAGACTGGGAGCTGCACAAGAGATACCTGGTGAGGTCTTGGAATATCTTGCCGAGGAGGAGGCTGAGGTTGCTGCTTGGATACAAGCCGAGCGAGCAAAGGCTTCCATGGAGTCTACTGGCAAGAGCAGACCGTCCAGGGAGGACTCTGGCGAGAGGCCCGATTTTGATGGTGGGGAGGGTGCTTCCAGCAGTTCGTCCCGTAGGGGCAAGAGGAAACGGGGACACTGCCGAAGTCAGAGGCGGTACGAAAGTTCTCCTGATCTGGAAATTCCTTCCACCATTGTTGAGGAGGCATCAGGGGATGATGACGAGCCTCCAGAGAAGAGAAGCCGAGGGGAAGAGACCATTGATGATGGTATGCTTTTCCCTTTTCTCTTTCCGTTTCTTTTCTTTCATGAGAGCTTTTGTTTTGATATACTGCTTTCTTTCTTTTGGCAGAAGATGATGGTTCGATGATGCCTGAGGTTCCGACCGATGAGGCGGTGATGGATCCTATCGTGGCATCTGAGGAAGAACCCAGAGATTCTGAAGTGGATCCAAAATCTCCTCCTGGTATTTTTTTTTTCTTTACCGCCACTTGTTGACATATATATATATATATATTTTGCCAACTGACTTGCCAGAGGATTCCGACAACTTTGAGCCATCCATGGACACAACTTTTGATGATGTTTCGGATGAGCTCATGGAGGCAGAAAGCATTCCACCAGTCGTCGAAGAAGGTACTTTGTAATGATAATCTTGATATTTTTTGACAAGATCATATTCATACCTTTTCCATTTTTCCATTGGCAGGTTGTGAGGTAACAGAAGAAGTTCCTCTATCTATTTCAGAACCAGAGCAGGGGGTACCTGTGACCGATCCAGGAGTAGGGGCTTCTTCTACCAATTTTGATGAGGCAGAGGCGACTCCGCCTACTGATATTCCTTCCCCAGCGGCTCCGATTGGAAAGAGCTTCTTGATTACTCTTCCAACGGTGCCTGACATAGGTAGTCGACCAACGGAGCATGGCGAGTCTTCATCTGAGCCATCCCGTCAGTTTGCGAGGAAGGTGTGGAAGAGAGTCTTGAGCTCATGGGTCGAGACTCTTTCTTCTGGCCATTTGGAGGCTGGTTTTGGGATGGTGAAGCATGTGCAGGACATTCTTGTCGATAGCGAAGAAGTCGGTCTAGACATTACAGATGCCAAGGCATTTGTCGATGAAGTCATCGCTCTAGGCAACAAGTGGACTGAGACCAAGAGCTTTCCGAATGATGATTTCTTCAACGAGATGTTTTCGAAGCCTTCCAGCGAGGTCAAATCTGAACTGAATGAGATCTCGCGGACTCGGAAGCAGCTCGTTCGGGAGAGGAACGTCACCGAGTTGGCTATTATTGAGCTGACACCGGACCAGCACCGCCTTGATAGGGAGGTCACCGAAGCCAGACAGCGCCTTGAGCTATTGGAAGAACAAGCCGCTGCCAAGTGGACTGCCACTTTAAAAGCTCGCGATAGAGAGAGGGCTCTCATTCGTCAAGTTGAGGAGGTCGAAAGTAATCTCCGGAGGAAGACTCAAGAATATGAACAATGGCAGATTCTCTGGGAAGAGCTTCCTCGTGCCGAGGATGGATCGCGACGGCCTACTGCTTTTTATGGGAAGATTCTGAAGAAACGCGGCCTGGAAGCTTTGGAGGCTAAGGCCAAGTGTTTGCTTGAGGAGTTAAGCCTATGGCTGAAGACCATGTCGGACTAGCCTCCTGATTTGTAACAAACTTTTTCTTCTCTTTTTTTTTTGGTACCTCCATGTATAAACATTTTTGGCACTTTTTTTTTTTTTTTTTTGTATCCCCTTATTTCACTTAAATTCACTTTCGATGAAATATAAGCAAAAATTGAATGGGAATGGTTTGCTTGAAAATTTGATCAAAAGGTTGTCATTTTGTGAAAATCTTTTGTCAAATGATTGTTTTTAGGCGTGAAAGCCAGATTTTGTGGCAAAAAACCTGATTTTTGAGATGGCTTGAAAGCCGAATTTTGGATGGCGTGAAAGCCAAAATTTTGTTTGGCATGAAAGCTGGTTTTTGGCATGAGAGCCGATTTTTGTGGCGTGAAAGCCAAGTTTTTATTTTGTGGCATGGAAGCCGGTTTTTGGCGTGAGAGCCAATTTTTGTGGCGTGAAAGCCAAGTTTTGGTTTTGTGGCATGGAAGCCAAAGATTTTGTGGCATGGGAGCCAAATTTTGTTTTGTGGCATGGAAGCCGATTTTTGTTTGTTTGGCGTGAAAGCCAGATTTTGTGGCATAGAAGCCAAGTTTTTTGAAAACCAAGTTTTGTTTTGTTGGCATGGAAGCCAGATTTTTTTATTTTTGGCATGAAAGCCAAGTTTTTGTTTTGTTGGCATGGAAGCCAGATTTTGGTTTTTGGCATGAAAGCCAGGTTTTTGGCATAAAAGCCGGGTTTTGGCATAAAAGCCGGGTTTTGGCATGAAAGCCGGGTTTTGGCGTGAAAGCCGGTTTTTGGTTTTCAAAAATGCAAGTATCGACTAAGAGTCGCCTCCCTGCTGAATGGTATTGCAAGTATCTATGGAATGTCGCTTCCTCGCGGATTTGGGTGCAAGTATCGACTGAATGTCGCATCCTTGTTTTTTTCTCAAAAATTTAGTTTTGTGGGTATCGATGGAATGTCGCCTCCCCACGATTTTTGAAATTTGAGGTTTTTTCGAACCTTTGTTTTTTTGTTTTGAAATTTGGATTGTGGATATCAACTGAAACGTTGTGTCTCCACGATTTTTTTGAGGTTTTGCAAGTATCGACGAGGTGTCGCTTTCTTGCGATTTTGAGGTTTTGGAAGTATCGAATGGGGTTCGCATCCTTCCGATTTTTGGGTTTTGTGTGAGTATCGACTAAATGTCGCTTCCCCACGGTTTTTTGAAAAACCATTTTTTGTTTAAAGACACGAGGGTCGTAAATTTTGACTCAAAACCATCTTTGGTGGTAAAAGTTAGGGTGGACTAAGGTGGAAATTCCTAAGTCCTGATTTTTGTTTCAAACCATGAATTTTGGGTTCAAAGATTGAAAGTTTTGGTCAAGTTAGGGAAGAGGCTCCGAAACTTGGATTTTGGGTTTGATTTTTTTTGAACAATGAAACATTGAAAGTAAGCATTGTTTTTTGGCTTTTTAGAAATTTCAACATAGGGATGAAAACTCTAAAAGGGGTGGGTTTGACGAACAAGTACCTAGAAATAGGCTTTGGCCATGCAGGCATCACTCTGACCCAATGTAGGAAGTCTTCAAGGGTAGTACCGCTTCAAGAACTTGCCATTGATGGGCAGCATACATCTGTCACCTTCCATGTTTAGAAGAGCATATGCGCCATTGGAGAAGACTTTGTCGATGACGAAGGGTCCCTCCCATTTTGGTTCGAATTTGCCTTTGGATTTGTGGGCAAAAACCATTGGCCTTTTCACCGCAAGTACCTAGTCACCCTTTTTGTGGGCGCGTTGCCTGACCCTTTTGTCAAAAGATCTTGCCATGCGTGCTTGGTAAAGCTCAACACTTTGTAGAGCTTCGAGTCGTCTTTCATCGAGGTTATCCAGTTCTTGGAGTCTCAATTTGACGTTGCTTTCTTGCGTCATTTCATTTTGTAGAGATACCCTTAAAGAAGGAATTTGTACCTCTAGGGGGACAACTGCTTCGCATCCATAGACCAAGGAGAATGGTGTGCTATGGGTTGGTCCTCGAACGGTAGTCCGGTAGGCCCATAAAGCTTCAGGCAGTTTGTCGCTCCAGTCTCTTTTGTGAGTAGAGACCATTTTCTTGAGGATTTTGCAGAGTGTCTTATTGAAGGCTTCTGCTAGTCCATTCCCTGCCGGGTTATACGGAGTCGAAGGACAACTTTGAATTTTGCATTTGTCGCAGAACTTGTAGAATCTGTGATCCCGGAATTGTGGTCCGTTATCATGGACGAATCTTTTAGGTATGCCGAAGTGACAAATGATGTTGGTTCGTACGAATTGAAGGACTGACGAGGTCTTCATTTCACTGAACGCAAATGCTTCTGACCACTTGGAGAAATAATCCGTAGCGGCAAAGATGAAGCGATGACCTTTGCTTGACGGGGGAGAGATAGGACCTCTGATCTCCATACCCCAGGCTTCGAAGGGCCATGAGATGGCTGTAGGATGTAGCCATTCTGGAGGCATGTGTACATAATCTCCATGAACTTGGCATTGTTGGCAACGTTTAGCAAATTGTATTGCGTCAGCCACCATGGTAGGCCAATAATAACCTAACCTTTTTATCTGATCGTAGAGCTTGGGACCAGCCTGATGGGCTCCATAAAGACCAGCATGAACTTCTTTTAGAGTTTCTTCCGCCTCTTGTTGTGACAAGCAGCGTAGAAGTACTCCATTGAAGGATTTTCTATAAAGCATTTTGGAGGGAATATCCAAATGAAAGTTTGGGGCTCGTCTTTGGATACTTACCCGCTCTTTTGGATCTTCAGGTAGGATTCCGAACATAATATAATCAATGAACGGATCCCTCCAGTCGCCTATCGGAGGTTTAAGGATGGAAATCCGACCTCCGACCACTCGGTGGCATTCAGCAACTGCTTGGTGTGTGTTGAGAGGAGGGAGAATCTTTCTTTGACACACTGTAATTTGCATGTTTTCCCTTTCTTGGGTTGCCATGGATGCAGCAAGTCCAGCCAAGGCATCTGCACGGATGTTTTCACCTCTGCGGATGTGGGTGATGTGACAGATGTCAGAGTTTTGACGAAGCGATTGCGCCTTGTTGTAGTAAGGCAACAGATCAGGCTTCCTGATTTCATATTCCTAATTCATCTGGTTGACGATCAATTGAGAATCCCCAAATGCTTCCAGCATGGTGATGCCAGATTCGAGGGCGAGTTCCAATCCTATAATCAGAGCTTGGTACTCAGCTGCATTATTTGAACATGGTTCCAGTAGTGAAAATGCATGTGGAATCATGTATTTATCGGGGCTAACAAAGAGAATGCCAATTCCCGATATCGGCTTTCCTTTTTCATTTGTCCCGGTTGCACCATCGAAGTACATGTTCCAGGAGGCATTTGGTGAGGAAGTCTCCACGTTGTAGACAGAATCGTCTGGGAGATCATCCCTGAGCGGAGAATCCTTAGGCAATGGATGCTCTGCGAGAAAGTCTGCCAGAGCTTGACCTTTGATTGCTTTCTGTGGTACATACCTAATATCAAATTGTGACAGAAGGATGGACCATTTTGCCAGCCGGGCATTGAGAGAACCTGCTTTTGTGACAAGGACCTTTAAGAGATTGATCCTCGATATCAGGTATATTGTATTTGACAGCAAATAGTGACGCAACTTTTGTACGGTGAACATCACTGGCAAGCATTCTTTTTCGACTGGAGAGTAGCGATGCTCTGCACTTACCAACATACGACTGAGGTAGTATAGAGCAGCTTCTTTTCCTCCATCATTTTCTTGTGCAAGTAGAGCGCCCAAAGAATAGTTGAGAGCTCTTGTGTACAAGATGAATGGTTTTCCGGTTGTGGGAACAGCCAACACCGGAGGCTTGGCCAGGTATGACTTGATGTCTTGAAATGCAGCTTCACATTCAGCATCCCAAACAAAGTCTACACCCTTCTTCATCAGGCGAGAAAATGGACAGCATTTTCCTGACAGATTGGAAATGAATCGTCGGATGTATGCCAATCTTCCTTGAAGCCCTTTTAGTTTTCTTAGGGTTCTTGGAGATGGCATTTCTAGAATTGCCTTGACTTTGATGGGGTCAAGTTCTATTCCAGCTTTCCGAACTATGAATCCGAGGAACTTACCCGATGAGACACCGAAGAAGCATTTGAGGGGATTCATTCGCAGTTTGTGTTTGCGAAACCGGAGGAAGACTTCTCGAAGATCTTGGAGATGGTCTTCTTTCCTTTTTCTTTTGACGGCGAGGTCATCGACATAACATTCGACCGTCTTGTGCTGCATATCTTGGAATATCTTCATCATAGCCCTTTGATATGTTGCACCAGCATTTTTCAGACCAAATGGCATGACAGTGTAGCAATACACGCCGAATGGGGTCCGAAAGGATGTATGCCTTTCATCTTCGGAATGCATCTTTATCTGGTTATAGCCAGAGAAGCCGTCCATGAAAGTCATTCGCTCAAACCCGCAGGTGTTGTCAATCATTAGCTCCGGTATGGGGAGCGGAAATTCATCTTTGGGGCATGCATTATTCAGGTCTCTATAGTCAATACAGACTCTGATTTGCCCATTTTTCTTTGTCACAGGGACGATGTTGGCCAACCATTCAGGATCTTGTTCCTTGTGGATGAAGCCAACGTTTTTGAGTTTCTGAACTTCTTGTTCAATTTTGTCCATCACATCAGGACGGAATCTTCTTTGGCCTTGTTTGACAGGCTTAATATTTTCTTGCAGATTGAGTTTGTGAACTGCTATTTTGGGATCTAAGCCAGGCATTTCAGCGTAAGACCATCCAAAACAATCAACAAACTCACGAAGAAAAGAGACATACTCGGGTAACTCCTCATCCTTTATATTCTTGCTTATGAATACAGGACGTGGGTTATCTGGTGTTCCCAAGTCTATCTTTTGAACAGAATCTTCTGTCGGAAGGTTTGAAGGTGGTTCTTCCGCAATATTTTTGGAGGCTTCTAGCTCAACAAGACCTTCTGGGTTTCCAAGGGCATTTTCAGACCATGGCTCCGCTTCTGTCCATAAATCTTCTTGATCGGTATTCTTCTCAAGACTTGCTATGAGATGATCCCAATCACCAGCTGAAACTGGGTCGAAGTAAGGCACTTCTTTTGGAGACGACGGCTCTTCTGAATCAGAGAACCGTGCGTCTATGTCATCGGACAATTCCTCTTCATCATCAGAGAAATCATACTAATTTGATGAGCTTCCTGGTTCCTTGTCGGGTAACTCTTCAAAGAGATATCCAGGGAGATCGATGTCTTCATCGACATGAGATGTTGAGGCTTGGTCGGCAAAACGACTCTGCAGCCTTTGTGTCAGCTGTCTCATCGGAGTGTCAGGATCATACCCCAATCAGTATGAAGACTTATCTATACGACGATGGAGTTTCCAATCTTCCAGCTGACTTTTGGTCAGGGTGGGTTCCAACAGTGTGAGAATACCACGGCCACCTCCCAAACCAATTGGATTTTGAGCGTCATAGCCCATTTTCTTCATGATAGCTTGTGCCATTGGACAATACAAGGATAGTTGAGGCATACCTTTATTTTGGAAAGGCTCAAGCGGGCAGTTTGATGAAGAAGCGTTCGATCTATGGAAGAAGATTGGTTTATCTTCTGCCGACGTTTCTGGAACGACAAAGGTAGCAGACGTAGGATCTTCTACGTCAGCAGGGGTCTCCAATGGAGTGAGAGCAGGCCGAACTTGCTGAGTATCAGCTTGGCTTGGCAATGTATCGTCTTCAGTCTCTGAATCCGAATCCGTGTCTTGTATGATAGACACGAAGGAGACAGCAAACTTGCCCCCTGTCTTTTGCTCTGTCTTCTTTGCTTTAGTAGTGATTACCAAAGGTTTGGAAGATTTGAAGGAGATGACGAAGGGAGACTGATTGCTCTCTTTGAGTTTGCCGGAAGGTTTGTTTTCTTCCAATGATTGCTGAGGAGCCTTGCCTTTATCTTTTTGGAGATTGCCGGCAAAGGATGTTGTTTTCTCCTCCTTTTCTTCTTTTTCATCCTTGTACATCTGAGAGTCTGCAAAATGGACTTCCTTGCCTTTGAAGGGCTTTTTGTCTGCAAACACTCGATGTATCAAGCCGTCGTCGCCAACAAACTTGATGCACTGATGTAGAGTCAAAGGAACGACACCGTTTTCGTGTATCCAAGGGCATCCAAGAAGGATGTTGTAGCATGAAGGGGTTTTTATTGCATATACGATGACCTCAGAGATAAGATCGCCGATTTGCAACCTGAACCGGATTTTTCCAATGGGCCTTTGAGCACTCCTATCGTATCCAAAGATGGACACAAATGTGTGGCTTAGTTTACTAGGTAGGATACCTAGTTCTTCGAATGCCGAAGTAGAGATGAGGTTGAGTGCAGAACCCGGGTCGATTTGGACTTTGTGTATTGGCATCTCTTTGATGTACCCTGTAAAGTACAAGGGTCGGGTTTGCTTCGTCTCGCCTAGCAGGAGGTCTTCCTTATTGAAGGCAATGGTAGCACTTGCGGCCTTTTGGACCGAGAGGCATTCAGTGCAAGGTCCTCCAGCTTCTTTCTTTTCTCCCTTTGAGGAGGTTTTTTATTTTGTGACCCTATAGTCCATTTCAATTTGCAGGACTTGCGGGGCATGTTTGTCGACATCCAGATTCAGCCTTTGCAGTTCTGAAATGAGACTATCACGAGTTTGTGGTGACATTCGTAATAAGTCTAGGATGTGCAGTCGTGCGGGTATGTGTTTGAAGTGTTCGATCAAGTCATACTTGAAAGCCTCCTTTAGGCCTGCATTTTCATTATCACCGCCGCTTGGGGCATTTACAGCTTGTTTTCCCGAAGGATTTACATAAGAAGAAGAAGAAGGTTGGTTATAGTTTTTGTGGTAATCCCGGCCAGAGCGGGTACCTTTCCCAACTTCAAAAGCTTCTAGAGGTGGTTCTTCTTTCAGAAGACCCCCTTCGGGCTCAAGGGGCTGGTCTTCCCCATTTGCTGAAAACGCCTTTGCAGCACCATTGCCGTCTTCAGTTATTGCGTTGCATGGAGCATTTTTCGGGAACAAGTCCTGAACAGCTTCCAACAACTTTTCTTCTTTGTCCAGTATTTCATCGGTCCAGACATCTCCTATGAGGTTGGGTACCTGGGACCAATTGACCGGGTTTTCTTTGAAGACTTCATCAGCCAAAGCTTCTTCATGGTGATCAATTGGGAAGAGGCTTGAATTCTGATGTCACCGTTTCAGGAGACGATGGCTGAGAAGGTGTTATCCCAGTGGAAGTCACCCGAGAATATGTAGCTCCAGGAGATATGCTACTAGATGCATTTTGAGAGTCCGTGGCCTCAGCAGATGGAGCTTCAGAGGCACTATCATCCTGAACTATCACATTACAGGCAACTTCAATAGAAGATGCCTCCATAATGGACCGTTGGGAATCAGACTCATCCTCCGATGTAAGAGGATCATCAATCCAGCAACTTTCTTCATTTTCCGGAGTCCCTGGAGAATATGCTCGTAGATTTTCCGGGACTTCCGGTTCTGGATTTTGATGAAGTTGGTTGATGCGATCCTGCTCCTGCTCTATGGCTAGATGCTGCAAGATCCTCGCATATTCTTCAAGATCGGGCATAGGAGCCAAATATTTTTCTTCATCTGCCCCTTGTGGTTCGACCTGGTTGGGATCCACAAGAGCATTTGTTTGTGCTGTGTTAACAGCAATTTGGGCAGCCTCTTGGTCTTCATCATCATCAGACCAGGATCCTTGTGGCTGGAAGGGGTTATACCAGATTACTGGCATAAGGTGGGATTCCGAGATCCATTCTTCATCGAAGAGATATTCTCCAGTTTCAAGGGATTCCTCCCACTCATCGGTGTCACTGGCAGTGTCACTGGACTCGTATCCATTCATGGAGAATCCAACTACCGAGTTACAAGAGTACGATGCCCCCTGCGTAGTCTCATCTCTGAGCCGTGGTGGCATGAAATCACTGAGAGTGAATTTTCTTATCACTCTTGGAACTTTAGGGAGAGACCCCTCTATTGCCCCCAGTGAAGCGGTAGAGGAGGTTTCTGCTTTTTCAGGAACCTCTTGTTTTGTTTGAGACTTCTCCTGCTGTTTGAGCTTGCGGAGTTGTCTCTTGGCTTGCCTTCGCTGTTGAGCGGTCGGCTTTGTTTTGACGATCTCCCAATTTTCATCTTCTAGGAGATCGGGATGTACCCATATGGGTTGTCCTTCTGGTGTTGGGTAAGGCACCAGCTCTTGGGACGTTTGAGTCATTTTTATCACCTTGAAGGAAGTAGTGACTTTTTCCTTTGATGATTTGGATGTTTGTCCATATGACACCATGTTAACGGAGGCAGACCCATAGTTTTTGTCAAAGGTGATGACTCCGTTTTTCCACATCTCGTTGATCTTCTCTCTCACAATGAAACATTGGTTGAGAGGATGCGAGACCATTTGGTGGTATGGACAATATCGCGGATCGTTGGTTTTGCCAACATCTCCCGATCTTTTGGGGTCAGGCAGGGTGAGTTTACCATTTGCCAAGAGAGCCCCAAATATTTCTTCAACATCTTCATCGAACGGGTATTTCTTTTCTACTCGTTCTTTAAAGGCATCAGAGAGTTCAGGTCTCTTACCTGCAGCTTTATTTTTAGCTTTCTTTGGTGGCTGAGGAGCTGACTTGGTTTGCACATTGAGAACCTCCTTTTTCTTTGGCTTGGAGGTTGGGATGGCGGTCTGCTCTTTCTTTGATGACTTCTGACTGTTGAGGTCTTTGATCACCGTTTCAGCCTCCATAGACCCTTCTAGGAGTTCTCCCAAGTTTTTTGATTTATTGTCGATGATCATGGAGCGGATCCTTGCTCTCATGTTGTTTCGGCAAATGTCGACTAGCGACGCTTGTGGCAGTACATCTGAGCATTTGTATGCCATTGCTTTCCACTTGTGAATGAAGTCGTATGTCGACTCATTCTCTCCCTATTTAAGGCTGCAGAGCTGAGCCATAGTAATAGGATGATCCTCACCTTTGAAGTGGGTCAGGAAACGTGTCTCTAGCATGGTCCAGTTTTGAATGGAGTCCTCTGGCAAGGTGGAATACCAATCAAAGGCCGTACCTTTTAGGGTACTAGCAAAGAGCCGGATCTTGAGTGCATCTTGATCCGCAATCGTTCCTGTCAGGATCTTGAAGTGGATGACATGCTGTCTGGCTGAACCTTTCCCCGTATATGTTTGGAGAAAAGGTTGTTTGAACTTTTGGGGAAACGGAACCGAGTCCATCCATAAGGGATATGGTGGCTTTATCCCATGCTCCTTTAGTGTATCCTCTTCTTTTGCTTTGGCGAGGATATTGTCCACGTCCTTTTTAGTAAGGGCGCATGACTCATCTTCTCCACCATTTGCCTCATCTTGTGGAGGAACTTCGTCATTGTTTGGTGGACGCTGGAGAGTGAGAAGGAGGTTTTCCATCAGAACCTCTATTCTCTACTGTCCTTGCTCTAGCTGCTGAATGCGTAGAGCCATGTCGTCATGTGGTGGAGGTTGCTCAGAGTTTGTGACCAAGACATTCATCCTTCGTGAGTCGAAAGAGGATATTGTCTTAGTGACTGAGCTGGAGCTCATTCTTTTAGATGAAGAGTCCGAGGAATGATCACTCCGATGTCCCTGACTTGAAGGAGTGGGAGAATCTTCCTGACGTCTTCTCGTCCGGGAGACGCTGCGAGTCACCGGTCGTCTGACATGTATTTTCGTCGCTGACTTCTGGCGTCTTTTGGTTTTGCCAACCATGTGGACAGCAGCAACTTGGTCGGGTCTTTCTTTTTCAACCCATTTTTGGGAGATTTGAAGCTCAGAATGCTGGGTCCTTTGCTTCTCTAATCTCTTTTGTCGATATGCCGCACGGCGACGTATGCGACGAGCAATTTGAGCTTTGGTTAGCTCGGGCTGTGCTCTGGCAATGAAGGACGTGGTCCCTCGTGCGTAGCAACCGAGCTTGTCTTCCTTGAAGACTGACATGGACAGGATTTGGACGTGGTCCTTAGCCTATCGCAGCGAAGCTTTAAATTTTGCAAGCCCGTCCCCTGTTGAGATGAAGGGTCGAGTTGCAGAAGAGTATGCCCTAGCAAGTTCTTGTCGAGGCCTTGTGATGCACGATTTGATTTTGCGCTTGTATGAGCAAGCCGGCTCGTGTTGAGTAGTTTTTGTTGTTTGGTGGAGGGTAGGTTTCTCTCCTTTGATGTAAGCAAGAGGATAAAACCTATTCTCCTTGAGAGGAGCCAGGTATTCTGGCTTTGCAGATGTCCGGGACCTTCTTTGTTTTGGTGAAAATCGCGGGGACCAAGTCTTGGGATAGACTTGGTTTTTTGTAGGTTGAGGTTTCATGGGATTGTCATGAGCCTCAGGTTTCTTGGTGACCGCCTTTGGTGTCGGGGTAGCGACACGTTGGGGGGCGGTCTTCTGCTTCTTAGCAGGCACAGTCTCTTCTGCGGGTAGTGGGAATGGTCCCAGTGACCTGAAGACGATGGTCCAGGGAGTGGAGGTCGACCCGGTGTTTTGAGAGTTGCCAAGGGAGGTGATGCTTCGGCAGCTGACGGGGCGCTTGAAAGTGCCCTTGCTTTGCTTCTCTTGAAGCATGACTTGGTACTTGTTCTCATCGAAGGTGATGGTCAACGAAGCTGCCGTTGTTAGTTTTGAAAAACTTTTCTGAAACAAGACCACATCCATTAGTAATCACAAGAATAAGGTGATCATAAATGGGCTATACTATGGTTTTGTCTTTTCGAATCGCTCAGGGGCATGGCCCGTTCTGAGCGTAATGAAGAAGGCCAAAAGCCATAGATGGTACAATTGTTCTAAATGCAAGTATGGTCGGCTCGAAATGAGCGTTCCAGGGGCCGCTAAAAGCAATTGTAAACCTTAATTCAAATTACCGAGAAGCGAAGCTCACTCGAGGTAAAATGATATAAGGTTAGAGATACAAATGTGTCGGTCGCGAATACAGTAGACCTGAAAGGGCGTACTAGCACCGCTAGGCACAAATGTTGTAAATCGCATCCTTGAAGGACACGAGATGGGATTTTTTGAAATGTCAAGATTGGATTCGCAAAAGAGAGCAGATGGTATTCGAATCCGAATACAGGTTCAAACATTTCTGCGAGCCTATATCCGAAAAAGGAAAGAACCAGGATTTCTCAGATTTGAATCCAATAGTGACGAGAGTTTTTTTTTTTAAAGTCAAGATTGAATCCATAAAAGAGGGCAAATGGTATTCCAATCCGAATACAGGTTCAAACATTTCTGCGAGCCTATATCCGAAAAAGGAAAGAACCAAAATTCCTCCAATTTGAGCACAATAGTGACAAAAAAAAATTTAATATTTCTTTTTTTTTTTTTTAGAGTGCACATAGGTCTTCCAATTCGGTCTTATGAAACCTTAGTGGATAGATTAGCCCCCAGGTAAGGGTAGGATTACTTAATGAACCCGTTTGAAGGACCCTTACCTCGAACAGTCTACCTGCCTCCACACTCTGGACAAGGCTTTTCTTAGATCCACTTTGGTCAAAGAACGCAATTGGTGCAACCTTAATGCTCTCTCTTTTTTTTTGAAAGACCTCCGATGGACTCATCAAAGAGAGGAAAATGGTCCCTCCCAATCCGAACGTTGGCTCAAACATTTCTGCAAGCCATTGCACGAAAATGAAAGAACCAAAGTTTCTCTAATTTGAATCCAAAAGAGAGAAATTTGAAAAGTTTGTTTTTTAACTTTTCTCTTTTTTTTTGAAAGATCTCCAATGGATCCTTCAAAGAGAGGGAAATAGTCCTTCCCAATCCGAACGTTGGCTCAAACATTTCTGCGAGCGCAAACAAACTAAAAGGAAAGAACCAAAGTTTCTCTAATTTGAATCCAAAAGAGAGAAATTTGAAAAGTTTTTTTTTTATCTTTTTCTTTTTTTTTTTTGAAAGATCTCCGATGGATCCATCAAAGAGAGGAAAATGGTCCTTCCCGATTCGAACGTTGGCTCAAACATTTCTGCGAGCGCAAACAAACGAAAAGGAAAGAACCAAAGTTTCTCTAATTTGAATCCAAAAGAGAGAAATTTGAAAAGTTTTTTTTTTAACTTTTTCTTTTTTTTTTGTAAAGATCTCCGATGGATCCATCAAAGAGAGGGAAATGGCCCCTCCCAATCCGAACATTGGCTCAAACATTTCTGCGAGCGCAAACAAACGAAAAGGAAAGAACCAAAGTTTTATCCAATTTGAATCCAAAAGAGAGAAAACCCCTTTTTTTTTGTTGAGAAAAGAAATAATGGAAACAAGTTCAAAGAAAGAAGTTTCCAAAGAATCTCATCTCATGTTTTTTTTTAGATACAAGATCCAACATAGGCCACCAACTAGAAGGGAGCCAAGGATTCTAAGCATCGTGTTCTCAATTGAACAACGTCCCACCGGGTGTGCCAACTTGATGGACCTGCCTTTTTCTTTCTCACCTTCCTTCGTCCCGGGTCCGCCGGGGTGCGGCGGGGCGAAGAGAAAAAAAAGAGCAAGCATCAACATTTTTTTTTTTTTTGTACGAGTATGCCAGATTTTCTATTCTACTTGGAATTTGAAGTGGTGATCCGGAGATTCAACTTCACAAGTAGAAAAGGAAATCAACTTTTTTCTAACTTTCCATTGCACATATATTTTAAAGAAAGAGACAAGGTTTTAAAATGTCGTGAGAGGTGATTTTGTTTAATTTGCCGTGAAAGGCAGTTTTGTGCCGTAGAAGGCGATTTTGTGCCGTAAAAGGCAGTTTACAAATCTCATCGAAATGTAAAGACAAGAAATATGATTTTTATGTCTTTTAAAAA
This sequence comes from Persea americana, assembly GCA_029852735.1. NCBI lineage: Eukaryota > Viridiplantae > Streptophyta > Magnoliopsida > Laurales > Lauraceae > Persea > Persea americana. Next base: position 9,760,466 of record CM056820.1, on the reverse strand, counting down.
AATACAATACAATAGAGAAGTAAGAAAAGGAATCTGACTTCTCAAGCGATTGTGGGGACTCGTTCAGATCGACGGTCGCGAGTCATGTATGGGCTCCGCCATCGTCCTTCAGATGAGAACACTTGATGCTTTGATTCACTTGGCTTGGCTTGGACCTCAGATTTTTAGAGGATAAAGACCAAGAGAAGGTATTATATCCAATAAAAAACCAAGTAGACGGGCTGAAAAGCCGCATCTAGGCCATGTTTGATAGAAGAAGAGAGGAGATCTTGGGGGGTGGCCCCCCAAGGGACTTCGATCACCTTGTAGTGCTTGCAGCAGAGTTTCTTCAGGGCAAGAGAGCTTCTTTTTGTGTAGAGATTTTTAGGACAATTTCTTCAGAACTCTTCAGATGATTTTTTCGGACAATTTTCAGGGCCACTTCAGACAAATTTTCTGGACCCTTTCTCCTTGGAATGACAGCCTATTTGTAGGCTTTTGGTGGCCATTAGGAGGGTTTTATGGGCATTAATGGTATTAATGCTCCATGATGGGAGGAGTTACAAGATTTAATTTCATAATTTTGTAACTCCTTTTTCTTGGATTTTGATTGGCCGATAGAGAGTAATGGGCATTTAATCTCCATGATGATCGGAGTTTCATGATTAATTACCATGATTAATCGCCAAAATGATAGGAGTTACATGGTTAATTGTCATGATTAATTGGACTTGTAACTCCCATTTCTTGGCATCTGATTGGGCCATTTAAAATAATGAGTTAATGACCCTAATAAATTGCCATAAAAGGGTCATTTAACTTCATTAATTGGTTGCCGAGTCACTTGAAGAGTCGCGGGCCGCGCCGCGTCTTTTGGAATTCTTCTTGCGATGATCATCGATGGATCCGTACGTTGCTTGATGTCGGATGACGATGAAAATTCAGACATTGGTTGCCACTAATGGGCCGGCAACATCTGTCTAGTCGATTTCTTGATCGGTCGGGCAGAAAGTGTGCTTTCTTAGTTGGCTAGTTGGCAATTTCGGAGTGTCCGATGATGATCAAATGATTTTGATGGCGGATCCGTGATGTTGATGAAGATCGACGGATATCATACCTCAAAAATCAGATTTTAAGAAAATCACAGGGGCCAATCATCGCGAAACGCGAAAAAAATCGGAAAAACGGACGTTTCGGCGGAAATCCGGCGACCCGGATTTCCAGGGTCGCCAGCGACCATGGGGCTGGCGACCATGGGCCAAGGTCGCCGGCAACCTTGGACTTTGGTCCATTTCTCGGCCGCCTTCCGGTCGTCGTTTCTTGGTCATTTCTCGGGCTTTTTCGCTTTTGTTTTCTCCTGTATTTTTCTTTGACATCTCTCCTCATTTATTGGCTTGATTCCTCTGAAGAAAACCAGTCAAAAGGCTGTGCAAATCAGAGCACAAAGTTTCCTATTTTTTGGAAAAGCCGAAGACTCTGTAGCCGATTTTCTGCTAAGAGTTGAAACTGGGTCAAACGATGTCGGAATGACCTGAAATTTGAGGTGAAGCTTCTTGGGCATTATATAGGACCAACCATGGGCTTTCATTTGAGTTTTGAAGCTATTTGGGGTCCCATCGATGCTTGACTTGATTTCACCGTGCGGAAGATGTCGAGCTTTGATGTACGGTCATCCAATGTCTGATTGACCTGAAATTTGACGGGGAGACTATTGGAGTCATTTTGAGATGATCCATTAGCTCCGATTTGGGTGCCATGGTCCTGGAGAGCTTCGCCGCCGGTAGGCTTGATTTTGCTTCGGAGCATCAAAACCGGGTCAAACGTTGTCGGAATGACCTGAAATTTGACATGCAGCCCTTTGGAAGCATGCAGAAGCTACTCATGTGTTTTGTTTGATGAGTGGCGGCATCAGAGGTTCTCGCTGCCGGGAGGCTTGATTTCGTTGTTCGAGAGTTGATGGAGGGTCAAACGGTGTCGGTTTGACTTGAAATTCGACATGGAGCCTTTTGGAGGTATTTTGAGGCCATCCATAGGCTCTGATCGAAGATTTGATGTATTTGACACTGTCGCCGTTGGGAGCTCCCGCTCAGCTGTTGAAGGATTGAAGTTAGGTCAGATGGTGTCGAAATGGCCCGAAACTTCATGTGTACCCTTCTTTTGGCTATTGTGAAGGATCTTGCAGTTTTTGTTTGATTCTGATAAGATCTGATGCTTGAAGCAGCTTTGCCTGTTTGTAGTAGGATGCGACTCCATATAGCTTTTGATGTTGAGGAGGCTAAGTGACATTTTTGGTGTCAACAGAAATATGCGGGGGTCCATAGTGTCTGCTTTTACTAAATTTCATACGTTTTTTACAATTTTCGTGTATTAGTATAAGTGGCATTTCAAAACCACTGAAATCCGTAATTTGAATATTTGATCAGCCTTATACATTTTGATAAGATATTATTGTGTTAAATGCGCTTATGAGCCTTCAATTCAGTTTGTTTTGGCTATTATACACCCCTCTTCATATATGTATATATTTGGAATGCGTTTTGACCTATGAGTCGGCACCACTAAGCTTGGACAACCTTGTCGATTTGATTCACCGACTTGGGGTCCCCCTTTAGTTTCTATCAGTTGCAGTCTGAATTCTGTTATATTCTGTTACCTGGTTCCGCGGCCGTGGTTTTGCTCAGTATATATATGTATATGTATAGTTGCTCCTCGCCACCTTGTGTGTACGAGACCAACGCCTTTAGTGTGCTCTTATCACATTAGTGAAGGAGGATTTAGCTTAAGTGTGGTTGCCATCTTGTTAATTCATGTTCCTTGTTATCCCACATGATTTATATTGCATATGTGTTTTAAATAAACATTGCATCATGTTTTATGACAAGTATTGTTTTAACAAGTTCTCATTATATTTTTAAGATATGCTTTTGATTTCTTTTATTGTTATATCTATTCACCCATCTGCCAGACCGTCGTGTCTGACCCATTTTTGTGGTACTCAAGTCCAGCCCCTGTTATTGCCTTTGAGGATGAGCCAGAGGAGGCGGTCAGTGAACCGCAGCGCTTAGTAGAATGGCAAGCTGACAATGTCATTTAGACATTGGGTTGAGCCAGGAGTTGCGTAACATTTTGGGAGTTTATAAAATGATGTTTGATATACTCTTTTGGTTGTACTGGCCTTTGTTGGCCATTCTTTTTGGGGAATGTTAATTCAACTAATCTTTTCGTATAAACTCTTAACCTAATATTATATTTTGGGAATGCCAAAGGAGTCATTACTCACTCTGACGTCATGTTATTTGTATATATGTATCACCAGTTTTAAGATGTGGAATGGATTACGAATTTAGTTTGCTACACGCTTCCGTACCAACGTGTATGAATCGTGAGTGTGCAAAATCCTCACCGCAGAAACCTGTGGGAAATTAAATGTCTATATTCATATGTTTATTATTGTAACCACACATCAACACCATCGCGGGCCTGGGTCTCAGTCTGGGGTCGCGACAGACTGGTATAAGAGTGAGACATGTTTTAGGCAATTAAAAGAAACTAGAAATCCTAAGGTCGTGGCGAGGATTCGTTAGACATTTCGTTAGTTAGACTCGTGTGAGCAATGTGTGACCCTTGTTTGATTTTCATGTGCTAACAACTTGTTTTGCAGTGATATGCCACCTCGTAAAAGACTCATAATCGACAATCCCACCGCGAGCAATAGTGAGCATACAGGACCACTTGAGAATGGTACTCCTGATCCAACCATGCAGAATCAGTTTCAGCAAATGATGCAAGCAATGCTAGACCAACAGCGTCAGGCAAATGAGAACCAAGCCAGATTGCAAGAGCAAATGGCCAAGAAGGACGAAGACCATGCGAGAGAGATGGCACAAATACTGTAACACCCCGTACCTTAACCCCGTATTAATAATAATTAATAGCTTGGTTAGTTAGTAGGTTAGTTAGTAGGTGTGTTTAGAGTCTTAGCGAGTCGGGTTTGTCGTGTGGATCACGAGTGCGAAGTCTCGTGCGAGTCCGAGTGCGTTTGGATAGAGTAGGGGGCTGGTTTGCAATTTTGAGAAGTTTTCAGGGGTTTTTATGAGATTATGAGTTTTGTGAGTTTGGGTGCATCGGATAGGTCTCGTCATTTTATGAACTTTGGTCTTCTATCGCGTTTCAATTCGACGTGTTTAAGAGGCCCAAATAATCACATTTAGCTAACCAGGGGCTTAACCCAAATTTCACATAAATATCCCCTTAATATCTAGCCTCAACCGGATGACTCATTCCTCTCTTATCTTCATCTCTTCTTTCACTTCTCTGTGTCATCTCCAAACCTCTTCTTCTTCTCACTGCTGCCTTGCCAACGACAACCACCAGAGCTCATCTTCGCTAGCCAATCCACCCATCTTCTTCCTCAACTCTCCAAGAACTCAACCATCCAATTTTCCAAGCTTTTCATCAACAAACCACCACAAGGTAGGCTCTCCAAGCTACTAGACCTAGTTACTCTTCTTCCTTTTGATTAGAAATGGATTAGGGAGACTCATAGCAACCCTTTGCATTCATTCTTGTAGAGAGGTTTTGGTTTGGAAACCTTCTTCTTCTCCTTTGAGCTCTAGAGGAGTTTTCTCCAAATTTCTTCTTGAAATTCCTTAAGCTCTTCATCAAGGCAAGTTAATATACATGTTTATGATTTGATATGTTTTATTTCCCCTTTGATTGATGATTGATGATGCTTAGATGACCTATTGCTCATTTGATTCGTTTTAGATTGAAATCATGATAATTGAATGTAATTGCTTAATAAAATGGATTAGGATTTTAATGACTTGATTAGATGATAGGATTGGACTGTTATGGACTTGTTACATCTACATGTGTGGATTTATCAGGCTCAGGAAACAGGTGAAGGAAAGGTCCCAGGTTCACTTCAGTTACAGAACCTGTGTTCTGTAACTGTAGTGTACCCGGTCGACCGGCCAGGGGCCCGGTCGATCAGCGACACTGCGTCAGGTTCTCCTGGCCGGTCGACCGGCGACACTGCGTCAGGTTCTCTGGAACCTGACGAGAACACTATTTTCCCTTTTTCACTTACAACTGCCGGTAGATCGGCCCTTGGCTCGGTCGACCGAGCACACAAGAGGATGTCGACCTGTTTCTTGCAGGTTGACAGGGGTACTGTATAGGCGGTCGACTGGCCAGGGGCGCGGTCGACCGGGTAGATTGTGTACGCGGTCGACCGGCCCAGGGCCGGGTCGACCGGGTCAACTGTGGAAACCCTATTTCAAGGGTTTTTTTCCCTATGCTTTTTAGGACTTTATGTGGAACTTTGGCTACCCTTTTTAGGACACATTTGACTATATGTGAGGACATTTTGAGCTAACGTTCTTCACGTTATTCCGGTTGTATCGGGAATCAATTTCGCTCAATCTTGAACGGTATGGGACAACGGGATACCTTTTCTATATCTATGCACGAAGATCATATATTCAGGTATCGCAAACCCTAAACCCTTTCATTGACTGAGTAGGATTGTACGATGCTTCGGGTTTAACAATTGACTTAGGATTGGATTGTTTATTGCCTTGGATTCTGGATTGTACCGTCTGGTACTGTTTACATGAAATGTTCATGTTCCTTAGCTTCGTTTATTTGCTTTGGTTTGGGATCACTTTTGAGAACTTAGATTGATGGATTTAGGATCCCTTTTGATGTTTCGTTGTTTCAAAGTTTGATGAAAGTGTTGAGGCTAGACGGCTTTGATTGTAAAGCTCGTTTGAGAACTACCGGTGTTGTTATTGTTTTGAAGGAGATTGATGGTTTTGACTTTGATTTGATGATGGAAATGTAGTTTCTCTTTGATTAATGAATCTTGTTCACACAAGAAAGTCTAGCTCTTCACTATCGGTTGTTTAGGACTCTTTGTGTCGGGCACCACTCGACTGTTAACGCCTAACACAGATGGGGCACCATTCTGTGTGAGGACTTTGGATTGAACGTCTGCGCAGTACGACTTTTTATATTTTGATGGCTGTACACCATTGGATACATATTGGACGATTGACTTTGATGACTCATGGCCTTTTGGTATCCATTTTGATTGCTTGCTTGCCGGGGTTCATCCCGTGCCACTCTACCACAACTCAAATGATGAGTCGGGAGGGTCATATGAAACTATCCCGTTGTGTATTAGTTTATGTGGGTTGCCTCTTTGTTAGATGTTTATGTTAGTTTGATTTTGATTCGAATGCTATACACTTCTTACGATCAAGATGCTATGCATTTCATATGATTTTGTTTATCGTTTACTCTGATTCGTTCTTCATATCTGGATGATTTATATATATATTGCTTGCTGACCTTCGTGTCTGATGATGCTACTCTTGGTGCATAGGTACCGAGCTCTACCTTACTGAGGAGGAGGCGACGGAAGAAGTTCAGGTGGATCAGCCTGATGACTTCCTAGAGTATAGTACGGACGGCATTGTATAGCCATAACGACCCCGTACATGAGCGCCTTCACGTTATTTTGTGTAGCTTCATCTTTTGGTTTCTTCATCTTTTGATTAGGCCCGAGTTTTGGATGTGGCCTATTGTTGTAAATAATACTTTTGTTTAATTGTTTCAAACTTGAACTCTAGTTAATATATATGATCAGTCTTTGCTCTTAACCATATACTTCAAGATACCATTTGTACTATGAAGCTTCCGCTATACGTTTTATGTTTTTGAGGAAATGTTTATACTTCACAGCGATCTTTGATCCATATTGGGACATGATTGGGGCCCAATGTTGTTATTAATGTTGAAAATTTTTAATTGGCTCTAATCTCACGCATAAACCCCGGTTTCACGATCGGGGGCGTGACAAGTTGGTATCAGAGCTTGCTGGTTTCTTAGGTTAAAAATAAGTAGAAACTTAAGAAGTGTGAGAATTTGGTTCGTTTCTTTTGGCGTATCTAGCTTTTGTAGAGTGTATAGTTTGTTTGTTAGATCGAGTCCCATAGGACTAACGTTTCTTATGTTTCAGGATGGCTGGTCGTAACAGGCGTGCTCACAGTGGTAACCCAGAGAGTAGTAATGCTAATGCCAATGCTCCGGATAGTGACTCCATAGAAGGCAGATTTAACCAGCTGATGCAAGCATTCGTGCACTCTCAAGAAGCACAGACCCAGAACCAGATTAAGCAACAGGAGGATCAAGCTGTGTTTCATGCTCAAATGATGGAAGTACTACAGAGACCAACCCAACCAGCACAAGTGATTATGCCAGCGAAAGTGGTTGACCCGAATGATATGTTTGATAAATTTAAGAAAAGGGCACCACCAGAGTTTTATGGTAATGAGACCCTCTCGATGCTGATGAATGGGTAGTTCAGATTGAGAGAATATTTGAGGCCTTCAAGTGCTCAGGCAAGGAATGGGTTCAATTGGCAGCTTATATGTTGAGGGGCACAGCTGAGATGTGGTGGAAATCAGTCAAGACACCATATGAGACTATTGTGGATGACACGGCATAGGATTCGTTCAGTAAGTTGTTTCGTACGAAGTTTATACCACCCCACATCACCGCCCTTAAGGTTGCTGAGTTTGAGCTACTTCAACAGGGAGAGAACTCAGTTCAGGAGTATGAGCAGCAGTTTACTAACTTATCTTGGTTTGCACCATCTCTAGTGAAGACTGAAGCTGACAAGGTTATGAGGTTCATTCGGGGGCTGAATCCCCGTATCAAGGTAAAGGTGACTAGCGTTACCTTGGATACTTTTTTAGGAGAACCTCAGACGGGCTTATTGGGCTGAAGAGTCCATTAGAGAGAAGGCCTTTGTAAGACCCCGCCCTGAGAGTTTCCTTTTAGTGTTAATTAAGACGCGTTTTAGCTATAAGTGAGATTAGTGGAAATGGGTTAAATCTGGATTAGAATAGCTTTTTATAGCTTTGAATAATTCTGGGAACTCTTTTGATCTAGTGGGGCCCTTTGGGGGTTCCTTTTATTGTGTCTTGATTAGTTTTGGGATTTATTTAATAATTATGGAAATCTGTAATTTGCTCCATTTAATGTATTTTATTATTCCCGACAACTTTTGTATTCGCTCCGTTTCCGTTCAAGACCTCTAAACCCTACTTTGCCATTGATAGGGGTAAAACAGTCTTTTTACACAAAATCTGGACACTATTTTCAATGTCTCCGAAACTCGTAAAATATATACTTTTTGGAGAGTAGAAATTTTGACGATCGATTCTTCCTTCTTCGTCGAATCCATCCGAAGCCCGTAGAGCGATGTTTTAGCCCAATTGGACTTTTAAGTTGTGGGACCCATTGCCAATGCCTATATAAGGAGGAGCCCTTTCTCCTCTTTCTCTTCTTGCAACTTTCTTTGATCAAAGAGAAGTTCCAGCCCAGCCCTAGGGTTTTTCTTCTTGCTCCTTGCTTCTTGCTTCTCCCAATCTCTCTCAAACCTATTGCTAAAGGTAAAATGGAGGTGGTAATCTTCTTCCCCTCCATGAGAGCTTCATCTTTATACCATTTTTAGAGAGAGCCTTCCATTCCAAGCTACCTTTTGAGCAAGCTCTTGCCATTAGAGGACTTTCCATGTAAGCTCTTCTTCTCATCTCTTGGGTGTGTGTTCTTCTAGCCATGGAGGTGCTTCACTTTGATTATTGGAAGCTATCTCCATCTATTTCTTGATTTTGACATTCTAGGATTGTAATGAATGTATTTTGGGGATTTTTGTGTAGATTGTAGATTTTGAGCTTGATAGTGGGATTAGAGCTTGACTAGCATATTTGGAGACCAAGGCAAGTGAATGAATGGATTTGATTTGAATAAGTTCTTGTTTTATTGAAAATGTGGATTTTTACTATTCCTATTCCTTTAGTTTATTATGTTTCATAATGCTTTTGGAAATGTACTTATTGATATGATTTTTCTCTTAGTTAGTTTTATAAGAATATATGCATTCATTCATTAAAGTTTATTTTGGTCATTATGAACTTCTTAAATGATATTTGTACTTGCATTGAATGAGATTTGTATTGGTAGGAGAATTAATGCATTGATGGAATGGTGGTTGGTGGGAAGGATTAAATGTTAAATGGAAGGGAATAGGCCCATTTCATGTTAGGAACTGGTTGGAGTTGAGGTGAAAGGGTTTGGGAAAGAAAGAACTGAAATCTGCACCTGATGTGTAGTTCCCGCAGCTGGGCGGTCAGCGGGCGGTCACCTTGGCGGCTAGCCGACAGGTGACCGGCGGCTAGCCGACCCAGATGCGGTTAGAAACACAGAATGCTGTGTTTTGACAGGCGACCCGCGGTCAGCCCCGCGGTCAGCTCGCGGCTAACTGCTAACCAAAAACCCTGTGACCGCCAGGTAGCCGAGATGGGCGGTCAGAAATATAGAATGCTATATTTTAGCAGGGTGAACCGCGGTCAGCCCCGCGGTCAGCCAGCGGCTAATCGCCGATCACCTCGGCGGCTAAGCGCCAGCTAGCCGACAGGTGACCGAATTTCACCTAGAATTCCTGAGTCTTTTCCATTGTTTTCAGATATGGTATTTAAAGGTTTGAATGGGTTGTTCTAATGCCCTACCACCTTGGAAAGACCCAGGGGATGACATAAAGAGATTGACTTAGAAAGAAACACCTTTTCGGAAATGTATTGGGACTTTTGGATTCATCAACTTGCATAAGGAAACTTGGTATGTCCTCTATCATTCGAGTACCATACTAAGGGTAATAATAGACATACAAGATCCTTATACATGTTGTTTGAATATGGATGCCCCAATATGTAGTCTCTAATGGTATAAGGATTCATTGCATTGTTTTACTCAGATTATATGTATAATTACCCGATCCTACTGGTTTTATCTCAAATTCTGATTTATACACCTGATATGTCCTGCCAGCCCCGTTTATACATGAACAGATAATGATTTGAAATGTGTGCTTACGAGCACCATGCCCCGCCTGCCCGAGTGTTTTATACTAATATAGTTTTGTACATGTTTTGATTTCTCATGTCACCTATGAGTCGGCACCACTAAGCTTGGACGTCCTTGTCAGACTGATCAACTGACTTGGGCCTCCCCCTTGTGCTCCCGCCAGTTGCAACTTGGATCCTGTCCTGCCCCGTTACCTGGTTCCGCGGCCGTGGTCTTGCCTAGCTATATGTATATGTATATAATGTTGGTCCTCGTTACTTCATGTGCTCGAGCCCAACGCACTAAATGTGCTCTCATTACATTAGTGATAGAGAGGATTTAGCTTTAGTGTGGTTGCCATAGAGTCAGTTCCTGTACCTTGAATACCCTACATGATTTATATTGCATTTGTACTTTAAATGAATCATGCATCCTGTTTTATGACAGTTATCGTTTTAATAAGTTTTCGTTATGTCTAAGATATGCTTTGATTTCTTTCTTGGTATTATCTATTCACCCACCTGCCAGACCGTCGTGTCTGACCCATTTCTGTGGTACTCAGGTCCAGTTCCCGTTATTGCCTTTGAGGAGGAGTCAGAGGAGGCGGTCGATGAACCGCAACGATTAGTGGAGTGGCAAGCTACCAATGTCATGTAGACATTCAGTTTAGCTTTGAGCTGCGAACATTTTGGGGAGATTATAGAATGATACATGATTTATTCTTTTGGTTGTACTGGCCTTTGTTGGCCATTATTTTTGGGGAATGTTAATTTAACTTGATCTTTTGTTTAAACTCTAACTTTATATCTTGGGAATGCTAATGAGTTCATTGCTCACTCTGACATCATGTCATACTTATGTATTATCAGTCTTATATAATGAGAATGGATCAGAATTTGATTTGCTACACGCTTCCGCACCAATGCAAATGTTCTATGAGTGTGTGTGAAATCCTCACCGCGGAAACCTGTGGGAAATTAAGGAAATGTATAATCATTGTTAAGGGTAGTTCATTACCCCATCCACACCACCGTCGCGGTCCCGGGCCCCGGTCCGGGGTCGCGACAGCCCTCTACAAGAAGAAACTTCAACAGACTCAGACTCAGAATAAAAGTACCGGATCATACCAGTAGCAACAGCAACGTCCACAGCAGCAACCATATCAGTAGCAAGCCAAGAAGCCTAGGACAGATCAGGGGCAGAGAGCTCATTGTCAGCATTGTCACAAAAACCACCCAACATCCGAGTGTCGGTGGAGGACAGGAGCATGTTTTGAGTGTGGTCTGCAGGGCCACCTGGTTAAAGATTGCCCTAAGAAGCAAGGGCAGGGTGTGAGAAACACAGCCCCACGACCACCAGTGGCCGCGCAGCCTTTGAGGCAACAGCAGCCTAATCAACAACAGCCTCGGGTGCAGCAGCAACAGCCACTTCAACTTGCGGGACCACAGCAGAATCGAGGACAACAGAGGCCTCAAGGGCAACAGTATCGACCACAGCAGAGACAACAGCAGAGACCCCAGCAGGAGGGCAGAGTGTATGCTTTGGATCATCAGGAGGCTGATGAAGCTGGAGGAGTCGTGGAAGGTACACTCTCTATTTCAGATGTACCAGCTAGAGTCTTATTTGATTCTGGTTCCACACATTCTTTTGTTTCCCCTATGTTTGTTGCATGCTTGGTGGGAGACGTAGCTCCATTGCATTGTATTTTGCTTGTTAGTACCCCAGTAAGGAAGACAGTGCAGTGTGAATCCTATTATCTCGATTGCACAGTGCAGGTGGGGGAGTACATCTTAGTTGCTAACCTTATCGTTCTCGACATGAAAGACTTTGATGCTATTTTGGGGATGGACTGGTTATCCACTTACCGCGCTGTGATGGATTGCTTCAACAAGACCGTCTGATTGCACATTTTAGACGCCAATGTTGAGATTGTTGGAGAGAGGAAGCGTATGACCACTAGTGTCATTTCCGCTTTGCGGGCAGACCGAATGATCAAGAGTGGTTCTGCCGGTTATTTGGCATTTATCACGGAGGATAAATTGTCCAAAGCGGTGGAGAATATTCCAGTTGTATGTGAGTTCCCGGATGTCTTTCCGGAGGAGATACCTGGATTGCCACTAGTTCGAGAGATAGACTTTACGATTGAGCTTATGTCAGGGACACCACCGATATCGAGAGCACCTTACCGCATGGCTCCAGCAGAGTTAAGGGAGTTGAAAGCGCAGCTACAGGATCTCTTGGACAGAGGATTTGTGAGACCGAGTGTATCTCCATGGGGTGCACCAGTTTTGTTCGTGAAAAAGAAGGATGGCTCGATGCGTATGTGCATAGATTACAGACAGCTGAATCAAGTTACAATCAAGAACAAGTATCCTTTACCCAGAATAGATGAGTTGTTTGATCAGCTGCAAGGAGCACAGCTTTTGAAAATTGATTTGAGATCAGGCTACCATCAGTTGCGAGTCAGAGACCAAGATGTTCAGAAGACAGCCTTCAGGACCAGATATGGCCATTATGAATTTCTGGTTATGTCATTTGGGCTGACCAATGCACCAAGTGTCTTCATGGCTTTGATGAATAAGATCTTTGCACCATGCTTAGATCAATTCACAGTAGTATTTATAGATGATGTTTTAGTCTATTCGAGGTCCAGAGATGATCATGCAGAGCATTTGAGGGCTTCATTGCAGATTTTGAGAGAAAATCATCTCTATGTCAAGCTTAGCAAATGTGAGTTTTGGCTTGAACAGGTGTCTTTTCTTGGACACATCTAAACTCTCTAAGAAAGGTTTAGCAGTAGACCCAGCAAAGATTGATGCAATAACCAGTTGGGAACGTCCGAAGATAGTGGCACATATCAGGAGTTTTTTGGGTTTAGCCGGGTATTACAGAAGATTTATGAAGGGATTCTCCAGTATAGCAGCTCCATTGACCAAATTAACGAGGAAAGATGTTCCTTTTGTATGGACTGCGCAGTGTGAAGCGAATTTTGAAGAGTTAAAGACCAGATTGACCACGGCCCCTATCCTTACATTACCTTCGGGGACAGGAGGATTTGTGATTTTTACAGATGCTTCAGGAGTTGGTTTGGGATGCGTTCTCATGCAGGAGGGAAAAGTAGTGGCCTACGAGTCCAGACAGTTGAAAGAGCACGAAAAGAGATACGCTACCCATGATTTGGAGCTTGCAGCGATAGTTATGGCACTGAAGATGTGGAGGCATTACCTGTATGGAGAGAAATTTGAAGTTCATTCAGATCACAGGAGTCTCCAGTACCTATTTGGACAAAAGGATTTGAACATGAGGCAAACCAGATGGATGGAATACATCAAAGACTACGACTTTCGGATAAAGTATCATCCCGGGAAAGCGAATGTAGTAGCAGATGCACTGAGTAGAAAAACAGCGAATACCGGATGTTTACAGACAGAGTGATCTTTGACGGAGATATTCAGGGATCTAGCTATAGAGTTTCTGCCTCAGAGTGAAAGAATCATGATTGCAAACATGCATACATGGGAACCTGAGATTTTGGGCAGAATCAAGAGCAGTCAAAGAGAAGATCCAGAATTAGTCAGATTGATTGACAACATAGCAGACAGACTAGAGTTCAGACTCATAGATGGAGTGTTGTATTGCCAGGACAGATTGTGTGTTCCGGATGTGCATGACTTGAAGAACAAGATTATGGTGGAAGCACACCACTCTCGTTATGCTATCCACCCAGGGAGTACCAAGATGTACCAGAACTTGAAGAGCTTTTATTGGTGGAGGAACATGAAGAAGGATATTGCTGGTTTTGTTTCAAGGTGTTTAGTGTGCCAACAAGTGAAGGTTGAACATCAGAAGCCTCCAGGGTTACTCCAACCTTTGAAAACACCGGAGTGGAAGTGGGAACACATCACCACGGACTTCGTGGCAGGATTACCACTTACGAGGGACAATGACAGTATTTGGGTGATCGTGGACAAACTCACCAAGTCAGCACACTTCATTCCGATGAAGATGAGGGGTTCCATGGATATCTTGGCACACAAGTACATTGATAACATAGTCAAATTACATGGGATTCCAGACTCCATTGTTTCTGACAGAGATATGAGGTTTGTGGGAGATTTTGGGTCAATTTGCAAGCAGCTTTAGAGACTACATTGAACTTCAGTACTGCGTATCACCCTCAAATCGATGGTCAGACTGAGAGGACGAACCAGACTATGGAGGATATGTTGCAGGCATGTGTTTTAGACTTTGGGAAAGACTGGGAGAAGAGTCTTCCTTTATGCGAATTTGCCTACAACAATAGTTATCACTCCAGTATCGGGATGGCACCGTTCGAGGCATTGTACGGACGGAAGTGCAAGACCCCGATTTGTTGGGAAGAGATTGGTGTCCGGAGTTTTCATGGACCTTCGGTGATCAGCGATACCAGTGAGAAGGTGAAGCAGATCATTGATCGGCTGAAGATTGCAAGAGACAGTCAGAAGAGCTATGCAAATCCCAAGAGGAGAGATTTGGAGTTTCAAGTCGGAGACAAGGTTTTCCTTAAGGTCTCACCGACTAGAGGAACCATGAGGTTCGGTCAGAAAGGGAAATTAGCCCAGAGATACATCGGGCCGTTCGAGATTGATATGCGCGTGGGTGAAGTGGCGTATCGGTTGATACTACCGCCAGAGTTAACAGGAGTTCACATAGTTTTTCATGTCTCCATGCTGCGAAAGTATATTTCAGACCCTTCACACGTGCTACATTACGAGCCACTAGATGTTCAGCAAGACGTTACTTTTGTGGAGAGACCGAAGAAGATCATCGATACCAAAGAGCAAGTTTTGAGGACCAGGACCATTCATTGGGTTAAGGTGCAGTGCGAACATCACAGTCCGAGAGAAGCTACGTGGGAGCTCAGGGATCAGGTTAAGGAAAAGTATCCAGAGCTACTACCAGAGGTGTGTTAAGGATTCGGAGGACCAAATAGTCCAAGGGGGGGGGGAGAATGTAACATCCTGTACCTTATCCCCGTATTAATAATAATTCATTGCTTGGTTAGTTAGTAGGTGTGTTTAGAGTCTTAGCGAGCCGGGTTTGTCGTGTGGATCACGTGTGCGAAGTCTCGTGCGAGTCCAAGTGCATTTGGATAGAGTATGGGGCTAGTTTGCAATTTTGGGAAGTTTTCAGGGGTTTTTATGAGATTATGAGTTTTGTGAGTTTGGGTGCATCGGATAGGTCTCGTCATTTCATGAACTTTGGTCTTCTATCGCGTTTCAATTCGACGCGTTGAAGAGGCCCAAATAATCACATTTAGCTAACCAGGAGCTTAACCCAAATTTCACATAAATATCCCCTTAATATCTAGCCTCAACCGGATGACTCATTCCTCTCTTATCTTCATCTCTTCTTTCACTTCTCCGTGTCATCTCCAAACCTCTTCTTCTTCTCACTGCTGCCTTGCCAACGACAACCACCAGAGCTCATCTTCGCTAGCCAATCCACCCATCTTCTTCCTCAACTCTCCAAGAACTCAACCATCCAATTTTCCAAGCTTTTCATCAACAAACCACCACAAGGTAGGCTCTCGAAGCTACTAGACCTAGTTACTCTTCTTCCTTTTGATTAGAAATGGATTAGGGAGACTCATAGCAACCCTTTGCATTCATTTTTGTAGAGAGGTTTTGGTTTGGAAACCTTCTTCTTCTCCTTTGAGCTCTAAAGGAGTTTTCTCCAAATTTCTTCTTGAAATTCCTTAAGCTCTTCATCAAGGCAAGTTAATATACATGTTTATGATTTGATATGTTTTATTTCCCCTTTGATTGATGATTGATGATGCTTAGATGACCTATTGCTCATTTGATTCGTTTTAGGTTGAAATCATGATAATTGAATGTAATTGCTTAATGAAATGGATTAGGATTTTAATGACTTGATTAGATGATAGGATTGGACTGTTATGGACTTGTTACATCTACATATGTGTGGATTTATCAGGCTCAGGAAACAGGTGAAGGAAAGGTCCCAGGTTCACTTCAGTTACAGAACCTGTGTTTTGTAACTGTAGTGTACCCGGTCGACCGGCCAGGGCCCCGGTCAATCGGCGACACTGCATCAGGTTCTCTGGAACCTGACGAGAACATTATTTTGCCTTTTTCACTTACAACTGCCGTGGCTCGGTCGACCAGGCACACAGGAGGATGTCAACCTGCTTCTTGCAGGTTGACAGGGGTACTGTATAGGCAGTCGACTGCGCCCGGGTAGACTGTGTACGCGGTCGACCTGCCCAGGGCCAGGTCGACCGGGTCAACTGTGGAAACCCTGTTTCAGGGGTTCTTTTCCCTATGTTTTTTAGGACTTTATGTGCAACTTTGGCTACCATTTTTAGAATTCATTTGACTATATGTGAGGACATTTTGAGCTAACGTTCTTCACGTTATTCCGGTTGTATCGGGAATCAATTTCACTCAGTCTTGAACGGTATGGGACAACGGGATACCTTTTCTATATCTATGCACGAAGATCATATATTCAGGTATCGCGAACCCTAAACCCTTTCGTTGACTGAGTAGGATTGTACGATGCTTCGGGTTTAACAATTGACTTAGGATTGGATTGTTTATTGCCTTGGATTCTGGATTGTACCGTCTGGTACTGTTTACATGAAATGTTCATGTTCCTTAGCTTCATTTATTTGCTTTGGTTTGGGATCACTTTTGAGAACTTAGGTTGATGGATTTAGGATCCCCTTTGATGTTTCGTTGTTTCGAAGTTTGATGGAAGTGTTGAGGCTAGATGGCTTTGATTGTAAAGCTTGTTTGAGAACTACCGGTGTTGTTATTGTTTTGAAGGAGATTGATGGTTTTGACTTTGATTTGATGATGGAAATGTAGTTTCTCTTTGATTAATGAATCTTGTTCACATAAGAAAGTCTAGCTCTTCACTATCAGTTGTTTAGGACTTTTTGTGTCAGGCACCACTCGACTGTTAATGCCCAACACAGATGGGGCACCATTCTGTGTGAGGACTTTGAATTGAACGTCTGCGCAGTACGACTTTTTATATTTTGATGGCTGTACACCATCGGATACATATTGAACGATTGACTTTAATGACTCATGGCATTTTGGTATCCATTTTGATTGCTTGCTTGCCGGGGTTCATCCCGTGCCATTCTACCACAGCTCAAATGATGAGTCGGGAGGGTCATGTGAAACTATCCCATTGTGTATTAGTTTATGTGGGTTGCCTCTTTGTTAGATGTTTATGTTAGTTTGATTTTGATTTGAATGCTATGCACTTCTTACGATCAGGATGCTATGCTATTCATATGATTTTGCTTATCGTTTACTTTGATTCGTTCTACATATCTGGATGATTTATATATATATATTGCTTGCTGACCTTCGTGTCTGATGATGCTACTCTTGGTGCATTGGTACCGAGCTCTACCTTACCAAGGAGGAGGCGATGGAAGAAGTTCAGGTGGATCAGCCTGATGACTTCCTAGAGTATAGTACGGACGGCATTGTATAGCCATAACGACCCCGTACATGAGCGCCTTCACATTATTTTGTGTAGCTTCATCTTTTGGTTTCTTCATCTTTTGATTAGGCCCGAGTTTTGGATGTGGCCTATTGTTGTAAATAATACTTTTGTTTAATTGTTTCAAACTTGAACTCTAGTTAATATATATGATCAGTCTTTGTTCTTAACCATATACTTCAAGATACCATTTGTACTATGAAGCTGCCGCTATACATTTTATGTATTTGAGGAAATGTTTATATCTCACAGCGATCTTCGATCCATATTGGGACATGATTGGAGCCCAGTGTTGTTATTAATGTTGAGAATTTTTAATTGGCCCTAATCTCACACATAAACCCCGGTTTCACGATCAGGGCGTGACAAATACAGAGACAGTTGTTGGAACTCCTGGAAAGGAGATCTGAACCTGTACAAGCCCAACCTGCGGGTGCTCAATTCGTCTTTAACAACAGCGGGCATGACCCTAATGATTTATATCAACAATTCCGGAAGAGTGGTCCAAAGGAATTCACTGGACAAGAGGACCCTCTAGCTGCAGATGATTGGCTAGAATACACGGAGAACATCAACGAAATATTTCAATGCATCGGTAAGCAACGAGTAGATCTTGCAGCATCTATGTTCACCGGTCTAGCTGATATATGGTGGAAGACGGTTAATGCAGAGTACAGGACTATGGCAATTGCTGAGGTTTGGGATAATTTCAAGAAGCAGTTTAGTGACAAATATGTGCCTACACATGTCAAGAGGCAAAAGGCCATCGAGTTCCAGCAGCTGGTACGAGGCAATATGACCGTTCTAGAATACTTCACCAAGTTTGAGAGGTTGTCCAGATATGCTCCAGACTTGGTCAACACCGTGGAAAAAAAGATAGTAAAGTTCCTTGAGGGACTCAACCCAATCATTGAGAGGGATGCCACAGGTGTTGTGCCACCTGCCACTTTTGAAGAGTCTGTTAGGAGAGCCTATAAATTTGAGAACCTGAACAACAAGATCCTTCGAATTCAAGGAAAGACTCAAACTCACCAGCATAACAACCAACAGAGGCCCCATCAGAACAAAAGACAGAGGCAAGACCAACATATTCAGAGGCAAGATCAGAATGGTCCAGGACAAATGGTTTGCACACATTGTGGCAAGAACCATGATGTTTCTCAGTGTCGGGCAGTGACAGGAGCATGCTTCAGGTGTAGTTCCATGAACCACCAATTCAAGGATTGTCCAAGGCTGGTTGGATAAGGTAATAGGCAGAATCAGCAATCACAAGGAGCACAGCGTCCAGTACCACCCCAGAATGCACTGGTTGTTCAAAACTAGCCAAGGCCACTCCAGCAACAAGCCCTTCAGCAACAGTATAGACCACAACAGCAGCAACAATAGGCACATCAGTAAGGGCAAAACCGTCCTCCTCAACTAAATAAGAATGCACAACAAGGAAAGCAGCAGCAAGACCAAAACAGGCCACAGCAACGAGGACAAGTATATGTAGTCAATCGGGCTGATGCAGAGGCCGCAGACAATGTGGTGGAAGGTACACTCCTTGTCTGTGAAATTGAAGCTAAGGTTTTGTTTGACTCTGGCTCTACACACTCTTTTCTGTCCCCACAAATTTCTATGTTGATTGATGTGCCTGCTAGAGAACTTGAGTATATTTTGACTATGTCCACCCAGTAGGCAAACAAGTTATGTGTTGGACCTTTTACCCTAATTGTGCAATCATGATAGGAGATGTGGTGTTACCAGCGAATCTTATTTTATTGGAGATGTATGATTTTGAAATCATCCTAAGGATGGATTGGATAGCAGGGTACCATGCCATTATGGACTACTTTCATAAGACCCTCACTTTTAAACTAGAGGAGACACCGATAAGAGTATTGTTCCAAGGAGAGAGGAGGAATCCTCGTTCAGAGTTTATTTCAGCGCTGAAGGCTAATAGACTTTTGAAAACTGGATGTGAACGATATTTGGCGTTTATCACGGAGGATAAACGGTCCCAAGGGGTGGAGGAGATCCACATTGTTGATGAATTTCCAGACGTTTTTCCAGAAGATATTCCAGGATTGCCACCCGTTAGAGAAATTGATTTCACTATTGAGTTATTACCGGAAGCCGCTCCGATCTTTATAGCACCATATAGAATGGCTCCAGCGGAATTGGGAGAATTAAATATACAATTGCAAGAATTGTTGGACAAATGTTTTGTTAGACCTAGCATTTCGCAGTGGGGAGCGCCGGTGTTGTTTGTGAAAAAGATAGATGGTTCGATGAGAATGTGTATTGATTACCTAAGATTGAATCAAGCAACCATCAAGAACAAGTATCCATTGCCAAGAATAGATGAACTGTTTGATCAGTTACAAGGTGCTGCTTATTTTTCGAAGATTGATTTGAGGTCCGGTTACCATCAGCTGAGAGTTAGAGATTCGGACGTATCAAAGACAGCTTTCCGGAGAAGATATGGACATTACGAGTTCCTAGTAATGCCATTTGGACTGACGAAGGCACCGGCAGTATTCATGGCCTTGATGAACAAAATATTCGCAGAATACTTAGATCAGTTCACAGTAGTGTTTATTGATAACATTTTGGTGTACTCTAAGTCTAGATAAGAACATGAAGAACACTTGAGGATAGCACTGCAACTCCTAAAAGACAACCAATTGTACGCAAAGCTCAATAAGTGCGAATTTTGGCTTGAACAAGTCGCATTTTTGGTACACATCATCTCTAAAGAAGGATTGTCAATGGATCCAGCCAAGATTGAAGCAGTTGTGAATTGGGAAAGACAGAAGAATGCATCAAAAATCAGAAGTTTTCTTGGATTGGCAAGTTATTACAGGAGGTTTGTACAAGGATTTTCGTCGATTGCGGCTTCATTGACGAAGTTGACCGAGAAGAACGCACCATGTGTATGGACAGATCAGTGTGAGACTAGTTTCCAAGAGCTGAAAATAAGATTAACTACATCACCAGTCCTCACCTTACCATTCGGAAGCTGCGGTTTCACCAATTTTACCAATGCTTCGAATATAGGACTTGGTTGTGTGTTGATGCAAGATAGAATGGTCGTCGCCTATGGATCCCGGCAGTTGAATGAGCATGAGAAGAACTATGCAAAGCATGACCTTGAGTTAGTAGCGGTCGTTTTTGCACTAAAGATGTGGAGACGTTATCTCTATGGAGAGAAATTCAAAGTCCGCTCCGACCACCGTAGCTTACAGTACTTGTTTTCTCGGAAAAAGTTAAACATGAGACAAAGAAGATGGATGGAATATATCAAGGATTATGACTTTCCGATCAAGTACCACCCGGGGAAGGCTGTAAGACCCCGACTCCTAATTTTCGTGATTAGTGTGCTTTTAGCTGTGAGTTAGTTCTCTAAGTGAGATTTGAGTCTAATTGAGTTAGATTGTGGTTTAGAATATTTTTCCTTTAGCTTTGGGGAATTTTGAGAGTGGTTGGACCCAGTTTGGCAACTCGGGGATGCCTTGGACTATACGTGTCAGCGTGGGGGTTGGTTCTTGATTTTGAATAAAAAAAATTTTAATTACAATATTGGTTTCTTTTGATAGGCCAAATTAACCCCAACAACTTTTGTGTTTAGCCCAATCCCATTCGAAGCCCAGCAAATCAGTTTTTCAGCCGAGGGGCAAAACAGTCTTTTTACATTTAAATATGGACCCAAATTTCAAAATTTCAGAACTAGGCCAAATTTATACTTTTTGGAAACTAGCTATTTCGACGATCGATTTTGTCTTCTTCGTCAATTTTATCCAGGGCCCGCAAGACTATGATTTAGCCATTTTAAGTTTCAGCTGTATTGGGCCCCACATTTTCCACTTTTCCACTCAAGTCTTCATCTCCCTCACTCAACCATGTTTCAAAACCCATTCTCTTGTGTTCCTACAACTGTTATTCAAGAGAGAAAACCACTTCCTTCTCCATCTTTTCACCTTGCATGCCATAGGTAGAAGACTTCAAATCAAGATTTGACCACACCATCTTCTTCCTCATTCTTCAAGCTTCAGCTGGACCTTCTTTGTGCAAAAATCCAGCAACTCTACCTACTCCATCCAGCCACTTCCTTCTTGTTTAGCTAGCTATAGGTGAGGGCTTTCTTCCATGTTGTTAATGGAGTTTTCCTAGCTCCTAAGAATAAGGTTTTTCATACATGCAACACCCATTTCGAAATGGGTTCTTGTTTTTCAAATTTTATTGGGATTTTTGAAGGAATTTCTTGGGGTTTCTTGTAGATTTCGGTTCAGCCATAGGAGAGAACCTTGGAGGAGTCTTTGATTTGCATTTGGTTTAGCTATTGGTAGAGGCAAGTGATCTTTTTAGCCTTCCCTAATGTATGTTGAGTATGGATGTTCTCTTGGTTTTTAAATGGTTGTTTTCAATTCCTAGTTTTCTCTTTTATTATATTAACACGCTTGGGATTAATTGAAATGCATTTTTATGCTTTCATGCATGAGTTTTAGAATGGTTTACAATCTTGCATTTAGTCAAGTTTGATTTCTATTTTTAGTTGTAATTTACTTGTTTTGAATGGTTGGGTTTGTTGATGGGAGGAATGGAATGGATGTGGAGAGGGTAGGATGCTCTTTTTCTTGCAGGGATGGTCATGGAGGAGAGGGGATTTGATTCCCCAAGGTTTGGGATTTGATTCCTCAAGGGTAGGACTCAAAATGGGTCCTTTTCTGCAATTCTGGGGGACTTGGCTCGAGCCAACCTTTAGTTCGCTCGAGCCAAGGAGGTTCTGTGAAAAGTTCGTTCGAGCCAACTTTTGTTCGCTCGAGCTAATTGCTCCAGGCTCGGGGGGACCATCTTCCGGAAGCCATAACTTTTGAACCATTCGTAGGAATTTGGAGTTCTATATACCGTTGGAAAGATCTCGAAGCGAGGAATCCAATGGTATACTACGCTTAATGAACAAAGGCTGGCAAAGAAAGTGGATGTTTTGATCAACGAAAAAATAGAATATGTTGAGGGGCTTTTGTCTTGATATTGTGTACTTGGAAATCTGAAATGTTGTTTACCTTCAGGGGCACCAATCCGCTTTCAACTCCAACATTTGGGTTTCAATTACACAAGAATCGAATGAAGGGTCTTAGCATATACTTGAAAGTCTGTTTTGAAAAACTTAGCCATGACACGAAGAATATCGTTTTGGACTTGTTTTGAATTACAAGCATTGGTTTTGTCTTGGTTCTCGTTTTGCACTTGTTTGACTTACAAGCATTGGTTTTTTCTCGGTTCTCGTTTTGCACTTGTTTGACTTACAAGCATTGGGTTTTGTTTCGGGTATCGTTTTGCATTGTTTTGACTAACAAGTATCAGCTTTGTTACAAATTGTTTCAAGAACCAAAATGGGGATTACTATTTCTGTTTTATCTTGCTATAGCACATACTATCGCTGATATGCCCTGCCTTGTCCTGTTTTGATAAATAAGTCCCCCTAATTTGGTCGGCTTGTATATGTATTATCTTGTTTTCGTGCATACATGATTTTAGATTAATACCACTGAGCTTGGACTACCCTCTCAGTCTAATCCACTGTTTGGAAGGTCCTTAAACCCTGGACAATCTGCAGATTAGTTGGATATTCATATATATACACCCCTATCCTGCTTCCGGCTCCGCGGTCGGACCCCACCTACCTAGTGTAGTATGGGATTCTGTTCTGTCCTGTCTTGTATATCCTGTTATGTTCTGCTTACTCTACTCATCATGTATGGTAGAGAAAGGATGAGCTCAAGGTGGATTTACGAATCATGATGTTTTCCTGTAATCATGCTAGCTTTGTCTTGTTTTGTTCATGTACTGTTTGGAGATTTATTAAATGGCTTTAAGCACTAGACCATATGTACTCATGCTAGTTTTGTCTCATATCTCGTTCATGGACTTTTGTTTTTTTGACATGTATATCACTCAAGCATCGTTTCAAGTTTGGTAAACTGTCTTAAATTCAACATATGGTTTTAATATTGTACTTTTAAATTTTAATCGAATTACTCATGCCTAAATTGATCACCTACTAGACCGTCGTGTCTGACCCTTTTTGTTTGGTGCCTTAGATAGCAGGTTCTCGTCTTGAGCTAGTACGTGTGTAGATGGCTGTGGAGCCACGAGTTTTGCAGGATTATTATTGTCGGTGATGTCATGTAGACATCGTGCGTGACTCCGAAGACTCATACACACCTGGGTAGTAATTGTTTTTAGCTTATTGTTTTGTAAGGCTTTTGTTAGCCTCTCTTCTCTTGGGATTGTAATTAATGCACTTGTTAAATTATAACTTGAATACGCTTGGGTATTGATAGGCCTGTTACTGTCAGCTCTGTATATTTTGATATCATGTTTTGTTCCAGTCTGAGTATGAGTATTGTATGACGGCTTTATGCTGATAGGTTGAGTGCGACACGGAATCCGATGGCCACGGGCTCCAGGTCACAGCGCCAAGTGAGCTTCCGAGAAATGTTCTTGATGTGTTTGGAATTTTGCCTTCCTCACACACGCGGATTTTGGGGAGAAACATTACTTACCTTTACTTCCCAATTCGCGTTCCCGAGGTTGGACTGCTGCAGGGATCCGGGTTCGGGGGTGTGACAAAGGCAAATGTAGTAGCCGATGCCTTGAGTAGGAAATCAACAAGCTTGGCAGGTCTAAGGGTTACTTGCATCTTCCAACAGTTTAAGGAGTTTGTTGACACCAAAAATGTCACTTAGCCTCCTCAACATCAAAAGCTATATGGAGCCGCATCCTACTACAAACAGGCAAAGCTGCTTCAAGCATCAGATCTTATCAGAATCAAACAAAAACTGCAAGATCCTTTAAAATAGCCAAAAGAAGGGTACACATGAAGTTTCGGGCCATTTCGACACCATCTTGCCTAACTTCAATCCTTCAACAGCTGAGCGGGAGCTCCCGACGGCGACAGTGTCAAATACATCAAATCTTCCATCAGAGCCTATGGATGGTCTCAAAATACCTCCAAAAGACTCCATGTCGAATTTCAAGTCAAACCGACACCGTTTGACCCTCCATCAACTCTCGAACGGCAAAATCAAGCCTCCCGGCAGCGAGAACCTCTGATGCCACCAATCATCAAACAAAACACATGAGTAGCTTCTGCAAGCTTCCAAAGGGCTGCACGTCAAATTTCAGGTCATTCCGACAACGTTTGACCCGGTTTTGATGCTCCGAAGCAAAATCAAGCCTACCGGCGGCGAAGCTCCCCGGGACCATGGCACCCAAATCGGAGCTAATGGATCATCTCAAAATGACTCCAATAGGCTCCCCGTCAAATTTCAGGTCAATCGGACATCGGATGACCGTACATCAAAGCTCGACATCTTCCGCACGGTGAAATCAAGTCAAGCATCGACGGGACCCCAAACGGCTTCAAAACTCAAATAAAAGCCCATGGTTGGTCCTATCTAATGCCCAAGAAGCTTCACCTCAGATTTCAGGTCATTCCAACATCGTTTGACCCAGTTTCAACTCTTGGCGGAAAATCGGCTACAGAGTCTTCGGCATTTCCAAAAAATAGGAAACTTTGTGCTCTGATTTGCACAGCCTTTCGACAGGTTTTATTCAGAGGAATCAAGCCAATAAATGAGGAGAAATGTCAAAGAAAAATACAGGAGAAAACAGAAGCAAAAAAGCCCGAGAAACGACCAAGAAACGGCTACCGGAAGGCGGCCGAAAAATGGACCAAAGTCCAAGGTCGCCGGCGACCTTGGCCCAAGGTCGTCGGCCCCATGGTCGCTGGCGACCGGCAACCATGGGTGCATGGTCGTCGGTGACCCTGGAAATCCGGGTCGCCGGATTTCCGCCGAAACATCCGTTTTTCCGATTCTTTTCGCGTTTCACGATGATTGGCCCCTGTGATTTTCTTAAAATCCGATTTTTGAGGCATGATATCCGTCGATCTTCGTCAACATCACGGATCCGCCATCAAAATCATTTGATCGTCATCGGACACTCCAAAATTACCAACCGGCCGACCAAGAAAGCACACTTTCTGCCCAACCGATCAAGAAATCGACTAGACGGATGTTGCCGGCCCATTAGTGGCAACCAATGTCTGAATTTTCATCGTCATCCGACATCAAGCAACGTACGGATCCATCGATGATCATCGCAAGAAGAATTCCAAAAGACGCGGCGCGGCCCGCGACTCCTCAAGCGACTCGGCAGCCAATTAATGAAGTTAAATGACCCTTTTATGGCAATTTATTAGGGTCATTAACTCATTATTTTAAACGGCCCAATCAGAAGCCAAGAAATGGGAGTTACAAGTCCAATTAATCATGACAATTAACCATGTAACTCCTATCATTATGGAGATTAATCATGGTAATTAATCATGAAACTCCCATCATCATGGAGATTAAATGCCCATTACTCTCCATCGGCCAATCAAAATCCAAGAAAAAGGAGTTACAAAATTATGAAATTAAATCTTGTAACTCCTCCCATCATGGAGCATTAATACCATTAATGCCCATAAAACCCTCCTAATGGCCACCAAAAGCCTATAAATAGGAGGTCATTCCAAGGAGAAAGGGTCCAGAAAATTTGTCTGAAGTGGTCCTGAAAA
Source organism: Persea americana (assembly GCA_029852735.1). NCBI lineage: Eukaryota > Viridiplantae > Streptophyta > Magnoliopsida > Laurales > Lauraceae > Persea > Persea americana. The sequence continues at coordinate 9,734,434 of CM056820.1, read as the reverse complement.
TTGTCCGAAAAAATCATCTGAAGAGTTCTGAAGAAATTGTCCTAGAAATCTCTACACAAAAAGAAGCTCTCTTGCCTTGAAGAAACTCTGCTGCAAGCACTACAAGGTGATCGAAGTCCCTTGGGGGGCCACCCCCCCAAGATCTCCTCTCTTTTGTTATCCCACATGGCCTAGATGCGGCTTTTCAGCCCATCTACTTGGTTTTTTATTGGATATAAGACCTTCTCTTGGTCTTTATCCTCTAAAAATCTGAGGTCCAAGCCAAACCAAGTGAATCAAAGCATCAAGTGTTCTCATCTGAAGGACGATGACGGAGCCCATACATGACTCGCGACCGTCGATCTGAACGAGTCCCCACAATCGCTTGAGAAGTCAGATTCCTTTTCTTACTTTTCTATTGTATTGTATTTTTTTAAAAGAGACATAAAAATCACATTTCTTGTCTTTACATTTTGATGAGATTTGTAAACTGCCTTTTACGGCACAAAATCGCCTTCTATGGCATAAAACTGCCTTTCACGGCAAATTAAACAAAATCGCCTCTCACGGCATTTTAAAACCTTGTCTCTTTCTTTAAAATATATGTGCAATGGAAAGTTAGAAAAAAGTTGATTTCCTTTTCTACTTGTGAAGGTGAATCTCCGGATCACCACTTCAAATTCCAAGTAGAATAGAAAATCTGGCATACCCGTACAAAAAAAAATGTTGATACTTGCTCTTTTTTTTCTCTTCGCCCCACCGCACCCCGGTGGACCCGGGAAGGAGGAAGGCAAGAAAGAAAAAGACGGGTCCATCAAGTTGGCACACCCGGTGGGACTTGTTCAATTGAGAACACGATGCTTAGAATCCTTGGCTCCCTTCTAGTTGGTGGCCTATGTTGGATCTTGTATCTAAAAAAAAAAACATGAGATGGGATTCTTTGGAAACTTTTTTCTTTGAACTTGTTTCCATTCTTTCTTTTCTCAACAAAAAAAAAGGGGTTTCTCTCTTTTGGATTCAAATTAAATAAAACTTTGGTTCTTTACTTTTCGTTTGTTTGCGCTTGCAGAAATGTTTGAGCCAACGTTCGGATTGGGAGGGGTCATTTCCCTCTCTTTGACGGATCCATCGGGAATCTTTCAAAAAAAAAAAACAAAAAGTTCAAAAAAAAAAAAACTTTTCAAATTTCTCTCTTTTGGATTCAAATTAAAGAAACTTTGGTTCTTTCCTTTTTGTTTGTTTGCGCTCGCAGAAATGTTTGAGCCAACATTCGGATTGGGAAGGACCATTTCCCTCTCTTTGACGGATCCATCGGAGATCTTTCAAGAAAAAAAAAGGGAAAAGTTAAAAAAAAAGAACTTTTCAAATTTCTCTCTTTTGGATTCAAATTAGAGAAACTTTTGTCTTTTCCTTTTCGTGCAATGGCTCGCAGAAATGTTTAAGCCAACATTCGGATTGGGAAGGACCATTTCCCTCTCTTTGACGGATCCATCGGAGGTCTTTCAAAAAAAGAGAGAGCATTAAGGTTGCACCAATTGCGTTCTTTGACCAAAGTGGATCTAAGAAAAGCCTTGTCCAGAGTGTGGAGGCAGCTAGACTGTTCGAGGTAAGGGTCCTTCAAACGGGTTCATTAAGTAATCCTACCCTTACCTGGGGGCTAATCTATCCACTAAGGTTTCATAAGACCGAATTGGAAGACCTATGTGCACTCTCAAAAAAAAAAATTTAAAAAAAAAAAAAAAACTTATGTCACTATTGTGCTCAAATTGGAGGAATTTTGGTTCTTTCCTTTTTCGGATATAAGCTCACAGAAATGTTTGAACCTGTATTCGGATTGGAATACCATTTGCCCTCTTTTATGAATTCAATCTTGACTTTTCAAAAAAAAAAAACTTCTGTCACTATTGTGTTCAAATTGGAGGAATTTTGGTTCTTTCCTTTTCGGATTTAGGCTCGCAGAAATGTTTGAACCTGTATTCGGATTGGAATACCATTTACCCTCTTTTATGAATTCAATCTTGACTTTTCAAAAAAATAAACTCTCGTCACTATTGGATTCAAATCTGAGAAATCCTGGTTCTTTCCTTTTTCGGATATAGGCTCGCAGAAATGTTTGAACCTGTATTCGGATTGGAATACCATTTGCTCTCTTTTGCGAATCCAATCTTGACATTTCAAAAATCCCATCTCGTGTCCTTCAAGGATGCGATTTACAACATTTGTGCCTAGCGGTGCTAGTACGCCCTTTCGGGTCTACTGTATTCGCAACCGACACATTTGTATCTCTAACCTTATATCATTTTACCTCGAGTGAGCTTCGCTTCTTGGTAATTTGAATTAAGGTTTACAATTGCTTCTAGCGGTCCCTAGAACGCTCATTTCGAGCCGACCATACTTGCTTTTAGAACAATTGTACCATCTATGGCCTTTTGGCCTTCTTCATTACGCTCAGAACGGGCCATGCCCCTGAGCGATTTGAAAAGACAAAACCATAGTATAGCCCATTTATGATCACCATATTCTTATGATTACTAATGGATGTGGTCTTGTTTCAGAAAAGTTTTTTCAAAACTAACAATGGCAGCTTCGTTGACCATCACCTTCGATGAGAACAAATACCAAGTCATGCTTCAAGAGAAGCAAAGCAAGGGCACTTTCAAGCGCCCCGTCAGCTGCCGAAGCATCACCTCCCTCGGCAACTCCCAAAACACTGGGTCGACCTCCACTCCCCGGACCATCGTCTTCGGGTCACTGGGACCATTCCCACTACCCGCAGAAGAGACAGTGCCTGCTAAGAAGCAGAAGACCGCCCCCCAACGTGTCGCTACCCCGACACCAAAGGCGATCACCAAGAAACCTGAGGCTCGTGGCAATCCCATGAAACCTCAACCTACAAAAAACCAAGTCTATCCCAAGACTTGGTCCCCGCGATCTTCACCAAAACAAAGAAGGTCCCGGACATCTGCAAAGCCAGAATACATGGCTCCTCTCAAGGAGAATAGGTTTTATCCTCTTGCTTACATCAAAGGAGAGAAACCTACCCTCCACCGAACAACAAAAACTACTCAGCACGAGTCGGCTTGGTCATACAAGCCCAAAATCAAATCGTGCATCACAAGGCCTCGACAAGAACTTGCTAGGGCCTGCTCTCCTGCAACTCGACCCTTCATCTCAACAGGGGACGAGCTTGCAAAATTGAAAGCTTCGCTGCGACAGGCTAAGGACCGCGTCCAAATCCTGTCCATGCCAGTCTTCAAGGAAGACAAGCTCGGTTGCTGCGCACGAGGGACCACGTCCTTCATTGCCAGAGCACAGCCCGAGCTAACCGAAGCTCAAATTGCTCGTCGCATACGTCGCCGCGCGGCATATCGACAAAAGAGATTAGAGAAGCAAAGAACCCAGCATTCTGAGTTTCAAATCTCCCAAAAATGGGTCGAAAAAGAAAGACCCGACTAAGTTGCTGCTGTCCACATGGTTGGCAAAACCAAAAGACGCCAGAAGTCAGCGACGAAAATACATGTCAGACGACCGGTGACTCGCAGCGTCTCCCGGACGAGAAGACATCAGGAAGACTCTCCCACTCCTTCAAGCCAGGGACATCGGAGTGATCATTCCTCGGGCTCTTCATCTAAAAGAATGAGCTCCAGCTCAGTCACTAAGACAATATCCTCTTTCGACTCACGAAGGATGAATGTCTTGGTCACAAACTCTGAGCAACCTCCACCACATGATGACATGGCTCTACGCATTCAGCAGCTAGAGCAAGGACAGCAGAGAATAGAGGTTCTGATGGAAAACCTCCTTCTCACTCTCCAGCGTCCACCAAACAATGAGGAAGTTCCTCCACAAGATGAGGCAAACGGTGGAGAAGATGAGTCACGCGCCCTTACTAAAAAGGACGTGGACAATATCCTCGCCAAAGCAAAAGAAGAGGATACACTAAAGGAGCATGGGATCAAGCCACCATATCCCTTATGGATGGACTCAGTTCCGTTTCCCCAAAAGTTCAAACAACCTCTTCTCCAAACATATACGGGGAAAGGTTCAGCCAGACAGCATGTCATCCACTTCAAGATCCTGACAGGAACGATTGCGGATCAAGATGCACTCAAGATTCGGCTCTTTGCAAGTACCCTAAAAGGTACGGCCTTTGATTGGTATTCCACCTTGCCAGAGGACTCCATTCAAAACTGGACCATGCTAGAGACACGTTTCCTGACCCACTTCAAAGGTGAGGATCATCCTGTTACTATGGCTCAGCTCTACAGCCTTAAACAGGGAGAGAATGAGTCGACATACGACTTCATTCACAAGTGGAAAGCAATGGCATACAAATGCTCAGATGTTGTGCCACAAGCATCGCTAGTCAACATTTGCCGAAACAACATGAGAGCAAGGATCCGCTCCATGATCATCGGCAACAAATCAAAAAACTTGGTGTAAGACCCCGCCCCGAGAGTTTCCTTTTAGTGTCAATTAAGACCTGTTTTAGCTATAAGTGAGATTAGTGGAAATGGGTTAAATCTGGATTAGAATAGCTTTTTATAGCTTTGAATAATTTTGGGAACTCTTTTGATCTAGTGGGGCCCTTTGGGGGTTCCTTTTATTGTGTCTTGATTTGTTTTGGGATTTATTTAATAATTCTGAAAATCTGTAAATTACTCGGTTTAATGTATTTTATGATTCCCGACAACTTTCGTATTTGTTCCGTTTCCATTCGAGACCTCTAAACCCTACTTTACCATTAATAGGGGTAAAACAGTCTTTTTACACAAAATCTGGACACTATTTTCAATGTCTCCGAAACTCGTAAAATATATACTTTTTGGAAAGTAGAAATTTCGACGATCAATTCTTCCTTCTTCGTCGAATCCGTCCGAAGCCCGTAGAACGATGTTTTAGCTCAATTGGATTTTTAAGTTGTGGGACCCATTGCCATTGTCTATATAAGGAGGAGTCCTTTTTCTTCTTCCCCTTTTCTTGCAACTTTCCCTTGAGAACAAAGAAAAGTTCCAGCCCAGCCCTAGGGTTTTCCTTCTTGCTCCTTACTTCTCCATCTCTCAATCTCTCTCAAATCTATTGCTAAAGGTAAAATGGAGGTGGTAATCTTCTTCCCCTCCATGAGAGCTTCATCTTGATACCATTTGTAAAGAGAGCCTTCCATTCCAAGCTACATTTTGAGCAAGCTCTTGCCATTAGAGGATTTTCCATGTAAGCTCTTCTTCCCATCTCTTGGTTGTGTGTTCTTCTAGCCATGGAGGTGCTTCACCTTGATTATTGGAAGCTATCTCCATCTATTTCTTGATTTTGACATTCTAGGGTTGTAATGATTGTATTTTGGGGATTTTTGTGTAGATTGTAGATTTTGAGCTTGATAGTGGGATTAGAGCTTGACTAGCATATTTGGAGACCAAGGCAAGTGAATGAATGGATTTTGATTTGAATAAGTTCTTGTTTTATTGAAAATGTGGAATTTTTACTATTCCTATTCCTTTGGTTCATTATGTTTCATAATGCTTTTGGAAATGTACCTATTGATATGATTTTCTCTTAGTTAGTTTTATGAGAATATATGCATTCATTCATTAAAGTTTATTTTGGTCATTATAAACTTCTTAAATGATATTTGGACTTGCATTGAATGAGATTTGTATTGGTAGGAGAATTAATGCATTGATGGAATGGTGGTTGGTGGAAAGAATTAAATGTTAAATGGAAGGGAATAGACCCATTTCATGCTAGAAAATGGTTGGAGTTGAGGTGAAAGGGTTTGGGAAAGAAAGAACTGAAATCTGCACCTGATGTGTAGTTCACGCAGCTGGGCGGTCAGCGGGCGGTCACCTTGGCGGCTAGCCGACAGGTGACCGGCAGCCAGCCGACCCAGATGCGGTTAGAAACACAGAATGTTGTGTTTTGACAGGCGAACCGCGGTCAGCCGCGCGGTCAGCTCGTGGCTAACCACTAATCAAAAAACCCTGTGACCGCTAGGTAGCCGAGATGCGCGGTTAGAAACACAGAATGCTATATTTTAGCAGGGTGAACCGCGGTCAGCCCCGCGGTCATCCGGCAGCTAACCGCCGATCACCTCGGCGGCTAACCGCCAGATGACCGACAGGTGACCGAGTTTCACCCAGAATTCCTGAGTCTTTTCTATTGGTTTCAGATATGGTATTTAAAGGTTTGGATGGGTTGTTCTGATGCCCTACCACCTTGGAAAGACCCAGGGGATGACATAAGGAGATTGACATAGGAAGAGACACCATTTCGGAAAGGTATTGGGACTTTTGGATTCATCAACTTGCATAAGGAAACTTAGTATGTCCTCTATCATTCGAGTACCATACTAAGGGTAATAATAGACATACAAGATCCTTATACATATTTCTTGAATATGGATGCCCCAATATACAGTCCCTAATGATATAAGGATTTATTGCATTGTTTTACTCAGATTATATGTATAATTACCCGATCCTACTAGTTTATCTCAAATTCTGATTTATACACCTGATATGTCCTGCCAGCCCCGTGTATGCATGAACAGATAATAATATGAAATGTGTGCCTACGAGCACCATGTCCCGCCTACCCGAATGTTTATACTGATATGTTTTGTATACGTTTTGATTTCTCATGTAACCTATGAGTCGGCACCACTAAGCTTGGACGTCCTTGTCAGTCTGATCAACTGACTTGGGCCTCCCCCTTGTGCTCCCGCCAGTTGCAACTTGGATCCTGTCCTGTCCCGTTACCCGGTTCCGCGGCCGTGGTCTTGCCTAGCTATATGTATATGTATATGTATATAATGTTGGTTCTCGTCACTTCGTGTGCTCGAGCCCAATGCACTGAATGTGCTCTCATCACCTTAGTGATGGAGAGGATTTAGCTCTAGTGTGGTTGCCATCTAGTCAATTCCTGTACCTTGAATACCCCACATGATTTATATTGCATCTGTACTTTAAATGAACCATGCATCTTGTTTTATGACAGCTATCGTTTTAATAAGTTTTCGTTATGTCTAAGATGTGCTTTAATTTCTTTCTTGCTATTATCTATTCACCCACCTGCCAGACCGTCGTGTCTGACCCATTTTTGTGGTACTCAGGTCCAGCTCCCGTTATTGCCTTTGAGGAGGAGCCAGAGGGGGCGGTTGATGAACCGCAACGATTAGTGGAGTGGCAAGCTGACGATGTCATGTAGACATTCGGTTTAGCTTTGAGCTGCGAATATTTTGGGGAGATCATAGACTGACACTTGATTTATACTTTTGGTTGTACTGGCCTTTGTAGGCCATTATTTTTGGGGAATGTTAATTTAACTTGATCTTTTGTTTAAACTTTAACTTCATATTTTGGGAATGCTAATGAGATCATTGCTCACTTTGACATCATGTCATATTTGTGGATTATCAGCCTTATTTGATGAGAAGGATTAAGAGTTTGATTTGCTACACGCTTCCGCACCAACATAAATGTTCTATGAGTGTATGTGGAATCCTCACCGCGGAAACCTGTGGGAAATTAAGGAAATGTATAATTATTATTAAGGAGTAGTTCATTACCTCATTATCCACACCACCCGTCCCGGTCCCGGGTCCCGGTCCCGGGTCGCGACACTTAGGAGAACTCCTAGAAGCGTCTATGGAGGCTGAAACGGTGATCAAAGACCTCAACAGTCAGAAGTCATCAAAGAAAGAGCAGACTGCCATTCCAACCTCCAAGCCAAAGAAAAAGGAGGTTCTCAATGTGCAAACCAAGTCAGCTCCTCAGCCACCAAAGAAAGTTGAAAATAAAGCTGCAGGTAAGAGACCTGAACTCTCTGATGCCTTCAGAGAACGAGTAGAAAAGAAATACCCGTTCGATGAAGATGTTGAAGAAATATTTGGGCTCTCTTAGCAAATGGCAAACTCACCCTGCTTGACCCCAAAAGACCGGAGATGTTGGCAAAACCAACGATCCCCGATATTGTCCATACCACCAAATGGTCTCGCATCCTCTCAACCAATGTTTCGTTGTGAGAGAGAAGATCAACGAGATGTGGAAAAACAGAGTCATCACCTTTGACAAAAAACTATGGGTCTGCCTCCGTTAATATGGTGTCATATGGACAAACATCCAAATCATCAAAGGAAAAAGTCACTACTTCCTTCAAGGTGATAAAAATGACCCAAACGTCCCAAGAGCTGGTGCCTTACCCAACACCAGAAGGACAACCCATATGGGTACATCCCGATCTCCTAGAAGATGAAAATTGAGAGATCGTCGAAACAAAGCCGACCGCTCAACAGCGAAGGCAAGCCAAGAGACAACTCCGCAAGCTCAAATAGCAGGAGAAGGCTCAAACAAAACAAGAGGTTCCTGAAAAAGCAGAAACCTCTTCTATCGCTTCACTGGGGGCAACAGAGGGGTCTCTCCCTAAAGTTCCAAGAGTGATAAGAAAATTCACTCTCAGTGATTCCATGCCACCACGGCTCAGAGATGAGACTACGCAGGGGGCATCGTACTCTTGTAACTCGGTAGTTGGATTCTCCATGAATGGATACGAGTCCAGTGACACTGCCAGTGACACCGATGAGTGGGAGGAATCCCTTGAAACCGGAGAATATCTCTCCGATGAAGAATGGATCCCAGAATCCCACCTTTTGCTAGTAATCTGGTATAACTCCTTCCAGCCACAAGGATCCTGGTCTGATGATGATGAAGACCAAGAGGCTGCCCAAAATGCTGTTAACACAGCACAAACAAATGCTCTAGTAGATCTCAACCAGGTCGAACCACAAGGGGCAGATGAAGAAAAAGATTTGGCTCCTATGCCCGATCTTGAAGAATATGCGAGGATCTTGTAGCCTCTAGCCATAGAGCAGGAGCAGGATCGCATCAACCAACTTCATCAAAATCCAAAACCGAAAATCCCGGAAAATCTACGAGCATCTTCTCCAGTGACTCCGGAAAATGAAGAAAATTGTTGGATTGATGATCCTCTTACATTGAAAGATGAGTCTGATTCCCAACGGTCCATTATGGAGGCATCTTCTATCGAAGTTGCCTGTAATGTGATAGTTCAGGATGATAGTGCCTCTGAAGCTTCATCTGCTGAGGCCACGGACTCTCAAAATGTATCCAGTAGCATATCTTCTGGAACTACATATTCTCGGGTGACTTCCACTGAGATAACACCTTCTTAGCCATCGTCTCCTGAAACGGTGACATCAGAATTCAAGCCTCTTCCGACTGATCACCATGAAGAAGCTCTGGCTGATGAAGTCTTCAAAGAAAACCCGGTCAATTGGTCCCAGGTACCCAACCTCATAGGAGATGTCTGGACCGATGAAATACTGGACAAAGAAGAAAAGTTGTTGGAAGTTGTTCAGGACTTGTTCCCGGAATGCAACGCAACAACTGAAGACGGCAATGCTGCTGCAAAGACGTTTTCAGCAAATGGGGAAGACCAGCCCCTTGAGCCCGAAGGGGGTCTTCCGAAAGAAGAACCACCTCTAGAAGCTTTTGAAGTTGAGAAAGGTACCCGCTCTGGCCGGGATTACCACAAAAACTATAACCAACCTTCTTCTTCTTCTTATGTAAATCCTTCGGGAAAGCAAGCTGTAAATGCCCCAAGCGGCGGTGATAATGAAAACGCAGGCCTAAAGGAGGCTTTCAAGTATGACTTGATCGAGCACTTCAAACACATACTTGCACGACTGCACATCCTAGACTTATTACGAATGTCACCACAAACTCGTGATAATCTCATTTCAGAACTGCAAAGGCTGAATCTGGATGTCGACAAACATGCCCCGCAAGTCCTGCAAATTGAAATGGACTATAGGGTCACAAAATCAAAAACCTCCTCAAAGGGAGAAAAGAAAGAAGCTGGAGGACCTTGCACTGAATGCCTCTCGGTCCAAAAAGCCGTAAGTGCTACCATCGCCTTCAATAAGGAAGACCTCCTGCTGGGCGAGATGAAGCACAACCGACCCTTGTACTTCACAGGGTACATCAAAGAGATGCCGATACACAGAGTCCAGATCGACCCGGGTTCTGCACTCAACCTCATCTCTACTTCGGCACTTGAAGAACTGGGTATCCCACCTAGTAAACTAAGCCACACATCTGTGTCCATCTTTGGATACGATGGGAGTGCTCAAAGGCCCATTGGCAAAATCCGGTTCAGGTTGCAAATCGGCGATCTTATCTCTGAGGTCACCGTATATGCAATAAAAACCCCTTCATGCCACAACATCCTTCTTGGACGCCCTTGGATACACGAGAATGGTGTCGTTCCTTCGACTCTACATCAGTGCATCAAGTTTGTTGGCAACGACGGCTTGATACATCGAGTGTTTGCAGACAAAAAGCCCTTCAAAGGCAAGGAAGTCCATTTTGCAGACTCTCAGATGTACAAGGATGAAAAAGAAAGAAAGGAGGAGAAAACAGCATCCTTTGCCGGTAATCTCCAAAAAGATAAAGGCAAGGCTCCTCAGCGATCGTCGGAAGAAAACAAACCTTCCGGCAAACTCAAAGTGAGCAATCAGTCTCCCTTCGTCATCTCCTTCAAATCTTCCAAACCTTTGGTAATCACTACTAAAGCAAAGAAGACAAAGCAAAAGACAGGGGGCAAGTTTGTTGTCTCCTTCGTGTCTATCATACAAGACACGGATTCGGATTCAGAGACTGAAGACAATACATCGCCAAGCCAAGCTGATACTCATCAAGTTCGGCCTGCTCTCACTCCATTGGAGACCCCTGCTGACGTAGAAGATCCTACGTCTGCTACCTTTGCCGTTCCGGAAACGTCGGCAGAAGATAAACCAATCTTCTTCCATAGATCGAACGCTTCTTCATCAAACTGCCTGCTTGAGCCTTTCCAAAATGAAGGTATGCCTCAACTATCCATGTATAGTCCAATGGCACAAGCTTTCATGAAGAAAATGGGCTATGACGCTCAAAATCCAATTGGTTTGGGAGGTGGCCGTGGTATTCTCACACCATTGGAACCCACCCTGACCAAAAGTCAGCTGGAAGATTGGAAACTCCACCGTCGTATAGACAAGTCTTCATACTGATTGGGGTATGATCCTGACACTCCGATAAGACAGCTGACACAAAGGCTGCAGAGTCGTTTTGCCGACCAAGCCTCAACATCTCATGTCGATGAAGACATCGATCTCCCTGGATATCTCTTTGAAGAGTTACCTGACAATGACCCAGGAAGCTCATCAAATTGGTATGATTTCTCTGATGATGAAGAGGAATTGTCCGATGACACAGACGCACGGTTCTCTGATTCAGAAGAGCCGTCGTCTCCAAAAAAAGTGCCTTACTTCGACCCAGTTTCAGCTGGTGATTGGGATCATCTCATAGCAAGTCTTGAGAAGAATACCGATCAAGAAGATTTATGGACAGAAGCGGAGCCATGGTCTGAAAATGCCCTTGGAAATCCAGAAGGTCTTGTTGAGCTGGAAGCCTCCGAAAATATTGCGGAGGAACCACCTTCAAACCTTCCGATAGAAGATTATGTTCAAAAGATAGACTTGGGAACACCAGATAACCCACGTCCTGTATTTATAAGCAAGAATATAAAGGATGAGGAGTTACCCGAGTATGTCTCTTTTCTTCGTGAGTTTGTTGATTGTTTTGCATGGTCTTACGTTGAAATGCCTGACTTAGATCCCAAAATAGCAGTTCACAAACTCAACCTGCAAGAAAATATCAAGCCTGTCAAACAAAGCCAAAGAAGATTCCGTCCTGATGTGATGGACAAAATTGAACAAGAAGTTCAGAAACTCAAAAACGTTGGCTTCATCCGCGAGGAACAGCATCCTGAATGATTGGCCAACATCGTCCCTATGACAAAGAAAAATGGGCAAATCAGAGTCTGTATTGACTATAGAGACCTGAATAATGCATGCCCCAAAGATGAATTCCCCCTCCCCATACCGGTGGTAATGATTGACAACGCCTGCAGGTTTGAGCGAATGACTTTCATGGACGGCTTCTCTGGCTACAACCAGATAAAGATGCATCCCGAAGATGAAAGGCATACATCCTTTCGAACCCCATTTGGCGTGTATTGCTACACTGTCATGCCATTTGGTCTGAAAAATGCTGGTGCAACGTATCAAAAGGCTATGATGAAGATATTCCAAGATATGCAGCACAAGACGATCGAATGTTATATCGATGACCTCGCCGTCAAAAGAAAAAGGAAAGAAGACCATCTCCAAGATCTTCGAGAAGTCTTCCTCCGGCTTCGCAAACACAAACTGCGAATGAATCCCCTCAAATGCTTCTTCGGTGTCTCATCAGGTAAGTTTCTCGGATTCATAGTTCGGAAAGCTGGAATAGAACTTGACCCCATCAAAGTCAAGACAATTCTAGAAATGCCATCTCCAAGAACCCTAAGAGAACTAAAAGGGCTTCAAGGAAGATTGGCATACATCCGACGGTTCATTTCCAATCTGTCAGGAAAATGCCGTCCATTTTCTCGCCTGATGAAAAAAGGTGTAGACTTTGTTTGGGATGCTGAATGTGAAGCCGCATTTCAAGACATCAAGTCATACCTGATCAAGCCTCCGGTTTTGGCTGTTCCCATAACCGGAAAACCATTCATCTTGTACACAAGAGCTCTCGACTATTCTTTGGGCGCTTTACTTGCACAAGAAAATGGAGGAAAAGAAGGTGCTCTATACTACCTCAGTCGCATGTTGGTAGGTGCAGAGCATCGCTACTCTCCGGTCGAAAAAGAATGCTTGGCAGTGATGTTCGTCGTACAAAAGCTGCGTCACTATTTGCTGTCAAACACAATACACCTGATATCGATGATCAATCTTTTAAAGGTCCTTGTCACAAAAGCAGGTTCTCTCAATGCCCGGCTGGCAAAATGGTCAATCCTTCTGTCACAATTTGATATTAGGTATGTACCATAGAAAGCAATCAAAGGTCAAGCTCTGGCAGACTTTCTCGCAGAGCATCCACTGCCTAAGGATTCTCCGCTCAGGGATGATCTCCAAGACGAACCTGTCTACAACGTGGAGACTTCCTCACAAAATGTGTGAGAACCCGACCCCTAATTTCTGGGATTAGTGTCTTCTTAATTTTGGACTAGTTTTCTAAAGTGGGATTAGTGGAATTTGGTTAAATCTGGATTAGAATAGCTTTTTATAGCTTTGAATGATTTTGAGAACTCTTTTGATTGAGTGGAACATTTGGGGGTTTCCCTTTTGAGTTTTGTGTGATTTTGGAGGTTCGTTTATTGTGTTTTGATTAGTTTTGGGATTTAGGCAATAATTCCGAAAATCGGTAATTTGCTTCGTTTAATGTATTTTATTATTCCCGACAACTTTTGTATTTGCTCCGTTTCTATTCGAGACCTCTAAACCCTACTTTGCCATTGATAGGGGTAAAACAGTCTTTTTACACAAAAATCTGGACCCAAATTCCGAGATCTCAAAACCATGCCAAAATTATATTTTTTGAAAAATAGATTTTATGAGGAACATTTTTCTCTTCTTCGTCAATTGCATCCGGGGCCCAGAAACCGATGTTTTAATCCCGACAAGTTTGAGTGATGGTGGGACCCACACCCACCCTTTTTACAAAAAGGCCAGCCCATCTTCTTCTTCCCCATTCGTTTCCAGCAGTATGAGAGGAGCCTCTGCCTAGGGTTTTTCCCCTTTCCTCTTCTTCTTCTTGTTTTCTCACAAGACCCACCTCCAAGCTTGCCAAAATGAGAGATTTGTGCCCATCTCCTTCTTCCCCTCATCTCAAGCTCTCTATGGATGCCATTAGAAGAGAAATCCAGCCACATTGAGGTTCTCCTTGAGCTAGTCTTCTTCATTTGAAGCACTTCCAAGTAAGCAATCCTTTCAATCTCCTAGATTTGTGTTCTCCTAGCTCTAGAGAGTCTCTACCTTCTCTATTGGGAGCTCTCTTCTTCTTGTTCTTTGGTTTGCCATTTTAGGGTTCTAAGATGGGTTCATTTTGGGGTTTTGAATAGATTGGAGATTTGTGGCTTGAGAGGGTGATTAGGAGCTTGATTAGCTACTTTGGAAACCAAGGCAAGTGAATGAATGGATTTGATTTGAATGAGTTTTTGTTTTATTGAAAATGTGGATTTTACTATTCATCTTCCTTTAGTTTCCTATGTTTCATAATGCTTTTGGAAATATGCTTATTGATAAGATTTTCTCTTAGCCAATTTTCATGAGAAAGTATGCATTCATCTATTAAAGCTTGTTTTGCCATTATGGATTTCATGAATGAGATTTGTACTTGCATGGAATGAGGTTTGTATTGGAAGGAGAATCAATGCATTGATGGAATGGTAGTTGGAGAAAAGAATGAGATGTGGAATGGAAGAGAATAGACCCATTTCACGTTAGGAAATGGGTGAAGTTGAGGTGAAAAGGGATGGGAAGGAAAGAGCTGAAATCTGCACCTGATGCAGAGTTCCCGCAGCTGGGCGGTCAGCGGGCGGTCACCTTGGCGGCTAGCCGACAGGTGACCGGCGGCTAGCCGACCCAGATTCGGTTACAAACACAGATGCTGTGTCTTGACAGGTGAACCGCGGTCAGTTAGCGGCTAACCGCCACCCAAAAACCCTGTGACCGTTAGGTAGCCGAGATGCGCGGTTAGAAACACAGAACGCTATATTTTAGCAGGGTGAACCGCGGTCAGCCAGCGGCTAACCGCCGATCAATCGGCGGCTAACCGCCAGGTGACCGACAGGTGACCGAGTTTCACCCAGAATTCCTGAGTCTTTTCTATTGTTTTCAGATATGGTAATTAAAGGTTTGGATGGGTTGTTCTGATGCCCTACCACCTTGGAAAGACCCAGGGGATGACATAAGGAGATTGACTTAGAAAGAAACACCATTTAGGAAATGTATTGGGACTTTTGGATTCATCAACTTGCATAAGGAAACTTAGTATGTCCTCTATCATTTTAGTACCATACTAAGGGTAATAATAGACATACAAGATCCTTACACATGTTGTTTGAATATGGATGCCCCAATATATAGTCCCTAATGGTATAAGGATTCATTGCATTGTTTTACTCAGAGTATATGTATAATTACCCGATCCAACTGGTTTTATCTCAAATTCTGATTTATACACCTGGTATGTTCTGCCAGCCCCGTTTATGCATGAAAAGATAGTGATATGAAATGTGTGCCTACGAGCACCGCATCCCGCATGCCCGAGTGTTTTATACTGATATAGTTTTGTACATGTTTTGATTTCTCATGTCACTTATGAGTCGGCACCACTAAGCTTGGACGTCCTTGTCAGTCTGATCAACTGGCTTGGGCCCCCCCCTCGTGCTCCCGCCAGCTGCAGCTTGGATCCTGTCCCGATTACCCGGTTCCGCGGCCGTGGTCTGTCTAGCTATATGTATATGTATGTATAATGTTGGTTCTCGTCACTTCGCGTGTTAGAGACCAACGCCCGATCCTGCTCTCGTCACATTAGTGATAGAGAGGACTTAGCTTTAGTGTGGTTGCCAATCTGTTCCCCACGATTGTGGCTCCCCTGAAGAAGGGCAATTTGCAGGGTCCGCCTATGGACTGGGTTTGCAATGTGAGGAATACATGTTTTACAGTCGTTTTAAAGGAATACATGATTTACAGTTGTTTTAAAGGAATGCATGTTTTACCAGATATATATGCTTTTACACATGCTTTAAAATGAATACATGTTTTGTCAGGTATACATGTCTACACTGGTTTCAAATCTATGCAACTCTTGATCGAATACCATGATTTACCATATGTTTTATTATTCAGATTATCGTTTATATCTTTTCATCCACCTGCCAGACCGTCGTGTCTGACCCACTCTTTTGGTACTCAGGTCCAGATTTCTTTGCTCCGAGCTGAGTGCACGTGTTGGCTGTGGAGCCATGAGTTGCAGATTTGTAGCGTCGACTATGTCATGTAGACATTTAGCTCGACATCTGAGTTACGTCACGTGTGGGGTAGTGTTTATCTAGCTTGTTATTTGTATGGCTTTTATTAGCCTGTTCTCAGGGATTTTTAATTAATGCACATTGATACTTGTAACTTGAACATATGTGGGAATGAAATATCCTGTTACTGTCAGCTCTGTATTTTTAATGTGATGGTTTGTTCCAATCTGATATGATTCTAGATACAATAGCTATATGCTAGCGGTTGAGTGCGATGCGGAATCTGATGGCCACGGAATCCGAGTCGCAACGCCACGTAAGCTTCCGCAAAATATTCAGAATGAGTGGAATTGTCATCCTCACTCACGCGGATCCTGGGAGAAATATAATTATTACTTAAATCACAATTTCACGCCCCCCCCCCCCCCCCCCCGAGGTCGGGCCGTTGTAGGGTCCGGGTTTGGGGCGTGACAGACTGGTATCAGAGCGGGCAGGTTTCTAGGAAATAAAACACTCTAGGAACCTTAAGACGTGTGGCGAGGACTCTTCAGACTATGTATGATTTCTTTTGGCTAACTGTCGTTTCTGCGAGTTTGGGTTTGTTTTCTTCTAGTGGGGGAGACTATCTTTGTCTCGCCTTCTTGTCCTTGTTGTTAGGGAATTTGGGGGACCAAATTCTTTCTGGTGGGGGAGAATTTAATGTCTTCGCACCCACATTTAGTGCCCTTTTCTTGTTTTCGCACTAGAAAGTCAGAGTTTTGAGGGCTTAGCATGTGGATCTCGAAGGACCTTGGCAGAAATTTCAGCTTTCCGATGTCACAGATGGAGTCAGTGAAAGAATTTGTGAGCAGTTGTTAGTCAGCAAGGAATGTGAACAGCTTATCGAGACCCAATTACGGTTGATCGTGCACCGTCAGATAGTGCGTCAGGCAGGTAAGTATGGATTTCTGGATAAACGTGGAGTATTTTCCTATGTCAGAAGGCTCCAGAACCCAGAGAAAGGGTGGATTTTTGGAAGTTTAAGGTGATTTTCAGCTGATAGAGCTCTAAATGGATGCCAAAAGTTAGAAACTTCTCAAATTTGATGAACTTTTGTCAGAAAAGTGTTAGATGATTCCCAACATATCCAGAATGATGGTGAAGTCAACTCAGCAGGATGCTTCAGTGTGTGGTTAAAATCATAGGAAGTAAACTTTCAGCGGTGGTCTAAAGAGCTGTATACGGAATGGATGGTTGCTTGGTCTTATAATAGAGGAAATTTTGCGAACCTTACTGACTTTTGGAATATCAGTTTGGACACTGTGCAGATGCAAACTGGAGAATCATAACCTATGGGCAAGGCCAGTTGAAAGATCTAGAGAAGAATGACACACGTACATGACTTGAAGATGATGAACCTGAGATAGAGATACAACCTACAGAGTTGAGAACCTTGTGATTCCAACGAGTGGATGGAGATTGGTGGAGTATCCAGATGACCGTCCGAACATTTGATTGAGTCAACTTAACATATGAGGAAGTGATAGATTTCCAAGTTATTTTACGTCAAAGATTGTGTGTTGACAAGTGACCTGATATTGACAACCTTGATAGAGATTACTTCTATTTGAGCCCGTTCATGATGACAACTTTCATGCATCGAAGGACACTATGTACAGCGTTTTACGACAGAGATAGAGTTACAGTACGTCGGAATGAGTCAGAACTTTCATTTTCTTGGACCGACATCGATGGACAAGACAAGTAGCAGATTCGAGGCAATGTAAGAAAAACTGATGGGTGTCAGGGGTTGATGGAAGAATTCTTCGAATATTGATTGTGTAAGAGGAACAGGTTGTTAAGTAAAAGTTTGGACAGTTCAAGATCTTTAACCAAATCAGAGACCTTGACCACAGACGCGTATCACCACCATGTTTGACCGAGGATAGTACAGTTGTACAGGAGCAGTGCAGATCATCAATGTTTAGAGACAATTTTCAGTTAAAAAAAAAAAAAAAAAAAAAAAAAAACTCCAAGGAGATGTCCAGAGCCAGAGATTTCTAAGATTCGATGAGTTTTGTCAGAGAAGTATTCGAGAATTTTCAACAAGTGCAGCCATGTGGAGGAGTAGACCCGACAAGATGTTAGAAGCATTTGAAGTCAAATTTCAACAATTAGCAAAGTAGTCGACTGCAGAAAGGATCTCTACTTGATCGCCCGACAACGAAGATTTTTCCAGATTTTTTATGAACAAGAGGAACGTCGGATTTCAAAGTACAGAAACATGGAGCAGGAAATCAGTTATTTTGGATTTTGTGGAAGGAAGCAAATTTGGCAGGACAGCTACGAACAATTACAAGGGCGAGTGCAGAGCTTCAAATGTTGAAGAATGGTGAAAGAACAAGCAGGTTAGTGTCAGAAACCGACTATGGTGCAGAGGATTAAGAGCAATGACCTGAAAGAGTTAGAGCTAGCAAGAGTTCACCTTGAAGATTGTGCATTTGATACGAGACTTAAGTTCGACAGTTGTAAGGAAGTCGACAAAATTGTTCCAAGGGTTTCTTGATCAAGGTGGTTAGAAGCGATAGACTTGGTGGAACTGAGAAGAAGTCAGAATTGGTAGATTTCTTGAGCAGTCAGGTTGGCAGGGCAGTAATAGATTCAAGCCAGTGGAAGAATGTCTGATGACTATTGGTAAGTGGACCGAAGAGTTCTGCAGCGTGGATGACCCAGCGAGTTCAGGAGCTCCCGAGAGGGCCGATTTAGAGCATCCGTTAGAAGTTTTGCGCTCGGAGTGTGGGATTAATACCTCCACTTGTTGTTTTGGGTTTGTTTAGTTCATTTGGAGGACCAAATGTTCTAAAGGGGGGAGGATGTGAGAACCCGACCCCTAATTTCTGGGATTAGTGTCTTCTTAATTTTGGACTAGTTTTCTAAAGTGGGATTAGTGGAATTTGGTTAAATCTGGATTAGAATAGCTTTTTATAGCTTTGAATGATTTTGAGAACTCTTTTGATTGAGTGGAACGTTTGGGGGTTTCCCTTGTGAGTTTTTTGTGATTTTGGAGGTTCGTTTATTGTGTTTTGATTAGTTTTGGGATTTAGGCAATAATTCCGGAAATCGGTAATTTGCTTCGTTTAATGTATTTTATTATTCCCGACAACTTTTGTATTTGCTCCGTTTCCATTCGAGACCTCTAAACCCTACTTTGCCATTGATAGGGGTAAAACAGTCTTTTTACACAAAAATCTGGACCCAAATTCCGAGATCTCAAAACCATGCCAAAATTATACTTTTTGAAAAATAGATTTTATGAGGAACATTTTTCTCTTCTTCGTCGATTGCATCCGGGGCCCAGAAACCGATGTTTTAATCCCGACAAGTTTGAGTGATGGTGGGACCCACACCCACCCTTTTTACAAAAAGGCCAGCCCATCTTCTTCTTCCCCATTCGTTTCCAGCAGTATGAGAGGAGCCTCTGCCTAGGGATTTTCCCCTTTCCTCTTCTTCTTCTTGTTTTCTCACAAGACCCACCTCCAAGCTTGCCAAAATGAGAGATTTGTGCCCATCTCCTTCTTCCCCTCATCTCAAGCTCTCTATGGATGCCATTAGAAGAGAAATCCAGCCACATTGAGGTTCTCCTTGAGCTAGTCTTCTTCATTTGAAGCACTTCCAAGTAAGCAATCCTTTCAATCTCCTAGATTTGTGTTCTCCTAGCTCTAGAGAGTCTCTACCTTCTCTATTGGGAGCTCTCTTCTTCTTGTTCTTTGGTTTGCCATTTTAGGGTTCTAAGATGGGTTCATTTTGGGGTTTTGAATAGATTGGAGATTTGTGGCTTGAGAGGGTGATTAGGAGCTTGATTAGCTACTTTGGAAACCAAGGCAAGTGAATGAATGGATTTGATTTGAATGAGTTTTTGTTTTATTGAAAATGTGGATTTTACTATTCATCTTCCTTTAGTTTCCTATGTTTCATAATGCTTTTGGAAATATGCTTATTGATAAGATTTTCTCTTAGCCAATTTTCATGAGAAAGTATGCATTCATCTATTAAAGCTTGTTTTGCCATTATGGATTTCATGAATGAGATTTGTACTTGCATGGAATGAGGTTTGTATTGGAAGGAGAATCAATGCATTGATGGAATGGTAGTTGGAGAAAAGAATGAGATGTGGAATGGAAGAGAATAGACCCATTTCACGTTAGGAAATGGGTGAAGTTGAGGTGAAAAGGGATGGGAAGGAAAGAGCTGAAATCTGCACCTGATGCAGAGTTCCCGCAGCTGGGCGGTCAGCGGGCGGTCACCTTGGCGGCTAGCCGACAGGTGACCGGCGGCTAGCCGACCCAGATTCGGTTACAAACACAGATGCTGTGTCTTGACAGGTGAACCGCGGTCAGTTAGCGGCTAACCGCCACCCAAAAACCCTGTGACCGTTAGGTAGCCGAGATGCGCGGTTAGAAACACAGAACGCTATATTTTAGCAGGGTGAACCGCGGTCAGCCAGCGGCTAACCGCCGATCAATCGGCGGCTAACCGCCAGGTGACCGACAGGTGACCGAGTTTCACCCAGAATTCCTGAGTCTTTTCTATTGTTTTCAGATATGGTAATTAAAGGTTTGGATGGGTTGTTCTGATGCCCTACCACCTTGGAAAGACCCAGGGGATGACATAAGGAGATTGACTTAGAAAGAAACACCATTTAGGAAATGTATTGGGACTTTTGGATTCATCAACTTGCATAAGGAAACTTAGTATGTCCTCTATCATTTTAGTACCATACTAAGGGTAATAATAGACATACAAGATCCTTACACATGTTGTTTGAATATGGATGCCCCAATATATAGTCCCTAATGGTATAAGGATTCATTGCATTGTTTTACTCAGAGTATATGTATAATTACCCGATCCAACTGGTTTTATCTCAAATTCTGATTTATACACCTGGTATGTTCTGCCAGCCCCGTTTATGCATGAAAAGATAGTGATATGAAATGTGTGCCTACGAGCACCGCATCCCGCATGCCCGAGTGTTTTATACTGATATAGTTTTGTACATGTTTTGATTTCTCATGTCACTTATGAGTCGGCACCACTAAGCTTGGACGTCCTTGTCAGTCTGATCAACTGGCTTGGGCCCCCCCCTCGTGCTCCCGCCAGCTGCAGCTTGGATCCTGTCCCGATTACCCGGTTCCGCGGCCGTGGTCTGTCTAGCTATATGTATATGTATGTATAATGTTGGTTCTCGTCACTTCGCGTGTTAGAGACCAACGCCCGATCCTGCTCTCGTCACATTAGTGATAGAGAGGACTTAGCTTTAGTGTGGTTGCCAATCTGTTCCCCACGATTGTGGCTCCCCTGAAGAAGGGCAATTTGCAGGGTCCGCCTATGGACTGGGTTTGCAATGTGAGGAATACATGTTTTACAGTCGTTTTAAAGGAATACATGATTTACAGTTGTTTTAAAGGAATGCATGTTTTACCAGATATATATGCTTTTACACATGCTTTAAAATGAATACATGTTTTGTCAGGTATACATGTCTACACTGGTTTCAAATCTATGCAACTCTTGATCGAATACCATGATTTACCATATGTTTTATTATTCAGATTATCGTTTATATCTTTTCATCCACCTGCCAGACCGTCGTGTCTGACCCACTCTTTTGGTACTCAGGTCCAGATTTCTTTGCTCCGAGCTGAGTGCACGTGTTGGCTGTGGAGCCATGAGTTGCAGATTTGTAGCGTCGACTATGTCATGTAGACATTTAGCTCGACATCTGAGTTACGTCACGTGTGGGGTAGTGTTTATCTAGCTTGTTATTTGTATGGCTTTTATTAGCCTGTTCTCAGGGATTTTTAATTAATGCACATTGATACTTGTAACTTGAACATATGTGGGAATGAAATATCCTGTTACTGTCAGCTCTGTATTTTTAATGTGATGGTTTGTTCCAATCTGATATGATTCTAGATACAATAGCTATATGCTAGCGGTTGAGTGCGATGCGGAATCTGATGGCCACGGAATCCGAGTCGCAACGCCACGTAAGCTTCCGCAAAATATTCAGAATGAGTGGAATTGTCATCCTCACTCACGCGGATCCTGGGAGAAATATAATTATTACTTAAATCACAATTTCACGCCCCCCCCCCCCCCCCCCCCCCCCGAGGTCGGGCCGTTGTAGGGTCCGGGTTTGGGGCGTGACAGACTGGTATCAGAGCGGGCAGGTTTCTAGGAAATAAAACACTCTAGGAACCTTAAGACGTGTGGCGAGGACTCTTCAGACTATGTATGATTTCTTTTGGCTAACTGTCGTTTCTGCGAGTTTGGGTTTGTTTTCTTCTAGTGGGGGAGACTATCTTTGTCTCGCCTTCTTGTCCTTGTTGTTAGGGAATTTGGGGGACCAAATTCTTTCTAGTGGGGGAGAATTTAATGTCTTCGCACCCACATTTAGTGCCCTTTTCTTGTTTTCGCACTAGAAAGTCAGAGTTTTGAGGGCTTAGCATGTGGATCTCGAAGGACCTTGGCAGAAATTTCAGCTTTCCGATGTCACAGATGGAGTCAGTGAAAGAATTTGTGAGCAGTTGTTAGTCAGCAAGGAATGTGAACAGCTTATCGAGACCCAATTACGGTTGATCGTGCACCGTCAGATAGTGCGTCAGGCAGGTAAGTATGGATTTCTGGATAAACGTGGAGTATTTTCCTATGTCAGAAGGCTCCAGAACCCAGAGAAAGGGTGGATTTTTGGAAGTTTAAGGTGATTTTCAGCTGATAGAGCTCTAAATGGATGCCAAAAGTTAGAAACTTCTCAAATTTGATGAACTTTTGTCAGAAAAGTGTTAGATGATTCCCAACATATCCAGAATGATGGTGAAGTCAACTCAGCAGGATGCTTCAGTGTGTGGTTAAAATCATAGGAAGTAAACTTTCAGCGGTGGTCTAAAGAGCTGTATACGGAATGGATGGTTGCTTGGTCTTATAATAGAGGAAATTTTGCGAACCTTACTGACTTTTGGAATATCAGTTTGGACACTGTGCAGATGCAAACTGGAGAATCATAACCTATGGGCAAGGCCAGTTGAAAGATCTAGAGAAGAATGACACACGTACATGACTTGAAGATGATGAACCTGAGATAGAGATACAACCTACAGAGTTGAGAACCTTGTGATTCCAACGAGTGGATGGAGATTGGTGGAGTATCCAGATGACCGTCCGAACATTTGATTGAGTCAACTTAACATATGAGGAAGTGATAGATTTCCAAGTTATTTTACGTCAAAGATTGTGTGTTGACAAGTGACCTGATATTGACAACCTTGATAGAGATTACTTCTATTTGAGCCCGTTCATGATGACAACTTTCATGCATCGAAGGACACTATGTACAGCGTTTTACGACAGAGATAGAGTTACAGTACGTCGGAATGAGTCAGAACTTTCATTTTCTTGGACCGACATCGATGGACAAGACAAGTAGCAGATTCGAGGCAATGTAAGAAAAACTGATGGGTGTCAGGGGTTGATGGAAGAATTCTTCGAATATTGATTGTGTAAGAGGAACAGGTTGTTAAGTAAAAGTTTGGACAGTTCAAGATCTTTAACCAAATCAGAGACCTTGACCACAGACGCGTATCACCACCATGTTTGACCGAGGATAGTACAGTTGTACAGGAGCAGTGCAGATCATCAATGTTTAGAGACAATTTTCAGTTAAAAAAAAAAAAAAAAAAAAAAAAAACTCCAAGGAGATGTCCAGAGCCAGAGATTTCTAAGATTCGATGAGTTTTGTCAGAGAAGTATTCGAGAATTTTCAACAAGTGCAGCCATGTGGAGGAGTAGACCCGACAAGATGTTAGAAGCATTTGAAGTCAAATTTCAACAATTAGCAAAGTAGTCGACTGCAGAAAGGATCTCTACTTGATCGCCCGACAACGAAGATTTTTCCAGATTTTTTATGAACAAGAGGAACGTCGGATTTCAAAGTACAGAAACATGGAGCAGGAAATCAGTTATTTTGGATTTTGTGGAAGGAAGCAAATTTGGCAGGACAGCTACGAACAATTACAAGGGCGAGTGCAGAGCTTCAAATGTTGAAGAATGGTGAAAGAACAAGCAGGTTAGTGTCAGAAACCGACTATGGTGCAGAGGATTAAGAGCAATGACCTGAAAGAGTTAGAGCTAGCAAGAGTTCACCTTGAAGATTGTGCATTTGATACGAGACTTAAGTTCGACAGTTGTAAGGAAGTCGACAAAATTGTTCCAAGGGTTTCTTGATCAAGGTGGTTAGAAGCGATAGACTTGGTGGAACTGAGAAGAAGTCAGAATTGGTAGATTTCTTGAGCAGTCAGGTTGGCAGGGCAGTAATAGATTCAAGCCAGTGGAAGAATGTCTGATGACTATTGGTAAGTGGACCGAAGAGTTCTGCAGCGTGGATGACCCAGCGAGTTCAGGAGCTCCCGAGAGGGCCGATTTAGAGCATCCGTTAGAAGTTTTGCGCTCGGAGTGTGGGATTAATACCTCCACTTGTTGTTTTGGGTTTGTTTAGTTCATTTGGAGGACCAAATGTTCTAAAGGGGGGAGGATGTGAGAACCCGACCCCTAATTTCTGGGATTAGTGTCTTCTTAATTTTGGACTAGTTTTCTAAAGTGGGATTAGTGGAATTTGGTTAAATCTGGATTAGAATAGCTTTTTATAGCTTTGAATGATTTTGAGAACTCTTTTGATTGAGTGGAACGTTTGGGGGTTTCCCTTGTGAGTTTTTTGTGATTTTGGAGGTTCGTTTATTGTGTTTTGATTAGTTTTGGGATTTAGGCAATAATTCCGGAAATCGGTAATTTGCTTCGTTTAATGTATTTTATTATTCCCGACAACTTTTGTATTTGCTCCGTTTCCATTCGAGACCTCTAAACCCTACTTTGCCATTGATAGGGGTAAAACAGTCTTTTTACACAAAAATCTGGACCCAAATTCCGAGATCTCAAAACCATGCCAAAATTATACTTTTTGAAAAATAGATTTTATGAGGAACATTTTTCTCTTCTTCGTCGATTGCATCCGGGGCCCAGAAACCGATGTTTTAATCCCGACAAGTTTGAGTGATGGTGGGACCCACACCCACCCTTTTTACAAAAAGGCCAGCCCATCTTCTTCTTCCCCATTCGTTTCCAGCAGTATGAGAGGAGCCTCTGCCTAGGGATTTTCCCCTTTCCTCTTCTTCTTCTTGTTTTCTCACAAGACCCACCTCCAAGCTTGCCAAAATGAGAGATTTGTGCCCATCTCCTTCTTCCCCTCATCTCAAGCTCTCTATGGATGCCATTAGAAGAGAAATCCAGCCACATTGAGGTTCTCCTTGAGCTAGTCTTCTTCATTTGAAGCACTTCCAAGTAAGCAATCCTTTCAATCTCCTAGATTTGTGTTCTCCTAGCTCTAGAGAGTCTCTACCTTCTCTATTGGGAGCTCTCTTCTTCTTGTTCTTTGGTTTGCCATTTTAGGGTTCTAAGATGGGTTCATTTTGGGGTTTTGAATAGATTGGAGATTTGTGGCTTGAGAGGGTGATTAGGAGCTTGATTAGCTACTTTGGAAACCAAGGCAAGTGAATGAATGGATTTGATTTGAATGAGTTTTTGTTTTATTGAAAATGTGGATTTTACTATTCATCTTCCTTTAGTTTCCTATGTTTCATAATGCTTTTGGAAATATGCTTATTGATAAGATTTTCTCTTAGCCAATTTTCATGAGAAAGTATGCATTCATCTATTAAAGCTTGTTTTGCCATTATGGATTTCATGAATGAGATTTGTACTTGCATGGAATGAGGTTTGTATTGGAAGGAGAATCAATGCATTGATGGAATGGTAGTTGGAGAAAAGAATGAGATGTGGAATGGAAGAGAATAGACCCATTTCACGTTAGGAAATGGGTGAAGTTGAGGTGAAAAGGGATGGGAAGGAAAGAGCTGAAATCTGCACCTGATGCAGAGTTCCCGCAGCTGGGCGGTCAGCGGGCGGTCACCTTGGCGGCTAGCCGACAGGTGACCGGCGGCTAGCCGACCCAGATTCGGTTACAAACACAGATGCTGTGTCTTGACAGGTAAACCGCGGTCAGCTAGCGGCTAACCGCCACCCAAAAACCCTGTGACCGTTAGGTAGCCGAGATGCGCGGTTAGAAACACAGAACGCTATATTTTAGCAGGGTGAACCGCGGTCAGCCAGCGGCTAACCGCCGATCAATCGGCGGCTAACCGCCAGGTGACCGACAGGTGACCGAGTTTCACCCAGAATTCCTGAGTCTTTTCTATTGTTTTCAGATATGGTAATTAAAGGTTTGGATGGGTTGTTCTGATGCCCTACCACCTTGGAAAGACCCAGGGGATGACATAAGGAGATTGACTTAGAAAGAAACACCATTTAGGAAATGTATTGGGACTTTTGGATTCATCAACTTGCATAAGGAAACTTAGTATGTCCTCTATCATTTTAGTACCATACTAAGGGTAATAATAGACATACAAGATCCTTACACATGTTGTTTGAATATGGATGCCCCAATATATAGTCCCTAATGGTATAAGGATTCATTGCATTGTTTTACTCAGAGTATATGTATAATTACCCGATCCAACTGGTTTTATCTCAAATTCTGATTTATACACCTGGTATGTTCTGCCAGCCCCGTTTATGCATGAAAAGATAGTGATATGAAATGTGTGCCTACGAGCACCGCATCCCGCATGCCCGAGTGTTTTATACTGATATAGTTTTGTACATGTTTTGATTTCTCATGTCACTTATGAGTCGGCACCACTAAGCTTGGACGTCCTTGTCAGTCTGATCAACTGACTTGGGCCCCCCCCTCGTGCTCCCGCCAGCTGCAGCTTGGATCCTGTCCCGATTACCCGGTTCCGCGGCCGTGGTCTGTCTAGCTATATGTATATGTATGTATAATGTTGGTTCTCGTCACTTCGCGTGTTAGAGACCAACGCCCGATCCTGCTCTCGTCACATTAGTGATAGAAAGGACTTAGCTTTAGTGTGGTTGCCAATCTGTTCCCCACGATTGTGGCTCCCCTGAAGAAGGGCAATTTGCAGGGTCCGCCTATGGACTGGGTTTGCAATGTGAGGAATACATGTTTTACAGTCGTTTTAAAGGAATACATGATTTACAGTTGTTTTAAAGGAATGCATGTTTTACCAGATATATATGCTTTTACACATGCTTTAAAATGAATACATGTTTTGTCAGGTATACATGTCTACACTGGTTTCAAATCTATGCAACTCTTGATCGAATACCATGATTTACCATATGTTTTATTATTCAGATTATCGTTTATATCTTTTCATCCACCTGCCAGACCGTCGTGTCTGACCCACTCTTTTGGTACTCAGGTCCAGATTTCTTTGCTCCGAGCTGAGTGCACGTGTTGGCTGTGGAGCCATGAGTTGCAGATTTGTAGCGTCGACTATGTCATGTAGACATTTAGCTCGACATCTGAGTTACGTCACGTGTGGGGTAGTGTTTATCTAGCTTGTTATTTGTATGGCTTTTATTAGCCTGTTCTCAGGGATTTTTAATTAATGCACATTGATACTTGTAACTTGAACATATGTGGGAATGAAATATCCTGTTACTGTCAGCTCTGTATTTTTAATGTGATGGTTTGTTCCAATCTGATATGATTCTAGATACAATAGCTATATGCTAGCGGTTGAGTGCGATGCGGAATCTGATGGCCACGGAATCCGAGTCGCAACGCCACGTAAGCTTCCGCAAAATATTCAGAATGAGTGGAATTGTCATCCTCACTCACGCGGATCCTAGGAGAAATATAATTATTACTTAAATCACAATTTCACGCCCCCCCCCCCCCCCCCCCGAGGTCGGGCCGTTGTAGGGTCCGGGTTTGGGGCGTGACAGACTGGTATCAGAGCGGGCAGGTTTCTAGGAAATAAAACACTCTAGGAACCTTAAGACGTGTGGCGAGGACTCTTCAGACTATGTATGATTTCTTTTGGCTAACTGTCGTTTCTGCGAGTTTGGGTTTGTTTTCTTCTAGTGGGGGAGACTATCTTTGTCTCGCCTTCTTGTCCTTGTTGTTAGGGAATTTGGGGGACCAAATTCTTTCTAGTGGGGGAGAATTTAATGTCTTCGCACCCACATTTAGTGCCCTTTTCTTGTTTTCGCACTAGAAAGTCAGAGTTTTGAGGGCTTAGCATGTGGATCTCGAAGGACCTTGGCAGAAATTTCAGCTTTCCGATGTCACAGATGGAGTCAGTGAAAGAATTTGTGAGCAGTTGTTAGTCAGCAAGGAATGTGAACAGCTTATCGAGACCCAATTACGGTTGATCGTGCACCGTCAGATAGTGCGTCAGGCAGGTAAGTATGGATTTCTGGATAAACGTGGAGTATTTTCCTATGTCAGAAGGCTCCAGAACCCAGAGAAAGGGTGGATTTTTGGAAGTTTAAGGTGATTTTCAGCTGATAGAACTCTAAATGGATGCCAAAAGTTAGAAACTTCTCAAATTTGATGAACTTTTGTCAGAAAAGTGTTAGATGATTCCCAACATATCCAGAATGATGGTGAAGTCAACTCAGCAGGATGCTTCAGTGTGTGGTTAAAATCATAGGAAGTAAACTTTCAGCGGTGGTCTAAAGAGCTGTATACGGAATGGATGGTTGCTTGGTCTTATAATAGAGGAAATTTTGCGAACCTTACTGACTTTTGGAATATCAGTTTGGACACTGTGCAGATGCAAACTGGAGAATCATAACCTATGGGCAAGGCCAGTTGAAAGATCTAGAGAAGAATGACACACGTACATGACTTGAAGATGATGAACCTGAGATAGAGATACAACCTACAGAGTTGAGAACCTTGTGATTCCAACGAGTGGATGGAGATTGGTGGAGTATCCAGATGACCGTCCGAACATTTGATTGAGTCAACTTAACATATGAGGAAGTGATAGATTTCCAAGTTATTTTACGTCAAAGATTGTGTGTTGACAAGTGACCTGATATTGACAACCTTGATAGAGATTACTTCTATTTGAGCCCGTTCATGATGACAACTTTCATGCATCGAAGGACACTATGTACAGCGTTTTACGACAGAGATAGAGTTACAGTACGTCGGAATGAGTCAGAACTTTCATTTTCTTGGACCGACATCGATGGACAAGACAAGTAGCAGATTCGAGGCAATGTAAGAAAAACTGATGGGTGTCAGGGGTTGATGGAAGAATTCTTCGAATATTGATTGTGTAAGAGGAACAGGTTGTTAAGTAAAAGTTTGGACAGTTCAAGATCTTTAACCAAATCAGAGACCTTGACCACAGACGCGTATCACCACCATGTTTGACCGAGGATAGTACAGTTGTACAGGAGCAGTGCAGATCATCAATGTTTAGAGACAATTTTCAGTTAAAAAAAAAAAAAAAAAAAAAAAAAAACTCCAAGGAGATGTCCAGAGCCAGAGATTTCTAAGATTCGATGAGTTTTGTCAGAGAAGTATTCGAGAATTTTCAACAAGTGCAGCCATGTGGAGGAGTAGACCCGACAAGATGTTAGAAGCATTTGAAGTCAAATTTCAACAATTAGCAAAGTAGTCGACTGCAGAAAGGATCTCTACTTGATCGCCCGACAACGAAGATTTTTCCAGATTTTTTATGAACAAGAGGAACGTCGGATTTCAAAGTACAGAAACATGGAGCAGGAAATCAGTTATTTTGGATTTTGTGGAAGGAAGCAAATTTGGCAGGACAGCTACGAACAATTACAAGGGCGAGTGCAGAGCTTCAAATGTTGAAGAATGGTGAAAGAACAAGCAGGTTAGTGTCAGAAACCGACTATGGTGCAGAGGATTAAGAGCAATGACCTGAAAGAGTTAGAGCTAGCAAGAGTTCACCTTGAAGATTGTGCATTTGATACGAGACTTAAGTTCGACAGTTGTAAGGAAGTCGACAAAATTGTTCCAAGGGTTTCTTGATCAAGGTGGTTAGAAGCGATAGACTTGGTGGAACTGAGAAGAAGTCAGAATTGGTAGATTTCTTGAGCAGTCAGGTTGGCAGGGCAGTAATAGATTCAAGCCAGTGGAAGAATGTCTGATGACTATTGGTAAGTGGACCGAAGAGTTCTGCAGCGTGGATGACCCAGCGAGTTCAGGAGCTCCCGAGAGGGCCGATTTAGAGCATCCGTTAGAAGTTTTGCGCTCGGAGTGTGGGATTAATACCTCCACTTGTTGTTTTGGGTTTGTTTAGTTCATTTGGAGGACCAAATGTTCTAAGGGGGGGAGGATGTGAGAACCCGACCCCTAATTTCTGGGATTAGTGTCTTCTTAATTTTGGACTAGTTTTCTAAAGTGGGATTAGTGGAATTTGGTTAAATCTGGATTAGAATAGCTTTTTATAGCTTTGAATGATTTTGAGAACTCTTTTGATTGAGTGGAACGTTTGGGGGTTTCCCTTGTGAGTTTTTTGTGATTTTGGAGGTTCGTTTATTGTGTTTTGATTAGTTTTGGGATTTAGGCAATAATTCCGGAAATCGGTAATTTGCTTCGTTTAATGTATTTTATTATTCCCGACAACTTTTGTATTTGCTCCGTTTCCATTCGAGACCTCTAAACCCTACTTTGCCATTGATAGGGGTAAAACAGTCTTTTTACACAAAAATCTGGACCCAAATTCCGAGATCTCAAAACCATGCCAAAATTATACTTTTTGAAAAATAGATTTTATGAGGAACATTTTTCTCTTCTTCGTCGATTGTATCCGGGGCCCAGAAACCGATGTTTTAATCCCGACAAGTTTGAGTGATGGTGGGACCCACACCCACCCTTTTTACAAAAAGGCCAGCCCATCTTCTTCTTCCCCATTCGTTTCCAGCAGTATGAGAGGAGCCTCTGCCTAGGGATTTTCCCCTTTCCTCTTCTTCTTCTTGTTTTCTCACAAGACCCACCTCCAAGCTTGCCAAAATGAGAGATTTGTGCCCATCTCCTTCTTCCCCTCATCTCAAGCTCTCTATGGATGCCATTAGAAGAGAAATCCAGCCACATTGAGGTTCTCCTTGAGCTAGTCTTCTTCATTTGAAGCACTTCCAAGTAAGCAATCCTTTCAATCTCCTAGATTTGTGTTCTCCTAGCTCTAGAGAGTCTCTACCTTCTCTATTGGGAGCGCTCTTCTTCTTGTTCTTTGGTTTGCCATTTTAGGGTTCTAAGATGGGTTCATTTTGGGGTTTTGAATAGATTGGAGATTTGTGGCTTGAGAGGGTGATTAGGAGCTTGATTAGCTACTTTGGAAACCAAGGCAAGTGAATGAATGGATTTGATTTGAATGAGTTTTTGTTTTATTGAAAATGTGGATTTTACTATTCATCTTCCTTTACTTTCCTATGTTTCATAATGCTTTTGGAAATATGCTTATTGATAAGATTTTCTCTTAGCCAATTTTCATGAGAAAGTATGCATTCATCTATTAAAGCTTGTTTTGCCATTATGGATTTCATGAATGAGATTTGTACTTGCATGGAATGAGGTTTGTATTGGAAGGAGAATCAATGCATTGATGGAATGGTAGTTGGAGAAAAGAATGAGATGTGGAATGGAAGAGAATAGACCCATTTCACGTTAGGAAATGAGTGAAGTTGAGGTGAAAAGGGATGGGAAGGAAAGAGCTGAAATCTGCACCTGATGCAGAGTTCCCGCAGCTGGGCGGTCAGCGGGCGGTCACCTTGGCGGCTAGCCGACAGGTGACCGGCGGCTAGCCGACCCAGATTCGGTTACAAACACAGAATGCTGTGTCTTGACAGGTGAACCGCGGTCAGCTAGCGGCTAACCGCCACCCAAAAACCCTGTGACCGTTAGGTAGCCGAGATGCGCGGTTAGAAACACAGAACGCTATATTTTAGCAGGGTGAACCGCGGTCAGCCAGCGGCTAACCGCCGATCAATCGGCGGCTAACCGCCAGGTGACCGACAGGTGACCGAGTTTCACCCAGAATTCCTGAGTCTTTTCTATTGTTTTCAGATATGGTAATTAAAGGTTTGGATGGGTTGTTCTGATGCCCTACCACCTTGGAAAGACCCAGGGGATGACATAAGGAGATTGACTTAGAAAGAAACACCATTTAGGAAATGTATTGGGACTTTTGGATTCATCAACTTGCATAAGGAAACTTAGTATGTCCTCTATCATTTTAGTACCATACTAAGGGTAATAATAGACATACAAGATCCTTACACATGTTGTTTGAATATGGATGCCCCAATATATAGTCCCTAATGGTATAAGGATTCATTGCATTGTTTTACTCAGAGTATATGTATAATTACCCGATCCAACTGGTTTTATCTCAAATTCTGATTTATACACCTGGTATGTTCTGCCAGCCCCGTTTATGCATGAAAAGATAGTGATATGAAATGTGTGCCTACGAGCACCGCATCCCGCATGCCCGAGTGTTTTATACTGATATAGTTTTGTACATGTTTTGATTTCTCATGTCACTTATGAGTCGGCACCACTAAGCTTGGACGTCCTTGTCAGTCTGATCAACTGACTTGGGCCCCCCCCTCGTGCTCCCGCCAGCTGCAGCTTGGATCCTGTCCCGATTACCCGGTTCCGCGGCCGTGGTCTGTCTAGCTATATGTATATGTATGTATAATGTTGGTTCTCGTCACTTCGCGTGTTAGAGACCAACGCCCGATCCTGCTCTCGTCACATTAGTGATAGAGAGGACTTAGCTTTAGTGTGGTTGCCAATCTGTTCCCCACGATTGTGGCTCCCCTGAAGAAGGGCAATTTGCAGGGTCCGCCTATGGACTGGGTTTGCAATGTGAGGAATACATGTTTTACAGTCGTTTTAAAGGAATACATGATTTACAGTTGTTTTAAAGGAATGCATGTTTTACCAGATATATATGCTTTTACACATGCTTTAAAATGAATACATGTTTTGTCAGGTATACATGTCTACACTGGTTTCAAATCTATGCAACTCTTGATCGAATACCATGATTTACCATATGTTTTATTATTCAGATTATCGTTTATATCTTTTCATCCACCTGCCAGACCGTCGTGTCTGACCCACTCTTTTGGTACTCAGGTCCAGATTTCTTTGCTCCGAGCTGAGTGCACGTGTTGGCTGTGGAGCCATGAGTTGCAGATTTGTAGCGTCGACTATGTCATGTAGACATTTAGCTCGACATCTGAGTTACGTCACGTGTGGGGTAGTGTTTATCTAGCTTGTTATTTGTATGGCTTTTATTAGCCTGTTCTCAGGGATTTTTAATTAATGCACATTGATACTTGTAACTTGAACATATGTGGGAATGAAATATCCTGTTACTGTCAGCTCTGTATTTTTAATGTGATGGTTTGTTCCAATCTGATATGATTCTAGATACAATAGCTATATGCTAGCGGTTGAGTGCGATGCGGAATCTGATGGCCACGGAATCCGAGTCGCAACGCCACGTAAGCTTCCGCAAAATATTCAGAATGAGTGGAATTGTCATCCTCACTCACGCGGATCCTGGGAGAAATATAATTATTACTTAAATCACAATTTCACGCCCCCCCCCCCCCCCCCCCCGAGGTCGGGCCGTTGTAGGGTCCGGGTTTGGGGGCGTGACAAAATGCCTCCTGGAACATGTACTTCGATGATGCAACCAGGACAAATGAAAAAGAAAAGCCGATATCGGGAATTGGCATTCTCTTTGTTAGCCCCGATAAATACATGATTCTACATGCATTTTCACTACTGTAACCATGTTCAAATAATGCAGCTGAGTACCAAGCTCTGATTATAGGATTGGAACTCGCCCTCGAATCTGGCATCACCATGCTGGAAGCATTTGGGGATTCTCAACTGATCGTCAACCAAATGAATCAGGAATATGAAATCAGGAAGCCTGATCTGTTGCCTTACTACAACAAGGCGCAATCGCTTCGTCAAAACTTTAACATCTGTCACATCATCCTCATTCGCAGAGGTGAAAACATCCGTGCAGATGCCCTGGCTGGACTTGCTGCATCCATGGCAACCCAAGAAGGGGAAAACATGCAAATTACAGTGTGTCAAAGAAGGATTCTCCCTCCTCTCAACACACACCAAACAGTTGCTGAATGCCACCGAGTGGTCGAAGGTTGGATTTCCATCCTTAAACCTCCGATAGGCGACTGGAGGGATTCGTTCATTGATTATATTATGTTCGGAATCCTACCTGAAGATCCAAAAGAGCGGGTAAGTATCTAAAGACGAGCCCCAAACTTTCATTTGGATATTCCCTCCAAAATGCTTTACAGAAAATCCTTCAATGGAGTACTTCTACGCTGCTTGTCACAACAAGAGGCGGAAGAAACTCTAAAAGAAGTTCATGCTGGTCTTTGTGGAGCCCATCAGGCTGGTCCCAAGCTCTACGATCAGATAAAAAGGTTAAGTTATTATTGGCCTACCATGGTGGCTGACGCAATACAATTTGCTAAACGTTGCCAACAATGCCAAGTTCATGGAGATTATGTACACATGCCTCCAGAATGGCTACATCCTACAGCAATCTCATGGCCCTTCAAAGCCTGGGGTATGGACATCATAGGTCCTATCTCTCCCCCGTCAAGCAAAGGTCATCGCTTCATCTTCGCCGCTACGGATTATTTCTCCAAGTGGTCAGAAGCATTTGCGTTAAGTGAAATGAAGACCTCGTCAGTCCTTCAATTCTTACGAACCAACATCATTTGTCGCTTCGGCATACCTAAAAGATTTGTCCATGATAACGGACCACAATTCCGGGATCACATATTCTATAGGTTCTGCGACAAATACAAAATTCAAAGTTGTCTTTCGACTCCGTATAACTCGGCAGCAAATGGACTAGCAGAAGCCTTCAACAAGACACTCTGCAAAATCCTCAAGAAAATGATCTCTACTCACAAAAGAGACTAGAGCGACAAACTGCCTGAAGCTTTATGGGCCTACCGGACTACCGTTCGAGGACCAACCCATAGCACACCATTCTCCTTGGTCTATGGATGCGAAGCAGTTGTCCCCCTAGAGGTACAAATTCCTTCTTTAAGGGTATCTTTACAAAATGAAATGACGCAAGAAAGCAACGTCAAATTGAAACTCCAAGAACTGGATAACCTCGATGAAAGACGACTCGAAGCTCTACAAAGTGTTGAGCTTTACCAAGCACGCATGGCAGGATCTTTTGACAAAAGGGTCAGGCAACGCGCCCACAAAAAGGGTGACTTGGTTCTTGCGGTGAAAAGGCCAATGGTTTTTGCCCACAAATCCAAAGGCAAATTCTAACCAAAATGGGAGGGACCCTTCGTCATCGACAAAGTCTTCTCCAATGGCGCATATGCTCTTCTAAACATGGAAGATGACAGATGTATGCTGCCCATCAATGGCAAGTTCTTGAAGCGGTACTACCCTTGAAGACTTCCTACATCGGGTCAGAGTGATGCCTGCATGGCCAAAGCCTATTCCTAGGTACTTGCTCGTCAAACCCACCCCTTTTAGAGTTTTCATCCCTATGTTGAAATTTCTAAAAAGCCAAAAAAGAATGCTTACTTTCAATGTTTCATTGTTAAAAAAAAATCAAACCCAAAATCCAAGTTTCGGAGCCTCTTCCCTAACTTGACCAAAACTTTCAATCCTTGAACCCAAAATTCATGGTTTGAAACAAAAATCAGGACTTAGGAGTTTCCACCCTAGTTCACCCTGACTTATACCACCAAAGATGGTTTTGAGTCAAAATTTACGACCCTCGTGTCTTTAAACAAAAAATGGTTTTTCAAAAAACCGTGGGGAAGCGACATTTAGTCGATACTCACACAAAACCCAAAAATCGGAAGGATGCGAACCCCATTCGATACTTCCAAAACCTCAAAATCGCAAGAAAGCGACACCTCGTCGATACTTGCAAAATCTCAAAAAAATCGTGGAGACACAACGTTTCAGTTGATATCCACAACCCAAATTTCAAAACAAAAAAACAAAGGTTCAAAAAAACCTCAAATTTCAAAAATCGTGGGGAGGCGACATTCCATCGATACCTACAAAACCAAATTTTTGAGAAAAAAGCAAGGAGGCGACATTCAGTTGATACTTGCACCCAAATCCGCGAGGAAGCGACATTCCATCGATACTCGCAACCGAATAAGCAAGGAAGCGACATTCCATCGATACCTGCAATACCCTCAGCAGGGAGGCGACTCTTAGTCGATACTTGCATTTTTGAAAACCAAAAACCGGCTTTCACGCCAAAACCCAGCTTTCATGCCAAAAACCTGGCTTTCATGCCAAAAATCAAAATCTGGCTTCCATGCCAACAAAACAAAAACCTGGCTTTCATGCCAAAAATCAAAAAATCTGGCTTCCATGCCAATAAAACAAAACTTGGTTTTCAAAAAACTTGGCTTCTATGCCACAAAATCCGGCTTTCACGCCAAACAAACAAAAATCGACTTCCATGCCACAAAACAAAATTTGGCTCACATGCCATAAAGTCTTTGGCTTCCATGCCACAAAACCAAAACTTGGCTTTCACGCCACAAAAATCGGCTCTCACGCCAAAAACCGGCTTCCATGCCACAAAACAAAAACTTGGCTTTCACGCCACAAAAATCGGCTCTCATGCCAAAAACTGGCTTTCATGCCAAACGAAGTTTTGGCTTTCACGCCATCCAAAATTCGGCTTTCAAGCCATCTAAAAAATCAGG
Organism: Persea americana; assembly: GCA_029852735.1. Taxonomy (NCBI): domain Eukaryota; kingdom Viridiplantae; phylum Streptophyta; class Magnoliopsida; order Laurales; family Lauraceae; genus Persea; species Persea americana. Next base: position 9,697,837 of record CM056820.1, on the reverse strand, counting down.
CTTTTTGCCACAAAATCTGGTTTTCACGCCTAAAAACAACCATTTGACAAAAGACTTTCACAAAATGACAACCTTTTGATCAAATTTTCAAACAAACCATTCCCATTCAATTTTTGCTTATATTTCATCGAAAGTGAATTTAAGTGAAATAAGGGGATACAAAAAAAAAAGTGCCAAAAATGTTTATACATGGAGGTACCAAAAACAAAGAGAAGAAAAAGTTTGTTACAAATCAGGAGGCTAGTCCGACATGGTTTTTAGCCATAGGCTTAACTCCTCAAGCAAACACTTGGCCTTAGCCTCTAAAGCTTCCAGGCTGCGTTTTTTCAGAATCTTCCCATAAAAAGCAGTAGGCCGTCGCGATCCATCCTCGGCACGAGGAAGCTCTTCCTAGAGAATCTGCCATTGTTCATATTCTTGAGTCTTCCTCCGGAGACTGCTTTCGACCTCCTCAACTTGGCGAATGAGAGCCCTCTCTCTATCGCGAGCTTTCAAAGTGGCAGTCCACTTGGCAGCGGCTTGTTCTTCCAATAGCTCAAGGCGTTGTCTGGCTTCGGTGACCTCCCTATCAAGGCGGTGCTGGTCCTGTGTCAGCTCAATAATAGCCAACTCGGTGACGTTCCTCTCTCGAACGAGCTGCTTCCGAGTCCGCGAGATCTCATTCAGTTCAGATTTGACCTCGCTAGAAGGCTTCAAAAACATCTCGTTGAAGAAATCATCATTCGGGAAGTTCTTGGTCTCAGTCCACTTGTTACCTAGAGCGATGACTTCATCAACAAAAGCCTTGGCATCTGTAATGTCCAGACCGACTTCTTCTCTATCGGCAAGAATGTCCTGCACATGCTTCACCATGCCAAAACCAGCCTCCAAATGGCCAGAAGAAAGAGTCTCGACCCATGAGCTCAAGACTCTCTTCAACACCTTCCTCGCAAACTGACGGGATGACTCAGATGAAGACTCGCCATGCTCCGTTGGTCGACTACCCGTGTCAGGCACCGTTGGAAGAGTAATCAAGAAGCTCTTTCCAATCGGAGCCGCTGGGGAAGGGATATCAGTAGGCGGACTCGCCTCTGCCTCATCAAAATTGGTGGAAGAAGCCCCTACTCCTAGATCGGTCACAGGCACCCCCTGCTCTGGTTCTAAAAAAGATAGAGGAACTTCTTCTGTCACCTCACAACCTGCCAATGGAAAAATGGAAAAGGTATGAATATGATCTTGTCAAAAAATATCAAGATTATCATTACAAAGTACCTTCTTCGACGACTGGTGGAATGCTTTCTGCCTCCATGAGCTCATCCGAAACATCATCAAAAGTTGTGTCCATGGATGGCTCAAAGTCGTCGGAATCCTCTGGCAAGTCAGCTGGCAAAAAAATCTATATATATGTCAGCAAGTGGCGGTAAAAAAAAAAAAAAATCATACCAGGAGGAGATTCTGGATCTACTTCAGAATCTCTGGGTTCTTCCTCAAATGCCATGATAGGATCCGTCACCGCCTCATCGGTCGGAACCTCAGGCATCATCAAACCATCATCTTCTGCCAAAAGAAAGAAAGCAGTAGATCAAAACAAAAGCTCTCATGAAAGAAAAGAAACAGAAAGAGAAAAAGGAAAAACATACCATCATCAATGGTCTCTTCCCCTCGGCTTCTCTTCTCTGGAGGCTCGTCATCATCCCCTGATGCCTCCTCAACAATGGTGGAAGGAATTTCCAGATCAGGAGAACCTTCGTGCCGCCTCTGACTTCAGCGGTGTCCCCATCTCCTTTTGCCCCTACGGGACGAACTGCTGGAAGCACCCTCCCCACCATCAAAATCAAGCCTCTCACCAGAGTCCTCACTGGACAGTCTGCTCTTGCCAATAGACTCCATGGAAGCCTTTGCTCGCTCGGCTCGTATCCAAGCAGCAACCTCAGCCTCCTCCTCGGCAAGCCGTTCCAAGACCTCACCAGGTATCTCTTGTGCAGCTCCCAGTCTGATGACGTCCTGTTCTTCGAGAAAACCTGTTCTGTGCCTTTCTCCAGAAAGAAAAGCCAGAACTTCTTCTCGGCGGACGCCGTCTGACTTCCCAAGGCCCTTCCCAGAAGACTGATTTACATCAAGCTCTTTTTTGGAAAGCCCACGGTATGCTGAAAAGCTCTCCACAAACCATTTTGTGAAGCCAGCCGTCCGAAAAGTAGGCAACTCAGGATAAGAAATCAAGGCAGTAGTGTCTTCCGCGCTATAAAAGGCCTACGCATTTCTCCCGTCCTGCAGACCTCCAAAACGCTTCACCTTGCTCGAAGGCGCACCAACAACGCCTTGAGAGAAGCCCAACTGCATGGCAAAACGCGAGGGAATATACGGCTGGATGTCGACGAAAAGATGTCTGCGGTACACCGTCGTGCCGACACGTATGTTAAAAAGCCAACTCCTCTCAGCATTTGTCAAAGAATAGTGTCTCCCAGACCCTGCCCTGGTCGAATCACGGGAGACACCAAAATCAAAAGCCTTCTTCCTCAAACCCGGAGAAAGCTTCACTGAAGACTGCCCTATCTCGACGTCCCAGAATCGTCGGATCCTCAAGCGGGCGGATAAAAGAGATTCGGAAACAGGCTTCCCTCTAGCCAACCGAATCATAAACGGATCATCGTCCTGAGCAGCACCCAATCGGTGGAAACAGGGACAGTGGTATATATACCACGAATAGAAAATGTGGGCAGAAAATACCTTATTCATGGGAAGCCCAAGCCGAACCAGGAAAGCAGCAGCCTGCAGTTCGGTACACAAATAGGAGTAAAGAGCAGACACCAAAGCAAGCCGCTCTCCAAACGCTATCCAACAAGCCGGAAAAATGCAATGCGGCCTAATGTGCGTTCCATCTCCTCCAGCAAAAACAGCCTCACCCAGCCAATAAGTGAGGTAAACAGCAAGATCTCTCCTCAACACAATGTCAGAATGAATGGCGTCTGTGCTTGCGAAGAATACCCTCAAATTCTCTCGCATGATGGAGATCTTCTTCGAATCTGGGTTCTTAGCCCTGGCTTCCTGGATCGTACTCTCAGAAGACTCCTGCTGTCAAAGAAGTTGGAAGACAAAAAACTACCACTCCTCCAACTGCTACATCGGACTTTCGAGCCCTCCTTCTCCTTCAAAAAATCATAGAAGGCGACGAGCTGAAAGTACAAAAGCCTGAACTCCTCAGACTGCTCCTCAAGGACGCTGTCGATAGGCATAAACTCCTCATAGAGATTGCCGAGGATAGGCAGCCCAGTGATGGCACTCAGTTCCTTTAAAGAAAAACCAATCTCACCATTCGTGACAACGAAGGTGTTGGCTTGTGGAAGGAACAACTCCAGCATGGCCATAAAAGCCTCATCGGAGAAAACCACGGTTTGCCGAAAAGCGCAAACCGCATCAAAAATCTCGGCCTCCTTCAGGATGTGATCAGTCCACGACTTCCAGCTCGAGTCAGCACTGAAACGGCCACAAAGTCGAAAAGGCTTCACCCAATTGCTGCCATCGCCCTTGAAAATGCCAAGGCCCACCGGTCTCAAATCGACCGAAGAATGGTCTGAACCTTGGTAGCAGCTGGCCGGCATCAAAATGTCCATACGGGCAGGCGACTTCTCTGCAAAACCAGAAGGGCCGCCAACAAAAACCCCGGTCTTGATCACATTTGTCCTCTTCACCCAGCTTGGAGGATCTTCCCTCTTCGAGCATGTGGAGGAAAGGCTCATGATCGAGATTGTCCGATCGAAGGACGACCGGGTAGAAACAGTTCTCTTCTCACCATAAACTGTGAAGGAGAATTGAAAACATCTCCTTTGGTATGTTGAATCGTCGGGGACAGCATCACCAAAGAAGAAGGTAGGCTTGGGCACAATGCTCTGATCGTCCGTGACCCACGGACGGTTGCTTACCATAATTTTATAATACTCCTCATCCTTGAGGGCAATCAAACGTTGCCTCATCTCATCTCGGTTGAGCGAGTCATTGTCGCGACCCCGAACCGGGGTCCCGGGACCGCGACGGGGGCAGTGTGGATGATGAACCACCCCGTGTTGATAGTTATACATTTCCTTAATTTCCCACAGGTTTCCGCGGTGAGGATTCCTCATACACTCATAGAACATTTATATTGGTGCGGAAGCGTGTAGCAAACCAAACTCTTAATCCATTCACAACAAATAAGACTGTTAATACACAGGCATGACATGATGTCAGAGTGAGCAATGAACTCTTTAGCATTCCCAAAATGTTAAGTTAAAGTTTAAACAAAAGAACAAGTTAATTAACATTCCCCAAAAATAATGGCCAACAAAGGCCAGTACAACCAAAGTATAAAATCAGTAATCAGTCTACAATCTCCCAAAATGGTCGCAGCTCAAAGCTAAACCCAATGTCTACATGACATCGTCAGCTTGCCACTCTACTAATCGTTGCGGTTCACCGACCGCCTCCTCTGGCTCCTCCTCAAGGGCAAAGACGGGAGCTGGACCTGAGTACCACAAAAATGGGTCAGACACGACGGTCTGGCAGGTGGGTGAATAGATAATAACACGAAAGAAATCAAAGCATATCATAGATATAACGAAATCTGTCATAAAACAGGATGCATAGTTCATTTAAAGTAGAAATGCAATATAAATCATGCGGGGTGTTCAAGGTACAGGAACTGACTAGGTGGCAACCACACTAAAGCTAATTCCTCTCCATCACTAAGGTGATGAGAGCACATTGAGTGCGTTGGGCTCGAACACACGAAGTGACGAGAACCAACATTATAAACATATACATATACATATAGCTAGGCAAGACCACGGCCGCGGAACCGGGTAACGGGACAGTACGGGATCCAAGTTGCAACTGGCGGGAGCACAGGGGGAGACCCAAGTCAGTTGATCAGACTGACAAGGATGTCCAAGCTTAGTGGTGCCGACTCGTAGGTTACATGATAAATCAAAACATATACAAAACTATATCAATATAAAACACGCGGGCAGGCGGGACATGGTGCTCGAAGGCACACATTTCATATTATTTTCCGTACATGCATAAACGGGGCTGGAGAAACATATCGGTGTATAAATCGGAATCTGAGACAAAACCATTAAGATCGGGTAATTATATATATAATTTTGAGTAAAACAAAGCAATAATTTCTAATATCATTAGGGACTAAATATTGAGGCTCCCATATTCAAGCAACATGCATAAGGATCTTGTATGTCCATATTACCCTAAATATGGTACTCGAATGATAGAGGACATAATAAGTTTCCTTATGCGCGTTGAAGAATCTAAAAGTCCCAATACCTTTTCCGAAATGGTGTCTCTATCTATGTCAATCTCCTTATGTCATCCCCTGGGTCTTTCCAAGGTGGTAGGGCATCAGAACAACCCATCCAACCTTTAAATACCATATCTGCAACCAATGGAAAGGACTCAGGAATTCTGGGTAAAACTCGGTCACCTGTCGGTCAGATGGCGGTTAGCCGCCGAGGTGATCGGCGGTTAGCCGCTTGCTGACCGCGGAGCTGACCGCGGTTCACCCTGCTAAAATGTAGCATTCTGTGTTTCTAACCGCGCCTCTCGGCTACCTAGCGGTCACTGGGGGTTTTTGGGGTGGCGGTTAGCCGCGAGTTGACCGCTCGGCTGACCGCGGTTCGCCTGTCAAAATGCAGCGTTCTGTGTTTCTAACCGTATCTGGGTCGGCTAGCCGCCGGTCATCTGTCGGCTAGCCGCCAAGGTGACCGCCTGCTGACCGCCCAGCTGCGGGAACTACACATCAGGTGCAGATTCCAGTGCTTTCTTTCCCAACCTATTTCCCATCATCTCCAACCCTTTCCTAACATGAAATAGGTCCATTCCCTATCATTTAACACTGAATTCATTCCACCAACCACCCTTCTCATCAATGCATTTATTTCTTCTACCCATGCAAATCTCATTCAATGCAAATACAAATCTCATTTAAGAGGTCATACCAATCCGAAATAAACTTTCATGAATGCATGCATATATTCTCATAGGACTAACTAAGAGAAAACCATGACAAAAATTACATTTCCAAAAGCATAAGAACCATAATGAACCAATTGAAATAGGAATAGTAAAAATCCATATTTTCAATAAAACAAGAACTTATTTAAATCAAATCCATTCATCCACTTGCCTTGGTCTCCAAGTATGCTAGTCAAGCTCTAATCCCTCTATCAAGCTCAAAATCTACAATCTACACAAAATCCCCAAATTACAACATTACAACCCTAGAATGTCAAAGTCAAGCAATAGATGGAAATAGCTCCCAATAATCAAGGTGAAGCACCTCCTAGGCTAGATGAACACACAATCAAGAGATGAGAAGAAGAACTTACATGGAAAGTCCTCTAATGGCAAGAGCTTGCTCAAAGGATAGCTTGGAATGGGACTCTCTCTCAAAAAAGGATATCAAGAGAAAGCTCTCATGGAGGGGAAGAAGACTACCACCTCCCTTTTGCCTATAGCAAGAGATTTGAGAGAGATTGAGAGAAGAAGAAGCAAGAAGCAATGGAAGTTGAAGAGAACCCTAGGCTGGGCTGGGATACTTCTTTCTCAAGGAGTTGCAAGAAGAGGAAGAGAGGGAGAAGGGCTCCCCCTTATATAGAAATCTGAATGGGTCCCACAACTTAAAAGTCCAAAATGGGCTAAAACATCAATCTACGGGCTTTGGATGGATTCGACGAAGAAGGAAGAATTGATCGTCGAAATTTCTACTTTCCAAAAAGTATATATTTTACAAGTTTCGGAGACATTGAAAATAGTGTCCAGATTTTGTGTAAAAAGACTGTTTTACCCCTATCAATGGCAAAGTAGGGTTTAGAGGTCTCGAATGGAAACGGAGCAAATACAAAAGTTGTCGGGAATCATAAAATACATTCAACGGAGCAAATTACCGATTTCCAGAATTATAACTAAATCCCAAAACTAATCATGACACACTAAAAAGGAACCCCCAAAGGGCCCCACTAGATCAAAAGAGTTCCCAAAATTATTCAAAGCTATAAAAAGCTATTCTAATCCAGATTTAACCAATTTCCACTAATCTCACTTATAACTAAAACACGTCTTAATTAACACTAATCGGAAACTCTCGGGGCGGGGTCTTACATCCTCCACCCCTTGGGGCATTTGGTCCACCGAATGAAATAAAATAACTAACCTCGGGTAGTAGATGCGGATACTTCTTCTGAACTTGATCCCGTAATTCCCACGTTGCCTCTTCAGGTCCGTGATTTTCCCAAAGCACTTTCACCCATTGTATAGTCCTTGTCCTCAGTTCTTGTTCCTTCGTATCGATGATCTGAATAGGCTTCTCGACATAAGTGGCATCTTCTCTGATCTCTAATGGTTCATGACGGAGTACATGCGACGGGTCGGGGACGTACTTTTTCAACATAGACACATGAAACACATTGTGTACGCCGGAAAGCTCAGGTGGTAATGCCAATCTGTAAGCCACGTCACCAATCTTGCTCACGATATCATAGGGTCCAATGTATCGCCGAGATAATTTGCCTCTCTGTCCGAATCTCAAAGTTCCTCTAGTAGGTGACACCTTCAAGAAAACCTTATCTCCTTCCTTAAAATGTAAGTCCCTTCGATGAGAGTCTGCATAACTCTTCTGTCTACTCCGGGCTACTTTCAGACGTTCTTGGATCAACTTGACTTTGTCGCTGGTTTCACTCACCATAGTCGGTCCATGAAAACTGCGAATACCTACTTCTTCCCAACAAACTGGAGTTCTACACCTCCTACCATACAATGCCTCAAAAGGCGCCATCCCAATGCTCGAATGATAACTGTTGTTGTAGGCGAATTCGCAAAGCGGTAGGGTCTCATCCCATTGGGTCTTGAAATCTAGCACACACGCTCGAAGCATATCTTCAAGGGTCTGAATTGTTCTTTCCGACTGACCATCTGTTTGTGGGTGATACGCTGTGCTGAACTGCAGCTTTGTTCCCATAGACTCATGCAAAGTCTTCCACAATCTCGAGACGAATCTGCTATCTCTGTCCGAAGTAATGGAGACTGGCTGCCCATGACGGCTGACAATCTCGTTGACAAACAACTCTGCGAGAGGTAACATATGCATTTTCTCTCCGGTCTTCATAGGAATAAAATGAGCTGATTTGGTAAGACGGTCTACAATGACCCATATGGAGTTGTTCCCTTTTCTGGTCCTTGGCAATCCCGAGATGAAATCCATGGTGATATGTTCCCACTTCCATTCTGGGATCTCTAATGGCTGCAATAACCCTGGAGGTCTCTGATGTTCTGCCTTCACCAACTGACACGTCATACATCGTGAAACGAAAGCTGCTATTTCCCTCTTCATGTTGTTCCACCAAAATCTGCCCTTCAAGTTCTGATACATCTTCGTGCTACCCGGATGCATAGAGTATTTCGTGCTGTGCGCCTCTGTCATAATATCGTTCTTCAAATTTTCAATGTTGGGCACGCATAGACGATCACGATAGAATAAGACTCCATCCACAATACGGAAATCAGGACGTTCTGCTATATGCTCTGAAATCTTGGCCAACTCTGGGTCTTGCAATTGGTCGTCCTTGATCTTCCGAATGAACGAGGGTTCAGACACTGACATGTTGGCTAACATTACTCCCTCGCTTAGGGGCTGAAAATCTACCCCCAACTCTTCAAATTGCTGAAAGAAGCACGTAACTCTTAGGCTTGCCACGCTGGCTGACTTCCTACTCAAGGCATCGGCTACTACATTTGCCTTTCCCGAGTGGTATTTGATCGGGAAATCATAATCTTTGATATATTCCATCCATCTTCTTTGTCTCATATTCAACTCCTTCTGAGAGAACAAATACTGTAAGCTGCGGTGATCGGAGTGGACTTCGAATTTCTCCCCGTAGAGGTAATGTCTCCACATCTTTAGTGCAAAAACGACCGCTGCTAATTCCAGATCATGTGTTGCATAGTTCTTCTCGTGGTCCTTCAACTGCCGGGATCCATAAGCAATGACTTTTCTATCTTGCATCAACACACAACCGAGTCCTATATTCGACGCATCTGTAAAAATGGTGTAACCGCCGCTCCCGGATGGTAAAGTAAGGACGGGTGCTGATGTTAATCTCTTTTTCAACTCTTGGAAGCTGGCCTCACATTGGTCTGTCCACACATAAGGTGCATTCTTCTTGGTCAACTTTGTCAATGAAGCTGCAATCGACGAAAATCCTTGCACAAATCTTCGATAATAACCCGCCAATCCAAGAAAACTTCTGATTTCTGACGCGTTCTTCGGTCTTTCCCACTTCACAACTGCATCTATCTTGGCTGGGTCCACTGATAATCCTTCTTTGGAAATGATATGACCTAAAAATGCGACTTCTTCAAGCCAAAAATCGCACTTAGCGAGCTTCGCATACAATTGATTGTCTCTTAGGAGTTGCAATGCTATCCTCAAATGCTCTTCATGTTCTTCTTTAGACTTAGAGTACACCAAAATGTCATCAATAAATACCACTGTGAATTGGTCTAAGTACTCCGCAAATATCTTGTTCATCAAAGCCATGAATACTGCTGGTGCATTCGTCAGTCCAAATGGCATCACTAGAAACTCATAGTGTCCATATCTCGTCCGGAACGCCGTCTTCGATACATCTGAATCTCTAACTCTCAGCTGATGATAACCTGATCTTAGATCGATCTTCGAAAAGTAAGCAGCACCTTGCAATTGGTCAAACAATTCATCTATCCTTGGCAATGGATACTTGTTCTTGATGGTAGCTTGGTTCAATTTCCGGTAATCTATACACATTCTCATGGAACCGTCTTTCTTCTTGACGAATAAAACTGGAGCTCCCCAAGGTGAGACGCTCGGTCTAATAAAACCTTTATCCAACAATTCTTGCAACTGAATCTTCAACTCTCCTAATTCCGCTGGAGCCATTCTGTATGGTGCGATAAATATCGGAGCGGTCCCTGGTAACAACTCGATGGTGAAGTCAATCTCCCTAACAGGTGGTAAACCTGGGATTTCTTCTGGAAAAATGTCTGAGAATTCGCAAACAATTGGGATCTCCTCCACCCCTTGGGACCGTTTATCCTCCGTGATAAACGCTAAATAGCATTCACATCCACTTCTCACTAGTCGATCAACCTTCAATGCTGAGACGAATCTTGGACAAGAATTCTTCTTCTCCCCATGGAACAAAACGCCTGCTGGGGTCTCCTCTAATTTGAACGTGAGGGTCTTGTGGAAACAGTCCATCGTAGCATGGTACCCTGCTAACCAATCCATTCCTAGAATGACATCGAAATCATACATCTCCAACAAAATGAGATTCGCCGGTAACACCACATCTCCTATCTTAATAGCACATCTAGGATAATACTTCCTACACACAACTTGTTTGCCTACGGGGGTGGACACCGTCAACACATACTCAAGTTCTCTAGCAGGCATATCAATCAACTTAGAAAATTTTGGAGACAAGAAGGAGTGCGTAGAGCCAGGGTCAAACAAAATCTTAGCTTCAAATCCACAAACTAGGAGTGTACCTTCCACCACGTTATCTGCTGCCTCTGCATCAGCTTGGTTAATTGCATACACTTGCCCTCGCTGCTGAGGCCTATTCTGAGTCTGTTGCTGCCTTCCTTGCTGTGCATTCCTATATTGCTGAGGGGGACGCTGATTCTGATTCTGTCCTTGCTGACGAGCTTGATGCTGCTGTGGAGGTCTATATTGTTGTTGTGGAGCCTGCTGCTGGAGTGGCCTGGGCTGGTTCTGTACAGCTAATGCATTCTGGGGTGGTGCCTGGCGCTGTGTTCCTTGTTGCTGCTGGTTCTGTCTGTTGTTACCTTGCCCAGCTTGCCTTGGGCAGTCCTTGAGCTGGTGTGCCATGGATCCACATCTGAAACATGCTCCCGTAATCGTACGGCATTGAGCGCTCTCGTGGTTCTTACCACAATGAACGCAAACTAGAGCATTCTGCACGTTTTGTTCATGCCTCGGTCGTTTGTTCTGATGGTTCCTTGGCTGGTGATTCTGTTGGTGAGCTGGTGCCTTACCTTGGATCTTGAGGATCTTGTTGTTCAGGTTCTCGAATTTGTAGGCCCTTCTCACAGCCTCTTCAAAGGTGATAGGTGGTACAACACCTGTGGCATCCCTTTCAATGATCGGGTTGAGTCCTTCGAGGAACCGCGTTATCTTCTTCTCCACAGTGTCAATTAACTCGGGGGCATATCGAGACAACCTCTCAAACTTCGTGAGGTACTCTTGCACGGTCGTGTTACCTTGTACGAGCTGCTGGAATTCGATGGCCTTTTGCCTATTCACATGCGTCGGTACATATTTGTCACTGAATTGTCTCTTGAAACTTGTCCAAGCCTCTGCGTCTGCTATGGTCCTATACTCAGCTTTGATTGTCTTCCACCATATGTCCGCTAGGCCGGTGAACATGGAAGCGGTGAGCTGCACTTGCTGTCTACCGGTACATCTGAATATCTCGAAGATGTTCTCTGTCTGCTCCAACCAGTCGTCTGCAGCTAATGGGTCCTCATGCCCAGTGAACTCCTTGGGACCCCTCTTCCTAAACTTTTCGTATAGCGCATTGGGATCATGTTCCCTATTGTTGATGACAATCTGAGTGCCTGGAGGTTGCGCTGGTGGTGGTTCAGGTCTCCTTTCCAACACTTCTAGCAACTGCCTTTGCATCGTAGCCATCTCTCTAGCATGCTCTTCATCCTTTCTGGCCATTTGTTCTTGCATTCTGGCTTGATTTTCGTTGGCTTGACGTTGCTGGTCAAGCATGGCTTGCATCATCTGTTGGAATTGATTCTGCATATTTGGATCCGGAATACCGTTTCCTAGTGGCCCGGTGTGTTCACTATTGCTTGCGGTGGGATTGTCGGTTACGGGTCTTTTTCGAGGTGGCATATCACTGTAAAACAAATTGTTAGCACATAAAGTCATATAAGGGTCACACATTGCTCACACGAGTCTAACTAACGAAAAGTCTAACAAGAAGTCTAACAGATCCTCGCCACGTCCTTAGGATTTCTAGTTTCTTTTAACTGCCTGAAACACGTCTCGCTCTGATACCAGCCTGTCGCGACCCCGAACCGGGGTCCCGGGACCGCGACGGGGGCGGTGTGGATGATGAACCACCCCTTGTTGATAGTTATACATTTCCTTAATTTCCCACAAGTTTCCGCGGTGAGGATTCCTCATACACTCATAGAACATTTATATTGGTGCGGAAGCGTGTAGCAAACCAAACTCTTAATCCATTCACAACAAATAAGACTGTTAATACACAGGCATGACATGATGTCAGAGTGAGCAATGAACTCTTTAGCATTCCCAAAATGTTAAGTTAAAGTTTAAACAAAAGAACAAGTTAATTAACATTCCCCAAAAATAATGGCCAACAAAGGCCAGTACAACCAAAGTATAAAATCAGTAATCAGTCTACAATCTCCCAAAATGTTCGCAGCTCAAAGCTAAACCCAATGTCTACATGACATCGTCAGCTTGCCACTCTACTAATCGTTGCGGTTCACCGACCGCCTCCTCTGGCTCCTCCTCAAGGGCAAAGACGGGAGCTGGACCTGAGTACCACAAAAATGGGTCAGACACGACGGTCTGGCAGGTGGGTGAATAGATAATAACACGAAAGAAATCAAAGCATATCATAGATATAACGAAATCTGTCATAAAACAGGATGCATAGTTCATTTAAAGTAGAAATGCAATATAAATCATGCGGGGTGTTCAAGGTACAGGAACTGACTAGGTGGCAACCACACTAAAGCTAATTCCTCTCCATCACTAAGGTGATGAGAGCACATTGAGTGCGTTGGGCTCGAACACACGAAGTGACGAGAACCAACATTATAAACATATACATATACATATAGCTAGGCAAGACCACGGCCGCGGAACCGGGTAACGGGACAGTACGGGATCCAAGTTGCAACTGGCGGGAGCACAGGGGGAGACCCAAGTCAGTTGATCAGACTGACAAGGATGTCCAAGCTTAGTGGTGCCGACTCGTAGGTTACATGATAAATCAAAACATATACAAAACTATATCAATATAAAACACGCGGGCAGGCGGGACATGGTGCTCGAAGGCACACATTTCATATTATTTTCCGTACATGCATAAACGGGGCTGGAGAAACATATCGGTGTATAAATCGGAATCTGAGACAAAACCATTAAGATCGGGTAATTATATATATAATTTTGAGTAAAACAAAGCAATAATTTCTAATATCATTAGGAACTAAATATTGAGGCTTCCATATTCAAGCAACATGCATAAGGATCTTGTATGTCCATATTACCCTAAATATGGTACTCGAATGATAGAGGACATACTAAGTTTCCTTATGCGCGTTGAAGAATCTAAAAGTCCCAATACCTTTTCCGAAATGGTGTCTCTATCTATGTCAATCTCCTTATGTCATCCCCTGGGTCTTTCCAAGGTGGTAGGGCATCAGAACAACCCATCCAACCTTTAAATACCATATCTGCAACCAATGGAAAGGACTCAGGAATTCTGGGTAAAACTCGGTCACCTGTCGGTCAGATGGCGGTTAGCCGCCGAGGTGATCGGCGGTTAGCCGCTTGCTGACCGCGGAGCTGACCGCGGTTCACCCTGCTAAAATGTAGCATTCTGTGTTTCTAACCGCGCCTCTCGGCTACCTAGCGGTCACTGGGGGTTTTTGGGGTGGCGGTTAGCCGCGAGTTGACCGCTCGGCTGACCGCGGTTCGCCTGTCAAAATGCAGCGTTCTGTGTTTCTAACCGTATCTGGGTCGGCTAGCCGCCGGTCATCTGTCGGCTAGCCGCCAAGGTGACCGCCTGCTGACCGCCCAGCTGCGGGAACTACACATCAGGTGCAGATTCCAGTGCTTTCTTTCCCAACCTATTTCCCATCATCTCCAACCCTTTCCTAACATGAAATAGGTCCATTCCCTATCATTTAACACTGAATTCATTCCACCAACCACCCTTCTCATCAATGCATTTATTTCTTCTACCCATGCAAATCTCATTCAATGCAAATACAAATCTCATTTAAGAGGTCATACCAATCCGAAATAAACTTTCATGAATGCATGCATATATTCTCATAGGACTAACTAAGAGAAAACCATGACAAAAATTACATTTCCAAAAGCATAAGAACCATAATGAACCAATTGAAATAGGAATAGTAAAAATCCATATTTTCAATAAAACAAGAACTTATTTAAATCAAATCCATTCATCCACTTGCCTTGGTCTCCAAGTATGCTAGTCAAGCTCTAATCCCTCTATCAAGCTCAAAATCTACAATCTACACAAAATCCCCAAATTACAACATTACAACCCTAGAATGTCAAAGTCAAGCAATAGATGGAAATAGCTCCCAATAATCAAGGTGAAGCACCTCCTAGGCTAGATGAACACACAATCAAGAGATGAGAAGAAGAACTTACATGGAAAGTCCTCTAATGGCAAGAGCTTGCTCAAAGGATAGCTTGGAATGGGACTCTCTCTCAAAAAAGGATATCAAGAGAAAGCTCTCATGGAGGGGAAGAAGACTACCACCTCCCTTTTGCCTATAGCAAGAGATTTGAGAGAGATTGAGAGAAGAAGAAGCAAGAAGCAATGGAAGTTGAAGAGAACCCTAGGCTGGGCTGGGATACTTCTTTCTCAAGGAGTTGCAAGAAGAGGAAGAGAGGGAGAAGGGCTCCCCCTTATATAGAAATCTGAATGGGTCCCACAACTTAAAAGTCCAAAATGGGCTAAAACATCAATCTACGGGCTTTGGATGGATTCGACGAAGAAGGAAGAATTGATCGTCGAAATTTCTACTTTCCAAAAAGTATATATTTTACAAGTTTCGGAGACATTGAAAATAGTGTCCAGATTTTGTGTAAAAAGACTGTTTTACCCCTATCAATGGCAAAGTAGGGTTTAGAGGTCTCGAATGGAAACGGAGCAAATACAAAAGTTGTCGGGAATCATAAAATACATTCAACGGAGCAAATTACCGATTTCCAGAATTATAACTAAATCCCAAAACTAATCATGACACACTAAAAAGGAACCCCCAAAGGGCCCCACTAGATCAAAAGAGTTCCCAAAATTATTCAAAGCTATAAAAAGCTATTCTAATCCAGATTTAACCAATTTCCACTAATCTCACTTATAACTAAAACACGTCTTAATTAACACTAATCGGAAACTCTCGGGGCGGGGTCTTACAGTCATACTCTTCCAAATTCCTTTCAACATACTGAACCTCCTCCCAGGCCTGCTGTACGGCCGCATTAGAGGATCTGGTAGAACGGTGAGGCGCATCAGTGACCGGCTCCTTACCCTTGTTCATTCTGGAGGAATTGCCTGCAAAGGATGGAAAGAAAAAAAAATCAATCATCAAAATGACAGAATTTTACTAAAAAATCTAGCGAAATTTTGGCATGATCCTGGGGCAATTCCGAAGAAAAGGGAAACAACCCGAAAGAAATAGGAGCTTGAAGATGGGCTCAACATCGCTGCAAGCCCATAATCATGGAAAATTCTCGAAGAAGGCTCGAACTCAAACATTGCTGCGAGATCAAGCCAAAGCTTCTCAAATATCCGCAAGATCGGAAAAGGACTCAACATTACTGCGAGCTCCAGAATCCAAAACTTGCAAAGCTCCTCAGAAAATCCCCACAAGACCAAGAAAGGGCTCAACATTGCTGCGAGCTCCAAATCCCAAGACTTGCGAAAAGATTCCTAGGTGTGCATTATCATACTTCCAAATTCCATTTTCTAAAAAAAAAAAAAATGCATAGAAGGAAAGTTGTCATGCATGCGCATCTCAAAACCCAAAAGAAAAAGAGAAAATCTCTTTTGAAAAAAAAGAGAAAGAAGAAAAAAAATCTTTACCCACAGGCCACGTGGCCGTACGGCCATGACCGTACGGTCTTGTCCGTACGGCCACAAAAAAAAAGAGATAAAAAAAAAACACAAGGTAAAAAAAAAAAGAAACCGTGATAAAAAAAAAGAAAAAAAGAGCCACGGTAAAAAAAAAAGAGAGAGAGAAAACCGTGCAAGAAAAAAAAAAGAAAAAGAAAGAAAGAAAAAAAAAGACATGCAAAAAAAAAAAAAAGATAGAGATACACGTGGAAAAAAAAGAAGAGAAAAGAAAAGAAAATAAAAGAAAAGGAAAGAATGAAAACCTTTTTCTATTCCTACATGGGGTTTCTTAAGAAAAAGAAGAAACTTACTTGAAACCATTGATGGAAAAGAAAAAGAAAAAGCTTGAAGATCCTTGAAGAAGAAGAATTCTTGATCTTGGAGCACTCTTAAAGGTTTTTGCAAAAAGAGAGCAATAGCAACAAGAGATCAAATCCCCTTGCTTTTATAGAAGAAAGCAAACCAAAAGAGGAAAGGAGGAGAAAAGAAAGGAGGTAAGTGCTAACAAATTAGCAAACTTCCTAAAAGAAAGGAATTATGGGATATTCTTTCCCAATGAGGAGATATTTTTGAGAAATTCTCTCCAAAAAGAGAGGGATTATGAGAAACTTTCTCTCAAAGAAAGATACTTTGAGAAAATCTCTCCCAAAATCAAGGAAACTTGAGAGATTCTCTCCAAATAAGAATATTCTTAGATATTCTTAACAAAAATGACACCACATGAGATCTAAGTCATCTTTAAAGCTTAAGGTCCCATGGGTTAGCCCACATGAGCCAGGTTTGACCACCTAGGCACTAAAAGTGACTTTTAGTCAAAATTCCTCTTACCAAGAGCATACAAAAATGGTTCCATGCCTCCTTTGAGTTGATTGGACCATACAAAAAATCCAAGCCTCATGAGTTTCCAAAAATCCAAACCATCCCACCTCATGAACCAAATTAAGCCAAAACCTTGAAATTGACATTCCATAAAAACCCAAACCACTCCAATGAACCCAAAGTTGTCCCAAAGAGTGACAAAAATCCAAACCATGGTCTCCTAACTCGCCACATACAGCTCGTTGGGTCACAAGGCCAAAACCAAAACCAAATCCCGGTCCTCTAACTTGCCACATACCGCTTGTTAGGTCACAAGACCAAAATCAAAATTCAAAACCCCGACCCCCTAACCAGCCACATACAGCTTGTTAGGTCATAAGGTCAAAAACCAAAAACCTTCTTGACCGCTTGATGCGCAACACAAAGCCTTTAGGTTCACAAGGTCAAAAAGAAAATCCAAAACCCAAAAACCCAACCCAAATGTCATTTTCAAAATTTTGCCTTGAGATGGTACGTGATGTCTCTCACTGCCATAAAATTCCCTTAGAAACTCAAAAGGCTACACTATCAAGAAAAATGCTCAGAAACTCTTGGTCAAGTCAGAAGTTCTCCTTCAAAGTTTTCTTCGAGGCACGTCGACTGCAAAGGCTATCCAATTCGTCGCTGTACCTCGAGGGGGCATTTGTTGACACCAAAAATGTCACTTAGCCTCCTCAACATCAAAAGCTATATGGAGCCACATCCTACTACAAACAGGCAAAGCTGCTTCAAGTATCAGATCTTGTCAGAATCAAACAAAAACTGCAAGATCCTTCAAAATAGTCAAAAGAAGGGTACACATGAAGTTTCGGGCCATTTCGACACCATCTGGCCTAACTTCAATCCTTCAACAGCTGAGCGGGAGCTCCCGACGGCGACAGTGTCAAATACATCAAATCTTCGATCAAAGCCTATGGATGGTCTCAAAATACCTCCAAAAGGCTCCATGTCGAATTTCAAGTCAAACCGACACCGTTTGACCCTCCATCAACTCTCGAACGGCGAAATCAAGCCTCCCGGCGGCGAGAACCTCTGATGCCGCCACTCATCAAACAAAACACATGAGTAGCTTCTGCAAGCTTCCAAAGGGTTGCACGTCAAATTTCAGGTCATTCCGACAACGTTTGACCCAGTTTTGATGCTCCGAAGCAAAATCAAGCCTACCGGCGGCGAAGCTCCCCGGGACCATGGCACCCAAATCGGAGCTAATGGATCATCTCAAAATGACTCCAATAGGCTCCCCGTCAAATTTCAGGTCAATCGGACATCGGATGACCGTACATCAAAGCTCGACATCTTCCGCACGATGAAATCAAGTCAAGCATCGACGGGACCCCAAACGGCTTCAAAACTCAAATAAAAGCCCATGGTTGGTCCTATCTAATGCCCAAGAAGCTACACCTCAAATTTCAGGCCATTCCGACATCGTTTGACCCAGTTTCAACTCTTGGCAGAAAATCGGCTACAGAGTCTTCGGCTTTTCCAAAAAATAGGAAACTTTGTGCTCTGATTTGCACAGCCTTTCGACGGGTTTTCTTCAGAGGAATCAAGCCAATAAATGAGGAGAAATGTCAAAGAAAAATACAGGAGAAAACAGAAGCGAAAAAGCCCGAGAAACGACCAAGAAACGGCGACCGGAAGGCGGCCGAAAAATGGACCAAAGTCCAAGGTCGCTGGCGACCATGGGTGCATGGTCGCCGGCGACCCTAGAAATCCGGGTCGCCGGATTTCCGCCGAAACGTCCGTTTTTCCGATTCTTTTCGCGTTTCGCGATGATTGGCCCCGTGATTTTCTTAAAATTCGATTTTTGAGGCATGATATCCGTCGATCTTCGTCAACATCACGGATCCACCATCAAAATCATTTGATCATCATCGGACACTCCGAAATTGCCAACCGGCCGACCAAGAAAGCACACTTTCTGCCCGACCGATCAAGAAATCGACTAGACAGATGTTGCCAGCCCATTAGTGGCAACCAATGTCTGAATTTTCATCGTCATCGGACATCAAGCAACGTACGGATCCATCGATGATCATCACAAAAAGAATTCCAAAAGACGCGGCGCGACCTGCGACTCTTCAAGCGACTCGGCAGCCAATTAATGAAGTTAAATGACCCTTTTATGGAAATTTATTAGGGTCATTAACTCATTATTTTAAATGGCCCAATCAGAAGCCAAGAAATGGGAGTTACAAGTCCAATTAATCATGACAATTAACCATGTAACTCCCATCATTATAGAGATTAATCATGGTAATTAATCATGAAACTCCCATCATCATGGAGATTAAATGCCCATTACTCTCCATCGGCCAATCAAAATCCAAGAAAAAGGAGTTACAAAATTATGAAATTAAATCTTGTAACTCCTCCCATCATGGAGCATTAATACCATTAATGCTCATAAAACCCTCCTAATGGCCACCAAAAACCTATAATTAGGCGGTCATTCCAAGGAGAAAGGGTCCAGAAAATTTGTCTAAAGTGGTCCTGAAAATTGTTCGAAAAAATCATCTGAAGAGTTCTGAAGAAATTGTCGTAGAAATCTCTACACAAAAAGAAGCTCTCTTGCCTTGAAGAAACTCTGCTGCAAGCACTACAAGGTGATCGAAGTCCCTTGGGGGGCCAACCCCCCAAGATCTCCTCTCTTCTTCTATCCAACATGGCCTAGATGCGGCTTTTCAGCCCGTCTACTTGGTTTTTTATTGGATATAAGACCTTCTCTTGGTCTTTATCCTCTAAAAATCTGAGGTCTAAGCCAAGCCAAGTGAATCAAAGCATCAAGTGTTCTCATCTGAAGGACGATGACGGAGCCATACATGACTCGCGACCGTCGATCTGAACGAGTCCCCACAATCGCTTGAGAAGTCAGATTCCTTTTCTTACTTTTCTATTGTATTGTATTTTTTTAAAAGAGACATAAAAATCAAAGTTCTTGTCTTTACATTTTGATGAGATTTGTAAACTGCCTTTTACGGCACAAAATCGCCTTCTACGGCACAAAACTGCCTTTCACGGCAAATTAAACAAAATCGCCTCTCACGGCATTTTAAAACCTTGTCTCTTTCTTTAAAATATATGTGCAATGGAAAGTTAGAAAAAACTTGATTTCCTTTTCTACTTGTGAAGGTGAATCTCCGGATCACCACTTCAAATTCCAAGTAGAATAGAAAATCTGGCATACCCGTACAAAAAAAATGTTGATGCTTGCTCTTTTTTTTCTCTTCGCCCCGCCGCACCCCGGCGGAACCGGGACGGAGGAAGGCGAGAAAGAAAAAGACGGGTCCATCAGAGTTGGGTGTAGACTTACAGCCACTAAGGAAGGGCGTAATGTTGGCCAACATGTCAGTGTCCGAGCCCTCCTTCATTCGGAAGATCAAGGATGACCAATTGCAAGATCTAGAGTTGGCCAGAATTTCAGAACACATAGTAGGGCGTCCAGACTTCCGTATTATGGATGGAGTTTTGTACTAACGTGATCGTCTATTCGTACCCAACATTGAAGAATTGAAGAATGACATCATGACAGAGACTCACTGTATGAAGTATTCCATGCATCCGAGTAGCACGAAGATGTATCAGAATTTGAAGGGCAGATTTTGGTGGAACAATATGAAGAGAGAAATTGCAGCTTTTGTCTCCCGCTGTATGACATGTCAGTTAGTGAAAGCAGAACATCAGAAGCCTCCAGGATTGTTGCAACCATTAGAGGTCCCGGAATGGAAGTGGGAACATATCACCATGGATTTTATTTCGGGACTACCCAGAACCAGAAGAGGCAACGACGCCATTTGGGTCATTGTGGACCGCCTTACCAAATCCATACACTTCATTCCCATGAAGTCCGGAGAGAAGATGCACATGTTACCTCTAGCAAAGTTGTTTGTCAACGAGATTGTCAGTCGTCATGGACAACCTGTCTCCATTACTTTGGACAGAGATAGCAGAATCGTCTCAAGATTTTGGAAGACGTTGCATGAGTCTATGGGTACGAAGCTACAGTTCAGCACAGCGTATCGCCCATAGACAGATGGTCAGTCAGAAAGGACGATTCAGACTCTTAAAGATATGCTTCGGGCTTGTGTACTAGACTTCAAAACCCAATGGGATGAGACTCTACCACTTTGCAAGTTCGCCTACAATAACAGTTTTCATTCAAGCGTTGGAATGGCACCTTTTGAGGCATTGTATGGCAGGAGGTGTAGAGCTCCAGTTTGTTGAGAAGAAGTAGGTGTCCGCAGTTTCCATGGACCGACTATAGTTAGTGAGACTAGCGATAAAGTCAAACTGATCCAAGAATATCTAAAGGTAGCCCGGAGTAGACAGAAGAGTTATGCGGACTCTCACCGAAGAGACTTATAATTCAAGGAAGGAGATAAGGTATTCTTGGAAGTGTCACCTACTAGAGGAACCTTGAGATTCTGGCAGAAAGGCAAGCTATCATGAAGGTACATTGGACTCTATGATATTGTGCATTCGCCCAATGTCGCCGCCCTATTTCCTCAATGTAGTTGAACGCCTCTTGGCTTACTGCACGTATATCCGTAATGTAAGCCTCATACTCATAACGCCTATATGACTTTGTTGCACGTCAAAATTTCATCACGATTACCCTATCACTGAAAGCATCCTTGATGTTTTTAGCAATTTGACGACAATAGTAACAGTACATTGCAAAAGGAATGGTGTTCTTCAGTGCTAGAATGAGGCCCTTCTGACGGTCTGAAACAATAGTCAAGTTGGGCGGCTCTCCAACGATATGAACAAGTTTACAAGGAACTACTCCCAACCGTCACGGCGCTTGGCTTCCAAAAAGGCGAAGGCGATTAAAAGCAGCTTGTGATTGGCATCATGTGTCACTGCTACAAGCAAGACACCTGGATACTTGCCTCGGAGATGTGAACCGTCTACAGCAATCACTGGTCTCAACGAGAATGTGAAAGACCTTAAACAAGGTCCGAATGGCAAAAAAAAAAAAATCTTCTGAAATGATCATCCGTTATGGTGTCTATGTTTGTTATAGTGCCAATGTTGCTCATCCGCAGTTTTTTTTACAGTAAAGAGATAGTTGCTGGAAGGAGTCTTCTTACGATCTACGAACCATATTCAGTGCCATCTCCCTTGCTATATAAGCCTTCCTGTAGCTAATGGTCGCCCCAAATTCCATCTGGTAGTTATTTATGATTTCCTTCGGTTTCAAATTGATGTTTTGTCTGACTCTATCCATGATGAACTCTGTAATAAGTGTTGAAGATGCTTGTTGATGTGCCATGCCCATCATTGGCCTTGACCATCGGTGGTTAAGATTGTACGTCTTTACTTTAAATTGTGGTCCTGATTCAGTAATAGAAGCGTGAATATGCCATGGACAGTCTTGATCTTTGCAGTGTGCCGTTACTTTGGTCATGTTGGTCTTCAAGGGTTTAAGTGTGAAGTTGCCATAAATTGCAAACTTAGCCAAAGTATTCGAGAACGTTTGTCGATCAGGGAATTCACGGCCGATCCACATTTCTTGTGCCGAGTTGTTGCCAACATTTGTGTGTTAGTTTTATGATCTCAATCCATTAAGATTGATGTAATAAATTGACTAATTTTTTTATTTATCAATATATTCATGTTATCATTTCATGAGATGAATGATGTTTATTACTTAAATGCACATAACCAATACGAATGACATGATGGTTCATGAGATGAACCGGAGTCCATAAGTATACTAGATGCAATATATGTGTATGGATGGGATCCACATACGGGAGACAAGTATAGCAAATCTTATACTTGAATATCTTCACAACCAGTGATGAGATTGGACATCTCATTTGACAAGGTTGTAGTACTTTGATTACTATGAAATAGTGTGATTTGTCTCGATCATCAGAATGTAAGATTTTGGATCATAGTGCCGATACATTGGATGTATTGAATGACCATGAGAAGTACCTCAAGAACAATGTCTTTACTTTAAGGTCTGCTCTCATAATTCCCTAGCAATAGGCTCTCAACCCTGAGACATTTATGAACTCAAGTTTCTATCTATTCATTTGCTTTGAGTCACCAATGAGTGAGGCCAACTGTAGGTCAACACCTAGGTGTCTTGGGTACGTGCCAGTAGGATTGTGGGAACATTTAAATGGTCAAGATGGAATCTATCTCTATTATCTCTTTGTGCCAATTAGTGGATTTATCATTGGTAAGTGTACACCCATCTCAATTAAGAGTTAATTGGATGGTACTAATGATTACTATAATTAATTGGGTCTCAAGGATAATAAGATATGGGTCAAAATTGGTGAGACGGTCTGTCCAATTGATCCATGGATAATGATAGAGGGGCCCACTTGTAGTGATAGGGAAGTTAAGGGTCTTCATGTAATTTATTCCTAAGACTGGAGTTCAATTGCATTTATATAATGGAGTTATTTGCAATTAACTATGGGCCCGGATTGCACATGAGATGTGGGGTCGCGGTGTCCCAGTTGGAGCCAGCTTTCTATGGAATCCCTAGTGGTCCCCACGCTAGCCAAGATTGGATCTTTACTAATTCTATTTGAACTAAAAAAGGAAAGCTACTATTTTTATTTGAAGTGAGACTTCTAATAGTGGTAATAGTAGAGTAAATGGTTACTAAGTGTAATGGAAGTTGGACTTCTAATAATACACTAAGAGAGAAGGTTGAAAAGCTATAAAAGGAAGAGGAGGGAGCACCCTTGGACGTCCATGCCCTATTCCAAGGAGTGATTCACGCCCATCACCATAGTTTGCAAGAAGTTACATTCTTCTCCCTCCCCTCTCTCTCTTCTAGCTCCCTTCTAGTTTCCTTAGAGATTCTAGATAGTCTTTCTCTTGGAGATTCCACCATCTTTCTTGAGGAAAGAGATCTGAAGCGAGTCATAGCGTGGAAGACGATTGAGCATTGGAGATTCTGATCTTGGAAGAGCTCTTCATCAAAGAGTTGAATCAAGTTCTCCATTAGAGCACAACCAAGCTCCATAGGTATCTTCTACTCCTTGTATGTTGTAGAATTTCGTGGTTGCATGTTTAGTGCTGTTTCTTTCTCCTTTATAGGTTTATTTGCTGATCATGATGGCTGAGTTTGAGGACATGCATCCTGGATTGGGTTTTAATGGCTTTTGGATAGGTGTTCATCACTTCTAGTTGGTGAAAAGTTTTTGAAACCTATCTAAGAGGTCCACCCAATTCCAACATTGTGTTCATGTCCTCGAGCTCCATTTTATCCTCAAGATCAACAACTGGCGTTTCATTACAATGACATGCCTCATTGATTGGATTGGCTCCTGCAACTTCACTTTCGGCCTTGACCATTGGAATTGAATGAACCTGGCATATGGAGGGAGGCCCATCAAGATGGATGTCATCACCACGGTCTATCTCAATTTCCAAGTCATCATTGACAGTGTCTTGTCCTACCGTCTAATGTGGACTGCAATCGACTCACACAGTTGGAAAATGCATGTTTTTGTCTTCACGGAGATCAATGGTAGGTAGGTCTCCATAACTAGTTGAGTACATGACTTGTTTTTTGTTGGAAGTTCTTGATGAGTTCCTTGATTTTTCCATACAAGTACATCACGCAACGATCCTTTGAAATCTACAATGAATCATTGAATAAATAAGCAAGTAGGAAGGAAAATTTAGTATTTGATAATGTACAATCTAGTTATACAATCTACAAGTGTACCTCCATTTATCTCCTCCTATGCATTGCTCATTGTTCCGACCGTTAAAGACATATAAATATATCCCATTCGATTCATCTCCCGATGCTTTGAACATACTCCTAACATCATCATCATCATCAATGCTGGCCATGGAGAATGCCCTTTCGTTGCGATGCAGGTATTGCATGCTTAAATTCTGGATGGATGGGTCCCCATTAGATGTTTTAATTGCTTCTTGAACTAGAGATTCATATGTTATATCTGTCGCTAAAACTCTCATCTTCTGCTTTTACTCCATTGTACATTGGACGACTTATATAGAATTCAAAGTCACCTTCATAGTGGAAGATGAACAACACCTCTTTATCTGACATGCTGTCATTAAATCATAAGAAAATAATGAAGATATCAGTGAGAATTAGGTACATTCAGAATGACAGTTGATATAGATCTGTACTAACATCATTTGCAGGTTTCTGAGAGTAGAGAAAATGTGTTCACCTTGATAAAAACTCTGCACATCATGCCAAATAAAAAGATTAAGCAGCTCTTCTCAAATGATTACCACTGATTAAACATTTAGGACAATAGTTCTATCAACAAAAAGAAAGAAGCATTTAGATCAGTAGTCTATTATAAAGCTTGGAACAATGCTTTCAAACCATTCTACTGAGTGCTATTCCTCACATGATTCCACCCATTCTCCCATTATTCATAAATCATCAAGGAAACCAACTCTAATTATATGAAATATGACTTTAAAGTCTAAAACTTTGTAAACTCAATCCAAAACAAAACCAACATGCATATTCACTTTCACAACATCTTATTAAATTGAATAAACATGTTGCTGGTTTTCTTCTAAACGTGACAAACACATGAAAAGAGGGACAACAGCAACATAAGCCAATTCATGACCCAATAGATCTCCCACTTCTGCCTTCAACATAACATTATTTTCCATTGCAATGGATGCTATCGCAATAAACAAACCCCTCAAACCCTATAAGCCGCAATACGAGAGAAAGGGCAACTGGTTATGATACTCTAATGCAGGTGCCTAGGGCAGAGAAAGAAGAGTTTCCACAGTTTCTAGGATTTCCAGCAATTAAATATTGGAGAAGAATCTAGGTAATGGTGTTTAAGGGTACATAATGCAGTATAATGTGGTATATAATGTGTGTACTTTTGTCTTAATGGAGTCCAACAACCTTGGAGATGGTGTTTTATGGTGGTTTCTAGAAGAAGAAAAAAAATAAAAAAATCTAGAGCAATGTTAAAGACGACCCAAACAAAGAAATGCAAAAAATAGAATCGGGGAGAAATATAAAACAGTTTCGCATAATGGTCGATATCAACAATATTAATGGTTGAGATTGACCATATTGCAAAACTGCGAGAAAAAAAGAAAAAGCCTATATGAGGACCCCTCCCATATCCGACATGGAACTAAGTTGTGCTGGACCGTATACGGCCGTATGGGGATTTTCCCCGTAAATTCCTGTTTCATTTTACATAAAAATTACCCATCACCAAGTCGGTCTGGTTTGAAAGGGCAAAATACGTCTACGGACTTTCCTGGTTCTAACGTAATACAGCTTAATACTTGTACCCCACAAAAAAATTCCGTACTACATATACACGGCCAAGGGCTCCTTTGAAGAACAAATAGACCGACCCATTAAAAAGTAAGGAAGAAACGAAGGGAGCTTCATCTTCTCTCTCGGATCAGCAGCGGAAAGAACTAACTTCCCCTCAGGCTCAGGTTCTACTGCAAACGACGAAACCATGGTAAATATGAATTGGGAATTTCACGATTTCATGTTTCTATCTTCTATTTCCCAAAGCCCTAATTCTGTTCGCCATCTTTCCGAAATTAGCAAAATTAGGGTTTTTATGCTATTCTCTATGCAATGATGACACGCAAGCGAAGAGCTGTCTTTTCTCCCTTTTAGATTTTTGCGAATCTTCAATTCCCTCTATTTTCTATACAACAACAAATCCAAGAAGAATAGGAAAAATCCCAATTGGATTTAGGGTTTTGAGAAGAATCGTGTTGTTTCCTTTTGATTCGAACGGAAACAGAATTCCCGGGATCGTTTTTGTTTGCTAAAAGAAAGAAGAGGAAGAAAATCCTCATTTTGATTTTAGGGTTTGGAATTGAACACAAACTACATTCCTGGAATCCCTTTTTTTTTTTTTTTTTCCCTCTTCTCAAATTATGTGACTCGCAGCACCCTTTAATCTCTCTCTCTCTCTCTATATATATATATATCTTGGTTTGAATGTTTTCGATTGGTAGATTGGGTTCATAAAGAGTGGTATTGGTGTATCATGCGTGGCCGTTGATCAATCATAAAAATAAAAAAACAATGTAACGAATGAAGTGCAAATGAAATGATTAATTCACCCCATATTAGGATTGGCTCATATGAATTTCCTTTGCGTTAATGATTACATTACACCCATAATCACTCATCATTTAAGTGTTCCTTCTCATCATCCATCGAGTATATATGGGACGATGAGAGAATAAATGCTGATTGATAGAGAGCATGAACAAAGTAATTCTCATTTACTTATCATAAGAAGAGTCCTTGCAAGCATCTACAATTTTTATTTATATCGTTTTTATATAGTTTTTCTCAATGAAAACCAACCCTAATTCAAAGACCCCATTTGGATACTTTGAAATTGGTTGCCTTGTCTGAGGTCATCAGGAATTTCAATTTCTTATAAATTGTAATTGGTTATAGGAAAGAACATAACAGTGTTGACTACAAGGTAACTGTAATCTTTCTATAATTCCATCGCAGCCTGATATCTTGCGTTGGTCAGTTGTGAGAATTACATGGGCTTGGGCTTGGGCTTGGGCTTTTGATTAGATAAGTTGATGAAATATCAAAGACTACTTTTTTTATGACACTGACCTCATTTGTCATCTGGATTTGGTCCTCCATATGGAGCAAATATAATGTTACCAACCATTTTGATATTGATAGCTTTCTACTCCATGATGATTCTGCTGCAGTTGGTGGCGAAAATTCTGATTTGTTCCAATTGCAAAGAGATGTCTCGTGGAATTTAGAATTATTGGTGTCATACTATGTAGCATTTGATAGAAGCAAGAATTAACCTGTTTTGTGGCATTTATTCTCCTCTTACCTGAGATAACCGTGTTTGTTTTTTTTTTTCCGCTTTACAGCCACCTGTAAGGAAGTTGAAGTTATTATTATTGTTATTATTTAATATATAGTTTTTAAGATTTATCTTGTATGAAACTGTGCTCCTTTGGACATCTTAGCACATGCTTTCTTTGTTGACATTTTTCAACTGTTGATTTGTTAAACATGTTTCTTATGGCTGCTTTCTTTCAGTCTTCTCTTGCTGCTGCTAGAGCAGACAACTTTTACTATCCGCCAGAATGGACCCCAAATCAGGTATGTCAGTCCATTTTTGTGATTCATTTAAAAGTTCTCGAAGGTGTTCCATCCATCTTTTCCCCTTTGACAATGTGTTGGCATTTGGATTCTCACGTCTTTCCTTTCTCAGGGTTCATTGAACAAGTTTCATGGTCAACATGCTTTGAGGGAGAGAGCAAGAAAGATAGATCAGGGCATCCTAATAATAAGGTGAAGAATGTTATGATCTATTAAATATTTGAGAATTTTATTGGGATGATTCTATCGTATTATGCTTCCTACTATTTAGGAGTTGTTTTGATCTCATCTGGAATCTTGGAGTGAGATGCATAATATATGCTAAAGTAGTTATGCACTTTGAGACTTGATCACTTCATCTGGTATTGGGGAATTAGCATTATGTACTTTGAGACTTGATCACTTCATATGGCATTGGGGAATTAGCATTAAGGTCTTACATGGATGAAATGCACATTCTTTTTCTTACCTTAGCAACCATTTCATTTTTCTTGCTTGATTAAAAATGAGTAAGCATTGGAAGGTGCCCATTGTTTCAACCATGAGGTTGCAGGTTTGATTCCTGTTACCATCTTGAGAAAGGGTGAAGCCCCATTGGGATAATGCTGAAGTTAAGTGGCTTGTGGCTTTAACTTTAGGAACTTGAACCATAGGATTTTTTTCTCATTGGCTTTGAAACTTAGGAACTTGTTAGTGATAGTTTGCTTCTCATTTGATCAGGATAGATTGGAATGAAGAAATGGAATTCATGTTGTTGACCCGACATAGTTGGGACATGGCTCTTTGATTTTCTTGACTTTGAAATAGTGGTTATGTTGATCACCATATGGAAGGAGTATTGTTTTACTATACTTGATTATTATGACATTTAGTCTTTCTTGTAGACATTGTATGATATCATTAGAGGACTGTAAGTTATTCAAAACCATCCTTTTTCCCATTTATAGCAACATAAAGACAATTACAAATAATTCCATCATACAATCATATCAAGAATATCATAATATATATTAATATTTAATAAATAATAAATGATGTGTAAAAAGTTAAATAAGTTTAAGGTATCAATTTATATTTATTTTTTGTTACCTTTAAATCAAAATATAAAAGTGAAATAATAAAATCCAAACCATAGGATATCTCTTTAAGTTAAGAAAGTATTTATGAAGGAAAAATTAAAAAAGATTAACAAAAAAGAAGATAGAGACAAGCACCATGCATACAATAGAACGCGTTAATTAAATGCTTGTTTTTTATTCATCTCTAAAACCTCCCGAAAGAAGGTAAAAGATTGTTAATATTCTCGCTCAGCCAAATCGCTTGAATCGTAAGATTCGATTAAATAAGTATTGAATTGTAAGATTCACACCTAAATCCTAAGATTTATCTATGAATGGGTTTCATTGCATAGATACAAATCGTTTTCCTTAGGATTTTGGGATATGAATAGGGATTCGGGATACGAATTGTAGGATTCTAATAACTATGCTAGAGACCCCTTCTTGCAAAAGGAGCATTCGATGATAAGATTCCTCTATGGCTCAAGTTGTCTACAACGAAGACTTCATTCACTCATTGACAATGAATGATCCTACACCAGACCCTTCATTCTAGAATTAAATTCACATTTCCCAAATTTGTGTCTTGGCTATTTCTTTAGTGGCCCATTCCCTCCCTAAGGTGAATACCTATGTACCTAAGTTTATATTTTATAATATATATATATCAACTCCTTGTCACAATTATGTTGGGGCTGGATATATGAATTCCATTTTTACCAGTTTGAGATGGTTTCGGCATGTCCAACGTAGGCCGGCAATGGCACCGGTAAGGAAAAAGTTTGGCTATGAATGTTGATGGCCCACCAATGGGAAGGGTTTAGCCAAAGAGGACGTGGATGGAGGTAGCAAATATAGATATGAAGTGTAACTTATATGAGGATTTGGCTCAAGATAGATTGGAATAGAGAAATAGAATTCGTGTAGCCGACCCCAACATAGTTGCGACAAGGCTTTGACGACGACGACGATGATGTCTATCTCGGATCTATCCTTACTACTTGCATCCATGTCCTCTTCAGCCTACCCCTTTTTCTTGGTAGGCCATCAACTTGTATAGAAAAACTTTTCCTCAACAGCCAAACCATTTCAATTGGATCCATCTTAATTTAATTTATCACCTATTGATGCTCTCTAAATACTTCCAAATGCACTCATTTCTGATTCTATCTTTCCTAGTTTTATGCATATCCATCTCAACATTCCCATATCTGCTACACTCCTTTTGTTTCTCCCCGATTGGCCACCATTCTACTCCATAGGTCATAGTTGGTCTAATTGCTGCCCTATAAAAATTTTCCTCAATCTTGTTGCTACGCTCCGATGCAAAGCACTTCAAAAGCAAGTCTCCACTTAAACCATCATGCTCTTATGTTCGACATGCTCCTCAATCCCTCCAACCTGTCTAATTAATGAGCCAAGATATCAGCATGTATCTCTGATGTAGATCCGAATGGGCCACCTCTCTTCGGCCTGGGCCGTTATAGAGCCCTTTTATTTTGGTGCATTGTAGCCCATTTGTAACGAGGGCATTTTAATCTCTTTTTTTTTGTTTAATCAATTTTTAGGGTTAGAGTTTTTGTGGGATGTATATATGTAATGAGAAGAGGGAGAAAAGGGAGCTTTTGGACATTTTGAAGAAGATGAAATACAACCTTACCCTTGAAGAGTTTGGTTTTTGTTGCCATAGATTTGCCATGAGCAATTTGCAGTGCATCAGTTGGTATAAGAGCATCAATTGGGATCGCTTGGGTTGTTTGTGTGATTGACGGATTATGCCACCTGGATCGATCGTGCCGGATCTTCCATTGGTCAGAAAAGATCAAAGAAGGAAGAGTGTTTTCTGAAGAGGGTTCGGATCTCCATAGTGGAATCCACAACTGCTACTGCTCAGCACTGAGTTGCCTGGTTCCATCTCAATCGACAGTTGAATCTGTCTTGATCAAATAAAGAGGAAGAAGAAGATTGGCCGTCTGCCTTTGATCCTTCTTCCAAAGCAAAGGATCGAGCAGTATCACAGATCTCAATGGAGAAGGCAGGCTTCAGAGTCATTGGCATTGCCGGAGAAGAAGCTTCGGCTTGCCACTGCCGCTGTCCAGCCATTTCCAGTTGAAGTCGCAAACGTGCAGAGAATAGAGACAGGCACAGTCTCTGTTGCAGAAACGAAGTAGTTTTCTGATAGTCGCAGATCATTAGAGAGACGATCTGGGTTTTGATAGTCGCTGCTGTGTCATCGGAGAAAGTAGAAACAGAGGTCGCAGCCGCGTCGAGTTCACTGTCGCCGGAGTACAGCCTTGCAGCCACTGCGGCTTTCGTCCCTCTGTCGCTGCTACTGTCGCGCCATCGTAGGAGGGTTGCCTTCCTGTTCTGTTGCAGAGCCAGTAGAGTAGCCCGGTTCTGCCGTGAGGAAGGAGACTTGGGTAACCGGGTCAGGCCAAGTCCGAGTCAGCAGACCTGACTTAGAAGCCCATTCGTTGGGTTCAAAACCGGTGAGTGTGAGGGAAACGAGAAAGAATGTTTGTTGGGTTTTGTGAGGAGAATTCTTGGGGCAGTGTGAAAGTTGCATTTGGTGGAGAATATGCATTTGGTAAAGTGAGAGAAAAAAATGTGGGTGTTGATTTCGGTGGTTGGTGGGAGATTTTGAATTAAAAAAAATGAAAAAAAAAGTGGTTGTGTTTTTTTTTTTTGGGGGAAGAGTTATTATTATATAAAAAAAGGTGGTTCAAAGAAAAAAAATGAGTGTTTTTGTTCCTTGGGTGGAGTGAAAAGGAGTTGTTTTTGTTGACTCGGGGTGGGAAGTGAAGTGTAAACCCTCATTGGGCCAGGTCGAATTTGGGTCATTGTGCAGGTCAAACCTGACTCTGAACTGTGAAGAAAAGACCCAGCAGAGAGAAGGTTCAGGTCGGGGCCAGGTCAGGTTGACCCAACTCATTGCGCCAAAGCCCACGAGCAGAAGCCCATCTAGCAGTAAACCCATCTGGGCCCAACCCATTCCAGCAGCAGCCGGTTGCAGTCCTCAGTCGGGTTTAGTCAACAAGACTGTTGACTGGATTGAAGTCTCTGGAGAATGCAATCTTTGAGACAATACATGGAGATCCAAAATCTGCGTAGGCAAGTTGAGGCGATGACTTGGCGTTTGGATCGAATCAAACCTATGGATAATTTGTTTCATGAGTCTGCATATGAAGGTGATGATGATATGTCAATTCATGATGATAGATCAAATGATTTTGATGACCCAACTTATGATGATTTTGACCATCCAATTTTTGATGAGTCAGTTGAAGATCATCATGGAAAACTTCATACACCAATCTGCGATATCTATGGAGATTCTAATAATGAAGTAACTGTTCAATCACTTGATGACCATGGATGTGATAACAGGTTGGGTTTTAGCAGTGATGTTAATGGACCAATCTATGATGAATATCCCAAGGAGGAAACTGACACATGTGATGAGCTCATTAATTTGCCTCCAAATCATGGTGGTATTGATTTAAGAATCAATTTTGATGTTGATGAAAAGTTTGATGAATGCATGGATAAGACATTGGAGGGTGTGCACGGGATAGACGGCGCAAGTGATGAGAACCATGATGTGGAGTTGTTAGGTGTACCAGCCACCTCTTATGTAGATCCTTTCTTGGAAGAGATCCAATGGCAAGGTGAGCCTCAAGTTGTTACAGTTTGTGGGCTGATACTGCAACTTATCCAGTTGAAGTATCTAGTGGTTATCACCCAACCAGAATCATGTCATCAGAAGGGGCAAGGCCTAAAGTCTACTTGGAGCAAAGGCTCGTGAAGTTTTCCTGTCTTGTGATGAGCTTGCAAATCTGCAAGCACCCAAGAAGTATGTACGTAGGATTTTCGACCCAGGAGGACACTTGCAGAACTCGAGGTTGAGTTCTTCCCAACAAGGGGAGACTGATGCAGATCCGAATGGGCCACCTCTCTTGGGCCTGGGCCATTATAGAGTCCTTTTGCTTTGGTGCTTTGTAGTCCATTTGTAATGCGGGCATTTTAGTCTTTTTATCTATTTTTAGGGTTAGGGTTTTTGTGGGATGTTTATCTGTAATGAGAAGAGGGAGAGAAGGGAGCTTTTGGACATTTTGAAGTAGAAGAAAATACACCTTACCCTTGAAAAGGTTGGTTTTTGTTGCCACATTTGTCATGTGCAATCTATAGTGCATCAATATCTTTGTGGTATCTCTTGAGCTTCAATTCTCACATGTGTTTCAACTCTTTGCACGTCTCCACTGAAGTTGCAATTCATACATTCAATCTTTGTACGACTTATTTTAAATCCCTTGGATTATAAAGCTTCTTTCCATCTCTCATATTTTGCATGCATGCCATCTCTTGATTCATCAACGAATACTATATCGTCTACAAACAACATACACCAAGGTACCTCTTGAATATGAGCAGTTAACTCGTCCATAATCAGTGTAAAGAGATAAGAGGTTTAAAGCTGACCCCTGATGCAAACCTATGATCATTAGACACTAACCTATCCCTCTATAGGCAGTTCTCACACTTGTTATTGCGTCCTCATACTTGCTTTTAATGATGTCAATGTAACTTCTTTCATTATGTTTTTAATGACTATAAATAACATGGAACATTTTGAATAAATAAACATATATTAGATAAGGGTGTTAGTGGAACCCCAATTACCTAATTATCGAAGGACTCACTTCGAAAAATCTTCCTTTTTTAGGTCCAATTTTTTATTAGGCCTGGGTCTTGGGCACAGTTCCCATCTATACCTGAATACTTGTTTACCTGAATGTATAAAATATAATAAAAGAAATACTTATCATATAAAATAATTTGATAAAATTATATAACGTTATATGTAATATAAATAATTTGTAGTTATGTTAATAATGGATTAAATATAATGAAGCCATTACTTGGGTTTTGAATTGGGCCCGAAGTTGAGCTCAAGTCAGGGTCTAGTATGGGAATATAACTTTTAATAGGCCTTGGTTGGGTTCCACCATGTCTGACCCAAACCCGACCATTTTAAATCCCTAATTTTAGATCAATGTTATTATACAATAATATTTATATATAATTATATATTTTTATAAGATTTTGTAAAGATATATATATTAAATTGATAATAATAAATGAAATTTCATAATATACTTGAAGTTTCTGGTGATCCCGGTGTTGGCTTCCAGTTTAGATCTGGGTGTGGAAACCTTATTTGTGTTTGTATCCTAGTCCAAGTCCACCATGGGCCTGACCCAGCTTGTTTATATATCTAATATTTTATCAATACTATTATATATAATTATAGGCATATATTATTATATATTTATGTAATATTTATAATGGATACTTTAAAATGGGCAAGGTATCGTATCTAATACTTCAGTTTTTATGTGTAAAATCAGTATCCCTGCCATATCTACGGTGTGTCCTTGTCATTTCCATACTGTATTTTCGCATCATAGTTTATAATTGTAAGAAGCATAGCTTAGACCCTTATTTTATATAATCATGTATAATATATTGTAATGCACTTTGGGGTTTGGTTTGGGATCAGATTCGGACCTTTATTCAATCAGGTCACTGGTGGGGATTTATACATGGGTCATGTAAGTTATTATTAGAGTCTGAAGTAGATGCATGTTAGCTATATATAATTAATTTTATATACAATGTGATAATAATTTTACATTTTATGAGGACCACACATTCATAAAATTATCAAACAAAATTTCAGTTGATGCTGAAACAAAAAGTTAACAGATACAAGAATTCCAGAATTCTTTAGATGAAAAATCCAACAAGTATCCAGACAAATATTTCATCATCAAGAATTTTAGAATCTGACAAGTGAATTTGGATTTCATCCAATCAATTCAGAAATCAAAAGATTCCAAAATCTGATCAAACCCTCTGATCCCTGAAGGAATCAATGAAGGACATACAAGGCACAAAGACACACGGTATAATTCTTGGGAACATATTAGAAGGTGCTCGCTGACCTATCTCAGTAGTGTGAAAATTTTCATTTTTTTCGTATAGTCATCATTTGGAGAAAGAGAAAGGAATGAAATTTATCCAAATTCATATTTACAACGCCATGAAAAATATATTTGTACGTTGGAAGGATTCCTGTACCTTTTTTTGATCTTTATGGAACCAGTTTTTTTTTTTTTGGTACCCCAGCCAAGGGGGCTGGACCCGAGAGAGTTCGCATACACGGGGGAAGGTAGCCCACTCAAGTGCGAAGGAGGCCCGCACAAGTGAGAAGAAAGCTCACACAAGTGGGAAAGGAGCCCGCACAAGCGGGAAGAGGTGACGTACCTGGGGTTCAAACCCCGGGCAGCCGGTTGAGTGGAACCAGTTGAGTTACACATTTCACTTGTCTCTGGATCGATATGACTAGGACATAGCTGCTATTCTGGCCATCTGTTTTCTGTCTCACCTCTGCCAACATTCCATCTTTCTCTATTATCGTCACCGACGGCAATAATTTGATTTTTTTTTCCCCATTGTTTCGGGGTTTTGTTTTGTTGCTGTGTCCCATATTCTTGTAGACTAGTTATTCCCAGATTGATTTCATGTTGACTGTCTTTATTCTTTCTATGAATTGTTTTTTTTTTTTTTTTTTTTACCTTTCCTCAAAATTCTTTTTTGAACTTGAACCTTATTAAAGGAGTGACACTATTTGCACAATTCATTACTTTGAGAGTAAGTTGTAGGGGGACACAATTTCTTGAAGGTAATGTAATGGAATTTCGTGGTTTAAGTTGAAGTTGTGGCAACTTGTTAGCATACTTGAGCCTGTTTTTTCTGTGATGCCTTCTGATATCGCATGATTCATTCACTTCTTATTTTTTTTTATTCACTTCTATTCTTATATTTCAGGTTCGAGATGCCTTACAATATATGGTGTGGCGGATGCAATTCTATGATTGCCAAGGGTGTAAGGTTCAATGCCGAGAAGAAGCAAGTGGGGAACTATTATTCTACAAAGGTAACTACACATTAGAGTGCAGATAATTTCCTTTACTTTTTCATGTTACAACATACCAAGAAAGAAGGCCACACCCACCAGGGGCAAAATCCAGGAGGCAGACATCAATACTGATTCCATTATGGCTGATATATTGGACACATCCTGTATATCAGTCTTTTTTGGTTGAACTTTTCTAAGCTTGTGTACTGGTGCAGAGATGTATTTTTTAGAATCTAATTGGAACCATCCTTGTCAATTCTGTCCTGGTACTGATTCCGTTCTAGTTGTGGAGTGAAATGGTTGGGTATTCCAGTGTTCCATTGAGATAAAGGCAAAACAGAAAAACCCAAAAAATATAAAAATTGATTTAAATAGAAAAG
The DNA here is from genome assembly GCA_029852735.1 of Persea americana. NCBI lineage: Eukaryota > Viridiplantae > Streptophyta > Magnoliopsida > Laurales > Lauraceae > Persea > Persea americana. Next base: position 9,661,481 of record CM056820.1, on the reverse strand, counting down.
TAATAAAAAAGTAGAGTTATAAATTAATACTAAAAATCTATTTGTCATAAACTTCATCATACAACTGACATTTCTACCTTTCTACATGTCAACTATGCAAGTCAGTAGTCATAGAAACTAACGAATAAATATGAAAGTATACCTAAATGTCTTACCTTTGAACAAGAGCACAGGAATACTCACCTCCACCTTTGCTTCTCTAACCAAATGGTTATTGGAAGCCTTGTAGTTGCGTTACGAAATCAAGATAACTGATCGCCCACCAAAATTGTAGCCCATTTTCCTTTTGTTAACACTCAGGGCACGTTTGGCAACCGGAGAGAAATCCTCTATTCAGATGATTGCTTCATTCTTCTTATACAATGATTTCCTAACTGAGGATTTCTCATAAAGAAGATCCACTGCAATCCATGTTTGGCAAACAATAGGCAGTATATGGATTTGCATATATTACATCCAATGGTCACAAGTTTATTGCATTTCTCATGCAATCCGCCACGAATCAAGCCCTAAAATTTGAACCTCTGGCCGTATTTTGCCTTCTAGAGATGATGGATGGTTTAGATTTTCATTTGGTCCCACAGGAATTAAAAAATATATTTTTTAGGTTGTGGACTTTTTTTACAAATATCTCAAAATATATAAGAAATCAATTGCTGGAAATTTACTTTTAAGCCATTTTGGACCTTCTGAACATGATGGATGGTTCGGATTGTGATTGTGGGACCCATAAGGTAGGGTTCCAAAGTCGAAACCGAGGCGAGTATACTACATTACTACCGCCTTGATCACTGTCAGAAACGCAAGGTTAGTGCAGAAGTAATCAACGTTTTTCACAGAGGACATTCGACAGTCAGTAGATTTTTGCCATTTTTCTCACAATTTATGATGAGTTAGGATGACAAATTTTAACTCATTTTGAAGAGACGGGACGTTTTGGATTTTACAAAAAGGGTCCACAGAAATCCAGATCTCATCATCCAATGGACTTGACTTTTTTGCAAATATCTAAAGATCTATATGAAGAATCAATGACTAAGATTTAATCTTATTGCCAATTTATATATTCTTAACATGATTAACGGATTGGATTGTGGATGTGGGACCAAAAAAAGGGGTCTCCAAATATGGGTTTCGGTAACCCCAAATTACCGTCCGGGTACTCTTTAATCTTCATCCGCTTCTTGCATTCACACAGACTTCAGCAATCCGATGTGGGGAGGTATGACTGAGTGAGTCTTTCCTTTTAATACTTTTGGGGTATTTTGAGAAATCCTCACATATGATTCGTCCCTTTGCCAAACACGGGTTTTCCATGCTTGTGAGGAAAAACGGGGAGGATTCCATGCCGTGGACCTTTGCCAAACCTGCTGTCAAGGTTTGGGGTTTCAGGCTATGTTTCTTTCTAGAAGTGGAAAGCGTGTGAGTGATGTTTGAAGGGAATAAAACATCTTGTTGGCTTTACAGGTGGTAAAATTATCCTATTACCCTGAGTTTTAGGACTTGTCTCTGCAACGAGAATCTGTGGTCCACGGATTTCTGTTTCCACAGGGGAGAGGAATCCTTCATTCCTACTCTTGGAAATTGAAATCTTCTCTACGAAGGGAAATCACTTTTTTATCTATTTTTTTTTTTTTAAGTTTTTTCCCTTTCTGTGAGGAAAGTATGTTTTACCAAACAACAAAAATGTAAACGCCCACCCAAAAAAAATAAAATAAAGAAATAAAACAACTATCAGCCCAAAACCCCAACACAAAACAACCACCCACCCACAAAAAAATGGGAAAGGAAAATAAACAAAAGTCACTTTTTTGGGATGGAATGGGATCAGTATGTTCCCATTGAAAGTGACACAGCCGTGGATCCGCAAATGGAGGATCACGGATATGGGATGAATGTAGACAAACTCCCCGAGAGTTTGCCGAATCCTGGATGGATTCAAGCGAGGACCAACTCTGCAGATGGGAATTGGCCTAATTCCTCTCGGAACTCAACACAAACGAGCACTCTTCCATCGAAGAGAGACACTCACACTCAGCCATAGGCAAAATAAACAACCAAACAATCTTTATTGAATAATTATAAACCGTATCCCCTAATGGAGGGATTACATATTTATAGAAATTGTTGGACATCTTCTTTCCCATTGGGACTCTTCAAATAAGACTCCTAATTAAATAGATGTTCTGTTGGGCTTATGAACCGGGCCCAATGGGCTGGCCAACCCATGGGTTTGGCCTACGTTAGTTCTCCCCATCTTGGAGAGAACTCGACCTCGAGTTATGTAAATGTTCTCCTGGGTTGAAAATCAATTGCACAAACTTCTGATTTTTCCTTTAATTTGAATTATCTTTGTATGGTTTGAAAGCTTCATCTGATCTTTTCCTCCCTATAGAAGTGGACTGGAGGTGTTTCTTCTTCTGATGTTTGCATTTAGCTTAGATGTGTGATTCTACCATTAAATGCTTCAATTGCTGACTTTGTACCAACATATCATGATCCTTGAAAAATCCAACTTGGATCCCTAAAGATGAAGTCAATGCTTTTTTATTTATTTATTATGTTTTATTATTTATTATTTTTTTTTATCGGTAAAAGATGAAGTCAATGTGGCGGACTTCAATGATTGGTTCTTCTTTTGATACCTTGTGAACAATGTAATTTCCCTCCGATGATCCAATTGACTTATCTGAAAGTGGCATTATGATCAGATCCATTGAATGATCAATATCCTTGCTAACCAGATGAAAGTCTTCAATGTCCGCTACTCATTGTTCTTCTAACTTTTGTGGCTCTTGATCAATATTATCTGCAGAGAAAAATATGGTTTCATAGTCTTCTACTTCTTTTGAAGGATAATTCTCTGTATGAATTCTGCATGTTGCTACTTCCGAATTTTTCGTGAGATTACCTTTGCATTGACTTTGCTTATCTATGTTATCTTTGATGTCTTCTGTTATGGGTTTGCTGGGGACATCAACCATAATTCCCCCAATTCTTTCAAGACCTACCAATGACGGAGGTGTAGGATTGCAGATCGAGCTACTCTACGGATGTATGACGTGTATCTTGACTTTGATTGCTGAGATGTTTTGAGTCCACCGTTGGGTTACCATTTTGATAACATCCAAGGGTTGGATTTCGTTGGATCCGTCTTCTGATGGATGGAAGGTCCCACACTGGGAAGTGCCACGCGATTTAAAAAACAACTTGACAAAGATATACCTATCAATGCTAAGCAATTTGTGAAATTTTAAAAACCAAATTCATGTGATTTGTGAGTGTTGTTGAATTCAAAACATAATATAGATTGAAAATGATTATCTTGTCATGGAAATCAACAATCTAAGATTCAACTAAGTATAGGAATCATGTTACATGTGATTTCAAAGATGATTCCAAAACATGATTACTTTAGATATACCAATTTGAGCCCTGTGAATCAAGGTGATGCATCCAAAACAATAAATCAAGTCAAATCATATACTTGTTAAGGACACAACAAATCAATAGTTTAACATGCTAAAAATAATCTATCAATAATTTAGACAAAGCGTGAAAACATATGACAAAGAAAACTAAGCTTGCTTAGATGATTTAACTCATGATTTCAAGCTTTAGCTTCCCTTTGACCAACTAGCCTTTCTTCGCTCATTCTCCTTTGTTTGGCCTCAAAACACCTCTTGGAGTCACTCTTGTTTTCTCCATTTTGGCCTTGGAATGAGCTTGTTTTTATAGCTAAAAGTGCCCAACGGCTAGTACCCCGTCAATCTGGTTCCTTGCCCAGTCAACTGCGTACTTAACGGTAAAAAAATATTTTTGTTGGAAGCCAACGGCTATTTTCCCGGTCGACCCATAGTGTGGCCGGTCGACTGGGTCACAAGGTTTTTTCCTAAAAATGTTGTTTTTCAAAGTATTTCTCCCGTGTGAAGACCTTCTACTCTGAGAACCATGGGCCATGGAATCATGTCTAGCTTCATGTTTAAATCAATTTAAAGGAGTTTTCCAAACATGAACCTAAAATGCCTAAGATGATTTGAAAGTTTAAAACCAAGGCTTGCATGATTCGAAAATCTTCTTTTAAAAAAATTAATGCATCCAAGTTTAAAATCCAAAACATGCATGAAATACAAGTTTTAAAACCTTTAAAACCATGCATGTGAAAGTACAAGATTTCAAGTTTTTCGAAAACAATGCATGTGTGAAAATTCAAATGATGATAACATGATAATGCATCCATCAAATTGCAATACAAAAACTCCCTAACAATCTCTCCCTTTGCAATTTGATGGCAACACGCACAACACTGAATTTTCACTCTAAGTCTTCAGCTCCCCCTAAGCTGGACAGGTCTTGAAATCTCTTGGATGCTTTTTTGACTTGGATTGGGCTCTAGGTCTTTTTCTTCATTCTTCTTGATGCTTGGAGCTTGATCATTCTTCAATCTTCATTTTCATCTCTCTCTCTTTGGGCCAAGCATCTTCTTGATCTCCCAAGCTTTCTTTCTTCTTTCATCTCTCCCCTCTTTGACCATGCACTCTCTTCCTTTGGTAAGATATCCATTCTCTCCCCCTTTAGAATATTATGCAATATCTCCCCTTAGACAACTTGTACATTCTAACATGTGATTTGTCCTTTTGACTTCAATCAAATTTATTTTTGTGTTTTACACTTTCAAATGCTTTTAGCATACATTCATTGAGCTTCATTTTTAAAATTGATTGAAGTTCTTATGCATCACATATGTTTTGTTCTTAAAATTTCACAACTTGCTTGAACTAGATAGGTATATCTTTTACAAGTTGTTTTTAATATGTGATTAGCATTCTTACCTCAATCATAAATGTTTTTATGAGCTTTTATTTTCAAATTGATTGAGGACTTCATTCATACACATCGAGCATTTATCTTTGCATTCATATTGCGTATGTGTCAGTTAGATCTTCACTTTTATGTCCGATTTAGAGGCATCGTATTGAGCCAAAATTGTATCTCCAACAAGTGTACTCTATACAGTACTTAGAGAGCGAACCAACTTTTTGGTTGCATAGGTTATTGCTTAGCCTTACAAAAGTATAAGGTAGCGTTTGGTTTGCTATAATGAAGGTCGGAATGGAATGGTCATTCCTGCATTTGGTTCGCAAAAAAGTGGCGGAATGACCACTATTTCCGGAATCACCATTCCTTTATGTAAGGGAATCATCATTCCACTGGGGAGGGGAAGGAATGGTCATTCCATTCCCTTTTAACTTTTTGTTGAGACCAAAATACCCTTTATCACATTAACCCAAAAACCCTTTCTCCTCCAACGAAAACATATCCTCCACCTCCTTTTCCATCCCTCCGGCATCCTCATCCAAATTCATCGGCTCCACGTTCGAGTCCAGGTACGGGGACGGCTATTCCGGCGGCTCCAAAACTTCCGACACCGGCATCAACAGCTGTATGTGGGGCAGGCTTCAGGCCACGTGATATCATCATCGTCGTGGCAGAAAATCCCTAACCCTACTGCCCTAATTCAACCAAACTGAACAAACAGATTCATGAGAGAGAGAGAGAGAGAGAGAGAGAGAGAGAGAGAGAGAGATGAAACAGAAGAAGAACGAGGGGGTTTTGGGGTTTTCTATAGGTTGTTGTGTGTGGCTTCTACCATCAGATGAGTCACGAGTCTGAGAGAGGAATCGGGTGAGTCGAGGACTCAGCGAGCGAGCCTTCTCTTTTTTCTCTGGTTCTCTGTTGCAGAAGCGCTTATGAAGAAGCTCATATTTTTCTCCTCAGCGTCTTTCTGTTTGTTTGACTGTTAAAAGGGAAGAGTGGGAGAGGAGAGGAAGAGAGAGAAAGGATATTTGTTGTTTGGTAGATTTATCCGACAGTGGAATTGGCAGGCATCATTGCATTTTTTTTCTTTATACATAAAAAAATTCTAACAAGGGTATTTTGGTCAGTTTATATAAATTTTATTCCATTCCGGGCATCATTCCAGCATACCAAATACAAGAACAGGAATCCATAATTCTATTACTGAGTTGATTCCTCAGCATACCAAACACTAGAATGGAAATGATTATTCCTGCCTCATTCCATTCCACACTCATTCCACTCTCCATTCCATTCCTACCTAAAACCATTCCAGTGAACCAAACGCTATCTAAGTGTAAAGATTGGGGGTGAACTAGAATACCCAAGAGGTTATTGCTTAGCCTTGGAAAGCATAATGTAAAGGTTACTGCTTAGCCTATTAAAAATCATATATAGTGAAATCCGGTGGGGTGTAGGAACACAATCCAGTAGTGGATGGACGCATTGAGGCCGAACCACTATAAATCATTGTGTTATGGTAGATGAGTTGTGGTGATTGTTTTTGTTAGCTTCCGCTCTTTAGGTTTATATCATCACTTGTGACTAATTGATTTAAAGAAGTTAAAATTTGGCATAATTGGTCACTAAAGTCTATAGCTCACCCTATTCACCCCCTAGAGGGTTCGGATCCCAGACTTTCACATACCCCATTGCACGAATCCTAATGTCGAGACCTCTCCCCTTTTTGTCGTTTTGTTTATTTATTTATTTTATGTATTTTCTTTTATTTTAAGAGCGGTGGTGATGTCATCCTATTTAAGGTTTCATGTTAAAAGACATGTTATGTCATCGTCTTCATTATGCTATGCTATTACATGAATGAAAACCCCTTGTTCTAAAGTCACCATTATTGTGCTCACGAGAACGTTAGTAACGCCTCTCGGATCGGAGTTTGGTGAGAGTTCAAGGTGTCCTCTTCTCTTCTCCTTTATTATTTTCCTCTGAGTTTCTCTTTCACATAGAGAAAGCCACTCGATCTGTATCACCAGCCCCTTGATTTCACCATCCAACCAGCCTTAACCGACTGATCGTAGACCCAATCTAGACCTAGCTGAACCCATCCAAACCCATATCCAGCTAGCTGAACCACTTAATGGCCCATCCCACCTTGGCTGCACTGCATCATAAACCTTTTCCTTGCTCCAATTCAAATTTTATCATCATACATGATTCATTGTTCACATCTAAAGTTATTTGAGCCTTATTGTTTTCTGGGAAACTCTTAAATCAGATCTCAATTTTACTACTTAAGCCCATATTACACATGGTACCAATTGCAAACAAGTTGAGCCAGGCTTTTATTCAAATCCTTGCAAAGGGATCCCTCCTCCCTCTTATTATTAGAGGGGCCTTTACTGTAGGACTTGTGACATTGCCTTGGGTCATTATAAAATTACTTAATTTCAATGCTAGATAGTGTGGATGGTGTGGTTTATGGTTCAATTTTAATTATTAATTCTTAAACTGATCTCATGTTCAATATTAGGCTAGAATTCTTATTTGTCCTGCATCAGGGTTTCAGCTCCATTGGTGCAGTCGCAACTTCTGGTTCCTCACTCTTTTGCTCCTAGTCTCCTTGCTTATGATCCATGAATAGTACGGAGTCAATAACTAATAGTTCTCCCTCACATTCTGGTTCAATAAGAATTACTAGCAATTCACCAGAAGAGTCACTTTTGGAGAATAGTTTCTACATGTTCTTGGAACTCTGCTTCAATTATCGACAATCCTTTTATAGAAAGGGGCCTAGTTGTAATCTATTCTGGGCGGAACTTTACAGAGGGTTTTCTTTTCCGGTTCCCTTCTTGTAATGGAATGGAATTGACAATTTTTATTTATTTATTTTTTGTATGCTTTATGATGCTGTAGATCTTGATATCAAATCAGAATATTCTCTCAAGTATGAAGATAGGGAGGCACCATTTTGTGGGTGACCTGTGCATAGTGAAATATCATGCTAGTTGATACTGATACACTGATATTTGTCCACATTGTCTCATACTTGTTCCTATGGGCAGATGTTGGAATTAACTCACACAGCAGTTTGTTATTTGAAATTGCATGCTTGCAAATGGGTTAGCATCTCCAGTTTCCTTCAGAACTGGTGTGACCAAAGTCTTCATTTTCATCTTAGCCTTATCCTGTCATCTTATACCAATACAGTATTGTTTGGAATATGAACTCTATACATGTTCTAAAGAGTGTTTGTTTTCTATCAGATATGGAGCTTTACTATGAAATCTGCATGTTGCAAACATGAGATCGTTATCCAAACCGACCCAAAAAACTGTGAATATGTTATTGTAAGTGGGGCTCAACGCAAAATGGAAGAGTTCGACATCGAGGATGCAGAAACATTTGCCCTTCCTGCAGATGAAGGTTTAGAATTTTTCATGAGTATTTGGTTCCATCAACGTCTTTGTATTCTTTGGCTTGCAATTTTTGCATCTGCTTTATATCTTTGAAAATGCATTTTGCAGAAAGAGGCAAGCTTGCAGATCCATTTTACCGTCTTGAACATCAAGAAGAAGATCTGCAGAAGAAGAAAGAAGCTGAGCCACTGCTAGTTCGACTTCAGCGGGTGTCAGATAGCAGGCATGCTGACGACTATGCCCTCAACAAGGCCCTCCGGGCTCGACTACGGGTGTGTTTTTCCTTATTCCTTTTCCCCCTCTTTTTTGTGTTGCTATGTTAGTTTTCTATGTATTCATGCGGCCTTTTATTTGAGTTAATGTATGATATGATTATTAACCTGAGGATGTGCAATGTTTTCTTGAGCCATGAGTTTACGCATGTGGGCCAATGGTTTAATGATTCACTTTGTGTTATTACAAGACCCATTGTAGACGGCTGATATTTTGTCTTGGGAGATAGATTACCGTAGCGAACAAATATATGGGCTCTTTTACATTGAATGCTGGCACTGCTGTATTTCCTTAGTTTCTGATAGCCATTAATCAAAGGTTTAGGATTCTCCAGCTGGTAGATTTTCTGGTTATACTGTCTTTCACCATGGTTATAAAACATTATTTTGGTTCCCATCAGTCAGGTTGAGAATTTTGCATTATTAGGAGTTAGGAGTTACAGCAAAAACAGAAGGGTTAAACCTTCTGTTGATAATCTTCAATTTTCCACAATTTCTAGGGAGGCTGCAATTTCGTTGGAAGGTGAGTTTCAAGAGGAAGAAGTTAGGATTGCAGTCTTTAACCTTGCTAGTGATAAAGCTCCAGGTCCAGATGGCTTTCCAATCTCTTTTCAAAAGCATTGGGATCTCCTCGGAGCTGATATTATGTCATTCATGGAAGAATTTCACTTAAGAGGCAGACTGTCAAGATCCATAGGTGCGTCTTTCATTGCACTTATCCCAAAAAAGTCGGGCAGATTGTATAAAAGACTTCAGGTCCATTAATCTTTTCGGTAGCATGTACAAAATCTTAGCCAAAGTGCTTGCATCCAGGCTTCAAAAGACTCTGCCATCCATCATTTCCCCCTCTCAAGGTGCTTTTGTCCACGGAAGGCAGATATTAGATGGAGTCCTAGTAGCCAATGAATGCATTCACTCGAGGCACAAAGAGAGGAATCCGGGCATTGTTTCTAAACTTGATCTGGAAAAAGCTTTTGACATGGTGGATTGGGACTTCTTAATTTATCTGATGTGCAAGATGGGTTTTGGTACTAAATGGAGAACTTGGATCAAAGAATGCGTCTCATCTGCCACCTACTCTGTACTTATTAATGGCTCTCCGAAGGGTTTCTTTAGGGCTGAAAGGGGCTTGCGTCAAGGGGACCCTCTATCTCCGTTCCTTTTTGCCATCGTTGGGGAAGCTCTAAGTCGTGTGCTCTTTAAAGCAGAAGAATGATATCTGATCAGAGGTTTTAAGCCCTCTCCAAATGCTCCTTCAGTTTCCCACCTTCATTATGCAGACGATACCCCTCTATTCTGTGATGCCATAGAAGACCAAGTCAAAAATTTGGTTGCTATTCTCAGATGCTTTGAAGTTGTCTCTGGTCTCAACATCAATCTTCCTAAGAGTGCAATTCTAGGGGTTGCTGTGGACGCCTCCTCCCTTCATTTGGCCGGCATTTTGGGGTGTAAAGTAGACTCATTCCCTTCCAATTATCTTGGTCTTTAGTTGTTCCTAGGAAGGGTGCCAATCTCTGTTTGGAATTCCGTCCTTGAAAGAATTGAGAAAAAGCTGTCGTCTTGGAAAGCTAGATACCTATCCTTTGGTGGCAGGATTATCTTGATCCAATCTGCCTTGGCCAACCTTCCAATCTATTACATGTCCATCCTCAAATGCCCCACTGCTGTTGTTAATCGCATCGAGAAGCTTCAACGTGACTTCCTTTGGCATGGCCATGATGATTCAAAGAAATTTCACTTGGTCAATTGGAAATCGGTCTGTTCCCCCAAAGATTCTGGCGGCCTAGGTTTAAGACCTTTGGAAAGGGATATGCTCCACAAAAGTTATCTTCGATCAATCAACTCGTTTCCATGCTGGCAATGGGGAGAAAATCTCCTTTTGGCACGATGTCTGGGTTGGGGACTCCCCTCTGGCGCTCCAGTTCCCTGACCTTTACAGATGCGGAAGAAATTGCAATGCAAAGGTTTAGGATTACCTTCATATTAATCCTAATAGCAGTAAGTGGTGGCCGATATTTAGAAGGAATCTAAATGAGGTAGAAGAAGCTCATCTGTTTAGCCTCTTCGAAGTGCTTGACGGTACAAACTCCTCCGGTGAAGGGTAAGACAGCAGGCTTTGGGCCCCTTCTCGTGATGGCATCTTCTCGGTTTCCTCCCTTTTCTCCACCTTATCAGTTGACTCGGCCACTTCTGGATTTTGGCACTCCCTCTAGAAGATCAAAGCCCCACCAAGAGTTATTTCTCTTGCATGGCTAGCGCTTTGGAAGAAAATTCTAACTATGGATAATCTTCGTCGCCGGAACATGGTTGTGGTCAATGCTTGCCCCCTTTGCTTAGTTGATGAGGAAACGGTTGACCATCTTCTTCTTCACTGCAAGATGACTAAAGCTCTTTGGTTTTCGATCCTTAAGGACTTCAATTGCTGTTTGGTTCTTTTGGAGTCCTTACCTGATTTGTTCAAAGAGTGGATAAGTACGATCAATACCTCCAGAGGAAAGACCATGTGACGCCTTTCCTTTTTGGCTTGTATTTAGACAATTTGGAAAGAGAGAGAAACAGGAGATGCTTCGAAGTGTCCACTTCGTCCTAAGAAGACTTAATCCTCAAAATGAAATTCTATGTTGCCTCTTGGGTCTCCTTTCTTCTAGATTTCTGAGGCTTAGCCACCGATGCTATTATGTTTAACTGGAGGGAAGTTATAGCTGGCTGATCTTGTTCTTGTTTTGTTCTTCTCTCTTTTGCTTTGAGGCCTTTTGCCTCCTTGTATTGCTCCCCTTCTTTTTGGGTGGTGGCTGTTTTTTTGGGGATTATTCCCAGCTACTTCTCAGTATAGTTCTTGTATACTGTAAAGCTTTTTTCAATACAAATTACCATTTCAAAAAAATAAAATAAAATATTGCATTATTAGGAGGTTATCAGTGTGAAGTAATACTGACTTTGTTGTCTAGGTTTTGCTGGCAATTTTTTTAAAACTGTTTCAAGTAAAAAAGAAAATTGCAAAAGCTTCATTCTGGTTTTAGGGTGTTTTAATGTGTAAACAAACTCCTAGAATATCACGGTGAACTAGTCAGGTTTTCCAGTGTCAGGTCAATATTAATAGAAATTAGTAAATGGTCACGGTCGAGATTAATTCATATCATGCAAATTCTAAAACTGTATTATGTGTAGTTGGGGGATCGATCAATGGTTTTGTCGCTCAGCCATTGGCCCTACTGAAAAGACCTGGGGACTACCATGCATCATTGTGCATACCTTCTGACATAGTGTTTTATCCAACCTTTTAAATGATTTTCTGCTCTGTTTGTCTAGAATCAAAATAAGCGAGTCACGGAAGAGGAGGTTGCTTCTAAGAGGTTGGGCCTTGGAATACGATTGCTCCCTGCATCGTCAGAAGATTCTGCCAGTGCTTCTAAAGTGAAATTCTCATCTAAATTTGAGAGAAACAGGAAGGACAAGCGTGCGGCAATCAATGCAGCTTCTATCTTTCCCGAATCATCACTGGGTTCTGCAAAGAAGCGGCTCGAGCTTGAGTCGAAGAGAAGGAAGATAGAGGCCACGGCGGCGTCCACATTGTTGACAGGGAAGTTCAAGCCATCATCATTTTCAAGGAGTTCTGTATCTGCAACTGGATTGAAGAGAGTGGGAGTAGTTAGTAGACGGCGATAGTCGCTTCAGCAGAAAACCCGGAGGTCAGTTATCTGGTGGTTTGGACACATCTTGTGTGATCATCGATGGGGAAAACCTGTTTTTGTACTTCCATTCATCTCTCGCTTAAATAGGGTTCTGTACGTGAAATTATGGTGATGAATGTTATTACAGCCATGGTATCTGGTGTCGTATGTACAGGAGGTTGACTAGCTTAAAGCAGCTGCTGTTGAGAATAAAGTTGCCGAATGCATGCCTTACGTGTTCAGCAAAAGGGTGTGTAAGCTTTGAAGTTGTGCTTTTGGATCATTATTTGTTTCATTCCCCTAAAACATGATGTGGCCCGATGTCCAACTGAGTCGATTTGGACCTGGTGGGCCAACTTGGTATTCTTTGAGTTCTATAATTGATAGTTATACATGAGTTTTTAATTAGTTAGAATATGAAAGGTGCTTTAGACTCCGATATTTGTCTAGTGGCTTGTGAATTATATTTGTTGGCAGAATTTTGGGGATGTTAGATTTTGAGGGTGAGTTTGGCATTGTGACATTTGGATGTTCCCATCTTCCCACGAGGAGTCCTGATCACCTGTTTCGTAGAAAAAGAGAGATACAGGATGAGAAAGTATCTCCCTTTTTCTACGATATAGGTGATCGATACAGGATGAGAAAGTATCTCCCTTTTTCTACGATATAGGTGATCGATACAGGATGAAACAGTATCTCCCGTTTTTCTACGAAATAGGTGATCTGGACTCACCTAGGAGATGAAGCTAACTAAAACATGTTTGTGAAGTGTAAACCACTGATCTGAATTTTGTTCTCGTTGGGAGGAATCCCCGAATCTTAACCAGTTGGCCTTGAGAAAGTTGGAACAATTTTTTTTTTTTATAAAATAAAAAACAACTAGCTGGCATAGTGGTTTTCTACTAATCTTTGGCCTTTTAAAGAAATTGCTGGCATGGTGGTTTTCTACTTATCTATGGCCTTTTAAAGAAGAACATTTAAAGACTCAAGGTCTTTTCACTTATTCTAGAGGTAAGTCCCATATTCACAATAACAAAGAATGTAACCCCACTTTGTAAATCCTAAAGACGGGTTACATGGTCACAGTCACTAAAGGCAAGCTTATATTATAATTCCTTTAATGGTGGGACCTTATTATAAGGCTTCATGTTTTAATTTCTAAAGGTGACCACAGCAGTGTAATTTCTGAAGTGGGTCTTGTGTCCACAGTCACAGATATGATGGTCTCATTTTATAATTCTTAAAGGTGGGTCATATAGTCACAATTGTAAAAAGCGGAGTTAAGCCACATTGTAAATCCTATGAATATGCTCCATGTTCTAATTTCTAAAAGTGGGTACCACATTATAATTTTTAAAAGTGGTTCATGTGTTTACTATCAATAAAAAAGATGACCCCACATTATAATTCTTATAAAGGTGGGCCCATATTGTAAATCCTAAGATTGTGGGTCACATGGCCACAATAACAAAAAGTGGATCCACACTATAAATCCTATAAATGTGGACCTCATATTCTAATTTCTAATGGTGGGTCCCATATTTACATTCACAAAAGGTGGCTCCACGTTATAATTTCTATAAAGGTTGGTACATGTTGTAAATCCCATGAATATGGGCCCATGTTAAAAATTTTAAAGGCGAATATCATTCTGTAATTTTTACAGTTTTTATTTATTTATTTATTTATTATTATTTTTTGGGCTATTGGAGGGTTCCCAACCCTTTTGGTTGACTAATCCCTCTTAGTCCAAAGGGAAGCCGGGTAAACTCCCTTGTAGTCCTAGTGTGATAGTGCAGTTTTGAACCTCTAGGTGCAAACTGTGTTCCTAGGCCAACTTAGCTGGATGGATCTTATATACGGCAATAATATAGTGAATATATTCTCGATCAAGTAATTTAATATAATTTCGAAGTCCACCTCTCAAGTATCCCTCTACCACAACACTACATATGACAAAACCCATCTTCTCTAGATCTCTCAATTGGCCATCGTACCATTCCCCATATCCCATTCAAACCTTTGCGCCAGCCTCCATGCTACTAACAGAATACATCCAAAGTCCCAACACTCAACTACTGTAACACCCAAGACCCAATTCAGATTTGAGAGGTTCTCATTGTGGGATTGTGGCAAGGCCTAAAGTCACCTCTAATTCCTAAACTGAATTTCTATATAAGAGGTGCAATCTGAATGTTTAAGCGTACGTTTTGGTAACTCTAAAGATAAGCAATTATTTCAATATTAAGAGCTTATTAATAATAGCGAGAGTGTTTGATAAAATACAAATTATATTTCATGTTTAGAACTTATCTTTAGCAATAAGCATTTTTAGTCTCTTAAATATAAGCCGGTGGATGCAACTTTTGTTTCTCAACTTTTTTTCTAAAGGTGGAGAAGGTCAAGGAGGATGGTAATTTCGGGTGCGTAGGACGAAAATGTCCTATAAGAACTTTCCATTGCTTCTTCTCTAGATTTCCAGCACTCGACTCTCCTCTATGACTGATCTCGAGGACTGCAACGATTTAGCACCTCCTCCTCCTCCTCCTCCTCCTCCTCCTCCTCCTCTCTCTCTCTCTCTCTCTCTCTCTCTCTCTCTCGATTTGGGGTTTTTATAGATTCCCATAACCACAAGCCCACCTTCAAAAAACGAAGAAAGTACATCAAATGAGATATGACTTTTCTTTTTTAAGAGGATTTGATGTGGTTTTTGTTTGGTTTGATTGAAAATGCAGAGAAATGATTTATTTCAGGGTTTTAGAATGGATACAGAGATGTGGGTTTTGTATGTTTTAAATGAGAAAATAGCAAGACATTTATGAGTTTTTATAATTTTTATCGCAGAACTATAAATGGGTTTTACATGTTTTTTCTTACAAATCATGCATGACATCAAACATATAAAGCAAAAATGCCTAAATAGAGAAATGTAGATATGTGGGTTTTACATGTTTTAGCAGAGGAAACAACCAGCCATTCATGAGTTATATCATGTCTAAAGTAGAATTAGGCATAGGTTTTACATAATCACACAAGCAAAACCATACTTGGGTCTCAAATCCATAATGTTAATGGGATTGGTAGGATCAGAAGAACACAATTTTGGATGTGCCTGACGACCTAATGCATATGTTTACACCTCACAATCCCAACCGATTCCAATCACACTCCCAATCCCAACTATGCCAAACCCAAGCCACTATATTAGAGAGCTAATCATAGCAAAAATACTTAGAGAAG
The DNA here is from genome assembly GCA_029852735.1 of Persea americana. Classification (NCBI taxonomy): domain Eukaryota; kingdom Viridiplantae; phylum Streptophyta; class Magnoliopsida; order Laurales; family Lauraceae; genus Persea; species Persea americana. Next base: position 9,646,067 of record CM056820.1, on the reverse strand, counting down.
ATGGGAAAGATTGTAGAAATCTGCAATTCTCAAGATTTTGAGTTGAGCAAACACAACAGGACATATCTGTCTGTGGGGCCCACATGGCACACCAGTTTGGAAGATGAGTGCAACCCACCTAGGGGCGACCCAAGTTATGGGGCCCTAGTTGGATTCGGACTTAGTTGGGCCCGAAAATCTGAGTCCCAAAATGGGGTGTATTCATCCCCATCAGATCCATCTCAAATCAACTGGACTCCTTAGACCCTCTTTCTTTGTTTCTTTTAATAATGACAGAAATATCCCTCTTATAAGCTCTAATTTGGAGGTTTTCCAAACACTCTAATATGAAATAAGAGCTTTCTTTTAGAAATTTAGCATACAGTCTAAATTGTAAAGTAGAACTTAAAAAGTAGACCTTTTAGTTTAATCCTTAATTTAATTAGCTATTATTAGTTAAATTAGAGTTACCAAACGGGCCTTAAGACCAATGCTTGGTAGCGCCGTTGGTTGGGGTACTCCGTAACCACGCTGAGGTCTCAACATCGAAGCCTGCAAATGCGTTGGGACCCCAGGCTATTATATAGCCTGACGAACCCGGTGAGTGGAAACAGGGGGAGGCCACTACCCTGGGGGACTAGTCAGGTACTCAAAGAGGCCTTGGACACCCCCGGTCAGCAAAAAAAAAAGAGAGAGAGAGAGAGAAAAGGGTGCCCTAAGTGTTTTCTGGATCTCATCATCATTTAGTTTTGCCTTGCACTATGCTACATCAGGAACATTGTATTAGAACCAAATTTGAACTGTGTTGGTGTTCATTGTTGGATTTACATAGTGTCACTACAAGATTCAGTGATACAATCATCTAGATTAAATGGCCAAACTTACAGTCCATGCTTGATGCAGGTTACACATTCAGGTTTTTAGAGCATCTTTGGTGGGAAAAAAAAAAAGATAGCTTTTGGGTTAGTGTAAATTTTCTTTGTTTAGTGCTCTGACAGATTAGGATGCTTTGATTTCTTTAAAGTGAATTTTCTCTCCAGAATTTCCGTAGACAATGGTTTCAATGCATTTGCTAGAGAAATGGTTTAAATTGCTAGACAGGTATGTCATTCGGAAAATATATTTGCTACAGGGTGCAATTTCAAATCAATAGTTGAATAAAGTATTCGGCCTTCATTCACGGACAATGAAATCATTTCAAAAATAGAACATAAAGACATTGATTCAATATACGAAGGAAACAATATATTTAAATAGTGAACATAAATAGTCACTGAACACATCTCATCCCCACATGAGTTAAGAGCGGAAGCCAGACGTATCTCCAAATACTCACAAATGATGGCTGGACAGAATGGGAGAGTGTCTCCAGAATTCTAAATCATCAAGACTCTTTCAAGATAGTTTTGTATTTCAAATAATTATAAGAACGCGGAGGAAGAGGAAAAGGAGGAGGAGGAGGAGGTATGCCATGAGCAGTTCTTATGGAGCTTTACCAGGAGGAAGAAGCAACAAAGGAGCACTTTGGTAATGACTCTTGTTACATGATAAGGTCATCTAGGAATGGAGCCTCAAATGGCAACTTAATGAGCCCAGATGTAATCAGGAGTAACAAGAGCCACACTGGTAGTATCTTTAGGCATAACGCCATCAAAATATGTTGCCCTGCATCCACCATGACAAGTAATACAACAACAATGATAATAGTCACTGCCAAATTACATATCAAAAGTCCTCCCTAAAAGGGAGGCAAGGATGCATGCTCTGGCCGTTGTTGGCACAAGGAGTTACTGGTGAGTGCCAAAGAAAAGAGGAAAATGTAGTTAAATTAATTTTTTTGTATCTATTCACTGGGGTTCCATTGTCCATGCGGTAAAAAAGAAAAAAAAGAAAAGAAAAAAAATGAATTAAAAAGCAGAAGGATATATTCCTACAGATAGTGATAATTTAGTGTTCAAGTTGACCCTTTCTTATATTCAAGTTGAGTTAGGGTTGTCATTTCTTAATCAATTATTCAAACTGCCAACCCAACTAGACTAGTTGCATAATGGCCTAGCAGCTCAATCCCAACTAGCATATTAATTAAGAGTTCAAGTTGACCCTTTTAACTTCTAATTTTGTTTGGATTGACATTTTCAACCTGAATAACAAATGGGTCAGGATCAGATTTAGCAACACTCGGTGCCCAAGTGCTAAAGAACCCAACCCATTGCCACACTTGAAATATAGGTTGGTGTACAAATACTAAAAAGAAACAATAATAATGATCGATGATGAGGGGCATCAAAGGATATACCAGAGCGAGGGCTTTTTTCAGTGCGATCGATGACCCACTCACCAAACTCACGGAGCTTCCTTTCTGCTGATCCTTCAGGCTGCGCAAAGGGACTCGATAACATCATATCCATGAAGGCAGAATCTCCTCTCTTTATGCTGTTGCATTCATATTAAGAAATATAGAAAGAGGAAAAAACATAAGCCTCGTTTAGCTCATTTGATCATTTTTTCTAAGTTGGACTACTGTTCCAAGAGTGAAACTTTTACACTTGAAGATCCGGTGATCGTGTTGGCACTTTGATATCACACATTTGATCATTTGTATGCTTATTACATACGAGAATTTTCAAAGGAGGACTGATTCTTTATTTTCTAAGAAAGAAATTATTAACAGAGCCCACCTATGATAAATCCAAATCTTCAACTATGTCTATGCCTATCCATCCATGAATTGAAATGGATCTCAACTTGATACTCATTGAAATTAATATAAACTAACGGTTAGAAAGAAATCATCACTTTACTGGGGCCAGTTTGTTAAAAAACAAAGGTGTTTTTGTGGGCCCTTTAAGTCATGCTTGTGTTGCTGTGTTTTCACGGGAAAGGTGAGGGAAATCTTGCTCCTAGTCATGATGCATCTGGTTTTGAAGGTTGTAGATGCAGTGGAAGCACGAATCTATGAGAGCTGGCTACTACAAATGTGATAAGGACAGCGTCGGCTTGAATCAAACATTCGTGTGGAGATTTGTGACTGTCTACGAGAGATCAATCACGTATGATTCACTCTTCAAGATCCAAGGGTAAGGATGGACACCTTGGATGTAGAAGATGATAATGGAAAATTGTAGATCTAGTGGAAGGAAGATGAATGGTTTAATGTCGTTCCAACTTATATCTCTCATGTATCATATAGCCCTTTGGCTAATGGGTGATAAGATCTCTATTCAAATTCGAATTAAGAGATGATTAGGATAAAGTATTAGATCAATCTCTTTCAATTTGAATTTAGATATGATAAAGAGAGAAAGAGTTGAATAAAACTCAGGCTATGAGACTCCTTGTGAGGGTTGTATCATTGTGAGTGGAGTCCACCCACATATAAACACAAGTGGGCCCATCACAAATGCCAACAGGTTTGTCCACCCACATGTAAACACAAGTGGGCCTCATCACAAATGCCAACAGGTTTATCCAAAATGGATACTAAGGTGAGATGCAGGATTCCCAACTATGGGCAACCCTTGTTCTCTATGTAGAAGTGAGTTGAATTGAGAAAAATCTAATGGACCCGTAGAGGTGGGGTGGTGAGGCATTCTACTACCGGCAGATACAATCGGGACTCAAATCACTTGGATAGGGAGAGAGAGTATCAAGTTCTGAAACTCTCCATTATGTGGCTCTTCTGCGCATATCTCACTTCCATTGCTGCCGTATCTTTGAATTGAAACACTTGATCATGACTTTATCAGCCCAACAGCTAATGTCATTCGACCCATGAACTGTATATGGAGGTATCAAGAGGAATCGGGACCGTCCGACGTTAAGTTCTGAGCCCGACAACGAAGTTTCATCACTACGAGTCTCATGAATTCTTTACTAAATTTGTACTGTTCAAAACAACATATCCCTGTATCTTAGTTTTGGCCCAAGTTATACTCCACTTTAGATTTGGGTCCGCGGTCAGATTGATAACATTTACAACACATGATTGCTCCTCCCTTTTAAGGTTAAAGGCGTCCTAAAGCAGAGTCATTTGCTTGGAATAAATCTTTTGATTTGCTCGTAATTCACATGTCCTCAACCCAAGATGTGATGAATAGATGTGAGCCCCCCTATAAAAAAAAAAATTCTTATTTGAAAATTAAAATTGTTCAGTCTTTCATCAGAGAGAGAGAGAGAGAGAGAGAGCGCACGAACCTCGAATCGTTGTCATGTTGTTGAACTCCTGCACCTATTGCCTTTCGGACCTCAGCAACTGAAGGCTGTCTTTTCTTATTCAGAGATTTTTGTAGTGGTGGCGGCGCACCGTCGATCCTACGCACCCCTGACGCATGATGACGAGCAAGAGGCGTTGATCGAGAGTTGTTAGGAAGGGAGGATAGTACCGTAACGGTAGCCAAACAACCCATGCTCCTCAGCCAGGCCCTAGTAAGGAACACAACTCTTTTAAGACTTCAGGAATCTTATCTGAACTGAACTAAAACTGGGTCGTCTACGGCCTTAGTTGTAGTCGTAGAGGTTGCCTACACAGCCCCACATCTTCTGTCTATAATTTGTATAAATGAGACGAGCGAGGATGGCCCGTGGTCAGCCAGGGCAAACAATAAAAACATATTTTAATTTTATTTGTTTCTTTAAAATATTACTGTCTTGACTTTGAAACTGCTATGAAAAAACTATATAAAAGAGAAGAATGACAATGATAATTGAGATTTTTTTTACTATAAACCCCAAAAAAATAAAAATAAAAAAGCACTACACATGATAGATTTACGTTAAATCTTTTATCAAATAAGTCCAGTAGATAATGTAAATAACTTAAGATGGCTATGATCTTTAATCGATGGTCCCACAAAGATGGTGAATGGGTCAGGTTCATTGAATTCCACGAACCTTGTGTGGGGTAACACATTAGTGAAAGAGATTGATATTTTTTTACCGTAAATTGGCCAAAAGTCTCTTAACACGGTCCTGTAAGGCCTCCAGTCCAATAACTTTTTCTCTAAGACCTATGATCCATACAGCTGGGCATATTTTGGCTAGAAGTCCCTAAATATACCACATCAGATATTGTCATGACTAATTTGTCATTTCAACTGTTTACGCATAAAATATTGAATTTCAAAATTTCAAATCTTCCATTCTCCCTCATTCATAGGGCAAGGTTCAATAGAAACTGGAATAATTCCTGCATCTTCTTCATCTTCGGCGATGGGACAGCTGCAGCGATGATGAGATCGTCGGATCCTCCTTCCTCGGCAATGAGCGCAGAAAACTAGGCTAGATTTAGTATCGTTGGCCACAAAAAAAGACACACAGGTTGGACTAAACCCTAACTCGGCTTCCCCATCGATTATCTAAATAAAGTCATCATCCTTGACTTTTCATGTTCCCGCAGGAACCAAAAGAAACCGATACACCCTCAACTCTTCATTTTCACTCCCACTTCGATGCTACTCTATTGTAGGCTTTCTTCCTCCTTTTCTCCTTCTTCTGCTTCTTGCCATCTCTTCCCCTTTAAGAAACCCTATTCTTCTCTCACAACAACATCACCGTCATCGCTATCTCCTCCTTCCTCCTCTATCGTCTCCCTCATCTGCTCCAGACCTCTTCGATCTCGAACTGGCAGAACTAGGGCATAGGCAAGTGCTGCTCTTGCCATGGTCCAAGAATCCAAGGGAAGCGAGAGCTTCTTCCCGAACGAAGCCATCGCATGGAAATCCCTTGGGGTTTCTGACCACCTCCGCACTTCTCTCTCTAATGTCGGCCATCACAAGCCTTCACATGGAAACGCCAGTTGGTGTTCGCCATTTGCTACTGGAATCGGAGAGGACAATCACTGCCACCGTTCCAATTTTTAGAAATGTAGAGGAAGAGGAAGCCTATTGCTAGTTTGAAGTTTTACACGTTGACCCGTTTATTTTGTAAATATTATAATTTATTATATTGTTAGATATTTAGGTGGGACTAGACCATTGACTGAGTTTCTTTTATTACTAGAGTAGTGTCTATAGAGTTTCGTGCTATTCCGAGTGCGTTTGACCCTAGCAGGGGTGTAGTTTGCAATTTAGGAAAAATCAGGTGCTTTTCCGAAAAATTCCGATCTCCGTGATTTTAGGTTCGTTGGAAAGGTCTCGTTGTGTTGATTGTTTTTGTCTCTTGGCTTGTCGCAATTCCACAATCAGAAACCTTCAAGTAGTCCATTCTCACACCAAACCCACTTAAAGGGCAAATTAGTCTTTTTCCCTTCCTTTCTCTTTGAACAGAGATTAGCCCTAATCTACTTATTTATTCTCGGCAATGAAGAACCCTAGTAGCCCATCTTTTTCTTCTTCATCTTCTCAAGCTTCGGAACTCAACTAAGAGAGGTCATCTTCAACGATCCAAACTGCTCATCTTCCTTCTCTTGATTTCCTTTCTCCATTAATCTAAGTTGGTAGGCTTTTCTTTGCTTTATCATCCCTAATAATTTCCTTTTTATTTAGATTTAGGTTTGTTCTTGATCTTCTCTTTCCTTTTATTCTCCTTTACGTTCTAGGTTGCGTTCGTCAAACCCCGACCCAGGTTTAATATAGTTAATCATGGTTTTGGTTGTGTTAGTTAGTAAGTGGGATTAGAGGATGATTAACTTAGATTTCTAGCTCGATTAGCATTTTGAATAGCTTTGGGGAACTTCGAGGACATTGAGTTAGGCTTGGCCGGGCCCGGGGTAGCCTGTGCATTGCGCACTCGTGTGGGAATTCGGGTTGTCGATTTTGAAAAAAATATCGATTTTGGATCTCTTGGGTTGTATTTTTATTTTTAACAACTTCGGAAATTTTTCCGTGTGTATTTGAACCCCAAAATCATGTTTTTCAGCAAAAAGGGCAGAACGGTCTTTTCACCTCAAAATTTGTGCATGAATTTCGAAATCCCAAAATTATACCAAAATTATATTTTTTGGAAACTAGATATTTCGATGATCGTTTTCCTCTTTTTCGTTGATCTCATCCGGGACCCACAAGGGGGAGTTTTAAGCCTTTGAAGTTTTAGATAAGTGGGACCCACAACCACTTAAACCCATTCAAAAGAAAACCCACGTGAGTTGCCCATCTTCTTCTTCATTCGTTCTGCACCAGCTGAGAGCTTTGAGAGGAAAATCCACCTCCTTCCAGCTACTTCTCTCCTCTTGTATGTTAGATTTTCTTTGATCCAAATGAGATTTTGAGTGTGCCAAACCCTCCCCCACCTCTCAAGCTTTCTTTTGATACTCTTTTCAAAGAATCCCAGCTGAGTTCATCTTCTTTTCCAAGCCATTCTCCATTGTTAGAGCTTCTAAAGGTAAGCAATGGCTTCCTTCTTTCTACCATGGTTTTCTTGAACCCTGAGGAAGATTTCTTTCATGCATGCAAAAGGTTTTCTTGAGGACTTTTGTGATTTCAAATTTTTGGAGTTTTGAGTGGTTTTTCATGGGGCTTTTGTAGATTGGAGTTCAGCTGTAGGGAGAGGTGTGTGAGGAGACCTTCTTGAGTGCTTTTCCTACCCAAGGCAAGTAATTGAATGAGATGGATTGTGCATGCAATGTTTTTGGAATTATGTTGATTTTCTTACTTATAATCTTCTTTGATTAATTCCATTTTGTTTTGCATTGATATTGATTCACTAAATGCACGTTTTACATGTTCATCTATTCTAATTTATGTAATGGAATCCTGTTTTCAACCTGTTTCATTCATTTTGGAAATGTGTCTTTCAATTACTAGGATGTGTTCTTGGAAATTTGATGAAGTTAGATTTATGGATTTTGATGGTTGGAATGGATGGTCGTTGGATGAAATGGGAGGAGCTGTAGGCTCATTTTCCTGCAGGAAAGAAGGGGCTATAAGGAGAAGTGATGGAGAAAAGAAATAAAGGGAAACAGCTTCAGAAATGCTGTTCCGCAGTTGGTCAGTTAGTCGTCGGTCAGGGGTTGGCTAGCCGAAAGGCCAACCGATAGGTGACCGAGCCATCTCGGTTCGATTTCCAGAATACTACATTTGACAGAATTTTGGGGTCTCGGTCGACCGACAAGTGATCGAACATCCTCGGTTCCGAATCCAGAATGCTGTTTTCCTGACCTGATGGGACGGTCAGTTCTCGGTTAGCACTCGGCTAACCGACATTTTCAGTGTCGGCTAGCCGACGGCCAACCGACAGGTGACCAACTGTACCCAATTTTCTGAAGTGGAGAGTATGATGATGCTTTCAATTCCAATTCCTGTTGGACTCTTCCTAGTTGATGCATACACATTGATATCTAAAATGTCGTCAAATATTGGGCACCATCTAAACGAATGAACGACATGGGACCTCAAAGTGTATACGAACTCAATGGTTGTGGATTCAAGGAATTGATCGAGTGTTGTGAAATGGATTTGTGACTTTTAAAGCTTGTCTTGTGATTTTGTGTGCATGAATCGTGTTTTATACACATCGTATCGTGACTATTATTTGTGACTTCGTGTGAAACAGCTTGTGTTCTTGAAATAGTATGAGTAGTTCTCGAGTTTTATAGAGTAAGCACGATTTCGAAAAGTAGTGTGTATTTGTTTTATTGTAGGCACCACTCGGCTTGGACGACCTTGTCGGTTTGATCAACCGCCTTGGGTCCTTAAACATTTCGTGCCAACTGCAGTTTGGATTATCGTGCATGTTATTTAGCCCGTTCCGCGGCAGGATTCGTGAGTGATGCCCAGCTCTTCTGGGTCATGTTTCGTGTTCCTTTTCACCATGTGTGACGGGGAATTTCTATCTTGAGTGCTCTTGTTACCTCGTGTGACAGAGAATGTAGTTTTGTGTGGTTGCCAAGGTTTGTTTTAAATGTGTATCGTGATTTATCATGTTATTTTACAAAGGATGCTGTGTTCCGACTATTTGGTTATTTAGTTCCTTTTTCACTGAACTTGTTTATAAATTATAAATTATGATTTATAGCATGGTTGTATTTGATTCAATTACCTACCAGACCGTCGTGTTTGACCCTTCGTTTTGGTGTTCAGATACAGGTAACGTTGCCCTTGAGGAGGAGTGCGAGGAAACTGTAGGCGTGCAGCCGGGTGGGCAGGAGTGGCAGCCCAACGATGTTATGTAGACATCGCATTGGGGCTTGAGGGGATCATTTTGGGAATCCAGTGACTTTCATTTTGCGTTTTGTTATTGGCCAATGTTGGCCTATTTCTTTTGGGAACTTGTAAAACTTAACTTGCTTTAGTAGTGATGTAAACTTTAACTTAACTTTGGGCATGCTAGTGATGTTTTCTCCCTTTGACACGAGTCCATGATGTATTTATACTTTCTCTTATTGAAAGTAATTTGATAGAGTGTTTGCTACACTCTTCCGCAAATGTGTTGCAGGTGCGTGTGATTCTCGTGGAATCCTCACCGTGGAAACCTGTGGGAAACAAATCAGCGCGTACAGGGCGGGATTTTCTAGCCCGCGGCACCGGATTAGGACGGGGTCCCGGTCTGGGGTCGTGACAGCGTTTGAGTGGGATAGATTGGTGGTTTTGTGTAGAAGAGTTCTTCTCCTCGGGTTTCCTAATTTTCTCTTCATCTTCTTGACCAAGGCAAGTGATAAACAATGGTTAATTGATGTTTGCATGTTTGTTTCTATGATTCCTTATTGATATTAATAGATACCACAAATCCAAGCTTAATAAATTATGGAATTTGGGTTTTTATGTTAAGGTTAGATTATTGTAATTAGACTTGATTATTGGTAGAGATTGGTTCCAATGAATTGTAATAGAAAAGGATTGTTGGGAGAGAAGGAGGATCAATTTTGTGTAGGTTATGGCCTTTGTGAAGGCTATTAGACGAAGAAACAGGGAAATCTCAGACGTCATGGAGGTTTCTGCGTCCTGGCGTCCGGATGCCAGGGATCTGGAGTCCAGAAGCTAGCTGTCAGCGTCTAAGGGCGCCCAAACTGGTTTCGGGCATCCCGATGCCAGGGATTTAGCGTCTAGACGTCGTGGACCCGCGGGGACCTGTTAAAAGGGACACTTTGAATGCCCATGCATAACATTTGATCCGACCGTTGGATTTTTATATTCAATATATCGCTGGAAATCCCTTGAGATGTAGAATCCAATGACTTAGGTTTCAAAACGATCAGAGATGGAGAAGTAAGGTAGATACTTGGATTAATGATTCAGACCATGTCTTTTTGAAAAAAAAAAGACCATTAACCTAGGTTGGGCATTAGATGTTGGATCTCTTGAACCTACTCTCACATGACAAATAATGAGAAATGAATCAAAGCACATGGCTTGGTGTGCTTCGATGGTTGTCTATGTATTTATGTATCACGATGGATTAATCGAATGCATGTGGAAGTTGATTGGATTGTAACTTCTTCCTTGATTCAAGAATACCTAGACAACGATCCATGACTCCGTTAAGTCATGTACGGTATATGGATGACAACTTATGCCTAGGATTGGATTGTAACTTCTTCCTTGATTCGCAATCGTATCCGCTGACCTTGCTTCCTTGTACACTCCTTCAGCATAAAATACTTAATTAACTATGAAACGTAAATCCTTGTAGGACTAGGGCTTGGACTGGACTTAGAGTGTATCTTAGGGCTCTTGTATTTTATACTTGATAAACAAGATGGCTAGAATGTAGGGGATTATCAATTGGTATAGACTTGTTTACGACATGGCTTGAATGAGATAATCCCTTGATCTTGGTCGTGTATCTTGACTAGCTAGACCTGTTTGTCTTGGTTTTCTCGTGTCAACTTCACTTCAGTATTCATTATCCGACCACAGTAGGATCCACTATGGGGAGGATTGCATATAATGACCAGCTGCAGTTTGGGGCTTGTTTAGATGGGACGGTTACTCGGACATTGGGATGGGCAGTCGGCTTAGACGACGTCCATGGCATTGAATAGCTGGGAGCAGGCTAGGACCGTGTTGCTATTCCTAGGACTAGGAGCTTGGATCATTCTAGAGCCACACTTCTGTTTCAGTGATCTAGACATGTTTGCTACTGGTACCCTGGGAGGTGGCTTGGACAACCTTGGAGTCTCCTTCTTGATTCTTGCATCTTGTTTATTCGCTGATCCCTAGATTTGGTTTATTCTTTGATTGGGTTTGGTTGATGTAAGATCGTGGCTCTTTCATTTCTCTCTCGTTCCTCACTCCACCTTCACAGGCTGAACTCCGCCAAAGTTTCCGCAAGCTCTCTTGACCTCAACCATCTCTCTCTTGGAGCTTCTCCTTCAACACCCACCTCTAGGTAGTGTTAGGAATTTTGTGTTTTACAATTTGATGGATTCATTATCATTTTAGTGTCACATCCTCCGAACCCAATTAGAAAAAAAACCGGATCCAGGGAGTGAAATTTGGGGCTAATTAAAAATTTTCCCGTTAGGCCCAAGGATCGTAAGTCCACTGTGAGGATATTGTATTTCAAACCTCAAGTAATACCAAAAACTGCGGAATTCTTACAATTCGAGGCATAATCAAATATCAAACAATGGATACTAAATCTCATTTATAAATTTCAAGTTGCGAAGAAATAATTAAAGCTAAACAAAGGTTAATTTGATTACCGTGGCCATCCCAATAACTAAGACCATAAAATAAACTGAAGTCAATAGAATAAAGGTCCAATGATGAAACAATAAAAGAATAAATAAAAATCTAGAATAAGTCCCCAAATGTGTCACTCTCGTGCCGGATACGATGACGCTACTCTACGTCATCGGCGTGCCACTCTCGCTCCTCCTCTGCTGATTGGAGATCCTCCGGGATCTCCTCACCTGCCTGCTCCTCACCAAGGAACAGAGTCAACGACATGTTGAGCAATAGATAAGCAATGTAAAATAAAACATACCATGCATCAAGTATATGAATAGAGACATGTATAATAATCAAGAGAATACAAGAATTTGAAGCTAGGCATAAAGCACAAATAAATAACCATCAGAACCAACAACAGGACTCCTAGCAATACTAACAATCACCACTATACCAGCATTGCAAATGCAAGAATCAAGAGGGAGACTCCGAGGATGTCCAAGCCACCTCCCGGGATACCAGTAACAAACCCAATCCGGACTACTGATACCAAAGTCCGGCTCCAGGGGGATCCAAGCTCCTAGTCCTGGGAATAGTAGCACGGTCCAAGCCCGCTCCCAACTATTCAACGCCATGAATGCCGTCCAAAGCCGACTGTCCACCTCGATGTCCGAGTAGCCGGTCCATCAATAAAAACCCCAAACTGCAGTTGGCCATGACATGCAAACAACAACCAAGTGGTGTTGACATGAGGGAAAACAAGCCAAGCAAGTCTGGCTAGTTTAATAAGCATGACATGATCATAGGGATTATCACTTCCAAAACAATACAAGTCCAAGCGCACGTGATAATCCCCTGTAACTAGCCAGTCATGTTTATCAATTCTTGACACAGGATCCTAAAGTACACTCTAAGTCAGAGTCCAAGTCCTAATTCTACAAGAGATTATATTTCATAGTTCATTAAGTGTATTATGCCAAGAGAGTGTACAAGGAATAATTACAACGGATACAATTTAACAAGTCTAGGAGAATGTTACAAGCCAATCCTAGGCAAGTGGTGTCATCCATTTATTCAACATGTTCTAACGGAGTACGAGTGGAATTGGATCAACGATGCTTCTAGAATCCCTTGGTGTACAATCATGTCAGGCATCTGTTGATTTATTCCATACGCATTCGGTTACCCAATATGTTTAGCAGACGAATACCTAGACACCTATCAAAGCATACCAAGTCACATGCTTTGATTCAATTCCATAAATGGTCACATGAAGTAGGTTAAGGGTTTCCACCATCTAAGTCCCCAAACCTAGGTTAACAGTCTTGTTTCCAACAAAACATGGTTTGAATTATAAATGTCCTTCATTTCCTCATATTTCAATCTCTGATCGTCGCGAATCATGTACCATTGGATTCTACATTCAATGAGCTTTCCGACGGTATATGGTTTGCGAAAATCCGACGAACGGTTCAAAAGTTATGGCCCCGGAAACCTGCCCAAACATCATTCAAATTCCGAGAGTTCGAACTCTTGGAGGGAGAGTTTGAACTCTCGCTCTCCAGGCCATCACACCAGCAGTGTCAAACGTTTGAACGTGTGAGAGGAACGTTCAAATGTTTGACGTCCAGTCTTCCAATGTCCGAAGTCTCGAACATTCGAACGTTCCAGCCTCTCAATCCAAACGTCCGAAGAGTCCAACGTTCGAACGTTCAGAATGAACGTTCGAACGTTCAATACTCCTATGCCAGACATCTGCAGATTTCAACATTCAAACATTCAGAATGAACGTTCGAACGTTCAATCCCAGCCATTCTCCTACGACTCCCAACGTTTGAACGTTCATAATGAACGTTCGAACGTTCGCGCGCAGAAACCCAAATTTCGAGGTTCTTCCATTCCGAATCCTCTCCATTCCATTCCAAACCATTCCAAACCCTTCCAATGGTTATACTTGCACGAAATTGAGCCACCGTGCTCTCCCAACAATCCATTCCATCCATTCCTATCCAAGATTATCTAAATATCAAATTCAATCCAGCTATTTCCAAACCGAATCTAACATGTTCCTTTTTCTTCAAATCAAAATAAAGAGCCTGGCATTGGGGTATTTTAGAATGTAATCAACATCAATAAATAAACAAGCATCAATGTTAAACTGTAAATTGCATATCTACTTGCCTCAACCAAAAGATGGTAGAAACTTGGGGAAATTCGAGGAGAAGCTCTAATAAAGCGAAAACCACAATCTAACCCAACTAAAGGCAACCTAAATCGCAGAGAAGAAGAAAGGAAAGGAAAAAGATCAAGAACAACCTAAATCTAACCAAAGGAAAGATGATTAGAAGAAGAGGGTAAGAGAAATCTTACCAAATTATAACCAAAGGAAAGAGGAGATCGCGAGAAAGAAGATTACCGGTTTGGATCTTCGAGATGGTGTCTTCTGGAGGGAGTTCTGGGCTTGAGAAAATGAAGAGGAAGAAGAAGGGCTGCTGTAGCTCTCTCGTTGCAGAGTTTCGTAATGACAATTAGGGCTAATCCCTATTTAAGAGAAGAAGGGAGAGAAGAAGACTAAATTGCCCTTGAGTGGGTCTGATGAAAGATTGGACCACTTCATGGGTTTCTAATCGTTGAATCGCGACGAGGCAGAAGACAAAAATGATCAGCGCGATGAGACCTTTCCAACGAACCCAAAATCACGGCGATTGAAATTTTCTTGAAAAACACTCAATTTTCCCTAAATTGCAAACTACCCCCATGCTATAATCAAATGGACTCGGAATCACGCGAAACTTCGCAGACACTATTCTAATGCTAAAAGAAACTCACTCATGATCTAAACCTACCTAATTATCTAACAATAAAATTAATTATAATAATTACAAAATAAACGGGTCCACGAGTCTACTATTGAGCCCAACTGACCCAATAAGGTCACGGACCGTACATCTCTCACCTCTAAAAAGAACATTTGGTCCCCCAAATGCCTAAACATACCTCATCAAGAAAGAGATAGGGATACACCTTCTGCATCTGATCTTTGAGCTCCTACGTAGCTTCCTCCGAAGTGTGATGCTTCCATTGTACTTTGACCCACTGGATGGTCTTGGTATGCAGCACTACCTCTTTCGCATCAATAATCTGTGCTAGCCGCTCCACATAAGTTACATCTGCCTGTAGCTGAAGTGGTTCGTGCTGCAACACATGAGTAGGATCTGGAATGTACTTCCGAAGCATTGAGACATGAAATACGTCATGCACACCTGCTAGTTCAAGCGGTAGCACAAGACGGTAAGCCACGTCTCCAATCCTGCTTTTGATCTCGAATGGTCCCATAAATCTCTTGGCAAGCTTCCTTTTCTACCTGAATCTGACAACACCTGTCATCAGAGATACCTTCAGAAACACCTTATTTCCCACCTGAAACTCTAAAGGTCTCCGCCTCTTATCTACATAGCTCTTCTGACGATCACAAGACTCCTTCATTCTCATCTGGACAATTCGAACTTTCCCACTGGAATCAGTAATCTCTGAAGGGCCATGAAAACTCCGAACTTCTACTTCCTCCCAACATGCTGGAGTTCTACATCTCCGTCAATATAATACCTCAAATGGTGCCATACCATTACTTGAATGATAGTTGTTATTGTAGGCAAACTCACATAGAGGCAAACTCTCATCCCAATTCTCCTTTTAAGTCCAAAACACATGCTCTGAGGAGATCTTCCAAAGTCCGGATGGTACGCTCTGACTGCCCATCTGTCTGAGGGTGGTAAGCTGTACTAAACTTCAACTGAGTACCTATAGATGACTGAAAAGTAGACCAGAACCGAGAGACAAACTTAGGGTTTCAATCGGATACTATGGACTTAGGCACTCCATGTAGCTTGACTATATTGTCTCTGTACAACGTAGTTATCTTGTTCATAAACTGACCCATCTTGAATGGCAAGAAGTGGGCTGACTTCGTCAATCTATCCACAATTACCCAAATAGCATCATTGCCCTTCCTGGTGTTCGCCAATCCCGACACGAAATCCATTGTAATGTTCTCCCACTTCCACTGAGGAAAATCCAACGGGTGGAGCAAACCAGGAGGCTTTCTGTGCTCTGCCTTAATCTGCTGACAAGTCATACATCTAGAAACGAATTATGCAATCTCTTTCTTCATTTTCACCCACCAATAGTGGTTCTTCAAATTCTGATACATTTTAGTGCTCCCCGGGTGAACAGAATATCTGGTGTGGTGCGCATCTGTCATCAGCTCTGACTTGATGTCTTGAACATCTGGCACACACAACCTATCCTTACAATATAGAACTCCATCAATCAATCTGAACTTTGGATTTCCATCAATGTGATCAATGATTCTTTGCAACTCTGGATCATCTTTCTGAGTTTCCTTGATTCTGTTAACTATTTCTGGCTCCCAAACTCCCATAGTAGCAACTAGAATCTTCTCACTAACATGCCATACTTCCACATCCATGTCCCTGAACTGCTCCATCCATCTCCATTCTTGCATTATACATCCACTGAAAGCCGCCTTTCGACTGAGAGCATTTGCTACAACATTTACCTTCCCGGGATGGTACTTGATCGGAAAATCGTAATCCTTTATGTACACCATCCACCTCCGTTGTCTGTTTTTTAAATCACCCTGCATGAACAAATATTGCAGGCTCTTATGATCTGTGTGCACCTCGAATCTTTCACCATACAAATAGTGCCTCCATAACTTCAATGCGAACACCACTGCTGCCAATTCTAAGCCATGTGTGGCATACTTCTTCTCATGATCCTTTAATTGTCTCGATCCATAAGCTATCACTTTGTCATTCTGCATTAGAAC
Source organism: Persea americana (assembly GCA_029852735.1). Taxonomy (NCBI): domain Eukaryota; kingdom Viridiplantae; phylum Streptophyta; class Magnoliopsida; order Laurales; family Lauraceae; genus Persea; species Persea americana. The sequence goes on along the minus strand of CM056820.1, from coordinate 9,629,690 downwards.
ACAGCCTAAACCAATCCCTGATGCATATGTATAAACTACAAATCCTCCACTTTCAGAAGGTAAGGCAAGTATGGGTGCTGAAGTCAACCGAGTCTTCAACTCTTGGAAACTCTTCTCACATTCGTCTGTCCACACAAACAAAACATCTTTCCTTGTCAACTTAGTGAGTGGAGAAGCAATGGTAGAAAACCCTTTCACAAACCTCATGTAATAGCCTGCAAGTCCCAGAAAACTACGAATCTCCGCTTCATTTCGTGGACTACCCCAGTTAACAACTGCTACCACCTTTTCAGGGTCCACTGTCAATCCATCCTTAGAAATAATATGGCCTAAAAATGTCACTTTCTCCAACCAAAATTACATTTGCTCAACTTAGGATACAATTGGTTATCCCTTAAAAGCTGCAATGATATTATCAACTGATGCTCATGCTCCTCAGACTTTGAGTACACCAATACATCATCGATGAAGACTGCTACAAACTGATCTAGGAAAGAAGCAAACACCTTATTCATTAATGCCATAAAAACAACGGGTGCATTAGTCAACCAAAAAGGCATCACGAGAAACTCAAAGTGACCATATCTCGTTTGGAACGCAGTCTCAGGAATGTCCTCCTTTCTGACTCGCAACTAATGGTATCCGGAATGCAGATCTATCTTTGAAAAGAATTGAGCTCCCTGCAATTGATTAAATAGCTCATCAATCCTCGGTAGCGGGTACTTGTTCTTGACAGTTACCTGATTCAACTGTCGGTAATCTATACACATCCTCATGGTTCCGTCCTTCTTTTTCACAAGTATCACCGGAGCTCCCCACGGTGAAACACTAGGTCTAATAAAACCTTTATCCAATAGATCCTCTATCTGAGTCTTCAACTCCTTCAATTCTGCTGGGGCCATCCTATAAGGGGCCTTTGAAATAGGTGCGGTACCCGGTTGCAATTCTATCGTGAAGTCCAACTCACGAACAGGTGGCAAACCAGGAATCTCATCCTGAAACAAATCCGGGAATTCTTGCACAACTGGAATCTCATCGACTGTCTTAGACTCCTTGTCCTCCGCGATAAATGCGATAAAACCTTCACTGTTGACACCAAAAATGTCACTTAGCCTCCTCAACATCAAAAGCTATATGGAGCCGCATCCTACTACAAACAGGCAAAGCTGCTTCAAGCATCAGATCTTGACAGAATCAAACAAAAACTGCAAGATCCTTCAAAATAGCCAAAAGAAGGGTACACATGAAGTTTCGGGCCATTTCGACACCATCTGGCCTAACTTCAATCCTTCAACAGCTGAGTGGGAGCTCCCGACGGGGACAGTGTCAAATACATCAAATCTTCGATCAGAGCCTATGGATGGTCTCAAAGTACATCCAAAAGGCTCCATGTCGAATTTCAAGTCAAACCGACACCGTTTGACCCTCCATCAACTCTCGAACGGCGAAATCAAGCCTCTCGGCGGCGAGAACCTCTGATGCCGCCACTCATCAAACAAAACACATGAGTAGCTTCTGCATGCTTCCAAAGGGCTGCACGTCAAATTTCAGGTCATTCAGACAACGTTTGACCAGGTTTTGATGCTCCGAAGTAAAATCAAGCCTACCGGCGGCGAAGCCCCCCCAGGACCATGGCACCCAAATCGGAGCTAATGGATTATCTCAAAATGACTCCAATAGGCTCCCCATCAAATTTCAGGTCAATCGGACATCGGATGACCGTACATCAAAGCTCGACATCTTCCACACGGTGAAATCAAGTCAAGCATCGACGGGACCCCAAACGGCTTCAAAACTCAAATAAAAGCCCATGGTTGGTCCTATCCAATGCCCAAGAAGCTTCACCTCAAATTTCAGGTCATTCCGACATCGTTTGACCGAGTTTCAACTCTTGGCGGAAAATCGGCTACAGAGTCTTCGGCTTTTCCAAAAAATAGGAAACTTTGTGCTATGATTTGCACAGCCTTTCGACGGTTTTTCTTCAGAGGAATCAATCCAATAAATGAGGAGAAATGTCAAAGAAAAATACAGGAGAAAACAGAAGCGAAAAAGCCCGAGAAACGACCAAGAAACGACGATCGGAAGGCGGCCGAAAAATGGACCAAAGTCCAAGGTCGCCGGCGACCTTGGCCCATGGTCGCCGGTGACCATGGCACAAGGTCGCCAGCCCCATGGTCGCCGGCGACCATGGGTGCATGGTCGCCGTCGACCCTGGAAATCCGGGTCGCTGGATTTCCTCCAAAAGCGCAGTTTTTCCGTTCTTTTTCGCGTTTCGCGATGTTTGGCCCCTGTGATTTTCTTAAAATCTGATTTTTGAGGCATGATATCCGTCGATCTTCGTCAACATCACGGATCCGCCATCAAAATCATTTTATCACCATCGGACACTCCGAAACCGCCAACCGGCCGACCAAGAAAGCACAGTTTCTGCCCTACCGATCAAGAAATCGACTGGACAGATGTTGCCGGCCCATTAGTGGCAACCAATGTCTGAATTTTCATCGTCATCCGACATCAAGCAATGTACGGATCCATCGATGATCATCGCAAGAAGAATTCCAAAAGACGAGGCGCGGCCCGCGACTCTTCAAGCGACTTGGCAGCCAATTAATGACCCTTTTATGGCAATTTATTAGGGTCATTAACTCATTATTTTGAACGGCCCAATCGGAAGCCAAGAAATGGGAGTTACAAGTCCAATTAATCTTGACAATTAACCATGTAACTCCTATCATTATGGAGATTAATCATGGTAATTAATCATGAAACTCCCATCATCATGGAGATTAAATGCCCATTATTCTCCATCGGCCAATCAAAATCCAAGAAAAAGGAGTTACAATATAAAGAATTAAGTCTTGTAACTCCTTCCATCATGGAGCATTAATACCATTAATGCCCATAAAACCCTCCTAATGGCCACCAAAAGCCTATAAAAAGGCAGTCATTCCAAGGAGAATAGGTCAGAAAAAATTGTTAGAGATCCCAGAAAAAATTGTCTGAAAACTATCCCGAAGAATTCTCTGCAAAAAAGAAGCTCTCTCACTTTGAAGAAACTCTGTTGCAAGTTCTACAAGGTGATCGAAGTCCCTTGGGGGGCCACCCCCCCCAAGATCTCCTCTTTTCTTCTATCCAACATGGCCTAGATGCGGCTTTTCAGCCCGTCTACTCGGCTTTTTATTGGATATAAGACCTTCCCTTGGTCTTTGTCCTCTAAAAATCTGAGGTCCAAGCCAAGCCAAGTGAATCAAAACATCAAGTGTTCTCATCTGAAGGACGATGGCGGAGTCCATACATGACTCGCGACCGTCGATCTGAACGAGTCCCCACAATCGCTTGAGAAGTCAGATCCCTTTTTCTTTCTTCTCTATTGTATTTTATATTTTTAAAAGAGACAAAAATCAAAATTCTTGTCTTTCATCATTGATAAGATTTGTAAATCGCCTTCCATGGCAAAATCGCCTTCTACGGCACAAAACTGCCTTTCACGGCAAACTAAACAAAATCGTCTCTCACGGCATTTTAAAATCTTGTCTCTTTCTCTAAATATGTATGCAATAAAAAGTTAGAAAAAAAGTTTGATTTCCTTTCTACTTGTGAAGGTGAATCTCCGGATCACCACTTCAAATTCCAAGTAGAAAAGAAAACCTAGCATACCCGTACAAAAAAAGAAAAATGTTGATGCTCGCCTCTTTTTCTCTTCACCCCGCCACACCCCGGCGGACCTGGGACGGAGGAAGGCAGAGAGAGAAAAAGACGGGTCTATCAAGTTGGCACACCCGGTGGGACTTGTTCAATTGAGAACACGATGCTTAGAATCCTTGGCTCCCTTCTAGTTGGTGGCCTATGTTGGATCTTGTATCTAAAAAAATAACATGAGATGGGATTCTTTGGAAACTTCTTTCTTTGAACTTGTTTCCATTCTTTCTTTTCTCAACAAAAAAAAAAAAAAAAGGGTTTTCTCTCTTTTGGATTCAAATTGGAGAAAACTTTGGTTCTTTCCTTTTCGTTTGTTTGCGCTCGCAGAAAGGTTTGAGCCAACGTTCGGATTGGGAGGGGCCATTTCCCTCTCTTTGATGGATCCATCGGAGATCTTTCAAAAAAAAAAAAAAAATAGAAAAAGTTAAAAAAAAGAAAATTTTTTCAAATTTCTCTCTTTTGGATTCAAATTAGAGAAACTTTGGTTCTTTCCTTTACGTTTGTTTGCGCTCACAGAAATGTTTGAGCGAACGTTCGGATTGGGAGGGGCCATTTCCCTCTCTTTGATGGTTCCATCGGAGATCTTTAAAAAAAGAAAAGAAAAGAAAAAGTTAAAAAAAAAAACTTTTCAAATTTCTCTCTTTTGGATTCAAATTAAAGAAACTTTGGTTCTTTCCTTTTCGTTTGTTTGCGCTCGCAGAAATGTTTGAGCCAACGTTCGGATTGGGAGGGGCCATTTCCCTCTCTTTGATGGGTCCATTGGAGATCTTTCAAAAAACAAAAAAAAAAAAAAAGTTAAAAAAAAAAAAACTTTTTTCTCTTTTTTGGATTCAAATTAGAGAAACTTTGGTTCTTTCCTTTTCGCTTGAATGCGCTCGTAGAAATGTTTGAGCCAACGTTCAGATTGGGAGGGGTCATTTCCCTCTTTGATGGGTTCATTGAAGGTCTTTCAAAAAAAAGAGAGAGAGCATTAAGGTTGCACCAATTGCGTTCTTTGACCAAAGTGGATCTAAGAAAAGCCTTGTCCAGAGTGTGGAGGCAGCTAGACTGTTCGAGGTAAGGGTCCTTCAAACGGGTTTATTAAGTAATCCTACCCTTACCCGGGGGCTAATCTATCCACTAAGGTTTCATAAGACCGAATTGGAAGACCTATGTGCACTCTCAAAAAAAAAAATTAAAAAAAAAAAAAAAAAAAACTTCTGTCACTATTGTGCTCAAATTGGAGGAATTTTGGTTATTTCCTTTTTCGGATGTAGGCTCGCAGAAATGTTTGAACCTGTATTCGGATTGGAATACCATTTGCCCTCTTTTATGAATTCAATCTTGACTTTTCAAAAAAAAAAAAAAAACTCTCGTCACTATTGGATTCAAATCTGAGAAATCCTGGTTCTTTCCTTTTCGGATTTAGGCTCACAGAAATGTTTGAACCTATATTCGGATTGGAATACCATTTGCCCTCTTTTATGAATTCAATCTTGACTTTTAAAAAAAAAAACTCTCATCACTATTGGATTCAAATATGAGAAATCCTGATTCTTTCCTTTTTCGGATATAGGCTCGCAGAAATGTTTGAACCTGTATTCGGATTGGAATACCATTTGCTCTCTTTTGCGAATCCAATCTTGAATCCCATCTCGTGTCCTTCAAGGATGCGATTTACAACATTTGTGTCTAGCGGTGCTAGTATGCCCTTTCGGGTCTACTGTATTCGCGACCGACACATTTGTATCTCTAACCTTATATCATTTTACCTCGAGTGAGCTTCACTTCTCGGTAATTTGAATTAAGGTTTACAATTGCTTCTAACGGTCCCTGGAACGCTCATTTCGAGCCGACCATACTTGCGTTTAGAACAATTGTACCATCTATGGCTTTTGGCCTTCTTCATCACGCTCAGAACGGGCCATGCCCTTGAGCGATTTGAAAAGACAAAACCACAGTATAGCCCATTTATGATCACCATATTCTTGTGATTACTAATGGATGTGGTCTTATTTCAGAAAAGTTTTTCAAAACTAACAATGGCAGCTTCGTTGACCATCACCTTCGATGAGAACAAGTACCAAGTCATGCTTTAAGAGAAGCAAAGCAAGGGCACTTTCAAGCGCCTCATCAGCTGCCAAAGCATCACCTCCCCCGGCAACTCCCAAAACACCGGGTCGACCTCCACTCCCCAGACCATCGTCTTCGGGTCACTGGGACCATTCCCACTACTCGAAGAAGAGACGGTGCCTGCTAAGAAGCAGAAGACCACCCCTCAACGTGTCACTACCCCGACACCAAAGGCGGTCACCAAGAAACCTGAGGCTCATGGCAATCCCATGAGGCCTCAACCTACAAAAAACCAAGTCTGTCCCAAGACTTGGTCCTCGCGATCTTCACCAAAACAAAGAAGGTCCTGGACATCTGCAAAGCCAGCATACCTGGCTCCTCTCAAGGAGAACCGGTTTTATCCTCTTGCTTACATCAAAGGAGAGAAACCTACCCTCCACCGAACTACAAAACCTATTTAGCACGAGCCGGCTTGCTCATACAAACCCAAAATCAAGTCGTGCATCACAAGGCCTCAACAGGAACTTGCCAGGGCCTACTCTCCTGCAACTCGACCCTTCATCTCAACAGGGGACGAGCTTGCAAAATTTAAAGCTTCGCTGCGACAGGCTAAGGACCGCGTCCAAATCCTGTCCATGCCAGTCTTCAAGGAAGACAAGCTCGGTTGCTGCGCACGAGGGACCACGTCTTTCATTGCCAGAGCACAGCCCGAGCTAACCGAAGCTCAAATTGCTCGTCGCATACGTCGCCGCACGGCATATCGACAAAAGAGATTAGAGAAGCAAAGAACCCAGCATTCTGAGCTTCAAATCTCCCAAAAATGGGTCGAAAAAGAAAGACCCGACCAAGTTGCTACTATCCACATGGTTGGCAAAACCAAAAGACGCCAGAAGTCAGCGACGAAAACACATGTCAGACTACCGGTGACTCGCAGTGTCTCCCGGACGAGAAGACATCAGGAAGACTCTCCCACTCCTTCAAGCCAGGGACATCGGAGTGATCATTCCTCGGGCTCTTCATCTAAAAGAATGAGCTCCAGCTCAGTCACTAAGACGGTATCCACTTTCGACTCACGAAGGATGAATGTCTTGGTCACAAACTCTGAGCAACCTCCACCACATGATGACATGGCTCTACGCATTTAGCAGCTAGAGCAAGGACAGCAGAGAATAGAGGTTCTGATGGAAAACCTCCTTCTCACTCTCCACCGTCCACCAAACAATGAGGAAGTTCCTCCACAAGATGAGGCAAACGGTGGAGAAGATGAGTCACGCGCCCTTACTAAAAAGGACGTGGACAATATCCTCGCCAAAGCAAAAGAAGAGGATACACTGAAGGAGCATGGGATCAAGCCACCATATCCCTTATGGATGGACTCGGTTCCGTTTCCCCAAAAGTTCAAACAACCTCTTCTCCAAACATATACGGGGAAAGGCTCAGCCAGACAGCATGTCATCCACTTCAAGATCCTAACAGGAACGATTGCGGATCAAGATGCACTCAAGATCCGGCTCTTTGCAAGTACCCTAAAAGGTACGGCCTTTGATTGGTATTCCACTCTGCCAGAGGACTCCATTCAAAATTGGATCATGCTAGAGACACGTTTCCTGACCCACTTCAAAGGTGAGGATCATCCTGTTACTATCGCTCAGCTCTGCAGCCTTAAACAGGGAGAGAATGAGTCGACATACGACTTCATTCACAAGTGGAAAGCAATGGCATACAAATGCTCGGATGTGCTGCCACAAGCGTCTCTAGTCGACATTTGCCGAAACAACATGAGAGCAAGGATCCGCTCCATGATCATCGGCAACAAATCAAAAAACTTGGGGAGAACTCCTAGAAGCATCTATGGAGGCTGAAACGGTGATCAAAGACCTCAACAGTCAGAAGTCATCAAAGAAGGAGCAGACCGCCATTCCAACCTCCAAGCCAAAGAAAAAGGAGGTTCTCAATGTGTAAACCAAGTAAGCTCCTCAGCCACCAATGAAAGCTGAAAATAAAGCTGCAGGTAAGAGACCTGAACTCTCTGATGCCTTCAAAGAACGAGTAGAAAAGAAATACCCGTTCGATGAAGATGTTGAAGAAATATTTGGGGCTCTCTTGGCAAATGGCAAACTCACCTTGCCTGACCCCAAAAGACAGGGAGATGTTGGCAAAACCAACGATCCCCGATATTGTCCATACCACCAAATGGTCTCGCATCCTCTCAACCAATGTTTCGTTGTGAGAGAGAAGATTAACGAGATGTGGAAAAACGGAGTCATCACCTTTGACAAAAACTATGGGTCTGCCTCCGTTAACATGGTGTCATATGGACAAACATCCAAATCATCAAAGGAAAAAGTCACTACTTCCTTCAAGGTGATAAAAATGACCCAAACGCCCCAAGAGCTGGTGCCTTACCCAACACCAGAAGGACAGCCCATATGGGTACATCCCGATCTCCTAGAAGATGAAAATTGGGAGATCGTCAAAACAAAGTCGACCGCTCAACAGTGAAGGCAAGCCAAGAGACAACTCCGCAAGCTTAAACAGCAGGAGAAGGCTCAAACAAAACAAGAGGTTCCTGAAAAAGCAGAAACCTCCTCTACCGCTTCACTGGGGGCAACAGAGGGGTCTCCCCCCAAAGTTCCAAGAGTGATAAGAAAATTCACTCTCAGTGATTTCATGCCGCCACAGCTCAGAGATGAGACTACGCAGGAGGCATTGTACTCTTGTAACTCGGTAGTTGGATTCTCCATGAATGGATACGAGTCCAGTGACACTGCCAGTGACACCGATGAGTGGGAGGAATCCCTTGAAACCGGAGAATATCTCTCCGATGAAGAATGGATCCCGGAATCCCAACTTATGCCAGTAATCTGGTATAACCCCTTCCAGCCACAAGGATTCTGGTCTGATGATGATGAAGACCAAGAGGCTGCCCAAAATGCTGTTGACACAGCACAAACAAATGCTCTAGTGGATCCCAACCAGGTCGAACCACGAGGGGCAGATGAAGAAGAAGATTTGGCTCTTATGCCCGACCTTGAAGAATATGCAAGGATTTTGCAGCGTCTAGCCATAGAGCAGGAGCAGGATCGCATCAACCAACTTCATCAAAATCCAGAATCGGAAGTCCCGGAAAATCTACAAGCATCTCCTCCAGGGACTCCGGAAAATGAAGAAAGTTGCTGGATTGATGATCCTCTCACATCGGAGGATGAGTCTGATTCCCAACAGTCCATTATGGAGGCATCTTCTATTGAAGTTGCCTGTAATGTGATAGTTCAGGATGACAGTGCCTCTGAAGCTCCATCTGCTGAGGTCACAGATTCTCAAAATGGATCCGGTAGCATATCTTCTAGAGCTACATATTCTCGGGTGACTTCCACTGAGATAGCACATTCTCAGCCGTCGTCTCCTGAAACGGTGACATCAGAATTCAAGCCTCTTTCGACTGATCACCATGAAGAAGCTCTGACCGATGAAGTCTTTAAAGAAAACCCAGTCAATTGGTCCCAGGTACCCAACCTCATAGGAGATGTCTGGACCGATGAAATACTGGACAAAGAAGAAAAGTTGTTGGAAGCTGTTCAGGACTTGTTCCCGGAAAATGCTCCATGCAACGCAATAACTGAAGATGGCAATGCCGCTGCAGAGGCGTTTTCAGCAAATGGGGAAGATGAGCCCCTTGAGCCTGAAGGGGGTCTTCCGAAAGAAGAACCACCTCTAGAAGCTTATGAAGTTGGGAAAGGTACCCACTCTGGCCGGGATTACCACAAAAACTACAACCAACCTTCTTCTTCTTCTTCTTATGTAAATCCTTCGGGAAAACAAGCTGTAAATGCCCCAAGCGGCGGTGATAATGAAAATGTAGGCCTAAAAGAGGCTTTCAAGTATGACTTGATCGAGCACTTCAAACACATACCTGCACGACTGCACATCCTAGACTTATTACGAATGTCACCACAAACTCGTGATAGTCTCATTTCAGAATTGCAAAGGCTGAATCTGGATGTCGACAAACATGCCCCGTAAGTCCTGCAAATTGAAATGGACTATAGGGTCACAAAATCAAAAACCTCCTCAAAGGGAGAAAAGAAAGAAGCTGGAGGACCTTGCACTGAATGCCTCTCGGTCCAAAAAGCCGCAAGTGCTACCATCGCCTTCAATAAGGAAGACCTCCTGCTAGGCGAGAGGAAGCACAACCGACCCTTGTACTTCACAGGGTACATCAAAGAGATGCCGATACACAGAGTCCAGATCGACCCGGGTTCTGCACTCAACCTCATCTCTACTTCGGCACTCGAAGAGCTGGGTATCCCGCCTAGCAAACTAAGCCACACATCTGTGTCCATCTTCGGATACGATGGGAGTGCTCAAAGGCCCATTGGCAAAATCCGGTTCAAGTTGCAAATCGGCGATCTTATCTCTGAGGTCACCGTATATGCAATAAAAACCCCTTCATGTTACAACATCCTTCTTGGACGCCCTTGGATACACGAAAACGGTGTCGTTCCTTCGACTCTACATCAGTGCATCAAGTTTGTTGGCGACGACAGCTTGATACATCGAGTATTTGCAGAAAAAAGCCTTTCAAAGGCAAGGAAGTCTATTTTGCAGACTCTCAGATGTACAAGGATGAAAAAGAAGAAAAGGAGGAGAAAACAACATCATTTGCCGGCGATCTCCAAAAAGATAAAGGCAAGGCTCCTCAGCAATCATCGGAAGAAAACAAACCTTCCGGCAAACTCAAAGAGAGCAATCAGTCTCCCTTCGTCATCTCCTTCAAATTGTCCAAACCTTTGGTAATCACTACTAAAGCAAAGAAGTTAGAGCAAAAGACAGGGGGCAAGTTTGCTGTCTCCTTCGTGTCTATCATACAAGACACGGATTCGGATTCAGAGACTGAAGACGATACATCGTCATGCCAAGCTGATACTCAGCAAGTTCAGCCTACTCTCACTCCATTGGAGACCCCTGCTGACGTAGAAGATCCTGCGTCTGCTACCTTCGTCGTTCCGGAAACGTCGGCAGAAGAGAAACCAATCTTCTTCCATAGATCGGACGCTTCTTCATCAAACTGCCTGCTTGAGCCTTTCCGAAATGAAGGTATGCCTCAACTATCCTTGTATAGTCCAATGGCACAAGCTATCATGAAGAAAATGGGCTATGACGCTCAAAATCCAATTGGTTTGGGAGGTGGCCGTGGTATTCTCACACCATTGGAACCCACCCTGACCAAAAGTCAGCTGGAAGATTGGAAACTTGACCGTCGTATAGACAAGTCTTCATACGGATTGGGGTATGATCCTGACACTCCGATGAGACAGCTGACACAAAGGCTGCAGAGTCGTTTTGTAGACCAAGCCTCAACATCTCATGTCGATGAAGACATCGATCTCCCTGGATATCTCTTTGAAGAGTTACCCGACAAGGACCCAGGAAGCTCATCAAATTGGTATGATTTCTCTGATGATGAAGAGGAATTGTCCGATGACACAGACGCACGGTTCTCTGATTCAGAAGAGCCGTCGTCTCCAAAAGAAGTGCCTTACTTCAACCCAATTTCAGCTGGTGATTGGGATCATCTCATAGCAAGTCTTGAGAAGAATACCGATCAAGAAGATTTATGGACAGAAACGGTGCCATGGTCTGAAAATGCCATTGGAAATCCAGAAGGTCTTGTTCAGCTGGAAGCCTCCGAAAATATTGTGGAGGAACCACCTTCAAACCTTCCGACCGAAGATTCTGTTCAAAAGATAGACTTGGGAACACCAGATAACCGACTTCCTGTATTCATAAGCAAGAATATAAAGGATGAGGAGTTACCCGAGTATGTCTCTTTTCTTCGTGAGTTTGTTGATTGTTTTGCATGGTCTTACGCTGAAATGCTTGGCTTAGATCCCAAAATAACAGTTCACAAACTCAACTTGCAAAAAAATATCAAGCCTGTCAAACAAGGCCAAAGAAGATTCTGTCCTGATGTGATGGACAAAATTGAACAAGAAGTTCAGAAACTCAAAAACGTTGGCTTCATCCGCGAGGAACAGCATCCTGAATGGTTGGCCAACATCGTCCCTGTGACAAAGAAAAATGGGCAAATCAGAGTCTGTATTGACTATAGAGACCTGAATAATGCATGCCCCAAAGATGAATTCCCGCTCCCCATATCGGAGGTAATGATTGACAACACCTGCAGGTTTGAGCGAATGACTTTCATGGACGGCTTCTCTGGCTACAACCAGATAAAGATGCATCCCAAAGATGAAAGGCATACATCCTTTCGGACCCCATTTGGCTTGTATTGCTACACTATCATGCCATTTGGTCTGAAAAATGCCGATGCAACATATCAAAGGGCTATGATGAAGATATTCTAAGATATGCAGCACAAGACGGTCGAATGTTATGTCGATGACCTCGCCGTCAAAAGCAAAAGGAAAGAAGACCATCTCCAAGATCTTCGAGAAGTCTTCCTCCGGCTTTGCAAACACAAACTGCGAATGAATCCCCTCAAATGCTTCTTCGGTGTCTCATCGGGTAAGTTCCTCGGATTCATAGTTCGGAAAGCTGGAATAGAACTTGACCCCATCAAAGTCAAGGCAATTCTAGAAATGCCATCTCCAAGAACCCTAAGAGAACTAAAAGGGCTTCAAGGAAGATTGGCATACATCCGACGGTTCATTTCCAATCTGTCGGGAAAATGCCGTCCATTTTCTCGCCTGATGAAGAAAGGTGTAGACTTTGTTTGGGATGCTGAATGTGAAGCTGCATTTCAAGACATCAAGTCATACTTGACCAAGCCTCCGGTTTTGGCTGTTCCTACAACCGAAAAACCATTCATCTTGTACACAAGAGCTCTCGACTATTCTTTGGGCGCTTTACTTGCACAAGAAAATGGAGGAAAAGAAGGTGCTCTATACTACCTCAGTCGCATGTTGGTAGGTGCAGAGCATCGCTACTCTCCGGTCGAAAAAGAATGCTTGGCAGTGATGTTCGTCGTACAAAAGCTGCGTCACTATTTGCTGTCAAACACAATACACCTGATATCGATGATCAATCTTTTAAAGGTCCTTGTCACAAAAGCAGGTTCTCTCAATGCCCGGCTGGGAAAATGGTTCATCCTTCTGTCACAATTTGATATTAGGTATGTACCACAGAAAGCAATCAAAGGTCAAGCTCTGGCAGACTTTCTCGCAGAGCATCCACTGCCTAAGGATTCTCCGCTCAGGGATGATCTCCCAGACGAACCTGTCTACAACGTGGAGACTTTCTCACCAAATGCCTCCTGGAACATGTACTTCAATGGTGCAACCAGGACAAATGAAAAAGGAAAGCTGATATCGGGAATTGGCATTCTCTTTGTTAGCCCCGATAAATACATGATTCCACACGCATTTTCGCTACTGGAACCATGTTCAAATAATGCAGCTGAGTACTAAGCTCTGATTATAGGATTGGAACTCGCCCTCGAATTTGGCATCACCATGCTGGAAGCATTTGGGGATTCTTAACTGATCGTCAACCAGATGAATCAGGAATATGAAATCAGGAAGCCTAATCTGTTGTCTTACTACAACAAGGCGCAATCGCTTCGTCAAAACTTGGACATCTGTCACATCACCCACATTTGCAGAGGTGAAAACATCCGTACAGATGCCCTGGCTGGACTTACTACATCAATGGCAATCCAAGAAGGGGAAAACATGCAGATTACAGTATGTCAAAGAAGGATTCTCCCTCCTCTCAACACACACCAAGCAGTTGCTGAATGCCACCGAGTGGTCGGAGGTCGGATTTCCATCCTTAAACCTCCGCTAGGCGACTGGAGGGATCCGTTCATTGATTATATTATGTTCGGAATCCTACCTGAAGATCCAAAAGAGCGGGTAAGTATCCAAAGACGAGCCCCAAACTTTCATTTTGATATTCCCTCCAAAATGCTTTACAGAAAATCCTTCAATGGAGTACTTCTACGCTGCTTGTCACAACAAGAGGCGGAAGAAACTCTAAAAGAAGTTCATGCTGGTCTTTGTGGAGCCCATCAGGCTGGTCCCAAGCTCTACGATCAGATAAAAAGGTTAGGTTATTATTGGCCTACCATGGTGGCTGACGCAATACAATTTGCTAAACGTTGCCAACAATGCCAAGTTCATGGAGATTATGTACACATGCCTCCAGAATGGCTATATCCTACAACGATCTCATGGCCCTTCGAAGCCTGGGGTATGGACATCATAGGTCCTATCTCTCCCCCATCAAGCAAAGGTCATCGCTTCATCTTCGCCGCTACGGATTATTTCTCCAAGTGGTCAGAAGCATTTGCGTTCAGTGAAATGAAGACCTCGTCAGTCCTTCAATTCTTACGAACCAACATCATTTGTCGCTTCGGCATACCTAAAAGATTCGTCCATGATAACGAACCACAATTCCGGGATCACAGATTCTACAGGTTCTGCGACAAATACAAAATCCAAAGTTGTCCTTCGACTCCGTATAACCCGGCAGCGAATGGACTAGCAGAAGCCTTCAACAAGACACTCTGCAAAATTCTCAAGAAAATGGTCTCTACTCACAAAAGAGACTGGAGCGACAAATTGCCTGAAGCTTTATGGGCCTACCGGACTACCGTTTGAGGACCAACCCATAGCACACCATTCTCCTTGGTCTATGGATGCGAAGCAGTTGTCCCCCTAGAGGTACAAATTCCTTCTTTAAGGGTATCTCTACAAAATGAAATGACGCAAGAAAGCAATGTCAAGTTGAGACTCCAAGAACTGGATAATCTCGATGAAAGACGACTCGAAGCTCTACAAAGCGTTGAGCTTTACCAAGCACGCATGGCAGGATCTTTTGACAAAAGAGTCAGGCAACGCGCCCACAAAAAGGGTGACTTGGTTCTTGCGGTGAAAAGGCCAATGGTTTTTGCCCACAAATCCAAAGGCAAATTCGAACCGAAATGGGAGGGACCCTTCGTCATCGACAAAGTCTTCTCCAATGGCGCATATGCTCTTCTAAACATGGAAGGTGACAGATGCATGCTTCCCATCAATGGCAAGTTCTTGAAGCGGTACCACCCTTGAGGACTTCCTACATCGGGTCAGAGTGATGCCTGCATGGCTAAAGCCTATTCTTAGGTACTTGCTCGTCAAACCCACCCCTTTTAGAGTTTTCATCCCTATGTTGAAATTTCTAAAAAGCCAAAAAACAATGCTTACTTTCAATGTTTCATTGCTCAAAAAAATCAAACCCAAAATCCAAGTTTCGGAGCCTCTTCCCTAACTTGACCAAAACTTTCAATCATTGAACCCAAAATTCATGGTTTGAAACAAAAATCAAGACTTAGGAATTTCCACCCTAGTCCACCCTGACTTTTACCACCAAAGATGGTTTTTAGTCAAAATTTACGACCCTCGTGTCTTTAAACAAAAAATGGTTTTTCAAAAAAACCGTGGAGAAGTGACATTTAGTCGATACTCACACAAAACCCAAAAATCGGAAGGATGCGAACCCCATTCGATACTTCCAAAACCTCAAAATCGCAAGAAAGTGACACCTCGTCGATACTTGCAAAATCTCAAAAAAATCGTGGAGACACAACGTTTCAGTTGATATCCATAACCCAAATTTCAAAACAAAAAACAAAGGTTTGAAAAAACCACAAATTTCAAAAATCGTGGGGTGGCGACATTCCATCGATACCCACAAAACCAAATTTTTGAGAAAAAAGCAAGGAGGCGACATTCAGTCGATACTTGCACCCAAATCCGCGAGGAAGCGACATTCCATCAATACTCGCAACCGAATGAGCAAGGAAGCGACATTCCATCGATACTTGCAATACCATTCAGCAGGGAGGCGACTCTTAGTCGATACTTGCATTTTTGAAAACCAAAAACCTGGCTTTCACGCCAAAACCCGGCTTTTATGCAAAAAACCTGGCTTTCATGCCAAAAACCAAAATCTGGCTTTCATGCCAACAAAACAAAAACCTGGCTTTCATGCCAAAAATAAAAAAATCTGGCTTCCATGCCAACAAAACAAAACTTGGTTTTCAAAAAACTTGGCTTCTATGCCACAAAATCTGGCTTTCACGCCAAACAAACAAAAATCGGCTTCCATGCCACAAAACAAAATTTGGCTCCCATGCCACAAAATCTTTGGCTTCCATGCCACAAAACCAAAACTTGGCTTTCACGCCACAAAAATCGGCTCTCACGCCAAAAACCGGCTTCCATGCCACAAAACAAAAACTTGGCTTTCACGCCACAAAAATCGGCTCTCATGCCAAAAACCGGCTTTCATGCCAAACAAAATTTTGGCTTTCACACCATCCAAAATTCGGCCTTCAAGCCATATAAAAAATCAGGCTTTTTGCCACAAAATTTGGCTTTCATGCCTAAAAACAACCATTTGACAAAAGATTTTCATAAAATGACAACCTTTTGATCAAATTTTCTAACAAACCATTCCCATTCAATTTTTGCTTATATTTCATCAAAAGTGAATTTAAGTGAAATAAGGGGATACAAAAAAAAAGTGCCAAAAATGTTTATACATGGAGGTACCAAAAGAAAAGAAGAAAAAGTTTGTTACAAATCAGAAGGCTAGTCCGACATGGTCTTCAGCCATAGGCTTAACTCCTCAAGCAAACACTTGGCCTTAGCCTCCAAAGCTTCCAGGCCGCGTTTCTTCAGAATCTTCCCATAAAAAGCAGTGGGCCGTCGTGATCCATCCTCGGCACGAGGAAGCTCTTCCTAGAAAATCTGCCATTGTTCATATTCTTGAGTCTTCTTCCGGAGATTGCTTTCGACCTCCTCAACTAGGCGAATGAGAGTCCTCTCTCTATCGCGAGCTTTCAAAGTGGCAGTCCATTTGGCAGCGGCTTGTTCTTCCAATAGCTCAAGGCGCTGTCTGGCTTCGGTGACCTCCCTATCAAGGCGGTGCTGGTCCTGTGTCAGCTCAATGATAGCCAACTCGGTGACGTTCCTCTCCCGAACGAGCTGCTTCCGAGTCCGCGAGATCTCATTCAGTTCAGATTTGACCTCGCTGGAAGGCTTCAAAAACATCTCGTTGAAGAAATCATCATTCGGAAAGCTCTTGGTCTCAGTCCACTTGTTGCCTAGAGAGATGACTTCATCAACAAAAGCCTTGGCATCTGTAATGTCCAGACCGACTTCTTCACTATCGGCAAGAATGTCCTGCACATGCTTCACCATGCCAAAACCAGCCTCCAAATGGCCCGAAGAAAGAGTCTCGACCCATGAGCTCAAGACTCACTTTAACACCTTCCTCGCAAACTGACGGGATGGCTCAGATGAAGACTCGCCATGCTCCGTTGGTCGACTACCCGTGTCAGGCACCGTTGGAAGAGTAATCAAGAAACTCTTTCCAATCGGAGCCGCTGGGGAAGGAATATCAGTAGGCGGACTCGCCTCTGCCTCATCAAAATTGGTGGAAGAAGCCCCTACTCCTGGATCGGTCACAGGTACCCCCTGCTCTGGTTCTGAAAAGGATAGAGGAACTTCTTCGGTCACCTCACAACCTGCCAATGAAAAGTGAAAAAGATATGAATATAATCTTGTCAAAAATCAAAATATCAAGATTATCACTACAAAGTACCTTCTTCGACGACTGGTGGAATGCTTTCTGCCTCCATGAGCTCATCCGAAACATCATCAAAAGTCGTGTCCATGGATGGCTCAAAGTCGTTGGAATCCTCTGGCAAGTCAGGTGACAAAATATATATATATATATGTCAGCAAGTGGCGGTAAAAAATAAAAAAAGAGAAGAAAAAAATCATACCAGGAGGAGATTCTGGATCTACTTCAGAATCTCTGGGTTCTTCCTCAGATGCCACGATAGGATCCGTCACCGCCTCATCGGTCGGAGCTTCAGGCATCGTCAAACCATCATCTTCTACCAAAAGAAAGAAAGCAGTAGATCAAAACAAAAGCTCTCATAAAAGAAAAGAAACGGAAAGAGAAAAGGGAAAAGCATACCATCATCAATGGTCTCTTCCCCTCGGCTTCTCTTCTCTGGAGGCTCGTCATCGTCCCCCGATGCCTCCTAAACAATGATGGAAGGAATTTTCAGATCAGGAGAACTTTCGTGTCGCCTCTGACTTCGGCGGTGTCCCCTTCTCCTCTTGCCCCTACGGGACGAACTGCTGGAAGCACCCTCCCCACCATCAAAATCAGGCCTCTCGCCAGAGTCCTCACTGGACGGTCTGCTCTTGCCAATAGACTCCATGGAAGCCTTTGCTCGCTCGGCTTGTATCCAAGCAGCAACCTCGGCCTCCTCCTCGGCAAGCTGTTCTAAGACCTCACTAGGTATCTCTTGTGCAGCTCCCAGTCTGATGACGTCCTGTTCCTCGAGAAAACCTGTTCTGTGCCTTTCTCCAGAAAGGAAAAACAGAACTTCTTCTCGGCGGACGCCGTCTGACTTCCCAAGGCCCTTCCCGGAAGACTGCTTTACATCAAGCTCTTTCTTGGAAAGCCCCCGGTATGCTGAAAAGCTCTCCACAAACCATTTTGTGAAGCCAGCAGTCCGGAAAGTAGGCAACTCAGGATAAGAAATCAGGGCAGTAGTGTCTTCCGCGCTATAAAAGGCTCATGCATTTCTCCCGTCCTGCAGACCTCCAAAACGCTTCACCTTGCTCGAAGGAGCTCCAACAACGCCTTGAGAGAAGCCCAACTGCATGGCAAAACGCAAGGGAACATACGGCTGGATGTCGACGAAAAGATGTCTGCGGTACACCATCGTGCCGACACATATGTTAAAAAGCCAACTCCTCTCTGCATTTGTCAAAGAATAGTGTCTCCCAGACCCCCGCCTTGGTCGAATCACGGGAGACACCAAAATCAAAAGCCTTCTTCCCCAAACCCGGAGAAAGCTTCACTGAAGACTGCCCCATCTTGACGTTCCAGAATCGTCGGATCCTCAAGAGGGCAGATAAAAGAGATTCGGAAACAAGCTTCCCTCTAGTCAACCGAATCATAAACGGGTCATCGTCCTGAGCAGCACCTAATCTATGGAAACTGGGACAGTGGTATACATACCACGAATAGAAAATATGGGCTGAAAATACCCTGTTCATGGGAAGCCCAAGCCGAATCAGGAAAGCAGCAGCCTGCAGTTCGGTACACAAATAGGAGTAAAGAGCAGGCACTAAAGCAAGCCGCTCTCCGAAAGCCATCTGACAAGCCGGAAAAATGCAATGCGGCTTGACGTGCGTTCCATCTCCAACAAAAACAGCCTCACCCAGCCAATAAGTGAGGTAGACAACGAGATCTCTCCTCAGCACAATGTCAAAATGAATGGCCTCTGTGCTTGCGAAGAATACCCTCAAATTCTCTCGCATGACAGAGATCTTCTTCGAATCTGGGTTCTTAGCCCTGGCTTCCTGGGTCGTACTCTCAGAAGACTCCCCGCTGTCAAAGAAGTTGGAAGACAAAAAGCTACCACTCCTCCAACTGCTACACCGGACTTCCGAGCCCTCCTTCTCCTTAAAAAAATCATAGAAGGCGACGAGCTGAAAGTACAAAAGCCTGAACTCCTCAGACTGCTCCTCAAGGACGCTGTCGATAGGCATAAACTCTTCATAGAGATTGCCGAGAATAGGCAGCCCAGTGATGGCACTCAGTTCCTTTAAAGAAAAACCAACCTTACCATTCGTTACAACGACGGTGTTGGTTTGTGGAAGGAACGACTCCAGCATGGTCATAAAAGCCTCATCGGAGAAAACCACGGTTTGCCGAAAAGCGCGAACCGCATAAAAAATCTCGGCCTCCTTCAGAATGGCACCGCCAACCTGCAGGATGTGATCAGTCCACGACTCCCAGCTTGAGTCAGCACTGAAACGGCCACGATGTCGAAAAGGCTTCACCCAATCGCTGCCATTACCCTTGAAAATGCCAAGGCCCACCGGTCTCAAATCGACCTTAGAATGGTCTGAACCTTGGTATCCGTTGGCCGGCATCAAAATGTCCATACGGGCAGGCGACTTCTCTGCAAAACCAGAAGGGCCGCTAACAAAAACCTCGGTCTTGATCACATTTGTCCTCTTCACCCAGCTTGGAGAATCTTCCCTCTTCGAGCATGTGGAGGAAAGGCTCATGATTGAGATTGTCCGATCGAAGGACGACCGGGTAGAAACGGTTCTCTTCTCACCATCAACTGTGAAAAAGAACTGAAAACATCTCTTTTGGTATGTTGAATCATCGGGGACGGCATCACCAAAGAAGAAGGTAGGCTTGGGCACAATGCTCTGATCGTCCGTGACCCAGGGACGGTTGCTTACCATAATTTTATAATACTCCTCATCCTTGAGGGCAATCAAACGTTGCCTCATCTCATCTCGGTTGAGCGAGTCACACTCTTCCAAGTTCCTTTTAACATACTGAACCTCCTCCCAGGCCTGCTGTACAGCCACATTAGAGGATCTGGTAGAACGGCGAGGCGCATCATCAGTGACCGGCTCCTTACCCTTGTTCGTTCTGGAGGAACTACCTGCAAAGGATGGAAAGAAGAAAAAAAAATCAATCATCAAAATGACAGAATTTTGCTAAAAAATCTAGCGAAATCTTGGCATGATTCCGGGGCAATTCCGAAGAAAAGGGAAACACCCCGAAAGAAATAGGAGCTTGAAAATGGGCTCAACATCGCTGCAAGCCCATAATCATGGAAAATTCTCGAAGAAGGCTCGAACTCAAACATTGCTGCGAGATCAAGCCAAAGCTTCTCAAATATCCGCAAGATCAGAAAAGGGCTCAACATTTCTGCGAGCTACAGAATCCAAAACTTGCAAAGCTCCTCAGAAAATCCCCGCAAGACCAAGAAAGGGCTCAACATTGCTGCGAGCTCCAAATCCCAAGACTTGCGAAAAGATTTCCAGGTGTGCACTATCATACTTCCAATTCCATTTTCTAAAAAAAAAAAAAATGCATAGAAGGAAAGTTGTCATGCATGCGCATCTCAAAAAAAAAAAAAAAAAAAAAGAGAAAATCTCTTTTAAAAAAAAGAGAAAAAAGAAGAAAAAATAAAAAATAAAAATAAAAATTTGCCCACAGGCCACGTGGCCGTACGGTCTTGTCCGTACGGCCACAAAAAAAAAAAAAAAAAAAAAGAGATAAAAAAAACACACGGTAAAAAAAAAAAAAGAAACCGTGAGAAAAAAAAAAAGAGAAAAAAGAGCCACGGTAAAAAAAAAAAAAAGAATACACGTAAAAAAAAAAAGAAAAGAAAAGAAAAGAAAAGGAAAGAATGAAAACCTTTTTCTATTCCTACATGGGGTTTCTTAAGAAAAAGAAGAAACTTACTTGAAGCCATTGATGGAGAAGAAGAAGAAAAAGCTTGAAAATCCTTGAAGAAGAAGAATTCTTGATCTTGGAGCACTCTTGAAGGTTCTTGTAAAAAGAGAGCAATAGCAACAAGAGATCCAATCCCCTTGCTTTTATAGAAGAAAGCAAACCAAAAGAGGAAAGGAGGAGAAAAGAAAGGAGGTAAGTGCTACAAATTAGCAAACTTCCTACAAGAAATGAATTATGGGATATTCTTTCCCAATGAGGAGATCTTTTGAGAAATTCTCTCCAAAAAGAGAGGGATTATAAGAAACTTTCTCCCAAAGAAAGATACTTTGAGAAAATCTCTCCCAAAATCAAGGAAATTTGAGAAATTCTCTCCAAGTAAGAATATTCTTAGATATTCTTAACAAAAATGACACCACATGAGATCTAAGCCATCTTTGAAGCTTAAGGTCACATGGGTTAGCCCACATGAGTCAGGTTTGACCACCTAGGCACTAAAAGTGGCTTTTAGTCAAAATTCCTCCTACCAAGAGCATACAAAAATAGTTCCATGCCTCCTTTGAGTTGATTGGACCATACAAAAAATCCAAGCCTCATGAGTTTCCAAAAATCCAAACCATCCCACCTCATGAACCAAATTAAGCCAAAACCTTGAAATTGACATTCCATAAAAACCCAAACCACTCCAACGGACGCAAAGTTGTCTCAAAGAGTGACCAAAATCCAAACCATGGTCTCCTAACTCACCACATACAGTTTGTTGGGTCACAAGGCCAAAACCAAAACCAAATCCCGGTCCCCTAACTTGCCACATACAGCTTGTTAGGTCACAAGACCAAAATCAAAATTCAAAACCCGACCCCCTAACCTGCCACATACAGCTTGTTAGGTCACAAGGTCAAAAACCAAAAACCTTCTTGACCGCCTAATGCGCAACACAAAGCTTTTAGGTTCACAAGGTCAAAAAGAAAATCCAAAACCCAAAAACCCAACCCAAATGTCATTTTCAAAATTTTGCCTTGAGGTGGTACGTGATGTCTCTCACTGCCATAAAATTCCCTTGGAAACTCAAAAGGCTACACTATCAAGAAAATTGCTCAGAGACTCTTGGTCAAGTCAGAAGTTCTCTTTCAAAGTTTTCTTCGAAGCACATCGACAGCAAAGGCTATCCAATTCGTCGTTGTACCTCGAGGGGGCATTTGTTGACACCAAAAATGTAACTTAGCCTCCTCGACATCAAACGCTATATGGAGCCGCATCCTACTACAAACAGGCAAAGCTGCTTCAAGCATCAGATCTTGACAGAATCAAACAAAAACTGCAAGATCCTTCAAAATAGCCAAAAGAAGGGTACACATGAAGTTTCGGGCCATTTCGACACCATCTGGCCTAACTTCAATCCTTCAACAGCTGAGTGGGAGCTCCCGACGGCGACAGTGTCAAATACATCAAATCTTCGATCAGAGCCTATGGATGGTCTCAAAGTACATCCAAAAGGCTCCATGTCGAATTTCAAGTCAAACCGACACCGTTTGACCCTCCATCAACTCTCGAACGGCGAAATCAAGCCTCTCGGCGGCGAGAACCTCTGATGCCGCCACTCATCAAACAAAACACATGAGTAGCTTCTGCATGCTTCCAAAGGGCTGCACGTCAAATTTCAGGTCATTCAGACAACGTTTGACCAGGTTTTGATGCTCCGAAGTAAAATCAACCCTACCGGCGGCGAAGCCCCCCCAGGACCATGGCACCCAAATCGGAGCTAATGGATCATCTCAAAATGACTCCAATAGGCTCCCCGTCAAATTTCAGGTCAATCGGACATCGGATGACCATACATCAAAGCTCGACATCTTCCGCACGGTGAAATCAAGTCAAGCATCGACGGGACCCCAAACGGCTTCAAAACTCAAATAAAAGCCCATGGTTTGTCCTATCTAATGCCCAAGAAGCTTCACCTCAAATTTCAGGTCATTCCGACATCGTTTGACCCAGTTTCAACTCTTGGCAGAAAATCGGCTACCGATTCTTCGACTTTTCTAAAAAATAGGAAACTTTGTGCTCTGATTTTCACAGCCTTTCAACGGGTTTTCTTCAGAGGAATCAAGCCAATAAATGAGGGAAAATGTCAAAGAAAAATACAGGAGAAAACAGAAGCGAAAAAGCCCGAGAAACGACCAAGAAACGGCGACCGGAAGGCGGCCGAAAAATGGACCAAAGTCCAAGGTCGCCAGCCCCATGGTCGCCGGCAACCATGGGTGCATGGTTGCCGGCGACCCTGGAAATCCGGGTCGCTGGATTTCTGCCAAAAGCGCTGTTTTTCCGTTCTTTTTCGCGTTTCGTGATGTTTGGCCCCTGTGATTTTCTTAAAATCTGATTTTTGAGGCATGATATCCGTCGATCTTCGTCAACATCACGGATCCGCCATCAAAATCATTTGATCACCATCGGACACTCCAAAACCGCCAACCGGCCGACCAAGAAAGCACACTTTCTGCCCTACCGATCAAGAAATCGACTGGACAGATGTTGCCGGCCCATTAGTGGCAACCAATGTCTGAATTTTCATCGTCATCCGACATCAAGCAATGTACGGATCCATCGATGATCATCGCAAGAAGAATTCCAAAAGACGAGGCGCGGCCCGCGACTCTTCAAGCGACTTGGCAGCCAATTAATGACCCTTTTATGGCAATTTATTAGGGTCATTAACTCATTATTTTGAACGGCCCAATCGGAAGCCAAGAAATGGGAGTTACAAGTCCAATTAATCTTGACAATTAACCATGTAACTCCTATCATTATGGAGATTAATCATGGTAATTAATCATGAAACTCCCATCATCATGGAGATTAAATGCCCATTATTCTCCATCGGCCAATCAAAATCCAAGAAAAAGGAGTTACAATATAAAGAATTAAGTCTTGTAACTCCTTCCATCATGGAGCATTAATACCATTAATGCCCATAAAACCCTCCTAATGGCCACCAAAAGCCTATAAAAAGGCAGTCATTCCAAGGAGAATAGGTCAGAAAAAATTGTTAGAGATCCCAGAAAAAATTGTCTGAAAACTATCCCGAAGAATTCTCTGCAAAAAAGAAGCTCTCTCACTTTGAAGAAACTCTGTTGCAAGTTCTACAAGGTGATCGAAGTCCCTTGGGGGGCCACCCCCCCCAAGATCTCCTCTTTTCTTCTATCCAACATGGCCTAGATGCGGCTTTTCAGCCCGTCTACTCGGCTTTTTATTGGATATAAGACCTTCCCTTGGTCTTTGTCCTCTAAAAATCTGAGGTCCAAGCCAAGCCAAGTGAATCAAAACATCAAGTGTTCTCATCTGAAGGACGATGGCGGAGTCCATACATGACTCGCGACCGTCGATCTGAACGAGTCCCCACAATCGCTTGAGAAGTCAGATCCCTTTTTCTTTCTTCTCTATTGTATTTTATATTTTTAAAAGAGACAAAAATCAAAATTCTTGTCTTTCATCATTGATAAGATTTGTAAATCGCCTTCCATGGCAAAATCGCCTTCTACGGCACAAAACTGCCTTTCACGGCAAACTAAACAAAATCGTCTCTCACGGCATTTTAAAATCTTGTCTCTTTCTCTAAATATGTATGCAATAAAAAGTTAGAAAAAAAGTTTGATTTCCTTTCTACTTGTGAAGGTGAATCTCCGGATCACCACTTCAAATTCCAAGTAGAAAAGAAAATCTGGCATACCCGTACAAAAAAAGAAAAATGTTGATGCTCGCCTCTTTTTCTCTTCACCCCGCCACACCCCGGCGGACCTGGGACGGAGGAAGGTAGAGAGAGAAAAAGACGGGTCAATCAATCCCAAAGAGAATAAATAAAAATACCTCAGCTTGAGGGGTGTTTTGAATAAGACCGGGGCTGATTTTCCTGCAAAGATCTCACAACAAACTTGTTAGTACCGTACTTTTGGTCCCCTACATGGTTTGTTGGAAGCAAGATTTTTCTTTCTTGGTAAAAACGTCAGGGGGTCATTTTGGCATTCAAGCTTTGGGAAACAGCAAGATGGAATTGGGACCTTAGGGATATATGTTTCCTACATCCAACCGAATGTCATTAGTAAGATGAGCATGCATGAAGTGAGTGTATGTGCAACCTAGTGAGCGCTTGTGGCAGTTGTATATGCGATGAGGACCCAGATTGAGAAGCCGCGTAAGATAAATAGATATTCATCTATACATATATATATATATATATAGGGGCTAGCTCTCCTAAGCTCAAGCTTAGGATAAGGTAAGCTCAAGTATGTTGTGGGGCCCACATGGGGATGGAGATGGGGGGATTTTAAGGACTCCGTGGGATCCTTCTCTCTGCAAAAAACCAGCTCCAACTGTGATTTCTATCATCTCCATATGAGCCTAAAAGTTTAATGGTCAACGGTTTATTTGAATCGATACATAGTCGATCCAACGGTTTAGATAATTTGGATCTAACCGAAAGTTGGCGGAGATGTGCAATTTAGGGGAGTCATGTGTTTGGTCCATTTGGATGAACCAAAGATGGGCTCCACAAGCATGGAGCTTACAAAATTTTATCCTAAGCTTGAGCTTAGGAGAGCCTTGCTCATATATAAATGCCCCAACATAAGACTTGATGGACCCGGCTTTTGCCTTCCTCTGCTCCGAGTTTGCGGGGGTCCAGCAGACGAAAAACGGGCATCAACATTTTTTGGACGGGTTTGCCAGATTTTTTATTCTACTTGGAATTTAGGAATGGTGATCCGGAGATCCACTTTCACAAGTAGAAAGGAAATCAGTCTTTTTTCTAACTTTCCATTGCACACATATTTTTAAGAAAAGAGACAGATTTTGAATGCAGTGAGAGACGATTTTTTTTTGTTTGCCGTAGAAGGCGATTTTGTGCTGTGAAAGGCGATTTTGTGCCGTAGAAAGTGATTCACAAATCTCATCAATAATGAAATACAAGAATTGTGATTTTTTTCTCTTTAAAAAAATACAAGATACAACAGGAAAGTAAGAAAAGGAATCTAACTTCTCGGGAGATTGTGGAGACTCATTTAGATCGACGGTCGCAAGTCATGTATGGACTCCGCCATCGTCCTTCAAATGAGAACACATGATGCTTTGATTCACTTGGCTTGGCTTGATCCCTAGATTTTTAGAGGATAAAGACCAAGCGGAGGTCCTATATCCAATAAAAAACCGAGTAGACGGGCTAAAGAGCCACATCTAGCCATGTTGGATAGAAGGAGAGGGGACCTTGGGGGGGTGGCCCCCCAATGGACTTGAATCACCTTGTGGTGCTTGTTGCTGCAGGGTTTCTTCAAAGTAACGGAGCTCTTTTACGCAATGTCTGGATATTTTGAGATTCTTGATCGCTTGATTTTGGATGATTTATTCGGACGATTTTTCTGGACTGTTCTTCTTGAAATGCTCTCTTATTTATAGGCATTTGGTAGCCATTTAGGAGGGCTTATGGGCTTTAGTTGTCATAAAGCGGCATAAAGGGAGGAGTTACAAGTTTTAATTTATTTATTTTGTAACTCATTTTCCTTGCTTATGATTGGCCGGTGGAGAATTAAGAGCTTTTAATTGCTTTTAATCTCCATCAAGGGAGGAGTTTCATGGTTTAAATGCTATGAATTCTTTGACTTATAACTTCCATTTACTCGCTTCTGATTGGGCCGTCCAAAATAATGAGTTAAGGACCGCAATAAGTTGCCATAAATGGGTCAATTAACAACATTAAGTGGTTGCCAAGTCGCTTGAAGAGTCGCGGGCCGTGCCGCGTCTTTTGGAATTTTTCTTGCGATGATCGTCGATGGATCCACATTGTTATTTGAAGTTGGATGGTGATACAACTTCAAACATTGGTTGATACTGATGGGCCGTCAACATCTATCCAGTCGATTTCTCGATCGGTCGAGCGGAAAGTGTGCTTTCTTGGTTTGCCGGTTAGCGATTTTGAAGCGTCGGATGATGATTCCATGATTTTGGTGGCGAATCCGTGATGTTGATGAAGATCGACGGATATCATGCTCAAAGGATCTGATTTTGGAAAAACCACATAGGCCAAACAACTCGAAACGCGAAAAGGGATGGAAAAACGGCCCTTTCGGCGAAAATCCGGCAACCTGGATTTCTATGGTCGCCAACGACCATGGGGACTTTTGTCCCTTTGGTTGCCGGTTTTCGGCCTATTTTGTGGTTTTTTCGATTCTTTTTTCTTTTGATATTTTTCCTGATATTTTTGTACATGTTTTGGCCTGATTTTCTTGGAGAAAACTGTACGAGATCCTTGGATTTCAGAGTGCAAAAGTTTCCAATTTTCTGAAAAAGCTGAAGACTTGGTTGTGTGGAGTTTGCCGATTTTCCGTCTGAAGCCAAAAGTAGGTCAAACGATGTCGGAATGACCTGAAATTTGAGGTGAAGCTTCTTGAGCAATAGATAGTACTAACTATGGGCTTTTGTGTGAGTTTTGAAGCCATTTGGGGGCCCGTCGCTGTTAGGCTTGATTTCGCGGCGAGGAAAATGTCGAGCTTTGATATACGGTCAACCAATGTCTGACTGACGTGAAATTTGACAGAGAGCTTATTGGAGTCATTTTGAGACGATCCATTAGCTCCGATTTCGATGTCAAGGTCCGAGGGAGCTCCACCACTGGGAGGCATGATTTTGCTTCCGATGTTCAAAGTTGGGTCCAACGTCATTGGAATGACTTGAAATTTGACGTGTAGCCCTTTGGAAACATGTGAAAGCCACGCAGGTGCTTTGTTTGATGAGTGATGGCCTCGGTGGTTCTCACCGCCGAGAGGCTTGATTTTACTACTCGAGAGTTGATGGAAGGTCAAACGGTATTGATTTGACTTGAAACTTGATATGGAGCCTTTTGGAGGTATTTTGAGTCCATCCATAGGCTCTGATCGAAGATTTGATGCCTTAGACGCTGTCGCCGCCGGGAGAGCTGACTTCGGTGCGGCTATTTTCATTTTGGGCTAAACCATGTAGGGATGGCCCATAATTTGATGTAGAGCCTCCTAGTGGCATTTGAAGCCAACTGTGTGCTTTATTCTGTGTGTCAGAGTCTTCGGCTTCACCGCCGCTGGGAGCTCTTGCTTAGTTGTTGGAGGAGTAAAGTTAGGCTAAATGGTGTTGAAATGGCCTGAAACTTCATATGTGCCCCTCTTTTGGCTATTTTTAAGGATCTTACAGTTTTTGTTTGATTCTGACAAGATCTGATGCTTGAAGCAGCATTGCCTTTTTGTAGTAGGATGCGGCTCCATGTAGCTTTTGTTGTTGAAGAGGCAAAGTGATATTTTTTGTGTCAACAAATGCCCTCTCGAGGTACAACAACGAGCTGCATAGCTTTTGTTGTCGATGTGCTTCGAAGAGAATTTTGAAGGAGAGTATCTTGACTTTGATCAAGAGCCTTTGAGCATTTTTCTTTTGATAGGATAGCCTTTTGAGTTTCCAAGGGGATTTTATGGCAGTGAGAGGGGTCATGTACCATCTCAAGGCAAAGTTTTGAAAATGACATGAGGGATTTGGATTTTAACTTTTAGATTTTGGGACTTTTTCTTTTGACCTTGTGAACCTAAAGGCTTTATGTGGCGCATTAGGCGGTCAAGAAGAGTTTTTTAGTTTTTGACCTTGTGACATAACAAGTTGTATGTGACAGGTTAGGGGGTCAGGTTTTGGATTTTGATCTTGGCCTTGTGACAAAACAAGCTTTATATGGCAAGTTAGGGACCGGAATTTGATTTTTGGTTTTGACCTTTTGACCTAACAAGCTGTATGTGGCAAGTTAGGGGACCATGGCTTGGGTTTTTGTTACTCTTTGGGATAATTTTGGGTCCATTGGAGTGGTTTGGGTTTTTGTGGAATGTTAATTTCAAGATTTTGGCTTAATTTGGTTCATGAGGTTGGATGGTTTGGATTTTTGAAAACTCATGAGGCTTGGATTTTTCTTTGTATTGGTCCAATTGACTCGAAAGAGGCATGGAACCATTTTTGTATGCTCTTGGTAAGAGAGATTTTTTACTAAAAGCCACTTTTAGTGCCTAGGTGGTCAAACCGGCTCATGTGGGCTAACCCATGGGACCTTAAGCTTTTAAAGATGGCTTATATCTCATGTGGTGTCATTTTTGTAGCGAATACCTAAAAATATCTTCTTTGGGTAGAGAATTTCTAAAAATATCCTTACTTGGAGAGGATCTCTCAAGTTTCCTTGATTTTGGAGAGAGATTTTCTCAAAGCATCTTTCTTTGGGAGAGAATATCTCAAATCTCCTTTCTTTTTGGAGAAAATTTCTCAAAGAATATCCTTCTTGGGAGAGAATATCTTAAAATCCCTTTCTTTTAGGAAGATTGCTAATTTATAGCACTTACCTCCTTACTTCTCTCCTTCTTTCCTCTTTTGGCTTGCTCTCTTCTATAAAAGCAAGGGGAGGTTGGATCTCTTGTTTTTATTGCTTTTTTTTTTTTTTTTTGTAAAGTCCTTCACGAGTGCTCCAAGATCAAGAACCCTTCTTCTTCAAGGATCTTCAAGGTCTCCTTCTCCATCCATGGCTTCAAGTAAGTTTCCTTTTCATCAAGAAAACTCCATGTAGAAGTAGAATGATGAGAAATTCTTCTTTCCTTTTTCTTTCTTCCTTTCCTTTTCTTTCTTTTTTTTTCTTTCTTTTTCTCCCTTTTCTTTTTCACGTGTTTCCTTCTTTTTTTTTAGTCACACGTTTTTCTTCTTTCTTTTCCTTTTTTTTCATGTGTCCTTTTTTTTTTGTGGCGGTTTCTTTTTTTTCCTTTCTTTCCCCTATTTGCTCTAAATGATAATGAGGTTTATGCAATCCAAGATGTTCATGCATTTTTTTGTTTGATACATCAAGATAAAAGGCTAGAGTTTCTAGGTTAAGTCAACATCGGTTTTGACTTAAGACAAAGTTTGATTGGTTTTGACCAAGTTGGGTTGGAATTGGTCAAACTTTTATCAAGGTTTTCCTAGCATTTAGTGCATGATGATTTTCTTTTATGCATGATTATTGGTAAATTGATTTGGGAGCACGATGATAATGCACACCTGGAAATCTTTTACAAGTCTTGGGATTTGGAGCTCGTAGCAATGTTGAGCCCTTTCTTTAGTCTTACGGGGCTTTGAGGAGCTTTGCAAATTTTGTAGTCTGGAGCTCGCAGCAATGTTGAGCCCTTTTTCCAATTTTGCGGAGGTTTGAGAAGACTGGCTTGATCTTGCAGCGATGTTTGAGTTCGAGCCTTCTTTAAGAATCCTCTATTGATTATGAGCTCGCAGCAATGTTGAGCTCATCTTCAAGCTTCCTATCTTTTTCTGGGTGTTTCCTTTTTCTTCGGAATTGCCCCAGAACCATGCCAAAATTTCGCTAGGGTTTTATCAAAATTCTGTCATTTTGATGATTGATTTTTTCTTTTCCATCATTTGCAAGTAGTTCCTCCAGAATGAACAAAGGTAAGGGACCTGTCGCCAATGCACCTCGCCGCTGTGCTAGATCTTCTAATGCGGCTGTACAGAAGGCCTGGGAGAAGGTCCAATATGTCGAGAAGAACTTAGAAGAGTGCGACTCCCTCAATCGTGATGAGGCGAGACAGCGATTGATCGCCCTCAAGGATGAGGAGTTTTACAAGATTGTGGTAAACGGTCGTCCTTGGGTCACGAATGATCAGAGCATCGTGCCCAAGCCTACCTTTTTCTTTGGTGATGTAGTCCCTAACGACTTGATATACCAAAAGAGATGTTTTCAGCTTACACAGTTGATGGTGAGGAGAGAACTGTTTCTACCCGGTCGACCTTCATGTTGGAAGTGGGTAGGCCTCATGGATAGGTTTTCAAAACTTTTGACCCACTTGACTAAGGGATCAAGTATCCATAAGGCCATGAAACCAAATTCAGGATCTAAAACTCAATCTCATCAACCATGATCAGCAATAACCTCTATCTAGAAGATAGAAACAACACCTAACAAGCAACCACGAAATCCACAATATACAAGGAAGTAGATTATACCTTCAGAACTTAGTAGTGCTCTAATGGAGAATTTGATTAATTCCTTTGATGAAGAACTCTTTTACAAAGCAAATCAGAATCTCCAATATCCAATTGTCTTCCGCGCTATGACCCGTCTCAGATCTTTTTGCTCAAAGAAGATGGTGGAATCCCCAAGAGAACAACTAACTAGAACTTTAAGGAAACTAGAAGAGAGATAACACTACGTTAAAAAGACCGAAAAATGACTGCCGATGACAGTCATTTTTCTTAAAAAACGGCTGCGAAGGGTAGTCGAACGGGCAGTCGTTGAAATTGCAGTCGTTTTTGAAAAACAACTGCTGTTAGCGGTAAAAAATTTGGCAGATTTTCGACTACCTACGACTATCATTTTTTTTTAACAACGGACTTCAGCAATCGAAAATTTTGCATTATTTTTTAAAAACTACATTAAAAAAGGACTTATCATTCAATTAATGACTATTTTGAATAGTCGTTTTTTTAGAGGGTTTTTTTTTTTTAATTTTCATAATTAATTTTTAAAATTTAATTTTTCTAATAAAAATCATGTAATTTTCAAAACTGTAAATTAGCATCAACCACACAAACATCCATTATCCATCAAGTAAATAACTCAAATAAGCTAAGAAATCATCCATCCACTTAAAATTTAAACCATTAAAGTAGCTACATTAAATGGTAGAAAATTCTCAAAAACCACGTTCACGTTCATGATCACACACATCAAAGAAAATACTACAAATAAAGTCATTTAACAATAAATCATGTGAGTTTTTAAATTAGCCAAACACGGTTCTATATGTAGGCCAAGAAATGATATCACTCAAGGTGAGGTCCCCAAAAGTCTTTTCTCCACCCAACAACTCTACATCAAACTTCAAGATCTCATCTACAACGATCCTATAGCATCCTTCCTCCTCAGTTGACAAATTGAGAACACGTTCGAGTTGTCAGATTCATTTGCAGTAATAACATCATCCTTCAATAACAAAAAATGATAAATAAGAAGCATAAACACATTTTGACAAACATTAACGTATACTTCATAAAACTGTTCTTAAGAAAAATTTCTAATGTAAGATTTCTCAAAATTTCGGCAGAGTCTCCCCCGTACGTGTGACATTTAAATTTTTTTTTACAACCTGCTAAGTACCTGTACATAACAAAAAAAAAAAAAAAAAAAAAAAAACTAAATATGAACAGCTCAATGCCCCAACTGACTACAAAGTCATTCACCACTACGTCATTAGTCATTCACCACTACAAGTGCCCTTCCACCATTATTATACACACAAACTCATCCACCATCTCATCTAAAAGACTATGAAGAAATTGAAGTTACTACTGTCATACACCATTATTCCATCGACCTTATCCAAGGATGAATCATTACTCAATATGAAACAAAGAGAAGGTCTACAAGAATACCATGGCATACTCCTATCATACTTAGTTATGATGTGTGCAAATATCCCTTATTTTCTGTTATGTCTGTGCCACATGCTCTGTCTGATCTGATGACCATTAGAGTAACAATAGGGTCATAGCAACAGGTATTGGGGATGAAACTTCCATCATTTCAAATGGTTAGAAGAAAGGAGCCACTATAGCATCAGCACTAAATGGGGGTTAAGATAAAGACCTGATAAAACGCTCTGGCTCAAATCCAGGGACATTAGGCGGACCAATAGGGTCGAAATGGGAACCTGGAGGCACACCCCTGTTTCAGCCAAACTTAATTTCAATAAGAAACAATAGCTACTCAACGCATTGTTAACACATGGGGAAAAAGAATTAAAGGAAATGAGTGTTTACTCACGGAAGTCCTGGAAATCCAGGCTATGCTCTGCCTACCCCACCATGCCACCTTGGATCATCGGGTCCTGTTCCAAATGAACAGATGAGTAAAACAGGAGTTCTAATAAAAAGGAAAAGGCCACCATGCCATCAGGTCCTGTTCCACATGAACAGATGAGTAAAAAAAGAGTTCTAATAAAAAAGGACTCCTTATCGAAAAGTTGCTAAAAATGGAATGTACATACCCACAAGCATGCCCCCCCGCCAATGCCACCGCCAATCCCAAAACCACCCCTGAAAGATTAATGTAAACAGGTAAAATTACTGAATACAAATACTTCGAACTAAAATGGAAAGAGACAAATTTATAAAATCACAGCTCAAGGATATTATAGTCATATTATAGTCAAGGATATCACAGCTCAATGAGACAAATTCCTTGCCAGTGTGATAACTAGCTCAGTATGAGTTCACTAATGTGATGGGGTCATAGAGAGAAGATGGTCACCCCAAGAGGGTCTCATTGGACCAAAATTTAAAATTTCCATTCCCACCCCTACCCAAAACCCAAAACAAAAAATAAAAAAAAAAAAAAAAAAAAAAACCACCACCACCACCACAATGTGAATGTATTCTTCAATTGTAGACTGCAACTAGAGGGTCCAAATTCTTCTCTCAAGAAGATATTTAGGGAATTGTCCATCCATCCTAGGGCCCACTAAATCAAGCAATCCTAGTGGCCATACATTGAGCCATACAAATACAAGACAATGATCATATGATTCTTCCAAGTATCAAGAGTAAAAATTTGAAGGGGAGGAATAGGAAAGAACTTGGTGGGGAAAACTCTAGCAGGAGGTCCTGGAAGGAGATCATCAATTCCAACAGGAAAAACAGGAGGGTATGCAAAACTACATCACAAGAAGTTGCACAAATGTTAATCAAATGGGCATGTTTGATTATGTGTAAAAACTTAATACTATATATCCAAATAAAAAGGACTTCCAGCCATATGGAACATCCACACATGGGCAACAAGACTGTTTGGCAAGACAAGAAAAGGTCCCATGTACATGTAGGCCTGAGCAAATCTGAAAGTTGGCCAACCAATATCAATAACAGGAAAAACAGGAGGGTACACAAAACTACATCACAAGAAGTTGCACAAATGTTAATCAAATGGACATGTCAATCAAATGAGAGACCACAAAGTATTTATAGAGGGGGGATCAAACATGCCTGTTAGGGACCTAGATAGGATTTATTTTCCCCTCTAAATGAAATTGATTACATGCCAATCTTTTTGTGCTTAATGGGATCTTCTTTTTGTTAAATGTCAACCAATTATATCTTGATTGACTGCATTAGTTAATTGGCATATTAAGAATAGTTGGGCTAAAAGGTTCGCTGTCCATGGGTCAGTCGTCTATGGGCTTGACACTAAACTTCTCTGACGTGAATCTGATGGTTTTGAAATCACCCCATGCACCAAGCTGCAGACAACCTTGCTCACACTAAATCAAGCTCTCTCCAAAAGTTGTCCCTGATGCTTGCATCGTTTGGCCTGCAGTCTACTTTCAGAACACATTTCTTGTTCTCACTCACTAGCAAAGACACTAAGAACTGTCCCCTCCCTCCCTCACATTCTTGATGACATCTGGATATTGTCTTTAGACTTAAGGTATATGTGTTATGTCAAATACCCCTGACCAAATGAAAGGGTTGTAATTATCTGGAACCCCCCTCATTAAGGAAATAAAGGATTCCAAATCTGTACTTGCCTCTTTTAAAAAGGTTTGACTGTTAGATTACATGTAAAAGGATTTTTCAATCTTTATATGTGAGACAAGCACCAGTATGTGCCTGTGTATTTGTATCAAACAACCAAGCAATATACAAGTTCAGTTTCTTTGATTTTGGGTTTTCCCTTTATTTATGTGTAGTGTGAATCAATGGCCATCCTCACATTGAGCCTCAACGAGTTATCAACCAAGGTGAAAAAGTGCAATTCCAAGGCCCTCAACCTACATCATGTCGCCATGTGAATTTGGAGACCTACGCACAATTATCAACCAAGGTGAAAGACAATGTGTGATTCCAAGGCCCTCATCCTACATCATTCAGCCATGTGAATTTGGAGACTTACCTTAAAGGTTAGAGAAATATCAAAATCTCAACAGATATGTCAGACATAAAAAATCCGATAAGCATTTCACAAATAAGTACCATGCTCTTTTTTCTAAGAATGCAATTGATCCAACATCCAATCCATTAAGAATAATATGTACAGGTCATTATAAAGAATGAAAACATATTTCGCCTTTAGAAACAACATTGCATTCTGCATAAATTAGTATTACTCACACATGTTTCTGCAACACAGAGCACATTTTGTAGTCTCAAACATCTGCACACAAAAAAGACAACATACTATAATAGTTCACAACTTGTGATCACCAACCAGTTTGGAGGATAACCATGCCAAACTGATGGTATATTCCAAAGGGATCCCAAAGCATAACAAAGTCTTCTTGATCAAAATCCACTTTTAGCAACCCTAAAGGAACATTTATAGGAGATACTTATACTAAATCACAACAGATATACTTAGCAGTGGTCCTTAGAGAATAAATGCTTAAAGCATACCAAC
This sequence comes from Persea americana, assembly GCA_029852735.1. Classification (NCBI taxonomy): domain Eukaryota; kingdom Viridiplantae; phylum Streptophyta; class Magnoliopsida; order Laurales; family Lauraceae; genus Persea; species Persea americana. The sequence goes on along the minus strand of CM056820.1, from coordinate 9,594,172 downwards.
AGAGCATGCCAATTGAGAAAGAGAGAGAGAGAGAGAGAGAGAGAGATAACCCTCACTGCTTACCGTTGATGCTGTGTTGCAGAGAAGATAGAGAAAGATAGAGAGTGTAGGCGGTAAAAACGACACCTACTTAGATAGAGATGAGATCGGGGTTAAACTTCTTAGGAAGGGGAATGCTGAACTCCAAGAACCTGAAAAGGAAGGAGAAAGGCTAGAGTCAGAGCCCCTGGCTGCCGTGAGTCGAAGGCACTCCGATGCCTGAGTTAGTTCTGAGAAAACCAAACAGGAGGAGGAAGAGGAGAATGAGACAATGTGGAGCTTGTGAGTTGGATCTTGCGTACCTCTTATGGGACTGATCCCATGCATATATAGGCGAGTGTTCCTCGTTCATTCTCTCTGTGAGTGGGGGTAGGTGAGGTGAGGTCCCATCGATCCGTACCCTGACTGGCAGCAGTAGGTGAAATGGACAACACCCCTCCCTCTCTTTCCACGCCTTCAGCCAGTTGGCGTACAGGGGTGATAAAGCACGCCTCTTATCGTCATAAATGAGCGATCCTATCGCCATAAATGACTGCTCATATATCTGTCAGGGCGCGCCGTATTTCCAGTAGGAAGGTGGCGGCCCATTCTGACTAGTACTGTGGCCTGGGTCCAAGGATGGCCTGGCCGCGGCGCGCCTTTGTACCGAGTTGGCATTATGCCGAGCTGCCGAACTGTGGTGCTGAGCTACGAAGCTATCGACCGAGCTGCCGAGATGCCAAGGTATTGACCGAGCTGCCGAGCTGCCGATCTTCTACCACAGAGGCTGAGGAGTTCGGCGAGTTTAGCCGTGCTCTTTGTTCGAGTTCGTCATTACGGTGTTTTACCCACACAATTGCCCCCTAGCTTTTGACTTCTGAGAGCCTCCCAGCTCGAAGGGGTCAGAAGCTTGATGACCGTATAGCTGGTTTTGCCACCGAGCTCAAGTGAGGGTGATCGTCATGGGGGTAGTACCGGGACGATGGAGCTTCGGATCAGGAGGGTCCCCTTGGGTTTGAAGGTCGCTGCTATCGTGCGGACCCCCTGGAGGTGTCTCTTCGCCTGTCCTGGATATTCAATAGTCTTCGGATATCGCGCTAGTGGTGACACGTGTCGCTTCTTTTAGCTGTCTCGCAATTACTTCGAGGAGACGTTAGGGCTGCGAGATGGGACGTTAGGGCTGATTGAGGGGATGCCTCTTAAAGGCTCTCCTCGAAAGTCGAATCGACGCCCCCAGGCTTTATAAACCAGGGCGTCTCCTTCGTCTTCACTTTCCTCTGCTTTCTTCAGATTTCTACTGTGCTTTGCAAGAGAGCTTCCTCCGGCGCCTGCAGACTTCCGTCGATCCTGATTGTGCAGTCCGTATTCGTAGGACTCCTCTCCGTTCTCCTTGTCTTTTCTTTTTAGATAGGTCCTCATCTGAGTCGAGAATGGGGGTCTATAGACATCTGTTAGGAGACCCAGGCTCCATAGACCATTTTAGGGATTTATACAAGGTCCCCTCCAATGTGGAGGTCAGACCTAATGACCCTGATGATGGCCTCACTTATCGTGACGGCTGGATGCCGTTCTGGCTGGTTTCTGTAGTGGAAGGGGGGGTCCGCTTCCCCCTGCACCCACTGGTCCGGGACTGCCTCTGGGAGTGGAGGTTGTGCCCATGCCAACTACTCCCCAACGGGTACAAAATTATAATGGGGGTAGTGCGGCTCAACCAGATCCTGGGAATTGGCCTCGGTGTCCCGGACATCGAGGACACGTATGACCTCTGCAAATCCGCAGAGGGGGACACTTACTATCTCCGGCTGAGGGTCCGCCGGACTGCGTTCGTGACCGCGCTAGAAGACTCCAACAGGTACGCGGGTGAAGACCGAGTACTTGTCAGAGGAATATGGGAGTTCGGCGAAGCAGAGCCTGCTACCTCAGTCCGGGTCCCTCGAAAAATAGGGATTCCTCCAAGTAAAGGCCGAAGTTCTTTCGGTTTGTAGTTCTTTCCTTTATCCCTGTCTGGCTTTTTGACACGATTTTGTCTATGCAGATTTTCGCGAAAAGAGGGAGCTCGCGAGGAGGAACCGCTGGAAAGTGAACATCGCCTGGCACGAGTGAGTGAGGAACTACCGCGGCCACAACTGTCGTGCTGCGTGGTCTCTCCTGGGGTACGTGCCCCACTACAGGTCCTTCAACACCTCTAGAAAGGTGTCGGGAATAGACTCCGTGCTGAGCGGGGAAGGCGCGAGTCAGAGAACAGAGACGACCGTGGTACCAAGCTCGGCGGTGGTGACCATCGCGATTCCCGCCGGTCGTCTGGTTGAGTTGGCAGAAAGTGCTCCAGCAGTCTCCACCGCGGAGCCCGCCGGAACTTCGAGAGCCAAACCCCTGTCTTCCCGAACGAGGCTAGTAGCGTCCAGTTCGGAGGAAGAGGAAGAGGAAGAGGAAATGCTGCGCCAGCGCGGGCGACGCTATGCTGCGGAGGATTTGTCCGCGGCGGCTTTCGGAGACATCGGAAGCGAGGTCCGGGATCTTCCACAGGCAGTGGCTGCGACGCCTCCGGGATTCCCGGGTGGTACTCCTGCCCCAGACGCCGGGACGGTTGGTTCTGCCGTGATTGCGGCTGCTCGGCCTGACGAGGTAGAGGTTGTCATAGCTCCGCCTCCGGCCGTGATTGCAGACGACCCACCCTCGGATCGTGCCGTGGGGGCTGGAGGTCGGGCTCGTCCCGCCGAGGTCGTCGAGGGCGGACGACCCGAGAAGAGGGCAAGGGTCGAGGCCTCGCCTGGTCCCTCTTCGCCTCCGCCTGCTGGCGGAATGATCCTGCCTCCTCCTTTGGCTCCGTGGAGGTCGGCCGTCGAGGAGGTTCTGGGGAGGCCGCTGGCCGAAACGGACCGCGCGACTGATCCCCAAGTGGTCGCAGCGCTAGGGCGAGCCTGCGCCCTCCCTCAAGACATGGCCAGGTGGGCCGAGATGGACAACGAGTCGCTCCTGCTTTCCTCGATGCGATCCCTGGTGTCGGTAAGTGCAGTATTCATCCTGCTTTTATTCTGGTGTCGTTTTACTAACTTTGGGTTCTCATCTTGCAGCTGTTGCAGAAGTGCCAGGTGGGCATCGAGAGGCTTGACGCAGCCGAGGCGCGGGCGGCGGAGTGGGTAGTCGAGAGGGACGAGCTGCGGGCGTCCGTGGCATCCAAGGACGCGACGCTGGCAGAGGTGGCGGCCAAGAACGCCGGCCTCGTTGTTGATTTCGATGAGTCAAAGGTCGAGGTCCAGCGCCTCAAAGACGAGCTGGAGGACGAGAAGGGCCAGAACCTCCACCTTTCCTCCGAACTCGACGACCTCCGGATTGCGGCGAAGCGACTGGAGGACGACTTGGAGAGTGCGAAGGGGACAAACAGGAGGCTCCTCTCCCAGCGGAACCAGGCGCAAGGTTCCTTGGAGATGGCGCTGAGGGGGAAGGCGGCCGAGATCGAGTCTGCCTTGGCGAAGCAAGAGGCCAGGCTCAAGGACGAGTTCCTCGCTGAGCACGACTCCATCATGGGGGAGGAGGTCGGCAGGCTGTCTGCTGATTATAAGGCTCAGCTGCCGGGGATCCGGGACCGAGCCTGGGAACTCGGGTGGAAGGCAGCCTTGCAGAAGGCTGGGGTCCCCGAGGATAGCCCTCTTTTCCTAAATCCCCCAAGATTTTCCTGCTCGGACTCGGAACTTGCGGCCGTATCTCAGGCTTCTGTCCTTCCTTCGCAGTCGTGCCCGGAGGCGAACGCTGCTCCCGGGGCGCCTCAAGAGGCTCCTGCTGCCAGCGCTGATCCCGAGGGCTGCCAAGTGGCAGCAGTCGTCGAGGTCCCTCCTGAAGCTGTCGCGGTCGTTCCTGAAGCTGCCCCAACCGCTACCGAAGCCAGTGCGGTCGTGGCCGAGGTCCCTCCAGAGATTGACTGCAATGTGGAAGCAGCAGCCCTCTGAGGCTTTTTGTAATTTTTGTAATTCTTTCTTTTATCGCATCTCCATTGTAATTCTTTTATCTTGTAATCAGGAGCTTTGATTAATAAAAACCTTGAAACTTTGCTCGCATTCTGGCACTCTCCTTGTTTCTGATGAAATGTGTGGTCGACCCTATGTCGCAATGTTTCTGTCTGAGTTGTTGGTCCGGGTAGCCGAACTCCTGGCCATCCTTAGGATTGAGACATCCGCCAACGACCGAGACCCGGTGCATGAACCGTGGTCCCGGTCTGCTGTATATTCATAATCTCCCCCCCAGCTTTTGACCTGTTGGCTCCTTGGAGCAGGTCGGAAGCTGAGTAGCTTTGTCAGGCCGGGAGTGATCTTTTTATGAGTACCTGTGATGTGTTACCGAGACGGAGGAGTCTCGGTTTAGGTAGGGCTCTTCACCTTCTGCTGACGTGGAGCGCCTCATGAGGCTCTTTTGCTGACGTGGAGCGCCTCATTAAGTTCTCTTCGTCAGTCGAGGGAGTTGTCCTTTCGTCTGTCGAGGCATTTATTTTCTCGTATGACGCGACATTTAATAGTCCTCTGGGAATGCGGCGCTGTTGCCACTTGTCGCTCCTCCGAAGGGCACGCAATCATATCTGCAGGACGCCTGGGCTGCCCGAGACGACGTTAGGGTTATTCGAGGTAGGGTCTCATTAAAGGCTTCTCTCGAAAGCTGAAACGACGCCTCCACCCCTTATAAATTAGGGCACCTTCTCCGTCTTCCCTCTTTTCGATCCTCAGAATCCCTGCTGCAATCTGCTGAAGAACAGTACTATCCCTGTTGCCTGCGAGCACACTGTTCGCACAGCTCTTCATCGTAGGGTTTCCTCCTTCTGTCTTCACCCTTTCCAGTAGGTAGACCTCTGTCTAGGGTAGAAAATGGGCATTTACAGGCATTGGCTGGATGACCCACTGTCTATAGGTTTGTTCAGGGAGGCATACAAGGTCCCTGCGAATGTAGAAGTCAGGCCAGACGGCCCTGACGACGGCATTACGTACAATGACGGCTGGATGCCATTTTGGCTGGTGTCCGTCGTGGAGGGAGGAGTCCGGTTCCCCCTTCACCAACTCCTCAGGGACTGTCTCCGGGAGTGGGGATTGAGCCCCTGCCAGCTGCTTCCCAACGGGTACAAGATCATCATGGGAGCAATGCGGCTCAACGAGATACTCTCGATCAACCTCGGTGTCCCGGACATCGAGGAGGCGTATGACCTCTGCAAATCCGCAGAGGGGCACACGTACTACCTTCGGTTAAGGCTCCACCGAACTGCCTTTGTGACCGCGCTGGAAGATTCCTATAAATACGCGGGGGAGGACCGGGTCTTCGTCCGCGGAGCATGGGAGTTCGGCGAGGCGGAGCCCAGTACCACAGCCCGGATACCGTGCAGAATAGGAGTCCCCCCAAGTAAAAACCGAGGCCCCCTGGATTTTGTATTTTAATCACGTTTCTTTCCTTCTGTTGACATCGTTCTGCTTTCTACAGGTTTTCGACAGAGGAGGGAGCTTGCCAGGAGGAACCGGTGGAAGGTGAACAGTGATTGGCACGAGAAGGTACGGAAGTACCGCGGCCATCACTGCCGAGCCGCGTACTCGCTTCTGGGGTACAAGCCGCATTATAAGTCGTTCATCGTCCCGAGGCACGTTACCGGGATCGACTCCGTGCTTCACGGTGAAAACACCGGCCCGGACACCGTACAGGCTGAGGTCCCTCTCTCAGAGACGGTGACTGTCGCGATTCCCAGCGGCACCCCGGTAGAATCGGGCGGACAGTCTCCTGTCCGTGAACCAGCAGCGACCAAGAGAGCCGAGACCGGGCGCAAGCGGCAGAGGCAGAAATTCGTCGTCTCCAGCGAGTCCCGGAGCACATCCAGCTCGGAAGAGTCTGAGGTCGAGATGTTGCGCGGCCGTCGCCAACGCTTCGTCGCGGAAGACCTTGCCGCAGCAGCATTTGGGGACATGGGCGACACCTCGGGCCCCTCCCGAGGTGCCGACGTCGCCCCAACTACGTCGTCGGCGGCTGCTGCAGAGGTTCTCGCTCCCGAGACCGAGACGGTTCCAGAAGCCACCGACGGTGCTCAATCGGGACCTCCCGTAGCAGCCGAGGTCGGCGCGAGTCCTCTGGCCATGGTTATTGAAGAATCGCACTCCGACCTAGGCAGAGAGGATACTGCCGAGGTCGTCGAGGCGCGCAGGCCGGAGAAGAGGCCCAGGGTCGAAGCCCCATCTGCCCCGGAACCTGCCATGTCGGTCGGGGGGTCCGACACTCCCTCCGATTTTATCCCATGGAGACCGGACATCGAGGGGGTGCTGGGGAGGCAACTAGCCGAGTCGGACCGAGCGGTCAATCCCGAAGTGGTTGCCGCTCTGGGACGAGCTTGCGCCCTTCCCCAGGACATGGCAAGGTGGGCGCAGATGGATAACGAATCCCTGCTGCTTTCCTCAATGCGGTCATTGGTAGCGGTATGTACACTTGACTCATGTTCTCTTTCTTTTTCTGCTGCATTTCATTTGCTGACACTGTTCTTACTGCAGCTCTTGCAAAAATGCCAAACTGGCATGGGAAGGCTAGACGCAGCCGAGGCCAGGGCAACAGCCTGGGCAGCGGAGAAGGAGGAGCTGCTGAAGTCCCTGGCGGCGAAGGACGCGACCCTGGAGGAGGAGGCGAGCAAGAATGCGGATCTTCTTACCGAGCTCGACGCAGCACGGGCCTTGGCCGAGCACCTCAAAGAAGAAGCAAAGGAGGCGAAGGATCAAAACGTCCACCTTTCCTGGAAGCTAGACGAGGTCCGGCTTGCGTCGTCGCGGAGGGAGGAAGACATGCAGATGCTGCGGGGGACCAACAGTAGGCTCATCTCCGAGAGAAAACTGGCTGAAAGAAGGCTAGAGATGGCTCTGGAGGGGAAGGCGGCCGAGCTCGCGCGGGCTCTCAAAGGGCAAGAAGCCAAACTCAAGGAAGAGTACCTAGCCGAGCACGAGTCCGTGATGAACGAGGAGGTCAGCAAACTGACAGCTGACTACAAGGCCCAACTGCCAGGAATCCGAGACAAGGCGTGGACACTTGGGTGGAGGGCAGCCTTAAAGAGGGTTGGTGTCCCTACGGACAACCCTATCTTTCAGAACTCCCCCAGGTTTCCTCGCTCGGATTCGGAGTTGCGAGCCATCTCGGAATTCGCCCCCGGCCCTTCAGCCTCGGAGGTCCCTCCTGCTCCAGTCGCCCCCGCTCCTCCAGTGGTTGCCGAGACTGCCTCAGCCGTTCCTAGCGAGAGCGCTGCCGGGACTAATTGTAATGAGGGAGCAGCAGCTCCCTGAACTATGTACTTTTTTTTTATACATTGTACTCAAGCATTTTTTTTCGTAATAAAACTGCATTTTTTACATATTCTGTGCGTCACCTGTCTTGTTTGTGGTGGAATGAGTATCGACACAAGCAGTTTGCCGAGTAGTTTGATAGGTACTAAGCGAGGGCGGTTGCTCCTCTGAACAGAGGAGCCGAGCCGCGAGGGCGGTATTGATACCGGACCTTGATGTGCATCTGGCTGTGCCGACCTTGATGTGCATCTGGCTGTGCCGCCCGAGCTGGTGAAGGCACCGAGCTGAGGGCGGTTGGCCCTCTGAACAGAGGCGCCGAGCCGCGAGGGTGGTACTGTTACCGGACCCTGATATGCATCTGGTTGTGCCGCCCGAGCTGGTGAAGGCACCGAACTGAGGGCGGTTGGCCCTCTGAACAGAGGCGCCGAGCCGCGAGGGTGGTACCGTTACCGAACCCTAATATGCTTATGGCTGTGCCGCCAGAGCTGGTGAAGGCACCGCGCTCAGGACGGTTGGCCCTCTGAACAGAGGCGCCGAGCCGCGAGGGTGGTACTGTTACCGAACCCTGATATGCTTATGGCTGTGCCGCCAGAGCTGGTGAAGGCACCGCGCTCAGGACGGTTGGCCCTCTGAACAGAGGCGCCGAGTGTCGCGACCCCGGACCGGGGGACCCGGGACCGCGACGTGGTGGTGTGGATAATGAACCACCCCTTGTTGATAATTAATGATTGATTATACATTTCTTTAATTTCCCACAGGTTTCCGCGGTGAGGAATCCACATACACTCATAGAACATTTATATAGGTGCGGAAGCGTGTAGCAAATCAAACTCTTAATCCAATCACATCAAATAAGACTGTTAATACACAGGTATGACATGATGTCAGAGTGAGCAATGATCTCAATAGCATTCCCAAAATATGAAATTAAAGTTTATACAAAAGATCAAGTTAAGTTAATATTCCCCAAAAATAATGGCCAACAAAGGCCAGTACAACCAAAGTATAAAATCAGTAATCAGTCTACAATCTCCCAAAATGTTCGCAGCTCAAAGCTAAACCCAATGTCTACATGACATCGTCAGCTTGCCACTCTACTAATCGTTGCGGTTCACCGACCGCCTCCTCTGGCTCCTCCTCAAGGGCAAAGACGGGAGCTGGACCTGAGTACCACAAAAATGGGTCAGACATGACGGTCTGGCAGGTGGGTGAATAGATATACCAAGAAAGAAATCAAAGCATTTCATAGACATAACGAAAACTATCATAAAACAGGATGCATAGTTCATTTAAAGTACAAATGCAATATAAATCATGCGGGGTATTCAAGGTACAGGAACTGACTAGATGGCAACCACACTAGAGCTAAATCCTCTCCATCACTAAGGTGATGAGAGCACATTCAGTGCGTTGGGCTCGAACACACGAAGTGACGAGAACCAACATTATAACATATACATATACATATAGCTAGGCAAGACCACGGCCGCGGAACCGGGTAACGGGACAGAACGGGATCCAAGTTGCAACTGGCGGGAGCACAGGGGGAGACCCAAGTCAGTTGATCAGACTGACAAGGATGTCCAAGCTTAGTGGTGCCGACTCTTAGGTTACATGATAAATCAAAACATATACAAAAACTATATCAATATAAAACATACAGGCAGGCGGGGCATGGTGCTCGAAGGCACACATTTCATATTATTTTCGGTTCATGTATACACGGGCTGGCAGGACATATCGGGTATACAAATCGGGATTTGAGAGAAAACCAGTAGATTCGGGTTATTATACAAATAACTGAATAAAACAATGCAATGAGTCCTTATGCCATTAGGGACTATGTATTGGGGCATCTATATTCAAACGACCTGTATAAGGATCTTGTATGTCTAAATTACCCTTAGTATGGTACTCAAACGATAGAGGACATACTAAGTTTCCTTATGCACGTTGAAGAATATAAAAGTCTCAATACATTTTCCGAAATGATGTTTCTTTCTATGTCAATCTCCTTATGTCATCCCCTGGGTCTTTCCAAGGTGGTAGGGCATCAGAACAACCCATCCAAACCTTTAAATAACATAACTGAAACCAATAGAAAAGACTCAGGAATTCTGGGTTAAACTCGGTCACCTGTCGGTCAGCTGGCGGTTAGCCGCCGATGTGATCGGCGGTTAGCCGCTGACTGACCGCGGAGCTGACCGCGGTTCACCCTGCTAAAATGTAGCATTCTGTGTTTCTAACAGCGCCTCTCGGCTACCTAGCGGTCACTGGGGTTTTTGGGGTGGCGGTTAGCCGCGAGCTGACCGCGGTTCGCCTGTCAAAATGCAGCATTCTGTGTTTCTAACCGCATCTGGGTCGGCTAGCCGCAGGTCACCTATCGGCTAGCCGCCGAGGTGACCGCCCGCTGACCGCCCAGCTGCGGGAACTACACATCAGGTGCAGATTTCAGTCTATTCTTTCCCAAACCATTTCACCTCAACTCCAATCGTTTCCTAACATGAAATGGGTCTATTCCTTCCATTTAACATTTAATTCTTTCCACCAACCACCATTTCATCAATGCATTTATTTCTCCTACCAATGCAAATCTCATTCAATGCAAATACAAATCTCATTTATGAAGTCATACTAACCCAAAATAAACTTTCATGAATGCATGCATATATTCTCATAGAACTACTAAGAGAAACCATGACAATAAATACATTTCCAAAAGCATTATAAACATAATGAATCAAATGAAATAGGAATAGTAAAAATCCACATTTTCAACAAAATAAGAACTTATTCAAATCGAATCCATTCATCCACTTGCCTTGGTCTCCAAAGTATGCTAATCAAGCTCTAATCCACTATCAAGCTCAAAATCTACAATCTACACAAAAATCCCCAAAATACAATCATTACAACCCTAGAATGTCAAAATCAAGCAATAGATGGAAATAGCTTCCAATAATCAAGGTGAAGCACCTCCTAGGCTAGATGAACACACAATCAAGAGATGAGAAGAAGAACTTACATGAAGAGTCCTCTAATGGCAAGAGTTTGCTCAAAAGATAGCTTGGAATGGAAGGCTCTCTCTACAAAGGGTATCAAGATGAAGCTCTCATGGAGGGGAAGAAGACTACTACCTCCATTTTGCCTTTAGCAATAGATTTGAGAGAGATTGAGAGAAGAAGAAGCAAGAAGCAATGGAAGTTGAAGAGAACCCTAGGCTGGGCTGGGATTTCTGGTTCTCAAGAAAATGCAAGAAGAGGAGGGAAAAGAACTCCTCCTAATATAGACAATGGCTATGGGTCCCACAACTTAAAAGTCTAAAATGGGCTAGAACGTCAATCTACGGGCTTCGGACGGATTCGACGAAGAAGGAAGAATTGATCGTCGAAATTTCTACTTTCCAAAAAGTATATAGTTTACGAGTTTCGGAGACATTGAAAATAGTGTCCAGATTTTGTGTAAAAAGACTGTTTTACCCTTATCAATGGCAAAGTAGGGTTTAGAGGTCTCGAATGGAAACGGAGTAAATACAAAAGTTGTCGGGAATCATAAAATACATTCAACGGAGCAAATTACCGATTTCCAGAATTATAACTAAATCCCCAAAACTAATCAAGACACACTAAAAAGGAACCCCCAAAGGGCCCCACTAGATCAAAAGAATTCTCAAAATTATTCAAAGCTATAAAAAGCTATTCTAATCCAGATTTAACCCATCTCCACTAATCCCACTTATAGCTCAAACGCGTCTTAATTAACACTAATCGGAAACTCTCGGGGCGGGGTCTTACACCGAGCCGCGAGGGTGGTACTGTTACCGGACCCTGATATGTATGTCGAAGCTGGCGATAGCGCGGAGCTGACAGTTGATATCCCGAATAGAGGGGTTGAGCCGCCGCGAACTTTGAAGCAATGCAAAGACTTATTCCAGAAAAGTTGCCTTTTATTGATATTTGATTTCTCGAATACATTTTTCAGAAGTAGAATTTTTTGAGATGCGTCGCGTTCCATGGTCGCGGGAGCGGCTTCCCTTCCATATCTTCGAGTCGGTAGGCAGATCTCCCGGCTGTAGAAGTTATTCTGAACGGTCCCTGCCAGTTGGGCGCCAGCTTGCCTTCGTTGGGATCTCGGTCGCCAGGAAGTGTTTTCTTCAAGACCAACTCTCCTATCGCGAATCTTCTCTCTTTGACCTTCGGGTTGTATCCCCTGGCCAACTGCTGTTGGTAGGCGGCCAGGCGGATAGCTGCCGCCTCTCTTCGTTCTTCAGCCAAGTCCAACTCTCGTGCTACGTTCAGATCATTCAGACCCTGGTCACAGAGTTCCGACCTCAAAGTCGGGAGGCCGACCTCAAGGGGAATAACTGCTTCCATGCCGTAGGCAAGGGAGAACGGGGTAGCCGAGGTGGAACGCCTTGGGGTAGTTCGGTAGGCCCATAGAACGCTTGGCAGCTCCTCTGCCCATCGACCTTTGGCTCGGTCGAGTCTCTTTTTAATTCCGTCGAGGAGCACTTTGTTTGAGATCTCGGCCTGACCGTTGCTCTGAGGGTACGCCGGGGTGGAGTAGATGTTGCGAATGCCGTACTCCTGGCAGAAACTCTTGAAAAGGTTGGAATCGAACTGCGTACCGTTGTCGAAAATGAGAGTGCGGGGAATTCCAAATCTGGTGATGATGTTCCTCCACACAAAGTTCTTCGTGTCTAATTCGGTGATGGAGGACAATGGTTCAGCTTCGACCCATTTCGTAAAGTAGTCCGTGGCCACAATCAACCATCTTTTGTTCCCTGGAGTTCGGTGAAGTGGTCCGACGATGTCCAGGCCCCACTGGGCGAAAGGCCATGGACTGGAGAGGGGACTCAGGTCCTGGGCTGGCTGGTGGAGAGAGTGAGAGAACTTCTGGCACTTCTCGCATTTCCTGACATACAGCTGGGCATCCTTTTGCATGTATGGCCACCAGTAACCCTGGCTGATGGCCCGGTACGCAAGAGACAGACCTCCTATATGACTGCCGCAGACTCCTTCGTGAATTTCGTAGAGGAAGTCGTCGACTTTGCTGGGGTGAACGCACTGGAGGTAAGGCCCTGTGAATGACTTTCTATAGAGCTTGCTGTCTGGGGAGAGCCAAAACCGGGTCGCCTTCAATCTGACCTTTCGAGCCTCAGTCCTGTCCTCGGGTAGCTGGTCGTCCTTCAGGTAGGCGATGATGGGGTCCATCCAGCTCGGGCCGAGATCAAGGCACATGAGCTGCCGGGGTCGCTGGAGGTCGGTGCTGGGCTCCTGCAGTGTTTCCACTTCAATAGTTCTCTTTTCACCGGCTTCCACAGCAGAGGCGAGGCTGGCGAGGGCGTCTGCATGGGAGTTGGATTCTCTGCCGATCTGCCGGACCTCGGCCCTTTCGAACTGGGAGAGGAGTCCCCTGGCGTGGGCAAGGTAGGCAACCATCCTGTCATCCCGAGCTTGGTAGTCTCCGCTGAGCTGGCTCGTCACCAGGTGAGAGTCGCTGAAAACCACAACGGACCGGGCTTCCAGGATTTTGGCACTGTTAAGTCCGGCAATGAGCGCTTCATACTCGGCCTCGTTATTAGATGCCTTGAAACCAAGTGTCAGAGCTTGTTCGATGACGAGGCCTTCGGGAGACTGGAGAACTACGCCGGCACCAGCTCTCTTGGATGTTGACGATCCGTCCACAAAGACTTTCCAGGACGAGTCTAGGAGTTCTCTCCAGGACTGTTCTTGCTCCGTCTCGGTGACAACCTCTGTACCCCTATCGCCCCCCAGTTCGGTGTCGAGCGCGGTCGGTGCCGAACTCTGAGGAGTAAATTCCACAATGAAGTCCGCCAGGACTTGAGCTTTGATGGCCGTTCTGGGGTGATAGCTGATGTCATATTGCCCCAGTTCGACAGCCCATTTGGAGATCCGTCTGGAGAAATCTGCCTTCCGGAGGAGAGCCTTCAGTGGGTATTCTGTTACGACCACTATTGTGAAGGTTTGGAAATAGTGGGAGAGCTTTCGAGAGGCGCTAACGAGCGCCAAGGCGAGCTTTTCGAGCTGCAAATACCGGGTCTCGGCTTCCAGCAGGGTTTTGCTCGTGTAATAGATTGGCCTTTGCTGGCCGTTGTCCTCTCTGATGAGTACCGAGCTCACTGCATGGTCCGAGACCGACAGGTACAAGAACAGTGCATCTCCAAAAGTCGGGGTTGACAGCAGCGGTGGAGAGGAAAGGTATTGTTTTAGCTGTTGCAGCGCCTGAGTACAGTCCGACGTCCACTGGAACTTGGACCCCTTTTGCAAGAGTTGGAAGAAAGGTCTGCACTTGTCGGAAGCGCGGCTGATAAATCGGTTCAGGGCGGCAGCCATTCCGGTCAGCCGCTGAACTTGTTTCGCCGAGGTCGGACACTGGAGCTCCTGGATCGCGGAGATCTGGTCAGGGTTTGCTTCGATCCCCCTTCTTGTGACCAGGCTTCATAGGAACTTGCCGGAACCGACCCCAAAGGCGCACTTGGACGCATTCAGCTTCAACTGGAACTGGTGAAGGATGTTAAAAATCTGGCGGAGGTCGGTCAAGTGGTCCTGCGACCTTTTGGATTTGACGACCATATCATCGATGTAGACCTCCACCGTCTTCCCGAGCTGGGCCTGGAACATCTTTGTCACCAACCGCTGGTAGGTCGCTCCCGCATTCTTCAGCCCGAAGGGCATCACCTTGTAACAATAGGTGCCCCGGGGAGTGATGAAAGCTGTCTTTTCCTGGTCGGCCGCGTACAGGGGGATCTGATGGTACCCCCGGTAGGCATCCAGGAAGCTCATCCGGTCGTGTTCGGCAGTGGCGTCGATGAGCTGGTCGATCTTCGGAAGAGGGAAGTTGTCCTTTGGACAGGCTTTATTGAGGTCGGTGAAGTCCACGCAGACCCTCCATTTTCCCGTTTTCTTTTTGACCACCACGGTGTTGGCTAACCACTGTGGATAGTGGACCTCTCTAATTGCACCTGCCTCGAGGAGTTTCTGAACTTCCTCAACCACCGCCTCAGTCTGCGGGACCCCAGTCCGGCGTGGCTTTTGAAGCACGGGCTTATGGTTAGGATCCACCTTCAGTTCATGGCAGATAACTGCCGGGTCGATGCCGGGCATTTCATAGGGTGTCCAGGCAAAGACCGCCTTATTCTCTTCGAGGAGGTTGAGCAGCTCCGTCTTCTCGGTCTCGGGGAGCTGGCTTCCCACGAGAAAGAATCTGTCGGGGTCGGCGGGGTCAATATTGACCTTGGTGAGGTCTTCGATGCTCTTCTGTGCCGGAGCCCTGCCGACGTCCCCGAGCTCGGCTTCTCTATCCAGCTCGGTCATATTGACTTGGGAAGGCTCAGCTTTGTCGGGCAGCACGGCCAGCAGACATTGCCTGGCCATCCGCTGGTCGCCTCTGACGGTGATCACCTCCGTTCGGCCCGACTGGTTTTCCAAAGGAAATTTGAGTTTCTGATGACGGGTGGAGGGCACCGCCTCCATGCTATGCAGCCATGTCCTCCCCATTATAACATTGTATGGGGAGGGGACATCGACTACTAGAAAGTCGACTTGCCTGCAGGCGCCACAAACTTGGACTCTAAGGGAGATCTTACCCTTGGGGTAAACAGGTTTTGAGCTGAAGCCGACCAGAGGGGTGCGGGCAGCTTGGAGGTCCTCGTCCTTTAGTCCTAACTTCTTGAAGCAATCATAGTAGAGGACCTCGGATGAACTGCCAGGGTCGACGAGGGCTCTCTGAACCAAGAAGTTTTGTAGCTTCAAGGTGAGCACCAGAGCGTCGTTGTGCGGTAGCTCGACGTCTTCCAGGTCCTTGTCAGAGAACCATATTCTGACCCCCTCTGTTTTGGCCTTCTTCGCGGCCTGCTCTGGTGCCGCGGCGCCAAACTGTAGGCGGTAAAAACGACACCTACTTAGATAGAGATGAGATCGGGGTTAAACTTCTTAGGAAGGGGAATGCTGAACTCCAAGAACCTGAAAAGGAAGGAGAAAGGCTAGAGTCAGAGCCCCTGGCTGCCGTGAGCCGAAGGCACTCCGATGCCTGAGTTAGTTCTGAGAAAACCAAACAGGAGGAGGAAGAGGAGAATGAGACAATGTGGAGCTTGTGAGTTGGATCTTGCGTACCTCTTATGGGACTGATCCCATGCATATATAGGCGAGTGTTCCTCGTTCATTCTCTCTGTGAATGGGGGTAGGTGAGGTGAGGTCCCATCGATCCGTACCCTGACTGGCAGCAGTAGGTGAAATGGACAACACCCCTCCCTCTCTTTCCACGCCTTCAGCCAGTTGGCGTACAGGGGTGATAAAGCACGCCTCTTATCGTCATAAATGAGCGATCCTATCGCCATAAATGACTGCTCATATATCTGTCAGGGCGCGCTGTATTTCCAGTAGGAAGGTGGCGGCCCATTCTGACTAGTACTGTGGCCTGGGTCCAAGGATGGCCTGGCCGCGGCGCGCCTTTGTACCGAGTTGGCATTATGCCGAGCTGCCGAACTGTGGTGCTGAGCTACGAAGCTATCGACCGAGCTGCCGAGATGCCAAGGTATTGACCAAGCTGCCGAGCTGCCAATCTTCTACCACAGAGGCTGAGGAGTTCGGCGAGTTTAGCCGTGCTCTTTGTTCGAGTTCGTCATTACGGTGTTTTACCCACACAGAGAGCATTAGCATAAGCAACAATAACAGCCCTAAATACCTGTGAAGGAGATGGCAAAGAGACGAAGAGAGTGGAAAAGATTAAGCACTGGCTCCAAATAGGATGGCCCGTGGGCTTGGACTTAGCCCCTGTGCTGCTCCTAGTATGCATTTGCTGCTTTTGCCCTAGTTGGCTGAGGTCCTGGCTTAGGTGCTGTCGCCGTTTCAGAAATGGGCCGGCTGTTGCGTTTTCTGCTGCTGTTGTGGAAGGAGGGGAAAGATGACGAAGGCTGCTTTTCTGCTGCGTTTTCTGCTCCTAGTATCCATCATGCTGCCGTTTCAGAAATGCGCGGGCCGTCTCAGAAATGGTTCGACGTTGAAGGAGGGGGAGAGAGGGAGAGGAGGGGGAAGAGATGGGTGTTGCCCCAGAGAGAGGGAGAAAGAGAGTGGGAGGGAAGAGATGGAGCGGCGCAATGGGGAACAGATCGCGCGAGACAGAGAAGAGTTAGGGCTGGGAGTTGTTTATGAGTCATATGAGAAGGGTTTTGAGTTTTTTTTATTTATTTTTTATTTTTTATTTTTTATTTCACAGAAACGATTGCCATGGGCGGTAACAAACATTAAAAGTCAGTAAAAAAAATATGACTACTCCAGGCAGTCGGTAAAACCAACATGGAGGAGTGGTTTATTGGGCTTTTTGACGTAGTGTAAGAGGAGAGTAGTGCAACTCTTGCACTTAAAGGGGGGTTGGGCGTGAATCCCTAAGAGCAAATCAAGCATGGACGTCCAAGTCACTAATCCCCTCTATTTATAGCTCTAAGCAACCTCCTCTTTATTTATTATTAGAAGTCTCACTTCCATAATAATTAGTAACTTACTCTTCCTACTATTATCACTATTAGAAGTCTTACTTCAAATAGAAATAGTAACTTTCCAATTCCTTTTATTTTGAGTTCAAATAGAATTAGTAATGATCCAATCTCGGGCTAGTGTGGGGACCACTAGGGATTCCATAGAAAGCTAGCTCCAACTGAGACATCACGACCCCACATCTCATGTGCAATCCGGGCCAGCAGTTAATTGCAAATAACTCCACTAAATAAATGCAATTGAACTCCAGTCTTAGGAATAAATTACATGAAGACCCTAAACTTCCCTATCACTACAAGTAGGCCCCTCCATCAATATCCATGGATCAATTGGATAAACTGTCCCACCAATTTAAATCTATATCTTAATATCCTTGAGACCCAATTAATCACAGTGATCATTAGTACCATCCAATTAACTCTTAATTGTGATTGGTCTACATTTACCAATGATAAATCCATTAATTGGCACAAGGGGATAATTAGGATAGATTCCATCTTGATTATTAAATGTTCCCACAGTCCTATTACCACGTACCTAAGACACAGATGTGTTGACTTACAAGTGGCCTCACTCATTAGTGACTTAAAGCAAATGAATAGATAGAAACTTGATTTCATCAATGTCTCAGAATTAAGAGTCTATTGCTAGGGAATTATGAGAAGACCTTAAAGTAAAGACAGTGTTCATAAGGTGCTTCTCATGGTCCTTTAATACATCCAATGTACCAGCACTATGAACCAAAATCTTACATTCTGATGATCAAAACAAATCACATTATCTCATAGTAATCAAAGTACTACAACCTTGTCAGATGAGATGTCCAGTCTCATCACTGGTTATGAAGATATTTAAGTATAAGATTTGGTAAACATGTCTCCCATATGTGGATCTCATCCATACACATGTATTGTATCTAAACATGTCTCCCATATGTGGATCTCATCCATACACATGTATTGTATCTAGTATACTCATGGACTCCTGGTTCATCTCATCAACCATTATGTCATTCGTACTGGTTATGTGCAAGTATATAATTAAAACACCATTCATCTCATGAAAGGAAAGCAAGAATACATTGATAAATAAAGAAATTAATCAATTTCTTTCATCAATCTAATGGATTGAGACCATAAAACTAACACTTCGATTGCACTATCTCGATCATGAGCCTTTCTCCCACATGCCCTAAGAGGGAAGATCCTCCAAGTTGGGTGAAGAGGACCAATGTGATAAAGAGAGGGGGTTTTATTGGCGGCTCTTCCGGTTATGCAGAGAAGTCGCCTGTCCGTATGGACATGTTGATGCCAGCCAGCGTTACCAATATTCAGATTATCCATTGGTAGATTTGGGACTGGTGGGCCTTGGTATTTTCAAGGGAGACGACAGTAATTAGGTGAAGCCTTTTCGACTTCATAGCCATTTCAGTACTGACTCAAGCTAGGAGTCATGGATTGATCATATCTTGCAGGTTGGCAGGGCCATTCTGAAGGATGCCGAGATCTTCGACGCGATTCGCGTTTTTCGGAAGACTGTAGTTTTCTCTGATGAAGCCTTCATGGTCATGTTGGAATCATTCCTTCGTCAGACCAACACCTTCGTTGCCATGAATGGTGAGATTGGCTTTTCTTTGAAGGAACTCAACACCATCACCGGGCTGCCCATCCTCGACAAACTCTATGAGGAGTTCATGCCTATTGACAGCGTCCTTGAAGAGCAGTCTGAGGAGTTCAGGCTATTGTACTTTCAGCTCATCGCCTTCTACTATTTTTTTAAGGAGAAGGAGGGGTAGAAAGTCAGGTGCAGTCGTTGGAAGAGTTTTAACTCTTCGCCCCCTAACTTCTTTAAAAGCGAAGAGTCTTTTGAGAGTATGACCCAGGAAGCCAGGGCTAAAAACCTAAGTTTGAAGAAGATCTCCGTCAAGTGAGAAAATTTGAAGGAATTCTTCGCAAGCACAGACGCCATTTATTCTGACATTGCGTTGCAGAGAGACCTCGCTGTTTACCTCACTTATTGGCTAGGTGCGGCTGTTTTTGCTGGAGGAGATGGTACGCACATTAGACTGCACTGCATTTTTCCGGCTTCTCAGATGGCGTTTGGAGAGCAGGTAGCTTTGGTGCCTGCTCTTTACTCCTATTTGTGCACCAAACTGTAGGCTGTTGCTTTCCTGGTTTGGCTTGGGCTTCCCATGAATAGGGTAATTTCAGCCCATATTTTCTATTTGTGGTATGTGTACCACTGTCCTGGTTTCCACCGATTGGGTGCTGCACAGGATGATGACTCATTCATGATTCGGTTGGCTAGAAGGATAGCCATTTCCGAGTCTCATTTATCTACTCGTTTGAGGATCCGACGGTTCGGGGACGTCGAGATTGGGCAGTCTTCGGTGAAGCTTTCTTCGGATTTGCGAAACAAGGCTTTTGATTTTGGTGTTTCCCATGATTCCACCAGGGCAGGGTCGGGGAGACACTATTATTTGACAAATGCAGAGAAGGCATGGCTTTTCAACATACGTGTTGGTACGATGGAATGTCACTTCCTTGCTCATTCGGTTGCGAGTATCGATGGAATGTTGCCTCCTCGCGGTTTGGGGTGCAAGTATTGACTGAGTGTCGCTTCCTTGTTTTTTTCAAAAAACTTTGTTTTACAAGTATCGATGAAATGCCGCTTCCTCACAATTTTTGAAATTTTAGGTTTTTTCGAACCGTTGTTTTCGATTTAAAATTTGAGTTATGGATATCAACTAAAACGTTGCGTCTCCACGATTTTCTGAAAATTTGAAAGTATCGACGAGGTGTCGCTTCCTTGCTGTTTTGAGGCTTTGAAAGTGTCAAATGGGGTTCGCATCCTTCCGATTTTTGGGTTTTGCGAGTATTGACTATGCGTCGTGTCACGCCCCCGAACCCGATTAGTAATTAAACCGGATCCGGGGTGTGAAATTTAGGGCTAATTAAAATTTTTTGCCCTTAATGCCCACGGATCGAAGTCCGCTGTGAGGATTGTATAGTTGCCTCATTATCAGTTAATCAACAGGGCTTGTCCGGTAAACACATTCATAAACCTGTAGAGATATCGAAGCAAGTATGGATTTCATTCCATTAAATTTCAAGTTTCAAATAAAACATATAACGTTTATAAACATCAGGGCCATCCCAAAAACTTAGTCCCTGGTACAAAAGATATACAAAAGTATGGTGATTACAAAATGTTTAAACCAAAAGATAAGACGAAGTGGTACGATGAGAAATATCCCCGTTTACGCGCGCTAGTGCCGGAAGTGATGACGCTAAGCTACGTCATCGGCACCCCACTCTCGTACCTCGTCCTCCTCCCCCGGTTGAGGATCCTCTGGGATTGCCTCGGCATCCGGGTCAGCGTAGGGGTAGTAATAGGTGTCCTCTGCACACCATGGGATAAGGTCAACAACATGTTGGCAAGAAGATAAGTAATATACATTATTCATGACATGCTTCAAAGGAGAGTAAAGACAAATACATGATTATAAGATAACAAGGTACAAGCTAGGCAATAAGCATGAATAATACGAGAATCAAGTAATAAGATAAGTCCTAGCAAGATAACAAGAATAACCATCCATGAAATGCAATGCAAGCGAGAGGAGACTCCGAGGATGTCTAAAGCCATCTCCCGGGGGTATAAGTGACGTCTGAGCCAACTACAAATACCCAAAGTCCGGCTCTAGGGGGATCCTAGCTCCCGGTCCTAGGAATAGCAGCACGGTCCTAGCCCGCTCCCAGCTATTCACGCCATGGACGCCGTCCAAAGCCGACTGCCCACCCTAGTGTCCGGTATCCGGCCCACTCAAGAATCATCAGACTGCAGCTGGTATGAATGCAAGATGGTGGTGATGGTTTGTATACTACACAAGTTCCAAGACAAATACACGTGGATAGGTTTCCAAGTACGAGATAATAAACCGAGGGCTACTCCAAGTCAAGCCAAGTTACAAGTCGAGTCCAAGTTCCATGAGTAGTCCCCTTTCAAGTCTATCCACATGTGTCCGTCAATACAAGGCAAGGTACCTACGGATACACTCTAAGTCCAGTCCAACCCTAATTCTACAAGTTAAATTACAATTATACAAGTATTCAAGATAGAGTGTACAAGGTACGACGTACTACGGATACGAGATTCAAGAGTCAAGAATGAAGAACAAGCCAAACCTAGGTCAAGGGCTGTCAACCGTGTACTAAACGTATCCCCAACGGAGGACGTATGGAGAATGAGTCATTGGTGTCCTAATTTGGCGAGCTCATGGTGTACGGAAGTTATTGGGCACCAATCAACTCACTACCACACGCATTCGGCCAAGTAACGTCAGTATACGGAAATCCCGGACAACCAACGAAGCACACCAAGCCCATCATGCTCCGTTTCCATTTTCCCCAATCGATCAGGTAAGGGTAGGGTCAAGGGGTCCCACATATAAAGTCAAGACCTAGGGCAGAAGTCCCATTTTCAATAACAGTTTTCTGAGCAGGCGGCTAGCCGCCTGGGGTTGGTCGGCTAACCGCTAGGTCGCCGAGTGGTGACCGCCGGGTCACCGCGTGTAGTGCAGACACTACTGGGTTGGGATTTCGTCAGGTCGGCCAGCCGCGCAAGGACCGCTGGGTCACCGCGGGCGAGACAGAACCTGAAGAGGTTCTGTTCTGATTAGGCGGTCAGCCGTGGGCTAACCGCGGGGGAAACCTCGTGAACAACTGTGTCCAGTTTCTGTGTAGGAGGTCAGCCGCTGGCTGACCGCGTGGTGACCGCCCGTGCAGAACATGGAGTTTCTGAAGCTGTTCTCAGTCAGATTCCGAAGTGCACCACTGAGCTTCAGAGACCTGACATTCTACACCTGTAAACCATGTACATCATGCCACAAGAACACCCATCCACTCCATCTAAGTCCATTAACATTATTTACTTAATTAACATGTGAAATCCAATGAAACATTAACAAGCTTGGAATTTGGGGACTTCTATCAATTGCATTGCCAAGAATGAAGTAAACATACATGCATGAACAATACATAAAGCTAATCAACTTGCCTTCACCAAAGGGATGGAAGAGATGGAGATTAGAGAGAGAAACTTGAGGAGGAGAGCTCCCTACACGCTCTAGCCAAACCCACCTTCCAAAACTCTTCTCCTACACCCAATGAACACCAAGGAAGAAGAAAAGAGAGAAGCCATTAACATTCTACCCATTTGCAGCCATGAAAACGAAATGGGGAGAGAAGGAGAAGGGGAAAACTCACCAAATTTAGATCAAGAGGTAGAGGAAGGAGAGAGGAAGAAGATGGTGTGCTTGGTTTCTCTTGGGATGCTTTCAATCCACACTTGCAAGGAGGAAGAATGAAGAAGGAGGAAGAAGAAGAAGTTCCAGCAGTTGAATGAAGAAGAGAAACGAAGGGTAGGGCTGGGTTTAGAGTTTAAATGAGGGTTGGAGAGGAAAAGTCCAAAATGCCCCTTTTGAGTGAAATGAGAGAAAATCAATTATTTGAGGGACTTCGGGGCGTCAAATCATGACGAGCCAAGAACGAAAGATGACGAGCGCGACGAGATCTTTCCAACGAGCCCAAATTCGGCGAAAACGGAACTTTTTGGAAAAATACCCAATTTTCCTATTAATCACAACCTAACCCCTTATTAAGACTAATCGCACTCGGAATCGAATGAAACTTCGGGAACATCTTTCTAATGAAGAAAGAAACTTGCTTAGCCACTAAACCCGCCTAATTAGCTAAAATCACAATTAATTAGGCTAATTGCCAATATTAAGAAATTAAACACCCTATTAAGGTCGGGGACCTTACACGTCGCTTCCACCCGGTCTTTTGAAAAACCATTTTTTTTTGTTTAAAGACTCGAGGGTCATAAATTCTGACCTTAAATCTATTTTGGTGGTAAAAGGCAAGGTGGACTAGAGTGGAGATCCCTGAATCCTGATTTTTGTTTCAAACCTTGAATTTTGGGTTCAAGGATCGAAGATTTTGGTCAAGTCTGGGAAGAGGCTCCTAAACTTGGATTTTTGGGATTTGATTTTTTTTGAACAATGAAACTATGAAAGTAAACATTGTTTTGAGAGTTTTTGTTTTATAGAAATTTCCACGTAAAGATGAAATTTCAAAAGGAGTGGGTTTGACAAGCAAGTACCTAGGAATAGGCTCTGGTCGTGTAGGCATTGTTCTGACTCGATGAAGGAAGTATTTAAGGGTAGTACCGCTTCAATAACTTGCAGTTGATGGGCAGCACGCATCTGTCACCCTCCATATTTAGAAGAGCGTATGTGCCGTTAGAGAAGACTTTGTCGATGACGAAGGGTCCCTCCCATTTTGGTTCGAATTTGCCTTTGGATTTGTGGGTAGAAACCGTTGGCCTTTTTACTGCAAGAACTAAGTTACCCTTTTTGTGGGCGCGTTGCCTGACCTACTTGGCGAAAGATCCTGCCATGCGTGCTTGGTAAAGCTCAACGCTTTGTAGAGCTTTGAGCCGTCTTTCATCGAGATTATCCAGTTCTTGGAGTCTCAATTTGACATTGCTTTCTTGCGTCATGTCATTTTGTAGAGATACCGTTAAAAAAGGAATTTGTACCTCTAATGGGACAATAGCTTCACATCCATAGACCAAGGAAAATGGTGTGCTATGGGTTGGTCCTCGAACGGTGGTTCGATAAACCCATAAAGCTTCAGCAAATTTGTCGCTCCAGTCTCTTTTGTGAATAGAGACCATTTTCTTGAGAATTTTGTAGAGTGTCTTGTTGAAGGTTTCTGCTAGTCCACTCGCTGCCGGATTATATGGAGTCGAAGGACAACTTTGGATTTTGTATTTGTCACAGAACCTGTAGAATCTGTGATCCCAGAATTGTGGTCTGTTATCATGGACGAATCTTTTAGGTATGCCGAAGCGACAAATGATGTTGGTGCGCAAGAATTGAAGGACTGATGAGGTCTTTATTTCATTGAACGCAAATGCTTTTGACCACTTAGAGAATTAATCCGTAGCGGCGAAGATGGAGCGATGACCTCTGCTTGATGGGGGAGAGATAGAACCTATGATGTCCACACCCTAGGCTTCAAAAGGCCATGAGATCGCTGTAGGATGTAGCCATTTGGAGGCATGTGTACATAATCTCCATGAATTTGGCATTGTTGGCAGCGTTTAGCAAATTGCATTGCATCAGCTACCATGGTACGCCAGTAATAACCTAACCTTTTTATTTGATCGAAGAGCTTAAGACCAGCCTAATGGGCTCCACAAAGACCAGCATGAACTTCTTTGAGTGTTTCTTCAGCTTCTTGTTGTGACAAGCAACGTAGAAGTACTCCACTGTAGGATTTTCTGTAAAGCATTTTTGAAAGAATATCCAAATGAAAGTTTGGGGCTCGTCTTTGAACGCTTACCCGCTCTTTTGGATCTTCAGGTAGGATTCCGAACATAATGTAATCAATGAACGGATCCCTCCTGACGCCGATCAGAGGTTTGAGGATGGATATCCGACTTCCAATCACTTGCTGGCATTCAGCAACTGTTTGGTGTGTGTTGAGAGAAGGGAAATTCCTTCTTTGACACACTGTAATTTGCATATTTTCCCCTTCTTGGATTGCCATAGATGTAGCAAGTCAAGCCAGGGCATCTGCACGAATGTTTTCACCTCTGAGGATGTGGGTGATGTGACAGATGTCAAACTTTTGTCGAAGCGATTGCACCTTGTTGTAATAAGGCAACAGATCAAGCTTCCTGACTTCAAATTTATGATTCATCTGGTTTACGATCAGTTGAGAGTCTCCAAAGGCTTCCAGCACGGTGATGCCAGATTCGAGGGCGAGTTCCAATCCTCCAATCAGGGCTTGGTACTTAGCTGCATTGTTTGAGCATGGTTCCAGTAGCGAGAAAGCATGTGGAATCATGTATTTGTCAGGACTAACAAAGTGGATGCCAATTCTTGATATCAGCTTTCCCTTTTCATTTTTCTTGGTTGCACCATCAAAGTATATGTCCCAGGAGGCATTTGATGAGGAAGTCTCAACGTTGTAGATAGGCTCGTCTAGGAGATCATCCCCAAGTGGAGAATCTTTAGGCAGTGGATGCTCTACGAGAAAGTCTGCTAGAGCTTGGCCTTTGATTGCCTTTTGGGGTACATATCTAATGTCAAACTGTGATAGAAGGATGGACCATTTTGCCAGTCGGGCGTTGAGAGAACCTACTTTTGTGACGAAGACCTTTAAGAGATTGATCCTCGAAATCAGGTATACCGTGTTGGCTTTAAGTACAATGCTGTAGAAATTTGTTATGCAGCATAAACCTGTCTCCTTCGAAGTTGAAGAAAGCATATGCTCCATTGGAAAAGGCTTTGTCAATGATATAAGGCCCTTTTCGTCTTGATTCATCCCTGGTTTTAGATGTACAATCGAGAATCAATGGCTTTTTAACTGCAAACACAAGGTCACCTTTCTTGAATGACTCCGTGGGGTTTGGATCATCAAGAGCAATGTTAAGATCCGGATGTGGTGGATATTGTCCATCAAGGAAGGCTCGACGTCGTCACCTTCTTGTTCGATGGGTTGACCCACTATATTGTCAAGAGAGATATATAAATCTAGTACAAGATACCTTCCTTCAAACGGTCCTAGTGCTGGACGTGATGAAGATTCTTCAGAATTATGGAAGATGGAAGATGTAGTATCTTCTTCTTCTATTTCTGAATCAAAGTCAGTGTCTTGCATGATCGACACCAAGGAGATAGTGAACTTGCCCCCAGTCTTTTCTCTTGTCTTCTTCACTTTGGTTGTGATGACCAAAGGCTTTGATGTTTTGAGGGAGATCACGGAGGGAGCTTGAATGCTTCCTTCGAGTGCTTCTTGAGAAGGGTCTTTGTTTGGAAGATCAACTTCGAGATCAAGAGATTGATCATTCTCATTTGTTGAAGACGTATTTGCGGCAATATTGCCGTCTTCAGTGATTGTGTTGCACGGAGCATTTTCCGGGAACAAATTCTAAACGGCATCTAGCAACTTTTCTTCTCTGTTGAGCAAATTATTGGTCCAGACATCACCTACAAGGTTGGGTATCTGGGACCAGTTGACCGGGTTTTCTTTGAAGACTTCATCGGCCGGAGCTTCTTCATGGTGATCAGTCGGAAGAGGCTTGAATTCCAATGTAACAGTTTCAGGAGACGAAGGCTGAGAAGATGATATCTCAGTGGAAGTCACCCGAGAAGATGTAGCTCCAGAAGATATGCTACCAGACGTGGTCTGAGAGTATGTGGCTTAAACAGATGAGGTTTCGGAGGAACTATAATCTCGAACTATCGCATTATAAGCAATAGGAGATGCCCCCACAATGGACTGTTGGGATTCAAACTCGTCCTCAGATGTCAGAGGATCATTGATCCAGCAACTTTCTTCATTTTCTGGGGTTACTGGAGGAGATGTTTGTAGATTTTCTGGGACCTCCGGTTTTGGATTTTGATTGTGACGAAGCTCATTGAGGCGACCGTGCTCTTGCTCTATGGCCAGAAGCTGCAAGATCATTGCATATTCTGCAAGATCGAGCATAGAAGCGAAATCTTCTTTGTCATCTGCCCCTCGTGGTTCAACTTTGTTGGGTACCACTAAGGCATTGGTGGCTACTGGATTGACAACATTTTCTTGAATAGCCTCTTGGTCTTCTTCATCATCAGACCGAGATCCTTGTCATTGTAAGGGGTTAAACCAGATTACTGGCATAAGGTGAGATTCGGGAATCCATTCTTCATCAGAGAGGTATTCTCCTGTTTCAAGGGATTTTTCCCACTCATCGGTGTCACTAGCGGTGTTACTTGACTTGTATCCATCCATGGAGAATCCAATTACCGAGTTGCAAGAGATGCCCCTGGTGTAGTTTCATTTTTGAGCTGTGGTGGCATAAAATCACCAAGGGCGAATTTTCTCGCCGCCCTTGGAGTCTTGGGAAGGGAGTCTTCTATTGCCCCTAGTGAAGTAGTAGAGGAGGTCTCTGTCTTTTCAGGGGCTTCTTGTTTTGGTTGAGCTTTCTCCTGCTGCTTGAGCTTACGGAGTTATCTCCTGGCTTGCCTTCGCTGTTGAGCAGTCGGCTTTGTTTTGACGGTCTCCCAATTTTCATCTTCAAGGAGATCGGTATGCACCCATATGGGCTGTCCATCTAGTGTTGGGTAAGGAACCAACTCTTGGGACGTTTGAGTCATTCTTATCACCTTGAAGGAAGTAGAGATCTTCTCCTTTGGTGATTTGGATGTTTGTCCATATGACAACATGTTGACGGAGGCAGACCCATAGTTTTTGTCAAATGTAATGACCCCGTTTTTCCACATCTCGTTAATCTTCTCTCTCACAATGAAGCATTGATTGAGAGGATACGAGACTATCTGGTGGTATGGGCAATACCAAGGATCGTTGGTTTTGCCAATATCTATCGGTCTTTTGAGGTCAAGCAAGGTGAGTTTCCCATTTGCCAAGAGAGCCCCAAAGATTTCTTTAACATCTTCCTCGAATGGGTATTTCTTCTTTACTCGTTCTTTGAAGGCGTTAGAGAGTTTAGGCTTCTTACATGCAGTTTTGTTTTCAACTTTCTTTGGCAGCTGAGGAGCTGACTTGGTTTGCACATTGAAAACCTCATTTTTCTTTGGTTTTGAGGTTGTAATGGAGGTCGGCTCTTTCTTTGATGATTTCTGACTGTTGAGGTCTTTGATCACCGTTTCAGTCTCCATGGATGCTTCTAAGAGTTCTCCTAGGTTTTTTGATTTGTTGCCGCTGATCATGGACTGGATCCTTGCTCTCATATTGTTACGGTATATGTCGATTAGCGAAGCTTGTGGCAGCACATCTGAGCATTTGTATGCCATCGCCTTTCACTTATAATGAAGTCATATGTTGACTCATGCTCTCCCTGTTTTAGGCTGCAGAGCTGTGTCATAGTAACAGGATGGTCCTCACCTTTGAAGTAGGTCAAGAAGTTTGTCTCCAGCATGGTCCAGTTTTGAATGGAATCCTCTAGTAGAGTGGAGTACTAATCAAAGGCCGTACCTTTTAGGGTGAAAGTCCGGGATCCGAACCCTAGAGAGGGGGTGAATAGGGTGAACTTCTAATTAGTGACCAATTATAACCAATTTTACTTTTCTTTAAAACAATTAGTCACAAGTGATGATTATCAAACAAAATACGGAAGCTAATTAAACCAATGACCACCACTCAACCACAACTCAAAGATTTATAGTAGTTCGGCCTCAATGCCTACATCCATTACCGGCTTGTGTTCCAACACCCCACTGGATTTCCACTATTTATGCTTTTTAATAGGCTAAGCAATAACCTCTACACTGATGTTTTTCTAGGCTAAAGAACAACCTATCAATTTGCTTAGGCTAAGCAATAACCTTAACAAGATGCTTTTTAAAGGCTAAACAATAACCCTTACACTATGCTTTTCTTAGGCTAAGCAATAACCTTTACAATCTAAAGATTTTCTCTTTAAAAGAAGTGTCTTCACAAACACTAAAAGAGATACAAATAAGCTCAATTAAAATGCCTCTTAATTAGGCTGATATGATAGTTTAAAACCTAACTCACATAACACTCTATATGAATGCGAAGATGAATGCTCAAGGTGAGTGTGTGATAACTTCAATCAAGTTTTAAAAATCAAGCTCAATCAATATATGCTCAAAGCATTTAAAAGTTTAAGGCACATAAAAATGTTGATTGAAGTGTAAAATGCAACTCACATGATTAGAAACTAACTTGTTTATGATATGAAAATCAAAGACTCACAAGTTGTATGAAACTATAAACATGTGATGCAAAGGCAAAGATGTTTTTAAAACATGTAAGTTTTCCTATGAGTTTATGTAAAGAAAACAACTAGTTGAAGGTTAACCAAGTAATAAATCATCTATAAAAACAAAGATGTTGAACAACCATGTTTTATAAAAATCACAATAACCTGGTTTAAATCTAGGTGAGGAATCCAAAATAAATAAATCCAAGATTAGATATTATAAAGGATTCTTCACAGCATAGTTAGCATGCAATTAATGATTTACAAGTCATATAAGAGAAGCATGTAACATATGATTTAGAAATCAAAACTTACTAAAAGATGTAACTCAAAAATCCCAAGCTTTGCTTCCCTCAAGATCTCCTTCCTTTGTTGATGCAAAACTGGGTTTGAATGATTCTCAATAATACCCCAAGAATGGTCTCCAAAAGCCTCACCTCGAAATTAAAGGAAGAGATCAATTTATAGAAAAATTTATCTCAACAGCACTGTTGTCGGTCAGCCGACATACAGGGTTCGGTCAGCCGAACTCAACGGCTATATTTCCAATGGTCATATTTTTCCTGACCATTTCCACTGTCGGTTCATCGAACTTATTCGGTCGATCGACAGGTGACTGACAACCTTACTGACCACACAACAGAGCTGGAAAACATGCTCTTTGGATTCCGAACCGACATGAGTTCGGTCGAGGTCTAAGGCAGGTTCGTGTTAGTTTTATGGTCTCAATCCATTTAGATTGATGTAATAAATTGATTAAATTCTTTATTTATCAATATATTCATGTTTTCCTTTCATGAGATGAATGGTGTTTTATTACTTTAATGCACATAACCAATACAAATGACATACTGGCTCATGAGATGAACCGGAGTCCATAAGTGTATTAGATGTAACACATGTATATGGATGAGATCCTCATTTAGGAGACATGTGTCAGAAATCTTATACTTAAATTGTTTCACAACCAGTGATGAGATTGAGCATCTCATCTGACAAGGTTGCAGTATTATGATCACTATGAAATAGTATGATCTGTCTCGATCATAGGAATGTAAGATTCTAGATCATTATACTGGTATATTAGAGATTCTAGATCATTATACTGGTATATTAGATGTATTGAAGGACCATGAGAACCACCTCAAGGATACTGTCTTTTCTTTAAAGGTTTGCTCTCATAATTCCCTAGCAATGGGCCCTCAACCCTGAGACATTGATGAACTCAAGTTTCTATCTATTCATTTGCTTTGAGTCACAAATGAGTGAGGCCATTTGTAGGTCAACACCTCGGTGTCTTGGGTACGTGATAGTAGGACTGTGGGAACATTTAATGGTCAATATGGAATCTATTTTTTCCCCTTATGTCAATTAATGGATCTATCATTGGTAAGTGTACACCCATCTCAATTAAGAGTTAATTGGAAGGTACTAATAATTACTATAATTAATTGGGTCTCAAGGATATAAGATATGGATCTAAATTGGTGGGACAGTTTGACCAATTGATCCATGGATATTGATAGAGGGGCCTACTTGTAGTGATAGAGAAGTTTAGGGTCTTCATGTAATTTATTCCTAAGACTGGAGTTCAATTGCATTTATTTAGTGGAGTTATTTACAATTAATTGTGGGCCCGGATTACACATGAGATGTGGGGTCGCGGTGTCCTAGTTGGAGCCAGCTTTTTATGGAATCCCTAGCGGTCCCCACGCTAGCCCAAGTTTAGATCATTACTAATTCTATTTGAACTCAAAAAGGAAAGCTACTATTTCCATTTGAAGTAAGACTTCTAATAGTGGTAATAGTGGAACAAAGGGTTACTAAGTATTATGGAAGTTGGACTTCTAATAATGCAGAAAGAGAGAAGTTGAAAAACTATAAATAGGAGACATGAGGAGCCCTTGGACGTCAAAAGCTTTCATCCCTTGAAGTTCACGCCCATCTCCTCTTAGTTTGCATGAGTTGCATTCATCTCCTTCCCCTCTCTCTCTTCTAGTTCCCTTCTAGTTTCCTTAGTGATTTTAGATAGTCTTTCTCTTGGACATTCCACCATCTCTCTTGAGGAAAGAGATCTGAAGCGGGTCATAGCATTGAAGACAATTGGGCATTGGAGATTCTGATTTTAGAAGAACTCTTCATCAAATAGTTGAATCAAGTTCCCCATTAGAGCACAACCAAGCTCCATAGGTATTTTCTACTCCTTGTATGTTGTGGAATTTCGTGGTTGCATGTTTAGTGTTGTTTCTATCTTCTTGATAGGTTTCTTTGCTGACCTTGATGGCTGAGATTGAGGTTATGCATCCTGGATTGAGGTTAATTGGTTTTTGGATTGGTGTTCTCTACTTCTAGTTGGTGAAAAGTTTTTGAAACCTATCCTAGAGGCCCACCCACTTCCAGCAGTTCGGTTAACCGAACATCGACCGACAGACTGACCGACAGTCAGAACACCATTCTGGAAATGGAACCGACATAAGTTCAGTCGACCGACAACCTGACTGAACTTCCCTTATAAACATTTTTTGCATTTTGTATCCGGAGCTGAAAAAAGTTCGGTTAAGCTCGGTTCCACTTCGACTAGCCGAGACCTGACCGACAGGCTGACCGACAGTGAAAACTGAATCCAGAGAAAATCTAAAGGTTTAACTTAAAGCTCTTTTGTGCAATCACGTAAAACAGAGAGTTTCAACCATAAAACCATGTTTAAAATAAAGATAAAACACTTAAAAGATGTTTTAGGTGAAACATGATAAATGCACCTCGAGAATGGATGTTTTACAAATATGATTTTCATGATTTTTAAGAAGGTTGTGCATGTGTATGAGATTAAATATGATATGCATAGTTGACATCAAATTGCAAAAACTAGAACACCCTAACATAGGGTACTTACAAAGAGACGGATCTTGAGGGCATCTTGATTCGCTATAGCTCCCGTCAGGATCTTGAAGTGGATGACATGCTGTCTGGCTGAACCTTTTCCCATATATGTTTGGAGAGTAAGTTGTTTGAATTTTCTAGGGAACGGAGCCGAGTTCATCCATAGGGGATATGGTGGCTTGTCCCATGCTCTTTTAGCATAGCCTCTTCTTTTGCTTTGGCGAGGATATCGTCAATGTCCTTTTTGGTAAGGGCGCGTGACTCATTTTCTCCATTTACCTCGTTATCTTGATGACTCGGAGGAGTTTCATTGTTTGGTGGACGCTGGAAAGTGAGAAGTAGGTTCTCCATTAGAGCCTCTATTCTCTATTTTCCTTGCTCCAGCTGCTGGATGCGTGCGGTTACGTCATCATGCGGCAGAGGATGCTCAGCATTTGTAACCTAGACGTTCACCCTTCGAGTGTCGAACGAGGATATCGTGTTGGTAACTGAGCTGGAGCTCATCCTTTTGGATGAAGAGCCCGAGGAATGGTCACTCCGTTGTCCTTGTCCTGAAGGAACGGGTGAGTCCTCCTGATGTCTTCGTGTACGGGAGATGCCGCGAGTCACCAACCATCTGACATGAATCTTGGTTGCTAACTTCTGGCGTCTTTTCGTTTTCCAATCATATGGACATCAGCAACTTGGTCGGGCCTTTCTTTCTCGACCCATTTTGTAGAGACTTGAAGGGTAGAATGCTGGATTCTTTGATTCTCTAGTCTCTTATGTCGATGTGCAGCGCAACGACGTATACGACAAGTAATTTGAGCTTCTGTTAGCTCTGGGTGTGTTTTAGCAATAAAGGACGTAGTCCTTCCAGCACAGTAGCCGAGCCTGTCTTCCTTGAAGCTTGGCATGGACAGGATCTGGATGCAGACCTTTGCCTGTCGCAGTGAGGCTTCGAACTTTGCGAGTTTGGCCCCTGTTGAGATGAAGGCTCGAGCTATAGGAGTACAGGCCTTGGCATGTTCTTGTAGAGGCCTGGTGATGCATGATCTAATTTTGGGCTTATAGGAGCAAGCCTGCTCATGCTGAGTTGATTTCGTTTGGCTGAGGGTAGGTTTCTCCTCTTTCATGTAAGAGAGAGGGTAAAAGCGGTTCTCCTTGAGAGGGACCAGGTATGCTGGCTTTGTAGATGTTTGGGACCTCTTTTGTTTTGGTGAAGGTCTCGGGGACCAAGTCTTGGGGCAGACCTGGCTTCTTGCAGGGTGAGGCTTCGTGGGGTTGCCACGGGCTTCGAGCTTTTTGATGATCACCCTAGGAGTCATGGCAGTGACACGTTCATGGGCGATTTTCTGCTTCTTGGCAGGTGCAGTTTCCTCTACGGGAAGTGGGAATGGTCCCAGTGACCTGAAGACGATGGTCCGGGGAGTAGAGGTCGACCCGGTGTTTTGAGAGTTGCCGAGAGGGATGATGCTTCGGCAACTGGTGAGGCGCTTGTGAGTGCGCTTGTTTTGCTTCTCTTGAAGCATGAGCTGGTACTTGTTCTCATCAAGATTGATGGTCAATGAAGCTGCCAATGTTAGTTTGGAAAACTTCTGAAACAAGACCACGTCTATTAGTAATCACAAGAATATGATCATAAATGGAAAATACAATGGTTTTGTCTTTTCAGATCGCTCAAGGGGCATGACCCGGCCTAAGCATAATGAAGAAGGCAGAAAGCCATAGAGGGTACAATTGTTCTAAACACAAGTATGATAGGGTCAGAGTAAGCGTTCCAGTGACTGCTAGAAGCAATTGTAAACCTTAATTCAAATTACTGAGAAGTGAGGCTCACTTGAGGTGAGATGATATAAGGTTGGAGTTATAAATGTGTCAGTCACAAATACAATAGACCTGAAAGGGCGTACTAGCATTGCTAGGCACAAAGTTGCAAATCGCATCCTCGGAATGGACACGAGATGGGATTTTTGAAAGGCCAAGATAGGATTTATAAAAGAGAGCAAGTGGTATTCCAATCTGATTATAGGCTCAAACATTTCTGCGAGCACTAGATCCAAAAGGGAAGGAACAATAATTTCTCCAAATTTGAATCCAAAACTGTCAGAAGTTTTTTTTTTTTTTTTTTTGAAAGGTCAAGATTGAATTCATCAAAGAGAGCAAATGGTGTTCTAATCCAAACACAGGCTCAAACATTTCTGCGAGCACTAAATCCGAAAAGGAATGAACCAAGATTTCTCAAATCTGAACTTTAAAAGTGACGGAAGTTTTGTTTTTTAAAGGTCAAGATTGAATTCATCAAAGAGAGCAAATGGTGTTCCAATCCGAACATAGGCTCAAACATTTCTGCAAGCACTAAATCCGGAAAGAAATGAACCAAGATTTCTCAAATTTGAACTTCAAAAGTGACGGAAGTTTTTTTTTTTTTTTTTTTTTTTTTTTTTTTTGAAGATTTTTTTTTGAAGAGTACACATAGGGCTCCAGTTCGGTCTTGTGAAACCTTAGTAGGTAGATCAGCCCCCAAGTAAGGGTAGGATTACTTAATAAACCTGTTTGAAAGACCCTTGCCTTGAACAGTCTAGCTGCCTCCACACTCTGGACAAGGCTTTTCTTGAATCTACTTTAGTCAAAGAACGCAATTGTTGTAACCTTAGTGGTTTTTTAACTCTTTTTGTTTTTTAACCGTTTCTTTTTTCTTTTGAAAGATCATTAATGAACCCATCAAAGAGAGCAAATGTCCCCTCCAAATCCGAACATTGGCTACAAACGATTTCCGCGAGCCATTGTCCAAAAAGGAAAGAACCAAAATTTCTCAAATTTGAGTCCATAAGGAAAAAATGAAATCCTTTTTTTTTTTTTCTTTTCAAAATCTGAAAATTTTGAGATCAGAATCTTTTTAAGATCTCTATCGGACTCATCAAAGAGAAAAGATGGCCCATTCCCCGATATGAACAATAGCTACAAACATTTCCGTGAGCTATCAAGTTCGAAGAGGAAATGATCAAAGTTTCTCAAAATTGAATCCAAAAATGAGAAATCAAATTTTTTTTTTTTTTTTGAAAAGAGAAAGACTGGAAATAAACTTAAAGAAATAAATTTCAAAAAACCCCATCCCATTTCTTTTAGATGGAAGATTCGAAAATGGCCACCAACTAGCAAGTAGCCAAAGAATCTAAGCATCGTGTTCTCAAATGAATGTGTCCCACCAGGTATGTCAACTTGATGGACCTGGCTTTTGCCTTCCTCCGCCTCGGGTTTGCCGGGGTCCGATGAACGAATAGCGGGCATCAACATTTTTTGTACGGGTGTGCCAGATTTTCTATTCTACTTGGAATTTAGAAATGGTGATCCGGAGATCCACTTTCACAAGTAGAAAGGAAATCAATCTTTTTTCTAACTTTCCATTGTACACATATTTTTAAGAAAAGAGACAAAGATTTTGAATGCCATGAGAGGCGATTTTATTTTGTTTGCCGTGAAGAGCGGTTTTGTGCCATAGAAGGCGATTTTATGCCATGAAAGGTGACTTTGTGCCATAGAAGGCGATTTTATGCCGTGAAAGGTGATTTTGTGTCATAGAAGGGACCTTGGGTGGGGGGGGGGGGGGGGGGGGGGGGGGGGTTGGCCTCCCAAGGGACTTCAATCACCTTGTGGTGTTTGTTGCTGTAGGGCTTCTTCAAAGTAGCGGAGCTAATTTACGCAGTGTCTGGATTTTTTAAGATTCTTGATTGCTTGATTTCAAATGATTTTATCGGACGATTTTTGTGGACTGTTCTTCTTGAAATGCTCTTTTATTTATAGGCCTTTGGCAGCCATTTAGGAGGGTTTATGGGCTTTAATTGTCATAAAACCGCATAAAGGGAGGAGTTACAAGTTTTAATTCATTTATTTTGAAACTCCTTTTCCTTGGCTTTTGATTGGCCGGTGGAGAATTAAGAGCTTTTAAGTGCTTTTAATCTCCATCATGGGAGGAGTTTCATGGTTTAAATGCCATGAATCCTTTGACTTGTAACTCTCATTTGCTCGCTTCTGATTGGGCCATAAAAAATAATGAATTAATGACCGCAATGTGTTGTCATAAACGGGTCAATTAATAGCATTAAGTGGTCACCAAGTCGCTAGAAGAGTCGCGGGCCGCGCCGCGTCTTTTGGAATTCTTCTTGCGATGATCGTAGATGGATCCACATGTTATTTGATGTCGGATGGTGATGCAACTTCAAACATTGGTTGATACCAATGGGCCGACAGCATCTGTCGAGTCGATTTCTCGATCGGTTGGGCGGAAAGTGTACTTTCTTGGTCTGTCGGTTGGCGATTTTGAAGCGTTGGATGATGATTCCATGATTTCGGTGGCGGATCTATGATGTTGACAAAGATCAACGGAAATCATGCTCAAAAAATCAGATTTTGGAAAAACCACAGGGGCCAAACAACTCGAAACGAGAAAAGGTACGGAAAAACGGCCCTTTCGGCGAAAATTAGGCAACCTGGATTTCCATGGTCGCCAGCGACCATGCACCCATGGTCACCGGCGACCATGGGCCAAGGCTGCCGGCGGCGGCCATGGGGACTTTTGTCCCTTTGGTTGCTGGTTTTTGGCCTCTTTTGCGGTTTTTTCGATTCGTTTTTCTTTTGATATTTTTTCTAATATTTTTGTACATGTTTTGGCCTGATTTTCTTGGAGAAAACTTGACAATAATCCTTGCATATCAGAGTGCAAAAGTTTCTGATTTTCTGAAAAAGCCGAAGACTGGGTTGTGCGGAGTTCGTCGATTTTCCGTCTGAAGCCAAAAGTAGTTCAAACGATGTCGGAATGACCTGAAATTTGAAGTGAAGCTTCTTGAGCAATAGATAGGACGAACCCTGGGGTTTTGTTTGAGTTTTGTAGCCGTTTGGGGTGCCGTCGCTGCTAGAATTGATTTCGTCGCGAGGAAAATATCGAGCTTTGATATACGGTCAACCGATGTTTGATTGACCTGAAATTTGACTGGGAGCTTATTGGAGTCATTTTGAGATGATCCATTAGCTCTTATTTCAATGTCATGGTCCCGGGGAGCTCCGCCGCTGGGAGGCCTAATTTTGCTTCCGAGCGTCAAAGCTGGGTCAAACGTCTTTAGAATGACCTGAAATTTGACGTGTAGCCCTTTGGAAGCATGTAGAAGCCACCCATGTGCTTTGTTTGATGAGTGATAATCACAGTGGTTCTCTCCGCCGAGAGGCTTGATTTTGTTGCTCGAGAGTTGATGAAGGGTCAAAAGGTGTCAGTTTAACTTGAAACTTGATATGGAGCCCTTTGGAGATATTTTGAGTCCATCCGTAGGCTTTTTTTGGGCTAAACCATGTCGGAATGGCCCATAATTTGATGTAGAGCCTCCTAGTGGCATTTTGAGGCCAATTGTGTGCTCTGTTCTTTGTGTTAAGGTCTCTGGCTTCACCGCCGCCGGGAGCTCTTGCTTTGCTGTTGGAGGAGTGAACTTAGGCCAAATGGTGTTGAAATGGCCTGAAACATCATGTGTACCCCTCTTTTGGTTATTTTGAAAGATCTTGCTGCTTTTGTTTGATTCCGACAAGATTTGATGCTTGAAGCAGTATTGCCTTGTTGTAGTCGGATGCGGCTCCATGTAGCTTTTGATGTTGAAGAGGTAAGGTGATATTATTGGTGTCAACAAGACTAGTGTTTACTTTGGCTATGGGCAAGAATGTTCCCTCGTTCCATGATTGTCACCTTGGCGGTAACGTGATCTTCCCTAACTATCATTTGGAGGTCGAGTCCTCACAAACTCCCCTTTTGTACCTGCTCAGTCCTTTTGGATGAACTTCGAAAAGTACTTCACTGCCCTTGGGGCTCGTTCGTAAATCGTGTTTGTGTGTGGGGTGGTGAGTCGCCGTGCTTCCTTAGTGTTGGAGTTGTCGGCCATTGTTTGCTCAGTTCACTAGATGAGGCCCTACGCCATTCCAGTGAGCCTAATTCTAAATAAAGATTTTTCTTTTTCTTTTTTTTTTTTTTGGGGTAAAAGGGGGGTTGAAATGAAAGGGGATCCTAGGGTTATGGCGTCTGGAGCATTAGCCTTGGGGAGCATTTCCACATCTCGTGCAACTCCATCGTGGCTTCTCTCATTTCTTTTCTCTATTTTTTTTTAAACATGTAACTGTGCAATGTCTAGGTCCTTTAAGCTTTCTAATTAACCCATGTAACAAGCATTAGGCCAATGACTCCCAAACCAGATGGCTTTAGGGCACTAGGTATGTAAATACCCCTATGGGCTTATTGGCTCGGGTTAAAAAGGCTTTGCACCCAAGCTAGTTACGAAATTATTTATTTATTTATATATATATTTTCAAGGCTTCTAACTAAATGCTTCTTTTTTTTAGCAAACGGTCGAAAAGCTTTCATGACATGGGCGAACTCCCCTTCTAACCTTCACATTGAATGGCTTTAACTGTGCAAAAACTGTGTGGGGGCAAACTCACTGTTTTATGTTTTTAAGTGCCGATGTGTCTTTGAGTTCCAAGTTCGATTAGAGTGCACCTCTTCGGTCCTCCTATGGGATCTCTATAACTACAACGAGGGGTGAGGAGGGTCATATTCTGCAAGAGGTAAGGAAGGGTCATACTGTGTACCCTTTCAGGTAAATAGCGTTCCATGGATCGGGGAGCTCTTCCCCTTTTGCATTTACTAGTCTATAAGATTTACCAAGATATACTTCTTTAATTACATAAAGGCATTCCCAATTGGATTATAACATGCCTCTGGGATGCGGAAGCTGAGATGGAGTGATGCGTTTTAGCACAAAGTATCCAACTTTGAATTTTCTTTCTTTGGCATGTTTGTCATAGGCTCTTGCAATTCGCTTCCGGTATACTTATGCATGCTCTGCTGCTTTCATTCTTTTCTCATTAGGTAGATCTAGCTGAAGTAGTGGCACTTCTTGCCTTTGGTCCTCTATCATATCTTCATCCAGCTAAATGCGCAGTGACGGGTGAAGGACTCTAAACGGAAGGACTACTTCCATCCCGTAGGTAAAAAAACAAGGGGTTTCACCAGTAGAAGTTTTTTTTATATGGAAGTTTAGTATGCCCACAATGCTTTCACCAAAATGGTTTGGCCATCGCTACCCTTTGTGGTTTCCACAATCTTCCTGGTGATTTTTAGCAAGGTCGAGTTGGTTGCTTCGACTTAACTATTGGCTTGAGGGAAATATGGGGTTGAATGATACAGTTCTATGTCATATTTTGTGCACAACTCGCTTATTTGTTGGGATGTAAATTGGGGCCCATTGTCTATTATGAATACCTTGGGGATGCCAAGTCAAGTTATTATGTTTTTGTTAATGAATTTGACCACTATATTGGCTTTGATGTTGGCATATGCCTTAGTTCTTGTTAGTATGAACGCTTCTAATGTAGCCAAACGAATCACCATCTTTGGTGCTCACTAATTTATAAATATCCATCCATCATTAATAATCATGGTTCCTAAGGCAATCCCGATTTTGAAGTAATGGGAAAAAAACTCACAATCTATCTCATTAGTCCCACTCATGATCTCTTCTAGTCGTGATTGTTCTAGTAGAGGGATTTTGTACTGCTCTAGTTCACCTAAGCCTTTTATGATGATCAGACAATTGTGTTTCTATATTGTTTATACTCTTTTTTTTTTTGGGTTTATGATTTTTTTTTGTTTTGGATTTTTTTTTTGTTTTTTTTAATTTTTAGGGTTTTATGATTTTTATGGTTTTTTTTTTTTTTTTGTAATAATCCTAAGTAATACCTAATTCATGTGGGCTTGCTTGAATTTGCAGCCCTTCATTGGCATGAAGCCGAAGATTTGTCTAGCATGCTTATGATTTTCCATTATGTGTGCTAGTGATGTGGTGAGTGCTTTGAATATTTTGACTATTCAAAAACGTGCGCGTTTAAGACCTCTCAACCTACGTGTTTTAATCAATGGGTGTTTGGTTTGGGTCTTAACATTTTGCTCTCTTCAGAAACGAGAGTGTTTAAACACCTTCGACCTCCGCCAATTGGGCCTTGGTCTGATGACAACACATTTTACTTTATTATGGTATTTTCTTTGATAGCTTTGGTCTATTGTTTGTTGTTGGGATGTTAGGATAATGCATTTAGGCCATGAGTTTTTATTTTGGCCCATCCGGAAATGAGACCGTTGAAATATTTTAGACCTCTACCACTTGGGCCTTGGTCTCATATTAAAAGGTTTTATATGTGTCTCATTATGTTTCTTTGTTTGATACTGTGGATATGATTTCACTCATTGATGCATTAAGATGAGGCTATTATATTGGGGATCTTTAGTTTGCTCTCTCTGAAAACGAGAGCGTTGAAATGTTTTAGACCTCCGCCATTTGGGCCTTGGCCGTAAAGGGATTAAACAATTAGTAGATTTGGGATCTTTAGAAGATGATTTTATATTTTGCTTTGATGATCTCCAGTCATTTGTTTTCCTAATTGTTTGACCATCTTCTTTTGTATAAATCATGTGATTTTCTCTCTTTCTTCGGGCTCTAGGTTTTGTTGTAGTGCGTCTAGCCTCCTTAAATGTAGTTCGTCCATGTTTTGCAAAGCGTGTTCTAAATTTTCTTTGTAACCAAGCAGACTTACATCATGAAAGTTTTTGAGCGAGGGAGTAATTTTGACATTTTGGTTGTGCCACTACAGGATGGTCATGTGGGATAAGACTTCCTTTAGTCGTGTGGATTTTTACATTGCTCTTTGGGACTATTGGAATTGTAAGTGGAACATTCGGGCAAATATCTGAAAGCTCTTCTATAGTCAAGTCTCCAAAAGTCTTTCCTAGAGCTTCGAGAGTGATCTCATTCCTTTCGTGAAGAATAATTGGATCACACCCTATATGGTCTTTTGGTTTGGGAATAATTTCTACCATTGTGCTAGGATCTTGTTCTTCGTGGGCAGGGTACCATTCTAGGGAAATGATTGGAGTTGAGGCTTGACTTGGAGATTCAATTCCAGGTATTTGTCTCTTTCCAAAATATTCTATGTGATTTCGACTTATGATTATTGGATTGGTCAAGGGCGGCCATGGTAAACCTTTTAGAATACTCTGAAGTCTTAATCTCGCATTTAGATGGCCTTAATCAAAGCTAATACAGGACTAGGCTCTATCTCATTGTGGAATTTATGCTTGTCCCCTAAGATCGATTCAATCATATCATTATTCTTTGATCTCCTAAGAGGGTTTGTCCCATTAAGCTCATTAGCCAAGACATCAAGTAATTATGGTGTTTTTTCTATGGCCCTTACCAGTGGGTAGGTAGGATCTATGAGGGGGCTTCCTTGTTGAGTTTCGGTGCAAGGCCTAACAATCTCTTGGCGTTGATTCTTAGATGGTGCCTTGGACTTGTCAATGGGATCGGATGGCTTAATTCGTTCTAATGGCATGCTCGACCTAATCAGCAACTTCCTAACCTCGGATTTGAGTTTCTCTATGTCCTCTTGTAATTCGTTAAACATGTTCGGATTCAGAAATTCAAATCCGATCTATTTGTCAACCTTTCTTGGTTTAGCTGGTGTTAAAATGGGTTTAGGATGTGTTGGGTTGCGTTTAGGAAAGTTTTGTCTATCATTTGGTTGTGTGTTTGTTGTAGTTGCTTAGACTATAATTTTTGTTTTGAATGATAGCGCAGGATCCAAGTTCTTTCATTTGTATTGTGGTCTATATCTTTTGGTTGTATTCGTCCTAGACTAGGGTTTTGGATCACATATGATTTTATTTGTTTGTGTTTGGTGTTTTATTTCAAATGAAGGTGGTTTAACCATTCTATGGATATCCACACCTGATTCAGAGTCATTCGATTCAAAC
This sequence comes from Persea americana, assembly GCA_029852735.1. NCBI lineage: Eukaryota > Viridiplantae > Streptophyta > Magnoliopsida > Laurales > Lauraceae > Persea > Persea americana. Next base: position 9,552,851 of record CM056820.1, on the reverse strand, counting down.
CTGACTGGTTCTTGTGTTTCAGATCTTATGACAACAAAATCCTTAATTAATTCATCCACTCGTTCCATTTGATGGTCAAGTATCTTCCTAGCCGTCATGAGTTCAGATTCTTCGTGTAAATCATTTGGTTGTATTGTCTCGTGTGTGCTAGGTTGAATCAATATGTCTTTTATTTGTTGCGTCGAGTGATCTACGTTTATTGTGTTTGAGGTCGCATTTGTTGTTTTGGTATTTCTGATAGGATGACCGCTTGTGATTGGTTTGGTTCGTTCATTGGATGTGTGGTGATCATGGTTTTACCATCCCAAGGTGTTTCATGTTTTTCGTAATCTTCATCAAGCATATAATAAAACTTCTCAGGAGGTATGTCTTTAAAGATGGGATCGTAGATCCCGTTGGAAGATTCAAAAGTTTGGTCATTTGGTGGATAATAGGTTGCGTCAGGGGCTAAAGTTGTCAAATATGGAGGATCATAGGTCCAATTCTTGAGAACGTGATCTAGTGGGCAATTAATTATGGGATATGGTGTGTCTATGATTTCTTCGTTTTCGAGTTGATGGAAGGGAGCAAAATACGTTCTAAGAATTCGTATCCCCTCTTCTACCTCATAGCCTTTCCATAATGTTGGGACCTTGATCTCTTCATTCATAAGTCTTCTTAGAGTTTCTGAGATTAAACCAAGTTCTCATTCTAGGTATTCACCACCTATCAATTGTTCTTCTAGGGGCTTCCCTATGTTTGCATATGGATCATTTTTTGGAGTGATGCTCTTAAACCAGTCAAGGTTGGGCAACTGTAGCTCATTTATGTCCACCATTTTAGCAAACTTTTCTTCGAGTTGTTTTCGAGATACTTTGCTTTTGTGGGGCAAAAATGTGTTTTGGGTTTTCGTATTTGTGGGGGAATTTTTGTCTTGGTTTTGATTGGATGTTTGAATAAGTTGGTCGGTCGGAGCGTGAGTGAATTGTTAATATATGATCATTGATGATTGGATCGTTGGATGGGTTGGATTGGATGGCATGGTTGGGCGTGGCTGGAATTGGTCAACGATCATGGCAGGTGGTGTTGTTTGGTTGAATGGTGAGGGTTGGGTGGGATGATGGCTTTCATTGGATGGTGTGGATTAGATTGGTTGATAGGTCGGATAAGGATGCATAGTTATGGAAGGTTGGATAGGTTGGTAAGGTTGATTGGATAGGATAGTTTGGATCAGTGAGGGGGTTTGATCAGGCAAGATAGTCATGGGAAGTTGGGTGGTTTGGATTGGTGAAGGAATTTGATTAGATGGGATGGTTTGGATGGACTGGTAGGTTTGAATGGGAGAAGGAGTTTGATTGAACGGGATGGTTAGGAAGGATTGATATGTTTGAATGGGCGAAGTTGTTTGATTGGATGTGATGGATTGGCAGGTTTGAATGGGAGGGGCTGAGATTTGGTTTGTTGTTATATACTGTGTGTTTTGGATGTAGATTCGTTGATTATTAAGGTTTACATTTTGGTTTATGTCATGATTAATGTTTTGATTATTTAAATTTGTGTGCATTGTGTTTTGATCTAATTGAGTGTAGTTCTGAGTTGGTTGGAAAGTAGGTTGGTATGATTGGGAATGATGGGTTAGAGTGGAGTCATGGTTTGGTCTCTTGTATTTATATGAGATGCTATGGTTTAAGTCTTCGTTTGCGTAAAACTGTTGTGTAGATCTAAGGGAAGAAGCTTGAGTTGTTATAGTTTGGTTGGAAAGGTATCGATAATTTTGTGTTTCGTTGTGGCAGTGTTGGTTTATATTCGTGTATGAGTTGTTTAAGTTTTGAAAATCTTGAGTCCTGTGGTTCGTGTAAGATTGCTAATTTGAGTCAAGCATGTATGATCTTTGGGATGCAATTGTGCGATGTGGACTTTGATAGGCTATCTTATATTAGATTTCCAAAGTAATTCTTAAACAATGTCATGTAATACCAATAGAGGATTTATGGTTTAAATTAGAAGGGAGGGGAAAGGAGAGAGTTTTTTTTATTTATTTAAGTGATGAAGGGGAAAGTTTTAAGAATGGTTTTTTTTTTCTTATGTTATAATTAGGGAAGGCTTCAGTAGGCGGTATATTCACACCTCATGTTTAATTTCGGACTATACTCATAACAACTCTAAACTGAATGGGACACGACCATCTGATCATTGATCGGATGTTCGTGCCCTAGAATGAAACTTTAGAAAGACCCAAATAAGTGATGGGATGACACAAGAGGTCCCATCACGATTGCCAAGCTGTTGGCATAGAGATCGTGGGACCTACAAAGGACCCAAATTCGTGATAGGACAAGAAAGAGGTCCTATCACGATCGCCAGGCAGTCGGATGTGAATTTCGACCCCCAAAAGGAATGACATGGCTTAGGGAAATCTCCACTCATCTATATGTGCTATTTAAAATTTTATATCGAAAATGAGGATTTCGACTACCCTCAAAATCGACGGATCACGATCGCTAGCTATGGTAGGGCTATAACACCGTTCTTCAACGAAAGTCGAAGAAATATGGGGAGAAAAATAATAAGGTGGGTTCTTCCTCTTGTCTAATGTGCTACCGACAATACATGACGATTGTCCTGTCACATTAATTTGGGTCTCTTTGGGTCTCATTAATTTTGGGTCAATTCAGGGTCATGAGTTAAAGTCCGAATAAAGGTTAATCCCCACATAACATAATCATAATATATCCAAGTAAAATAAAATAACTAAAATAAAGAAAATAAAAATAGGGGGGAGGTGCCAAATATTTAAGAAGAGGATCGGCCTTGTTCCCGGGTACCCCCTTCTGATCCCTTGGCAAAATATTAAAGGCTGATTTTTCAAAACAAAATGATGATGCAAATGAGACTTTGACTTGTGATTTCTATGTTTTTTGTGTGCGATACACGAGTGATAAAAGTAAAAGGCCGATGGGCCATAATTGATTGGAGGTGGCCAATGAGTTGATGTTTGTTTTGGGGCTGCTGATAAGCCGTGAATGTTTAAAAGTGTGTGTGAAATCATTTATCTCATCTCGTTATTCTCATTTATTCAATTTTAGAAAACAGTTCTTTATTCCCTTTTATCATTAAGTTCAATTAAAATATTTGGCACCAGAGGTGGAGGAAGAAGCAAAAGAAAAATCTTTTTGGACCTAATTTTGTTGGTTTTATAGTTTTTATTTAATTTTGTTGGTTTTATAGTTTTTATGGCTTTTCAATATGGGGCTAGAAGGGCCTAACGAAGGGATTTTTACTTGGATTTACGTGATTAGTGCTTTATTACTGATCATCGGATTAGCCCTAACCTAAGGTCCTAGACCACCCACATCAGCTTTCCCAATCCCCTAACGGAACAGGAAGAGTGATGAGGTGATGCCTAATGCTCAAAGCTACCTAACCAGGTAATCCGATCTAATCCTAGGGTGTAAATAGCCTAAGTTTGATAGTTTTGCGCCAAAGCAACTTGTTCGGTAGGGTTTTAGTTGATTCGATTGGCTTGTTTTCAGTTGAAGGTTGATTAAGAAGGGGATTAGATGTATTTTAGGGTCGTGTTTAAGTTGTTTAAGGTTCTAGAATTTAGGATTTTAATTTAAAGGGTGAAGTAATGTCGAAATCAACGAAACGGGGTTGACAGAGGACTTGGGCGCCCAGGGGGTGGTGCCTTCTTGTGACTTGGGCGCATGGGCAATGGCGCCCAAGTGACTGCTTCTGAGTGGCTTGGCTAGTGGTGATGATATTGGTGTTGTTTTCGGGGTTCCGAGGGTTTTGAGAGTTATCTTTTGGTCTAGGGAAATGTTTTAAGGTTATGGGATATTCTGTCAAAGTCAATTTTATATCGGAACTCAAAACGTAATTGAAAATCGTGACTCAATGTTTAGAGCAGGGTAGGCACCCAGGGGGTGGTGCCTATCATGACAGTTTGTGTTTTTTGTGATGTCCGGGATGATTCACTTATATTTCGAACTCCAATGGGCTTCGATTGATGAATCTTAATGTTTTAAACTTTTTCAGGTCTCTGATGTTCAAATGTTAAAGTGATTCGGATCTGGATTTTGAAACAAAATCTAGAATTCGTGTTTTAGTGTGAGTGAAAGGATAGGCACCAAGGGGGTGGCACCTAGGTGGATGGCTTGTGATTTTCAGGTATTCCGGACGAGGCTTGATTACTAGTCTTTGGGTCCAGGGATTATCTTAGGTTTTGGTCTTAATCAATTTAAGTTATAAGGTGTTTAGTTATTCGTTTTTTAGTTGAGGTAGTGGATCGAGGCCAAAGTGTAGGCTAGGAGCCACGGGGGTGGTGCCTAAGTGGTTTTTTGTCGGTCCGTATGGGCTTCGGGCGCTAAGTCTGAATCCATTAAAGTTTCAAGTGCTTTAAGTTAAAAGTGTTTTAATATGTTGATTGGGAATGATTTAAATGTTAATTATTTATGTTAAGTTGTTGGATGGGGTTTTTATGAAAACGGGTAGGATGGGCACCCAGGGTGTGGTGCCCAGGTGGATTTGGTAGGATGGGCACCCAAGGGGTGGTGCCCAGGTAAACTGTTTTGTGGTTCAGGTTGGTTTCACATTTTTTAGGTTGATTTGAGGTTGAACTCTTATGGCTTGATGTATTTTAAATTAAAAGTGTTTTACTGTGTTGTGTTGATTAGGATTAAATTAGGTTCAATTAGTTTAAGTTTTAGTGATCGGAGAGGGTGGGTGCCAAGAGGTTGGTGCCAAGGTGGATGGGGCAGGACGGGCGCCCAAGGTGTGGCACCCAAGTGTCTGTCTTGTGTCTTTCACATTTCTTATGTTAATTCAAGTTCAATTTGATTAATATTTCAATCCTGTTAAGTTAGGAAAGTTTTATTATGTTGATTGGGATTGGTTTAAGGTCTTAATTAGTTAGATTAGGTTTTGGTTAAAGCCTCTATGGCAGTGGACAGGATGGGCACCCGAGGAGTGGTGCCTGTGTAGAATTCATTAGAGTGGGCACCCAGGGGATGGCGCCCAGGTGACTGTACTTTGAGGTTTAAGTTTTGTGTTGTTTTTAGGTTAATTCAGGTTTAGATTGATTTAAGGTTTCAGGTCTTTCAAGTTAAAAATGTTTTATTATGTGATTAATGATTGATTTAAGGTTCTAGTTAATTAGATTAAGTTTAATCGGAGTTCCTTAGGGACTGAACAGATTGGGTGCCCAGAAAGTGGTGCCCAGGTGGACTTGGTTGGATGGGTGCCCAGGGGTTGGCGCCCGGGTGGATTTTTTGGGGTTCGAATTGGTTCGATGTTTTAGGTTAATTCGGACTTCTGGTTTCAGTTGTTTTAAATTTCAAGGGTGTTTTGGTGTGTTGATTATGATTGATTTCAGGTTTAATTTCAAGTGGGGTTTCCTAATCATTGGGTAGGATAGGCGCCTAGAGGGTGGTGCCTAGGTGGATTCGGAAGGATAGGCGCCTAAGGGGTGGCGCCCAAGTGGATATTTTGTTGTTTATTCGTTTTATACTTTTTAAGTTGGTTTGAGTCCAAATTGATTAAGGTTTCAGGTCTTTTAGGTTAAAAATATTTTATTATGTTAATTCGGGTTTAATCAGTTATGTTTAACTAATGGTTTCCAGGGGAATAGGACAGGATAGGCACCCAAGGGGTGGTGCCTAAGTGGATTGCCAGGCTGGGCACCCAGGGGGTGGTGCCCAAGTGTCTTTCTTGTGGTTTAGGTTGGTTCGGTAATTTTTAGGTTAATTCGAGGTCGAATTGATTAGGGTGTTAGGTCTCTTATATCTAAAAGTGTTTTGTTATGTTGATTAGGATTAAACTCGGGTTGTGATTGATTAGAAGTATAAATTAGGGGTTCTTTAGTGATGGGATATGATGGGCACCAAGAGGGTGGTGCCTAAGTGGACTTGGCAGGCTGGGCACCTAGGGCGTGGAGCCCAGGTGGACTGCTTTGGAGTTTTGTTGGTTTTTGTATTTTTAGGTTGATTCCAATCTAAATTGATTAAGGTTTCAGTTATTTAAGGTTTAAAATGTTTTAATCTGTTAATTTGGATTGGTCTAAGGTCTTAAGTAATTAGCTTAAGCTTTAACCGGGGTATCTCAGGGAATGAATAGGCTGGGCGCCCAGGGGGTGGTGCCGAGGTGGCTATGGAAAGATGGTTACCTAAGGGGTGGCACCCAGGTGGCCGTGTTTTGGGGTTTTAGTTCTTTTGCATTTTTAAAGTTCTTGATTTCTTTTAGATCCAAATTAATTAGGTCCTAAAGGGATAAAAGGTGTGGTTAATAATTTGGGGTTGTTGAGTTAATTAATCATGGTGTCTTTTATTAATCTTAGGATTTATCCTACTTAGGCGTTAAATTCAATAACCTAGACTATCTAACTATTATTTTTGGATTTTCTGGATATCTTTTAATCTGTTCTTGGTTTCTCCTCTAATTTACTAGTGAGTAAGGAAAGATAAAAAGGGATTTTATGTTTTATAATTTTTTTTGGGTTTTTCTATGGCTATGCGATTCAAATGATATGCTATGTAGTGTGACAAAAATGATAATTCAAAGTTCAGAGCAGATCAAACAACCAAACATATCATTATCATGCAGTTTCTAAATGAACTAAACGCAAAGATCGAAGGTTGTGCACGAAGGTGGAGAAATCCACTTGGGTGCCACACCTGAGCTGCCTACCCTGCTCAGTCAGAGTTTTCAACATATCACAACGAATGCACAAGAATCTTAGTATTTTCAACACAATTTCTGATATTCAGCGACTGATGCGAATGTCTTAATTCGAACTACTAATGATGCAACTAACGAACCTACGAGCAAACCATGCAACGGGCGGAGATGATGCTAATGGGAGACGGTAGGCGCCCAGGGGGTGGCGCCAGCCTATACGGGAGAGGGTAGGCGCCCAGCGGGTGGCGCCCAGCCTTTCTGCCAAGCGCTTTTCGCGACCTCTTTGATATAAATGATGATGATGATGCTAATGCGAGATCTAACCTAGCTATGCAATTAGAACTACGAAATCAAAGCAAATCTACTATATTAGAATGAACCTAAGCATGATAATGCACTAATACCATTTTTATTACAAGCTAATGTAGATCTACGATGCTCAAATGGTCATAAGCATGTTTCTAAGCATATATGGCAATGAAATGCAATAAAAGAAAGGAGAGATCTAGGAATACCGGTATATGACACGTTTCTTAAATTCCTAGAACGAAGCTTTTGTGAAGACCCATAGCTCCAGTTGAAGACATGGAGGCCTCCTCCTTTATTTCCTCTTCTTCTTCTCTAGATCTAAACTTCTCTCTCAAATGGTGGCTACCTTTCTTCTTCTTGCTTATTCTCTCTTTTTCTCTTTTTTTAGGGTAGTGATGGACCCGTCTTTTTCTTTCTTGCCTTCCTCCGTCCTGGGTCCGCCGGGGTGCGGCAAGGCGAAGAGAAAAAAAAGAGCAAGCATCAACATTTTTGTATGGGTATGCCAGATTTTCTATTCTACTTGGAATTTGAAATGGTGATCCGGAGATTCACCTTCAAAAGTAGAAAGGAAATCAAACTTTTTTTCTAACTTTCAATTGCACATATATTTAAAGAAAGAGACAAGATTTTAAAATGCCGTGAGAAGCGATTTTGTTTAGTTTGCCGTGAAAGGAGGTTTTGTGCCGTAGAAGGCGATTTTGCCATGGAAGGCGATTTACAAATCTTATCAATGATGAAAGACAAGAATTGTGATTTTTGTCTCTTTTAAAAATACAAAACACAATAGAAAGGGAAGAAAGAGGGATCTGACATCTCAAGCGATTGTGGGGACTCGTTCAGATCGACTGTCGCGAGTCATGTATGGACTCCGCTATCGTCCTTCAAATGAGAACACTTGATGCTTTAGTTCACTTGGCTTGGCTTGGACCTCGGATTTTTAGAGGACAAAGACCAAGGGAAGGTCCTATGTCCAATAAAAAACCAAGTAGACGGGCTGAAAAGCCGCATCTAGGCCATGTTGGATAGAAGAAGAGGGGAGATCTTAAGGGGGTGGCCCCCCAAGGGACTTTGATCACCTTGTAGAATTTGCAGCAGAGTTTCTTCAGAGTGAGAGAGCTTCTTTTTGCAGAGAATTCTTCAGGATAGTTTTCAGACAATTTTTTAAGACCCTTCAGATGATTTTTTTCGGACCCCTTCCTTTTGGAATGACCGCCTATTTATAGGCTTTTGGTGGCCATTAGGAGGGTTTTATGGGCATTAATGGTATTAATGCTCCATGATGGGAGGAGTTGCAAGATTTAATTCTTTATATTGTAACTCCTTTTTCTTGGATTTTGATTGGCCGATGGAGAATAATGGGCATTTAATCTCCATGATGATGGGAGTTTCATGATTAATTCCATGATTAATCTCCATAATGATAGAAATTACATGGTTAATTGTCATGATTAATTGGACTTGTAACTCCCATTTGCCTGCTTCTGATTGGGCCGTCCAAAATAATGAGTTAATGACCCTAATAAGTTGTCATAAAAAAGGTCATTTAACTTCATTAATTGGCCGCCGAGTCGCTTGAAGAGTCGCGGGCTGCGCCACGTCTTTTGGAATTCTTCTTGCGATGATCATCGATGGATCCGCACGTTGTTTGATGTCGGATGACGATGCAAATTCAGACATTGGTTGACACCAATGGGCCGGCAACATCTGTCCAGTTGATTTCACGATCGGTCGGGCAGAAAGTGTGCTTTCTTGGTCGGCCGGTTGGCGATTTTGGAGTGTCCAATGATGACCGAATGATTTCGATGGCGGATCCGTGATGTTGATAAAGATCGACGGATATCATGCCTCAAAAATCAGATTTTAAGAAAATCATAGGGGCGAAACGTCGCGAAACGCGAAAAAAAACGGAAAAAAGATGCTTTTGGAAGAAATCCGGCGAGGGTTGCCGGCGACCATGAACCCATGGTCGCCGGTGACCATGGGGCTTTGGCCCCTTTTTCGGTCGCCGTTTCTTCGCAGTTTTTTGGGCTTTTTTGCTTTTGCTTTCTCTTGTATTTTTCTTTGACATTTCTCCTCATTTATTGGCTTGATTCCACTGAAGAAAACCCATCGAGAAGTCATGCAAATCAGAGCACGATGTTTCCTATTTTTTTCGAAAAGCCGAAGACTCCGTAGCCGATTTTCCGCCAAGAGTTTAAACTAGGTCAAACGATGTCGGAATGACCTGAAATTTGAGGTGAAGCTCCCTGAGCATTGGATAGGACCAACCATGGGCTTTTACTTGAGGTTTGAAGCCGTTTGGGGTCCCGTCGATGCTAGACTAGATTTCACCGTGTGGAAGATGTCGAGCTTTTATGTACGGTCATCCGATGTCCGATTGACCTGAAATTTGACAGGGAGCCTATTGGAGTCATTTTCAGATGATCCTTTAGCTCCGATTTGGATTCCATGGTCCTGGGGAGCTTCGCCGCAGGCAGGCTTGATTTTGCTTCGGAGCGTCAAAGCTGGGACAAACGTTGTCAGAATGACCTGAAATTTGACGTGCGGCCCTTTGGAAGCATGTAAAAGCTACTCATGTGCTTTGTTTGATGAGTGGCGACATCGGAGGTTCTCTCCCTTGAGAGGCTTGATTTCGCCTTTCGAGGGTTGATGGAGGGTCAAACGGTGTCGGTTTGACTTGAAATTTGGCGTGGAGCCTTTTGGAGGTATTTTGAGACCATCCATAGGCTTTGATCAAAGATTTGATGCATTTGACACTGTCGCCGCCGGGAGCTTCCGCTTAGCTGTTGGAGGATTGAAGTTAGGCCAAATGGTGTCGAAATGGCCCGAAACTTCATGTGTACCTCTTTTTTGGCTATTTTGAAAGATCTTGCAGTTTTTGTTTTATTTTGACAAGATCTGATGCTTGAAGCAGCTTTGCCTGTTTGTAGTAGGATGCGGCTACATGTAGCTTTTGATGTTGAGGAGGCAAAGTGACATTTTTGGTGTCAACAGGTAGACTTTTTTTTGTAAATGGGGTTAAGAGGGATTATATAGAGGTTTGGGACGAGTTTAGAAGGGCTAGGGCTTCATTATTTCGTGCTTCTAGAAGGTCTCATGCATTAGGGCGAACTAGGGTTTGAAAGAGGATGGGCACCCATGGGGTGGCGCCTACATGGTCTGCACAGTCTGGGCACCCACAGGGTGGCACCCAGATGGTCCTATGAAATGTAGGCGCCCACAAGGTGGCGCCTTGATGGGTCGGGCTTGGCTTTGGAACTTGGTCCCATTTGGAGTCGAGGTTGAACGGATAGATCTTCAGCATGGGGGGGGGGGGGGGGGCGACCTACACTAGCCTTTAAATAACTAGGCGCCACAGGGGTGGTGCCTAGGTGGATTTCAAGGTTGGGCGCCACATGGGCGGTGCCTAGGTGAACTTCAAGGCTGGGCGCCACATGGGTGTTGCCTAGGTGAACTTCAAGGCTGGAAGCCACATGGGTGGTGCCTAGGTGGTTCGGTTCGTCTTCAGTGCTTGGTCCCTATGTATGAGTGGTCCCGGACTAATCTCAAGCCGAACAAGTGAATTTGGATGTGGGCGCCGTTGAAGTGGTGCCTACATGATTATGGGAAGTGTGGGCGCCACAGGGTTGGTCCCTATGTGGAACTCAGTAGGGTAGGCGCCCCATGGGTGGTGACTAGGTGGAGTCGTTTCATTTTTGGAGTTCGGTCCCTACGTTGAGTGGTCCATGTCTGTTTTTAGGCCAACTAGTGGAATTTGGAGGGTGGGCGCCCAAATATTTTTAGGCCTAAGGGGTCCTAGTCTATGTGGGCGTCCAGCATGGGGCGCATAGATGAATTTCCATAGGGTGGGCGCCACCTGGGTGATGCCTAGATGGAGTTTCATCATTTTTTTTTCTAAGGCAAACTTCGAAAACTCATAACTTTTGACCCGTTTATCGGATTTAGATGTTTTATATATCGTCGGAAAGCTCTCAAAGTGAGGAATCAAGGGTCCAAATGTCCTAATGATTAGGGCCTGGAAAAAGAGGGGGACCTCTGGACCAATGGATCTAGTTTCCTAACTTAGGCTAATCGGGTGATACTTAGGCAAGCTAAGCGTAATCTTCATAGGAATTGGCCTAAGCATGTCTTAAGTGGTCTGGAAAAGGTTTGAATAGTGTCACGCTTCATTCCTTGTGTGAGCTATGAATTGGGCTCAAGATCTTGACGCGGTTTGGCTTTTCTCTCACGAATCTCTAGAAATCGTCGAACTAAGTCTAAGATTATCAACAAGCATCTTCATCGTCCTTAATTAATCTGAATTATGCCATTAATCATTCAATTATGGGTGAAATGGGAGCATCGCTATATATGATAGGTATTTAAAGCTATCATAGGAGGCCAAATGAGGCGTCTACAGTTGGTCCTAAGCTCTACGATCAGATAAAAATGTTAGGTTATTATTGGCCTACCATGGTAACTGATGCAATGCAATTTGCTAAGCGCTGCCAATAATGCCAAATTCATGGAGATTATGTACACTTGCCTTCAGAATGGCTACACCCTACATTGATCTCGTGGCCTTTTGAAGCCTGGAGTATGGACATCATAGGTCCTATCTCTTCCCTATCAAGCAAAGGCCATCACTTCATCTTCTCAGCTACGTATTATTTCTCCAAGTGGTCAGAAACATTTGTGCTTAGTGAAATGAAGACCTCATCAGTCCTTCAATTCTTGCGCACTAACATTATCTGTCGCTTCGGCATACCTAAAAGATTCGTCCTTGATAATGGACTACAATTTCAGGATCACAGATTCTACAGGTTCTGCGACAAATACAAAATCCATAGTTGTCCTTCGACTCCATATAATCCGGCAGCGAATGGACTAGCAGAAGCCTTTAACAAGACACTTTGCAAAATCCTCAAGAAAATGGTCTCTAGTCACAAAAGAGACTAGGATGACAAGCTGTCAGAGGCTTTGTGGGCCTATCGAATCACCGTTCGAGGACCAACCCACAGCACACCATTCTCCTTGGTTTATGAATGTGAAGCCGCTGACCCTTTGGAAGTACAAATTCCTTCCTTAAGGGTATCTCTACAAAATGACATGATGCAAGAGAGCGATGTCAAATTAAGACTCCAAGAGCTGGATAATCTCATTGAAAGACGGCTCAAAGCTCTACAAAGCATTGAGCTTTACCAAGCACACATGGCAGGATGCTTCAATAGGAAAGTCAAGCAACGTGCCCACAAAAAGGGTGACTTGGTTCTTGTAATGAAAAGGCCAATGGTTTTGGCCCACAAATCCAAAGGTAAATTTGAACCAAAATAGGAGGAACCATTCATCATCGACAAAGTCTTCTCCAACGGCGCATACGCTCTCCTAAATATGGAGGTGATAGATGTATGCTGCCCATTAACGGCAAGTTCTTGAAGCGGTACTACCCATGAAGACTTCCTCCACCGGGTCAGAGCGATGGCTGTATAGCCAAAGCCTATTCCTAGGTACTTGCTCGTTAAACCCACTCCTTTTGGAATTTTCATCCTTATGTCGAAATTTCTAAAAAACCTCGAAACAATGCTTACTTTCAATTTTTCATTAATAAAAAAAAATCAAATCCAAAAATCAAAGTCTAGGAGCCTCTTCCCTCACTTGACCAAAATTTCAATCCTTAAACCCAAAATTCATGGTTTGAAACAAAAATCAGGACACAGGGATTTCCACCCTAGTCTGCTCTGGCTTTTACCACAAAAAATGGTTTTGAGTTAAAATTTACAACCCTCATGTCCTTAAACAAAAAATGGTTTTTCAAAAAAGAAACCGCTGGGAAGCGACATTCTATCGATCCTCGCAAAACCCAAAAATCGGAAGGATGCGAACCCCATTTGATACTTCCAAAATTTCAAAACTGTAAGGAAACGACACCTCGTCAATACTCGCAAAATTTCAAAAATCGTGGAGACGCAACATTCCAGTTGATATCCACAACCCAAATATCAAATTTCAAAAAAAAATAATTCGTGGAGACAGAACATTCTAGTTGATATCTATAAACCAAATTTCAAAAATCGTGGGGAAGCGACATTCAGTTGATACCTGCAAAACAAAGTTTTTGAAAAAGCAAGGAAGTGACGCTCAGTCAATAATTGCACCCAAACCGCGAGAAAGCGACATTCCATCAACCGAATGAGCAAGGAGGTGACATTCCATCGATACTTGCAAAATCATTCAGCAGGGACGAGACGCTCAATCAATACTTGCACCCAAACTGTGAGGAAGCGACATTCCATCGATACTCGCAACCGAATGAGAAAGGAGGCGACATTCCATCGATACTTGCAATACCATTCAGCAGGGAGGCAACTTTTAGTCGATATTTATATTTTTTTAAACCAAAATTCTAGCTTCCACGCCAACCAAACAAAACCCGACTTTTATGCCAAAAATCAAATTCTGGCTTCCACGCCAACAGAACAAAAGTTGGTTTTAAAAAAATCGGCTTTCATGCCAAAAACCCAAGTTTCACTCCAAAAGTCAAAAAATCAGCTTTCATGCCAAAAACCTGGCTTTCACGCCAAAAATAAAAAAATCAGCCTTCATGCCAAAAACCCCGCTTTCACATCAAAAATAAAAAAATTTAGCTTTCATGCCAAAAACCCAGCTTTCACTTCAAAAATAAAAAAAAATTGGCTCTCATGCCTAAAAAATCGGCTTTCACGCCACAAACAAACTTTTGGCTTTCATACAATCAAAAAAATTATCTCTCATGCAACAAAATTTTGGTTCCCATGCCACAAAACTTGGCTTTCATGCCAAAAACAAAATCTTGGCCTTCATGCCATAAAAAAAAAAAAAAACCAAATTCGGCTTTTATGCCATCTGTCAAACCTCGACCCAGGATTAGCGTGATTAGTCCCAATTAAGTGCATGTTTAGTTATAAAAGGGGGTTTAATGTCAAGGGTTAGAAATTGGTTCGATTTAGTCATGGAATTAGCTTTAGGGAATTTTGAAAGCGCTTTGTGTTAGTCAGACACATTCAGAGGTGCCTTGAGTGTACGTGTAAGATTGGGAGGAAATTTTAGTTTTCTGATTTTTAATCGTGATTTTGATCTCTTTTGAATGGTTTTATTTTATCGTTTAACTTTTGTTTTCAGCCCGTTTGTGTTTGAGGCCCAGAAACCTAAGTTTTGGCCCAAAAGGGTAAAACAGTCCTTTCATATCAAATCTGGACCCAAATTTCGAAATCACAAAACTATGCCAAATTTATACTTTTTGGAAACTAGATTTTTCGGTGATCGATTTTGTCTTTGTAGTCGTTTTCATCCAGGGCCCGTAAGTCGATGTTTTAATCGTCGAAAGTTTTGGAGTCAATGGGGCCCACAATACCCATTTGACTTAAGTTACTTTCTCTCCCACCTCACTCACGTTTCCAAACGATTTTCCTGCAACTCCTTCTCCAAGTTCAAGCTGAGAAGAACTTCTTCTTCTTCTTCACTTCCCCTCTTGCATGCCTCACTTCTAGATCCCCAAATGAAAATGTGAACCCACCTTCTTCATCCTCTCATCTCGAACTCTCCGTTGCTGCCATTTTCTTGTGGATCCCAGCTGGATAGCCCCTTCATCTTCTTCCTTACTTCTTGTTTGACTAGCTAAAGGTAAGGGCTTCCTTTCTTGTTGTTAATGGATTTTTCCTAGCTCCTAAGGGTATTGTTTTTCATACATGCAACATCCATTTCGAAATGGGTTCTTTGTTTCACTTTTTATGGGATTTTGAGTTGTGTTTTGGGGGTTTCCTTGTAGAACTCGATTCAGCTTTAGGAAGGGGTCTTTGGAAAGTCTCTATTTTTGCTTTTTGGATAGCACATTGGTCAAGGCAAGTGATCTCTTTAGCCTTATCATGTGTGCAATTTGTTTAGTACTTCGTGTTTGGAAAATGCTATGTTTATGCATGCTATGTTTTCCCATTTGTTGTCTTTCAATTAGGTACAATTGTGCTTTCATTTTCTTCATGAAACTTGGTGTTATGGTTCTCCATGCTTTAGAAATTCTGTTTTGAATTAAATAGATATGCCTTGAATTGTAATTGGAATGGTTTTGTGGAATGGAGAAATGTTGATGAAAGGAGAGATTGCGGTGTGAATTTTGGTATGGAAATGGCCCTTGGTGAGCATGGAGGCTCAGGGGATGTGCAGGTATTTGACAAAGAAGGAAAGGAAGTGGAATGGGAAGAGATTAGAGGAAGTCAAAACTGGAATTCTGACTTGAACTGGGCTGCCGAGCCCAGTCGGTTAGCTGGTAGTCATCTATCAGCTAGCCGACGGATCCACTTCGGTCAACCGACAGCCAACCGAGTCCAGTTCGGCTCCATTTCCAGCAGCTTGTTTTCTAACAGGGGATTGTCGGTCAGCTGGCCATCAGCAGTCGGCTAGCCAACATGTTCAGTTCGGTTAGTCGACAGCTAATCGAGCTCCAGTTCGATTCCATTTCCAGAATGTGGTTTTTTCTGTCAAGAGACCTGGCGGTCAGCCGTTGGTCAGCTGGTGGCTAGCCGACAGACACCTACTCGGCTAGCTGACGGGTGACCGAAAGCTGACCGAGTTTTCAAGATAACCTGTTTGTGGGATTTTTCTTGGTAATTGAAAACCAGAATACAACTAAGGGCTTCTAGCTTGAGATTGTGCATTTACAACTTGAATTGTCCATTAGCTTCAGGGACACCAATGTATTTTAAATCCGATAATTGGGTTTCAAATACATAAGGATCAATGAAAGGCCTTAGTGTGTACTGATTAGCCTGTTTTGAGACCTTGATTTCTGGTGCGATGAATATCGTAGGACTTGTTTCGTTTTGCAAGTATTGGCCTAATTTTGAAGTTTTTCAAGAAACTATAATGGGGATTACTATTTCCGTTTTATCATACTATAGCACACGCTATCTCCGATATGTCCTGCCTTGTCCTGTTTTGACGAGTAAATCCCTCTAATTTGGTCGGCTTTGTATATGAATTATCTTGTTTTCGTACATTCATAATTTTAGGTAAATACCACTGATCTTAAACTACCCCTTCAGTCTGATCCACTGTTTGGGAGGTCCTTAAACCCTGGACTATCTGCAGATTAGTCGTATATTCATATATATATACACCTCTGTCCTGCCTCTGGTTCCGCGGCCGAACCCCACCTACCTAGTGTAGCATGTGATTCTGTTATGTCCTCCTTACTCTGCTCATCATGTATGGTAGAGAAAGGATGAGCTCAAGGTGGTTTTTTCTCACTAATCATGATAGATTTCTATATACTTGCTCGATTTGTCGTGTATGCTTGTAAACACTGTTTCGCATTCATGAATGGTTTTAAATACTAGACTTTTGTGATATAAATGATTTATATTTTTATCTAAATTGATCACCTGCCAGACCGTCGTGTCTGGCCCGTTTATTTTGAGGAGTTGAGATTTCCAAGTGCCTTGTTGATTTGTGATTCCCTCTCTTGGAACAGGGTTCAATTATGGAATCAAGCGGGCAAGGTAGCCAATTTTTCTTTTAATTTAATGAAAAAAAAAAAACTAACCTAGAACAAACACTTAATCACTTTTAAGGTTGTAGAGTACACCTAAGCCTCCAATTCGGTCCTATGAAACCAACTCAGCCAGGTAAGCCCCCAGGTCAGCGGTGGGTTCACAACGGTCCTGCTTAAAAACCACTTTTCTTGAACATAAAATGTCTCCCGTTAATGGGACAAGGCTTTCTTTGATACTGAGGTGATCAAGAGCGCAATTGGTGCAGCCTTGAGTGGACTTTCATTCCTTTAGAGTGTCCTACAAGAAATAAATCCTAAAATAATAAAAAAAAAAGTTGGCAAAATTTGGTAACTTTTTGGAATTTTGTAAAAATCAATGATGTGAGTTGCTAACATTCCATGCACTTTCCTATCCCAACTTAGGGCAGTTTACCATTCAATGCATGCACCTCCTATATTCTAGAAAGATGCCAAAAATATCACACCCATAAAGCAAAGTAAATGAGAAAGTTAGAAAAGTTACCTTATATGGCGCTCCCTGGCAACAGTGCCAAACACTTGTTCGGGCCCCAAGTGTAGGGTGCGATTATAGTAATAATCTGGTAAATCCAGCTCGATCTACAGGGAGCAATGCTTTTTAAGAAACTTTCCAACTTTGACCTATCCTAAATAATCACTAAATATGGCCTAAATGGAAACTAATTAAATTACAAGAAAATTCCTAAAAACTGAAAATTAATGATTACAACTTTCCAAATAAAAAATAAACCTAAACTAAGTAAAGAAACCTAGTTTATTCAAGCCTATTCTAACTATAACCTGCAAAAGTAACAAACTCATCAAAACAACCAATTTAATATAAGAAAAATCAGAACAAAGTTTCCTAAATTAGATCATACTTACCAAAATCGATTTTTATGCAGATATGAATGATATATAATGCGCTAAATGCAAACAATGATATATAATGCACTAAATGCAAACAATGCAAATCTAGAAAAGTTTCTAAAAATCTGATGAATGCTGGAAAAAACTGTGCACAGACCCAATTTTGCTGGACTGTACGACTGGGCTAAGATGATGTGAACCTAAATCTAATGGCTGGGATCAATACTCTGATGATGCATGAACACAAAAGAAAAAGAAGAATTGAAAAAGGACTTAAAACGAAAAAGATATGATTACCTAAAAATGCCTACTTGAACTGGTTTTGTGCTAGAAATCTGATCGCATGCTGTCCAACTACCCCTGTTTGGGCCTCTGGTTGACAAGGTTCCCGAGGTTATTTTTGGCTGAAATTTTGGGGTTTCAAAGTCCTAATATTATACTTTAAATCTGCAATTTTTCGGACCAAAATATTCACGTTTACTTGGTTTTTAAATTGCTTACTTTTGTAACACAATTGGATCGATTCTGCTGAAACTGTGTAGAATCTTTCACTATTCACATACCAGGTCTGAATTTAGTCTTTCTTATCAGTTGATAATATTTTGATTTTAGCAACAAAACCTTTTCTAATGCAATTTCTAGATATGATGCATGCAAAAAGACACTTTCCAAGCATATGTTATGCAAATAACAAGAATAGAAAGTTTTAACTAAACATAGAAAGATGCAAGTTGTAATCTCTAAATCTAGAATTTGTAAATAAAAATAATCAGAATATTAACTTAAATAAAAACAAAAGGGGTGGAAAATTAAAAGCGGAAAAGTAGTACCAAAGATCTAGAAACTAGACAATCCTACAAGTATTGACAATGCAATGATGATGTCCTCTCTTCTCAGAGTAGGAAAAAATTTTTCAAGTGATTTTTTTATGTCTCTCGACTTTTAATCAGCTTATTTTATTTTCAAAATCCTAGATCTAATAATGTGAAATATTGTCTCCAATCAAAACACATAAAAGAACCAGAAAAAGAAAATTAAACCACTTACATAAACAGGCAGAATCAATCCAAGTAGTGTCTTTATTCCTTGATCTTGAAATACAAAAAATTAAGATTCTCCTCTCTTCATCATTCTCTCAACACGATCTCTCAACCTATGTCTAAAGAATTAGAAGGGAGAAGAAGAAGAAAGGGACTAGAGAGAAAGGGCGGATGGGAATGGAATGGAAAGAAAATGAGAGCTTTGGAATGGAAAGAAAATGAGAGCTTCCAAGCTATTACACAAGGTGATGCCTTCAGCACCTCTTCATGGGCTTATTTTTTTATGTGTGATGCATCCTCTTTTGCTAAGAATCTCCTCTCTTTTAGGGACTTGTTTCCTAATATGTAGAGATTTCTTGCTTAGGCCTCAAGCTAGGCTTCACACTTGGAAAGAATTTGACTTTGTAAGGATTTGTTGTTAATTGCAATTTCTTGGAGAGCAATCACTTCCTTGTAGAGTCCTAAAATATCTCTCAAAAATTGCAAGTGGTGTGGATGAAAGAAGCTTTCCAAATATTGAGATTTCTTGCAATTCCCGACTACAACTGTAGCAGACAACTTCCTGACGTCATATCTCCCTCAATATAGCTCTGATTTATGTAATCTTGTGCTCCACGGACATCTACTCGAAAAGACCTTTCCAATGGTACCTAGATCGCCCCGATCTGACACTCGATTTGAGATTTATGCCCATTTTAAGTTGCTGCCCCTGAAAAATTCGGGAATAATTTTGCACAAATGGAAGCTTCTATGTTGGCAAGCAATGAGGTGTGTGGGACCCATGTTGGACGTCTAATGCATGCTTATTTGACTCTCCTTCGACCTCTCTTCTCAACTTTCATCAATGTGAGTCCCATGTTGAGTTCTCCTACAAATTGAAATAAATAAATTTAACATTAATTATGTGTAAGAAAATAAATATAAATCATGCATGAGACCCTACATGCCTTGTGATGCACCCAAATGACAAGCTTTCCAAAAATAGCACATGGTGCCAAAAATAGTAGGTATGCATTGATGAAACCAAAAACTTAATGAGAAAAAACTTAATTTCACAAAAATCATGCAATTCAATGAATTTTGACCAATTTTGACCATTTTCCCAAACATATCCCCAGATACATGTAATCATGAAATTAAGTGCAGCTTTATGCAATTAAACATAATTAAGTCCACAAATGCTAATGAAATGATGACCTAATGACCTAATTTTGTGGACTTATCAGACACAGACGTCGCGGGCCCGGGTCGGGGGACCTCGATCCGGGGTCGCGACACCATCTCAAAATTTGGCTTCCACGCCACAAACAAAACCATTTCAGCTCTCATATCATCTCAAAATTTGGCTTTCAAGCCATCAAATAACTAGGATTTTTGCCACAAAATCTGGCTTTCATGCCCAAAACAACCATTTTACAAAAGATTTTCACAAAATGACAACCTTTTGATCAAATTTTCAAACAAACATCCCCATTCAACTTTTGCTTATTTTCATCAAAATTAATTTAAGTGAAACAAAGGGAATATAAGAAAATAAGAAGTACCAAAAATGTTTATACAAGGAGGTACCAAAAGAAAAGAAGAAAACAGTTTGCTACAAATCAAGAGCTCAGTCTAACATGGTCTTCAGCAAAAGATTTAGCTCCTCAAGCAGACTTTTGGCCTTAGCCTCCAAAGCTTCTAGGCCACGTTTCTTCAAAATCTTGCCAAAAAATGCAACAGAACACCGTGACCCATCTTCAGCAAGAGGAAGATCTTTCCAAAGAATTTGTCATTGCTCATACTCCTAAGTCTTCCTCCGAAGATTGTTGTCAGCCTCTTCAACTTGGCGAATCAGAGTCTCCTCTCTAGCCCGAGCTTCCACAATGGTAGTCCACTTGGCAGTAGCTTGTTCTTCCAATAGCTCAAGGCACTGCCTGGCTTTGACGACCTCCCTATCGAGACAGTGTAGGTCCTGTGTCAGCTCAATGATAGCTAACTCAGTGATGTTCCTCTCCCAAATGAATTGCTTCCGAGTCCGCGAGATCTCATCTAGTTCAGATTTGACCTCGTCGGAAGGCTTTAAAAATATCTCATTGAAAAAGTCACTATTTGGGAAGCTCTTTGTCTCAATCCACTTGTCGCCCAAAACAATGACTTCATCAACAAAAGCCTTGGCACTTGCAATGTCCAGACCGACCTCTTCGCTTTCAGCAAGAATGTCCTGCACATGCTTGATCATGCCAAACCCATCTTCCAAGTGACCAAAAGAGAGAGTCTCAATCCAGGAACTCAAGGCGCTCTTCAGCACTCTCTTTGCATATTGAAAAGACAGCCCATATGAAGGCTCACCCCTCTCCATTGGCCGACTACTCATGTCATGTCCAGTTGGAGAAGTAATCAATAAAGTCCTTCCAATTGAAGAAGCTGGTGAAGGAATCTCATCATGAAATTTCACCTCTGTCGTACCAAAACTGGTGGAAGAAGTCCATATTTCTGGATTAGCTGCTAGCATCCCCTGCTCTGGCCCTAAAAGAACTTCTCCTGTTGCTTCACAACCTGCCAATGAAAGATGAAAAAGGTATGAATATGATCTTGTCAACAAAAAAAATCATTATCAAGATTATTAGTATGAAATACCTTCCTCGACGACCGGTGGAATACTCTCTTCTGCCTCCATGAACTCATCCGAAGCACTGTCAAAAGTTCCATCCATGGATGGTTCAAAATCGTCGGAATCTTGTGGCAAGTCAGCTGGCAAGAAAACAAAAATATGTCAGCAAATGGCGGGAAAGAAAAAGAAAAAGGCAAAAAAGCAAAAGAAATCATACTAGGTGAAGGGTCTGGAACCACTTTAGAGTCCCTTGGCTCTTCTTCAGATGCTGCAATTGGGTCTGTCATCGCCTCATCGGCCGGAACCTCGGGCATCACCAAGTCATCATCTTCTGCTAAAAAGAAAGAAAGGAGCGGTAAAAAAAAGGATCTCCATGAAAGAAAAGAAACGGAAAGAGAAAAAGGAATAATCATACCATCACCAGTGGTCTCTTCTCCTCCGCTCTTCTTCAGATGTTGTGATCGGATCCGTCACCGCCTCATTGGCCAGAACCTCGGGCATCGCCAAGCAATAATCTCCTAGGCATCAAAATTGAATCTAGCATAATTCCAACATTAGAAGATGACTCTTGTTGTCTCCTGATGTGAGCTTCAAACTCCAAAGGCAGCAACCTTGCAAGTATGTCATTCCATACCGTCCAATTCATTTCCATAAAAAACTCATGCATTTACATAAATCCTCATGCATTTGGAATTAGGAAGCCTTTTCCAAAATTTGACCAATGCCAACCCAAATTTGGTCAAAATCAAACTTTGTTCAAATCAAAATCCATGTTGATTGAACATCGAGCCTTAGCCTCTTTTTGTTGATATCATTCACTCAAAAATGCATATGCATATTGTCTTGCATAAAAACATCATTTGCATTGTGAGGAAAAGAAATGCCTAAAAAAAAAAAAAAAAAAAGGGAAGCCATTTTCAAGGTGCTCTAGGTGATCTCCTTGCTTGAATAATATTCATTTTGTGGTAAGTGTCTTTGGAATTGTTTTTGTATGAAGTTGCCCAGTTAGTTTCTGTATGTTGTTTTGCCATCTATAATCTTTTCCTCTGCCTCTGTAGATAATGGCTATTGCCTACATCAGGCATGAGCCTTTGGAAATGGGATTCATTTCCAGGAGTTATTTCTATTAGCATTTTTATCTATTATCCACCTAGATGTTTCTTATTTTCCAAATATTTTGTCCATTACGTTAGAGAGAGAGAGAGAGGATGTCGTCCGACGAATTGGATGATTGGTTTTTTTTTTTTTAAAGAAATTGGGTGATGGTTAGTAGTTCACTCAGAGGCTAATCCTCCTTACCTATACACATATTTAGGTTGAGGAAGAGGGAGAGGCATCTCCATTATATTACCTTTTAGAGATGGATCGTGATGCTTGAGCAGCATTTGAAATGCCAAGAGGTCCTCATCGTCAGGATAAGGAGATAAGAGTCACACTCATTGCTATGTTTTAACTTTCTTCATCGCAAGTAAAGCAGCAATTTCAAGACCATTTATCTCTTTTGTGTTTTCTACATTGAAAGGAATTTTGATCGTACGGTTACCTCTTATAGACTCCAATTTGCTTGCCTACTTTTTAAAATTTTAGAGTTTTTCGTATGGCTAATCGTACAAGCTGGGTAATGTAAAAGAGAAAATATTATTTTTTGAAAATTCTACGATATCCCACAAGATATTTCTTTCACAAAATGGGGTGTTGAGATCTATCACTATTATTGCCATTAGGAAATACAGCAACAGTTCATACTTGAGCGCACGTAAGTCAGAACTAAATATAATAAGAATTTATTAGAGTTAATTTATTATTTTTCGCCCAAGTTCAAATAAATATAGGAAGGAAATTGTGTAATCATGAACATGATATTTGTTTATGTACTTTTCTTGTAACATATCCTTAGGTGGATGAGTCTGGTTTCCCTACTGTAGCCATTAATTGGAAACCGTGTACCTAAAATAGGAAGCATAGAGATAATTCAGATTGTTCAAAATGAGTTTCATTTCCTCCAGTAACATATCCTCCTGTTTCACTTCAATAGAAGCGGTCCCACCATCAGAATGATCACAAATTGAAAACATGACTAGGCATTGATGTGGCATCACCGGTCACATGGTGATGCCACATCAAAGCCTAAGATGATCTAAGACTCTTTTAATCTAAAATCATAAAATGGACCGGTGTTAAAAAAGAAGGTTTCTATACCGAGAAACCTGCACACACGCTCATACGTGAGCATGGATGTGGGCAGGGCCCCTAAATTTCCTCCGAGTCCCTCATGATGAATGGAAGCAATGCGTGGAGCACAAGATTGCAGGAAAAAATTATCCTTCTATATTCTCTATGCAATTGAATCCTATATTGATGTAGACCAAGTTCATAGGCCTAAGGGCTCTGGAAAAAAAAAGAGAGAGAGAAAAGAAAAGGAAGGAAATAAAAAGAAAGAAAGAATGTAGGCTCAGATCAACCAACCCATTGAGCCTCGCCTATGTTTATAGATGACTGACCCATTTGAATGGGCTATGTTTAACCAGAGCATTGATCCATCTACATCTACCTTTTTAGCATATCAATTTTCAAGAATTCTCTTGATGTAAATTCTCGTTATAACAAATGTTTAAGAAGATTTTCTACATATACATTCCTGGATCTAGTAAGAATGTAAGGTAAGTTATAGACCTTAAATGAATAATAAAGAGGCAGACACTGTTGTTTAGCAAAAGAGATTGACATGCAACCATTTAGCAATAGATCCTGTGGGGGTGGAATTCGAAAAGATGTTGGGCTGGATTTGGGTTGATGCCAACCCAACCTCCCAGACTAGCCCATCCTACAAAACCAACCCAGCCCGGAAGGAAGGACCGATTCAAAGGAAAGAGGAAGGAGGGTAGAACTAGGGGAAGGGTCTCCCATGATGAAGAATCACGTATGCCCTAGTCGCCATGATGGGGAAGGAAGAGGACGTGTGCCAGTGGGAACCAAAAAGGATCCAGGCGAGGAACATATAAAAAGGGAGAGAGCTAAGGAATAAGGTACAATGGAATTCTCGCTCAATCCTTACTAGAAAATATCATGTTACTCATCGCAAACTTAGGCATCAGAGGGTTCTCGGTTGGACACTTGATCGAGCTTTCACCATGTTTGATTGTAAACAAGTAACTTGCCCAGGAATTCCTGACGAAAGGAGAAGGAAATATCGTCGTAGCGTCAACAGGTCGAGCTGACCTATCCATCTCCAATCCAAACAAAAATTGATTTTACAAATCCCTACCACATGATTTATCATCTCATCCTCTATTAAGTTCCTTTGTGTGAAAATTCCTTAAGTTGGCAATGGTGATGACTTGGGACATCCATGGTGGATGTGTGAAAACTCCACCCATCATTGAGATCCAGTCATATATATATATATTGATTGCTAACAACTTCCATTAGACCACAATTTTGACTGCTGGCTAGTCCTACAATCCATTTGCATCTTGTGTACGTAGCAACATCTTTTAGTCTAATATTGACTGAGGAGACAATATATAGAGTAATTGACATTAGTTTCAGACTCTTGAACCGAAGCCATCCAACAACAAACCAAATGGTCTAGCCACTCAACAACAAATTTATTAGTCCACATATTTCTGGACCAATTGAAAGTGAAAATTGACAATTTGACTAAAGGTTAGTTGGTCTGCTTAGGCGGTTTATAGAATGGGTGTCTTTATAAGACGGTTTGTATTGGTATTGGTACTCGAGGATTGAAAGAGAATGAAGATTGTACTTGGCAAACACCCAAAAATTCGGCCATACTCACTCTTATTTATGCATCTTGATGGTAGCGCCATTTGTTGGGGCACTCCGTAACCATCCGGAGGTCTCAGCTTCGAAGCCCGCTAATGCGTTAGGACCCCAGGCTATTATATAGCCCGACGAACCCGGTGAGTGGAAATAGGGGGAGGCCACCACCCCGGTGGACTAGTCAGGTGCTCAGAAAGGCCTTGGACACCCCCTGTCAAAAAAAAAAAAAAACCCTACTGTGAAGAAACCCATTCCAATGGTCAAGATTCACCTAATTTCCCTGTAGACAACTCACCAAGATTTTGACTCTACTCCTCTACTGAGATAAAGAAGCCATTACACATATGCATTGGTACCAGTCACAGGAGCATTATTTTGAGTGGTTTGGATTTTCAATAGGTGGGGCCACAACAGAGTTCCAATAAATCATGCTCAAGTTTTCTCTAAGTCAAAGCATTAGAGGATCCAAGTGTTAAAAAAGAGGTTTTCTATATAGGGATGATTTTCTCCAATGCATGTGCTCCTATGGGAGTGCCCCACATGATGAAGGGCACCAACGCGCAAAGCACCAGAACGTAGGAGAAAATCATCCTTCCATATTGACTCTGCAATTGAAGCTATATTTATATAGCCCAGCCTAGGACTTAGGGAAACAAACTCATAAATATGCTCACAACCAACAAAACCATTCATCCCAGCCTATCAGGCCGAGTTTATACACTGACCCATTTGAGCTTGGCTATCTTCAGCTAGACCATTGTTCTATCTGCATCTACCTATTTAGCAAACTGATTTTCAGGATACTTTCTCCATCTCAATCCTCATTATGAGAAGTTCTTAAGAAGATTTTCTAGATGTATATCGATGGATCTAGTGAGATAAGTAATAGACATGTAATGTGATTTGAAATGAGTTTTTTTAAGGAAAATTTTCAAATAAGGCCTTAAGGTTTTACCGTATTTTAAAAAAGGACACAAATTTTAAAACTTTTCAAATTAGTCCCTAAGTTTTTCAATTAAATACATCTGGTCATTTAATGGTAACTTTTATGGTCTTTTCACTCAGTTTTCTTAAAATTCCTAGAGTACCTTCATTTAAAGCCATGACATGAATCTGGCAGCCACTACATTTAGCTGATCTCCGTGGAAATGCTAGTTTTTCTCGATCATTGTGAGGCTGCCAATGAAAAAATGAAGAAAATATAGAGGAAGTGAAGGAGGATTTTATTTTAATGAAGGGTAATTTGGATCATTTAAAAAAATCGAGGAAAAAGTTGCCTGGAAATAGCTTTAAATGGATGAATGTCCTTAATTGAAAACTTCATGAAGAACCTTAGGACTAATTTGAGAAGTTTTAGAACTTGTGTCCTTTCTCAAAATAAGGCAAAAACTTAAGGACTTATTTAAAAACTTTCCTTTTTCTAATGGGCTTAGGCTTGTGGGGACTTTTTTCCGCATAACCACCACAAGCATTTAGGAAAGGGAGGAGTTTAAAAAGAGGAAAACTCTACAAAAGAGAGATTTTTGGGAGATATTTTTTTCTTTGAGGGCTTCTTGTTCTCTACAGAAAAAAGGGAAAAAAAGAGAGAAGAAGATATAGAAAAATGTAAGAAAAAATGCAGAAAGACTTGGGGAAGCAGAATATGAGTTCTTGAGTGTTTCGTAGGGACTAGTATCCAAAATGTAAGTGGTCTCTACCAACTCTTGTAATTGTATTTCTCTCTTTCTACTTGATAGTGGGATTTTTTCACCATTTATTGGCCATGGATGTCTTCCCAGTTTCGGGACTTTACCACGTTAAAAGAATACATATGTCTATTGGTGTGTGATTGTGGTTTTAATTGTATAATATATATTAATGTGGCTTGGAGTTTGGGATCTTGGAAATAGACAAAGTTATTTGTTTTGTAGTTTGAGTACCTATATACAAACCACATGTTTGGAAAACCCCTTTTAGAATAAAATGAGGTTTATATGAGTGGTCATTGATGCCTTTTGGTCTTACTAATGCACCCACAACTTTTATGCTATTGATGAATGAGATGTTACGAGTTATAACTTGTGTTGGATAAATTTGTATTGATTTTCCTTGATGATAGTTTGATTTACAACATACATGAAAAGAGCACATAGTACATTTGAAGACCAAGCTTGAAGTTTTAAATGTTGGGTTTATGTCTCGTATTTCAGGTTTACCGGAGTGGTCCATTGGTTTAACCAATGACTAAGTTCAGGGTCAAGGGTATTTTGGTCTTTATACTGTGGCTTTCTTAAGGACTAAGAGAGTGCAGATTACATATACAATATAATCTATAACCTTAGACTCAGAAGAGAGTCAAGATGTGAGTCACTGCTCTCTTGTTGTTGATGTAAGTAGGTTTGTCGAACCACGTAAAATCCTTGTCTCTCTCTTGTGTGGCATGGTTGTTTGATTACATGTTTTGTGCTTCTGCACACACACGCACAACATTAAAGAATGCATACTTGAGGTTGAATGGAAAACAATATGAATTTGGAAAAAATTTACTCATTTATTTGAGTCATGTGATTGGTGGTGGGACTATGCTCATATAGTTATGCCATTGCTCAGGGAGCTACAAAAGGATAAAGGCATCACATGCGATTCATTGGAAGAAATGACATTTTAGATGTTGAAAGATAAAATATGTAGTGCACCTGTACTTGCCATGCCTGACATGCGAATGCCATTTGAAATAAAGACTAATGCATTTGGCCATGCTATGGGAGTTGTGTGACTGCAAGGATGTAGGCCTATTTTGTTATCATTCAGAGTTATTTTTGGGTTCTATGTTGAAATATCACACTTATGACAAGGAACTATGGGCCTGTTTCTTTTCTAAAATTCAAGGAATTCCTGTCTGGGGAATTCCTGGATGCTCCCTTGGACATGAGCATCTAGGAATTCCACCAAAATACAAAGAGAGTAGAATTTCTGAATTCCCAAAGGTCATTTGGGACCTTTCATGTGGCTAGAATTTAGAATGCTAGTAAAGAAACATGGCATTTGGAGATTCTAGGGGACAAGATGTCACATCATGTCTAGGAATTCCAATGTAGTGAATTCCTGGCGGGAATTCCACCAAAGAAACAGCCTATATGCTTTAGTTTTTGCTATTAAGAAATGGAGACATTGTATTATGGGAAAGAACCTATGCGCATACAGATCATGAGCTTTTAAAATATTTGCAAACTCAATCGAAGTTGCAGCAGCACGACATTTCAAGTTGATGGGTTTTCTTCAGCAGTTTAATCTTGAAAACAAATACAAAAAAGGAAAAACAAATCAATTAGTAAGTATGTTGTTAAGGGCTCCTTTGAAGACAACTGTAGTTGTTATGGGTATGGAACCATTTGGGCACGATGCATATAAAAGCAAGTATATTGAAGATACAGGTTTCGAAGAAACTTACATGAGATTGAAGTGAGGTAATGATATAGTTAATGGTGTTGCCTTGAAGATGATTTGCTCTTCAAAGATGGAAAGCTTTGCATTCAAACCAATAGGCTCACACTTCAGTAATTGCTTGACATTTCCGTATGCATAAGACGACAGCGAATTTGCAAAGGTATGTTTTTTTTTTTTTTTTTGCAATATGGGTAAATTGTATTAAAGAAAGGGGGAGGGGGAAGAAAGAATACAAGGGACCAAAGAGGACGCCCAAACAAAAATAGAAAAACAAAAAACAGAAAAACAGAGAAAGAAAGAAATGGAAAAGGAAAGAAAACTAGGGCCCAAACATTGACCCCCTATCAAAACAAAAGGAAAAAACGGAGGAGGAAAGAAAGAGACAGAGGAGAGCGAGGAGGCAGGGAGAGAACCGAGCCGGAGCAGAGCTCAACTAGCTGAGGCCGAAGACGAGTCTGTGGCTGATGGCGATGCGCAGGGAGGCACAGAGAGTTCGAATTTGAGGGCTTGCAAAAGGCTTGGAGATCGACTTCAGAGAGAAGGAGATAGTTGCAGAGAGGGTCGCCTGGATGAGGTGCATGGAGGGCCTGCGAGCTTCAAAAAGAGCTTCATTTCTGGCCTTCCACAAGTAGAAGAGGACAGTGATGAAGAGGGCTGCCATGAACTGGAGACCGTTGGAGTCGTTTTCTTTTGAGATTGACTCCCAGATTGAAGTGGCAGAGAGTCTGGTCGGATGATGAACCCCTGCTGCACCCAAAAACCAAGTCCAGATGGAGATCGCAAGGTCGCAGTAGAAGAGAAGATGACCTATTGAATCTTCAGCCGCGAGGTAGATGCTGCATCTGGAGGCAAGGGAGAAACCCAGGCGCCGCAGCCTAATTTCAGTGGGGGTTTTGTTGTGCATCAGACGCCAGCCAAAGCAATTGATTTAGTTGGGGGAGATACTGTTCCAAATCAATTTTGGTCAATGAAGGGTGTGAGCCCTGAATCTAATTGCCTGCCATGCTGAATGTAGGTAGAGCTTTCCATCAGTGGAGTCTTTCCAGCTAAGGGAATCGCTAACTAATGGGTTGGGAGAGAGATAGGAGAGAAGAGGAAGGAGGTGGTTGTGAACACTGAGGGGCAAATCGTCGGGAATTACCCAAGAACCAGAATGAAACAAGGATGAGAGCCGTTGATCCCTGGGGAATTGCTGGAGGGGAAGCAAGTGGAAATTGGATCTCCTGCATACCATGTGTCATGCCAAGCATTGATGCTCTAACCATTGCCAAAGATCCAGGAGCTGCCTTGGAGAATAAGGGAAGCAGTGTGGCGGATTTTTCTCCAAATGCATGAGCCATAACTAGAGATATCCGAACTCCAGATGGGTCTGAACTTGAAGTATCTATTTTTGAACCATTTAGACCAGAGAGAATTTGAAGTAGAAGCCAACCAGCCAAGTTTGATGAAAGAGGCAGTGTTAACCTCTAAGATCTTTCTAATTCCCAAGCCACCTGCCGCCTTAGGGAGGGTGACCTTTGCCCAGCTGATATGGTGAATCTTCTTGTGGGGAGCATTACCAGACTAGAGGAACAGTCTCATGGAGCTCTCTATGGCTTTGCAAATTGAGGCAGGCAAAGGGAGCATGGTGGCTAGGTGAA
The DNA here is from genome assembly GCA_029852735.1 of Persea americana. Lineage (NCBI taxonomy): Eukaryota > Viridiplantae > Streptophyta > Magnoliopsida > Laurales > Lauraceae > Persea > Persea americana. Next base: position 9,523,016 of record CM056820.1, on the reverse strand, counting down.
TTGGCAAGCTAGAAATAATGTGTTTAATCAGGATCAGATGGCCAGCAAAGAACAAGGACTTGACTTTCCAAACAGAAAGCTTAGATTGAACTGCATCCAGCAGAGGAAGGAAGTGACTTCTTTTTGGGGTGCCAAAGCAGACCGGATATCCCAGGTATTTTAAGTGAGATGAAGCTTCTTGAATGCCTAGAGTAGAGCTGATTCTTCTCTTTCTTCTCGAACCGCACTTGCCGAAGTGCAATTGACTCTTTTGAAGGTTGAAGAATTGGCCTGCAGCAGACTGATAAATCTCCAGAAGGTCTTAAAGGATTGATACACTAGAGGCCGCCCCTTGCATGAAGATGAGGATGTCATCTGCATATAACAGGGGACAAGGGGTGGATGGGACTTTGGAGATAGGGAAAATTAGGCCTTGGTTTTGGGGATTCTGGAGGTGAAGGCTCAGGATTTCTTCTGCTAGAATAAAGAGGTAAGGGGAAAGGGGGTCACCCTAGCTAAGGCCACAGTAGGAGCTGAAGAAGCCTGTTGGGTGTCTATTGAGAAGCACAGAGCCTTTGGTTGTGCATACACATTCTTTGATCAGAGAAATCCAAGCTGATGAGAACGGGAAAAATTGGAGGGCAGAAAAGAGGAAGGACAAGTTCAACTTATCAAAAGCCTTGGAGATATCGAGCTTGAGACAAAAGGAGCCTTTTTTTAATTTTGGAGTTAAGCTTCTGGTATAACTCAAAGGCCAGACTTGAGTGTTGATGAATAATCCTACCTTTGATGAAGGCTGCCTGGTGATGTGAAATCAGGTTAGGAATAATTTGGGAAAGACTGGTGGAGAGGATTTTGGAGATGATTTTGTAGGAGAAATTCAGCAAGCTAATTGGTCTAAATTCTGCAAAGGTACTTGGGGATTTAGACTTGAGGATTAGGGCTAGAAAGAAAGTGTTGGAGGCTCTATGGATCCTTTTAGTTAGAAAGAAATACTGCACTGCATGAGAGACTGTTGAACCGCTGATACTCCACGAAGCTATGAAGAAGGCCCCATTGAAGCCATCTGGACCAGGGGAGCTGAGCTTGTTGAGAGAAAAAACAACGGTTTTTATTTCATCTGGGGAAGGGATGGAAGTGAGGAAAGAGTTTTCTGAGGCTGAGACTTTGGGGTAATTTGTCTGGAATAGGGAGGGGGAAAAGGTTAGAGAAGAAATCCACTGCGTGGGCTTGGATAGAAGCTTGGTCTTCAGTGATGGAGCCATTAACTGAGATTTGGTGGATTGAGTTGAAGGAGCTCCTAGCCTTAGCAGATTGGTGAAAGAACTTGGTATTTTGGTCACCCTCTTTCAGCCATTTAATCCTAGATCTTTGTTTCCAGTGGATTTCTTGGGCAGAGAGGGCCTCGTGAAGCTCAGACTTGGCTAACTAGAGGGCATCCCTAGAGAGGTCTGATGGAGCTGAGTCAAGAAGAGATTGATAGAGCAAGACTTTTTCCTCGGCAACATTGATATTCTGAAGAAGATTGCCATAGGTGGACTTACTCCAAAGCTTAAGGGACTGTTTGAGGGCCGTGAGTTTTTGGGCAAGAGTGAATTGAGGATCGCCATCAATTGGGATGTCCTAGCTAGCTTTAACTGTGTCAAGGAAGGAGGGGTGAAGCAGCCATTTGTTTTCGAATTTGAAAGGGGGGTTAGAGAGAGGAGGAAGAGTGTGGTGGGCTAAGAGGATAGGACTGTGGTCAGATGATATTCTAGGAAGGTGGTGAACTATGGGATCACGAAAATGGCTCATCCAGATGGAATTAACCAAGGCTCTGTCTAACTCGGCAGCAACATTGGAGGAAACTTGCCTGTTGTTTGACCAGGTAAACCTGTTGCCAGCAAAATGAATTTCATGGAGGCTTGCTTGAGTCATAGCAGATTGGAAAGATTTGAGGGAGGAGAGAATAGGAGGACAAATACTGAGCTTGTCAGCATGGGATAAGGTGGCATTGAAATCCCCTATTACACACCAAGGCTGGGTGGTTGAGGAGTAGTCAGTGAGAACAACCCAAAGGTCCTTTCGAGGGATGGGTTAGTGGAACCATAGACTGCAGTTATTGTTGAATTAAAGCCTGTGGAGGAGTTATGAAGAAGGATAGAAAGGTGTTGAGAGGAGGAGTCTATAACAATGGTAGAGAGGGGGTAAGAGGATTTGGAGAAGCACCAGAGGTTAGAGGTTGTGGAGGGAGAAGGAGAGCCATTAGAATGGAAGGTGTCAAAGCCCAGTCTGTACCAGCTTTGAGAAATAAAGGCAGAGAAAGAAGTCATGGGTTCAGAGAGGAAAAGGAGATCAGGAGAGCGTTGGAGGATCATGTTAGCCAAAACACGTTGGGTGGGGCGGGTGGCTATGCCCCTACAGTTCCAGTAGAGGACTTTAATTATTGGAGGGATTTGAGGGAGGATTTCTTTCTTTTAGACCTCCTAGTTGTTGGGCCAGTTGAAGGATCTGTGGAGATGGCTTTTCTCCCCTTGTTTTCCTGATGGTATTTCCAGTGGGGTGTTTGGGTGGTATTTACCAGCTGAATTGGTGATGCTGTGGAAGGCGGGTTGGGGATGGGAGATAGATGGCTGAGGGGGAAGTCTGAGATAGGGGGAGCTTGGAGCTGGGAGCTGGTTTCTGGGGTAGGGGGAGCTAGGAAGGTTGAGGAAGAGGAAGATGGAGGTTTTTTTATTGGGAGTGTACTAGAGAGAGGGCAAGTTAGATGGCTGTGGCCTGGAGAAAGGCAAAGAGAGCAGGGGCAATGCTCATATTCTACTGAGATTTCCAACTCACCTTCTCCTTGAAGGTTTACCAGAATGGAGGAAGGCTTGGGTTTTGAGAGGTCAATATTCACCAGCACTCTGGCAAAGGTGAGGATTTTCTGAGCCATAGTGATATTGTCAAGCTTGATGGGGAGCCCTATTGAGTTAGCTATGGAGAGGATGATGTTTTGACTCCAACAATGGTAGGGAAGCCCAGACAGTCTAATCCAATTAGGGGCTATTGAAGGCCAAGCTGCTTCGTCTTGCCCAGGAGACTAAGGTACGAAGAAGACTTTTTTCTTATCTATGGAGAGGGGTGAGAGACTGAGGATAGATACCTTGTCTTCCAGAGAGTTGAAGCGGAAGATAAAGTAGCCTTTGTTGGTGAGGGAAACCATACAGGGTCTAGATAAATGCCATAGCTTAGCTTTGTCTTCCATCCATTCAATAGAGGAACGTCTTCCAACGAACCTACCAATGAGGGCAAAAAAAAAAAAGGATTCCTTGCTAGATAGAAGCATGGATTGAGGGATGGTTAAAGAGCGCTTACCATTGATCCACATAAGAGGGGGAAAAGAGGAGGCTAGGAGGCTGGAAAGAAGAGGGTTTGGAGGCAGAGAGAAGAGGTTAGCAAAGGTTTGAGTAAGAGAAGGGGGTGAGTTTTTAGAAGCTGGAGGATTTTGCTGAGGCACATGCCAGACCGGACCAAGTAGGATAGCATTGGGGGCAGCTGAAGGGGGGCCGACTACAAAGGGGGAGGCAGCTGAGGTACGCTAGGAGTGTGGCAAAGGAGGGAAGTTATGAGACTGAAGAGAGGAGGGTTGGACCTGACTAGGAGTTGGGGGGAGAGAAAAAGCAGGGTGGGGCTGGTGAGACAGGAGAGGGTGAGGTTGGAGGACTGGCAGTTCTGGGAAGGAAGGTAAGGGTTGGTGAGGTTGAGGTTGAAGGACTGGCAGAGATTGGAAGATTGACAGAGACTGTGTTGACGCAGAAGGTAGGCAAGGAGGGGATGGAGGAGGTTGACCAGTTGAGGTGGTCGGGGAAGGTAGGTGGGTCAGGGAAAGTAGGTGGGTTTGGGCGGGAAATGGAGGGGGCATTCTCAATGTGTTTCACTAGGCATTAATTAATCATAAGGATTTGCAAAGGTATGTTCATTAGCCTAATATGCAGAATGATGTGAATTATTTTATATGTGGATGCATTTTGTGCAATATTGGCAAGCCTAACAATAGAAAACTTGGGTTGTAAACGCCACCTATACCTAGTCGGCCATGGGAGAGCATTTCTGTGAATTTTCTAAGGGGTCTACCAGTTACTAAGAGATGTAATGATTATATCTTTTTAGTGGTTGGCATATTTAGTAAGATGAAAATATTGACTTTTTGTAGGAAAACTACACATGCTATTAGAGCAGCACACATTCTTTTTGCATATTTTTGTGCATTTTGGGTCACCTAAAAGTATCATCAGTGATCGTGATATGAAGTTTTTTTAATAAATTTTGGAATGCATTATGAGGAATGCTAGACACAAAGTTGAAGATGCCAACTACATTTCATCCACGAAAGGATGGATACGTAGAAGTGGGATCAACTGGACCATTGTTCATGCGTTGAGGGGTTTTAGTCACCGAAGGCCGAAGTCATGGGATGAGACTTTACCATACGGGCATTATTGCTACAATCAAACTATTTATTCATCAGCTCAATTAACCATTTGAGGTGTGCTATGGTTTTCTACTACAATCACCATTTGACAATCTTTTCACAAGAAAAGAGGTTGAGATGGATGGAATTCTCAAAGATCATAATGTCTTACAATTTTTTCAGAGAATTCAAGTAATTCATCAAAGAGTCAAAGACCAATTAAAGCAAGTACCAAAAAGCTATAAAGAGCATCATGATAAGCACCATGCCGACCATCATTCTCAAGTTTGAGATATGGTATGGTTGTATTTGGGTAAAGACAGATTGAAAGGGGCACATACAAATTTGAAGCCTATTCAATATGGGCTATTCAAGATTCTTGAGCAATATAGGGAAAATACTTTCAAGCTTGATTTACCTGGGTATATGCAGATGTGTTCAGTTGTGAATATGTTGACATCGTTCGATTATTTTAACCGTCTCTCCTAGATGAAAGAGAGGCTACTACCATCTTACCAACTGTGCATGATATGGTGCCTAATGAACAATTCATGGAAGACCTTATTCTTGACAAGAGGACAAGAATGACTTGTAATGAGGAACAAAAATCTTTGTGGATATGTCCCAAATGCCAATTCTATAATTGTTACACCCCAATCCAATTTAATCGCGTTTAACAGTAATTAAGTGGGGGAGACTTTTTCTTCTCTCGTCTTCTTGTTCTTGTTGTTGGGGAATTTGGAGGACCAAATTCTCTTCTGGTGGGGGAGAATTTAATGTCTCCATACCCATATTTAGTAACTTTTGCTTATTTTTTGCGCCAGCGAGTCAAAGTTTTGCGAACTTAGTATGTGTTTATCGACGGACTTTAGCAAAATCTTCAGCTTTTCGATGTGGCAAATGGAGTTAGCGAGGGGATATGTGAGCAATTGTTAATTAGCAAGGAATGTGGACAGCATATTGAGATCCAATTACAGTTGATCATGGACCGTCGGACACTGTGTTAGGCAAGTAAGTGCGGAATTTTTTGATAAACTTGGATTATTTTCCTAAGTTGGAAGACACTAGAAGCTGGATAAGTGGTGGACTTTATGAGGTTTGGGGTGATTTTCAGTTGGTGCAGCTTTAAGAAGATGTGAGAAGTTAGAGATTTCTCGAGTTGATGAACTTTTGACGGAGAATGGTTCGAGTAGGTTCAATGATTGCAACTATAATGGTGAAGTCAACTCAGCAGAATGCTTCAATGTGTGGTTAAAAACATAGGAAGTCAATTTTCAGCTTCGGTGTATAGAGTTGTATACAGAATTGGCTGTTACTTGGTCACATGATAGAGTAAATTATGTGGATTTTGCCAACTTGTAGAACATCAGTTTGGGCAATGTGCAGATACAAGCCGAGGAATCATCGCCTATAGAGATGGTTAGTTGAAAGATTAAAAAAAAAGGGGTCAAGTCAGAGTGGGAGACCTACAGAAGTTGTGAACCTTGTGATTTCAATGAGCAGATTTTTTTGAAGATTTTTGTGATCTAGCTTGCGAGTCATATCCTCGTTTTACTTTGAGTTGGTTTAGATCATTTGGAGGATCAAATGTTCAAAGGGGGGGAGGATGTAAGACCCCGACCCCTAACTTTCGTGATTAGTGTGTTTTTAGTTGTGGGTTAGTTCTCTAAGTGAGTTTTGAGCCTAATTAAGTTTATTGTGGTTTAAAATACTTTTCTATAGCTTTAAGGAATTTTGAGAGCGGTTGGACCCAATCTGGCAGCCCGGGGATGCCTTGGGTTGTACGTGTCAGCGTGGGCGTTCTTGATTTTGGAAATTTTCAATTTTGGTTTCTTTTGATAGGTCAAAATAGCCCCCAACAACTTTTGTGTTTAGACCAATCCCATTCGAAGCCCAAAAAATCGTGTTTTGGCCCAAAAGGGTAAAATCGACTTTTCACACCCAAATTTGGACACAATTTTTGAAATCTCAAAACCATATCAAAAATATACTTTTTGAAAACTAGATTTTATGAGGATCATTTTAGTCTTCTACAGCGTTTTTGTTCGGGGCCTGCAAGTCGATGTTTTAACCATCTCAAGCTTCAGGCCTAATGGGACCCACAAAACCCATCCAACTTAAGTATCCCTCTTCTCCCTCACGTTTTAGAATGCATTGTCTTCCTGCAACCAAGTTCAAGGGAGAACCCATCTTCTTCTCCATTTCCTTCCCTTGCATGTCTCCCCTCTAGACATATAAATGAAAATTTGAATATATCTTCTTCTTCCTCTCATCTCTAGCTTCCCATTGCTACCATTTTCTTGGAGTTTCCTGCTGGATAGGGTCTTCTTCTTCCTCATTTCTCTTTATTTGATTAGCTACAGGTAAGGGTTCTTCTTCATTCCTTCAATGGAGTCTTTTGACCTCCTAATGATCTTGTTTTTCAAGCATCAAACCCCATTTCGAAATGGGTTCTTGTTTTCAAATTTGTTGGGATTTTTGAAGGATTTTCTTGGGGTTTCTTGTAGATTTCGTTTCAGCCATAGGAGAGGACCTTGGAGGAGTCTTTGATTTGCATTTGGACTAGCATTTGGGCAAAAAGCCAAGTGATCAATCTAGGAGTGATGTTGTTTTTGAGTTGTGGATTGTATTTTCATTCATTTAAAAATGCACCATTGTATTAATCTTGAAATTTATGTTATCTTAGATTCCTCACATTTGTTTTAGTCTTATATATTGCATTGGTATTACTTGCTTTTCAAATCTCTGAAATCTTTTTTTTTTTAAGTTGAAGCAATGCCTTATTAGCCAATGGATTGGTTTTGATAAATGGGTTGAGATGTATATGTTAGATTTTGATGTGAGTGATTTTTAAAGGTTTATATGAACCCTTGGAGACCATGGAGGCTCAGGGATGTGCAGGGTGATTCAGTCTTGAGAAGAAGCAAGAAGGAGTTCCAAAAATGTTCAAAAAGGGAGTGCAATTCTGCACTCAGCGAGCCCAGGTAGTAGCCTGCTCACTCGAGCGGACTAAGCTACTGCCTGGCGCAGATCGGGCCTTTGTTTGAAAGGTGTGCTACAAGAAGGTTGTCCGCTCGATCGGATATTGGTCTTGCTCGAGCGAGCGAGCTTCTGGATGTGTCCGCTCGAGCGGACTGATCACCGCTCGAGCAGACCTATGCTGACCCTGAAATTATTTTTGTGAAGGAAAGAGGTTGGGTTTTGGAGGGTATTAATGAGAATGAAAAACCATAATATGTTAAGGGACTTCTAATTTGATATTGTGCACTTGAAAATCTGCAATGTGGTTTAGCTTCAGGGGCACCAATCCGCTTTTAAATTCCAACATTTGGGTTTCAATTACACAAGAATCAAATGAAGGGTCTTAGCACATACTTGAGAGTTTGTTTTGAAAACTTAGTTTTAACACAAAGAATGTCATTTTACGCTTGTTTTGACTCATAAGTATCAGTCTTGTTTCGGGTATCGTTTTGCACTTATTTTGACTTGAAAATACCTGATTTTTCTCGGATTGGCTTTGATTTGACAAGTTTTGCCGGTCATTGTCTAGTTTTACTTGGTTTACTACAAAAGCCACCTGGGCTCATGATTTCTCGTATTTTGCAACCAATAAACATGTGGGCAAACCACTCATCATGCTTTTACTTGATTATTTACGTGTTTACGTGACCTCGCTAGCCAAATAGCCATTTTCTTGACATGACTGGATTTTTGTACCATGCTTTAATGGATTTTGAACATTGCTTCTTGAAAGACTTTGATTTAAGGAAACTCATGGGGTCTACTTTGTGTTTGTACATGTTAATAGCATATGCTATCTTGTCTTGCTTTACATGTACCATCCACCTCGTGTGGTCGATAAGGGAATTATGAGAACTTGTTACGGGCGGCACCCTTAACCACGGGGCGTAGGGTGTCAACCACGGGCTTCAAACGGCAAGTCTCCACTAGCCCTCCTTAGAAAGGTTCGGGTTGCTTGCTCTGTCCACCTCGTGTGGTGGAGGATATCTTGTCTTGTCTTGTCTTGACAAGTAGTTTCCCTTTTTGCGTGATTTTTCTCGTAAATATATTTTCATTTTGTGCATTCATGAATTCCGTTGAATACCACTGAACTTGGACTGCCCTCTCAGTCTGATCCACTAGTTAGGGGGTCCTTAAACATAAGGACTATCTGCAGATTAGTCGTGTATTTATACACATCTTTGCTTTGTTTAGGTTCCACAGCCGGCCTTCCAGCCCACCGCATGTGGCTCGGGCCTTTGCTTTGTTTCGCTTTGCTTTGCTTTGTCTTTGCTTGCTCTTGTCATCATGTATGACGGAGATAGAATGAGTTCAATGTGGATTTACGAATCATGATGTTTTCTCTTAATCATGCTAACTTTGTCTTACCTTTTGTTCATGTACTGTTTCAAATTCATTAAATGGTTTTAAGCACTAGATCATATGTACTCATGCTAGTTTTGTCTCGTATATCGTTCATGGACTTTTGTTTTCTTGACAAGTATGTCGTTCAAGCATTGTTTTAAGATCTGTAAACTGTTTTAAATTCAGCATATGGTTTTAAAACATTGTTTCTTATAAATTTTAAATGATTTATACTCTTGCCTAAACTTATCACCTGCCAGACCGTCGTGTTTGACCTTGTTTGTTTGGTGCTTTAGATAGTGTAAGACCCCGCCCCGAGAGTTTCCTTTTAGTGTTAATTAAGACGCGTTTTAGCTATAAGTGAGATTAGTGGAAATGGGTTAAATCTGGATTAGAATAGCTTTTTATAGCTTTGAATTATTTTGGGAACTCTTTTGATCTAGTGGGGCCCTTTGGGGGTTCCTTTTATTGTGTCTTGACTAGTTTTGGGATTTATTTAATAATTCTGGAAATCTGTAATTTGCTCCGTTTAATGTATTTTATAATTCCCGACAACTTTTGTATTTGCTCCGTTCTCGTTCGAAACCTCTAAACCCAATGATAGGGGTAAAACAGTCTTTTTACACAAAATCTGGACACTATTTTCATTGTATCAGAAACTTGTAAAATATATACTTTTTGGAAAGTAGAAATTTCGACGATCAATTCTTCCTTCTTCGTCGAATCTGTCCGAAGCCCGTAAAGCGATGTTTTAACCCAATTTGGACTTTTAAGTTGTGGGACCCATTGCCATTGTCTATATAAGGAGGAACCATTTTTCCTCTTCCTCTTCTTGCAACTTTCTTTGAGAAAAAGGAATCCCAGCCCGGCCCTAGGGTTCTCTTCAAGTTACCTTGCTTCTTGCTTCTCCATCTCTCAATCTCTCTCAAATCTATTGCTAAAGGTAAAATGGAGGTAGTAATCTTCTTCCCCTCTATGAGAGCTTCATCTTGATATCATTTTTAGAGAGAGCCTTCCATTCCAAGCTTCATTTTGAGCAAGCTCTTGCCATTAGAGGACTTTCCATTTAAGCTCTTCTTCTCATCTCTTGGTTGTGTGTTCTTCTAGCCATGGAGGTGCTTGACCTTGATTATTGGAAGCTATCTCCATCTATTTCTTGAGTTTGACATTCTAGGGTTGTAATGAATGTATTTTGGAGATTTTTGTGTAGATTGTAGATTTTGAGCTTGAGAGTGTGATTAGAGCTCACTAGCATATTTGGAGACCAAGGCAAGTGAATGAATGGATTTGATTTGAATAAGTTCTTGTTTTATTAAAAATGTGGATTTTACTATTCCTATTCCTTTAGTTTATTATGTTTCATAATGCTTTTCGAAATGTACTTATTGATATGATTTTTCTCCTAGTTAGTTTATGAGAATGTATGCATTCATTCATTAAAGCTTATTTTGGCCATTATGGACTTCTTAAATGATATTTGTACTTGCATTGAATGAGATTTGTGTTGGAAGGAGAATTAAATGCATTGATGGAATGGTGGTTGGAGGAAAGGGTTAGATGTGGAATGGAAGGGAATAGACCCATTTCATGTTAGGAAATGGTTGGAGTTGAGGTGAAAAGGTTTGGGAAAGAAAGAGCTGAAATCTGCACCTGATGTAGAGTTTCCGCAGCTGGGTGGTCAGCGGGCGGTCACCTTGGCGGCTAGCCGACAGGTGACCGGCGGCTAGCCGACCCATATTCGGTTACAAACACAGAATGCTGTGTTTTGACAGGTGAACCGCGGTCAGCCCCGCGGTCAGCTCGCGGCTAACCACTAACCAAAAACCCTGTGACCGCCAGGTAGCCGAGATGGGCTGTCAGAAACACAGAATGCTATATTTTAGCAGGGTGAACCGCGGTCAGCCAGCGGCTAACCACCGATCACCTCGGCGGCTAACCGCCAGCTAACCGACTAGTGACCGAATTTCACCCAGAATTCCTGAGTCTTTTCTATTATTTTTAGATATGGTATTTAAAGGTTTGGATAGGTTGTTCTAATGCCCTACCACCTTGGAAAGATCCAGGGGATGACATAAGGAGATCGACTTGGAAAGAAACCCCATTTCGGAAATGTATTGGGAATTTTGGATTCATCAACTTGTATAAGGAAACTTGGTATGTCCTCTATCATTCGAGTACCATACTAAGGGCAATAATAGACATACAAGATCTTTATGTATGTTTTTTAATACGGAAGCCCCAATATATAGTCCATAACTGTTTAAGGATTCATTTCATTGTTTTAAACTCTGATTTACTCACCTGACATGTTCTGCCAGCCCCGTTTATATTTGAAAAGACAATGATACAAAATGTGTGCCTACGAGCACCATGCCCCGCCTGCCCAAATGTTTTATACTGATATAGTTTTGTATATGTTTTGATTTCTCATGTAACCTATGAGTCGGCACCACTAAGCTTGGACATCCTTGTCAGTCTGATCAACTGACTTGGGTCTCCCCCTTGTGCTCCCGCCAGTTGCAACTTGGATCTTGTCCTGTCTTGTTACCTGGTTCCGCGGCCGTGGTCTTGTCTAGCTATATGTATATGCATATAATGTTGGTTCTCGTCACTTCGTGTGCTCGAGCCCAACGCACTGAATGTGCTCTCATCACATTAGTGATAGAGAGGATTTAGCTTTAGTGTGGTTGCCATCTAATCAGTTCCCGTACCTTGAATACCCTACATGATTTACATTGCATCTGTACTTTAAATGAACCATGCATTCTGTTTTATGACAGATATCGTTTTAATAAGTTTTCGTTATGTCTAAGATGTGCTTTGATTTCTTTCTTGGTATTATCTATTCACCCACCTGCCAAACCGTCGTGTCTGACCCATTTTTGTGGTACTCAGGTCCAGCTCCCGTTATTGCCTTTGAGGAGGAGCCAGAGGAGGCGGTCGATGAACCGCAACGATTAGTGGAGTGGCAAGCTGGCAATGTCATATAGACATTTGGTCTAGCTTGGAGCTACGTAACATTTTGGGGAGACTTTAGAATATTACATGATTTATACTTTTGGTTGTACTGGCCTTTGTTGGCCATTATTTTTGGGGAATGTTAATTTAACTTGATCTTTTGTTTAAACTTTAACTTCATATTTTGGGAATGCTAATGAGATCATTGCTCACTCTGACATCATGTCATACTTATGCATTTATCAGTCTTATATTATGAGAATGGATTAAGAGTTTGATTTGCTACACGCTTCCGCACCAATGTAAATGTTCTATGAGTGTGTGTGGAATCCTCACCGCGGAAACCTGTGGGAAATTAAATGTGTACATTCGTATAATCGTTTATCCACCACCGTCGCGGGCCCGGGTCCCGGTCCGGGGTCGGACAGATAGCAGGTTCTCAACCCGAGCCGAATACTTGTGTTGGCTATAGAATGGTTGTGTCAGTGTTGTCATTCAGACATCGTGCCGCGACCTCTGTAAGACCCCGCCCCGAGAGTTTCCGATTAGTGTTAATTAAGACATGATTTAGATATAAGTGAGATTAGTGGAATTGGTTAAATCTGGATTAGAATAGATTTTTATAGCTTTGAATAATTTTGAGAATTCTTTTGATATAGTGGGGCCCTTTGGGGGTTCCTTTTTAGTGTGTCTTGATTAGTTTTGGGGTTTAGTTATAATTCTGGAAATCTGTAAATTACTCCGTCTAATGTATTTTATGATTCCCTACAACTTTCGTATTTGCTCCGTTTCCATTCGAGACCTCTAAACCCTACTTTGCCATTGATAGGGGTAAAACAGTCTTTTTACACCAAAATCTGGACACTATTTTCAATGTCTCCGAAATTTGTAAAATATATACTTTTTGGAAAGTAGAAATTTCGACGATCAATTCTTCCTTCTTCGTCGAATCCGTCCGAAGCCCGTAGAACGATGTTTTAGCTCGATTGGACTTTTAAGTTGTGGGACCCATAGCCTTTTTCTATATAAGGAGGAGTCTTTTGCCTCTCTTCCTCTTCTTGCAACTTCTTGAGAACAAGAAATTCCAGCCCAGCCTAGGGTTTTCTTCAAGCCTTCTTGCTCCTTGCTTCCCCATCTCTTAACCTCTCTCAAATCCATTGCTAAGTGTTTAATGGAGGTGGTGATCTTCTTCCCCTCCATGAGAGCTTTCTCTTGATATCCTTCTTTGAGAGAGAGTCCCATTCCAAGCTATCCTTTGAGCAAGCTCTTTCCATTAGAGGACTTTCCATGTAAGTTCTTCTTCTCATCTCTTGATTGTGTGTTCATCTAGCCTAGGAGGTGCTTCACCTTTATTATTGGAAGTTATCTCCATCTATTTCTTGATTTTGACATTCTAGGGTTGTAATGTTGTATTTTGGGGATTTTTGTGTAGATTGTAGATTTTGAGCTTGATAGTGGATTAGAGCTTGATTAGCATACTTTGGAGACCAAGGCAAGTGGATGAATGGATTCAATTTGAATAAGTTCTTACTTTGTCAAAAATGTGGATTTTTACTATTCATATGTCATTTGGTTTATCATGTTCCATAATGTTTTAGAAAGGTATTTATTGACATGGTTTCTCCCTTAGTTAGTTTTATGTGAATACATGCATTCATCATCAAAGTGTATTTTGGTTATTATAAGCTTCTTAAATGTTATGGTACATGCATTGAATGAGAAGTGTATTGGTAGAAGAATTAAATGCATTGGTGGAATGGTAGTTGGTGGAAAGGAGTAAATGTTAAATGGAAGGAATGGTCCCATTTCATTCTAGGAAAGGGTTGGAGTAGAGGTGAAAGGGTTTGGGAAAGAAAGGACTGAAATCTGCACCTGATGGGTAGTCCCCGCAGCTGGGCGGTCAGCGGGCGGTCACCTTGGCGGCTAGCCGACAGGTGACCGGCGGCTAACCGACCCAGATGCGGTTAGAAACACAGAATGCTGTGTTTTGTCAGGCGAACCGCGGTCAGCCGCGCGGTCATCTCGCGGCTAACCGCCAATCCCAAACCCAGTGACCGCCAGGTAGCCGAGATGCGCGGTTAGAAACACAGAATGCTACTTTTTAGCAGGGTGAACCGCGGTCAGCCCCGCGGTCAGCAAGCGGCTAACCGCCGATCACATCAGCGGCTAACCGCCACCTGACCGACAGGTGACCGAGTTTAACCCAGAATTCCTGAGTCTTTTCTATTGGTTTCAGTTATGGTATTTAAAGGTTTGGATGGGTTGTTCTGATGCCCTACCACCTTGGAAAGACCCAGGGGATGACATAAGGAGATTGACATAGAAAGAAACATCATTTCGGAAAAGGTATTGAGACTTTTATATTCATCAACGTGCATAAGGAAACTTAGTATGTCCTCTATCATTCGAGTACCATACTAAGGGTAATTTAGACATACAAGATCCTTATACATGTCGTTTGAATATGGACGCCCCAATACATAGTCCCTAATGACATAAGGATTCATTGCATTGTTTTATTTAGTTTATATGTATCATTACCCGATTCTACTGGTTTTCTCTCAAATTCCGATTTGTACACCCGATATGTCCTGCCAGCCCGTGTATACTTGAACTGTTAATGATATGAAATGTGTGCCTACGAGCACCATGCCCCGCCTGCCCGTACGTTTTATATTGATATAGTTTTGCATATGTTTTGATTTATCATGCAACCTAAGAGTCGGCACCACTAAGCTTGGACATCCTTGTCAGTCTGATCAACTGACTTGGGTCTCCCCCTGTGCTCCCGCCAGTTGCAACTTGGATCCCGTACTGTCCCGTTACCCGGTTCCGCGGCCGTGGTCTTGCCTAGCTATATGTATATATATATATGTTTATAATGTTGGTTCTCGTCACTTCGTGTGTTCGAGCCCAATGCACTGAATGTGCTCTCATCACCTTAGTGATGGAGAGGATTTAGCTCTAGTGTGGTTGCCATCTAGTCAGTTCCTGTACCTTGATTACCCCGCATGATTTATATTGCATCTGTACTTTAAATGAACTATATACCCTGTTTTAAGACAGTCATTGTTTTAACAAGATTTCATCATGTTTAGAAAGTGTTTTGATTTCTTTCTTGGTATATCTATTCACCCACCTGCCAGACCGTCGTGTCTGACCCATTTTTGTGGTACTCAGGTCCAGCTCCCGTCTTTGCCCTTGAGGAGGAGCCAGAGGAGGCGGTCGGTGAACCGCAACGATTAGTAGAGTGGCAAGCTGACGATGTCATGTAGACATTGGGTTTAGCTTCGAGCTGCGAACATTTTGGGAGATTGTAGAATGATACTGTTTTGTACTTTGGTTGTACTGGCCTTTGTTGGCCATTATTTTTGGGGAATGTTAATTAACTTGTTCTTTTGTTAAACTTTAACTTAATACTTTGGGAATGCTAATGAGATCATTGCTCACTCTGACATCATGTCATACTTGTGTATTAACAGTCTTATTTGATGTGATTGGATTAAGAGTTTGATTTGCTACACGCTTCCGCACCAATATAAATGTTCTATGAGTGAATGTGGAATCCTCACCGCGGAAACCTGTGGGAAATTAATTAAACGTATAATTATTATCAAGGGGTGGTTCTTTCACCACACCACCCCCGTCGCGGTCCCGGGGCCCCCGGTCCGGGGTCGCGACAGACTGGTATCAGAGCGAGACGTGTTTCAGGCAATTAAAAGAAACTAGAAATCCTAAGGACGTGGCGAGGATCCGTTAGACTTCTTGTTAGACTTTTCGTTAGTTAGACTCGTGTGAGCAATGTGTGACCCTTATATGACTTTATGTGCTAACAATTTGTTTTACAGTGATATGCCACCTCGAAAAAGACCCGTAACCGACAATCCCACCGCAAGCAATAGTGAACACACCGGGCCACTAGGAAACGGTACTCCGGATCCAAATATGCAGAATCAATTTCAACAGATGATGCAAGCCATGCTTGACCAGCAACGTCAGGCCAACGAAAATCAAGCCAGAATGCAGGAACAAATGGCCAGAAAGGATGAAGAGCATGCTAGAGAGATGGCTACGATGCAAAGGCAGTTGCTAGAAGTGTTGGAAAGGAGACCTGAACCACCACCAGCGCAACCTTTAGGCACTCAAATCGTCATTAACAATAGGGAACATGATCCCAATGCGCTATACGAAAAGTTTAGGAAGAGGAGTCCCAAGGAGTTCACTGGGCATGAGGACCCACTAGCTGCAGACGACTGGTTGGAGCAGACAGAGAACATCTTCGAGATATTCAGATGTACCGGTAGACAGCAAGTGCAGCTCACCGCTTCCATGTTCACCGGCCTAGCGGACATATGGTGGAAGACAATCAAGGCTGAGTATAGGACCATAGCAGAAGCAGAGGCTTGGGCAAGTTTCAAGAGACAATTCAGTGACAAATATGTACCGACGCATGTGAAGAGGCAAAAGGCCATTGAATTCCAGCAGCTCGTACAAGGTAACACAACTGTGCAAGAGTACCTCACGAAGTTTGAGAGGTTGTCTCGATATGCCCCCGACTTAATTGACACTGTGGAGAAGAAGATAACGCGGTTCCTTGAAGGACTTAACCCGATCATTGAAAGGGATGCCACGGGCGTTGTACCACCTATCACTTTTGAAGAGGCTGTGAGAAGGGCCTACAAATTCGAGAACCTGAACAACAAGATCCTCAAGATCCAAGGAAAGGCACCAGCTCACCAACAGAATCACCAGCCAAGGAACCATCAGAACAAACGACCGAGGCATGAACAAAACGTGCAGAATGCTCTAGTTTGCGTTCACTGTGGTAAGAACCACGAGAGTGCTCAATGCCGTACGATTACGGGAGCATGTTTCAGATGTGGATCCATGGCACACCAGCTCAAAGACTGCCCAAGGCAAGCTGGGCAAGGCAACAACAGACAGCATCAGCAACAACAAGGAACACAGCGCCAGGCACCACCCCAGAATGCATTAGCTGTACAGAACCAGCCCAGGCCACTCCAGCAGCAGGCTCCACAGCAACAATATAGACCTCCACAGCAGCATCAAGCTCGTCAGCAAGGACAGAATCAGAATCAGCGTCCTCCTCAGCAGTATAGGAATGCACAGCAAGGAAGGCAGCAACAGGCTCAGAATAGGCCTCAGCAGCGAGGACAAGTGTATGCAATTAACCAAGCTGATGTAGAGGCAGCAGATAACGTGGTGGAAGGTACACTCCTAGTTTGTGGATTTGAAGCTAAGATTTTGTTTGACCCTGGCTCTACGCACTCCTTCTTGTCTCCAAAATTTTCTAAGTTGATTGATATGCCTGCTAGAGAACTTGAGTATGTGTTGACAGTGTCCACTCCCGTAGGCAAACAAGTTGTGTGTAGGAAGTATTATCCTAGATGTGCTATTAAGATAGGAGATGTGGTGTTACCGGCGAATCTTATTTTGTTGGAGATGTTTGATTTCGATGTTATTCTAGGAATGGATTGGTTAGCAGGGTACCATGCTACGATGGACTGTTTCCATAAGACCCTCACGTTCAAATTAGAGGAGACCCCAGCAGGCGTTTTGTTCCATGGGGAAAAGAAGAATTCTTGTCCTAGATTCGTCTCAGCATTGAAGGCTGATAGACTAGTGAGAAGTGGATGTGAATGCTATTTAGCGTTTATCACGGAGGATAAATGGTCCCAAGGGGTGGAGGAGATCCCAATTGTTTGCGAATTCCCAGACATCTTTCCAGAAGAAATCCCAGGTTTACCACCTGTTAGGGAGATTGACTTCACCATCGAGTTATTACCAGGGACCGCTCCGATATCTATCGCACCATACAGAATGGCTCCAGCGGAATTAGGAGAGTTGAAGATTCAGTTGCAAGAATTGTTGGATAAAGGTTTTATTAGACCGAGCGTCTCACCTTGGGGAGCTCCAGTTTTATTCGTCAAGAAGAAAGACGGTTCCATGAGAATGTGTATTGATTATCGGAAATTGAACCAAGCTACCATCAAGAACAAGTATCCATTGCCAAGGATAGATGAATTGTTTGACCAATTGCAAGGTGCTGCTTACTTTTCGAAGATCGATCCAAGATCCGGTTATCATCAGCTGAGAGTTAGAGATTCAGATGTATCGAAGACGGCGTTCCGGACGAGATATGGACACTATGAGTTTCTAGTGATGCCATTTGGACTGATGAATGCACCAGCAGTATTCATGGCTTTGATGAATAAAATATTCGCTGAGTACTTAGACCAATTCACAGTGGTGTTTATTGATGACATTTTGGTGTACTCTAAGTCTAGAGAAGAACATGAAGAGCATTTGAGGATAGCATTGCAACTCCTAAGAGACAATCAATTGTATGCGAAGCTCTCTAAGTGCGATTTTTGGCTTGAGGAAGTCGCATTTTTAGGTCATATCATTTCAAAAGAAGGATTATCAGTGGACCCAGCCAAGATAGATGCAGTTGTGAAGTGGGAAAGACCGAAGAACGCGTCAGAAATCAGAAGTTTTCTTGGATTGGCGGGTTACTATCAAAGATTTGTGCAAGGATTTTCGTCGATTGCGGCTTCATTGACAAAGTTGACCAAGAAGAATGCACCTTATGTGTGGACAGACCAATGTGAGACCAGCTTCCAAGAGTTGAAGAAGAGATTAACATCAGCACCCGTCCTCACTTTACCATCCGGGAGCGGCGGTTACACCATTTTTACAGATGCTTCGAATATAGGACTCGGTTGTGTGTTGATGCAAGATAGAAAAGTCGTTGCTTATGGATCCCGTCAGTTGAAGGACCACGAGAAGAACTATGCAACGCATGATCTGGAGTTAGCAGCGGTCGTTTTTGCACTAAAGATGTGGAGACATTACCTCTATAGAGAGAAATTCGAAGTCCACTCCGATCACCGCAGCTTACAGTATTTGTTCTCTCAGAAGGAGTTGAATATGAGACAAAGAAGATGGATGGAATATATCAAAGATTACGATTTTCCGATCAAGTACCACCCGGGAAAGGCAAATGTAGTAGCCGATGCCTTGAGTAGGAAGTCAGCAAGTGTGGCAAGCCTAAGAGTTACGTGCTTCTTTCAGCAATTTGAAGAGTTGGGCGTAGATTTTCGGCCCCTAAGCGAGGGAGTGATGTTAGCCAACATGTCAGTGTCTGAACCCTCGTTCATTCGGAAGATCAAGGACAACCAATTCCAAGATCCAGAGTTGGCCAAGATTTCAGAGCGTATAGCAGAACGTCCTGATTTCCGTATTGTGGATGGAGTCTTATTCTATCGTGATAGTCTATGCGTGCCCAACATTGAAGATTTGAAGAATGACATTATGACAGAGGCGCACAGTACGAAGTACTCTATGCATCCGGGTAGCACGAAGATGTATCAGAACTTGAAAGGCAGATTTTGGTGGAACAACATGAAGAGGGAAATAGCAGCTTTCGTTTCACGATGTATGACGTGCCAGTTGGTGAAGGCAGAACATCAGAGACCTCCAGGGTTATTGCAGCCATTAGAGATCCCAGAATGGAAGTGGGAACATATCACCATGGATTTCATCTCGGGATTGCCAAGGACCAGAAAAGGGAACAACTCCATATGGGTCATTGTAGACCGTCTTACCAAATCAGCTCATTTTATTCCTATGAAGACCGGAGAGAAAATGCATATGTTACCTCTCGCAGAGTTGTTTGTTAACGAGATTGTCAGCCGGCATGGGCAGCCGGTCTCCATTACTTCGGACAGAGATAGCAGGTTCGTCTCGAGATTCTGGAAGACTTTGCATGAGTCTATGGGAACAAAGCTTCAGTTCAGCACAGCGTATCACCCACAAACAGATGGTCAGTCGGAAAGAACAATTCAGACCCTTGAAGATATGCTTCGAGCGTGTGTACTAGATTTCAAGACTCAATGGGATGAGACCCTACCGCTTTGCGAATTCGCCTACAACAACAGTTTTCATTCGAGCATTGGGATGGCGCCTTTTGAGGCATTGTATGGTAGGAGGTGTAGAACTCCAGTCTGTTGGGAAGAAGTAGGTATTCGTAGTTTTCATGGACCGACTATGGTGAGTGAAACCAGTGATAGAGTCAAGTTGATCCAAGAACGTCTGAAAGTAGCCCGGAGTAGACAAAAGAGTTATGCAGACTCTCATCGAAGGGACTTACATTTTAAGGAAGGAGATAAGGTTTTCTTGAAGGTGTCACCTACTAAAGGAACTTTGAGATTCGGACAGAGAGGCAAATTATCTCGGAGATACATTGGACCCTATGATATCGTGAGCAAGATTGGTGACGTGACTTACAGATTGGCCTTACCACCTGAGCTTTCCGGCGTACACAATGTGTTCCATGTGTCTATGTTGAAAAAGTACGTCCCCGATCCGTCACATGTACTCCGTCATGAACCACTAGAGATCAGAGAAGATGCCACCTATGTCAAGAAGCCTATTCAGATCATCGATACGAAGGAACAAGAACTGAGGACAAGGACTATACAATGGGTGAAAGTGCTCTGGGAAAATCACGGACCTGAAGAGGCAACGTGGGAATTACGGGATCAAGTTCAGAAGAAGTATCCGCATCTACTACCCGAGGTTAGTTATTTTATTTCATTTGGTGGACCAAATGCCCTAAGGGGTGGAGGATGTAAGACCCCGCCCCGAGAGTTTCCGATTAGTGTTAATTAAGACATGATTTAGATATAAGTGAGATTAGTGGAATTGGTTAAATCTGGATTAGAATAGATTTTTATAGCTTTGAATAATTTTGAGAATTCTTTTGATATAGTGGGGCCCTTTGGGGGTTCCTTTTTAGTGTGTCTTGATTAGTTTTGGGGTTTAGTTATAATTCTGGAAATCTGTAAATTACTCCGTCTAATGTATTTTATGATTCCCTACAACTTTCGTATTTGCTCTGTTTCCATTCGAGACCTCTAAACCCTACTTTGCCATTGATAGGGGTAAAACAGTCTTTTTACACCAAAATCTGGACACTATTTTCAATGTCTCCGAAATTTGTAAAATATATACTTTTTGGAAAGTAGAAATTTCGACGATCAATTCTTCCTTGTTCGTCGAATCCGTCCGAAGCCCGTAGAACGATGTTTTAGCTCGATTGGACTTTTAAGTTGTGGGACCCATAGCCTTTTTCTATATAAGGAGGAGTCTTTTCCCTCTCTTCCTCTTCTTGCAACTTCTTGAGAACAAGAAATTCCAGCCCAGCCTAGGGTTTTCTTCAAGCCTTCTTGCTCCTTGCTTCCCCATCTCTCAACCTCTCTCAAATCCATTGCTAAGTGTTTAATGGAGGTGGTGATCTTCTTCCCCTCCATGAGAGCTTTCTCTTGATATCCTTTTTTGAGAGAGAGTCCCATTCCAAGCTATCCTTTGAGCAAGCTCTTGCCATTAGAGGACTTTCCATGTAAGTTCTTCTTCTCATCTCTTGATTGTGTGTTCATCTAGCCTAGGAGGTGCTTCACCTTGATTATTGGAAGTTATCTCCATCTATTTCTTGATTTTGACATTCTAGGGTTGTAATGTTGTATTTTGGGGATTTTTGTGTAGATTGTAGATTTTGAGCTTGATAGTGGATTAGAGCTTGATTAGCATACTTTGGAGACCAAGGCAAGTGGATGAATGGATTCAATTTGAATAAGTTCTTACTTTGTCAAAAATGTGGATTTTTACTATTCATGTCATTTGGTTTATCATGTTCCATAATGTTTTAGAAAGGTATTTATTGACATGGTTTCTCCCTTAGTTAGTTTTATGTGAATACATGCATTCATCATCAAAGTGTATTTTTGGTTATTATAAGCTTCTTAAATGTTATGGTACATGCATTGAATGAGAAGTGTATTGGTAGAAGAATTAAATGCATTGGTGGAATGGTAGTTGGTGGAAAGGAGTAAATGTTAAATGGAAGGAATGGTCCCATTTCATTCTAGGAAAGGGTTGGAGTAGAGGTGAAAGGGTTTGGGAAAGAAAGGACTGAAATCTGCACCTGATGGGTAGTCCCCGCAGCTGGGCGGTCAGCGGGCGGTCACCTTGGCGGCTAGCCGACAGGTGACCGGCGGCTAACCGACCCAGATGCAGTTAGAAACACAGAATGCTGTGTTTTGTCAGGCGAACCGCGGTCAGCCGCGCGGTCATCTCGCGGCTAACCGCCAATCCCAAACCCAGTGACCGCCAGGTAGCCGAGATGCGCGGTTAGAAACACAGAATGCTACTTTTTAGCAGGGTGAACCGCGGTCAGCCCCGCGGTCAGCAAGCGGCTAACCGCCGATCACATCAGCGGCTAACCGCCACCTGACCGACAGGTGACCGAGTTTAACCCAGAATTCCTGAGTCTTTTCTATTGGTTTCAGTTATGGTATTTAAAGGTTTGGATGGGTTGTTCTGATGCCCTACCACCTTGGAAAGACCCAGGGGATGACATAAGGAGATTGACATAGAAAGAAACATCATTTCGGAAAAGGTATTGAGACTTTTATATTCATCAACGTGCATAAGGAAACTTAGTATGTCCTCTATCATTCGAGTACCATACTAAGGGTAATTTAGACATACAAGATCCTTATACATGTCGTTTGAATATGGACGCCCCAATACATAGTCCCTAATGACATAAGGATTCATTGCATTGTTTTATTTAGTTTATATGTATCATTACCCGATTCTACTGGTTTTCTCTCAAATTCCGATTTGTACACCCGATATGTCCTGCCAGCCCGTGTATACTTGAACTGTTAATGATATGAAATGTGTGCCTACGAGCACCATGCCCCGCCTGCCCGTATGTTTTATATTGATATAGTTTTGCATATGTTTTGATTTATCATGCAACCTAAGAGTCGGCACCACTAAGCTTGGACATCCTTGTCAGTCTGATCAACTGACTTGGGTCTCCCCCTGTGCTCCCGCCAGTTGCAACTTGGATCCCGTACTGTCCCGTTACCCGGTTCCGCGGCCGTGGTCTTGCCTAGCTATATGTATATATATATGTTTATAATGTTGGTTCTCGTCACTTCGTGTGTTCGAGCCCAATGCACTGAATGTGCTCTCATCACCTTAGTGATGGAGAGGATTTAGCTCTAGTGTGGTTGCCATCTAGTCAGTTCCTGTACCTTGATTACCCCGCATGATTTATATTGCATCTGTACTTTAAATGAACTATATACCCTGTTTTAAGACAGTCATTGTTTTAACAAGATTTCATCATGTTTAGAAAGTGTTTTGATTTCTTTCTTGGTATATCTATTCACCCACCTGCCAGACCGTCGTGTCTGACCCATTTTTGTGGTACTCAGGTCCAGCTCCCGTCTTTGCCCTTGAGGAGGAGCCAGAGGAGGCGGTCGGTGAACCGCAACGATTAGTAGAGTGGCAAGCTGACGATGTCATGTAGACATTGGGTTTAGCTTCGAGCTGCGAACATTTTGGGAGATTGTAGAATGATACTGTTTTGTACTTTGGTTGTACTGGCCTTTGTTGGCCATTATTTTTGGGGAATGTTAATTAACTTGTTCTTTTGTTAAACTTTAACTTAATACTTTGGGAATGCTAATGAGATCATTGCTCACTCTGACATCATGTCATACTTGTGTGGGAAAAACACCGTAATGACGAAGTTAAGCAACGATCACGGCTAAACTCCCCGAGCTCCTCAGCTTCTTTGGTGGAAGATCGTCAGCTCGGCAGTTCGGTCAATACCTTGGCAGCCCGGTAAATCAGTCCAGCTTGCAAGGTCGGCACCGCAGTTCGGCAGCTCGGTATGAGTGCCAGCCCGGTGCAATGGCGCACCACGGCCAAGCTATCCTTGGTCCCAGGCCACAGCATCCCCAGCCACAGCACTAGAGTTAGAGTGGGCCGCCATTCTCCTCCTAGAGTCAGAATGGGCCGCCATCTACCTTCTGGAAATACGGCGCGCCCTGACAGATATGGGCGGTCATTTATGGCGATAGGATTGCTCATTTATGATGATAAGAGGTGTGCTTTATCATCCCTGTACGCCAGCCGGCTGAAGGCGTGGAAAGTGAAGTAGGAGTGCTGTCCGCTCCACCTACTGCTGCCTGTCAGGGTATGGAGCGATGGGACCTCACCTCACCTACCCCCACTCACAGAGAGAATGAACGAGGAACACTCGCCTATATATGCATGGGATCAGCCCCATGAGAGGTAGGCACTACGCAATACACAGCCCACTACTTTCAATATTACACGAGCTCTCATTCCTCTCTTCCTCCTCCTGTTTAGTTTTCTCAGAGCTAACTCAGGCATCGGAGTGCCTTCGGCTCACGGCAGCCAGGGCCTCTGACCCAAGTCTTTCTCCTTCCCTTTCAGGTTACTGGAGTTCAACATTCCCCGTCCTAAGGAGTTTTACCTCAACCTCATCCTAATCTAAGTAGGTGTCGTTTTTACCGCCTACAGTTTGGCGCCGTCTGTGGGGATCTGAACAAAAAGCTTGTAAACACCATGCCTCCGAAAACCAGAAATGGCGAAAGACCTTCCAAGGGCAAGGCTGTGTCCACACAGCCTACGCTGGCGCAAAATCTTCCGCCTCCTCCCCCTCGGCAAAGGAGGTCTGGCGGGAGGTCTCTCACGGTCCAAACAGCGTCACAATCCAGGGAAGTAACCATGCTCTCCCTTCGCGACGTTCCACCTCCAGAACAACCCCACCATGGCCATAAGCGGCCCGCGCAAGGTGACAAGTCAGTCACCAAACCGCAAGAGAAGTCAGCCCGGGTTAGATCGCAGTCTCATCATCAGGCCAGCCTTGAGCACGACGAAGACCCCCGCCTGGCGGACATCAGAGCACAAAACCTCCTCATCCAGGAACAGCGTGAGCTTATCGAACGGCTCACGCAACGGCTCGAAGGCAAGAAGGATCAGAGCCCGCCGCCCAGGCGTCCGGGCCACGGACAAGACCTGAGGCACGTCCTCAACAATAAGAGGCGTGACCGAGACCAAAAAGAAGAAGGCTCCAGCAGCAGCCACATACATGAAGGGCCAAAGAAGCAATGCCAGGGGTTGGAGGACGATGAACTAAAGAAGTGGATCGACCAGCAGGTAAAGCAGACTGTCCGCCAGAATTTGGAGACTGCTGGTATCGACCGGGACCAGTATGCCACCTTTGAAGCTGAGGATACTGGCGCGTCTCCTTTCTCTAGGGAGATAAGAAGATACACGCTGCCCGAGAAGTTCAGCGTCCCAAGGTTCACCCTATATGACGGGACCTCGGACCCCGCTGCCCACCTCCGACATTACGTCCAAAGGATGTCGGTCTGGGGGGACGACGATTCCCTGAACTGTCGAGTCTTTTCCTCCAGTTTGGCGGACCTCCCCCTACGGTGGTTCTGTTCGCTTCCCGAAAATTCCATCTCCAGTTGGCAACAGCTTCGGACCTCCTTCCTGGGGAAATTCCAGGCTCATCGCGTCATCCCAAAGACCGATGCCGACCTGATGGCCCTCCGGATGCAGGAGAACGAAAACGTCACCCAGTTCGCTCGCCGGTTCTGGACTGTTTACAGCCAGATCGAGAGCGCTTCTGAGGAGCTAGCGGTGAGGTCTTTCCAGCTGGCTCTGCAGCCGGGTATCCCACTTCGGGCGCAGCTGGTCATGTATCCCGTGACCACCATGAAGGAGCTGATGACCCGGGCCAACCGTTTCATATTGGCGGAAGAGGACGAGGCGCGAGGTCGGGAAAACTTCGGTCTCACTAAGAAGAGCCAACCGGCAACGGGAGAGAACAGGCCGTCCCGAAGGGAGGAGCGACGCAGAGATCCGTCCCCAGATCGGCGCAAGGCCCGGTCCTCGGAGCAGCGCCGAACTCCCTCCGCCTCAACGTCAGGATCACGGGGCAGCAGAAGGTCGGGCCACGAGCCGACCTCCCACGTGGCAGTGAATACCATTTTTAAGGAGCCAATCTACAGGCTCCTCAATAAAATAAAGGCGCAGCCGTTCTTCAAATGGCCGCGGCCAATGACGGCCGACCCCTCTTCCCGGGACCAGACAAGGTTCTGTGCCTACCACAAGCAGAACGGGCACAGGACCGACGAGTGCAAGAGCTTCAAGTTCCACCTGGAAGACCTCGTGAAGGAGGGGCACCTTCGGGAGTACATCAAGCAGGAGGGCCGAGGTGATGGCCGACCTCCGCGGCGGGAAGCTGATAACCAGGACAGCGAGCCGGAAGGAGTCATCCACGTCATTCACCTCGCCGCCCCACCTAAGAAGAGCTCTCAGGCCCACGCTGAGGCCCGGCGCGCCTCCCATCAGAAACAGGTGCTGACCGCGGCGCCAGAGCCGGCCGCGAAGAAGGCCAAAACAGAGGGGGTCAGAATATGGTTTTCTGACAAAGACCTGGAAGACGTCGAGCTACCGCACAACGACGCTCTAGTTCTCACCTTGAAGCTACAAAACTTCTTGGTTCAGAGAGCCCTCGTCGACCCTGGCAGCTCGTCCGAGGTCCTCTACTACGACTGCTTCAAGAAGTTGGGACTGAAAGACGAGGACCTCCAGGCATGCCGCACCCCTCTGGTCGGCTTCAGTTCCAAACCTGTCTATCCCAAGGGCAGGATCTCCCTTAGAGTCCAAGTCGGTGGCGCCTGCAGACAGGTCGACTTCCTAGTGGTCGATGTCCCTTCCCCGTACAATGTAATAATGGGGAGGACGTGGCTGCATAGCATGGAGGCGGTGCCCTCCACCCGGCATCAAAAACTCAAGTTCCCCTTGGAGAATCAATCTGGACGAGCGGAGGTGGTCACCGTCAAAGGCGACCAGCACATGGCCAGGCAATGCCTGCTGGCCGTGCTGTCTGACGAGGCCGGGCCGTCCCAAGTCAATGTGACCGAGCTGGATAGAGAGGCCGAGCTCGAGGACGTCGGCAGGGCTCCGGCGCAGAAGAGCATCGAGGACCTCACCAAGGTCAATATTGATCCCGCCGATCCCGACAGATTCTTTCTCGTAGGAAGCCAGCTCCCCGAAACCGAGAAGATAGAGTTGCTCAACCTCCTCGAGGAGAATAAGGCGGTCTTTGCCTGGACACCGTATGAAATGCCCGGCATTGATCCCGCAGTCATCTGTCACGAACTGAAGGTGGATCCCAACCATAAGCCCGTGCTTCAAAAACCGCGCCGGTCTGGGGTCCCGCAGGCTGAGGCCGTGACTGAGGAAGTTCAGAAACTCCTCGAGGCAGGTGCAATAAGAGAGGTCCACTATCCGCAGTGGCTGGCCAACACCGTGGTGGTCAAGAAGAAGACGGGCAAATGGAGGGTCTGCGTGGACTTCACCGACCTCAATAAGGCCTGTCCAAAGGACAGCTTCCCTCTTCCAAAAATCGACCAGCTCATTGACGCCACCGCCGGACACGACCGGATGAGCTTCCTGGACGCCTACCGGGGGTACCACCAGATCCCCATGTACGCGGCAGACCAGGAGAAGACAGCTTTCATCACTCCCCGGGGCACCTATTGTTACAAGGTGATGCCCTTCGGGTTGAAAAACGCGGGAGCGACCTACCAGCGGTTGGTGACGAAGATGTTCCAGGCCCAGCTCGGCAAAACGGTGGAGGTCTACATCGACGATATGGTCGTCAAGTCAAAGAGGTCGCAGGACCACCTGACCGACCTCCGCCAAATTTTCGACATCCTTCACCAGTTCCAGTTGAAGCTGAATGCGTCCAAGTGCGCCTTTGGGGTCGGTTCCGGCAAGTTTCTGGGCAGCCTGGTCACAAGAAGGGGGATTGAAGCGAACCCCGACCAGATCACCGCGATCCAGGACCTCCAGTGTCCGACCTCGGCGAAACAAGTCCAGAGGCTGACCGGAATGGCTGCCGCCCTGAACCGATTCATCAGCCGCGCTTCAGACAAATGCCGACCCTTCTTCCAACTCTTGAGAAAGGGCTCCAAGTTCCAGTGGACGTCAGAATGCTCTGAGGCGCTGCAGCAGCTAAAACAATATCTTTCTTCTCCCCCACTGCTGTCAACCCCGACCTTTGGAGAGCCACTGTTTTTGTACTTGTCGGTCTCGGACCATGCAGTGAGCTCGGTACTCATCAGAGAGGACAACGGCCAGCAAAGGCCCATCTATTACACGAGCAAAACCCTGCTGGACGCCGAGACCCGGTATTTGCAGCTTGAAAAACTCGCCTTGGCGCTCGTCAGCGCCTCTCGGAAGCTCTCCCACTACTTCCAAACCTTCACAATAGTGGTCGTAACCGAATACCCACTGAAGGCTCTTCTCCGGAAGGCAGATTTCTCCGGACGAATCTCCAAATGGGCCGTCGAACTGGGGCAATATGACATCGGCTATCAACCCAGAACGGCCATCAAAGCTCAAGTCCTGGCGGATTTCATCGTTGAATTTACTCCTCAGAGTTCGGCACCGACCGCGCTCGATACCGAACTGGGGGGTGATAGGGGTGCAGAGGTTGCCACCAAGACTGAGCAAGAGCAGTCCTGGAAAGAGCTCCTAGACTCGTCCTGGAAAGTCTTTGTCGACGGATCCTCAACATCCAAGAGAGCTGGCACTGGCATAGTTCTCCAGTCTCCCGAACGCCTCGTTATCGAACAAGCTGTGACCCTAGGTTTCAAGGCATCCAACAATGAGGCCGAATATGAAGCTCTGATCGCCGGACTCAACAGTGCCAAAATCCTGGAAGCCCGGTCCGTGGTGGTTTTCAGCAACTCCCAACTGGTGACAAGCCAGCTCAGCGGAGACTACCAAGCTCGGGATGACAGGATGGCTGCCTACCTCGCCCACGCCCGGGGACTTCTCTCCCAGTTCGAAAGGGCCGAGGTCCGGCAGATCGGCAGAGAATCCAACTCCCATGCGGACGCCCTCGCCAGCCTCGCCTCGGCTGTGGAAGCCGGTGAAAAGAGAACTATTGAAGTAGAGACGCTGCTCGAGCCCAGCATCGAGCTCCAGCAACCCCGGCAGCTCATGTGCCTGGACCTCGGCCCGAGCTGGATGGACCCCATCATCGCGTACCTAAAAGACGACCAGCTGCCCGAGGACAGGACTGAAGCTCGCAAAATCAGATTGAAGGCGACCCGCTTCTGGCTGTCCCCAGACAGCAAGCTCTACAGGAAGTCATTCACGGGGCCCTACCTCCAGTGCGTCCACCCCAGCAAAGTCGACGATTTCCTCTACGAGATCCACGAAGGAGTCTGCGGCAGTCACGTAGGAGGTCGGTCACTTGCGTACCGGGCTATCAGCCAGGGTTACTGGTGGCCATACATGCAGAAGGACGCCCAGCTTTACGCCAGGAAGTGCGAGAAGTGCCAGAAGTTCTCCCATTCTCTCCACCAGCCAGCCCAGGACCTGAGTCCTCTCTCCAGTCCGTGGCCTTTCGCCCAGTGGGGCCTCGACATCATCGGACCACTTCACCGAACTCCAGGGAACAAAAGATGGTTGATTGTGGCTACGGACTACTTCACAAAATGGGTCGAAGCTGAACCTTTGTCCTCCATCACTGAGCTAGACACGAAGAACTTTGTATGGAAGAATATCATCACGAGGTTCGGAATTCCCCGCACTCTCATTTCGGACAACGGGACGCAGTTCGACTCCAACCTCTTCAAGAGCTTCTGCCAGGAGTACGGCATTCGCAACATCTACTCTACCCCGGCGTACCCTCAGAGCAACGGCCAGGCCGAGATCTCAAACAAGGTGCTCCTCGACGGAATCAAAAAGAGACTCGACCGAGCCAAAGGTCGATGGGCGGAGGAACTGCCAAGCGTCCTATGGGCCTACCGAACTACGCCGAGACGTTCCACCTCGGCTACCCCGTTCTCCCTTGCCTACGGCATGGAAGCAGTCATTCCCCTTGAGGTCGGCCTCCCGACCTTGAGGTCCGAACTCTGTGACCAGGGTCTAAACGATCAGAATGTAGCACGGGAGCTGGACTTGGCTGAAGAACGAAGAGAGGCGGCAGCTATCCGCCTGGCCGCCTATCAGCAGCAGTTGGCCAGGGGGTACAACCCGAAGGTCAGAGAGAGAAGGTTCGTGATAGGAGAGTTGGTCTTGAAGAAAACACTTCCGGGCGACCGAGATCCCAACGAAGGCAAGTTGGCGCCTAACTGGCAGGGACCGTTCAGAATAACTTCTACAGCGGGGAGATCTGCCTACCGACTCGAAGATATGGAAGGGAAGCCGCTCCCGCGACCATGGAACGCGGCACATCTAAAAAAATTCTATTTCTGAAAAAATGTACTCAAGAAATCAGATATCAATAAAAGGCAACTTTTCTGGAATGAGTGTTTGCATTACTCCAAGGCTCGCAGCGGCTCGATCCCACTGTTCGGAATGTCAACTGTCAGCTCGGCTCCATCGCCAGCTCCGACACCAGGGTCCGGTAACAGTACCACCCTCGCGGCTCGGCACCTCTGTTCAGAGGGCCAACCGTCCTGAGCTCGGTGCCTTCACCAGCCCGGGCGGTACAGCCATAAGCACATCAGGGCCCGGTAATAGTACCGCCCTCGCGGCTCGGCACCTCTGTTCAGAGGGCCAACCGTCCTGAGCTCGGTGCCTTCACCAGCCCGGGGGGTACAGCCATAAGCACATCAGGGCCCGGTAATAGTACCGCCCTCGCGGCTCGGCACCTCTGTTTAGAGGGCCAACCGTCCTGAGCTCGGTGCCTTCACCAGCCCGGGCGGTACAGCCATAAGCACATCAGGGTCCGGTAAAAGTACCACCCTCGCGGCTCGGCACCTCTGTTCAGAGGGCCAACCGTCCTGAGCTCGGTGCCTTCACCAGCCCGGGCGGTACAGCCATAAGCACATCATGGTCCGGTAAAAGTACCGCCCTCGCGGCTCGGCACCTCTGTTCAGAGGGCCAACCGTCCTGAGCTCGGTGCCTTCACCAGCTCTTGCGGCACAGCCATAAGCATTTCAGGGTCCGGTCTCGGTGCCACCCTCACGGCTCGGCTCCTCTGTTCAGAGGGCCAACCGCCCTCGCTTAGTACCTATCAATCTACTCGGCAAGTTACTTGTATCGATACGCTACGCATTCCACCACAAGCAAGACAGACGACACAGTATATGCAAAGAATGTTGTTTGTAAAGAACTGTTGTTTTATTATAAGATCAACTTAAATACAATGTATGGCAAAACAAAAAAAATTTTACATAGTTTAGGGAGCTGCTGCTCCCTTATTACAGCTTGCCAGTTACGGCTGGGGCAGCTTCGGGAACCACTGGAGGAGCAGGGGCGACTGTTGCTGGAGGGACCTCCGAGGCTGAAGGAGCGGGGGCGATTCCCGAGACGGCTCGCAACTCCGAGTCCGAGCGAGGAAACCTGGGGGAATTCTGAAAAATGGGGCTGTCCGGAGGGACACCAACCCTCCGTAAGGCCGCCTTCCACCCAAGTGCCCACGCCTTCTCTCGGATTCCTGGCAGTTGAGCCTTGTAGTCAGCTGCCAGTTTGCTGACCTCCTCATTCATCACGGACTCGTGCTCGGCGACGTACTCTTCCTTGAGTCTCGCTTCTTGATCTCTCAGAGCCCGTGCGAGCTCGGCCGCCTTCCCGTCCAGAGCCATCTCGAGCCTTGTCTCAGCCAGCTTCCTCTCAGAGATAAGCCTACTGTTGGTCCCCCGCAGCATCTGCATGTCTTCCTCCCTCCGCGACGACGCAAGACGGACCTCGTCTAGCTTCCAGGACAGTTGGACGTTTTGATCCACCGCCTGTTTTGCTTCCTCCTTGAGGTGCTCGGCCAAGGCCCGCTCTGCGTCGAGCTCGGCAAGAAGATCTTCCTTCTTCCTCGCCTCCTCCTCCAGGGCCGCGTCCCTTGCCGCCAGGGACTTAAGCAGCAACTCCTTTTCGGCTGCCCAATCTGCTGCCCTGGCTTCGGCTGCATCCAGCCTCCCCATGCCAGTCTGGCACTTTTGCAAGAGCTGCAGTGGAAACAGAAGTGTCACAAAATGAAACACAGCAGAAAAAGAAAGAATGTTGAGACAAGCGTGTACATACCGTTACCAGAGACCGCATTGAGGACATCAGCAGGGACTTGTTGTCCATCTGCGCCCACCTTGCCATGTCCTGGGGAAGGGCGCACGCTCGTCCCAGAGCGACAACCACTTCGGGGCTGACCGCTCGGTCCGACTCGGCTAGTTCCCTCCCCAGCACCCCCTTGATGTCCGGTCTCCAGGGGATGAAGTCAGAAGGAGCGGCGGACCCCCCAACCGACATGGCAGGCTCGGGGGCAGACGGGGCTTCGACCCTGGGCCTTTTCTCCGGCCTGCGCTCCTCGACGACCTCGGCAGTATCCCCTCTGCCTAGGTCGGAGTGCGATTCTTCAGAAATGACTGCCGGAGTGCTCGACCCGACCTCCGCTGCAGCAGGCATTCCCGATTGAGCATCGTCGGTACCTTCCGGAACCGTCTCGGTCTCGGGCGCGGTTACCTCAGCAGCGTCCGCCGCCGACATACTTCGGGCGACGTCGGCACCCCGGGAGGGAACCGAGATTTCGCCCGTATCTCCAAACGCAGCGGCGGAGAGGTCTTCCGCGACAAAGCGCTTGCGACGACCGCGCAACATCTCGACCTCGGACTCTTCCGAGCTGGATGTGCTCCGGGACTCGCTGGAGACAATAAACTTCTGCCTTAGCCGCCTGCGCCCGGTCTCGGCTCTCTTGGTCACAGCTGCTTCACGGACAAGGGACTGTCCTCCCAACTCTACCGGAATGCCGCTGGGGATTGCGACAGTAACGGTCTCCGGAGCAGGAGCCTGAGTCCGTTCGGTGCCCGGTCCGGTGTCTTCCCCGTGAAGCACGGAGTCGATCCTGGTCACCCGCCTCGGAGCGAGGAAGGACTTGTAGTGCGGCTTGTACCCCAGCAGCGAATACGCAGCTCGGCAGTGATGGCCGCGGTACTTCCGCACCTTCTCGTGCCAATCACTGTTCACCCTCCACCGGTTCCTTCGGGCAAGCTCCCTCCTCTGCCGAAAACCTGCAGGAACAGAACAGTGTCAGCAAGGGAAAGAGATGATAAAAATACAAAATCCAGGGGCCTCGGTTTTTACTTGGGGGGATTCCTATTTTGCGCGGTATCCGGGCCGTGGTGCTGGGTTCCGCCTCGCCGAACTCCCACGCCCCGCGAACGAAGACACGGTCCTCCCCCGCGTATTTATACGAGTCTTCCAGCGCGGTCACGAAGGCTGTCCGGTGGAGCCTCAGCCGGAGATAGTACGTATGCCCCTCTGCGGATTTGCAGAGGTCATACGCCTCCTCGATGTCCGAGACACCGAGGTTGATGGACAAGATCTCGTTGAGCCGCACTGTTCCCATGATGATCTTGTATCCGTTGGGAAGCAGCTGGCAGGGGCTCAACCCCCACTCCCGGAGACATTCCCTGAGGAGTGGGTGGAGGGGGAACCGGACTCCTCCCTCCACGACGGTCACCAGCCAGAACGGCATCCAGCCGTCGCTGTATGTGATACCGTCGTCAGGTCCGTCTGGCCTAACCTCTACGTTCGCCGGGACTTTGTATTCCTTCCTAAACAGGCTTATGGACAGTGCGTCCCCTAGCCAATGCCTGTGCACCCCCATTCTCTACTCTAGATGGAGGACTACCCACCAGAAAGGAAGAAGACAGGGGGGAGAAGTCCTACGATGGGAGAAGTCTACGAGCAGAATGGTCGCAGGCAACAGGCAACTTACTGTTCTTCAGCAGGTTGCAGCAGGAGCTCTGAGGATCGAAAAGAAGGAAGACGGAGAAGGAACCCTAATTTATAACGGATGGAGGCGCCGTTTCAGATTTCGAGAGACGCCTTCAATATGGCCCTACCTCGAGTAGCCCTAGCGTCGCCTCGGGCAGCCCAGTCGTCCTGCAGATTTGATTGCGCGCCCTCAACAAAGGCGACACGTGGCACGGTGCCGCATTCCTAGAGAACTATTCAATGCCTCGACAGGCGAAAGGACAACCGCCTCGACTGACGGAAAGAAAGCAATACAGCACTCCACGTCACCGCAAGAACTTAACACAGCACTCCACGTCAGCAAAAGACGATGAGGAGACCCCATCGAACCGAGACCCCACCGTTTCGGCAGTTCGGCACAACGGGCACTGTCAAAATGTTAGTGGCAGTACCGGCCTGACTAAAACCACTCAGCTTCCGACCTGCTCCAAGGAGCCCACAGGCCAAAAGCTGGGGGGGAGATAATGGGTACGGAACAGCCGACGGAGACCACGGCCCTGCTCCGGGTCTCGGTCATTGGCTAACGTCTCAATCTAAAGAACAACAAGGAGTTCGGCAACCCGGAACTACAACTCAAAACAGCAAAGCAATGCAGCATTTCACCAACCACAAACATTCCATCAAGAACAAGGAAGAGCAAGAGTACGAGCAAAGTTTCGAAGTTTTTATTAATCAAGCTTCTGACTACAAGATGAATGGAGATTCCATAAAAGAAAGAAAAAATTACAAAAAACCCTCAGAGGGCTGCAGCTTCCACATTACAGTCGATCTCCGGGGGGACCTCGACCGCACTAACCTCGGGAGCGGCTGGGGCAGCTCCAGGGACGACCACGGCAGCTTCAGGAGGGACCTCGACGACTGCTGCCACTTGGCAGTCTTCGGGATCAGCACTGGCAGCAGGAGCCTCTTGCAGCGCCTCGGGAGCGGCGGTCGCCTCCGGGCACGACTGCGAAGGAGGGTCGGAGGAGACTTGAGACACGGCTGCGAGTCCCGGGTCCGAACAGGAAAATCTTGGGGCATTCAGGAAAAGGGGACTATCCTCGGGGACCCCAGCCTTCTGCAAGGCTGCCCTCCACCCGAGCTCCCAGGCTCGGTCCCGGATCCCCGGCAGCTGAGCCTTATAATCAGCAGACAGCTTGCCGACCTCCTCCTCCATGGTGGAGTCATGCTCGGCGAGGAATTCCTCCTTGAGCCTGGCCCCCTGGCTTGGAGATAATGGGTACGGAACAGCCGACGGAGACCACGGCCCTGCTCCGGGTCTCGGTCATTGGCTAACGTCTCAATCTAAAGAACAGCAAGGAGTTCGGCAACCCGGAACTACAACTCAAAACAGCAAAGCAATGCAGCATTTCACCAACCACAAACATTCCATCAAGAACAAGGAAGAGCAAGAGTACGAGCAAAGTTTCGAAGTTTTTATTAATCAAGCTTCTGACTACAAGATGAATGGAGATTCCGTAAAAGAAAGAAAAAATTACAAAAAACCCTCAGAGGGCTGCAGCTTCCACATTACAGTCGATCTCCGGGGGGACCTCGACCGCACTAACCTCGGGAGCGGCTGGGGCAGCTTCAGGGACGACCACGGCAGCTTCAGGAGGGACCTCGACGACTGCTGCCACTTGGCAGTCTTCGGGATCAGCACTGGCAGCAGGAGCCTCTTGCAGCGCCTCGGGAGCGGCGGTCGCCTCCGGGCACGACTGCGAAGGAGGGTCGGAGGAGACTTGAGACACGGCTGCGAGTCCCGGGTCCGAACAGGAAAATCTTGGGGCATTCAGGAAAAGGGGACTATCCTCGGGGACCCCAGCCTTCTGTAAGGCTGCCCTCCACCCGAGCTCCCAGGCTCGGTCCCGGATCCCCGGCAGCTGAGCCTTATAATCAGCAGACAGCTTGCCGACCTCCTCCTCCATGGTGGAGTCATGCTCGGCGAGGAATTCCTCCTTGAGCCTGGCCTCCTGGCTTGCCAGGGCAGACTCGATTTCGGCTGCCTTCTCCCTCAGAGCCGTCTCCAAGGAACCCCGCGCCTGGTTCCGCTGAGAGAGGAGCCTCTTGTTTGTCCCCTTTGTGCTCTCCAGTTCGTTTTCCAGCTGTTTCGCCGCAACCCGGAGATCGTCGAGCTCAGAAGAGAGGTGCTGGTTCTGGACCTTCTCGTCCTCCAGCTCGTCTTTGAGGCGCTGGACCTCAACCTTCGACTCTTCGAAATCCACGACGAGGTCGGCGTTCTTGGCCGTCACCTCGGCCAGCGTCGCATCCTTGGACGCCATGGACGCCCGCAGCTCGTCCCTTTCGACTACCCACTCAGCTGCCCGCGCCTCGGCCGCGTCCAGCCTCTCAATGCCCACCTGGCACTTCTGCAACAGCTGCAAGACGAAAAACCCGAAGTCAATAAAACGACAGAGACTAAAAGCTGAGGGAGAGACATTGCACTTACCTGCACAACGGATCGCATCGAGGAAAGCAGGAGAGACTCGTTGTCCATCTCCGCCCACCTCGCCATGTCTTGAGGGAGGGCGCAGGCTCGCCCTAGCGCTGCGACCACTTGTGGATTGGTCGCGCGGTCTGTTTCGAACAGCGGCCTCCCCAGAGCCCCCTCGATGGCCGGCCTCCATGGAGCCGGAGGGGGAGGCAGGATCGTCCCACCAGCAGACGAAGTCGAAGGGCCAGGCGAGGCCTCGACCCTTGCCCTCTTCTCGGGTCGTCCGCCCTCGACAGCCTCGGCCGGGCGAGCCCGACGTCCAGCCTCAGTGGCATGATCCGAGGGGGGGACGACTGCGGTCACGACCGGAGGCGGAGCTGTGACGACCTCTGCCTCGTCAGGCCGAGCAGCCGCGATCACGGCAGGACTAACCACCTCGACATCCGGGGCAGGAATGCCACCTGGGGATGCCGGAGGCGCCGCGGCCACTGCCTGCGGGGGATGCCGGACCTCGCCTCCGATGTCTCCAAAGGCCGCCGCGGATAGATCCTCCGCGACATAGCGTCGCCCGCGCTGGCGCAGCATCTCCCCTTCCCCTTCCTCTTCCCCTTCCTCTTCCTCTTCCTCTTCCTCTTCCTCCGAACTGGACGCTACTAGCCTCGTTCGGGAAGACAGGGGCTTGGCCCTCGAAGTTCCGGCGGGCTCAGCGGCAGAGACTGCTGGAGCACGTTCTGCCAACTCAACCAGGCGACCGGCGGGAATCGCAACGGTCACCGCAGCCGAGCTCGGTACCACGGTCGCCTCTGTTTTCTGACTCGCGCCTTCGCCGCTAAGGACGGAGTCTATCCCCGACACCTTTCTGGAGGTGTGGAAGGACCGATAATGGGGCACGTACCCCAAAAGGCACCAGGCAGCGCGGCAGTTGTGGCCGCGGTAGTTCCTCACCAGCTCGTGCCAGGCGCTGTTCACTTTCCAGCGATTCTTCCTCGCGAGCTCCCTCTTTTCGCGAAAATCTGCACAGGCACAACCGTGTCAAAAGCCAGATGAGGAGAAAGGAAAAAACTGCAAACCGAAAGAACTTCGGCCTTTACTTGGAGGAATCCCTATTTTTCGAGGGACCCGGACCGTGGTAGCAGGCTCTACTTCGCCGAACTCCCATCCACCTCTGACAAGCACTTTGTCTTCGCCAGCATACCGATTGGAGTCCTCTAGCGCAGTTACAAACCCTGTCCGGCGGACCCGCAGCCGGAGGTAATAAGTATCCCCCTCTGCGGATTTGCAGAGGTCATAAGTGTCCTCAATATCTGGGACACCAAGGCCAATTCCCAGAATCTGGTTGAGCCGCGCCACCCCCATTATGATTTTGTATACATTGGGGAGTAGCTGGCAAGGGCACAACCTCCACTCCCAGAGGCAGTCCCGGACCAGTGGGTGCAGGGGAAAGCGAACTCCCCCTTCCACTACAGA
This sequence comes from Persea americana, assembly GCA_029852735.1. NCBI lineage: Eukaryota > Viridiplantae > Streptophyta > Magnoliopsida > Laurales > Lauraceae > Persea > Persea americana. The sequence continues at coordinate 9,485,712 of CM056820.1, read as the reverse complement.
TACCAACCAGAATGGCATCCAGCCGTCACGATAGGTGAGGCCGTCATCGGGGGTATCCGGTCTGACCTCCACATTGGAGGGGATCTTGTATAAATCCCTAAAACGGACTATGGAGTCTGAGTTCCCTAGCAGATGTCTATAGACTCCCATTCTCGACTCAGACAGACCTATCTAAAGAAGATGAAGAAAACAGAGAAGACTCGCACAAATAAGGATTGCGCAGTCGGGAACGACGAAGGTCTGCAGACGCTGGAGAAAGCTCTCTTGCAAAACGCAGCGGAAATCTGAAGAAAGCAGAAGAAGGTGAAGACGAAGGGGGCGCCCTGATTTATAAGGCCTGGGGACGACGGTTCGACTTTCGAGGAAAGCCTTTAAGAGGCGTCTCCTCAATCAACCCTAACGTCCCATCTCGCAGCCCTAACGTCTCCTCGAAGTAATGGCAAGACAGCTAAAGGAAGCAACACGTGTCACCACTAGCGCGATATCCGAAGACTATTTAATATCCAGGACAGGCGAAAAGACACCTCCAAGGGGCCCGCGTGATAACAGCGACCCCCAGACCCAAGGGGGCCCTCTTGATCCGAAGCTCCCTCGTCCCGGTACTACCTTCATGACGATCACCCTCACTTGAGCTCGGTAGCGGAACCAGTTATACGGTCATCAAGCTTCTGACCCCTTCGAGCCAGGAGGCTCTCAGGAGTCAAAAGCTAGGGGGCAATTGTGTGGGAAAAACACCGTAATGACGAAGTTAAGCAACGATCACGGCTAAACTCCCCGAGCTCCTCAGCTTCTTTGGTGGAAGATCGTCAGCTCGGCAGTTCGGTCAATACCTTGGCAGCCCGGTAAATCAGTCCAGCTTGCAAGGTCGGCACCGCAGTTCGGCAGCTCGGTATGAGTGCCAGCCCGGTGCAATGGCGCACCACGGCCAAGCTATCCTTGGTCCCAGGCCACAGCATCCCCAGCCACAGCACTAGAGTTAGAGTGGGCCGCCATTCTCCTCCTAGAGTCAGAATGGGCCGCCATCTACCTTCTGGAAATACGGCGCGCCCTGACAGATATGGGCGGTCATTTATGGCGATAGGATTGCTCATTTATGATGATAAGAGGTGTGCTTTATCATCCCTGTACGCCAGCCGGCTGAAGGCGTGGAAAGTGAAGTAGGAGTGCTGTCCGCTCCACCTACTGCTGCCTGTCAGGGTATGGAGCGATGGGACCTCACCTCACCTACCCCCACTCACAGAGAGAATGAACGAGGAACACTCGCCTATATATGCATGGGATCAGCCCCATGAGAGGTAGGCACTACGCAATACACAGCCCACTACTTTCAATATTACACGAGCTCTCATTCCTCTCTTCCTCCTCCTGTTTAGTTTTCTCAGAGCTAACTCAGGCATCGGAGTGCCTTCGGCTCACGGCAGCCAGGGCCTCTGACCCAAGTCTTTCTCCTTCCCTTTCAGGTTACTGGAGTTCAACATTCCCCGTCCTAAGGAGTTTTACCTCAACCTCATCCTAATCTAAGTAGGTGTCGTTTTTACCGCCTACAATACTTGTGTATTAACAGTCTTATTTGATGTGATTGGATTAAGAGTTTGATTTGCTACACGCTTCCGCACCAATATAAATGTTCTATGAGTGAATGTGGAATCCTCACCGCGGAAACCTGTGGGAAATTAATTAAACGTATAATTATTATCAAGGGGTGGTTCTTTCACCACACCACCCCCGTCGCGGTCCCGGGGCCCCCGGTCCGGGGTCGCGACAGACTGGTATCAGAGCGAGACATGTTTCAGGCAATTAAAAGAAACTAGAAATCCTAAGGACGTGGCGAGGATCCGTTAGACTTCTTGTTAGACTTTTCGTTAGTTAGACTCGTGTGAGCAATGTGTGACCCTTATATGACTTTATGTGCTAACAATTTGTTTTACAGTGATATGCCACCTCGAAAAAGACCCGTAACCGACAATCCCACCGCAAGCAATAGTGAACACACCGGGCCACTAGGAAACGGTACTCCGGATCCAAATATGCAGAATCAATTTCAACAGATGATGCAAGCCATGCTTGACCAGCAACGTCAGGCCAACGAAAATCAAGCCAGAATGCAGGAACAAATGGCCAGAAAGGATGAAGAGCATGCTAGAGAGATGGCTACGATGCAAAGGCAGTTGCTAGAAGTGTTGGAAAGGAGACCTGAACCACCACCAGCGCAACCTTTAGGCACTCAAATCGTCATTAACAATAGGGAACATGATCCCAATGCGCTATACGAAAAGTTTAGGAAGAGGAGTCCCAAGGAGTTCACTGGGCATGAGGACCCACTAGCTGCAGACGACTGGTTGGAGCAGACAGAGAACATCTTCGAGATATTCAGATGTACCGGTAGACAGCAAGTGCAGCTCACCGCTTCCATGTTCACCGGCCTAGCGGACATATGGTGGAAGACAATCAAGGCTGAGTATAGGACCATAGCAGAAGCAGAGGCTTGGGCAAGTTTCAAGAGACAATTCAGTGACAAATATGTACCGACGCATGTGAAGAGGCAAAAGGCCATTGAATTCCAGCAGCTCGTACAAGGTAACACAACTGTGCAAGAGTACCTCACGAAGTTTGAGAGGTTGTCTCGATATGCCCCCGACTTAATTGACACTGTGGAGAAGAAGATAACGCGGTTCCTTGAAGGACTTAACCCGATCATTGAAAGGGATGCCACGGGCGTTGTACCACCTATCACTTTTGAAGAGGCTGTGAGAAGGGCCTACAAATTCGAGAACCTGAACAACAAGATCCTCAAGATCCAAGGAAAGGCACCAGCTCACCAACAGAATCACCAGCCAAGGAACCATCAGAACAAACGACCGAGGCATGAACAAAACGTGCAGAATGCTCTAGTTTGCGTTCACTGTGGTAAGAACCACGAGAGTGCTCAATGCCGTACGATTACGGGAGCATGTTTCAGATGTGGATCCATGGCACACCAGCTCAAAGACTGCCCAAGGCAAGCTGGGCAAGGCAACAACAGACAGCATCAGCAACAACAAGGAACACAGCGCCAGGCACCACCCCAGAATGCATTAGCTGTACAGAACCAGCCCAGGCCACTCCAGCAGCAGGCTCCACAGCAACAATATAGACCTCCACAGCAGCATCAAGCTCGTCAGCAAGGACAGAATCAGAATCAGCGTCCTCCTCAGCAGTAAAGGAATGCACAGCAAGGAAGGCAGCAACAGGCTCAGAATAGGCCTCAGCAGCGAGGACAAGTGTATGCAATTAACCAAGCTGATGCAGAGGCAGCAGATAACGTGGTGGAAGGTACACTCCTAGTTTGTGGATTTGAAGCTAAGATTTTGTTTGACCCTGGCTCTACGCACTCCTTCTTGTCTCCAAAATTTTCTAAGTTGATTGATATGCCTGCTAGAGAACTTGAGTATGTGTTGACAGTGTCCACTCCCGTAGGCAAACAAGTTGTGTGTAGGAAGTATTATCCTAGATGTGCTATTAAGATAGGAGATGTGGTGTTACCGGCGAATCTTATTTTGTTGGAGATGTTTGATTTCGATGTTATTCTAGGAATGGATTGGTTAGCAGGGTACCATGCTACGATGGACTGTTTCCATAAGACCCTCACGTTCAAATTAGAGGAGACCCCAGCAGGCGTTTTGTTCCATGGGGAAAAGAAGAATTCTTGTCCTAGATTCGTCTCAGCATTGAAGGCTGATAGACTAGTGAGAAGTGGATGTGAATGCTATTTAGCGTTTATCACGGAGGATAAACGGTCCCAAGGGGTGGAGGAGATCCCAATTGTTTGCGAATTCCCAGACATCTTTCCAGAAGAAATCCCAGGTTTACCACCTGTTAGGGAGATTGACTTCACCATCGAGTTATTACCAGGGACCGCTCCGATATCTATCGCACCATACAGAATGGCTCCAGCGGAATTAGGAGAGTTGAAGATTCAGTTGCAAGAATTGTTGGATAAAGGTTTTATTAGACCGAGCGTCTCACCTTGGGGAGCTCCAGTTTTATTCGTCAAGAAGAAAGACGGTTCCATGAGAATGTGTATTGATTATCGGAAATTGAACCAAGCTACCATCAAGAACAAGTATCCATTGCCAAGGATAGATGAATTGTTTGACCAATTGCAAGGTGCTGCTTACTTTTCGAAGATCGATCTAAGATCCGGTTATCATCAGCTGAGAGTTAGAGATTCAGATGTATCGAAGACGGCGTTCCGGACGAGATATGGACACTATGAGTTTCTAGTGATGCCATTTGGACTGATGAATGCACCAGCAGTATTCATGGCTTTGATGAATAAAATATTCGCTGAGTACTTAGACCAATTCACAGTGGTGTTTATTGATGACATTTTGGTGTACTCTAAGTCTAGAGAAGAACATGAAGAGCATTTGAGGATAGCATTGCAACTCCTAAGAGACAATCAATTGTATGCGAAGCTCTCTAAGTGCGATTTTTGGCTTGAGGAAGTCGCATTTTTAGGTCATATCATTTCAAAAGAAGGATTATCAGTGGACCCAGCCAAGATAGATGCAGTTGTGAAGTGGGAAAGACCGAAGAACGCGTCAGAAATCAGAAGTTTTCTTGGATTGGCGGGTTACTATCGAAGATTTGTGCAAGGATTTTCGTCGATTGCGGCTTCATTGACAAAGTTGACCAAGAAGAATGCACCTTATGTGTGGACAGACCAATGTGAGACCAGCTTCCAAGAGTTGAAGAAGAGATTAACATCAGCACCCGTCCTCACTTTACCATCCGGGAGCGGCGGTTACACCATTTTTACAGATGCTTCGAATATAGGACTCGGTTGTGTGTTGATGCAAGATAGAAAAGTCGTTGCTTATGGATCCCGTCAGTTGAAGGACCACGAGAAGAACTATGCAACGCATGATCTGGAGTTAGCAGCGGTCGTTTTTGCACTAAAGATGTGGAGACATTACCTCTATGGAGAGAAATTCGAAGTCCACTCCGATCACCGCAGCTTACAGTATTTGTTCTCTCAGAAGGAGTTGAATATGAGACAAAGAAGATGGATGGAATATATCAAAGATTACGATTTTCCGATCAAGTACCACCCGGGAAAGGCAAATGTAGTAGCCGATGCCTTGAGTAGGAAGTCAGCAAGTGTGGCAAGCCTAAGAGTTACGTGCTTCTTTCAGCAATTTGAAGAGTTGGGCGTAGATTTTCGGCCCCTAAGCGAGGGAGTGATGTTAGCCAACATGTCAGTGTCTGAACCCTCGTTCATTCGGAAGATCAAGGACAACCAATTGCAAGATCCAGAGTTGGCCAAGATTTCAGAGCGTATAGCAGAACGTCCTGATTTCCGTATTGTGGATGGAGTCTTATTCTATCGTGATAGTCTATGCGTGCCCAACATTGAAGATTTGAAGAATGACATTATGACAGAGGCGCACAGTACGAAGTACTCTATGCATCCGGGTAGCACGAAGATGTATCAGAACTTGAAAGGCAGATTTTGGTGGAACAACATGAAGAGGGAAATAGCAGCTTTCGTTTCACGATATATGACGTGCCAGTTGGTGAAGGCAGAACATCAGAGACCTCCAGGGTTATTGCAGCCTTTAGAGATCCCAGAATGGAAGTGGGAACATATCACCATGGATTTCATCTCGGGATTGCCAAGGACCAGAAAAGGGAACAACTCCATATGGGTCATTGTAGACCGTCTTACCAAATCAGCTCATTTTATTCCTATGAAGACCGGAGAGAAAATGCATATGTTACCTCTCGCAGAGTTGTTTGTTAACGAGATTGTCAGCCGGCATGGGCAGCCGGTCTCCATTACTTCGGACAGAGATAGCAGGTTCGTCTCGAGATTCTGGAAGACTTTGCATGAGTCTATGGGAACAAAGCTTCAGTTCAGCACAGCGTATCACCCACAAACAGATGGTCAGTCGGAAAGAACAATTCAGACCCTTGAAGATATGCTTCGAGCGTGTGTACTAGATTTCAAGACTCAATGGGATGAGACCCTACCGCTTTGCGAATTCGCCTACAACAACAGTTTTCATTCGAGCATTGGGATGGCGCCTTTTGAGGCATTGTATGGTAGGAGGTGTAGAACTCCAGTCTGTTGGGAAGAAGTAGGTATTCGTAGTTTTCATGGACCGACTATGGTGAGTGAAACCAGTGATAGAGTCAAGTTGATCCAAGAACGTCTGAAAGTAGCCCGGAGTAGACAAAAGAGTTATGCAGACTCTCATCGAAGGGACTTACATTTTAAGGAAGGAGATAAGGTTTTCTTGAAGGTGTCACCTACTAAAGGAACTTTGAGATTCGGACAGAGAGGCAAATTATCTCGGAGATACATTGGACCCTATGATATCGTGAGCAAGATTGGTGACGTGACTTACAGATTGGCCTTACCACCTGAGCTTTCCGGCGTACACAATGTGTTCCATGTGTCTATGTTGAAAAAGTACGTCCCCGATCCGTCACATGTACTCCGTCATGAACCATTAGAGATCAGAGAAGATGCCACCTATGTCAAGAAGCCTATTCAGATCATCGATACGAAGGAACAAGAACTGAGGACAAGGACTATACAATGGGTGAAAGTGCTCTGGGAAAATCACGGACCTGAAGAGGCAACGTGGGAATTACGGGATCAAGTTCAGAAGAAGTATCCGCATCTACTACCCGAGGTTAGTTATTTTATTTCATTTGGTGGACCAAATGCCCTAAGGGGTGGAGGATGTAAGACCCCGCCCCGAGAGTTTCCGATTAGTGTTAATTAAGACATGATTTAGATATAAGTGAGATTAGTGGAATTGGTTAAATCTGGATTAGAATAGATTTTTATAGCTTTGAATAATTTTGAGAATTCTTTTGATATAGTGGGGCCCTTTGGGGGTTCCTTTTTAGTGTGTCTTGATTAGTTTTGGGGTTTAGTTATAATTCTGGAAATCTGTAAATTACTCCGTCTAATGTATTTTATGATTCCCTACAACTTTCGTATTTGCTCCGTTTCCATTCGAGACCTCTAAACCCTACTTTGCCATTGATAGGGGTAAAACAGTCTTTTTACACCAAAATCTGGACACTATTTTCAATGTCTCCGAAATTTGTAAAATATATACTTTTTGGAAAGTAGAAATTTCGACGATCAATTCTTCCTTGTTCGTCGAATCCGTCCGAAGCCCGTAGAACGATGTTTTAGCTCGATTGGACTTTTAAGTTGTGGGACCCATAGCCTTTTTCTATATAAGGAGGAGTCTTTTCCCTCTCTTCCTCTTCTTGCAACTTCTTGAGAACAAGAAATTCCAGCCCAGCCTAGGGTTTTCTTCAAGCCTTCTTGCTCCTTGCTTCCCCATCTCTCAACCTCTCTCAAATCCATTGCTAAGTGTTTAATGGAGGTGGTGATCTTCTTCCCCTCCATGAGAGCTTTCTCTTGATATCCTTTTTTGAGAGAGAGTCCCATTCCAAGCTATCCTTTGAGCAAGCTCTTGCCATTAGAGGACTTTCCATGTAAGTTCTTCTTCTCATCTCTTGATTGTGTGTTCATCTAGCCTAGGAGGTGCTTCACCTTGATTATTGGAAGTTATCTCCATCTATTTCTTGATTTTGACATTCTAGGGTTGTAATGTTGTATTTTGGGGATTTTTGTGTAGATTGTAGATTTTGAGCTTGATAGTGGATTAGAGCTTGATTAGCATACTTTGGAGACCAAGGCAAGTGGATGAATGGATTCAATTTGAATAAGTTCTTACTTTGTCAAAAATGTGGATTTTTACTATTCATGTCATTTGGTTTATCATGTTCCATAATGTTTTAGAAAGGTATTTATTGACATGGTTTCTCCCTTAGTTAGTTTTATGTGAATACATGCATTCATCATCAAAGTGTATTTTTGGTTATTATAAGCTTCTTAAATGTTATGGTACATGCATTGAATGAGAAGTGTATTGGTAGAAGAATTAAATGCATTGGTGGAATGGTAGTTGGTGGAAAGGAGTAAATGTTAAATGGAAGGAATGGTCCCATTTCATTCTAGGAAAGGGTTGGAGTAGAGGTGAAAGGGTTTGGGAAAGAAAGGACTGAAATCTGCACCTGATGGGTAGTCCCCGCAGCTGGGCGGTCAGCGGGCGGTCACCTTGGCGGCTAGCCGACAGGTGACCGGCGGCTAACCGACCCAGATGCGGTTAGAAACACAGAATGCTGTGTTTTGTCAGGCGAACCGCGGTCAGCCGCGCGGTCATCTCGCGGCTAACCGCCAATCCCAAACCCAGTGACCGCCAGGTAGCCGAGATGCGCGGTTAGAAACACAGAATGCTACTTTTTAGCAGGGTGAACCGCGGTCAGCCCCGCGGTCAGCAAGCGGCTAACCGCCGATCACATCAGCGGCTAACCGCCACCTGACCGACAGGTGACCGAGTTTAACCCAGAATTCCTGAGTCTTTTCTATTGGTTTCAGTTATGGTATTTAAAGGTTTGGATGGGTTGTTCTGATGCCCTACCACCTTGGAAAGACCCAGGGGATGACATAAGGAGATTGACATAGAAAGAAACATCATTTCGGAAAAGGTATTGAGACTTTTATATTCATCAACGTGCATAAGGAAACTTAGTATGTCCTCTATCATTCGAGTACCATACTAAGGGTAATTTAGACATACAAGATCCTTATACATGTCGTTTGAATATGGACGCCCCAATACATAGTCCCTAATGACATAAGGATTCATTGCATTGTTTTATTTAGTTTATATGTATCATTACCCGATTCTACTGGTTTTCTCTCAAATTCCGATTTGTACACCCGATATGTCCTGCCAGCCCGTGTATACTTGAACTGTTAATGATATGAAATGTGTGCCTACGAGCACCATGCCCCACCTGCCCGTATGTTTTATATTGATATAGTTTTGCATATGTTTTGATTTATCATGCAACCTAAGAGTCGGCACCACTAAGCTTGGACATCCTTGTCAGTCTGATCAACTGACTTGGGTCTCCCCCTGTGCTCCCGCCAGTTGCAACTTGGATCCCGTACTGTCCCGTTACCTGGTTCCGCGGCCGTGGTCTTGCCTAGCTATATGTATATATATATATGTTTATAATGTTGGTTCTCGTCACTTCGTGTGTTCGAGCCCAATGCACTGAATGTGCTCTCATCACCTTAGTGATGGAGAGGATTTAGCTCTAGTGTGGTTGCCATCTAGTCAGTTCCTGTACCTTGATTACCCCGCATGATTTATATTGCATCTGTACTTTAAATGAACTATATACCCTGTTTTAAGACAGTCATTGTTTTAACAAGATTTCATCATGTTTAGAAAGTGTTTTGATTTCTTTCTTGGTATATCTATTCACCCACCTGCCAGACCGTCGTGTCTGACCCATTTTTGTGGTACTCAGGTCCAGCTCCCGTCTTTGCCCTTGAGGAGGAGCCAGAGGAGGCGGTCGGTGAACCGCAACGATTAGTAGAGTGGCAAGCTGACGATGTCATGTAGACATTGGGTTTAGCTTCGAGCTGCGAACATTTTGGGAGATTGTAGAATGATACTGTTTTGTACTTTGGTTGTACTGGCCTTTGTTGGCCATTATTTTTGGGGAATGTTAATTAACTTGTTCTTTTGTTAAACTTTAACTTAATACTTTGGGAATGCTAATGAGATCATTGCTCACTCTGACATCATGTTATACTTGTGTATTAACAGTCTTATTTGATGTGATTGGATTAAGAGTTTGATTTGCTACACGCTTCCGTACCAATATAAATGTTCTATGAGTGAATGTGGAATCCTCACCGCGAAAACCTGTGGGAAATTAATTAAACGTATAATTATTATCAAGGGGTGGTTCTTTCACCACACCACCCCCGTCGCGGTCCCGGGGCCCCCGGTCCGGGGTCGCGACAACCTCAGATTGGGTTAGCGCACCAAAGCACTCCTAATCTGGGATCGGCGAGTTAAGTGGTTGTGGTTACAATGATAACAAACATAACAAACATACTATTATACTCATTTAATTTCCCACAGGTTTCCACGGTGAGGATTTCACACACACTCATTGATCATACACATTGGTGCGGAAGCGTGTAGCAAACCAAATTCATAATCCTTTCCACATTTCAAAACTGATAACACATATATAAATAACCTGACGTCAGAGTGAGCAATGACCCCTTTGGCATTCCCAAAATATAAAGTTAATAGTTTATACAAAATGTAAGTTCATTAGACATTCCCCAAAAATAATGGCCAACAAAGGCCAGTACAACCAAAAGAATCAAAATGTAAACCAATAACTCCCAAAAAGTGATTCGCAACTCAGAGCTCGACCCAATGTCTAAATGACATTGTCAGCTTGCCATTCTACTAAAAGATGCAGCTCACCGGCCGCCTCCTCCGGCTCCTCCTCAATGACAACAAGGTCTAGACCTGAGTACCAAAAGAGTAGGTAAGACACGACGGTCTGGCAGGTGGGTGAATAGATATACTCATAAAGAAATACAAAGCATACTTTAGAAACAGCTTCTAAATCTGCCAAAACCATAATTTCCATAAAACAGGAGGCATTATTTGTTTAAAGTACATATGTAAGATAAAACATGTAAGGTAATTAAGGAACAAAAACTGACAAGATGGCAACCGCACGTAAGCTAAATCCTCCATCACTAATGTGATGAGAGCACACTAAAGGCGTTGGTATCGAACACACAAGGCGGCGAGAAGCAACTATATACATACATATATATACTGAGTAAAACCACGGCTGCGGAACCGGGTGACAGAACAAAACAGAATTCAGACTCAGACTGCAGTTGACAGAAGTTAAAGGGGGACCCCAAGTTGGTGGATCAAACCGACAAGGTCGTCCAAGTTTAGTGGTGCCGACTCATAGGTCAAAACGCATTCAAAATATATACATATCTAAAGTGGTATATAACACCCAAAACAGACTGAACAAAAAAGCTTATGAGCACATTTATCACAATAGTGTCTTATCAAAATGCATAAGGCTGACAAAATATTCAAATTACAGATTTCAGTAGTCAAAAGAGGCATTTGCATTAACACAAGACAACTGTCTGAAACAAATGAAATTCAAATGAAAACCAACACGATGGATCTCTGCATAAATCTCGACCATGTATTGAGGTTTCAGGATTTAAACAATATGTATAAGGGTCTCGTATGTCGGTTTAGTCATTCACTTGTTACTCCTTAAGATTGGAAACATTCTAAGCTCCCATACACATTGACAAGTCCATAAATCCTCAATAAATTCCCGTGATGGGGTTTCTTTCTCAACTGGGTTCCAAACATCATTCCCTAGGTCTCAACCTCGCATTGGGCTTCAAACTGACCTTTTCACAGCATAAAACTCACATTTTTTTTTACCTTCCTACATTGGCCTGGGCAAAACCCAGTCTCGCTCGAGCGAGCATGCCTTTTTATAGCAAGGCCAAGCTCGCTATAGAGAGAAGTCCTTCTGGCTCGGGCTCGTGTGGCTAGGCTGGCTCGCTATAGCGAGCTAGCCTTCTGCCTGGGCTGCCCCACTGCGGGTTTTGGCTCCTTCTTCCGACTTTTTTGGTGTGGTTTCTTCCTCCCTTTGCAACCCTCTTCTTAGCCACCCATTCATCACCAAAATAGGGTCTCCTTGCCTTCTCAAAACCAAACATAATCCTCCAACAACCATCCTCCAAAATCATCATTCACATTAATTCCCACTTCATTCAATGCACGAACAACCACCATCAATGAGGATCCATAAATGACAAAAACACAATCTTTAATGCACAAAATCTTAAAAGAATATTTAAGAGAGGAAAAGCTCATAAATATGCACATTTCAAAAATCAATGTAAATCATAGAACATAAACAAGAGTCATTAGTAAAAATCCATATTTCCACAAAACAAGAAATCATTCAAATCAAACTTATTCATCCACTTGTCTTGGCTCCAAATTAACTAAGTAAGCTCTAATCACCACTCCCAAGCTCAAAATCAAAGATCTACACAAAAACCTCCAAAACAAACCCATTACAAACCCTAAAATGGGTAAATCAAGAAGTAGAAGGAGAGAGCTTCCAATAATGGAGATGGAGCTTCTCTATGACTAGAAGAACACATATCTAAGAGAAGGAAAGAAAAGCTTACTTAGAAGGTTCTCAAATGAGTGAAGATAGCTCAAAATGAACTCTAGAGAAGGTGGATTTCTCTGAAAATTACAACAGTAAACGGCTCTCAAGATGGGGAAGAAGATTGTGGCCTCCATTTTTCCTTTAGCAATAGATTGGTGGTTGATTGGAGATGAAGGACAAGAAGAAGAACAAGAAACGCTAGGTGGGCAAGAACTCCTTCTCTTTCTCAATGAAAGTTGCAAGAAAGAAAGGAAAGTGAAATGGTTCTTCCTTTTTATAGAGAAAGGAGATGGGTCCCACAACTTATGGAGCTAGTTGGGCTAAAAGCATGTGTTTCCGGGCTTCGAACGAATTCAACGAAGACAGAAGAATTGCTCAACGAAATTTCTAGTTTCCAAAAAGTATATGTTTCGCGGGTTTCGGAGACATTGAAAATAGTGTCCAGATTTTGTATAAAAAGACTGTTTTGCCCCTAACATGATGAAAGTGGGGTTTTGAGGTCTCTGACGAGAACAGAGTAAATACAAAAGTTGTAGGGAATGATAAAAAATGTCAAACGGGGCTTAAACACAGATTTTTCGAGTATCAGATAAATCCCAAAGTCACACGAAAACACTACAAGGAAACCCCCAAAGGGTCCCACTAATCAAAAAGAGTTCTCAAAATATTTCAAAGCAATTTAAAAGCTATTCTAATCCAAATCTAAACAAAATCCACTAATCTCACTTATAATTAAAGCATGTCTTAATTAGCACTAATCGGAAACTTCGAGGCGGGGTCTTACACATCGTGAGCGATTCTGGAGATTCGTACACACCTGGGTAGTATTTGTTCTTAGCTTGTTGTTTTGTAAGGCTTTTGTTAGCCTCTTTTCCTTGGGATTGTAATTAATGCACTTGCTAAACTATAACTTAAATATGCTTGGGTAATGATCAGCCTGTTACTATCAGCTCTGTATATTTTGATATCATGTTTTGTTCCAATCTGAGTATGAGTATTGGTATGACGGCTTTATGCTGACAGGTTGAGTGCAACACGGAATCTGATGGCCACGGGCTCCAGGCTGCAATGTCACATAAGCTTCCGCGAAATGTTCTTGATGTATTTGGAATTTTTGTCTTCCTCACACACGCGGATCCTGGGGAGAAATATATTTATCACTTACTCCCCTATTTGTGTTCCCGAGGCCGGACCGCTATAGGGATCCGGGTTCAGGGGCCTGACAAACCCCCTTTTAAACCCTAAAGTCCCATTTCCCCATTTCATTTCATTCCTTCTCTTTTCTACAACATCTCTACTCCTCCTCCCCCATTGCTCCACCAACCAAGCTAGGCCTTCCAAGAGTTTTTAATGCTTTCCCCAAGGCTCAAGAGTCTCTCCATCATCTCCTTCATCTTCCTCCCTTCTCATTCTCATCAATAGGTAAGCAAACCCTTTCTCTAAACTAATGTAGTTTGCTTATTTCAACACTAGGAGCATGCATTGGTGATTTAGTTGGTTTTCCCTTTCATTGTGGCATGTAGGAAGTGGGTTCTTTGCTTGGTTTGAAGTGGGGAGGTGTGAAGAGCAAGGTTTGAGGTAACCCTAGGCTCTAAGAAAGGGTTTTTGCGCAATTAAGCCAAAGGCAAATATATAGACATGATTAATGGTGTAGGCATGTTTATATGGTTGATTCTAATGCTTTCAATGTGCTAACCTTCTCTATTATATGCATTTATGATATTTGGGTCGTGGGTGTGAATTTAAAATGCATAAATGGTGGATAGTGTCATAAAACAAAATTGATAAAGACACTTTATTGATGTCATTGTGGTTATACTCCTCTCTTGTTAAATTTCATCGACTAACTCATTAGTTTGTTACTAGTTGGTAGATATGTTGTTGCAGAAGTTTGGATTTCATTTCATCAATGTTATATTAAGGTATAAGCAATATGGGAAGAAGATGAATTGGCATAAAACCGGACACCATCATATGGATCCAAACCTTCCTTTTAGCATTTAGAATTCTGGCCAACTGATGCACAAAACTAAAGCTGGAAAGGGTTATATTCCTGGAACACGGTGATTAAAAAATTTTTGATGTGGGGCCCACCTGTTCCCATTGGATAGGCAATCTGATCCGGTTATATGAAGGAAGCACATGGGCGACCTTAATGGTCGGGTCCCTTTGTGGGTGGGACCCATCTTGGTCCACCATCCAACCAGCCCAAGCATGGGAGGCGTGAGATATTTCATTAATCTTAGGAATAGTCGTTGCTCACCCTTGGTTGTGTCATGTGACAACCTTTTAAACCTCATAACAGCCCTCCCTTCTTGAAATAACTACAACAAAGCCTTGATTGATTATTTAGTATTTCTAGGTATCATATGGGATTTCTCCCATGGCCCACCATCCATGTAGCTCAAGGAAAAGATGTTAAATAGTCCCATGTAAGGGGACATGAGTTCTGATCATGCATTTTACTAAACCCAGGTAATGAGAAATGAGTTTTGGGAACATGTGGTACTTTTTGAATTTCCAACCCAGGCCCCTTACTTTATACTAGAGACAAAACCCACCTTGAGTTATATAATGATCTTACACAATAGTAATGATTGTGTGGAATCATATGATATCCTTAGGAACTTTCATATCAACCTGATGATCTGAAACTAGATTAAATAGAATTTCCAAATCAACCTCATGACATGAAACTAGATTAATCTACTATTTATGTCATGATATGACCCACTGAAATTTGGACCTTAGCCCCACCTGGCCTATGAATATGAATTGGACCTTTAGCTTCGGGGGGGTGTCCTTTTTTTTTTTTTGGTACCCCAGTTTTAGCGGTTGGGACCTTTTTTTTTTTTTTTTTTTATAATTATATAGAGCCCGGTACACCCGGGAAGGAAGCCCGCCGAAGTAGGAATAAAGTCGGGCACACCCGGGAAGAAAGCCCAGCACACCCGGGAAGGAAGCCCACCGAGGTGGGAAGAAAGCCCGCATATACACATGCAGGAATATATAAGAAGGAGGTGGGGGTTAAACCCTTAACCTCCCCAATAAGAACCAAACTCCTTACTAGTGGGGTAAGGAGCAGTTCTTGGGTGGGTAAGGCTTAGCACCTCATTGTGGATTGTGCGATAACGCACGTGAGACCCATGTTGGGTTAGTTGGGTTATGTAGGCGATGTTGTGGGCCCCTTGGGTGTCAACAACTTCAAAAGCACCAAATGACTACCAAAGGCATCCCGCACCCATGTAACCATCGTGATAGACAACATGGGCCCTACATATGATGTTTAACCTTAGCTTTAGGTTGGTTAGTACCTACTTCCCTTGGCCCTTTACCATATGGTCAGGTTAGGTTAAGGTTAGCTTAGGACTCCCTATATATATATATATATATATATTACATGATGAGTGTATGTGTGGGTTTGAGTGTGTGTGTATGTGTGGGTGTATGTGTGTGCACATGTGTGAGTTGGGTGTGTGGGCATATGGGTAGGCTTGTGTGTATGTAGTTTGTACTTACTGTCTACAGATCGGGGGCGGACATAAGCTACCATACCGGGTTCACCTAGGTTGCATTTGTTTGACCAGCTCGTCTGGGTACCGGGTTCGCCCGGGTTGCATTTGTTTGACCAGTTCGTCTGGGTACCGGGTTCGCCTGGGTTGCATTTGTTTGACCAGCTCGTCTGGGTACCAGGTTCGCCTAGGTACATTCATTCTTATGACATGTTCAGTGTTTACGTACCTTATCACATATTGGTCTCGATTGACACATGTTACAGTGTTACTCGTATCTATTTACTTGCCAGTTACTGATGGTGCTACATTTGGTGCTTAGGTACCGTTGCTTCCGTTGAGTTGGAGGGCGAGGTGGGGCATTAGGTTCCGCCGGATGACAGACTTACTGAGTGGAGCGCGCCAATGACGTAGTTTGATTTGTCGAGACTAGCGTCGTAGAACCATACATATCGGTAGACTTTTGAGATTGTTACCTTTGGGCCTCTAGCCCTTTTATTTTGATATCATGGTTGTGTTAGGCCTTAACTTAATTTAAGACATTGTAGACTTATTTGAACTTTTTCTGCTCTGTTATCTATATGGTTATGTTTTTACCATATGCGTAAGTTGTTTGTTTCTTGATGCTTCCGTGATTAGATTATGGTGATTGATCATCATACATAATCTCACCGTGGACTTCGATCCACCCGGGATTGGGGTCTCAAGTATGAAAGATGAGAAAATTTTTAATTGACCTCAATTCTCACACCCTCAGGATCGGGTTGGGCCCGGCCTAATCTTGGGGGCGTGACACTTGACCCGAGACAGGTGCGGATCTTACGGGAGTACGCATTTCACACCTCGGGGATTACCCCTGGCCAAGGAATCTTGGGACCGGGATGTGACACTAATCAAGTAAAATGGCTCTTAATGTAGCAACTAAAGAAAACTGAATTTCTTTTACAGATAGATGGCATTGGGCTCAGGAAGTGGAAACAATGAGTCGAACAATGACAATTGGCCATTCGTTATGGTAGAACATGATACCTCTCTAAGCATCGATGCTCGCATGATGATGTTGACAGACCAGATGGCAAAGACCAATGAAAACATAACTACAATAATGGCAAGACAAGATCCAGGACAAGGACGGCCAAATTCGGGAACTCAAGTAATCTTCCAATCTAAAGACAAGGACCCAAATGCCTTGTATGAGAAGTTTCAAAAAAAGGGGAGCCACAGAATTTTATGGAAATGAAGATGCAATAAAAGCAGATGAATGGCTCGATCACACTGGTGGTGTATTTGAAATTGTTGTATGTGATAATAAGCAACGAGTAGTACTTATCAATTCAATGCTCCGAGGTATAGCCAATGTAAGGTGGAAAAGTATGAGGAACTCCTTTAAGGAAATGCTAAATGCTACAATATGGAATACCGCTAAGAAACAATTTTGCAGGAAGTTCTAATCATGTGCGAAGAAAGAAGTAGAATGAATTCCTAACCTTGCAACAAAATCAAATAACAATGGCATTCTATGTACACAACTTTCTCCAATTGTCCAAGTATACTGAAGATTTAGTATACTGAAGATTTGATCAATACTGAAGAAAAGAAGGTGGATAGGTTTATTGATGGCATGAACCTGGCATATGTGGAGTATGTGGTGGCATTTAAAAGGCCGAATACATTTGATGATGCAGAAGATAAGGCATTTTTAGCGGAAGAAGTAGCTTTAAAGAAAAGGGCCATATGTCCAAAAAGAAGTTCATCTTCTTATGGCGAGGGGCATCAAGAAAAGAAAATGAAGAGTGTGGCTAGTGGCTTTGGACAACCTAACTGTGACACCTGTGGGAAGAGGCATAAGACGGAGATGTGCTGGAAGAACACAGGAGCATGCCTCAGTTGTGGTTCTATGGAGCATTTAAAGGAATTTTTCCCGAGATCTGAATAGGCTGACAAAGATCCACACCAACAACCACCACAACAGGCATAAGCAACGCTACTAGCTCCGCCATAGCGCTTAGACTTCCCAACACCACTAATCTGTCAATAGCAGCTGAAATGGAGACAGGGACAACAAAGATAGCAACAACCCAGGTAGTGACCGCAACAAGCAGGAAGGGTCTATGTAATGGACCACGAGCAAGACGAAGCAATCGGAAACGCAGTTGAAGGTATTATTTCCATTTGTGATAAAAATGCAAGAACATTATTTGAATAGGGGGCTACACATTCATTTGTGGCATCCCAGTTTGCTTGTGATCTTTAACAACCACTTGAGTTACTACCTTCCATCTTAATGGTGACTGCCCTGTTGGCAAGAGAGTAGCGTGTGAGAACTACTACCCTCAATGTAGTGTTTAGATCGGTGAGTTGCAGATGCCAGTGGATTTGATCGTCTTAGGATGCATGATTTTGATATAATCCTTGGTATGGATTGGCTCGAGAAATACTAGGCTTGTGTGGATTGTTTCCACAAAACCATCACCTTCAAGGTAGATGACCCAATTTGTATGTGATATTTAAGAGCATCTAGAAGAAAAAGACCAGTACAGGATTAGTTTCAGCCCTTGATGCTGAGAAGTTACCCAAGAATGGCTGTGAGGGCTATTTTGCCTTTATTTCTAAAAAAAACCGCTTAAGAAACTAGAAGAGATTCCAATGGTGTGTGAATTCCCCGACTTATTTCCAGATGAAATTCCAAGATTGCCTCCATCTAGAGAGGTGGGTTTTCCTATCGAGTTAGTGCCAAGTACCACTCCAATATCCAAGGCACCGTATAAAATGGCTCCCGCAGAACTCCACGAGTTGAAGAAGCAGTTACAAGACCTGCTAGATAAAGGATTCACACGTCCTAATGCGTCTCCATGGGGAGCCCCGATGTTGTTTGTAAGGAAGAAGGATGGCACCCTTCGGATGTGTGTAGAATACCGGCAAATCAATCAAATGACAATAAAGAACAAATATCCATTGCCTCGAATAAATGAATTATTTGATCAGCTTCAAGGTATAGCGTACTTCTCCAAGATTGACCTTAGGTCCGGATATCATCAGTTGAGAGTTTGGGATCAGGACATATAGAAAATGGCCTTTCAGACAAGGGATGGACATTATGAACTTCTTGTGATGCCTTTTGGCTTAACTAATGCACTTGTTGTGTTTATGGCATTGATGAATAGGGTATTCGCTCCTTACTTGGACCAATTCATTGTCGTCTTCATAGATGATGTTTTGATTTACTCTAGTCTATACAAGAGCATGCGGATCATTTGAGGACATCACTTCAGTTGTTGAGGATTCATCAATTGTATGCCAAGTTGGAAAAATGTGACTTTTGGCTAGAGCAGGTTGCATTTTTGGGACAAATTATGACCCGTGATGGTTTGGCAGTTGACCCAGCGAAAGTAGAAGCAATTATAAATTGGCAAAGCCTGAAAATGGTGGCGGAGATTAGAAGCTTTCTAGGACTCGCAGGTTATTACCGTTGATTCATGAAAGATTTTTTAAAGATCTCAGCTCCATTGACTAGGTTGACTCTGAAGGATGTACCCTTTGTGTGGACAAAGGAATGTGAAGCTAATTTTCAGACCCTGAAGGAGAAATTAACCACAGCCCCAATATTGCCCTTACCTGAAGGTAGTGGAGCTTTTGTGATAAATTATGATGCATCTAAAGTTGGCTTGGGATGTGTGCTTACGGAAAATGGCAAGGTGATTGCTTACGGGTCTAGACAGCTAAAGGAACATAAAAAGAATTATACCACGCATGATCTCGAATTAGCAGGTATTGTATTTGCCTTGAAGTTATGGAGACATTATCTTTATGGGGAAAACTTTGAAGTACATTCAGATCATCACAGTCTCTAGTTTTATTCTCACAACAAGATATTAACATGAGACAGCGTCAGTGGCTAGAATTCATTAAAGATTATGACTTTTCAATCAAATATATTCTAGGGAAAAGAAATGTAGTAATTGATGCTTTAAGAAGGAAGTCGTCTAATTTGGAAGCCTTATATAACTAATGGTTTTCACTAGATGCTTTCAAGGATTTAGATGTGCAACTTAAATTGTGAGTGATAACGTTATGCTTGCAGCCATGTCAGTTGTTGAATCGACACTGATCAAGGAGATCAAGGATAAAAAGTTTGAAGATCCTAATTAGATAAAGATACGA
The DNA here is from genome assembly GCA_029852735.1 of Persea americana. Taxonomy (NCBI): domain Eukaryota; kingdom Viridiplantae; phylum Streptophyta; class Magnoliopsida; order Laurales; family Lauraceae; genus Persea; species Persea americana. Next base: position 9,465,910 of record CM056820.1, on the reverse strand, counting down.
GATAATATCACAGACAAACCTGATTTTCAATTGGTTGACAGAATCTTGTATTTCAATGATAGATTATGCGCTCCGGCAATAAAGAACATGACGGAAGCGATTATGATCGACACTCATCATGCCAGGTATTCCATGCATCCCGGAAGTACCAAGATGAACGTAAATCGCAAAGGCTGGTTTTGGTGGAATAATATGAAGAGAGAAATTACTGGATTTTTGTCCAAATGCTATACCTGTCAAAGGGTGAAGTATGAACATCAAAAACCTCCAGGGTTTTTATATCCCCTACATATTTCCCAATGGAAACGGGAACATATATCCATGGATTTTGTTTTAGAATTTACAGTGACGAGTAAAAGAAACAATGCAATTTGGGTGATTTTTGACCGCTTGACAAAGTCAACACATTTTATTCCATTCAAGAAAGGCATGGAGTTCAATGAAATTGCTAAAATCTTCATCAAGGAAGTAACCAGACTGCATGGTACTCCAGTTTCTATAGTGTCCGACAGAGATAATAGATATGTATCTTCATTTTGGCAAGCATTTTAGAAGTCTATGAGCACTCAACTCAATTTCAGCACCGTTTATCATCCTTAGACCTACGGACAATTCAAACGTTAGAGGAAATGCTTTGTGCCAGTGTTCTTGACTTTGGTGATGAGCGAGATGAGCACTTAGCGTTGTGCAAGTTTGCGTACAATAATAGTTAAGATTTGGCTATCGATACGGCCCCATTTGAAGCACTCTATGGTCATCAATGCAGGAGCCCCGTTTGTTGGGAAGAGGTTGGCACATGGAGTTTTCATGGACCTACAATTATAGCAGATACAATGGAGAAAGTTCATAAGGTGCGAGAAAGGTTAAAGATTGCTCAGTCCAGAAAAAAGAGTTATGCAGATACTCACAGAAGGAAGCTAGAATTTCATAATGGTGATTGGGTATTTTGATGACCTCTCCTATGAAGGGCACGATTCGGTTTACACAAAAAGGCAAAATCTCACCGAGATATGTGGGACCATTTGAAATCAAAAGCTGGATCAGAGATGTAGCTTACAGGTTGAACCTTTCACCAGAATTCTCAGGAGCACACGATGTTTTTCATGTATCTATGCTTCGCAAATATGTAAGAGATCCATCACATGTCATTTGTTACGATGACGTGCATATTAGATTTGACGCAACATACGTTGAGCGTCTACTCCGTAGTATTGATGTGAAGGAACAAGTCTTGCGGACGAGGACTATACAATGGGCCAAATTGCTTTGGGATCATCATGGATTGGAGGAAGCAACATGGGAACTCAAGGAGATAGTGGCTCGTAAACATCTAGAATTATTCACTCGGGTAAGTTTCATTCCGAGGACCAAAAGATTCCTAAGGTGGGGGGAAATGTTACACCCAAATCTAATTTAATCGCGTTTAACACTAATTAAGTGTGTTTTATTAAATTTAATCTTGTTTAGCTTTTAGTTAAGTTGTTTTGACCTTAGTTAGTCTGGATTAGTCTATTGGTTAGACCTTAGGCTTTTAGATTGGTAATTCAGACCCGTCTTGACTCAATTAGGTCGAGCCAAGGGCTTTTTCATAATTTTAGATTTTACGAATTGTTGTCATATGCATGTCATCTTGGCGTCATTGCGTGTATCTCAATGAATACGTCAATTTTCGTATTTGACACTCTTTCATTAGACCTGAATTTGGTTAAGTAGTCCACTAAATGGCTCAAAATGAAAATATGTGAAGGCAATTGGGTTTCTTTATAAACCTGTAGAAAATAATCCTTTCTAACAACCATCCTCAAAATCTGATTTGGTCCTTCTTCATTTCAAGAGAAAAGCTCTCTTCTTCTTAAAGCTTTCCTTCCATCTCTCTCTCTCTCTCTCTCTCACACACACACACACACACATTTCAAACCACAAAGAGACCCCTTGGACATGTAATAGGAGGGGAGTTTTGGGCTCTGCATCACTTTCTCTACCTCTACATAACATTGGTTTGGAAAGAGCTTCTTCCTCAAATCTTCCATTGGCTTCCTTTTGGTAAGAACCCAACTTCATCTTAATGATTGAGTTGTAATGTTGTCATGGAGAACCATTTCCCTTAGATGCATGCACTCTTACTAGCATTTCCATATGGATTCATTGTTAGGGCTCATAAATTGGGGATTTCTTGTCATTGAACCAAACAAGTGGAGAGAAGGTTTATAAGCTTCAATCAAAGGCAAGTATAAGTCAATATTGATCTATGCATGTAGTAATTTTGATTGAATAATAGAATTTCTCATGAGTTTGATTCTAGTCTCAAGTTAAATTATATGAATGGAATGGGATTCACTTAGAATGGATTAATGAAAATAGAATGAATAGTTATGCATAATGTTTATCTTTGATTGATTGAATGATGAAATGGATCATGCTGTAAAATCCTAGCTTCTTGCATCATGATTTCATGGAAACTGTAAAGTGGGTTTTCATTGTGAAAGTTTTTAACTGCTGAAATGAGACGTGGATTTGTGGGAGCAAGGATGCTCTACTGTACAAATCATGGCCTGCAACAAGCTTTAGAGATAAAGGAGGAAGCCTGAAACAACAACCCAACCCGAATCAACAAGTGCAAGGGCAAGGACCACATAGTGGCCAGGCACGGGTCAGAGCCGCACTAGGGACCCCGTTAATCCTTCCATGATGTTAGTGTCTTCTCTAAGGTCTGAAATCCAAACCTATGTAGATCTAGGATGATTAGGAGGATTATTAAACCAATATGACCCTTGGATATAGAAAAGACCTGGTGGGACTGTAGGATGGGACCTTGAACCATTACCATGCCCACCGAAAACTTATAATCCTGTGAAGGAACCTTTGGAGGCTGCGATCACTTCACATATGTTATCCATTCGGTCCATCATCTTGCCATGGGTGTTGGTTTATGGTGAATCCGATGTACATCTAAACTACATTGTGACACCAGCATGGAGGTAACTGTACATTGAATTTTCCTTAAAGCTATACCGAATGGGATGGTCAGGGACGGTGAATAATGGAATAGTGATGGATAATAAGATACCTTGAACCATTAGATAAATTGTACCTGCCACGGGAAGAGCTCCATTAATGATATCACATGTTTGTATATCCTTGCTGCCATGCCTAATTGCTTGTTTCTTTCCGTTGTGGTATTATGATTACTCAACTATTACTATGTATTAAGTTGAAAGGAAAGTTTATTAAGCATATAAGTCAACTGGAAATGATCATAAATGAATGGAATGGAATTAAGAGTAGATTACTTCTCTAAATGAGAAGATGAGATTCTTTCTATAAGTAAGAATATGTGATTCCCTTTCCAAAAAAAAATGATGTGATGCCTTCTCTGAATGGGAAGATGTAACACCCTATCCCAAGTTAATCAGGATTAACTCTAATTAATCGGGATTAATGCTAACTGAATGTGTTTTAAGGAATTAATGTGGCTTAAGGGCCAAATTGAATTGAAATTGTCTCAAATGAGCAATTTGAGCTTAATGATAAGGTAATGAACGCATTGAAGTGATTTTTGACTTAGATTGAGGGATATAAGGACTTTTTCGTAAATACGAATTTCCGCGTATTTCGTCGAATACGGAAACTCTTGATACCCGCACGTGTATCTCGAAGAGTACGTTAAGTTCCGTAACAGTAGCAATTCCGTTCGACGTGAATTGGATTAAATGACCCTTCATTTGACTAAAATTGTAATTAGTGGAAATGAGAGGGGCTAAAGTGCAAAAATGGGCTTATAAGGGATGATGATGAACTCTTTGAGTTCATTCCCTCCACTCAACTCCCAGCATAGCTCTCTTCCTCTCTTTCTCATCTTCTTCTTTCTTCCAATTCTCTCTATTGAGTGTGGAGTGGAAGCTTTACAAGTTGGTTGAAGAGGCACTCCATCTTCATCATCATCTTTTCCATCTCCTTCTTTGGTTTTCTTGGAGTTTCAAGCTTGAGAAGATCTCAAGAATTCTCTAAAAAAGGACTACAAGTAAGTACTTTGAATGGGTTTCAGAGTTTGAGGTTGTAGTTCAGTGATTTGGATGTTTCTTGCATAAGAAACTCATTGAAATTCTCTTTAATGGGTTGGTTTTGATTTAGGTTCAAAAGAGGGTTTCAAGTTGAGGTTTTTCATCTCAAATTCAAGCTAGAAGAGGAGATTCTTGCTAGTTAATCTCCAAACAAGGCAAGTGTACTCAATTCTCGTGATTTAGAACGTAATTGAACTTGTTTGAACTCAAAGAGTTCAATTTCAGAAAATTGAAGTTCAGAATTTCTGAACTTCTGGGAGCAATTCGGTCAACCCATAGGCTGACGGACAGCCTGACTGACGTTTTCTGCACTGAATCTCGCAGGAAATGCAATTTCTGTATTCGGTCAGCCGACACAGAAAGCTCGGTCGACCTACAGTCGACCGAACCCCTGACCGAGTTGTCAGAGATCTCTTTTGAGCTCTCTGGAATGGGAACCGAGACACAGTCGAACTGAGTTCGGTTAGCCGACACTATAGGTTCAGTCAACCGACACCTGACCGACGAGGTAACCGAATTCTCTTTAGGAAATGTCAAGAAATTGTATCAGTGAACTGAACTTCTGGAAAGCCGACCGACAGAGTTCAGTCAGCCGAAGTCCAGGGTTCGGTCAGCCGACAGATGATCGACAAGGTGACCGACGTTGATGAGGTTTCAGAATTTATTTCTGAAATTTTCCTAAACCTTCATGGGTGTTAGCTAAACTTATGCAAATGTAAAATTTACTAAAAAGTGATGTCATCTAGAATAACACATACATTGCATAACGAACGTTTCACCCGAATGTTGTTTTGGGAAAATTTACTTGTTTACTAATTTACTTGTTTAATTGTTTAATTGTTTCAGACTTGAGTTGGCTTGTCCTCTCACTTCTAGTACTGTTATGTTCCTTGTTGAGCTATCATTGAATAATGTATCGAATTAATGAAATGAAAGGAAATGGACTGAAGTGAGCAAACCACTGTGATGAACTAAAGAATAAGTCTACTGCAGTAGATGGAGTGTTTCGGAGCTCCGTGGGACCGGTGATCTCTGATCAAGACACTGGTGCACCCACACATTTGATAAGTCACTTAATAAAGTGTATAATATGACGTTGAATGAGTCCGTCTTAAGGCTGGGTCATGAATGGTGTGCCCTTCCGCCTATGCCATAGAGGACAATGCATGATACTAACTGCTTCCTTCAAAGAAGAATTAAATGATACTCAATGCTTCCTTCAGGGAAGACTAAATGAAATTGTACTTGTTTTCTGAATTGATTTGACTTGTTTAGAAATGCTAAACACATTGTTATCATAGAATTGTGTATACATTGTTGAACCGTCGTGTTCACAGTGTTATTGATGACATTACACGCCAACCTGCCCGTCCCGATATTACAGAGGCCGCGCCGCCAGCGGAGGAAGCCAATGCGGTTCCTCCAGGAGGACTAAATGAGTGGACGTAACTCAGCGGGCATTGTGTAGAACATTTTAACACAGTTTGGAATGTAGATTCATTTTGATGTAAATAGTAGTCACCTGCATTGTATTTGAATTAATATGCATGGTTGACTTGAACTTGATACGAAATGAAATGTGTAAGTAAACTTTACTTCTATGTAAAGAGCTTGTATGGTTTGGAATTCATTGTCAATGTATTTATATATTTCCGCAAAATATACATTGAACAGGTATGATTGTAAGATCCCTTGTGAATTTTATATTGACTTCGGTAATGCGAGATTTACGGGAGTAAGTATGATGATCGCGACTCGGGGTTTAGCCATGGTAACCCTAATCTCGGGCCCGGGTCGTGACATACTAATTGTATGGTATCAGAGCTAAGTTAATAAATTAAAAGACTTAGCAAAGCATAGGAACGAAGTGAGGAACGTTACGTTTCGTACCAAATCCAATCTTGGATTTGTAATTTAAATGTTTTCACTATATGTGTTATATATGTGATGGAAGTGTGGAGATTTATGTATCTTACCTTCCGTATTGTTTACAGCATGGCTGCATCTGGATCAAATCCAGGAAGTGATGACTTTATTGTGGTTGTCGTCACACCTTCTCCTATATCCGATGTGGATACAAGGATGACTGCCATTCTCGAGTAGTTAGTAAAGAGTAATGAGGCCCAAGTTACTATGCAAGCACAGCATAGAGAGGCACAACGAGCTATGCAAGAGCAGCATAGGGAGCAATTAGCCAAGAGCCATGAAGCGCAAAGGGGCATGCAGGCCCAGATTGCCTCGCTAATACAAGCACAGAGCCAATTGCAGGCTCAAGTGCAAGCACCACCATTGCCACAAGTTCAACCACCTACTCAGGTTAGAACACAAGTGGTGATACAGTCCAAGGAGAAAGATCCTAATGTCCTGTACGAACAGTTCAGGAAAAGAGGAGCTACTGAGTTCCGGGGTACTGAAGACGTGCTAAAAGCGGATGAATGGCTGGAACACATCGAGGATGTGTTTGGCACAATTACCTGCACACAAAAACAGAAGATTTTGCTCATTTCCTCCATGTTACAAGAAGTAGCAAAGACATGGTGGAAGAGTGTAAGTGAGGCAATTTCCAAATTGCCAGAAGCCATGATTTGGGAGACTTTCAAACAACATTTTCAAAGGAAGTTTGTCCCAGAACATGTGAGACAAAAGAAGGAATCAAAATTCCTACATATGAAGCAAGGTCAACTGACCGTAGCTGCCTATGTTCATACTTTTCTGCAGCTGTCTAAGTATGCTACTGATCTGGTAGATACTAAAGACAAGAAAGTGATGAGGTTTCTCAATGACCTCAATCCCATATATAAGAAGATGGTGTTGGCAAATAAGCCTACTACCTTCGATGATGCCGTTGATAGAGCCTACGCAGCAGAAGAAGTTCACAGAGAAGAGATTACTGAAAATGAAAGTGCAAAGAGGAGTGGTGGTGAGAAACCTACAGGCTCCTGGTTTAAGAAAGGAGGACAGTTCAAGGGCAAGAATAAGAAACAGAAATTCAATGCAGGACTGAAAATAAGCCAGCCTGTGAGACATGTGGCAAGGCTCACAAGACTGAGTTGTGTTGGAGAACTACAGGAGCTTGTCTTGTTTGTGGTTCTTTGGAACACAAGATGGCACAGTGTCTAAGAGCAAGGAGAGAGGACAAAGATCCAAATCAACAACCTGCTCAAGGCCAAGCAGCACTCCCTGCTCCTCCACAACGACTAACTTTGCCAGCTCCTCCTCCTAGGCAACAACAACAACAGGGCCAGCAGCGTCAGTGGCAAAGGCAACAACCTGGACAGCAATAGCAGAGGCCACAGATGGCTGGAAGGGCTTATGCTCTTAACCGAGAGCAAGCTAATGTTGCAACCAATGTGGTTGAAGATACAATCCTTATAGATAGTAAACACATGCGGTTGCATTATTTGATCCCGGTTCTACGCATTCATTTGTAGCACCTGTATTTGTATGTAATATATGAAACCGGATAATGCAATTGTCATATGACTTTACTGTATCTACTCCATTACGAAGGAGAGTAGTATGTGAATTATATGTTCCCCAATGTGATGTTAGAGTCGGGGAAGTGGCAATGCCAGCTGATCTGATTATATTAGCGATGAATGATTTTGATGTAATCTTTGGCATGAATTGGCTTGCGAAGTACAGGGCTTGTTTAGACTGTTTCCGCAAAATCATCACCTTTAGGGTTGATGAAGCCAATGCCAGTGTACTCTTTGAAGGCACTCAAAAGAGATTCGATACGAGACTTATTTCAGCACTCAAGGCTGAACGAATGATGCATAGTGGTTGTGAAGGCTACATTGCATTCATTTCTGAAAAGAAGCAAGAACATAAGTTAGAAAATATTCCTGTCGTCTATGAATTTCCAAATGTGTTTCCCGATGAAGTGCCAGGTCTACCTCCAGCAAGGGAAGTGGACTTTACAATAGAACTTGTGCCCGGTACTACACCGATATCCAAGGCACCATATCGAATGGCACCATTAGAATTGTATGACTTGAAGAAACAGATACAGGATTTGCTTGACAAAGGTTTTATTAGACCAAGTGTCTCACCATGGGGAGCACCTATACTGTTTGTGAAGAAGAAAGATGGCACCTTTAGAATGTGTATTGATTATAGGCAAATAAATCAAGTGACAATAAAAAACAAATATCCACTGCCTAGAATCGATGAGTTGTTTGATCAACTCCAAGGTGCAGCGTTTTTCTCTAAGATTAATCTTCGATCTAGATATCACCATATACGAGTTAGAGATCAAGATGTACAGAAGATTGCAATCAGGGCTCGTTATGGACACTATGAATTTTTAGTGATACCTTTTGGTCTAACCAATGCACCTGCAGTTTTTATGGCTCTAATGAACAGAGTGTTTGCCTCGTACCTAGACCAGTTTGTTGTGATCTTTATTGATGACATCCTGGTATACTCAATATCAGAACGGGAGCATTCACATCATTTGAGAACAGCCTTGCAAATACTGAGAGAGAATCAGTTGTATGCAAAGCTCACGAAGTGTGACTTTTTGTTGCAGCAGGTTGCATTTCTGGGTCATATCATTACCAGAGATGGGTTAGCTGTTGATTCAGCTAAGATTGACGCGGTTAACAATTGGCAGAGTTCGAAGAATGTACCAGAGGTTCGGAGTTTCTTGGGATTGGCGGGCTACTATAGGAGGTTCGTAAAGGACTTCTCCAAGATAGCAGCTCCATTAACAAAACTGACTCGGAAAGACATTCCATTTCAATGGAATGATGTGTGTGAGTCGAGTTTCCAAACTCTGAAGCAGAAGTTGATATCGGCCCCAATCTTAGCTTTACCTGAAGGAAGAGGCGGATTTGAGATTTACTCATATGCCTCAGGTATTGGATTGGGATGTGTGTTGATGCAGAGATGTAAGGTAATTGCCTATGGCTCGCGTCAATTGAAGAAGCATGAGAAGAACTATGCTACACATGATTTAGAGCTCGCGGCTGTTGTATTCGCATTGAAACAATGGAGACACTATCTGTATGGAGAGACTTTTGAAGGTCATTGTGATCACAGAAGTCTCCAATACTTGTTCACTCAGAAGGATACCAATCTGAGGCAACGCCGTTGGTTAGAACTCATCAAAGACTATGATTTTCCATTCACATACGTCCCTGGAAAGGGTAACGTTGTAGCTGATGCTTTGAGTCATAAATTAGCTGACTTGGCGTCATTGGTGGGTGAATGGACTCTAATTGAAGAATTCAGATATTGGGATGTGTTCATTGAATTCGTGGACAATCGAATAATGATTGCAGCGATGTTAGTGTTCGAACCGTTGTTGATATATCGAATCAAGGATAGGCAGTTCGACGATCCTGAATTGGTGAGAATTCGGGATAACATTCAGCAAGGCCAAATTTTGTGTTGGTAACAGGAGTTCTCTATTTCAGAGATAGATTGCCAGTGTATGAAATTTGAGCACAAGAAGCCACCAGGCTTGCTTCATCCATTGTACATACCTAAGTGGAAGTGGGAATATCTTACGATAGACTTTGTGTCCGGTTTACTGAGGACGCGGAGACAACATGACACCGTATGGGTGATTGTGGATCATCTTACGAAGTCCGCACACTTCCTTCCATTTAGAAAGGATATGGGTTTTAGTGACATGTTTAAATTATTTGTTAAGGAGATTGTTCGATTGCATGGAGTACCGGTCTCAATTGTTTCTTATTGAGATAGTCGATTTGTCTCCACATTTTGGCAAACATATCAGAATTCTATGGGTACAAGACTTCGGTTTAGTACCGCATACCATCTGCAAACAGATGGACAATCAGAGAGGACGATTCAAACTCTCGAAGACTTGCTTCGTGCCAGCGTTGCAGATTTTGGGAGTGATTGGGATGACCACTTAGTGTTGTACGAATTTGCGTACAACAACGGCTATCACTCCAGCATTGAAATGGCACCATTTGAAGCATTGTATGGTCGGAGATGTAGGACTCCAGTCAGCTGGGAAGAAGTTGGAACTCGAAGTTTCCATGGTCCTACGATCATTGCTGAAATAGCAGACAAAGTGCAGAAGGTGCAAGAATGATTGAAAATTGCTAAATCAAGGCAGAAAAGCTATACTGACAATCGTCGGCATGATCTGGAATTCATCGTTGGTGATCTAGTCTTTTTGAAGATTTCTCCAATGAAGGGCACCTTCAAGTTTGGGTAAAAGGGTAAGCTTTCTCCGAGATTTATCGGACCCTTTAAGATCCAAAGTAGAATTGGAAATGTGGCTTATCGCTTAGACCTTTCAGCAGAACTCTCCGGTATCAACAATGTCTTTCATGTTTCTATGCTTCGAAAGTATGTGTCAGATCCTTCACATGTCATTCGTCATGAAGAGGTCCAAGTGTTACCAGACACCGCATACGTTGAGAAGCCAGTTCAGATCATTGATACCAAGGAGGTGGTTCTGCATACAAAGACAATCAAATGGGTCAAAGTGCTTTGGGCACATCATGGACCGAGCAAAGCCACATGGGAGCTTGAAGAGCAAATGGCTCGAAAGTATCCAGAGCTGTTCGTTTAGGTAACATTCCTTTTCAATTGTGTACTTGATTTGTATTGCATTCGGAGGACCGAATGGTTCTAAAAGTTTAGGAGAATGTAACACCCGATCCCGAGTTAATCAGGATTAACTCTAATTAATCGGGATTAATGCTAACTAAATGTGTTTTAAGGAATTAATGTGGCTTAAGGGCCAAATTGAATTAAAATTGTCTCAAATGGGGAATTTGAGCTTAATGATAAGGTAATGAATGCATTGAAGTGATTTTTGACTTAGATTGAGGGATACGAGGACTTTTCGTAAATACGAATTTTCGCGTATTTCGTCGAATATGGAAACTCTTGATACCCGTACATGTATCTCGAAAAGTACGTTAAGTTCCGTAACAACAGCAATTCCGTTCGACGTGAATTGGATCAGATGACCCTTCATTTGACTCAAATTGTAATTAGTGGAAATGAGAGGGGCTAAAGTGCAAAAATGGGCTTATAAGGGATGATGATGAACTCTTTGAGTTCATTCCCTCCACTCAACTCCCAGCATAGCTCTATTCCTCTCTTTCTCATCTTCTTCTTTCTTCCAATTCTCTCTATTGAGTGTGGAGTGGAAGCTTCACAAGTTGGTTGAAGAGGCACTCCATCTTCATCATCATCTTTTCCATCTCCTTCTTTGGTTTTCTTGGAGTTTCAAGCTTGAGAAGATCTCAAGAATTCTCTAAACAAGGACTACAAGTAAGTACTTTGAATGGGTTTCAGAGTTTGAGGTTGTAGTTCAGTGATTTGGATGTTTCTTGCATAAGAAACTCATTGAAATTCTCTTTAATGGGTTGGTTTTGATTTGGGTTCAAAAGAGGGTTTCAAGTTGAGGTTTTTCATCTCAAATTCAAGCTAGAAGAGGAAATTCTTGCTAGTTAATCTCCAACCAAAGCAAGTGTACTCAATTCTCGTGATTTAGTATGTAATTGAACTTGTTTGAACTCAAGGAGTTCAATTTCAGAAAATTGAAGTTCAGAATTTTTGAACTTCTGGGAGCAATTCGGTCAGCTCACAGGCTGACCGACAGCCTGACCGACGTTTTCTGCACTGAATCTCGCAGGAAATGCAGTTTCTGTAAAGCTAACCGAACTGGGTTCGGTCAACCGACACTGAAGGCTCGGTCGACCGACAATCGACCGAACCCCGGACCGAGTTGTCAGAGATCTCTTTTGAGCTCTCTGGAATGGGAACCGAGACACAGTCGAACCGAGTTCGGTTAGCCGACACTATAGGTTCGGTCAACCGTCACCTGACCGACGAGGTAACCGAATTCTCTTTAGGAAATGTCAGGAAACTGTATCAGTAAACTGAACTTCTGGAAAGCCGACCGACAGAGTTCAGTCAGCCAAAGTCCAGGGTTCGGTCAGCCGACAGATGACCGACAAGGTGACCGACGTTGATGAGGTTTCAGAATTTATTTTTGAAATTTCCCTAAACCTTCATGGGTGTTAGCTAAACTTATGCGAATGTAAAATTTCACTAAAAAGTGATGTCATCTAAAATAATACATACATTGCATAACGAACGTTTCACCCTAATGTTGTTTTAGGAAAATTTACTTGTTTACAAATTTACTTGTTTACTAATTTACTTGTTTAATTGTTTAATTGTTTCAGACTTGAGTTGGCTTGTCCTCTCACTTCTAGTACTGTTATGTTCCTTGTTGAGCTATCATTGAATAATGTATCGAATTAATGAAATGAAAGGAAATGAACTGAAATAAGCAAACCACTGTGATAAACTAAAGAATAAGTCTACTGCAGTAGATGGAGCGTTTCGGAGCTCCGTGGGACCGGTGATCTCTGATCAAGACACTGGTGCACCCACACATTTGATAAGTCACTTAATAAAGTGTATAATATGACGTTGAATGAGTCCGTCTTAAGGCTGGGTCATGAATGGTGTGCCCTTCCGCCTATGCCATAGAGGACAATGCATGATACTAACTGCTTCCTTCAAAGAAGAATTAAATGATACTCAATGCTTCCTTCAGGGAAGACTAAATGAAATTGTACTTGTTTTCTGAATTGATTTGACTTGTTTAGAAATGCTAAACACATTGTTATCATAGAATTGTGTATACATTGTTGAACCGTCGTGTTCACAGTGTTATTGATGACATTACACGCCAACCTGCCCGTCCCGATATTACAGAGGCCGCGCCGCCAGCGGAGGAAGCCAATGCGGTTCCTCCAGGAGGACTAAATGAGTGGACATAACTCGACGGGCATTGTGTAGAACATTTTAACATGGTTTGGAATGTAGATTCATTTTGATGTAAATAGTAGTCACCTGCATTGTATTTGAATTAATATGCATGGTTGACTTGAACTTGATAGGAAATGAAATGTGTAAGTAAACTTTACTTCTATGTAAAGAGCTTGTATGGTTTGGAATTCATTGTCAATGTATTTATATATTTCCGCAAAATATACATTGAACAGGTATGATTGTAAGATCCTTTGTGAATTTTGTATTGACTTCGGTAATGCGAGATTTACGGGAGTAAGTATGATGATCGCGACTCGGGGTTTAGCCATGGTAACCCTAATCTCGGGCCCGGGTCGTGACAGAAGATGAGAATGAGTTAGTATTTGATTTAATTAGTATCTATGATGTTTATTTAAGCATGAGTATTCAATGATGTGTATTATTATTCAGCTGAGTGCTAATGATTCCCTTATCTCTTATCTGTCAATAATGGAACTTCAAGACTACATGTATTAATTACTAATTGCTTATCCTTGTTTAATGAACATATTCACAACGTTACCATTGGTGTCACAGACACAGGTGCAACTTTCAGCCCTCCCGGAAAGAGAGGAGGAGACCAAGGCGGTTCCACTTGGACTAGAGGAGTGGACGAACGAGGGGCCTGTCTAGTGGTCGTCTCCAGAGAGCGTTATAGAAGTCACTTTTTGGGTTGTGTTTTGGAAAAGTAACTTAAATACAATAAGGATAATGTAAATCATTTTGGAATTGTAAATAACCTTTTGGGAATATTTTGTATGAATCTTGTTAAATCAGGTAGAGTATGTTTGGCGGTCCCTACTTAATAGTAAGGATGTCATCTTCGTTTAAACATATGTGAATGTAAAGGGACTGGCCATGGATTGATACTAATTAATTAGAATGTTATAGATGCTTCCGCATTAAATGTACCTGGACAGGTGTCAAAGAACAAGTCCAATATGTGGAGAAATGGAATTTTATCCTTCGTGAATTCGCACATGACCCGAGACAGGTGCGGATCTTACGGGAGTACGCGTGTCACACATCGGGGATTATCCCTGGCCGGGGAATCTTGGGACGGGATGTGACACTAATCAAGCAAAATGGCTCTTAATGGAGCAAAAAAGGAAAAAATTTACTCACTTGATTGACAAAGCTTTTGAGGGACCAAAAGCCGCATTGGCCTGGAGGCCTGAATTGAAATGAGTTCTTTTAATGGGCTTAAGCTTGTGGGGTCATTTCCCCCCATAACCATCACAAGCATTTAGAAAAATGGGGAGTTCAAAAGTGGAAAACTCTGAGAAAATGGGGTTTTTGGGAGATCTGGTTTTCTTTAAGGGCTGCATGTTCTTTGCATAAATAAGGAAAAAAGAAAAAGAAAATACAAAGAAATGCAAGAAAAATTGTAGAAAAACTTAGGGAAGAATAAGATGGATTCTTGAGTGTTTTATAGGGACTAGTACCCAAGAGGTAAGTGGTCTCTACCAACTATTGTAGTTGTATTTCTCCTCCTATTTGATAGTGATATTTTTTTTGCCATTTATTTTCAGTGGATGTTTTCCCAATTTTGGGATTTTACGACATTAAAAAAATTCCTGTGTCTATTGGTATGTGATTGTGATTTCATTTGCATAATATATACTATGGCTGCTTCGGGTTTGGAATCTTGGCAATACACAGAGTCGTTTGGTTTGTAGTTTGAGTACCTATACAGACCATAATGAATAATATTGAGGAAGACAATGTTGTTTAGCAAAACAGATTGACATGTGACCAAAAGAGAACGACGTGTAACCATTTAGCAAAAGAATCCCTCAGGCACGATATGTCATCCTATCTTCTATCAAGTTCCTTTGTTTGAAAACCTCCTCAGTTTGCCCGGTGATGACTTCGGAAATCCATGGTGAATGTGTAAAGACTCCAGCCATCAGTGAGTCCTGTCATATATTGACTAATAACAACTTACTCCATGGATCAAATTTTGACTAATGGATAGTCCTACAATCCCATTTGCATTTTGTGTAGCAACCAATTTATAAATCTAATTTTGATTGAGAATACAGTTTAGTAATTGACATAAGCTTCAGACTCTTGAAGCGAAGCCATCCATCTAACAAACATTAACAGAAACCATTTCTCCACCAAAGAAAAAAAAAACACTATAGTGTCCAGCCACTTAATAACATATTTATTAGTCCACAAGTTTCGGCACCAACCAAAAGCATAAATTGACAATTTGGCTAGAGGAGGCGGGTTGATCAGCTTTGGTGGTTTATAGATTAGGGTGTCTTTATAAGCCGGTTTGTAGTTGGTACTCAAAGGACTGAAAGAGAATGAGAGAATGCAACCTGGCCATACACCCACAAATTCGGTTACAACTTAAAAGTATCCCACCCACCCCCATTTATGCGTCTTGAATGACTAGTGTCAAGACACCCCATTTCAATGGTCAAGATTTACCTGGTTTCTCTGTAGACAGCTCATCAAAATTGACTCTACTCCTTTCCATACTGGCATTAACAAGCCATTACATACATACGCATTGTTATCAATCAGTCTTCCACCTGCAGTGTCCTGACACATCACTACCTTCGTGAAATATGTATAGATATGTTTTTTTAAATGTATTCACGGTACAAAAGAAGTCTGTGATGTATCTTCTTTATCTCATTTATCATGGCATCATGTGACCATAGCAAATGTTTAGCCCTTCCATATGATAGAACTTGACATGTTACACAAAGTCAGTAAAGAATAGGCAAAGCAGTAAATGGGAACCAACTACCTCCATGACATCCATTAAAGAAACCCAACTACGTTCCATGTAGATCCTATTACTGCCCCTCTTTCCCCAATACCAAGTTACGCGTCAACCCCCTCTTCTCTATAAAACTAGCTACTAAGGTTACTGTGCATTTCCTCATCAAAGGTTGGTGGTGTCTTTGTAGTTTGGATTCCACAATGGCCATAGAGAATGGAAAGAGGGAGGAGTCGGAGACAGAGATGGTGAAGGTCATAAGAAAGACCAAGATCATTCCTAAGAAGGTGGAGAAAAGGGAGTGCCCATTGGTCACATTTGACCTTCCATATGTGACCTTCTACTACAACCAGAAGGTGTTGCTGTATAAAGGCGTCGATTATGAGGAGATGGTGGGGAAATTGAAGTTAGGGTTAAGGGTGGTTTTGGAAAGCTTTTATCCACTTAGTGGGAGGCTGGGGAAGGATGAGGAAGGAGTGCTGATCATGGAAAAGTGTGGAGAGGAGGATGGTGGAGTTGAGGTTGTGGAGGCAGAGGCATTGGGTTTGTGTGTGGAAGATCTGACCGGGGACAAGGCCTACTCCTTGCTGCAAGAGATTGTGCCCTTCACTGGAGTCCTCAATTTGGAAGGGTTCCACCTCCCCTTGTTGGCTCTACAGGTCAGTGCCCATTCTCCCACTTTATTTTATTTTCATTTTTATTTGCTACTGGACATTCAAATATATATTGTGCATGCAATTTATGGTTTCAAATTCAGTCCAAATAGACTTGTATCGCAGGTTAATTCAGCCACATCAATGCCAATTTTTTTTTATTATTATTATTATTGTATGGGTGTAGTCCCAAGCTTTAAAATTTGTGGAAACCCCATTCTCACCATATTTATAGTTTGTCTTGCAATTTTTTTTACATACATCTATAACAATCAAATATGCACTAGAAATGAAGATGTCCGTTTTTTCTTTATTAACATTTTTTTTGGGCTTTCCTTTCGACATTCATTTTAGGTTGGATGCATGAGCTGTTATGTGTAGGGATTCTGTTCTTGGCCAATATTACCATGTTTTAAAACCATGTATTCATATTTTATTTGAACGTAAAAAAATGATGGATATTTATGTTAGTAAATGTCATGTAAGTGTAGTTTTTTTTTTATGAGGTGGGTGTGTATTAATATTTAAGGGTGGCAATGGGACAGACAAGACTTCAATTGATCAGATTTACCCTGGAAGGCGAAGAAAGAGACTGAACCCAAGTTAAATGGATGTGCATATTAATGGAGATTATGGGTTAATCGGTTGGGCATGTGAGAGTTCAAATAATTGGGTCATATTGTGCTAATATTGAATCAATCTGAATCCTGACCATTTGCCAATTGAGTTTGAAATGTCAACCACCATAGATTGTGGGAATGGATTGTGTGGTTGCGTTCATTTCCAATAGCAACGAAACAATCATATTCAGGTTCATTTCCTTTACCTTTTTCTTTTTTTCTCTTTTTTCTTGAAATATACATTTAACAAGTCTAAGTGGAGAACGGCTACTGACCCAAGTGGTAAGGAGTGGTAGTTCTCACACTATCCAAGATTTGTACCCTGAGTATGCACGCTCTTCTTGCGTGTGCATGCTTCCTTCCCACATAAACGGGCTACTTTCCCACTTGAGTGGGCTGCCTTCCCGTATATACGGGTCTCTCTTGGCCTTGTGATTTTGGATAAGTCAAAATTGCGTAGCTGACCTCATGTTTGTGGTAAGATGGGATCTGTGAGCCCTTTCTCCCCTTGGGCGGACTAGTTTCACATGTTTCTGTTTCTTTTGCTTTCTCGTCTGGTCTGGTTCTTC
The DNA here is from genome assembly GCA_029852735.1 of Persea americana. Taxonomy (NCBI): domain Eukaryota; kingdom Viridiplantae; phylum Streptophyta; class Magnoliopsida; order Laurales; family Lauraceae; genus Persea; species Persea americana. Next base: position 9,448,444 of record CM056820.1, on the reverse strand, counting down.
TCGTGGCAATGAATATCTTAGTTTACCAAAATTAACAAAAAAAAAAAAAAAATTGGGTGACTAATTTTTGGTAGAAAAAATTTTGGGTGACTTGACCGGCCACATTGGTTCTAATGGCAGCAAAAATCTAATTTAACTTTGATGATGCTTCGTACACCTGCCTCTTTGTGTATGAGTAGTGATACAACTAACTTCTATTATTGTTAGAGTGATATAAATATATATATACACCAACGAATTGACATATGTAAAATAAATAATTATGTTTGATTTACATTATTGATTTATTTGTGTATGCTACTGTCATGAGATTAAAATTTGAATCAATGTCATTCATGGCGAAGCATATGTTGAAGTAATCCGGATCAAACAAAAGGTAGCCCATATAGACTAAATTAGACTAAAATGTTATCAGAACCATACTACAAGAAAGTATAGGATCATTTATCGTCATATATTGAGACCGCGTGCGAGATAAGTGCTAATACATGGGGTAGATATATAATGATTTTGAATTGAAGAAGGTGCACCCCACACCCCACTATGGTTTATAGTACACAGGGTTCTTTTTGTGCTGGCAGAGGACTCTTCCGGATATGACAAACATTATTCTCAACGCTCAACTCTCAACTGCCTTATTACTCCATTATTACTTCATTAGTCTCTAATACTCAAGTGTTCAGACGCGTGCACAGATTTATAAGGATGCCCCACCTAGATTGAACACCTCTAGCTCTAGATTTTCAAGCAAATTACAGTAGGGTTCAACCTAATGTGCAAAATGAGGCCCACCATCCATTGAAAATGGGCGTTACATTATACTGTAATGGAGCGGCGCCATATTGTAGTTGCCAGGGCGGACCAGGTAGAAGTGTGGGGCGGGGGGGGGACCAAATCCCACTTCATATTTTGAGAATTAATTTCTTTTTTTTTTTTTTAACATGGACCCCCCCCCCCCCCCCCCCCCCCCCCGGGCGGGTAATTGTGCCGTACAAATCTGCTGGGAATGTCCTGAGTTAGAATTTGAGCCGCTTTAATTTTGAGAAGTGGGCGCTTTCAGGTACTGAGGTGGGAGAGTTGTGCTTTAATTGGCCAATAGTTGGCCCCTAATAAATAGCTCCACAATTTAGCTAACCCAAAAAAAAAAAAAAAAAAGGAAAAAAGTCAGCTCTCTCCCTCGAATTCTTACAGCAGTAGCCTCTGTACACTCTCTCTCTACACTTCATGAAGTAAACCTTCTCTTCATAAATCTCCTAGGCCTTTGTCTTTTGTTATACTCATATTTTATGAGCCTCGTGAGAAAGTGGGGACAAGTGTACGACATCCAGACTGTTATGATCTTGAAGTGCTGTGGTCCAAATTTTATTAATGGATCATACCGCTGTAAAGTCCTTTATAATTATCATACCAACTTTCCTGTCGAGTGGCCTTTGCACATTTAATGTGCAATGTCACTTGATTGCCTGTAGGGTCCTCCTAGCCTTAGCACATGTGATGCAAATGAGGCCAAGTTCAAGCTCGAGCTTCAGTGCCTAATGGGCCTTTTCCTTTTCTTTTCTTTTTTTTTATAGTAAATGAAGATTGTCATTAAAAAAGCAGCACAGCAAGAACTACATCAAAGAACATGGAACCGACCACCAACGAGAAACAAAATCAAATTGATCAGTCCACTCAAAATTGGCCCCTTTAGCAAAGCTAAACCTGGCACACTTGTGGGCCACCTCATTTTACTTTTGAGGAATATAACTAAAATCCTCTATATCAAAGACTTTAGCCTGTTTTATGATATCCAAAATGACAGCATTAATAGCCCACACTTCATCTCCCTTAGCTTTAATCACTTCACTTGCTTGGGACAAAACATGAATTTTCAAATAGCCTTTACCTTTGGCTTTTCCTATAGTGAGCAAGAGGGTCTTATAATACCCAAGTTACATACACATGGTCTGTTGCATAATACTATGGATTATAAGTAAAACAAAGAAATAAACAAATATACATAAAGTGGATTTTTTTAATTTTTTAATTTCTAAAGGTAAATTATCATACCCATACTTGCCCAAAGTCCGTAGTCGTCAGCATCACTGTTAAAGCTCAAGATTGATCCCTAATTATTTCCAAGGGAGGTGCCTCACTAACTGTGCTACCAGTGAATTGGGCTTACGTGCAATATCTTAGATGACGTGCATGGCTTGAAAATACCTCCTATAGTCAATACTAATGGGACACACTATTACTCCCTTTAATGTCACTAATCCCATATTTTTTTACATCAATCGAAAGTGGTTTTGATCATTGGATTGAAATAATAGAAATAAAAAAAAAAAAAAAAAAAAAGATGCATTCTTAAATCATCAAACTTGAGAATCACAGATCAAGTTGTTCAGATCAATTGATTAGGATGATCTGATGGATATGAAATCTTGCACATAGGTGGTTCAATCCCCTCCCAAGAATTGACATGGCCTGAATCGGCCTCACAAGACTGTTCACAGATTACCTAGATTTTGTAAAACAAAATCTAATCTGATCGCCCTCTCTCTCTACTTGAATTAACTCAACCAAATTAAACATTTATCCAATTTTTCGAACCGTTTGGATTCACTGTGCACATTTGATAATCGTCCAACTAGGACTTTGACAATTTCTAGGCCTTCATAACCTTTTGTGTTCAAATGGTTTCAGAAATTGCAAAAGAGTTAGGTCATAGGCAACCTTTGTAACACTTCCTTATAAGAGCTTGTGGTGCATACTCTGAATCTTTTTTATAGAACACCTTATGCTTTGACAAGCAATATTTGATACTTTGCTATATCATGCCTAATGCATAAAGCTAAAATTGTCTCTTGATGATTGAATGAGTATCCTTTGCTTCTTTGGCAGTTCACAAAGCTCAGGGATGGCCTAGCAATGGGATGTGCATTCAACCATGCAGTCCTTGATGGGTACTCTACATGGCACTTCATGAGCTCCTGGGCCGAGATCTGCAGGGGCTCAGACACCATCTCCCTCGAACCCTTTCATGACCGCACCCAGGCACGTAACACACGCGTCAAGCTCGACCTCCCTTCCTTGCCCCTTAACGGGGAAGGCAAGCCCAAATCAGCGCCACTCATAGAGAAAGTCTTCCAATTCTCCGAAACCGCAATGGACAAGATCAAGGCCGAAGCCAACACCCACCTTCCCGATGGCTCCAAGCCCATCTCTGCCTTCCAGTCCTTGGGTGCACACCTCTGGAACGCGGTCACTCGCGCCCGGCAGCTCAAGCCGGAGGACTACACCGTGTTCACCATCTTCATGGACTGCCGCAAGCGTGTTGACCCACCAATGCCTGAAAGCTACTTTGGCAATCTTATCCAAGCCATATTCACAGTCACTGCTGCAGGGGTGTTGCTTGCACAACCTATCTCATTCGGGGGGGGTATGTTGAGAGATGTTATCGCATCCCATGACTCGAAGGCCATCGACGGGCGCTCTAAGGAGTGGGAGAGCGCACCCAAGTTGTTTGAGTTCAAGGATGCGGGCATCAATTGCGTGGCGGTTGGGAGCTCGCCAAGGTTTCGGGTTTATGAAGTGGACTTTGGATTTGGCAGCCCTGCTGTGGTGAGGAGTGGGAGTAACAACAAGTTTGATGGGATGGTGTACCTGTATCCAGGGAGGGATGGAGGAAGGAGTGTGGATGCGGAGATCTGTTTAACTGCAGAAGCTATGGAGAACTTGGAGAAGGATAATGATTTCCTTTTGCCTGGTGTTTGAAATCTGAGATTTCGTGGTTGCTTGTGAGCTGTTGTTCCTTTGCTGCTGATTGTTTATTTGGTTTTCCGTTGCAAACTAGTGGTTAACATGTTGGTATTTGCTTTTTATCGTACTTTGCTGGAATGCTTTTTATGAATTCAGTTGTATGGTTGTACATGGTTTGATAGGAACACCTATGAAGCTCCTCTCCCATTTTCTACTCTCTTTTTTCTAAGATCTGTCTTAAGGATGAAACTTAAGGGTCGGGTCACCTAACCAAAGCTCGACCCAAATTACATATGCATAAACCCAATACCAAACCTGACTCAAATGAAAACCTGAACTCTTCTTAAACAAGCCTGATGTGGATTGCAAATTCCTTACCTGAGTGCAATTCTGGGTTGTTAGTTTGTGTCCAGGGTGGTCTATACCAAATTGATGGGTTTGGTTTGCCTTTCAAATCATGAAAGTGTAAAACTAGCATTTTTTATTTTATGTGATTTTTGTTGATGAATGCACAAGGTTTCCTGGTTCTTTCCACTACAAAAGAAGTCTGACTTTCTATCATACTTCAAGAGTTTTTACAAATTTATACATACTCAATTTGATAGAAGTATTAGAGTTTTTCCGACTGATGGAGGAGGAGAGTTTGTTAACGAAGATGTTTCATCACGCTATACTGAATATGATGGCCTTCATCAAGTTTAATGTCGTACCCCTAGTTATGGGCACATGGATTATGCGTAAGACTAGGGTTCAATTAAATTTTTTATTAATAAACCATGCAACGTGGCCCCCAATCATAGTCCTATAGGATCGAAGTCCGTAGTGAGGTATAAACATTTCCTCGGTTAACCTAAGGTATAGCGGAACTTCATGATAAACAGATTGTACAATAATAGCATTTCAGAATAAACACATCATAAGATTAATTAAGTTTTAAGTTTTACAAAAACATAAGCAAGAGTAGTTTAGTTACATGCCTCTATCAAAAACCTAGGCCAACAAAATGAATAAATAAAAATTATTATCCAAAAGCATGTAAGGTACTCGTGTGCTAGACATGACGACTTGGACTATGTCGTTGGCACACCACTCGATCGCTATCAAGCTGATCTGTCAAAATAGGTGCCTCAATATAGAGAGGCTCAATACCTATACACTAAGCATGGTACCATCAGACTACGAATAGCCGGCAGGTAAATATACATAATAACAATAGATATGCAATACAAAGAGATATAAAGACAATGAGATCATATGAAGTACAATGGTAGGAGTCTAAGCATAAAGCTTGAATATCAATATACAATGAACAATGAAAGATAATGTCCTTTCACAATACACAAACAATATCCACATAGGCTAATACACCATGGGATATTCTCACTACCCTCCCGTTCTCAAACCAAGTGTGGTAGAGAATAAATGGGACAACAACCCGGCTAATCAATACATCGAGCATTCAACCAAGAACAATACATCGAATGGTTTAACTCGGGACAATCAATACATCGAGGTACCACCTGAAATAATTATAACCCAATACCGATCTGCATTCATAACCCATCAATCTATAATCCTCCCACAAAGGTACCCCTCTGTATTGAATGTTAACAGCTAAGTGGTGCATGACACAAGAATCTTAAGACAATCACTGAGGGCCAGACTTGTCCTGCCTGAATAGGATCCATCAAACATAAGGGGAACTACTCTTCCATCAATCATTCAATCACTCCAAATAATCAATCAATCTCTTTGATCATTTTCAATTCCAACAATAGTAGTCCTCCGTAAGCCTTTACAATTAAGGCAGCTTAGCCTTATCGCATCAATCAATACTGATGACAATCAATAGGGATCCTATGTTCGATCAATCTAGGTTCTCAATGTGACCCCGATAATAAAAGCAATATAATCTATAGAACATGCATGAGGGATGTGGACATCAATACTAAGACGATTCAATTCAGTTCCGATCAAGCAATAGTCAAGGAAGACAAACATTTCAATCCTAAGTCAATGATATATTTCCCCATATCTTGTCAATAATCACATATTTTCATATGCGAGTAGAGTCAAACTGATTCGGTCTACTTTATCTACTCTACATTATTTCTAGGTTACTGTGTTTTTGCTTCCATCTTCAGTTTTATAGGCTATTGACCGCTGACTTCGAAGTTTTTCTTGGAATTCTTGGTCTTCAAATTATATTCATCCTATGCCACGGACGACTATTTGTAGGCCTCTTTCTGTGGGGGGGTTTGGCATTAAGTCGGTAAAAACTTTAAATGAGGCAGCTTCATTGAGGCAAGTTTGGGACTTTGTGTCACATAAGGTCAATTGTTGGACATAATGGGTTATGGTAAAATATCTCTAGTCTTCTTCTTTTTGGGAAGCTAAAGTTTACCTGTCGCTGCTTCGTGGGGATGGAGGTGTATTTTGAGCATGAGATAAAAGGCACTGCCTTATATTCGTCGTCTCATTGGAAATGGTGAGGACACATTATTTTGGAGTGACCCTTGGCTACAAGAGGGTAGATTGATTGATCTAGTTGGAGATCGTAGTGTCCATGACCATGGTTTGGGCGCGGATATACGAGTTAGTAGATTTTTTATTTTTGGGTGACAATGAATAGACTCTTCCTCCACCAATTACGGGAGATTTCATAACTATTTGGAGTGTTACGCAAGACCATGTTCCATGGTAAGGTTGTTTGGACCTTGGATGCTTCAAGTAATATTTTTCTATAAAATCAGCTTACGACGATCCAAGTCATTTTTCCACTCAACTTTCTCCTCTTTGGGTAAACTTTGTGTGGTTTAAAGGTTGCATCCTCTAACATTGTTTATGTGCTTTGATGGTTTTTTTGGGTACTTGAATACTAAGGATTTTCTCCTAAATCATGGGGTGCAATGTGATTCATGTCGTGTTCTCTATAACTGTACATGGGATTCTTCTGAGCACCTTTTTCTACATTATCCTTATGCCAAGATAGTGTGGGAATGACTTCTGGCTCAGCTTTTTTTGCTGTAGAAAGGGTAGATCCTTCATGCGGAGGTTTGATATTTGCTGCACATCTATTTTTCCAGACTTTTGTACAGCATATTTGGCGTGAAAGGAATGTTAGGTTTTTTTTTCTCAAAAATGAAAGCGCCCAAATCAGGTTCTACATGGTATTCTTTATTAGATTTATAGTAGGCTAGTGTTTCTTAATCTCCAGCTTCCATATCCTTTTAACAGTTTATGGAACCTTCCACCTATTATGACATACAAACCTATTACATCTAGCAGATCTCTTATATATAATGGTTGGCAGTTTGCCATTGTTCATCTGCATGATTCTCTTATCGGTATTTTTGGGACCCAAATGGCAAACTTGAGCTTGCAGTTATATGTGACGGGATACTTTATATTACAAAGGGATCATATATCTAATGGGTCTTATCCCTTCGCAGATTCCATATAATATCTGTTTTGACATGGAGCATTCTCTGTCCAAGGCTTTACATGAACCCTCTAGTTCACTGTGGCATCATAGGTTTGAGTTTCAACATTTGGCATTGCTTATTCAGCATTTCCCAATGACTACTTTTTCAGATATCTCCTCATCGGCTCAGAGAATTATTCGTAAACTACAACAGTTTACACATTCAGCGACGAAATTTTTCGTCGCCAAAAGCCACAAAAACGTCAATAAAGGTCTTTACCAACGAAAATAATTTCGTCATCCCGACGTTGGTAAAAGTACGTGGACAAAACTTTTTACTGACGAAAAACTATTCCGTCGGCAAAAATTAAATTTTTTACCGACGATTATATAAATTTTATCGACATTTTTTTTCGTCGGAAAAAGTTTAAAGAAAAATAAATTAAAAATTAAAAAACTTTTAGCGACGTTTTATTTTCGTCTGTAAAATGAAAAAAGAAAATAAAAAATAAAAAAGACTTTCGCCGACATTTTTTATTCGTCGGTAAAATAAAAAAGGAAAATAAAAAATAAATAAATAAAAAGACTTTCACCTACGTTTTATTTTCGTCGGTAAAAGTGAAAAAGAAAATAAAAAAAAATTTATTAAGACTTTCACCGACGTTTTATTTTCGTCGGTAAAAGTAAAAAAGAAAATAAAAAAATTTAATAAGACTTTCACCGACGATTTTATTTTCGTCGGTAAAAGTAAAAAAGAAAATAAAAAAGATTAATGAGACGTTCACCGACGCTTCCTTTTCGTCGGTAAAAGTAAAAAAGAAAATAAAAAAATTTAATGAGACGTTCACCGACGTTTCCTTTTCGTCGGTAAAAGTAAAAAAGAAAATAAAAAAAATTTAATGAGACTTTCACCGACGTTTCCTTTTCATCGGTGAAAGTAGATAAGAAAATAAAAAAAATTAATAACACTTTCATCGACGAAAAAAAACGTCGGTGAAAGTATTTTATTTTTTAAAGCTTTTATTTGTTTTTTCAATAAAAAAAAGTCATTTAAACCTATTTATACACCTGTATCAAAAAATAAACCTGTTCATAGACCTGTATTCAATATTAAAAATGCATGCAAACAAATGCTTCTAAATAAACAAACAACCATCGCCATTTTTCATCAAATCATTGATCTCATTAATCAAATATTACATTAATCAATAATGATTCAGTCCGATAAAAATGTCCAATATACAAATACAAATAAACTAAAAAGAATAAAACACTAGCAAAGTATGCAACCGATCCCAAAACGTCTGTCAATCTGCAAAGACAAAAACAACATTAGAATATTTTCAATAAATTAAATTATAAAAGAAAGATATACATGTATATATATATAAATTATAAATTAGAATCTTTTTACTCTACCCTCGTCGATTTCCGCTCCAAACTCCCTAACCGGGAGTCCTATTTGTGAGCCATTAGTTCCTACAAGTTACTTTACCCATGAGCGAAGTGTCCGTGCCGGTTTCGGATTTTTCCGATCGCCGGTTCCCGTTTTGGACCCCCGGCGGGCCATTTTCAAGCCGAAGTGTCGGAAAAGCATCGATTTCCGCTCCAAACTCCCTAACAGGGAGTCCTATTTGCGAGCCGCCAATTCCTACAGGTTACCCTACCCTCGACCATAGTGCATATGCCGATTTTGGATTTTTCCGGTCTTCGGTTCCCGTTCCGGACCCCGGCGGGCCGTTTTTTAGCCTAAAAGTCGGAAAAGCGTCGATTTCCGCTCCAAACTCCCTAAGCGGGAGTCCTATTTGCAAACCGTCAGTTCCTACAGGTTATTCTACCCTTGACCGAAGTACCTGTGCCGGTTTCGGATTTTTCCGGTCGCCGGTTCCCGTTCCAGACCCCCAGCGGGCCGTTTTTTAGCCTAAGTGTCGTAAAAGCGTCCATTTCCTCTCCAAACTCCCTAACCGGGAGTCCTATTTGTAAGCCGTCAATTCCTACATGTTACTCTACCCCCGAGCGAAGTGCCAGTGCCGGTTTCGGATTTTTCCATTCTCCGGTTCCCATTCCAGACACCCAGCGGGCTGTTTTCGAGCCTAAGTGTCGCAAAAGCGTCCATTTTCGCTCCAAACTCCCTAACCGGGTGTCCTATTTGCAAGTCGTCAGTTCCTATAGGTTACTCTACCCTCGAGCGTCCTTTTGGTTTTTTTCAATGGCCGATTCCCGTTACGGACCCCCGGCGGGCCGTTTTCGAGCCTAAGAGTCGGAAAAGCGTCAATTCCTGCTCCAAACTCCCTAACCACGAGTCCTATTTGCGAGCCGTCAGTTCCTAAAGGTTACTCTACCCTCGACCATAGTGCCTGTGCCAGTTTAGATTTTTTCGGTCGCCGGTTCTCGTTCCGGATCCCCGGCGGGCAGTTTTCAAGTCTAACTGTCGCAAAAGCAACCATTTCCACTCCAAACTCCCTAACCGGGAGTCCTATTTGCGAGCCGTCAGTTCCTACATGTTACTCTACCCTCGAACGTAGTGTCTGTGCCGGTTTTGGATTTTTCCGGTCGCCGGTTCTCGTTCCGGACCCCCAGCTGGCCGTTTTCGAGCCTAAGAGTCACAAAAGCGTCGATTTCCGCTCCAAACTCCCTAACTGGGTGTCCTATGTGCGAGCTGTCGTTCCTACAGGTTACTCTACCCTCGAGCGTAGTGCCCGTCCGGTTTCAGATTTTTCCGATCACCGGTTCCTATTCCGGACCCCCGGCGGACCGTTTTTGAGCCTAAGAGTCGGAAAAGCGTCGATTTCCGCTCCAAACTCCCTAAGCGGGAGTCCTATTTGCGAGCCGTCAATTCCTACAGGTTACTCTACCCTTGACCGAAGTACCCGTGCCGGTTTCAGATTTTTCCGGTCGCCGGTTCCCTTTCCAGACCCCCAGCGGGCCATTTTCGAGCCTAAGTGTCGGAAAAACGTCCATTTCCGCTCCAAACTCTCTAACCTGGAGTCCTATTTGCGAGCCGTCACTTCCTACAGGTTACTCTAACCCCGAGTGAAGTGCCCGTGCTAGTTTTAGATTTTTCCAGTCTCCGGTTCCCATTCCAGACACCCGGCGAGCCGTTTTCGAGCCTAAGTGTCGAAAAAGCATGCATTTTCCGCTCCAAACTCCCTAACCGGGAGTCCTATTTGATAGCCGTCAGTTCTTACAGGTTACACTACCCTCGACCGTAGTGCCCGTGCCGGTTTCAGATTTTTCCAGTAGCCGGTTCCAGTTCTGGACCCCCGGCGGGCCGTTTTCGAGCTTAAGAGTAGGAAAAGCGTCGATTTCCGCTCCAAACTCCCTAACCGGGAGTCCTATTTGCGAGCTGTTAGTTCCTACATGTTACTCTACCCTCGAGCGAAGTGCCCGTGCCAGTTTCTGATTTTTCCGGTTGCCGGTTCCCGTTCCGAACCCCCGGCGGGCTGTTTTTGAGCCTAAGAGTAGGAAAAGCGTCGATTTCCGCTCCAAACTCCCTAACCGGGAGTTCTATTTGCGAGTAGTCAGTTCCTACAGGTTACTCTATCCTCGAGCGAAATGCCCATGCTGGTTTCGGATTTTTCCGGTCACCGGTTCCCTTTCCGGACCCCTGGCGGGCCGTTTTCGAGCATAAGTTTCGCAAAAGCGTCCATTTTCTCTCCAAACTCCCTAACCGGGAGTCCTATTTGCGAGCCGTCAGTTCCTACAGGTTACTCTACCCTCAAGCGAAGTGCCTGTGCCAGTTTCAGATTTGTCCGGTTGCCGGTTCCCATTCCGGACCCCCCGCGGGTTGTTTTCGAGCCTAAGTGTCGCAAAAGCGTACATTTCCGCTCCAAACTCCCTAACCGGGAGTCCTATTTGCGAGCCGTCAGTTCCTACATGTTACTCTACCCTCGAGCGTAGTGTCTATGCTGGTTTCGGATTTTTCTGGTCGCCGGTTCTCATTCCGGACCCCCGGCAGGCTAATTTTGAGCCTAAGAGTCGCAAAAGCGTCGATTTCCGCTCCAAACTCCCTAATCGGGAGTCCTATGTGCGAGCTGTCAGTTCCTACAAGTTACTCTACCCTCGACCGTAGTGCCCGTGCCGATTTCGAATTTTTCCAATCGCCGGTTCCCGTTCCGCTCACGGTTACATAGTCATTCTTCCGATGGTTACAGTAATCGTTACACGAGCAGTTAATCAACACTGCCCCACCCAAATTCAACTTTGCAAAATCAATAAATGAGTTCACCCCAGCTATGTACTTCACACTAAATCGGTTCTGATAATGTAATATCCAACTCCTGTCCATATCTGACCAAATCACAAGTAATTAGCAATTAGAAGCAGCCTGCATGGGTCCCTCCTTGGATAGGCAATAAATTAGGAATCTTTTCAAGTGATAGATGAGGTAATGAGAAACTCCAACAACTTGATGTCCACCATTGGATATTCATAAACAAACCAAAAAAAAAAAAAAAATTCAAATTGGGTACTAGGTAATTCTTTCGGACAACAGATTAATTTTCTATAACAAGTATTAGCAAAGTAGTCCCTAAAAGTTTGAACCAATAGTATGCCATCTTTTCTTGCACAAAGTCCACAAGCACTAAACAAATTCAAACATAAATAATTAAAGAGTAGCAGTAGAATAATTTTAAAAAAAATTAAAGGGCTCCATTTTAAATCAATTTGTATTTTGTAAGCTTTTCCCTTTTTTTTTTATTTGAATAATTCTAATTTCATTCACTTTTAGAAAACCTAATCCATTGGGACTCTTGTTTGACTAGTCAACAAGGGAATTAAGAAATTGACATCTAATAAAACTTCTTTACTGGAAATAAATCTCTTTATATTATCTATAAAAGTAGTTTTCCAATCTCTCTCTTTAGTCACGTCATATTGCTACATGGAGAGGAGAGGATTTGTAGCCAACACAATTCATATATGTCATATCTATGACCTAATCACCCCATATTTATCCCCTTCATTCATCATCTCCATCATCACAATTCATTCCATTTTTTTTCCGTAAATCAAAGCCATTTGACAATTAAATCTAAAACAATAATGAAATCATGTCAAAGCTACAGTTCCATAAAAACACATGCATATCCATAAAAATAAATGCATATTCACTTGCCTTTGGGTGAGGAAATCCATAAAGATACAACCATGGACTGCGAAGATCAGGCCGTCCTCAAAAAGTGATTATCAAGTTCCTTTTGGTTATGCAAAAGCATGGTTTGTATCTTTATGTCTTGCTGGTATTTTGTACTTTTTTCCCCTGTTTGTTCACTCCCTCATGTTGGTCTTTCCTAATTCTACAGGTTACATTGGAGAGTTTGAACATATAGATGATCATAGGTCAGGTAAAATAGTGGTGGAATTGAATGGAAGACTGAACAAATGTGGGGTTATTAGTCCCCGATTTGATGTTGGCGTGAAAGAAATTGAGCCATGAACTGCAAGACTGCTCCCCTCTAGACAGGTGAGTTAACTAGAGACATCAATGTGCCAACAAAATGGATTGAATTGATGATCCATTGTACCTGGTTTGACCAGGATATGGCTTTGGACCCACAGCAGTCCCAGTCCAAATCCTATTTTCAACTACAATGGGGTTGGATCTAAATTAACTGTGATTTAATTCCATTAATGCATTACTGTGTATGGTTTGTAGAGACTAGATTTGAGTTGTAATCTACAGGAAGTATTGACATTAGCTTTGATAGAGAGGATAGCTAAAAAACAACATTGGAACATGTTTTGGAAACAAACTAGGGTTTTATACAAAAGAAGAAATGCATACCTCAACACTACTGGATTTACATGGTTCGACAGGTAAGATGTGAGCTTTCACTAGATTTGTCCTCAAAATCTTCTCAAATTCCAAATATTTACAACCTCTAATTAGGTTTCAAGATTTTTAGCCCTCTTGGGAACTCATGAGTCTCACTAATTGTTTATGAACATTAACAGTGTGGACCCTTGAAATGTGGGACCACACAAACAATACTGGCTTAAATGAGATCATATTCATTGGACAAAAGGCATTATATGATGCTTCTGTTGTGAATTTGAATGGTGTTGTCTGACTGGAGGCAACCCTGCCACTAAACTGTTGCAACCAAGTCTTCTGGGGAGTAACAATTCATTCTAAAGAGAGAAACCTAATTTGCACCTCACCACAGCAATCCAGCATACAATCAGTTTCCATCTTATTTTGTTTGGTGATTTTTCCAGACTTCCTCCCATAGTCGACTCCTTTCACCTGACTATTTCCAATAGTATCCAATATCAATAACCCCTTCAGCCTTAGGAACCTCATGAGATAACACCTTCAAGAGAAACTTCATTGTTTACAATGATTCTCCTCAGGCTCTTCAATGTAGCATGAATTTCTACTATCCTTGGGGATGATGAATACCCAGAGAAGAAGAGATCAACCTTGTCTCTTACCTCAATCCAACTACAACCAGGACTCTTTTTTATCATTCTTTCTTTCATCAACATCCTCAGCACCGCAGCCTTGTCCCACAGCCCAGCTTCTCCATATAAATTTAACAACTGAACATAGTTCCCACTTCTTTCTGGGTCTATTTTCAGTAGTTGGTCAGCTGTTATTTCTCCAAGCTCTATCTGACGATAACCTCTACAAGCACATAACAAACACATCCAAACACTGGCATCGGGTTCAATAGGCATGCGATATCCAGGTAGAACTTAAGTTTGTAAAATCTGTGACACATACCAAATGAATTCACAACAAATGCTAAGTTCTTTTTTTTTTTTTTTTTTGTTGTTGTTGTGCCTATACTCTTATCTATTTAAGACGTTTTGGCCACAATAGATGACTTGGCCGACCTGGTTTGAATGGACCTGTGTTGGGACGGCTCAATTGAGTTCAATCCAGATTCAGATCCTTACTCGTTAAATGGGTGCTCAGTCACATTGCTAGGAAGAGTGAATGAGGAAATAGAGAAAGGAAGAAAGATAGAAACGAAAATTAGATGGAAGATGAGATGAATCAGTGGAGAAGGGAGAAGGAAATGAGAGAGGGGGCTGCTGAGAGCGTGGAATGAGAAACGGGAAAGGGAGATAAGGGAGAAGGATAAGGAAGAAAGAAAGAAGAGGAGGAGGAAAAGGCAGATGAGAGGAGAGGAACAGGGGAGGAAAAAGAGAAGAGCGAAAGAGAGAGAGAGAACCAAGGGAGAGAGGGAGTGGTCTGCAGGTGGGCGCAGGGCGGAACAGAGGAGGAAGCAGGGGAGAGGGAGAGGAAGAGGGGAGGAAGAAGAGAAGAGAGGGAGAGAGAGAGAGAGAGAGAGAACCAAGGGAGAGAGGGAGAGGTTTCCGGTGGGCGCTGCAGCAAGCACATGCGAGGGGAGACAGGGGAGGAAGAAGAAGAGAGGAAGGGAGGTAGGAGAGCAGACAGGAAACAGAGAGATGGGGAACGAGGGAGAGAGAACAGAGAAGAAAGAGAGAGGAGAGGGGGAATGGTGCGTGGTGTGTGCGGAGTGCAGGAAGAGGGAGGGGTGTACCTGGTGCAGGGGAGGCGTCCGGCGGCACGAGGAGGAAGATGAAGGCTCTGCGGGCGTCCGGGGTCTGCTGCTGTGGTTGTCTGGCGGAGGAAGGTGAGAGGTCTGGAGAGGGAGGGAGAGATAGAAAGGGATGAGAGGAGATGAGAGGAGATGGGTTCTGGAGGGGTTTTCCGGAGATGAGAGGACGACGATGGGTTCTGGAGGTTCTGGGTGAGGGGAGAGAAAGAAGTGACTGAGGGGGTGAGGGGAGAGACAGAAGTGACTGAGAGAAAAAAGGGATTGGAGAGGGAAAAGAGGGGGATGTTGGTGGCGGGGAGGGAAAAAATATGTTTACCAACGTTTATATTTTTGTTGGTAACAATTATTTTATTTTTCTTAACCTTTGCCGACGTTTCATATAGAACGTCGGTAATACATTTTCCGACGCTATTTTTCATCGGTAAAAAAAAATCGTCAATAAAGGTCTATTTTTAATTTTCCTCAATAAAATTAAATTTTACCGACGTTTTATAGAAAACGTCGCTAAAAGTTCAACTTCATAAAATTCATCAATAATAGACTTTGATTTTTTTTCCCTAAAAATGAAGTTAATAATGAAATTGAACTTGATAATAGACTTTGATATTTATTTTCCCTAAAAATGAAGTTAATAATAAAATCGTTAGTAAAGGTTTTCAAGGAAACGTTGCTAAAAGTCAATTTTACCGACGTCTTATAATTCGTTTATTTTTTACCGACGTTTATTTTTCGTCGCGAAAAAGAGGGAGTTCTTTACCGTCGTTTATTTTTCGTCGCAAAAAAGTATTTTATTATTGTTATTATTTAAAAACAAGTAAAAGATGTTATTTTACCGACGAATTAAAAAACGTCGGTAATAATCTGATCGGGTAAGGCTTTTGTTGGGCAGGGTGTTTGGTGATGTCTTCATAGATTCGGATTTTGAAATCTATTTTTATGATGTGGGTATCTTTAGGTTTTTGAACCATTAGGACTAATCCCTTGGGTGATAACTCGTTAAACCTAAACAAATGCACACCGGTAAATTTGGTGTTTGTTTCAAACACAAGACATAGGAAGCAAACCCATGCCTTATTTCACTTGGCCAATACCTAAGTGGGTAATGTATACATAGAATGAAATAGCACATTGATAGTGTAAAATACAAAATACTAATTTTATGAATATTCAAGTTTTCAAATTTTACAACATACAGACTAAAATAAGCACGGTTGAATTATTCTCACTCCATGTGGTGGAGCATGACCATTTATGAATGAAGGAAAATATCTCATAGAATGCACAAATCCTTTAAATTTCCCGGAGTTTCCTAAAGATATCATGGTTTTTTTAACCATTATAGAGCTTACTTTATTATTTATGTATCTCACTTTAGCGATTTTCAAACTTAGAAATAACAACCTTGGCCTCTCTTCATCAACACATTACATGTCCTGAAAGAGTTTCTATCATTATAGGGCACATTTGGTAAACTCTTCCCTCCATCTCCTAGAACCAAGATATCATCACAGAGGATTTTCGAAGAGAGTTTTAGGTTTGGTAACTAGGGAGGATTTCTACCATCTAACTTTTTTGAAAGTTTCTCAAAATACTTAAAAAATGACGACCTCAGCTTTCACTCATTCGTTGTGGAAAATCGTACGGGGAATTTGAATGGTTTCGATCATACAAAAGGGCCCCAAAAAATAAAAAGAATTAATATTTCAGGGCATGGACTTTTCTACAAATATCTCAAAATTTAGGAAGGATCAACGGAGGATGTTTGAATTTCCGGATAGAGTTTGGCCTTTCAGAAATGATGTACGACTCAGATCATTATTTCAGGGCCCATAGGAGCCAAAAACTTGAAAAAGTACTGCGATATAATCACATTTTCTACACTATGGAAGATAAATTATCTAGAGTTTTTCACAACTTTTTCACGATCCATGATGAATCATACTGTGAAACTGTCTGTGTAGTCGGTTTAGGCATTCTGAAGAGTTTTAGTGGTTTGGATTTTGCAAAAAAGGACCACAGATTTCTAGAAATTGAGATCCAACAATGTGAATTCTTTTTTGCAAATATCTCAAAATCTATGAGGAATCAACGTTTGAGATTTTATCACATTGCCGTTTTGGTCCTTTTAAACATGATTAACGGATTCGATCTTAGTTGTGGGATCCAAAAATTTGGTTTCCAAATACAAAACCGCTAACCTCTATGTTACCGTGAAATGTTACAGTAGATCCGCTTTATACTGTTGGATAACTTGTGCCCTTCGTATCGTCGGAAAAAATTATTTTATTTTCAATATTTAAAAAAAAAAGTAAAAAGTGTTGATTTTACCGACGAATTAAAAATCTTCTAGCGACGTTTTTTAATTCGTCGGTAAAAATATTTGATTTTTACTTTTCTTAGAAAATAAATTAATTTTAATATTGAACTTTGCCGACGTTTTATATAAAACGTCAGTAAAAGTAGGATTTTACCAACGTTTTTTAATTCGTCGGTAATAATATTTGATTTATACTTTAGTTAGAAAATAAATTAATTTTACGCTTGATCTTTGCCGACGTTTTTCTATAAAACATCGGTAAAAGTGGCTTTCCCCGACGTTTCTAATTCGTCGGTAATAATATTTCATTTTTTACTTTAGTTAGAAAATAAATTAATTTTAAGCTTATCTTTGCCGACGTTTTTCTAAAAACGTCGGTAAAAGTCTGTATTTTACCGACGTTTTATATAAAACATCCGTAAAAGTGAATTTTCCCAACGTTTTTTTAATTCGTCGGTAATCATATTTCATTTTTACTTTAGTTGCAAAATAAATTAATTTTACGATTGATCTTTGCCGACGTTTTTCTGAAAACGTCGGTAAAAGTCTGCCTTTTGGCGACGTTTTTAATAAACGTCGCCAAAAAGTGGACTTTTACCTACGTTTTATAGAAAACGTCGGTAAAAGTCCAGGTTGTTGGCAACGAATTTTTTTACGTCGGTAGAAGGCACTTTTACCGACGAATTTAGAAAAACGTCGCTAAAGGTGCACATTGTTGTAGTGGTAGACTAAAGGAACATTATATAGCTCCTTCACATATTTCTAGTGTGGAGATTGGAAGGCTATAAGGTCTATTATCTGAGTCTAAGTACTGGGTTGGCGTTGGTGGCCGGGATTGTGAGCTGGCTTTTATTTTCTTTATTTTGATTTTTTTTTTCATTTTTGTCTCTTTGCTCTCATGTGGTATGCCCCATTGTGGGTCATCAGTTTTCAGATTGGTGATTCCACACTTTTATAATATTCATTTTTTTCTATAAAAGAACTTGCTTAATTTTCAAAAAAAAACAAAAATGACTTCTCCATACCAACATCAGTACATGATCCAAGGAGAAAGTGAGTCATTGATATCATGTCATTTCACCTTAGTACATCATCCATTATCGAATATCCCATTGCCTCACTTCATCCCAATTTGATGTAGATTTTTCACCGTACGTTGTCCGACAATTTATAAGGGTATGTTGGCTTAGAGCATCCCTCACTAAAGGTCCACAAATTGGTCTTCATTATAGGGTACCAAGGGTAATAAATATAAGTCTCAAAAGACCTAACGAACATTCCATTCAAAAAGGAACTGCAGTGTCCATGATTGACTGCAGCTGTGGAATCTCCCATAGTTGACCCACGGCAAACCTTGGAGTCGACTAACTCTCAGAATCGATTGTTAAAAGAAATGCGTCAGTTGATTTCTTGAGACAAAAGCTCACCTCCCTTTTTCACCATCCCATAGTGAACTTCACGGTCGACCCTGTGCTTCACTAAGCAAAATAGTAGAATGTGAAAATAGGTGTATCAATTGACCTGGCTTCACAAAACCTAAGTTGGAGTTTCACGGTCAACCGTGAGACCTCTCACTGTTCACTATGAGGCTACAGAAAACGAAAGTTGATATTTTTTTATGTTTAGAAACAGAGCGTTCAACTCATCCCTTCCATTCACCTAATAACATGTAATATATAGGGCCTAGCCCTCTCCAATTCTAGTATATACAAGCTTCCATTCATCCATTTCAAGCCCAATCCTATTCTAGCACATTAATCCGTTTTTAACAAAAATTGAGCTCAAGATGCATAGAGACGAAATTAAATGTGAAAATTAATAATAAACATGCATATAAACCCATAATTATATGTATCCACCTGCCTTGGTTCAAACTTTAAACACAGAGAAAAGGGAGGAAACCCTAGCTCGAACTCGCTGACGTAGGTCAAACTCAACGATCCTAGACCAAACTCCAAACCTCTAGACAAACAGAATGAGATGAAGCTCAAAAGCTAGTCAAACACCAATCCAAGCTAATAAATCAAAAACCCTAATTTCTACAAGGAAAAGGACTCATCATGGGTAAGAGGAATGGGGAAAATCTATGAAAATTAGATGGATGGAAAGAGGGAGGCTCAATGAGGATGATGATGATGATGGACGATAAGATGGGGCCTTGGATCTTCCACTCCCAACAAGGAGAGAGAAGAAAGACAAGAAAGGAAGAGGGGAAAAACTTGCAGAGTAAAGTGAGATGAAATGAATGGTCAATCAGATGAAAAGGGCTGGAATTAGGTTTCTAGAAATTACAGATTGGTCCTTGGATTCTTAGGTTGGGATTTCAAGGGATTGGGTCGAGGTACGGTAGAAGAGAGAAGTTTGGGAAATTAGGTCATCTACCCAATGAGCCAAAAATCTCAGAAAAAAAAATGAAAATTACAAAAATGGCATCCAAATTCTCCTAAAATTGCAAATTGCCCCTCCACTATAACCAAAAGATCTCAGGTCTTGCTGAAACTTCGTACACAAGATTCTCACAGTAATTCGAACTTGCTTAGCATCTAATCGACCTTAATTGACTAAAACTCAATTATCTAACACTAATTACACTATTAGGATTCGAGACCTTACATTTCATGCCCAAGGACACAACAACAAAATAGCTTGGTAGAAAGAAAGCACTGCAATTTGAATGAACTTCGTCTTCCTAAAGCACCACAATTTGAATGAACTTGGTCTTTGTAAGGACGAAACCCACCGGGCCCCGAACCGAGCTGGCCTGCGAGGGCAGGGACCGAGCTGGTGTAACCGCGGGTAGGTGTCCCCACACCTGAGAGGGGGGCGAGGCCACACCCAACTGCAGGAGGTATTGTATACACTTCAGGAGAGCGCGATAGGCTGCTCCCTACACATGCTTTTGTCCCACATCGAGTGTGGACGCCTCCCACCCTTGCCTTATAAGCCTTGGCGTAAGGACAAGGATGTACCAACACACCTCCACGTGGAGTGTGTCTCTTAAAACATTGAGTTGTGTCTCTTTCATCACCAATTTGGTTTGTGGTAGGATGGTTAGGAGAGTGGGAGGAAGTCCTCCACATGTTGGGTTCGAAACCCGCCAAACGTAAATCCTGTGTGGTGGCTGTAGGTGTTGGAGTGTTAAGAGTCATGCGCTTGGACCGGTTTGCATAAAGCGCTGCTCTGATGCTTCTACTCTAACCAATTGACTTTGGTCGGAAAGGTAATGGGTTTTATCGTGCTTACAAGCAGTATCAAAGCATCAAGTTAGGGGTTCGAGTGTTGACTTCAAAAAGTGTCAACCCTAACTTGAGATGCGCTTGAGACGCCAAGTGTAAATCCTATGTGGTGGTTGTGGGGGTTGGGGTGTTAAGGGTCATGCACTCAGATGGGTCTGCATAAAGCGCTACTCTGATGCTTCTACTCTCACCAATTGGTTTTGGTCAAAATGGTAGCTCAATGGGTGATATGATGCTTACGAAATTGTTTGTTGCTTCTTCAATGTCAAAGATAAAACTTCAGGTCCTGGGCTATGTGCATAGCCTGATACACTTTTTCTGTCATCTGTACAACCAGCCCAATCACTGTCAGTATATGAAATAATCTTACAATTGCTTACTTTTTTATGCAAAACTCTTTCCGCTGCACCCATATTGGCACGGCCCCGCCCAACTTAGCATGAAATTCTTCGCTTTGGCCCATGTGCGCACTCGAGGACTTCCTAGGAGGTCACACATTCTAGTACTACTCCCGCCCGAGCACGCTTAACTCAATAGTTCTTACGGTTTCCAGGGCACGGGGTTTTAAAACGCGCCATGTTGTGTAAATATGGGGTTTGACTTATAAGCTCAAGGTCAGAACTTCAATATTTTCGATGTGGGACTAACGGATACTCTTCAATATTGACACGCTATGCCCAATGGTTAAGGGTACTGCCCGGACCGAGTTCTCACATATATGATGTCTATTAGGTTTGTGCATGAGTCTTGAAGTCAAACTTACTGCAAACATCAAATCAAGCGTGGAATGGGTGAGACAGATCCGGCCCACCGAAAATGCTTCAAAACTCTTTGTCATTCGTTTTCTCAACTTCATCTTCTAACACAAGCCTTTTATTTGTATTCATTGATGCTCTTGCAGGGTTGCAATTGTGAAACCATTTCAACAAATCTCTTTCAGATTTTTCTTGGCACATAAAAATACCATGAGTCTTGAATGATTTCCATACCAAAAAAATAGTGCAAGAGGCCCGAATCAGTGATCTCAAATTTTGATATCATTTTTCCATTGAAATTCTTTATCAATGGAATAGAATTACCCATAAATATCATGTCATCCACATAGAGACAAACAATCAAAAATCTAATCTGCACCTTTGGATTTTACATGACGTGTTGGTTCACTTTCACTTCTTTGGAAACCATTGTCGAGAAAATATTTTTCAATTTTTCCATACTAAGCTCTTGGAGCTTGTTTCAATTTGTACAACTCCTTTTACAATTTATATACACTTTATTTTTTTATCATGTAATTTCAAGACCACAGGGTTGCTCCACATATACTTACTCCTGTAACTCCACATTTAGAAAAGCCAACTTGACATCAAACTGAAAAACCTTCCATTGTTTTTGTACAACAATAGCTAAAATAGTTCTATTGGTGTCAATTCTAGCGACAGGGGAAAATGTTTCAAAGAATTCAATACTTGGCACTTGAGCAAACCCTTTTGCAACCAAATGATCTTTATGCTTTAGTAAAGCCTCATATGAGTTGAACTTGGACTTGGAAACCCATTTGAGTCCAATGGCTTCTGTACCAGGTGGAAGTCCACCAATCTCCATGTCCTGTTTTTCTCTGTTGCATTCATTTCTACTTCCATTGCATCATTCCACTCTTTCTTTTGAACTACATCTTCAAAACAAGTAGGTTCTAAAGCCAATAATCCAAAATCACAATGTTGATAAATGTCACTGAGGCTTCTTACCTTTCTAGGAGGTAATTCTAACCTTGGAGATCCCATCGAGCTTGGTAGAGTGTGAGATGGCAATTCAAATGAGGATGTCTCTTCTTCAATAAGAGGAGGTGACTTTTCCACAACAATTGAAAATCCGGGACCCGATTCAGGTGGGGGTAATCTCTTCATCTCGGTCCATAAAGGAGATGGTGAAGGAACAAGAATCATCGCTCACGTGGGTGCCAGAGATTGATGCATACATGTTTCTAACAAGAGATGGATAAGCATCAAATCCCCAAAATAATATCCCTTCCCATCCTACCCTCCCTACTACCTCTCTAAGATCATAATTTTTAATTTTGTCTACAAGTACCCTCCTTTCAACTACAATAGGCCTGTCTTGAAGGCTCTCAAGTGTTTTGACATTTGGCTTCAAAATTTTTGAAGGAGATGAGGATTCTACTGGGCTAGGTACTCTGGGCCTGCTAGTGGAGCCAATGGAGGTCTTTCCCCTCTTTACTAGACGGGGTGTGGCCTTTTTCATCTTAGGAGGCATTTTATCAAACACTTGGTAGGCACAAAAGTGACAAGATAAACCAACACAAACATGAGTGGGAGAACGAGTGCAAGAATACTCAGGACCACGAAGAAGAGAAGAAATAAACACAGTTTTTGACAAAGAAATGCAGAGAAGAAGGATAGTGAAAAAGATTGGGAAAAACGAAACAAAACAACCTACAAGTGAGAGATTACAGACGAGAATGCAATCACAGACGAGAATGAAGAGAAGAGAAAGAGTGATCCGAGGAAGGAAATTACCTCAAGAAGATGAGTAAGAGATGAAGATGGTTCGAGAGAAGGTGGAGGAAACCCTAGATTGAAAAACGCAGCAACGGCAAGAAGGCGAAGAACAGGACAAATTCTACGCGCAGGGTTTAAAACCCTGTGCGTTGTCGGTTAACCAACAACTTAAGGTTCGGCTGACCGAACACTGTAGAAAAAACGCACAAAGAAAGGAAACGAGGGAACATTTTCGGATACTCTGAGCATTAATTTTTCAACATTGTCTTTTAAAAGATATAACTTATTTGAAACACATACAAGTTGATTTTTTTTTATTAAAACAATAATTTCTCATATTAAAGTATAACTTAGAAATCCATGAGAAATCCAATTTGATTCAAATCATTTGTTTTTTTCTTTTTTAAATAATCTACCTATGACATCCACATAAATGGATTTGCATCAACAATCGATCATGAATAATCTAGCTATCACAATCAATTGATCATGTAGAGAAATGCAATGCAAGAGATATAACTAAATGCGAGCAAAAAGCAAAACTAACATTATTAAATTATAATCAAATGATTTTGAACACCATGATATGTAACTAGAATGGTGCATGAAGACAAAATCAATTGATCACAAATAAACATTACATTTAAAGAAATGTAACTATGAAAGAACAAAATGCAAATGTAATCATGACCAACAAAAAGACTTAACTATGAATGATAGGTTGGTCAAGGAGATTCAAGGCCTTAAGGCTAGTCTAAGTATCTAACTTTAGGAATCCACCTAAGGTCTTGAGAGGGTTGATCTTTGAGGTCTAGTTTAGAAGTCCCACCAACTTTAGGAGATTTGACTTGATAAATTTTTAATTTGGACTTATCACCGTGATATTTAGATTTGACTAAATTTAGCATAGATTGGTGATTAGTCTTTTGAGGTTGGTGAGTTTGTTTTTTATTCAATTTTCTTTTCTTCTTATTTCCTCCCTTTATTTGACTTTTTAATTTTAAATTTAACTTTGCAACTTTTTTTAAAAATTCTTTCATATGTTGATTTAAGGGAGATAGGTTGAGAAGCTTTTTGTTGATAGATTCTTTTATACTTGGTTTAACTTGTTTAACCCTTTTTGAATCTATCTTGGGAGACTCCTTTTTAATTAATTTAACTTGTTTGATCTTCTTGGAGTCTTCCTTGATTTTTAATGTCTTACCCTTCGTAGATTTTGATTCTACTTTCTTGGGTTCATAGATGGGTTTAGACATATGGCTTCTTCTTAGTTTGCACTCAAACCTAAAATGCCCTTCAATGCCACAATAATTAGATTTAGTCATGGACAAGGAAGAATGGGTGCTAGAGAATGAGGACTCACCTTTCACAAATGTGTTAGTGAAATTAGGGTCATGTGAAATGTACCTATCAAAACCAAGACCCATCCTATCTCTTTGTGATTTACCCAATCTAAATAATTTTTCAAATTTCTCTTCAACTTGGGTAAATTTACACTCATACTTTTGTTTGTAGCTTTCAATTTGAGTGACTTGATTTTTTTAAGGGTTGAATTTTCATTTTTAACTTTTATGAGTGCATTTTCAATTCCCTTAAAATTGTTTAACTCTTCATGGGCAGATTTTAATTCAGATTTAAGTTTATCAACAATATTAGATCCAAGTTCTAGAATTTTTTATTTATTTTGAGCATTAGACAAGTTTTCCTTGGAAATTGTCAACTTTGAATATAAATTGATAATATCTTCATCTTGCCTTTTTAATTGATCTCTTAAACTTAAATTTTCTTTGTTTAGTTCATCATAACCTATTTTTAATTCATTTAGTTCATTTTGAATCTTAGTTAGGTTATGTAAAGAGATCAAGAACTTAGAGTCTAAGCAATTTATTGTTTCTTCTTTTTCTCTAAGTTCATCATTTGAAGAGATTAAATCTTGGTTTAGTCTTTTAGATTCTTCTCTTAATTTTTTATTCTTCTTAACAAGCTCTAAAGACAATATATACAATTCATCATAGGCTTGTAGAGTATCATATCCATTTTCAACATTTTCTTCCTCTTTTAATTCAAGTTGAGATTTATTAATTTCATTGATTGAGTCTCCATTTGTTGGAAGAAGAGGTCTATAAGAAGAATCTAACATAGTGGAATCCATTCTAATGATTTTCAAGAAAGCAAAACACTAGGGTTTAGACTCTAGGTTTTTACACCAAATCAAGAGTTCCAAAACACTTGATCCTAATATAGAGCACCTTGGCTCTGATACCAATTGAAGTTCGGGATCTGAACCCTAGAGTGGGGGTGAATAGGGTGAGCTTCAAATTAGTGACCAATTATGACCAATTTTAACTTCTTTAAATTAAACTAGCTACTAGTAATGATTATCAAACAAAATGCGGAAGCTAATAAAAGCAATCACCACAACTCAAGGATTTATAGTGGTTTGGCCTCAATGACTACATCCACTACCGGCTTGTGTTCCAACACCCCACCGGATTTTCACTATTTATGCTTTTCAATAGGCTAAGCAATAACCTTTACAATGATGTTTTTCTAGGCTAAACAACAACCTATCAATGTGCTTTTCTAGGCTAAGCAATAACCTTAACAAGATGCTTTTCAAAGGCTAAGCAATAACCTCTACACTATGCTTTTCTTAGGCTTAGCAATAACCTTTACAATCAAAAGATTTTCTCTCAAAGTAGTGTCTACACAAACACTAAAAGAGATACAAATAAGCTCAATTACAATGCCTCTAAAATAGGCTGATATGAAATTGAAAATTTAACTCACACAACACTCTATAAAATGCAAAGGTGTATGCTCATGATGTGTGTGTGTGATAACTTCAATCAAGTTTTAAAAAGGCAAGCTCAATCAATATATACTCAAAGCATTTAAAAGTTTAAGGCACATAAAGAAGTGTTGATTGAAGTATAAAATGCAATTCATATGTTTAGAAACTAAGTTGTTTATGATATGAAAATCAATGACTCACAAGTTGTATGAAACTATTCAAAAATAAACATGTGATGCAAGGACAAAGATATTTTCAAAACATGTAATTTTTCCTATGAGTTTATGTAAAGAAAACAACTAGTTGAAGATTAACCAAATAATAAAATCATGCATAAAAACAAAGATGTTGAACAAGCATGTTTTATAAAAATAAAAATAACTTGGTTAAAATTTAGGTGAGGAATCCAAAACAAATAAATCTAAGATTAGATATGTTAAAGGATTCTTCACATCACAGTTAGCATGCAATTGATGATTTACAAGTCATATAAGAGAAGCATGTAATATATGATTTAGAAAACAAAGCTTACTAAAAGATGTAACTCAAGAATTCCAAGCTTTGCTTCCCTCAAGATCTTCTTCCTTTGTTGATGCCAAACTGGGTTTGAATGATTCTCAATAATACCCTAAGAATGGTCTTCAAAAGCCTCCTCTCGAAATTCAAAGGAAGAGATCAATTTATAGAAAAGTTTTGCTCAACAGCACTGTTGTCGGTCAGCCGACATAGAGGGTTCGGTCAGCCGAACTCAGTTGCTATATTTCCAACGGTCATATTTTTCCTGACCATTTCCACTGTTGATTCACTGAACTTATTCGGTCGACCGATAGTTGACCGACAACCTGACCGACCGCTCAACCGAGCTTGAAAACATGCTCTCTAGATTCCAAACCGACATGAGCTCGGTCAAGGTTTGAGGCAGGTTCAATTAACCAAACATCGACTGACAGACTGACCGACAGTCAGAGCACCATTCTGGAAATGGAACCGATATAAGCTCAGTCAACCGACAGCCTACCGAACTTCCCTGATAAACATTTTTAGCATTCTATATCCGGAATCGACATAGGTTCAGTTAAAGCTCGGTTTCACTTCGGCTAGCCGATACCTGACCAACAGTAAAAACTGAATGCAGAAAATTTTGAAAGTTTAACTTAAAAACTCTTTTGTGCAACTGAGTAAAAACAGAGAGTTTCAACCATAAAACCATGTTTGAAATGAATCTAAAACATGTAAAAGATATTTTGGGTGAACCATGATAAATGCACCTTAAGAATGGATGTTTTAGAAATATGATTTTCATGATTTTCAAGAAGCTTGTGCATGTGTATGAGATTAAATATGATATGCATAGTTGACATCAAATTGCAAATAAAGGAACACCCTAACACCTCCCACTTTCAAGCATCATTTTCATTAAAGATAAAACCACGACCGATAATTAACTCCTTATTTTCATGATTATAAAGCTTATATAGCCTTTCATTTCATCACTAAAGCCCACAAAAATATATTTGATGCTTTTTTCATAGAGTTAGTGTCTTTTCTCAAATGGAATATAATGAGCATAGGCTGTAGAACCAAATACCTTTAAGTGGCTTACATTGGATTTTCTGCCAAACAAGCTCCAAATGAAGTTTTCCATTAAGTTTGTGTCTTTTCTCAAATGGAATATGAGCATAGGCTATAGAACCAAATACCTTCAAGTGGCTTACATTGGGTTTTCTGCCAAACCAAGCTTCAAATGAAGTTTTCCATTGACTGCTTTTGTGGAAGAGTAATTAAGGAAGTAAATCAAAGCAAACACGGTTTCAGCCCAAAAAATCTTTGGAAGTCCTTTTTATTTGAACATGCTTTTTGCAGTTTCAACTATACTCTGGTTTATCCACTTCACTACACCATTTTGTTTTGGTGCAAAAATGTTTGTCAGTTCCTAACGAATGCCTGCATTGTTACAATGCCGAAGAAATTCTTTGGAATTGAATTCACCATCCCTATCGATGTGCAATATTTTTATTGCATATCCACTTTATTTTTCAATATAAGCCCGAAATTGTACAAAGGATGAGAATGCTTCAGACTTTGTCTAAGAAAGTATACCCTGCTCATCCTAGTAAAATCATCCACAAACAATAGAAAATATCTACTTTCCACCAAGTGAGGGTGTTACGGAATAGGCCCATAAGTGGTCCCACACAGAATAGTTTAGGGATATATTTTTATTTCCTACTTTTTTATTTTCCTAATTATTAGTTAGCAAGTTTATAACTGTAATTAGGATTAGATTTCTTATTTTCTAAGTCATTTTATTTCCTAGTTTGATTAGGTTTCTTAGCCACCAAGTTTATTTTCCTATTTATATGCAATGTTAGACTTTGGTTATTGGAATAGAACTATTGCAGGGTTTCTCCTCGGAGATGTGCGTCCTCGTGTTGAGGTCTCTGCAGAGACGTGCATAGTGAGGTGTATGCCGACATGTGCTTTGGCACTCCATGTGAACCCTAATCCTAGAGCGAAGATCCACATCGCTTCGGTCAATCGCTTCGATCAATCTCCAATCTCTGATCGAAGCATGTCCATCCATCCTCAATCCCTTCCATTGCCCCTTTTTTGTAATCCCTGATGATCCACAACCTACCATCATCAATCTAGACCACAACCGAGTTTTCCTATCGATCCAACCATCCCAATAACCCAGAATCCTTGATTCATACCCCCTTTGCCGAAGCCAAATCCACCATATTTCCCAACATCCAAAACCCTAATCCACCTAAAGTCCAAACCACGCAAAGCCCCCTTCAAGATCTAAACCCTAACACCAACCCATCTCCATTAACCCTGGCCTTCCTAATCCCAATTCGAGTTATATATATTAAAAAAACAAACTATCATCCCAGATCCCTAAAACCAATCCTAAACCCACCCTGTCGTACACCACCAGACCCCACTTTCCGTCATCCCCATCCCATGAATCAAATCCCATCCTTTCGGCGGAACCCATTCAAATTAAAATGGAGGAAATTTTGAAGATGTGTAGTTTTGATGTGACCCCTTGTCTTAAAAATGGAGGCTTTATATTACTTTTACTAACATAGTAAATTGCCAAATAGGCCCTTAAGGTGACACATATTGGGCAATTAGATAGGCATGAGTTTAGGTCCTTGCAAACCTAGGTCAGGCGGAACAACTTGTTCTGAAGTATCTAGGCTAGGTTTTGAGGCCAGTCAAGTGGGTTGAACCAAACAAAAACTAAAGCATCTACGCCTAGCTTGCTAACATCAAAATTCGGCACCGGCTAAACACAAAGTTGACCAAATTGAAGGCTTAAATTTTTTTTGCAATTACGGGACCATCGAACGTTAATTCCATATTTGTTTTCTCCATCATGTTTGTGGACATCAAATCTACCTATTAGGTTAGTTAAAAAAATTTTAAAATTGCATTAAAAAAATGATTTAGAAGAAGAATGCAGAAGTGGAGTCTTCATCAGCATCCATGGAAGAATTGGCTAAAAACGTCGCGGAGTTATCTAGCACTTTTGCTCAATTACCCACAACAATCACTTAACTCTAAGAAAATCTTGTAAGGATTGATGCTAGGATCATAAACTTGAAAAATAATCGAAAAGCGGACACTAACCGAGATGATGGAGGAAATATTCGGAATCAACAAGGTCAACATGCAATCAATATTGATCAACATTTAGGAATTGCACTCGTGATTCCCGAATTCAAAGTATACGTCAACATGCAGTCAATATTGAAGCCAGATGAATTAAAAGATTGGTTAGTGTGCGTCACAAAAGTATATTTGCACATAAGCAAATGACCGAGGGTCATAAGTCACTCTGGTAGCAACTCGATGAACCAGACACACAAGGTGATCCTAAAGACAAAGAAATAAAGGAGTTGGAGGAAATAAAAGCTGAAAATGATGGAAAATTTGTCTTGAGAAACCAAAAGGGATGGAGAAGCTCTCTTGGTCTTCTAGGAGTCTATGCCCACTATTGAGAAGAAATGTTGAAGAAAAATACTTTTGGTTCAACAGACACAATATATGGGCGAAAATATATAGTTGTAATTGATGGCAGAAGTTGTATATCATCTCTTAAACTCTTGTTGATAGCTTAAAGCTGAAGGTTTATAAGTACAATCGTGCCTACTTTATCAGATGACTAATGACAGGTGATGAAATGCAAGTGCGACATACATGCCAAGTTATTTTTGCCATTAATGAAGATTATAAAGATACATAAAGATACAGTTTAATGTAATGCACTACTAATGGATAGTGGTGATATTTTGTAGGGTTGATCATGAATATATGACCAAAATGACACTCATGGTATGCACAACAACACATACACAAACATGCATAGTGGAAAATAGGTCACACTCCTTCCAAAGAAGTCAATACTGCCAAAGAAGAGCTCAAGAGCAAAAGGTGCAAACGAAGTACTTCACGTACAACATGTGTACAGAGGCATCATGAAGAAGACCTGCATTCGAGGTTAAACTCTTCTTTCAACTGGTTCTCCAAATCACAATCACAGTGGTCGAACCATAAGCACCAAAATCCAATCACTGAACCATCCAAGAATCCATTACATCCTGCCGACCCCAACTCGACCCGACCCAAACCTTCCTGTTGCAACCAGCCCCTCCATCAAACACATCCAAGCCCTACCCCATAGACAACCAGAAACCCTCCCAACAGAAAACCCCACACCAAGTCCTGCAATCCCCACCCTCACATCTTCACCAACACCAGCCATCCCAAGACCCTCCCTTCCAATATCTGAACCCATTCCTAAACACCAATCCCACTCCACGCGACCCTTTTTCCCCATCCCAGAGAGACAAAAAAAAAACAGAGAGAGAGAGAGGAGTGGAAAGCAGCAGAGAAAAAAATGCAGAGAGAGTGAAAAAAAAAAAAAAAAAAGGAAAAAAAAAGAGAAGCAAAAACGAAAAGAAACAGAAAGCAACAGAGAAAGAGAAAGAAGAAAGCAGCAGAAAACAACAACGAGCAGAAGATAGGAGACAAACAAAAAAAAACAGCGAGAGAGAGAAGCAGAGAGGAAAAGAAACAGAGAAAAGAAAGAAAGAAGAAGAAGTAGCAGAAGAAGAGAGAGAGAGAGTTGAGTTAGAAGAGTACCTGGCACCACTAATCGTCTCCAGCAAGCAGTGGATAGCGCACAACAGCAGCCAGCATCTTCACTCCACCGAGGCCACTTTATCACCATCTCATCCCCATCCCCATCGCCAGAGCTCTCTTTTGTTTTCGTTGAAGTCAAAACAGCAATCTCTTGTGTTTTTTATTTCCATCCTGCACAAATTCCAAGACAGCAGACTTCCATCTACCACGTGCTTCCTTTTGCACAATCAGAGTCAGATTTTTCTGAGTTGGGGCTGAGTTCTGACCTGAACCGAACCCAAGCTCAAACTCGTAGAGTTAAAAAAAGGGGAAAAGCTTCTATCCCACGTGTCTTCTATTCTAGGCCTAAGTTTGGGCCCAACCTGAGCCCAAGCCCAAATATGCAGAGATAGCCAAAAGAGAAAAAAAAAAAAAATTAAGAGAAAAGTGCAGAATTTTGCAGCCTGAGTCAGGTGGGCTCGTTTCTAGTCCGACCCTTTTAGGGTGTCATCGATCCAACCCATTTAGTTAGACAATTGTCCATCTACAAACAGTGATATTTGAATCATTGATTCAAGTCAATATGAAAATTTTTGGGAGCTCCATAAAATTTAAAAGAATTCAGTATGAGTGCAAATATGGCAATTGGTATTTTGAAAATGAATTTTATTTTGAGGAATTTCTCAACTTAGAGAAAGAAAATTTGACTATTGATGCATACACCAACCACTTTCGAGAGTTGCAAGTAATATGCGAATTGGAGGAAGATGAGATACATGATTTAGCTCATTATGTCCAAGGCTTGAGACCAGATATATTGGAAAATATGAATTATTGCAAAACTAGTCAAGAGGCATACTTAGAAACCATCCTTATTGAGCGCATGCTTAGAAAGTTGCACAGGCAACAATGTTGACAAAGAGAAAGACTTTTTGAAGGAAAAGATAATCCCATTGTTGTCATTTGCCGCCTCCTCAATACCAATAAAGAAGAGGAAGAAGAATGGAAACGTGTTAAAAAATTTTACACGCGGGTGATAGTCGTTGACGAAGCTGTTAATGTGGTTATTGACAATGGTCGTGCGATTAATTTTGTCGCACAAGAGGTCATTGACAAGCTTAATTTGCCTATTGAGAAGCTTCATAAGCCCTACCAAATCACATGGTCTACCGGTCATGTGATTCCCGTTACTCAAAGATGTTTGGTATCTTTCAAGCTTGGCGGCTTTGAAGATCAAATTTGGTGTGATTTGATCCATATGAATATTGCTCATATCCCTTTTGGATGTCTATGGGTTTTTTTATCAAAAAGTGCATCATGATACAGAGGCAAATACATATACCCTTTTCAGGAATGAAAGATGGAGTAGACTCATGCCTACGACATCAAAATCTCTGTCGTCGTCTGCACTTTCAACAAAAGCTTTACAAAAGGAGCAAAAACTTAAAAAAGTAGTCTTGATTGCACTAAAAGAGCTGACCTAGAACAACAAAGATGACATTGAAGAGGAAGTTCATAGCAACGGTGATTTCGTGGGTACAAACAATATTGATCATAGTAATGTCGATCAAGAGCAGCAAAAGGTTGAGGAAGAGCAAAGACTAGCAAATATTGAGGACTCTGATCAAGTTAGTAAGAAGATTGAATATCCGTTGGATCAATTGTCAGATCACTTCCAGAAAATTCAACTGGGTCATTAGAAATCAAGTTAATTGTTCCAGTAGTTTTACAAGAAAATCAAGTTGTTGCAGTCCCTCACATTGACTTCATCTTCAGGGATCAACAATGGAAGCTTAAAGATTGCACTCAGACATGGAAGAATTTACAACTGCAGCCTCTCATGGAAAGAGCGCTCATCATATTAAATACAGACATCAGAGGAAGTAGATTGCAGTGATGCTTCCAATCTACTTTTAGATGGCTAAACACATTGCATCAAACTCCCAAGCCATGCCATGTAGATCACAAGAAAAGGCAGACATTTGTATGTTTGACTTTTGACATGGGCAAATATTTTCCAAGCTTGTGGTTGGATTTTCTCCTGTATTATTAACCTTTCAACCCAGCCATGCCATTTGGTCGGAGTCGAGTTTTTCTCAAATTAGAGATTACATCAAATTACTAGAATTACTAAATTATTTAATAAAGCAAATCATCCTTGGTGGGGTCCACTTGGGGCCCTATTCTTCTTGGATCTCACAACATCACTAGGCCTATGGTCTGCTCTCCTACCTAGTTTGATGGGGAGTGTAACTCATAAACATGGCCCACATGCAGCAAAACAAGTAATATCGTCACATACAGTCAAAGTCAAGGATGGAGATCAATCAACAAATCATTCTCCAAACTTCTCTCATTCTCTGGCACACAAAAATCATACACAGATCACTCTCAATCAGCAGCACATGCAATCAAAGATGTTAATCATTCAAGGATATCATCCTAATTCCTATTGGATATGGCTCAAAAGGTACAAACGGGCCTAATGAGTGGTTTACTCGGGGCCCAACTATGTTAGGGCCAGTTCCTTATAAATACTCTCTTGGGTTATTCTTTGTAAGAAAATAAGAAAGCAAGCAAGGGGAGCACAGAGAGCATTGTAAGGGGAGAGGCTGTGAGAGCAATATTGAGACCTATTGGGAGGAAAGAGTAAGTTAAGTGTTAGAGGGTTTGGAATCCTTGTAACGATTTACCCAATTTATTGTATAGTGAAATCGAGCGGAACGCTCATACCCCCGTGGACGTAAACAATTGTCAAACCAAGTAAATCTCTTGTGTCGTGGATTGCTTGTGGTTGTGAGGGATCGTGCGTGTTTTACCCTATTTAATTCCCTAACAATTCCAACAAAGAAAAAAAAAAGGAAGGATATCATCCTAATCATGATACAAATAATGAGATAGCAACCATTCACATAATCACTACAATTCCTCACTATATAGATGTAATGATCACTCATCACACCTTATTCATACACACGGAATGAACACGCATAAAGGTGTACTCTTTCTGAGATTTTGTTTCCTTACATCCTATGTTACTTATTTCTAATAAATAAATAAATAAACTATGTTACTTGTGTGGTATATGTATCGATCAGAAGGTTTACATGTTTGGCACGTTGCAATTACATCGTCATATGACGCTTAGCCAAAAGGATAAATTGGGACTCTCCAAGTAGCCTAACTAGGACCTTTTTTAGTTGTTTAGTGGGAATATCCAGCCACATTATGTTTGATAGTGTAAAAGTGGACATAGCGTCCATCACTCTATCAACACTCATCTGACATTTGTAGTGTAAAAGTAGACTAGCGCCACTCTATCAATTATTGGGACAATGTGTGGACTAGTAGTGTAAAAGTGGACTTGTGCCACCCTATCAGTCATTCATATGAGTTTTATGTAAGTTACCTGAATATAATCTGATATTTATTAAAGTCTTGATATGTCATGAATCATGTTTATTTGATAAACTGTGTATAAATATGCCTACTCACTCTTGATGATTCCACAAACATGCCTTAATCTCTATTTGTAAGATTGTAATCTTTGTATGCATAGTTATATATTACTAGCTGAAAAACCCACTTCAATCATGAACCAATCTAGGTAATGACGATGATGCAAAATATGACACAAATGTGGTAAGAAGAGGAACCGCAGGAGGGCGACGAGGACTGAAGTGTGGATGATATCTCAGACAATTAGAATTGCACAAAGACACTTCAAATTTAGTTTTAGTTAGTTTCTTTAATTCTTTTTTTAGTTTGAGAATTGTAATAAGACCTCTTTTGGAAAAGTTTTATAAATTAAACAATAATGTGGATTTACAAGTTATTAATTAGTTATGAATCAAGTAAGGTTTAAATTTAATCAAGTTATGATTAAATAAGTCATGAATCTCATGGCTCGGGTTTCGGGTTTCAGATTCAGTTATTCTTAAAAAAAGAAAAAAGAAAGTCTGGAATTTGGGTCATGACGTTAGGCGAAATATGCACATTTGTGAAATATAAGTTTGAAACCCTGTTTGGGAATGTCCACGGAGATCCTACATCACCTTATCCATATCTTTTTAATATGAGAAGGAAAACACAAAAAAAAAACTAGCACATTTCCACGGATCCACGCAAAGCCCATAAGGAGGGCAGCGGTGAAAGCAGTCTTGGTAGAGTCAAAGACCCACCCATGGATCACCTTGGGATAGGACCTCCTCCATGTACAGGGGCGGACCTACTCAATTTTGAAACTGCCAAAGATTGGAATGAGCCTAGACCTGTTGCCCCACATCTAAACCTTGTTGTCGCCCCCACGTCACAAAACCTTAGTGAAAACACTCTTCTTCTCTTTCAACATCTTCCCACAGAGTTTTCGCCCCATTCTCTCTCAACATCTTCTTTCTAAGAGTCTGAGATCCTCTTTCCTCTTTTGCATTGATCGAGCTTCTTGTCGCACGTCCTCCCGTGGTTAGTCTCTTTCTCTCACCAAATAACGCTACATAAAAGCAAAAAATAAAAAAGAAGCAACCTCCCTCCCTCATCAAATGTAGTATAATCTTAGTCACTCTATACCTAAATTTGAACTCTTAATATCTAAATTATAATTTCAAACCCTAAATCCCCAAAATCCTAATCCAAACCCAAAGCCCTAAATCACCAACTGAAAGCATATCTATTGCTTGAGTTACATTTAAGTGACAGCTTTTCTTGAATTATTTTTACAACTAAATTAAGTGCAGACAACCAAATTCCTTAGATAGACCCCTTTGCCAGCCGGTTGGGATTCTAAACACTGGCAGTTTGGAATCCATTTATCATCTAGAGTATGCCTGCTTCAGCGTGCACTCCTTCAGGTTTTTCCTGTTTAGATATTTCTTATAAAGAAGCCTGACCCAATATGCAACCAGGTAAAACATTTAGATTCAAGCCATACATTCTGATCATAACCAATCTGTCAAAAACATGTTCGTTTTCCTTACGATATTTGGACTTCAACAAGCCCCATGGGCTTTCCATCTGACCACCACCACCACCACAACCACAATCCAAATGATGGTAAGTGTCAATTTGCCGAGCAAACTGCAAAATTCAACATTGCAGTTCTCATCTTGTTTTAGAAGAAACCATTAAATCAAGAAGGCAATTTCATCCGCACATGTAGTGTTATTGAATAATTGAGCGCAATGTAGGCTCGTGAGCAACAAGGTGAACAAGGGGCTTGCAATTGCATACAAATGGGCATGCATACTTCTCTCCTCAATACATATTTCCAGTGTTTACTTACATTTCTGGAATTAAGAAATTAAAAAATAAAAAACTTCTTAACCCAGAAGGAATCACCACTGCTTAAAAAAATCATGTTGAAAGCACATTGTGCAGCACTGCAGTAACATGAACAATCTTTTTACACATAATCATGGAAAACCAAGTCCAACCGCTGAATGGGAATCAGTTTTCTGCTGAACGGTTAATTCATTTCTCCACATTTCCTCCTTTTATCACATTTGCATGGGAAAGAAACCAAGTCTTGGAAACAGTTTTCTGCTGAATAGTTAATTCATTTTTCCACATTTCCTCGAGGAATGGAACTTTGGGGGCCGCAACAAAGCATTTCGGCCTTTGGAACAACTTTCTTCTGCTGAAAAGTAAATGCACAAACGTGTTTGTGCCCTAATCTAGATATAGGACCCCAAGCCACCCAATGATATGTCCTCCGAAGCACTCTCAGAGCAATAGATAAAAAATCCATCTTATCAATTACCAAGAGTAATAGAGATTCTCTATGGACGCCATTGCCCTAGCTTTTAAACTTTTTCCTAGTCATCTTTCTAACCTATGTTTCAAAAAGGGGACGAGTTGCCGTCCCTATGTGGAAGTTTTGTCAAAGTTGACTGATCAAATTAGGTCAGACATCATTGAAAATATTTGATCATATTCTCTTCTAAGTTTTTACCCAACCTTCCATAATTGGTTTCCTAACCCTCCTTTTATGATTGATTGACACATACCAAGCGTAAAAATGTGCTTTCAAACATGTAGGCTTAAAATGCACGC
This sequence comes from Persea americana, assembly GCA_029852735.1. Taxonomy (NCBI): domain Eukaryota; kingdom Viridiplantae; phylum Streptophyta; class Magnoliopsida; order Laurales; family Lauraceae; genus Persea; species Persea americana. Next base: position 9,411,700 of record CM056820.1, on the reverse strand, counting down.
TTGGAGGTAGGCCCCTCTCTTGGGCCTCACCTGGGTATTGGAGCAATGGGGATCTCTTCATCTGGCAAGGGCTTACCTATGTATAAAATATGGGCCCCATCTAATCATCTTTAACCCCTTCATCAATGGCCATTAAGGTTGGGAACTTTAAAAATTGAACTGTAGATCCACTGGTACATATCATTCGTATGAGTGAGAAAAACTGGTACTGGTGTAATTTAGAGGTGTCTTCTGTGTAGTCCATTCATATAGGTAATCAGGTGGGCCCCACTATGAGGTGTGTCAAGGTGTGAAAAAAAAAAGAAAAAAGAAAAAGGTATGCACCGTATAAGACCATCAAAAGATGAGAGTGAAAGTCAGAATCTTTATGATAACCACAAGAAACTCCTTCCTTAAAGGTCACTTACAATACCCTGCTCACATGATATTTTCTATGCTGCAACTTCGGATCCTAAACTCATTCACCTCTAACATATTACTTTTCACTTGAAAGCAAAGAGGAAAAAGAAAGAAGAAAAAAAGTAAAATCCCGCACAAACAAAGAAGGTACCTCCATGGCTGCTGGTGCTGGTGCTGTTTTTACTATGCTGTTTTTACTATGCATCCCTTCCCCATTAGCAGTGGCATAACTCTTCCTAGCTCTTCAATTCTATTTATCGAATGAAAAAGCAGAGGAAAGAATCCTACTCAAATAGTAAGACCTTGGGGAGGTGCTCCCACGGAAGTCTTTGGCTTGGGCTTCTCCACCACAATGGCCTGGGTAGTCAGGACCATCCCAGCCACAGATGCTGCATTCTGCAATGCGCACCTTGCCACCTTGGCCGGATCAATCACCCCAGCTTCCACCAGATTTTCATACTTGTCCAACATGGCATTATATCCAACCTGCCACTCGCTCGCCTTGATTTTCTCCACCACCACCTCTCCTTCAACACCTGCGTTGTGTGCAATCAGTGCAGCAGGTGCCACCAGTGCCTGCACAATTGAAACGTACAAAAAGGACAGGTTTAATTAGTTGTCTATGGAAACTATAGTTGTATAAATGTCTCTGGATGTATGCACCTCGTGTCTCATTATGCATTTTAGAGTATTATGTTCTATATATTTTAAATGTACATCTAAAATACCCTAGAATCCTGTATTGCAGTTACGTTTTTTTTCTTTTTCCTTTTCGTTCTTCCTAAGATTTTTCTAAAAATGCCAACTTCTTAAATAATAAATAAATAAAACAAACAAACAAACAAACAAAGTAGGCCATTAAAATTTAAAACAGTTTGGATCATACTATATCTTAACGGTTCAATAGCTTGTTTCAATATTCAAATAACACAAAGATGCCTATTCTTCTTCTTCTTCTATTACTTCAAAACATACCTTCTGTATGATGTCAGCACCTAGCCTTTCATCTGCATCATCAAGCTTATCCTTAATTGCAGGAACAAATGCGGAGAGGTGAACAAAAGCAGCACCACCTCCCGGGACAATCCCCTCCTCGATGGCTGCAAATGTGGCATTCTTCGCATCCTCAATCCGTAGTTTCCTGTCCTCAAGCTCGGTCTCTGTTGCAGCACCCACCTTTATAACAGCAACTCCACCAGACAACTTAGCAATTCTTTCAGCTAGTTTCTCCGAGTCATAAACAGAGTCTGTCTCAGCCAATTCCTTCTTTATCTGAGCAATTCTAGCCTGGATCTCATCCTTTGTTGCAGCATCAGCTATAATAGTGGTAGAATCTTTGGTGATTGTCACCTTTCTAGCTACACCAAGCTGCTCGATGGACGCATTCTCTATCAACAAACCCAGATCACTGGCTTGAAACTCAGCTCCTACAAGTGGGAAGAAAACCAATCAAGCAATTAGTTAGCAGAAAATAGGAAAAAAAGAACAGTGAATTTAAGGTCTTAAAGTAATCTTAACACATGGACCTCATGGGGCCTACTACTTGCATAAGCCATGAAAGCAGGTTTTTTACAATTCCTCTAAATCTGTATATACATTGACTTGAACTTCAAACTTAATTGATGTAAGAAAACATTTATTAATGAAGAGCTGAGAAGAGAGGAGGTGAAGAAAAAATATAATGAGAGAGAGAGAGAGAGAGAGAGAGAGAGAGAACATCATGCAATCTAATTCAGTTTATACTATGGCAATAACTCTACTATGATGTGTTTGGCATCATTCGTCTCTCTAGAGAACTTATCCCCATCGACACAACTTCTTCAGTGAACAGTTGAAATCACCATATAGCAACGAACAAAGCAAGAACAACAAGATGCAAGTCTTTCTGTCATCTCTTATGATAAATCACTTCTACATCTGTTTATTATTGCCTTGTAAAAAATGCAAGAGAAGAGACATCATCTCAAATAATTTCATCCCACAACAAAGAATCATGTTCCCTCAGGGACCATTTGAATCCATGTAAACCAAGTCCAAGGAACTCGGTACATACAAAGTCAGGAGTCCATGGATTAGGATATTCCCATTTTCATGACACCCGTGAATCTGGATTAGAACAAAAATTCTGAATACTCTCTCATGATTTGATACTTTCCTCTGGCTACAACAGTAAATTTGTTTATCCTCGACTATAATTCTTTTTTTTATTCGCAATATAAACCCACAACCTCAGGGTTGCAACAATGAGCAGGGATCAAAATGGAGGCTGCAAGCAGGGCATAGCAGCTAGTGGTCAAAATGCTATGCAGCAAGAGATACATAGCGATTGTGGCAATACATAGCGGCGTAGTGGTGTGAATTTTTTTATATGGTAAAAATAAATAAATAAATAAATCTTGTGTCGCAATCATCTTTTGTTTTTTTGGTGATTTGGAACAAAATATGGGTAGAGACAATTTCAGGAAAGGCTAATGAGAAGAAAATATAGAAAACTGTGTTTTAAACTAAAACTGCTTGGTTCTATTAGGTTTTAGACCATAGCACAACTATTTTCAAAATAGCGTAGCAGCCTCAACCGATAAGGCCGATAACTATTTTGAACCATGACAATGAGGCCCTTCCAAATTGTCATGGGCTCCTGTCATCAACTAAACTACATCTAAACAAATTGTACAAAAGCTCCTAAACAGTGCAAATCTGCTTATAACTGGAGAATTCCCAACATTTATCCACATCCGTTCAAGCTAAGAGGGTGTTCCACTGTCCATCTAGAGACTAAAATCAAGACTTTAAAAGCTGAGACTGAGGCAACGCAGTCCAGTTGCCCAAAGTGTACTGTGTAAGCCTAAGTGCATGGGATGTAGCCTCATGAGCATCCCTTTTCAAAACAGACAAATAATTAATTAAAGTAAACAATAAATAAAAATTAGCTGCAATTGACCTTTTTTAAGCCTTCTGATGAATTAATTAGGGTTTGCGTACGTTAGAGTTGTTTGGGTCCCTATATCTAGATTAGCAGGAAAAAAATCAAGTTCTGAAAAGCACTCCCTAATATGAAGGTCAGTAAAGCAAGCATACTCTGTATCATTCCAATTTAATCGGAAACGAGCAAACACTCTAGCTGAAGCGCATGCCTCAAATATGACATATACATTTTGACCCATGCCCCAGATGTAAGCCACACCTCAAACTTGAGCCCCAAGTGATTTTTTTGAAAGCCTTGCCCCTGGGCAAGCCTTGTGGAATAAGGCCCAAAGGCTTCTAAAAGCATTAATTTTCACAGGTTATCCTTTTTTTAATGGTGTTTCCACAGGTTATCTAGCTCTTTCCACTGTCATATTCACAAAAATCATTTCTTATTTATAAATAAAAACAACTTAAAGAAAAAGATCTTCCCTAACTACCCCAAGAAAAACCCAAAATCCAGCTGTTTAAAGATGACAAGATAAGTGTAATAAGGGAAAACAACTTTCCAAGAAAATAAACTTGTCCATAGAAGCTGCTTTTCAACGGATGCATCCATAAAGGCCCAAAGGATATTTATTTATTTCTAAAAATTCTGTTAAATGCTTCTATTATTTGATTGACGTCAAACATAAAACAAGTATGGTGAAAATAATAGTAACATAAAGGCCACATGCACAACTGCATTATTTAGCAAACGTCATAGTGATTATTCCCATTGAATTCTGGTTAAGTACGGACAAATGAATTACGACATCCAGCTTTTGAATGACCCTCACCATAAGATAAGTCCCAGAAAACACATGGCCTAACTCTCATCATGTGTGAGAAAACATAAGGCCTATCATCCAAGTTCATGCTTTGGTTTCAAAACTAGCAACACGAATAGCAAATCAGGGATTAGAAACTTCCCATACTAGATTCCTCGTAACATCTGTTGCATTAACACCCCCATCATCTTCTCCACAGTCCACGCAACAAGCCAAACACTTCAGATACTAATCAACCCAATACAATTAAGGCTACTAGTGCAAAAAAAATTATACACAGTGCACAAGACAACACTAAATATTAAAATAAGAAAAAAGGGGAGAGATAATTGATATCTAATTTTGGTTTGGTTTCTGAAAATGTACCTGTCATGATGGCAATATCTTGAAGCATTGCCTTTCGCCTCTCTCCAAAACCAGGTGCTTTAATTGCAGCAACATTTAGTATTCCCCGCAACTTGTTCACAACGAGAGTAGCCAAAGCCTCACCAGCGACATCTTCAGCAATAATAAGCAAAGGTGCTCTTAGTTGGGTGGTCTTCTCCAACAAAGGAATGATGTCTTTTATGGTGGAAATCTTCTGATCAGTAACTAAAACCCTCGCATTCTCAAATTCTACAGTCATCTTCTCCTGATTTGTGACAAACTGGGGGGAGATGTAACCTCTGTCAATCTGCAAATTCAGTTCCCAATCACACCATCATCCATGGAAAAAGGACCATAATAATAGAGTTTTTTTAAGGGTAGAAAAAAGGGACAATTACTTCACAGGCATGGCCAGGACTTCTACCCCATTTTTGGTGGGATGGCTTCACTAAAACTCTGTTAAAACTTAAAAACCAAGTTTTCCACCTAAAGTAATAAATAAGGGTTTACTGTGTCTAAAAAAAAGATAATTGCTTACTCAATCTAATTCAGCTAATGTGAAAAGATGGGTAACCTATGATGCTAACCATCCATGGAAACTTGGAATGATTACTTCTAAAATCAAATAGATGCTGTCTGCTGTGCAAGTTTCTCTCATGGAATGAATGAAAGAAGTTGTATTCCACAAAAACCGCTGCCAGTCTGAAATGATTTGTGGAAATTCACTACAGCTGTAATTTTCAATTTATAGTTGTGCCTCACTCCATTAGCCATCTATTTAGTGAGTTTCTATGGCTGCACTTTGCATTCACATAATTACAAATAATAAGGGAGTATCAAATCAGACATCCATTACAGAGCCCTAGACCATTCTTCGAAAAACAGGAAAAAAGTACAAGAGATAATACTTGAATGGAGGATAATGAGAAACTTCTGAAGATGGAAAACCAACCTCCATTCCTTCTTCAACGTCGACAGTTGTCTCAAATGAAGATGAGGATTCAATAGACAGAACACCATCAGGTCCAACCTTGTCAATTGCATCAGCAATCATTGTACCAATAAACTCATCATTACCGGAAGAGATGGAGGCCACAGCTGCAATTGCAAATATAGAAAGAACACAAGCTTAACATAAAGCAGAAATTACTGCAAACTCTTTGATTGCATTAAAGCTACAATTACAAAGAAAATCCTGACAGATTAGTCAATTAGGACAAAAAACATTAACTATCTCAGTGTCCTGTCATCCATATACAAAACTTTCACATATTGAGTAAGAAATCCATGGAATACAGTACCTTTGACATCATCTCGTCCTTTAATGGGCCTAGACTTCTTCTCTAACTCTTCAATAAGAGCTTGTACAGTCTTATCAATCCCTTTCTTGATGGAAACTGGATTTGCACCTGAACTAACACTTAAAAGACCCAATTTTATAATCTCTCGTGCAAGTACGGACGCAGTGGTCGTTCCATCACCAGCTGAGTCATTAGTTTTACTAGCCACCTTCATTACAAGAACCAGCAGTGTTATAATTACATAGGTTCTGAAGCAAAAAGTAAGTAGCATACTAGCATTTCAACAATCCATTAATGCTAAAATTAAATGGAAGAAGTCCAATTGACTCAATGGTAATAAAACTTTACCTAACAGTTTTTATGAAGAAAAACAGGACATTCAAAGAGAATTACCACGACCAATCAAAACCAAAACCATAACAAAGTGTTCAAGTAACAGAAGATTAAATAAATGATTCAACTAGAAGGAAATACCCACCTCCCTTATCAAAGCTGCACCTGCATTCTCCATTGCATCCGCAAGTTCAATGGCCCGAGCAATTGTCACTCCATCATTAACCACTTTGGGATTCCCAAATTCATCCAAGACAACATTTCTCCCTTCCAAAACAAAACAAAAAATTCACCATTTAAACCAACTGCCACCCTAGAATACATAACCACACTTATCCCAATTATCCTCTACCATCTAACTACTGAGACCAATTCACAGAAAATCAAAGGCAATAGCAGTGAACAACAAACCAAACCCTATAGATATGATTAAAAATCAACTGTAACCGCATAATCCCAAAGTACAGTTATTGTTCATCGCCAAATCACAGAAAATCGAAGGCAACAACAATAAACAACCCATCCTGAATTTTAATCTTCTACTTTTTTTTATTTATTTACAAGCTAAAGGCGAATTAGAATATAAAATAGACATTACACCGAACCCCTTTGTTATTTTTTGGTATCAATCCGATATATATCCCACTAAACGTTTCTGGTGAAAAAGACAACCATTCAACCTGCTATGCAACACAAGTGCCATTGAGGACAAGGCATGAATGAAGAAAGCTAATATTCAACTTCTTGCATGGAAGTTTGGACTGGCTACATCCCAAGTACTTCTTGCTAGATAAGAACAGTGGAAAGGGAGCAATAGTCACAACCAGTGATCTATCAGTGGTTTGGCATACTTCCTAAATCGTTGCAAGTGTTGGTCTACAGCATAAATATTCCTGCCCTTTCAGAACAATTCAGGTGATAAAAATCACAATCCCAATCTTTGCATGATGGAATGCCTTCAATCAAATGCAGACAACCAACTACATAGCCTCATTTCAAGCAGGTAACATAAGAGACTTTTTAAACCATCTGGTAGTATTATAGTTAAATTAGCAATGCTCATGTCACTTGATGCAGGCTCGACCATGGGTCGGCCAACCCATTGGGCCCAGTCCATAAGCCCAACGGGACACCTATTTAATTAGGAATCTTATTTTGAGATTTATTAAGAAGTATTTAAAATTAGGGGTTTTATTTACTTTAGATTGTTAAGCAAGCTTAGGTGGTGTTTGGCGTCTCTACATCTCACCTCTATATCTCTTAAAGCAGGTTCATAACGGTTTTAGACTGTTTGGTAATCATATTTCAAACAACTTTTAGATGAAAACATCTATTTGGGACAGCCTGAGAAAGTACCCAATAAGAAACAGATACTTTTATCTGAAGCGGATAGACAACGTGAGAAGAGCGGAGCTAGAGCATGAAACAAACGGAAATGAGGGTCTGGATTTTTCTTCTGTTCTTTTTCAAATTATGGGACCCACAAGAATCATCCAGTCTGTTGGATATATTCCCAAGGCCAAACACGGCAACTGTACAAAGTCTGAACCGTTGATTCATCAAGGATCCCAAGATGTTTGTGGAAAACAGTAGAACCCTAAATCTACATTTCTGAAATTCTCTGGGGCCCATAATCAAAATCTGAGCCGTTGATATTCTTAAGGAAGGTGAAAATGGCCATGTGGCCAAATTTTATCCCTTCAGTCATCACAAGTCTCAAGGGAATTATCAAAAAACGTGAACCATTGACGCACCAAAGAGCCAAAATGGCTGGGTTTACACGTGATTAGCAGCAGTCCATTTTTGTATTTTTTTTTAATTATACTTTGGGGCACAAAATGATGATCTGAACCGTGAGATCTCTTTATAAGGTCAAAAACAGCTAGTGTATAAAATTTGAGCTGTTGATTTGATACATGTGTCGAAATATTTACAGAAAACTGTAGACACTTAAGTATGTATTTCTGGATTCTGTGGGTACCTTGATTAAGATCTGAACCATTGACCCTCTTGGGAAAGATAAATATGGCTTTGTGGTTAAATTTCAGCCATTGATTCTTTATGAATTTTCAGAGATTTATAATAAAAAAAACTGACCCATTGATGCACCAAAGGGCCAGAAGTGTTGGTTTACACATGATTTTAATCAGTCCATCATTTTTCCTTTTATCTTTAATTTTTGAACCCAAAATGATGATCTGAACCATCAGATCTCTTCAAAAGATCAAACACAGCCATTGGTTCAATTTTGGGCCGTCGATTCATCAAGGATCTCAGAATATTTGTGAAAAAGTGCAGCCCCTTAAATATATATTTTTTTATTCTGTGGGCCCCCTAATCAAGATCAGAACTGTTGATCCTCTTTGGAAAGGTAAAACTGTATAAGAGTTCAAATTTTAGCCCAGGATTCATTGTGGTTCTTGATAAGTTCTTTTAGAAAAATGTGAACCGTCGGATACTTAAAACCTTTATTTCAAAGTATATACTTGTCTTACCAAACAATCTATTTTTAAAACATCTATTCTACACAAATCTATTATTCACAGATCTATTTTTTGAAGATAAGATTTGCCAAACAAGGCCTTAGTGATTTAGGTTCCTTTAATGTTTAGGATGCGTCTAGGCTATAGAAAGGACTGATCCTACTCTATATAAATGGATAGACATCCGCATTGTAATTCATGCTTATTTCAATTAAGTCAAGATTTCTGAGTTCCCTCTTCTATTCTCTTCTATTATGGCATTTTCCATTGTCTAGACTGCCCTAGTGGCTAAATCCATCTTTGGATTCGATCAATCCCATTGGAGATTGGTCTATTCTTCGATCGAAGAACTGGGGTTGCAACACCACTTTAAAGGCAGCTGTTATGCCAATCAAGGAGGCGACATGGTATTTCCTGAGCCAAGTTCCCACAAATAAGACCCATGAATTTATAAGGACGGATGTTGTAACATCATAACATATCGCAAGAAAGAGGAGAGGTAGGGAATAGTTAGGATCTAGGATCAGGGTGATTTGATGTTGGTTTCTTTTATTTACATGGAGCAAGTAAAATTACGGACAAAACAGCAAAAGATTGTGTGGATAGAAATAGCATATTTGAGTTTTAAGTAGAATACTGCAAGGTAGATGTCTATTGGCTGAAGTTATTTCCTTCTTTTTTTATACACGATATATTTACGCTTAAAACATGTCTCATGTATTGTTCAACTTTTGACATCTGTACTATTATTTTATTTTTTTGTAAATTCATTCACATGTCAAAATAAAATGACGGTTATATGTGTAGGGGAGTGCTAGAAAACACCCACACATTATTTAGGAGAAATAAACGCCCCTCCTAGTAGGACACACTGGCATGCATGATGATTATAGCAGTCTGTTGGATGAAAAGATCTGTATGAGACATACTTATGCGAAAAATTTAAGACTCCATAAGATCATCCTAACCCTTTGATCCATGTCCCTAAAATTTAATGATTTTAGAGGCATCATATTCTTATGATTTCGATCCTATGGTGAGGAAAAGTTGGATTGAGCGTCAAATTTGGACTTGTGACTATTCATTTGGTGGGGCGGGGGCGGGGGGGGGCAAGGAGACTGGATTGAGTCAAGGTGGGCCCTATGCCCAAAAAGGAGGGTAGCAAAGGGGGGCATTTCTAAAGTGGGGCATTTTGGAGAATTACCCGTATAACATGATATATATGCTTCTAACCTCTAGTCAACATAAAAGGGTTGAAAAATAGTTCAAGTAATGGTAAAAGCATGAGGTAAAAAGTACCTCTTGGGCCTAGTGTCACGCCAACAGCATCAGCAAGTTTATCGATCCCAGCCTGAAGTGCAGTTCTAGAAGTCTGGTCAAACGCAATATCCTTAGCTCTTGCCCTCACAACAAATCGATTGCGTGATTGCCTGTAACTTAAGTTACGCCCTTGATTAACTTTCCTCCTCAAGCTCTCCTGCATAAAACACATGCAAACAGTACAAAACACATCAAAATCTTGTTGAATGGTGTGTGATGGATTGAAGGAAATGTGTGACTAGCTCAAGGCATGAAATCAGATCAAATCCATGAAAAAAGTAATTCCCATTTCCTTTTTAGATGGGTTTCAATCATAAAATTCATGTTTTTGATCCCTTGAAATTCATCCAACAGAGAGAAATATAACTCCCGAAAACACATATACGAGCACACAGAATCATTAACAAAAGAAAAGGAGGAAAACCATGAAAATACATCATCTTGATTCTATTCACTTTTCTTTCTATACCCAAGATCCTAGCTCAAAGCAGTAGCATGAGCAATATAACAGAGGAATGGATTAAATAATTCCAATGACTTTGAAAACAAGACAAAGAACACCTAAACCCTAATGTAGATTAAAGAATCAACCTACAAAGCTTTATCTAGAACAGTGCAGTGGAACTGTAAATCTGTAATAAAGCAATTGAAAGCCAGGATAAGGCATCCATGATGGTGCTGATGATGACAATGATGGCAGCAAATCAATTTCATTAATTCCCTTAACATTCATTAAAATAAGTGATATTCTAGTGATCATGGAATTTTAGACTATCACCACCTTGAGGTGGAGAAGGAATCCTTATAAATGTTAAAAATTAGTATTCCATCAAATCCTTTATAGAATTCCATGGCAAAATAAAAGAAAAGGAACTGTGAAAACACCGTAGACACCTCATTTGTATGAATTCCATACAAAATCCTGTTTATAGTTCCACAGCTCAACTAACCATATGAATAAAACAGACTCCTCTCTTCTATTCTTTGTATGGCAAAACCCTTGGATGGTTTGAAAACCTAAAACGGTCAAAATTTTGCATAAGGGCCAATTTATCTAATTGATATTGAATTACTACGATTTAGTGATGGCAGCAGGTAGAGTTTGATACACGTTGGGTAAACATGTACCCACCCCAACTGACATTTCCCCCCTCTGGTGACAGGAACAGGTTAAATATATTCCTAAAACTTTGGAATATGAATCCTTCACAAAAGAGAAATTTGGTTCAAAGTTCAATTAACTCACACTCCAGTTCACAGTTCATTATTCAAGAGTTAGCTTGATCATAAAATTTGATGAAGTAAGTTTGTTTGATTCACTCTTTAATTCAACTTATTTTGAGTGTGACAAGTTCAATGAACTAAATCATCTGTGTGCTAAAAATAAGCACCAGGGCCGACAACTAAAATCCAAAGTCCAAACTACTAAAAAATAATTGTTCTTTACATTTACTATCAGCTAAAATTTTCTTCAATTAGAAATGGACCCACCATCAGATTGATCACGTGTACAACATATGATTAAAATAAAAACCAACGTAAAATTCCATATTTATTGGTGACCAATCATAAGGTTGGGACACTCTGATTGGAATTATGGTGTCAGTAAATAGGGAAGCATGCCTCTGAGTGGCTTCGATTTTTAGGTAGACCCCAACCAGGGGCAGGCCCACGTTTTGGGCCCTGGGGGAGGTCACCCCCATTTGGATCTGGAAATAGCCCAAAGGGGATGAATATTCCTCGCCTTGTTTATTAGTGAAAAAAAGGGCTAAATCCCTAAGATGTAGGTCTGGAATTTCAAAAAATGATGTATATTCATTTAAAAAAAAATAAGAAGAAGAAAGAAGAACCAAAGTCATTCTTCAACAAGAGTTGGCAACCAACTCATTTCATCCAGTCATTTGATTCAATACAAGCCAAAATGACTTCACATCTATGAGACACCTGAGATTTCTTCATTCTCCACAGGCTAACAAACCCAAAATGTTAACAACAATCCAATTGAGTTTTCCTTTTATTTATAATTCAGCAAAGGAGATCTTAGATTATTCCATCACTTGAATTCTACGTTTAGGGCTGTGATCCATCCATTCCAACTCTAGTGCAATAAACAATTCAGATCAATCCTTGTACACGTGTGCCCCCTCCTCCCATGTATGATGTACCATGATCAAATCAACTACAAGTTTCAGCTTGTAACGATAGAATTATCATTCCACTTAATCCAGAATCTCTTCATGTAACAGTAATTGCCCGCCATAAAGCCAACCCGAACAACTTTTCCTTTCAAATACAAAGTAATATTAGTGAAAATAACTCTTTTCCAACTTCTTTCTTGAAAAGGAAATGAAAGAATAAGAATAAAGAAATAATTTCAACCCACAAAATGTAGACCCGCGTCTCGGTGATTTACACCTTGTTTGGTCAGGCACCATTTTCTGATGGGATAAGCTAGGAGGATCTCAACTTAACTATCCAATGTGATAGGTTTAGGAATGGACAATTTACCCAACAGTCCCCTTTCAGTAAAAAAAAAAAAAATTTATAATAATAATAATAATAATAATTGTTCAAATAAGGTTGATTTAAGTCTCTAGAAATGAACTTGAATTTCAGGAATTGAGAGTCCCATCTTAGAATTCATAATGTTTTGAAGTTCTAGAAATTGAGTGTTTATAAACAACTACTGTATCAGTGTCTTGCAATACGCAGAGTATATGCCACAGTCCGAAAAGCTAGTTGAAATATAGCTAAAACTCCATTTAAAAATGTCGCTTGAAGTTTCCTTTAAAACTATATTACTGTGCTTCACTCAGAGTAGTATTATGAGGAGTTCAGAAAGTGCCAAAGATCCAAATGCAAAAGGGACTAAAGTCGTTCAACCTTTTAGATTGCCCATCGGAAATGAGAACAGGACAATATTCTACTGTTATACTGTCCCAGTCTCAACCAATGTAGGCCTTAACTTTTGCTTTCTTTATTCAAAGGCCCTATGTCCTCCAGAGTAAGAATCACAATCCTACAGTGCTTTTTGGACATAAGAATCAAAATCCTACAGTGCTCTTTTTTCTTGGTTTCACAGTCACAAAAAACATTAACGCTGCCTTCTCCATTTCATAAAATGACCAAATACTACTGAACAGAAATGGCTGGAATATCATATGGGAATACTAATGTGCACATAGTGTTAACAAATTAGTGAAGGAAGTTCTAACTCAATATCTTCTTGTATTGCATATTTGCATGACCACATGGGTGTGAGACAATGAGTAGTTCAAAATCATTATAAAAAATATAAAAAATAAAAAATAAATAAAAAGATAGTGATTGCATTTTCAATTGACCATCATTCACCCCACTCAAACAAAAATCCTGATTACACCACTAGCCCCATATGACTCCGTTTGGTGAACTTTGCAGAGGAGTTCGTAAATGGCTCATGAATCAAATTGCAACGATCCCTATTAGCGAAGTAGGTAACCATTAATTAAACAGCAATGAACTCTATGACCCATGGGCTGACCAAGCACAACAAGACCAGTTAATTTATTGTGGGAGTTTTAATTAATTAGGAGTCTCAACTGAGAGATTTGATATATATATAAAAGTCTTTAAATATAGAGTCTTGTTCAATTTGGTTAGTTTAGGAGATTTCAGTTTCCTTTATTGTTAGGAAAGTAGAGTCCAATTATGAAGGAGGATTCACTCTGGGCTTCCCATTTGTGAGTAGACGTCTCTTCAAGCAAAGAATGCTCATGTGTGTTGAGTTCCAAGATAAATACGACCAACCCCATTGTGGAGTTGGTCCTCGTGGTATTTGTCTACATCCATTCCACACTAGCAAAAAAACCAACCAAACCCAACCGCAATAGGCATGTGTCATCTGTCTAACATATTCGGCAGAAAGAAAACAAGATTAGACTTCATTTACTCCAGTTCCAATTTCGAGTGTTTGATGTGAGGCAAAACAAGGAAAAAGTACATTTCTGGCCCATGTAAGACTGAAGAAAATGGTTAACTAAATCTTGGGTTCGCTTCCTTTTCATAGATAATTAAAATCATCTCACAAACACACCCTTAACAATACCTTTCTCCCTCAAATAATCTCTCTCTCTCTCTCTCTCAAAAACCCCATTTACTATCAAGTCCCAGAAATTCAATATAAAGAAGGCAAACATGCTAAGTAAACCCACATCCAAAATCATGATTTCCACCACAAGCAGACAATCCCCAAGTAACCAGATTTCTATGCATTTTCAGAGGGCAAAATCAAAGTGAGAGAAAAAGGAAATAGAAAGAGAAAACCCCCCAAATCCCATCTGAGTACAGAGAGAGAGAGAGAGATTGAAACACAAGTCACCTGCTGCTGAGAAGAGCGGAAGAGCATCGAAGCTGTTGAAATCGTATTTGCAGATGCCATTTCTGGAGAGCTGAGTAGTTCTAACTCTAAGCTTTGGTTTGAGACTTGGACTTGCGAGCGAGCTTTTGTTGTGACGAGGAGGATAACGAGGAGAGAGGAGGCAGCTTTTTGTAATATGATGTTAGGGTTTCCAGAAGATTCCGACCCTTGATACTTCCAGAACTGGAACGAAAACCATGCATTTTGTATGAGGTGGGTTGCTCTAGGGTTTTGGCTCTCGGGCTGTAATGGGTCGGGTCTGACCCTGGTTCGGCCTTATTTAGACCCAAATAACAAAATCCCTCGTTCGGACATTTGAAATAGATAAGCTAAGATGGACTTCCCTCTTGAAAATATCAGATCCCTTTCTTCCCTTGAACCACCGATACCAAATGGAAGAATTTGTTGGTGGGCTACTTTGCGCGGGAGTACCCTCATGTGGCTGCTGTTAAACTTGCCCTTTCAAAGGCGTGGCGAACAAAGGAAGATGGATTTTTTCTCTTTAAATTCTTTACCTATGCTCTAGCAAGAAGATCCAAGAAGAAGGGCCTTCGTTTGTAAATGGGCACCCTCTAGTGCTAAAAAGATGAAAAGTGGACATAACTATGTAAAAGAGTGATTTCAAATCCATCTCAATTTGGGTAAAATTCCCAAATCTTAATTTTTGTTCCAAATCAAAATCAGCATTGAGCAAAATTTCAAGTTTGATAGGCAATTCCCTTTACAAGGATCATTCCACAGCTACTGGGACACGGATTGCCTTTGCAAGCGTTTGTATTGAGGTAAATTTTGAATGATCCTGCCTTACCGTATATTTGCTTCTTTTTTAATGAATACTGCTTACCATTCAAAAAAAAAAAAAAATGCCATACCAAAAACTCGAGACATCCCACGGGCCCAGTGGAACGGTCACTCAGTCTCATGACTCATCTAACTCACTCGCCCATGATTCTCACCGGGTTTTAGTGAAAAAATCACCAGTTGGCCTAATAAAACCGAACAAGTGATGTGTATATCATGTGCAACCAAACATGATGGTATGTAATACTTTTGCATCTAAACCATTTACCATTTATTACATACGTTAAATTGTGCAACCAAACAACCCCTAAAGTATAGAATTTTTTTTATTTTGAGGTTTTGTGAAAATTATAGGCGCCTTTTCGTGAAAAGAATCAATTGTATATTGGGGTCATTCAATGTTGATAGAAAATGATACAAATGTGAAACAAATTCATGTGTTTGTCAAAATCACTATTTTTCACATGTGAATCTCTGTACAACCAACGGTTCTTATTACATTTGGGTTTTGTGGATCTTTTTCACAATTTTCATGAAAATCATGAAGAATTAAGATGAGATATTTGACCCCTTCGTTGTTTTTCAACTTGTGACAAAGATGAATGGCTCTAGTCATGAATTGGAGGCCCACATGAGTGAAAAAAAAATCTAAATCTAATAATTTGTACTTTTTCACAATTCAAGAACTAAGATATGAAATTTGACTCCCTTGCTGATTTAGTCTTTTAAATAAAATGGAGAGTTCGGATCATAAATTAGGGGCCCACAAGATTGAAGAAATTCACATTTTTATGTGCCCCGTAGATGCAGCATGTGCCCTCAAAAGCATTACAACAGAAGCCTCCTAATAGTTTAAGTAATTACATTATAAAATCAAAGTTGGATCATTATCTAGATGAGCTAAATTTGCGTTGATCTTCAAATTTTGATATATTTGTTGGAAGTAGGTGGACCTCATGGATTTTCAAAACTTTTGATCCACTTGATGCAATGATCAAATACCCATAAGGCCAAAAACCCAATCCCAATATCTAAAGTCCCCATCTAGTGCATTAAGATCAGAGATGCATCAAGAAAAGACTAATCAAGAAGAACAAGCAAACATATCAAGAAGATCTACTAAAACAAAGAAGTTGTAAATCTATACCTTAGGAGCTTGGTTGTACTCAAATCAAGAACTTGACTAGTTGATTCCACGAAACCCTTTCGTAGATTTGATCTCCTTAGCCTTGGTGTTCTTCCATGCTATAACCCTCTTATTAGAGAACTTCTTAAAAGATAATTGTGGGATTTCAATTAAGAAGAAAACCCTAGGCACTCTAGTCGAAAACTAAAGGATATGAGAGGAGAAAGAGGGAGGAAGGAGTTAAACGTCCACCCTTGGGTGTGGAATGCATGGGAGGTCCAACACCCCTCTCCTCTTATTTATAGGTTTTGGTAAACCTCCTCTTAGTCCATAATTAGAAGTCTTACTTCCGTTATTAGCATATGTTCTACTCCTCCTTCCAATTGGGTTAGTAACTTTCTCTTCTTAGGGTTAGCATGGGACAACTAGGTTTTCCTTAAAAATTGGCTCTCACTAACAATCTTGACCTCACATCTCATGTAAACTCCAAAATCATAGTTAATTGCAAATAACTCCACTATATAAATGCAATTGAACTCCTGTCTTAGGAATATTTTCCAGAATACCCTAATTTTCCAAATTGCTACAAGTAGGCCCTCCATCAATTATATCCATGGATCTATTGGAATAAATATGTCCAATCAAATTAAATCTACATCTTATTATCCTTGTAACCCAATTAATCATAGTGATCAACAGTACCATCTGATTAACTCCAAGTTAAGATGGGTGCGTACTTACCAATGATAAAATCCATTAATTAGCACAAGCAGATATTTCTCTCTTAGAGGATAGATTCCGTCTTGAGAATTATATGTTCTCACAGTCTCAATACCATGTACCCAAGACACGGAGGTGTTGACCTACAATTGGCCTCACTCATTAGTGACTTAAAGTAAATGTATAGTAGAAACTTGAATTAATTTATCTCTCAGAATTAAGAGCCTATTGCTTAAAAATTATGAGGGTAATCCTTAATCAAAGACAGATTTGCATAAGGTGCTACTCATGGTCCTTTAGTACATCCAATGTACTAGCACAACAATCTAGGTAGCGTTTGGTTCGCCTGAATGGTTTTAGGCAGGAATGGAATGGAGAGTGGAATGAGTCTAGAAAGGAATGAGGCAGGAATAGTCATTTTCATTCCAACGTTTAGTTTTATTGAAGAATCAATCAAGTAATAGAATTCTTATTCATGTTCTTGCGTTTGGTACATTAGAATGATGCCCGGAATGGAATAAAATTTACATAAAACAGACCAAAATACCCTTGTTAGAATTTTTTATTTTTAGAATTTTTCTCATTTTAAGCTATCCAAAATATAATTATTTACCTATTTTGATAGATTATCATTAAAACAACTACAACATAACACACCTAATCCATCATTTGCAATAGCTTAAACATCATCAAAATGTCTAAATACCATTACTAAACTTAAACATCACTTAAATTAGCTAAATAAAGTAATTAAGTTAACTAAAGTCTCAATAGTAGAAATTAGATCTATGTCGCCTTCATCCCCCTCCTCGTCTAGTTCTATATCTTCATACGGGTCCACACGTAACTCATTACTCACGTAGTTATGAAGCAAACAACATACCAAGATGATACGAAGTTGAATGTTAATGGGATAAAAATTAGGACTCCTAAGAAATGCCCAACACTTTTTCAATATCCCAAATGCTCTTTCTATTACATTTCTAGTGATTGAATGCTCCATATTAAAAAATTCCTTTGGGTTCTTAGGTTGACATCCACTATTCCACTCATTCAAATGGTAATGTTGGCCTCTATATGGTGCGCGAAATCCTTCACCACTTGTTGTTGACACCAAAAATGTCACTTTACCTCTTCATACGCTCTCGACATCAAGAAACTATATGAAGTCGCATCCTACCACAAACAGGCAATATTACTTCAAACATCAAATCTTGACATAATCAAACAAAAACTGCAAGATCCTTCAAGACAACCATAAGAGGAATACACATGAAGTCTCGGGCCATTTCGACATTATTTGGCCTAACTTCACTCTTCCAGCTGCTGAACATGAGCTCCCGATTATAGTGAAGCCAGAGACCCTGATTCAAAAAACAAAGCACATGGTTGAACTCAAAATACCACTAGAAGGTTCTACATCAAGTTTCAGGCCATTCAGATATCGTTTGGTCCAAAAAGGAAACAGCCGTAGCAAAGTCAGCTCTCTCGGTGGCGACAGCACCAAAGATATCAGGTCTTCGATCAGAGCCTATGGATAGTCTCAATACTTCCAAAATGCTCTACGTCAAATTTCAAGTTGAACCGACAATGTTTGACCCTCCATCAACCCTCAAACAGCAAAATTAAGCATTTTGGCGATGGGAACCATCGAGGCCATCACTCATCAAATAGAGTGCATGGGTGGTTTCAAGATACTTCCAAAGGGCTACTTGTCAAGTTTCAGATCATTTTGACAACATTTGACCCGACTTTGACTCCAGCAAGCTAAATCAGGCCTCTGGTGGTGAAGTTCCCTTGGACCATGATCTCCAAATCGGAGCTAATGAATCGTCTTAAAATAACTCCAATAGGCTCCCAATCAAATTTCAGGTCAATCGGACATTGGTTAACCGTACATCAAAGTGCGACATCTTCCTCACGACGAAATCATGTCTACTGGCGACGAGACCCTACACGGCTTCAAAACTCAAACAAAAGCCTATAACTGGTCTTATTTATTGCTCAGGAGGCTTCACCTCAATTTTTAGGTCATTCTGACATTGTTTGACCTAGTTTTGGCTTTTGATGGCAAATTAGCAACAAGGTCTTCGACTTTTTTGGAAAATCAGAAACTTTGCACTCTGATTTGCACAGCTTCTCATCAAGTTTTCTTCAGGGAAATCCGGCCAATAAATGTGCAAAAATGTCAAGAAAAATACCGGAGAAAAAAGAATTGAAAAAAATCGAGAAATAGCCGAAAACCGGAGACCGAAAGGGACAAAAGTTCCCACGGTCGGCGGCAACCTTGGAAATCTAGGTCGCCGGATTTTCGCCAAAAAGCCTAATTTTTGGGTCTTTTCGCATTTCAAGATGTTTGGCCCCTGTGGTTTTCCAAAAATCTGATTTTCGAAACACAAAATCCGTCGATGTTCGTCAACTTCACGAATCTGTCGCCAAAATCATTGGATCGTCATTGAACGCTTTGAAATCACCAACTGACTAACTAAGAAAGCACACTTTCTGCGCAATCAATCGAGAAATCGACTGGACAGATGTTACCGGCCCATTGGTATCAATTAATGTTTGAAGTTGCATGGTCATCCGATATCAAACAACATGAAGATCTATCGGCGATCAAGCCTGTGATCAAACCTCTTACATCATAAGAAGAATACTAAAAGATGCGGCGCGACCCACGACTCTTCAAATGCCTTGGCGACCACTTAATGTAGTTAAATGGTCCATTTTATGACAAGTTAATGCGATCATTAACTCATTATTTTGGATGGCCTAATCAGAAGCAAGGAAAAGGAGTTATAAGTCCAAGTAATCATGACATTAAATCATGCAACTCCTCTCATCATGGAGCTTAAAGGCGATTAATTGTCCATTATTCTCCATCGACCAATCAGAAGCCAAGAAAAAGAAGTTACAAAATAATGAATTAGAAACTTGTAACTCCTCTCATCATGTGGCTTTAATGCATTAAAACCCATAAACCCTCCTAATGGCCACCAAAAGCCTATAAAAAGGGGGTCATTCCAAGGAAAAGGGGATCGGGAAAATCCATCGGGATCAAATCGACAAAATCAAGAAAATATACAAGAAATCCTTTCGTAAAAGTTGCTACAACAACCTCTCCTCCATCGGACAGACTCTGCAACAAATACCACAAGGTGACTGAAGTCCCTTGGGGGGTGTCATCCCCTCCCAAGGCCTTTTCCTTCTATCCACATGGCTTAGACGTGGCTTTTCAGCCCGTCTACTTAGTTTTTTACTGAATATAGGACCTCCCCTTGGTCTCTATTCTCTAAAAATTTGAGGTCCAAGCCAAGCCAAGTAAATCAAAGCGTCTTCTGTTCTCATCTGAAGGATGGTGATGAAGTTCATACATGACAAAAATCCCATCTCATGTCCATTCCAAGGATCCGATTTGCAACATTTGTGCTTAGCGATGCTAGTACGCCATTTCAAGTCTACTATATTCGCGACTGACACATTTGTACCTCCAACCTTATATTCACCTTACCTCGAGTGAGCCTTGCTTCTCGGTAATTTGAATTAAGGTTTACAATTGCTTGTAGCAGTCACTGGAACGTTCATTTTGAGCCTACCATACTTGCGATCAAAATAATTGTACATTCCATGGCTCTTTGCCTCCTTCATCTCGCTTGGGCTGGGCCATGTCCCCTCGAGCGATTTGAAAAGACAAAACCATAGTTTTTTCCATTTATAATCATTATATTCTTGTGATTACTAATTGTAAGACTCCGCCCTGAGAGTTTCCGATTAGTGCTAATTAAGACGTGCTTTAGTTATGTGTGAGATTAGTGAGTTTTGGTTTAGTATGGAATAGAATAGTTTTTATATAGCTTTGGATTATTTTAGGAACTCTTTTGATTTAGTGGGGCACTTTGGGGGTTCCTTTATTGCGTTTTGAGTGACTTTGGGATATATTTAGTAACTCTGGAAATCCATATTTTGCTCCGTTTGATGTATTTTATTATTCCTGATAACTTTCGTGTTTGCCCCGTTTCCGTTCGAGACCTCTAGACCCTGTCTTGCTAATGATAGGGGAAAATAGTCTTTTGCACAAAAATCTGGACACCATTTTCAATATCTCCGAAACCCGTGAAATATATACTTTTTGGAAACTAGAAATTTTGACAAACAATTCTTCCTTCTCCATCGAATCCATCCAAGGCCCGGGAGATGATGTTTTAAGCCCAATTAGTTGGTTAAGTTGTGGGACCCACCTTCATTCTCTATATAAGGAGGAGTCATCTTCCTTCTTCCACTTCTTGCAATTTCCATTGAGTTAGAGAAGGAGTTCCAGCCCTATGGTTTTCTTGCCCTTTTTCCTTGCTTCTTCATTTCCAAGCTCTCATCAACCCATTGCTAAAGGAAAAATGGAGGTTGCCATCTTCTTCCTCTCAATAAAGGCTCTCCATTGATGCCATTTCTCATAGAAACCACCCACTCCAAAGCCCTTGTTGAGCAAGCTTAGTGTATTTGAGGACTTTCCATGTAAGCTCTTTCTCTCATCTCTTAGTTATGTGTTCTTCTAGTCCTTGAGATGCTCCATCTTGATTATTGAAAGTTATCTCTTTCTATTTCTTGATTTTGACATTCTAGGGTTGTGATGGGTGTCATTTTGGGGATTTTTGTGTAGATTGTGGATTTTGGGCTTGAGAGTGTGCTTAGAGCTTGATTAGCATATTTGGAGACCAAGGCAAGTGGATGAATAGGTTTTCTTTGAATGATTTCATGTTTTAATGGAGTTATGAATTTTCTTTCACTATTCATCTTGCATGTGTTTTATACTTCAAATTGATTGTTAGAAATGTACATAATCATGAGCTTCTTTCTCTTTTAAATGTTCTCTTAAATTTTGTACATTAATGTTGTACTTTGATATGCATGGACTCTCATTTGGTGGTTGTGCATTGAATGGGATTTGAAAGGAGAATGGGTATGATTGTTGGTTTAAATGGATGGTTGTTGGAGGACTTGAATGTGGTAAAAGTAGGTGGAAAGAGGATCATAAATGTGTGTTAAGTGTTGGCTTCATTAGTGTTGAGAAATGGAAAAAGAAGGGGACTCGGACTGCAAGTTTTGCAAGTTTCTGGAGCAGTTCGCTCGAGCGAACCCTTCACAGAACTTCAATCGCTTGAGCTAACCACATACTTCGCTCGAGCCTTCTTGTTTCGGAGCAGTTCACTCGAGCGAACTCAGCCTCGCTCGAGCGAACCCCTCACAGAACCTTGGTCGCTCGAGCCTCCCTCCTTCTTCGCTCGACCCTTCCTGTTCCGGAGTAGTTCGCTCGAGCGAACTCAACCTCGCTTAAGCGAACCCCTCATAGAACCTTGGTCGCTCGAGCCTTCCTGACTTAAACCAGCCCGCTCGAGCGAACTGTACATAATTCCTGAGTCTTTTCTATTATTTTCAGATATGGTATTTTAAGGTTTGGATGGGTTGTCTTGATGCCCTACCACCTTGGAAAGACCTAGGGGATGACATAAGTAGATCGACTTGGAAAGGAACCACACTTCGGAAAGGTATTGGGAATTGTGGATTTACCAAACTGTATAAGGAAACTTAGGATGTCTACCATCATTCGAGTACCATGTCAAGAGCAATAATAAACATACAAGACCTTTATACATATTGTACGAATACAGAAGTCCCAATACATAGTCCGTAATTGTATAAGGATTCATTGTACTGTTTTACTCTGATTATACTTGTCTTGACCCGATTTCTCCTGATATCACTGGTTTTATCTCAAACTATGATTTATACACCTTGTTAGTTTTATGGTCTCAATCCATTAAGATTAATGTAATAAATTGATTAATTTTTTTATTTATCAATATATTCATGCTTTCCTTTCATGAGTGAATGGTGTTTTATTACTTGTTTGCACATAACTAATACGAATGACATGATGGTTCATTAAATGAACCGGAGTCCATAAGTATACTAGATGCAATACATGTGTATGGATGAGATCCACATACGTGAGACATGTATAACAAATCTTATACTTGAATATCTTCACAACCAGTGATGAGACTGGACAACTCATCTGACAAGGTTACATTACTTTGATTACTATGAGATAGTATGATTTGTCTCGATCATCAGAATGGAAGATTCTGGATCATAGTGCTGGTACATTGGATGTATTGAAAGACTATGAGAAGCACCTTACGAACATTGCCTTTACTTTAAGGTCTGCTCTCATAATTCCCTAGCAATAGGCTCTCAATCCTGAGACATTAATGAACTCAAGTTTATATTTATTCATTTGCTTTGAGTCACCAATGAGTGAGGCCAATTGTAGGTCAACACCTCGGTGATTTGGGTACATGGTAGTAGAGCTGTGGGAACATTCGATGGTCAAGATGGAATCTATCTTTAATATCCCCTTGTGCCAATTAATGGATTTATCATTGGTAAGTGCGCACCCATTCCAATTAAGAGTTAATTGGATCGGTACCAAATGATCATTATAATTGGGGTTCAAGGATAATAAGATATGGATCTAAGTTTGGAAGACATGTCCAATTGATCCATAGATATTGATGGAGGGGCCTACTTGTGGACATAGGGAAGTTTATGGTCTTCATGTAATTTATTCCTAAGACTGGAGTTCAATTGCATTTATTTAGTCTAGTTATTTGCAATTAACTGCGGGCCCGGATTGCACATGAGATGTGGGGTCGCGGTGTCCCAGTTGGAACCAGCTTTCTATTGAATCCCTAGTGGTCCCCACGCTAGCCCAAGATTGGATCATTACTAATTCTATTTGAATTCAAAAAGGAAAGCTACTATTTCTATTTGAAGTGAGACTTCTAATAGTGGTAATAGTGAGAATAGAGAGTTACTAATTATTATGAAAGTAGGACTTCTAATAATAAAGAAAGAGAGGGATTACTAAAAGCTATAAATAAGTGAGGAGAAGCCCTTGGATGTCCACGCTCTATATCCTTTTGGAGTTCACGCCCAAGGCTCCCATAAGTGCAAGTGTTGCACTTCCTCCTCTTCCTTTCTCTCTCTCTTCTAGTTCCCTTCTAGTTTCCTTAGAGATTCTAGTTAGTTTTCTCTTGGAGATTCTACCATCTTTCTTGAGAAAAGAGATCTGAAGTGGGTCATAGCGTGGAAGACGATTGGGTCTTGCAGATTCTGATTTGGTTTGTGAAAGTGTTTCATCATCAAAGAAAGAAATCAACTCCTCCCTTAGAGCACAACCGAGCTCCATAGGTGTGATCTACTTTTTTGTATGTTGTGGATTTCGTGGTTGCTTGTATGCTGCTATTTCTATCTTCTAGATAGAGTTTTCTACTGTAAATGATCATGAGAAAGAGGACATGGATCCTGGATTGAGTTTTGTAGCCTTCTGGATAGTTGATCCCTGAGTCAAGTGGGTCAAAAGTTTTGAAAACCTATCCTAGAGGCCCACTTATTTCCAACACACTTGACATATCCTGCTGCCCTGTTTATACATGAAAAGATAATGAGGTCAAATGCGTGCCTATGAGCACCAAGCCCCGCCTACCTGAGTGTTTTATTCCGATATAGTTCTGTACATGTTTTGATTTCTCATGTAACCTATGAGTTGGCACCACTAAGCTTGGACGTCCTTGTCAGTCTGATCAACTGACTTGGGCCCCCCCCTTGTGCTCCCGCCGTTGCAACTTGGATCTTGTCCTATCCCGTTACTCGGTTCCGCGGCCATGATCTCGTCTAACTATATGTATATGTATACATTGTTGGTTTTCGTCACTTAGCGTGTTCGGGCCCAACGCACTGAATGTGCTCTCATCACATTAGTGATAGAGAGGATTTAGCTTTAGTGTGGATGCCATCTTGCTAGTTCCCTGTTCTTTGATATCCTGCATGTCTTATCTTATATATGTATCTTTACAAATGATACATCTTGTTTTATGAAAATAAATGTTTGGACAGATTTCAATGTCTTTTCAATTTATCTTTTAATTTCTCTTATTGTGTTATCTATTCACCTACCTGCCAGACCGTCGTGTCTGACCCATTTTTGTAGTACTCAGGTCCTGTCCCCGTTATTGCCTTCGAGGAGGAACCAGAGGAGGCGGTCGGTGAACCGCAACGCTTAGTAGAGTGGTAAGCCGACAATGTTGTTTAGACATTAGATCGAGCTAAGAGTTGCGCAACATTTTGGGAGATCATAGAATGACATTTGATTTATACTTTTGGGTTGTACTGGCCTTTGTTGGCCATTATTTTTGGGGAATGTTAACTTAACTAATCTTTTGTTTAAATTTCTAACTTTATATTTTGGGAATGCCAATGAAATCATTGCTCATTCTGATATCATGTCATTTACATGTATTTATCAGTCTTATGTTGGGAATGGATTAAGAATTTGATTTGCTACACACTTCCGCACCAATGTAAATGTTTGTGAGTGTGTGTGAAATCCTCACTGCAGAAACCTGTGGGAAATTAAGAGCATGTTTGGTAAGCATCCACAGAGGGGAATCTTTTCCATTTTTCCTTGGAATAGAGGAAAACCCATGTTTGGGTAGTTTTTTTTTTGGAGAGGATTTTCAGCTTTGATGATTTTGAGAATCACTTATAACATGGATTTCCCCGGTCTAACCTCTCCCCATAGGAATGGATGAATCATCAATTAAAACGGAGGAGCTATAAAAGCTACTTTCTTCGCATGGATTCTTGCCAACAGAGACGTTCATCTCATCTCTTCAACGTTTGTTGCCCTAGACGTTCCTCTCCTGCGAAGCGTTGGAAAAAGTTCATCTCCGGCCGGCTATTTTCTCCAAATAGGTCTGTCTACCTCTCCCCCTCTCTCTTCCTCTCCCTCCCTCTCTCTCTCTCTCTCTCTCTCTCTCTTTCTCTCTCTCTCCTTATTATTTGACGGCCAAACCCAAATCATCTTGCCGTTTTTCATCCTCTCTGTCTGAAACAAAGGCATTTTGTATCTCTCTCTTTGGGCTTCTTAAGTAGTTTTCAGTGGATCTCCGTTCTTCATCCTCTCTGTCTGAAACAAAGGCATTTTGTATCTCTCTTTTTGGGTTTCTCAAGTAGTTTTCAGTGGATCTGCCAGAATGTGAAAATCTGATATCAAATGTGATGGAAGCTTAGAGTGCTAGAAGCTCATCACCAATAACCTTATAAGCTTCTCGTGACTTGCTTTAAACAGAAGAATAATGTTCTAAAAATCAAACCGAGATTTGAACCATTGGAGTTGATAGCTTGGTCTAATTTGATTCAACTGTCAAATCCATGTAGTTCTTGTAGTTCGTTGGGCACATCCTATTGAATAGCTACTTAATCCCTTTGAAAATGAGAATTTCACTGGATTGCAGAAAAGTAAAGTGCCATGTTACCCAGATTTGTTGCCTTAAATTCTAATAACGACTTTCATATCATATATAAGATTCTGTGATTAAACCAAATGATGAAAAATGGTCATGTTAATGACAAATTACTGAAATTAAGGCCAATGCTAATTTCAGTAATTAGCATGGGTGTGTATGAGATTATTTTACCCATCTTAAGTAAACCCTTTATGAAGAGTTGGAAGACATAAAAGGGGATAGGAAGTCCCCTTATATGAAAAATTTTCTGCTGTAGAATTGTGCATTGGTATTTCATTGGGCCCACATAACAAACGACACTGATGCTTATTCAAATCATTTTTTTTTTCAATTTAATCCTATTTAACATCATTCATAACTAAGATGACTTTTTTTTATTTTTTTGGTTGGGGAAGATGACTTGGCTATGATGATTTGGACATCACCAAAACCATAGCCTCCTATTATTTTATTCTTATATATGAAAGCGTCTGAATCCAATTGAGAAATCACCCTCAATCTTGCACTGTCATCAGATGATGATATATATATATATATATATACACACTTAAGATCTACATCTGCCTGGCTTGATGAATTGACCCGTCTATGTTTGTCAATGAACATACTGGGATTTGCTTGTTCAACTGTCCCAATATCAAGTCTATGTGGGCCTATGGCACCGGGGGCCATTTACGATGGAACTAGATTTATCATTTATGGTGGACCCTGGGTTGTCCATTGTATGCTATCGCAGTTGGTGAATATTTACATTTTTTAATATACTAAATGGCTATCCATTTTCTTTTTTTAGAGACTGAGAATAAGATCTGATCTCATTTGGTCAATCCTCTAGTTGTAGTAAACTATAAAAGAGTTTTTCTTTCTTTTGTGTCGTTTTCGTGTCTTTTTCCCCAAATTGGGTTGTGACAACACGTAACAAGGTGGGCTCACCTGGGAAATGAAAGTTGTCTGCAGCAATGTCTTTTTCTCTTGTCTTTACCATTTTGACATTGGGTTATCTTTTTCCCCAAATCATCTTGTCATTGGGTTATCTACGGCGATGTCTTTTTCTCTTGTCTGTACCATTTTGACAAATAAAGACAAGGAACAAACGGGTTTGGTGCTTATCAAATGTTGATCTTCCTCTAATTGATCAACCTTGTTTGGAAGAGGTGTGTCACGTTCAAGCACCTGGTCCTTGTTAAGTCATGTTTCAATGTAAGACCAACAATTAGAATAATTCCAGAAAGTCATCATATCAGTGGCCCAGATGTCATGTTCACATCTTGGAGAAACTGATAATTCAGTAGCTCTAATTCAGAACAACAATTTTTTTACAAGTCTTACATGACATGCTTTTTTTTTTTTTTTTGTTATGTTTGATCATATATTTTAATGATTCTCTAGGCTTAGTTCAAACAACTTCCAAGTATTTTGTTGGATTCACTTACACCTGAGCCAATGCCTTTCAGAAACTGATTGTGCTTAAAATAGTCAAGTATCCTTCCACTATAGTTTTGGATTGCTTGCTTCATTGTTTAGGGGTCATTCATGAAATCGGTTCAGTGGAGATGTGTAAAGTTATTGTTGCATGGTTGATATTTTTTCTTATGTGCTTCCTTGGTTGTTAACTATACGTAAAATGTAGAATGTCTGAACCAAGTAGCTCTCAAGCTACAAACAAGGCAACATAAAAAAACATGAAGTGGACCGATGCACAAGATGAAGTGCTTCTCCTCATCATGCTTGACATGCGAAAAGAAGGGAAATTTATCCCCGGAGGCTTTACGTCAAAGGGATGGGGTCTTATTACAAAACAAATGCAAACAGTGCATCGGCCTGAATTCTCAAAAGACAAGTTGAAGAATAAGTTCAAAAGCTACAAAAAGTGGTATAGCGCTATGAAATCCATGTTAAGTCTGAGTGGATTTGGATGGGATGAAGAAAGGAAAAAAGTCACGCCTGAAGAAGGGGTTTGGGATGATTATATTGCGGTGAGAATTTTATATTAATTTTTTATGGATTTTTTTTATTACATACAAGAATGGATTGTGAGTTTACATGCATGGAATGCAGGCACATCCTGGACATAGTATGTATAGGACAAGGCGTATGCCCAACTACCTTCTCATGTGTGAAATATTCGGCGACTCAATTGCTGATGGTCAAGAGGAATTTGTCACTAATGACGTTCCTCCATCACCACCATCTGTACATGCTGATGCCTTAGGTGATAATGACATGGGTGCTGATGATGATGGCACCCCCCCAAAATGAGGAGGCTAGAGATGAGCACATCTCTTCAATTAGAGGGCGTAGCGCGGCATCTGGAGGATCATCCCGTCAAATAACAAGGCGCCAAAGCACATGGGATGCGATGGTGGCAATTGTAGGGCGTATGACAGATGCTGTAGATGCAATTTCAAGGAATACAACTTCGACTAAAAACCTTCAAAAGGAGGTATGTGAAGCATTACTACCAATTGATCTGGAAATGAGGATCAAGATGAAAGCGTTTGAACAACTTAGGGATGAAGTGAAGGCCTCACAGTTTCTAGCCTTAGATAACGATACCCGCAAGATCTATGTTCTTAGCAGCCTTGACCTTACGTAATTTGTTGCTATGGGTTGTTATCTCATAATTATATTTTGCGAGTTTGACTTTGGTAGTTATATTAGATACGATGGTGGCACTTCTCTTTCTTATTTTGAAATGTCATCTTTTGAAATGTTATGGATATTATTATTGCTTTATGGGATGGTTGGACAAGGAATGACATTTTAATTTCCGTGGAATGTTAAGGTCATCTTTTATTAATTTGTCGAATGCTTGGGATGTCAATGACTTTTATTCATTAGCTTGGAATGTTGATGATATCTTTTACTAATTTTTGTTCAGTTTGGACAAAGATTGCTCTTATTTATTTTCTTAGAATGTCATTGATAATTTTATTAATCGATTGTTTTGTTATCTTCACCTGTAGCATGGATAGACAAGAGCGTTTGTTACTATTAACACAACTTGTAATGACAATATGTATCTTATGGTACCGTTATCAGTATCTTATCAAAGATAAAGTTCATGAATCCGCACAAAGTGGAATGACCTATCTCAATGAGATATTGATCGGACACCCCCGTAAATGTCTTGACATTTTTAGAATGAGCAGTGATTGTTTTCTACTATTGGCCAATGAGCTCAAGCTTAGGGACCTTTTGAGAGACTCTCGTAGGGTGAGCGTGGAAGAACAATTGGCAATATTTTTATACACTGTTGGCCACCGTCAAAGAAATCGAATAATGCAGATCTATTTCAACATGTAGGGGAGACAGTCAGTCGATACTTTAATTCAACACTGAATGCTATTTTGAAACTTGCTCCATATTATGTGAAGCAATCTGAAGGAGAGTGTCCACCTCATATTGCGAATAATCCATTATTCTACCCGTTCTTCAAGGTAACATTTTAAATAGGCATTAAAAAATAATCATATATTGTATTTTAATACATGTATTTTTTTATAGGATTGTGCCGGAGCAATAGACGGTACACATATTCCTGCATGGGATAGACTTGAAGATCAAGTTCGTTATTGCAATAGAAAGGGAGGATTATCATAGAATGTGATGGCTATTGTTTCATTTGATATGCGTTTTCTCTATGTCTCTGCTGGATGGGAAGGATCGGCCTCAGATTCAAAGATTCTTCAACACACGGTTTGGAGACGGCCCCAAAACAGGCTACATGTTCCAACTGGTATGATACTTTTATGCACTTTATAATTGAATGGAATCAGCGTAGAATGTTTTAAGCCTAACAAAATTATTCAAAAATGATTTTCCAGGACGATTTTATCTCGTAGATGCTGGTTATGCAAACACGCGTGGGTTTTTAGCCTCATTTCGTGGTGTTCGATATCACCTAAAAGAATGGTCCACAACGCAAGCACCTAGAACTGAACACGAACTGTTCAACTTGCGTCATGCAAAACTACACAATGTAGTGGAGGGAACATTTGCTGTGTTCAAGCAACGGTTCGCCCTTCTCCAAACTACTCCACGATATCCTATCAAGACACAAGTGAAGATCATTGTCGCATGTTGTGTTTTACATAACTTCATCCATCAATGGAATGTTGAAGATGAATTATTTGAAGCAGCATGGAATGAGATGATGGAAGAGGATGATCGCGCTGATGAACAATATCAGGATAGCGAAGAGGATAATGTTGCTGGTCCTAGTGATGCGGACAATCAATTTATGATAGATTTTAGAGAACAAATATCTAAAGATATGTGGCAAGCCCGGGTTAGAGGGAGAGCTTGATATCATGTTAGTTAAATCAATGTTTTTCCTAGCTTGAGGCAAAAGATTCAATGCACAACGAGTAGCCTCAAAGATGGGTACCTAAGTTGGCTCCATGGCTTTTTCTTCTTTGTGGGCTGAACTTCTATACCTCTTTTGGGTTTTGTTATTTTACTTTTTTCTTTTTCCTTTTTTTGCTGGCCCAAGTTATGGGAATCATTTTTGGGTGGTACAGCTCCACCTTGGTTGTGTCTCTAGACTAGGGTACAAGTGGGGTGGAGCTGCTCCTCATTACTTTGTATATTCAGCTTTTTCACGATGGAAATATATACTTATCTTTCACTTCATTTGTGGCCCTTCTCTTATTAATCATGGTTAATGAGAACATTAAATTCTTTGTATATCATTTTTGATGCTTTCTTGGTACTCAATTTCAAGAATATTAATGTGGTAGCAATATAAAGAAGTATTTTTTTGCGGTGATTTATTTGGCAAATATCTGTTTCATGGTACATTAAATTTTACTAACATATTTTATTTGATGAGTTGTAATGTGAATCTCTTGTAAAGATCACCTCTATGTGCTCAAAGATACATTGTAGTTTAGGGCTAACTTTTTATGTAGACATCATAATCAAACTAGAGCTTGCAAACATTATGGCACTCTCTTCCTTTCCAATGGTTGAAGTTTGATGGAGTTGCTGCAATTTCTATCAATGGCATTCAATATGGAACCTTTCTGTGAAGTGCAATTTTGAGGTGTCATGCTATCTATATCAACTACTGGTTCGTCCCCACAAGCTCTAATTGGTTGATTTTTTCAAAGTTGGTTGAAAGTATTCTAACAAAAACTCCAGATTTTAAAATATCATTGGGACATTGTTTGTTACATAGATTTGAAAATATCCTTGGGACAATATTTGTTACATAACTCTTAAGTCACATACTCAGTGGCTCTTTGTAATTCTGTGCAAAGGTGAGGTTGTGTCCCTGGCATGACATGCTGGCAGCATCTTCAATCACTACCTTTATGTTTGAGCAAACCATTCACATTCCCAACACACCATCAGAAAAGATGAAGCAGCAAATCTGCAGGATCCTTCTATTCCTATTCTTTTTCTCTGTTTTCCTCTTCTGTTTCTCAAAAGCTGCAGCCTACAAAAATGACACAGTTGGAGATTCCTTGGGCTGGTATGACAAGCTCCAAGAACCCACCATAAACTACCAGGAATGGGCTGCTGGCAAGAACTTCAGCTTGGGAGACTTTCTCAGTAAGTACCTAAAATTAAACACTCCAGATTTTTTCTTCTTTTAACAAAATTCTCTACCCATGATCTCTTTTGTAGATTCATACTTGTTTCTCCTTTTATTGCAATTTATGTAATTCTATCTCTCATGTGCAAGTGCATAAATACAGACAAATGAGTTTAACATCTTACGTCCCCATGATCTTATTTGAATGGAGAACTGTTATGCTTGTGAAGTTTTGGGATTTAAGATGTTAAACTCACTGCCCTTGATTTTTTTTGTAGAACTTTTATGCTTGTGGAGTTTTGGGATTTCATATCAGTCTATCTAATTCAGTTGCCAACAAAGAATTGTGCTTCTTTTGATGGAGTATAAATGGAATTGACAACATAAGTAAACAGAAGAAAAATGATGGCCCACATTATTGGACTCCAAGGATCATTCAAGCATTGAACAATTAATATGGATTTTATTCCAGTTTATTATGCATGGTTCTAAAGTGTGGTCAATATTGAGTGCCAAGGATGGAAATGTATCTTTCACTTTTTGTAACACAAATCAAAGTAGTAGAATGACCTATCTTATTAAGAACATGCTTGTTTTTTTTTTTATAGTAATGTTAAACACTATTGTGTGAATTTAATGATCATACCATGTAAATTCAAGAAGCCTTGTTTAAATTGATATGGAAGAAATATGTCTACATCAAGATTCTTTCATGCATATAGATTACAGTCATGGTAGTCCAGTGTCAATTTGCACAGACCTCCCTGGTGGATGCTCTCAACCCCCCACCCCCTTATTACAAGAAAGTAGCTGGAGTAGACAAATTTATCATCAAGTTCTAATTGCTTTGTCCAATGCCAACTTTCTATTCAAGACAATATCCTTGCCAATGCCCTTGAAGCTAGGCGGCGGATCTCATCTTGGGTGTGAGTGCCTCAAATTTGAGTTATAATTTTTGTGAAGCAACTGTTGACTCTTCAGATTAGGTTCATGTGATCAAACCAAGTGTATTTCGAGTTTGGCTTTTAGAGGTTGAGGCAGCTTTGATTAATTCATGTTTCTACATCTTTTCTCTACACCAATATTTATATTTTTCTTTACAGGAAGCACAAACTTCATTTTAGTTGCTGTTTTAACTCTGATTTTGAAAGGATCATGGCATTTCAGATAGGTACTCTTGCTCCTTGAGTATGGCTAAATATCATTTCCATGAAATCCTTATTGCCTTGTAATATGGCTTTATCCTAGTCACTTCTGATCATGCAGATGACCAGCATCTTGAAGATTGAGGGTGCATGGAACTAAAGGAATATGATTTTCCATTTTTTTGGGGGCTAGGTCTTTGACTACAGTGGAACTTGACTCATCATGGGTAAAGTGAGTACATACCTCATGATCTGGACAATTCAAATCATTGAAAGGTGAGGTTCACATGTATAGATTTGATCAGCCCATGTTGACTTAATCTGTTGCAGGCACTACAGGCAACCTTAAGTTGTCACTCATATTTATAATATCCATGTTGGGTGTTGGGTGGCTATAAACTATGAAGTTAGCAAATCAACTTGATGTTTGGTTTAACATGGCAAAATTAGTGATAAATAGACAGGAGCTGTCATATGATGTGCTTTATGATTCTTGAGATGCATATAATCTGTACAGGTCTTCCTTTTCTACCTCTCTCTGCATGCTGGTCAATGAAAATGGGTGAACGGTTGTAATTTATTTCAGTCATTGCTTCATGTTGGAGTTTGTATTTATCCCAGTCATTACTTGATGAGATGGGTGCTTTGTATTTGTTGAAGTTTCAGTCATTGCTTCATTTTGTTTGTTTAAAGTAGTTATGTTTCAAGACAAGGTCTATGATTCTGTGATTCTTTGGGAGTTGGGTTTGAAGTCCATATATAAGAATCCAACACCATACAAACCAAAGTCTTGCATATCAAACAAAACTGATGCGGTCAATTTTTTAAGGCACATACTTTCAGAATTGAAACTTAGAATTGATTTGATGCAGCTCTTAGCACCCATTCTGAATTTAAATTTGTTATTGCTCAGATTTTGTCAAATGACTCAGCAGATTTGTATGAGGTATGGGTGCAGTCCAAGCGTACTGTTTGACTCATGAGATGCTATATTCTATACAGGTGGTGTGCTTGGTATGATTATAGAGTGCATTTACATTTGGATGCACCTCTGACGATTTATGCAATGTGAAGCTATTTTTGTTTGTAATAATAGATCGTGCTGTCACATAATTGACTAGATTGTTAAACTGTTTTGAAATATGTAGTTCCTTGACTACTTTTGAGTGCTATTTTATGTTATATAAGATTTTGTTCATGATTTAATTTTTGGGGTACAGAGTATGCTCGGTGGTTTATTTGGCTCAAGAACAATGTTGCGAAAGAGAAGTAGAACGAGAAGGCTTTAGTGGAGACCGTGAGGCTGATGAGCAATCAACTGTGTATTGCCACCGAAGATAGTAGCATCGTGAGACTGAGGCCTAAAATTCAATATGATTTGCTTTGAAAGTTAAAGGCACTAGGATGGACTCTTTGTTTTTAGTTTTTTAGAAATGAAGTGGATGGATTTAGTTAGAAGGTTATACAAGGTGAATGTATCATGTATGGGTATTCAAATATTATAAATTGTATATTTGAGTTCAAGTTAGTCTATTGAATTCAATTTTAGATTTTGTGAACCATTGGTGATTGTTTTCTACGAATGTGAATAGATGTGAATGTCACAGTTTATGATTTTTTTTTATTGTTACCAATATAACAATGCAAAGAGGTCGAAGATGTAATGAATGAAGAAAAAAATGATTTGTCCATTGTGCAACTCTTGTTCCATTACACTGTATACAACTGTTGTGTGGATGGGATGCTTTCAACACCAAGTTTTATTTTTTTCTATTTGGAACCCAGGAACTCTGTTGCCCTTCATTTTGTTTGCCAGCAAATTTAACTCAGGTTACCTGTTTATTATCCAAATGCATGAGCCTTGAATAAGTTGTAAACTGAGTTAGCTCCACTCAGTTACAGAGATCCAAATCGGCCAATGGTGTGAAAAAGAGAACTATCATGTCTAAAGAATACTCTTTATGGTAGTTTTCCAAAAGATAAGGAATGTGTGTTTATTTTTTATTTTATTTTTTTTATTTTTTTTATTTTTTTTATGTGAATTCCTCTCTCGTTACCAAACGTGGATCCGAAGGATTCATTGATGATTCTTTCATGCTTACCAAACGTGGAATGTGATGAATTCGCTCTCTCATAAATCCTCATCGAAGAAAGTCTAATTCCGTTGATCCAAAGAATCCTCCGAAGAGAGGATTCCTTGCTCGTTACCAAACGTGCCCTAAGTGAGCGTATATTCATATGTTCATTGTCGTAACCACACATCAACACCATAATCTTCATTCGCGGGCCCGGATCCCGGTCAAGGGTCGCGACACTAATGGATGTGATCTTGTTTCAAAACTTTTTTTAAACTAAT
The DNA here is from genome assembly GCA_029852735.1 of Persea americana. Taxonomy (NCBI): domain Eukaryota; kingdom Viridiplantae; phylum Streptophyta; class Magnoliopsida; order Laurales; family Lauraceae; genus Persea; species Persea americana. The sequence goes on along the minus strand of CM056820.1, from coordinate 9,376,310 downwards.
AATGGTAGTTTCTTTGATCATTACTTTCGACGAAAACAAGTACCAACTCATGTTTCAAGAGAAACAAAACAAGCACGCTCATAAGCGCCCTACCAGCTGCTAAAGCGTTATCTCTCTCGACAACTCTCTGAACACTGGGTCGACCTCTACTCCCCAAACCATTGTCTTCAGGTCATTGGGACCATTTCCACTCCCCACAGAAAAACTGTACCTGGCAAGAAGCAGAAAACTGCCCCTGGACACGCCACTGCACCGACAACAAAAGCGGCCATCAAGAAACCCGAAGCCCGCGGCACTCCCATGAAGCCTCAACCTGCAAAGAACCGGGTCTATCCCAAGACTTGGTCCCCAAGACCCTCATCAAAACAAAGAAGGTCCTAAACATTTACAAAGCCATCATACCTGGCTCCTCTCAAGGAGAACCGGTTTTACCCTCTCTCTTATATAAAGGAGGATAGACCTGCCTTCCACCAAACAACAAAATCAATTCTGCATGAACTGGTTTGCTCCTACAAGCTCAAAATCAAATCATGCATCACAAGGCCCCTGCAAGAACCTGCTAAGGCCTATACTCCTCCAGTTCGATCCTTCATCTCAACAGGGGCCGAACTTGAAAGATTCAAAGCTTCATTCCGACAGGCAAAGGACCGTGTCCAAATCCTATCCATTCCAAGCTTTAAGGAAGACAAGCTCTGCTGCTGCACTCGAGGGAGTACATCCTTCATTGCTAGAGCCCAGCCAGAGCTAACTAAAGCTCAAATTGCTCATCGTATACGTCACCGCACTGCATATCGGCAAAATAGACTAGAGAAGCAAAGAACCCAGCATTTTACACTTCAGGTCTCTAAAAAATGGGTCGAGAATTAAAGACCCGACCAAGTTGCTACTGCCCATATGCTTGGCAAAACCAGAAGGCGTCGGAAGTCGGCAACTAAAACTCATGTCAGACGACCGGTGACTCGCAACGTCTCCCGGACACGAAGACATTAGCAGGATTCTCCCGCTCCTTCAAGCCAATGACATCGGAGTAACCATTCCTTGGGCTCCTCATCTAAAAGAATAAGCTCCAACTTAGTCACCAAGATGATATCCTCATTCGACTCTCGAAGGGTGAACGTCCTAATTACAAACTCTGAGCAACCTCCACCGCATGATGATGTGACCGCACACATCTAGCATTTGGAGTAAGGTCAGCAGAGAATAGAGGCTCTAATGAAAAACCTTCTTCTCACTTTCCAACGTTCAGCAAACAACGAAGTCCTTCCAAATGATGAGGCAAACAAAGGAGATGATGAGTCACGCGCCTTTACCAAAAAGGACGTTGACAAAATCCTCGCCAAAGCAAAAGAAGAGGTTACAAAAAAAGAGCATGGAATCAAGCCACCATATCTGTCACGCCCCTGGACCAAGACCGAACCCTAATCCGAGGCTGCGGTGCTGCGAGCAAGAAAATTTTGCCCGCCCGCGCATGTTATTTTCCCATAGGTTTCCACGGTGAGGATTCCAAGGCAATCCATCACATCCTAACAATCAATTTCATAATAAATAGCAATGTGCAGAAGTATGTAGCGAAAGCATAATCAAAGAGGTAACATAGTAGACCTTCAAGCCTCGCATCAAAATGAGGAATATATATAAAAGCATAGCCCAAGGTTCAAGTTTAAGTTGTACAAATCACCAAAAGTAAGTTTAAGTTAAACATCCCATAAAAGCCAACAAAGGCTAGTGACAAGGTTTCCGAAAAAGAATCATCAATCCCAAAATGTTACCCAAGACTCATCCCCCAATCCAGCGTCTAAATGACATTGTTAGACTGCCACTCTCTTTCCATCGGAGGTTCTACCTCCTCCTCTGTGCGCTCCGCCTCAACGGCAACGAGTTTAAAATCTGGCACCAAACAAATGAATATCAGACACGATGGTCTGGCAGGTGAATAAAACAAAAAAGATATACAAGTGCTTAACAAGTAATATTATTTAAAATCATGAAAGTGCATTTAAAAGCTGAACCATTTCTGTATAAAAAGGAAATTAAGAGTGAAACATTTCAAACTAACTGAGAACCGATAAAAATATTGCAACCCACATTGAGCTATATTCTCCTATTACCAAAGTAACAAGAGCAATCAATAACCATTGCCATATAAAATGGTCGGAACAATCGTAGTATACAATAATAGCCCAATATAGATTGGGTAACAATCAAAGTCTGCTGCCAAACGGATAGCAATCAATCAAAGTGTCCAAGCTGCAATTGGCAAAGTATTTAAGGATCCCAAGCTAGGTGATTAGCCCGACACGGCGACCCAAGCTTAGTGGTGCCGACCGAAGTCCGAAACGATACATTCAAATCATAGAAATACCTTTCAAACGATAAAAGGACTACTCTGAGCAAAGCACAAACGGACAATACGAAACGAATCAAATGAGTAGCCTTACCGATATTTTCAAACATAGCGAACCAGTCAAATCAAATTCAAAACATTTTATACAAAACATATACAATATTAAAATATGAAATGAGGTAAGTGGTAGGGTTGAATGGCTTACCCAAGGCCATCTCGTTATACACTTAATATTTAAATGTCAGTTTATGAACAAAGAATTTGGTGCCCCCGAAAGGTCTCTAAACATTTGAGATCACAAGGTGTATACCGAGACTTGGATAATTCCCTGGTAATTTAAATATAAAAAAAAACCTCCTATTCCCCTAAAGTTTCCGTAATACAAAGTGTCTGGGGTTTAAATCCTCATCATCCCACGTCAATGAGTCCTTAGAGGAGGTCTGCACCTCAAAACATTGAAACAGTGTGCAGAAAACAGCCCCTAGGACAGAGCCCATGTCCACTCGAGCGGTGGAACATCCGCTCTAGCGGGCTGTTCGAAAAGCGCCTTTCGCTCGAGCGAGCATGAAGCTCGCTTCTACGGACGAGCTTATGCCTCGCACTTCGCCAGCCAGTGAGCAGGTCCGCTCGAGCGGGGCCATGTCCGCTCGAGCGGATAGCCCACTGGCTGGGCTCATCCAATGCAGAAATCCTGCTCTTCCTACATGCATTCAAATCCTTCTTTTTCCTTCAGTCACGCATACTGAACTCCCCTTAGCTCCAACTAACTTCATTCAACTGCAACAATCCAATCTCATTCCAATGCCCATTATCAGAACAAAAATTCAAAATTCAACATAAGTAAATGCAGAATTCAGAAGAAATCAGATTCTTAGCCTTATAAAACAACTCATGGCCCTAATTTTTCCAAACTATCATTGGTACAAAACCTTGCATAAAATCATACATATCCTGAACCAAAACCTTATGAAATCAGCAATGCATGACCAAAGAAAAGAAATAAAATGAATAACATTTTTTTTTTCACGTCAAACTTAGAAGAAGAACACACATTTCAGTTGCATGCATTCTAATCAGTTTACTCACTTGCTTTGACTTCAAATGCGTCCTAAATCACTCCAAGAGATCTCTTCCCACAGCACACTCTCTAATCTACACAAAAAACCCCCATGAAAACACATCTCAAACTCCACATTCTTTTTTTTGAAGGAGAGAAGGAGTTCTCCAAGAACCTCCTTGCATGCATGATAAAGAAGCTCTAAAGGATCAATCAAACCCAAGGTTGCAAGAAGGAAGCCATTGCTTACCTCTAGAAGTTCCAAACAAGAAGAGAAGCTTGAAGAAGATAATAGGGCCAGCTGAAATCCTTCAAAAACAATGTCTATGGAAAGCTCAAGAGATGAGGAAGATGGTAGTGGAATCAGATTTCCAATTTTGGCTGAATTGGATAGGCATGCAAGAGGGGAGAAGGTGAGGAAAAGGGAGGAAAACTCTCCTTGGTTCAGCTGTAGCAGACAATGGAGAAGAGAAGAGAGAAGACGTGGGTTTTATGAATGGGTTGGATTGAGTTGTGGGCCCCAATGGCCCCAAAGTTTCAAGTGGTTAAAACTACGATTTGTGGGTCCCGGATGAGATCGACGAAGAAGAGTAAAATGATCATTGAAAAATCTAGTTTTCAAAAAGTATATTTTCCTCATGGTTTGCAAATATAAAAAATCATGCACATATATAGTGTGAAAAGGTAGTTTTGCCCTTTTTCTCAAAAAACGTGATTTCTGGGGTTCAAACACAAACAGAGCAAACATAAAAATTGTAGAGTCTGACATAACAAATCGAAACAAATTGAAATCGGGATTTTTTGAAGTAAAAGATAAATTTCCACATGGACACGCGTCACACGGGCTACCCCTGGCCCAATCAACCCAGACTCAATGACTCTCAAAATTCTCCAAAGCTATTCAAAATTCTAATCTAGCTAAAACCCAAGCTAATCGTCCATTAATCCCACTTAGAGACTAATCATCGGTTAAAACCACAAAAATCATACTAAACCTGGGTCGGGGTCTGACATCCTTTACCCTTTAGAGCATTTGGTCCTCCAAAGGAACACTAATCTTTGGTTGCAAGTGAGGGCACTTCTTTTGAACCTGATTGCGTAGTTCCCAAGTAGCCTTTTCCGGTTCGTGATTTTCCAAAGCACTTTTACCCAGTGAATTGTTCGAGTCCTCAATTCTTGCTCTTTCGTTTCAATAATCTTAACTGGTTTCTCAACATAGGTAGCATCTTCTTGAATCTCTAACAGCTCATGTTGTAACACGTGTGAAGAGTCTGTAACATACTTCTTCAACATCAAGGCGTGAAATACATCGTGTACACCTGTGAGCTCTAGTGGCAAAGCTAGTCTATAGGTCACTTCACAGACGCAACTCAAAATTTCATACGGTCCAATGAATCTTTTAGACAATTTATCTTTCTGCCCAAACCTCGAAGTTCCTCTAATCGGTGACACTTTCAAAAACACTTTATCCCCTTCCTGGAACTGTAGGTCTCTTCTCCGAACATCTGCATAACTTTTATGTCGGCTTCTAGCAACTTTCAAGCGTTCATGGATGAGTTTAACCTTTTCACTTGTCTCGCCAATCAATGTCGGTCCATAAAAGCTGCATTCTCCAACCTCTTCTCGACACACTGGAGTTCTGCATCTTCTATCATCCCTATGCTAAAATGGTAGCTGTTGTTATATGCAAATTTGCAAAGAGCTAAACTCTCATCCCACTGAGTCTTGAAATCAAGTACATAAGCCGTAAGCATGTCATCCAATGTTTGGATGGTCCGTTCTGACTGTCCATCTGTCTGCGGGTGGTAAACTGTGCTGAACTGAAGTTTGGTACCCATGGACTCATGCAATGCCTTCCAAAATCTCTAGACAAATTTGCTATCTCGATCTGAAGTGATGGAAACTGGTTGTCCATGATGACTAACAATCTCATTCACAAAAGCTTTTGTGAGAGGTAGCATATGCATCTTATTTCCCGTCTTAAATGGAATAAAATATGCAGATTTCGTTAGACGGTCTACGATAATCCATATGGCATTGTTCCCTTTGCTGGTAGTAGGCAATCCCGAGATGAAATCCATCGTAAGATGTTCCCATTTCCACTCCGGAATCTCCAATGGTTGCAAAAGACTTGGTGGCTTCTGATGTTTTGCCTTCACTAGCTGACATGTCATGCATTGAGACACGAAAGCTGCTATTTCCCTCTTCATATTATCCCACCAAAATCTGCCCCTCAAAATGTGATACATCTTTGTACTCCCCGGGTGCATAGAATATCTAGTGCCGTGAGTTTCCACCATAATGTCATTCCTCAAACCATTAATATTTGGAACACATAGTCGGTCACGGAAGTATAATACTCCATCCATGATTCTGAAATCTGGGCGTTCTGCAATGTGTTCAACAATCCTAGCAAAATCTGGGTCTTGCAACTGACTCTCTTTGATCTTCTGAATAAAGGTAGACTCGGACACTGACATTTTTGCTAATATAACACCACGTCTCAAAGGTTGAAATTCAACTCCCAAGTCTTCAAATTGCTGAAAATTGTAAAATCCTTGCAAACTGGCCACACTAACTGACTTTCTGCTCAAAGCGTCTGCAACTACATTCACTTTTCCCGGATGATAAATGATTGGGAAGTCGTAATCTTTGATATATTCCATCCACGTTTTATGTCTCATGTTCAACTCCTTTTGAAAAAATAGATATTGAAGGCTGCGGTGGTCTGAATAGACTTCAAAATTTTCTCCATAGAGGTAGTGTCTCCATATCTTCAATGCGAAGACGACAGCTGGCAATTCTAAGGTATGTGTAGCATGATTTTTCCCTGGTCCTTCAATTGCCTTGAGCCATATGCTATGACTTTGCCACCTTACATCAATACACATCCAAGTCCTACATTTGAATCATCGGTATAAATCATAAAACCACCACTGCCCGAAGGTAAAATGAGAATAGGTGCTGTGGTTAACCTTTTTCTTAACTCCTCAAAAATGGCTTCACACTGTGCTGACCACACAAAAGGCACATTTTTTTGGGTTAGTTTGGTCAAAGGTGCTGCAATAGATGAAAATTCCTACACAAACCTTCAGTAGTAGCCTGCTAAACCCAGAAAACTTCTTATTTCTGTCACAATTTTCGGCGTTTCCCACTTAATAACTGCCTCAATCTTTGCCGGATCAACTGCTAAGCCTTCTTTGGAGATGATATGATCGAGGAAAAAGACTTGTGTTAGCCAGAATTCACAGTTTCCAAGCTTTGCATACAATTGATTGTCTCTCAAAAGCTGTAGTGACGTCCTCAGATGCTGCTCATGGTCTTCTCTAGACTTAGAATACACCAAAATATCATCAATAAAGACGACTGTGAAATGATCTAAATAGGGTGTAAAGATTTTGTTTATTAAAGCCATGAATACCACTGGTGAATTCGTCAGTCCAAAAGGCATCACCAAAAACTCGTAATGCCTATATCTAGTCCGAAAAGCTGTTTTTGGTACATCCGATTCTTTGACTCTCAAGTGGTGGTATCCGGATCTCAAGTCAATCTTCGAAAAGTATTCTGCTTTTTGTAATTGGTCAAACAGCTCTTCTATCCTTGGCAATGGATATTTATTTTTTATGATCGCTTGGTTCAATCTTCTGTAGTCTATACACATTCTCAGGCTTCTATCATTCTTCTTGACAAACAACACTGGAGCTCCCCAAGGTGAGATACTCAGTCTAACAAAACCTTTCTTCAACAATTCTTACAATTGTAATTTCAGTTCACCCAACTCTGCTGGAGCCATTCTATATGGTGCAATGGAGATCAGAGTCGTCCCTAGCATAAGCTCTATTGTGAATTCAATCTCCCTGACTGGTGGCAAACTTGGAATTTCTTCCAGAAAAAGATCTAGAAATTCATACACAACGGGGATCTCCTCCACCCCTTGGGATTGTTTATCCTCCGTGATAAACGCAATATATCCCTCACATCCGGTTTTCAAAAGTTTACCTGCTGACAAGGCTGAAATGAAGCTAGCTTGTGATATCCTTTTGTCTCCCTGAAATTCCACTCCCATAGGTGTTCCATCCAACTTGAAAGAAATAGTCTTGTTAAAACAGTCCATGGTGGTGTGGTGTCCTGCTAACCAATCCAACCCTAATATGACATCGAAGTCCTGCATGTCCAAGAGTATAAGGTCAGCTGGGAACGTAACCCCACCTATCTTAACTGTGCAACTAGGATGGTAAGTAGTATAAACAACTTATTTCCTTACTGATGTTGTGATAGTCAAAATAAATTCAAGATCACTAATAGGCACATCAATCAATTTAGCAAACATGGAAGATAAGAATGAGTGTGTGGATCCAGGGTTAAACAATATTTTAGCTTGTACTCTACAAACAAAGAGTGTACCTTCCACAACGTTGCCTGCTGCATCTGTGTCCACTTGGTTTAGATAATAAGCACGGCCTTGTTGTTGGGGTCTATTCCCATTCTGGTTCGGTCTCACTTGCTGTGCAATCCTGTTCTGTTGAGGTGGATGGGCATTCTAATTCTGATGTGGTTGGCGCTGCTGTTGCTAATTCTACTGCTATGGCTACCTTGGTTGGTTCTAAACCACTTTTTGGTTCTGCTGAGGTACTTGCCTGGGTGGTTGTTGAGGAGGCCTGTTGCCTTGGTTTCTATTGTTTGGGCAATCCCTCACCATGTGGTCAGTAAGGCCACATTTAAAGCATCCACCGATGACTTTGTAATATAGATGGAAGCGTGATTTTTGCCACAATGTTCACATGCACCTTGTCCTGGAGGGTTCTGATCTTGTCTTGTCTTCTTGTTCTGATGAGATCATTGACCTTGTTGCTGCTGTTGACATTTCCTTTGAGTATCCTTGATGATCTTGTTATTGATGTCCTCAAACTTATAAGCACTCTTGAGTGCTTCTTGGAAAGTAGTAGGTAGGACTACACCGATAGCATCTCTTTCTATGATAGGATTAATTCCCTCTAGGAACTTGATAGTCTTCTTCCGCTTGGTGTTCACCAGTTCTGGTCCATAATGGGACAGTCTCTCGAATTTTGTAACATATTCAAGAACTATCATGTCCTCTTGTTTAAGCAATTGGAACTTTATGGCTTTTTGCTGCTTGATGTGAGAGGGCACGTACTTCTCACCGAACTGTTCCTTGAAGGTAGTCCATGCGTTATCATTAGTAATATTCTGATACCCATCCTTCAAAGTCTTCCACCAAATGTTTGCCAAGCCTGTGAACATAGAGGCTGCAAATTGGACATGCTGTTTGCCCATGCATCGGAAAAGATCGAAGATATTTTCGGTGTGAGATAGCCAATCATCTGCTGCTAAAGGGTCTTCTTGCCCAGTGAATTCCTTTGGGCCTCTCTTTTGAAACTTCTCAAATAACACATTAGGGTCATGATCCCTATTCCGAATGACAAACTGCGGTCCCATATTTGGGGCCTTTACTGGTTCTGGTCTTCTTCCTAGCACCTCTAATAGTTGCCTTTGAACTTGTGTGAGTTCCTCATCTTTCTTGGCCATCTATTCTTAGAGTCAGGCTTGATTTTCAGTAGCCTGCCTTTGTTGCTCTACCATCATTTGCATAATGCGCTGAAACTGATTGTCCCCGGGTGGGTCTGCATTTTGATTATTACTGCCAGAAGGATTAGCATTTGTGTTGTCTCTGCGTTGATGCATTATGCTGCAAAACCACTTCTTAGTACAATAACATACATCAAACAAAATGTACCCACAATCCCACTCAATACTAACTAAGGGAAATTCTAATGAATCATCTCCACGTCCCTACGTTTCTACTTTCTTTTAATTGCCCGAAACATACCTCGGCTCTGATGCCAGTCCTGTCACGCTCCCGGACCGAGACTGAGCCAACCAAGTCTATAATCCGGGGCCGCGGCGCGGCGAACTAGAAAATTTCACCCGCCCGCGCTTGTTGTTTTCCCATAGGTTTCCGTGGTGAGGATTCCAAGGCGATCCATGACAACCTAACAATCAATTTCACAATAAATAGCAATGTGCAGAAACATGTAGCGAAAGCGTTATCAAAGAGGTAACATAGTAGACCTTCAAGCCTAGCATCAAAATGAGAAATATATACAAAAGCACGACCCAAGGTTAAAGTTTAAGTTGCACAAATCACCAAAAGTATGTTTAAGTTATACATCCCATAAAAAGCCAACAAAGGCTAGTGACAAGGTTTCTCAAAAAGGATCATCAATCCTAAAATGTTACCCAAGACTCATGCCCCAATCCAGCGTCTAAATGACATTGTTGGACTGCCACTCTCTTTCCATCGGAGGTTCTACCTCCTCCTTTGTGCGCTCCGCCTCAACGGCAACGAGTTCAAAATCTGGCACCAAAAAAATGAATATTAGACACGACGGTCTAGCAGGTGAATAAAACAAAAAAAATATACAAGTGTTTAACAAGTAATATTTAAAATCATGAAAGGGCATTTAAAAGCTGAACAATTTCTATATAAAAAGGAAATTAACATTGAAACATTTTAAACTAACTGAGAACCAATTAAAACATTGCAACCTACATTGAGCTATATTCTCCTATTACCAAAGTAACAAGAGCAAACAATAACTGTTGCCAAATAAAATGGCCAGAACAATCGGAGTATACAATAATAGCCCAATATAGATGGGGTAACAATCAAAGTCCGCTGCCAAACGGATATCAATCAATCAAAGTGTCCAAGCTGCAGTTGGCAAAATATTTAAGGATCCCAAGCCGGGTGATTAGCCCGACACGGCGACCCAAGCTCAATGGTGCCGACTGAAGTCTGAAACGATACATCCAAATCATCGAAATACATTTCAAGCGATAAAAGGACTACTCTGAGCAAAGCACAAACGGACAATACAAAACGAATCAAACGAGTAGCCTTACCGATATTTTCAAACGTGGCGAACCACTCAAACCCAATTCAAAACATTTTATACAAAACATATACAATATTCAAATCTGAAATGAGGTAAGTGGTAGTGTTGAATGGCTTACCCAAGGCCGTCTCGTTATACACTTAATATTTAAATGCCAGTTTATAAACAAAGAATTTGGTGCCTCGGAAGGTCTCTAAACATTTGAGATCAATGCAGAAATCCTGCTCTTCCTACATGCATTCAAATCTTTCTTTTTCCTTCATTCATGCATAGCCGAGCTCCCCTTAGCTCCAACCAACTTTATTCAACCACAACAATCCAATCTCATTCCAATGCCCATTATCAGAGCAAAAATTCAAAATTCAACATAAGTAAATGCAGAATTCAGAAGAAATCAGAATTTTAGCCTTGTAAAACAACCCAAGGCCCTAATTTTTCCAAACTATTGTTGGCACAAAACACTGCAGAAAATCATACATATCTTGAACCAAAACCTTATGAAATCAGCAATGCATGACCAAAGAAAAAGAAATAAAATGAATAACATTTTTTTTTCATATCAAACTTAGAAGAATATCACCCATTTCAGTTGCATGCATTCCAATCAGTTTATTCACTTGTTTGGACTTCAAATGGGTCCTAATTCACTCCAGGAGATCTCTTCCCATAGCACATTCTCTAATCTACACAAAAAAACCCCCATGAAAACACATCTCAAACTCCACACTTTTTTAAGGAGAAAATGAGTTTTCCAAGAACCTCCTTGCATGCATAATAAAGAAGCTCTAAAGGATCAAACAAACCCAAGATTGCGAGAAGGAAGCCATTGCTTACCTCTAGAAGTTCCAAACAAGAAGAGAAGCTTGAAAAAGATAATGGGGCCAGCTGAAATCCTTCAAAAACAATGTCTATGGAAAGCTCAAGAGATGAGGAAGATGGTAGTGGAATCAGATTTCCAATTTTGGCTGAATTGCATAGGCATGCAAGAGGGGAGGAGGTGAGGAAAAGAAAGGAAAACTCTCACTGGTTCAGCTGTAGCAGACAATGAAGAAGAGAAGAGAGAAGAGAGAAGACGTGGGTTTTATGAATGGGTTGGGTTGAGTTGTGGGCCCCAATGGCCCCAACGTTTGAAGTAGTTAAAACTACGATTTGTGGGTCCCGAATGAGATTGACGAAAAAGAGTAAAATGATCGTTGAAAAATCTAGTTTCCAAAAACTATATTTTCCTCATGGTTTGTAAATATAAAAAATCATGCACTGATTTAGTGTGAAAAGGCAGTTTTGCCCTTTTCCTCGAAAAACGTGATTTATGGTGTTCAAACACAAATGGAGAAAACATAAAAATTGTAGAGTCTGACATAACAAATCGAAAAAATCGAAATTGGGATTTTTCGAAGTAAAAGATAAATTTCCACACGGACACGCGTCACACGGGCTACCCCGGGCCCGATCAACCCAGACTCAATGACTCTCAAAATTCTCCAAAGCTATTCAAAATTCTAATCTAGCTAAAACCCAAGACAATCGTCCACTAATCCCACTTTGAGACTAATCATCGGCTAAAACCACAAAAATCAAAATAAGCCTGGGTCGGGGTCTGACAATATCCTTTATGGATGGACTCGGTTCTATTCCCTGCAAAGTTCAAACGACTTTCTCTCCAAACATATATGGGGAAAGGTTCAGTCAGACAACACGTCATCCACTTCAAGATCCTGACAAGAGCTATCGCGGATTAAGATGCCCTCAAAATTTGTCTCTTTGCAAGTATCCTAAAAGGTACGGCCTTTGATTGGTACTCCACTCTGTCGGAGGACACCATACAAAATTGAATCGTGCTAGAGACACGCTTCCTAACCCACTTCAAAAGTGAGGATCATCTTGTTACTAAAACAGGGAGAGAATGAGTCAACATACGACTTCATTCACAAGTGGAAGGAGATGGCATATAAATGCTCAGACGTACTGCCACAAGCATCGTTGGTCAACATCTGCCATAACAACATGAGAGCAAGGACCCGCTCCATGATCATTAACAACAAATCAAAGAACCTAGGAGAACTCCTAGAAGCACATGGAGGCTGAAACGGTAATCAAAGACCTCAATAGTCAGAAATCATCAAAGAAAGAGCCGACCGCCATTACAACCTCAAAACCAAAGAAAAAGGAGGTTCTCAATGTGCAAACCAAGTCAGCTCCTCAGCAGCCAAAGCAACCTGAAAACAAAGCTGAAGGTAAGAAACCTAAACTCTCTGATGCCTTCAAAGAACGAGTAGAGAAGAAATACCCGTTCGATGAAGATATTGAAGAAAATTTTGGGGCTCTCTTAGTAAATGACAAACTCACTTTGCCTGGAGATGTTTGCAAACCATGAGATGTTTGCAAAACCAACAATCCCTGGTATTGTCCATTGTCGCGCCCCCGAACCCGGATCCCTGCAGCGGTCCGACCTTGAGGACGCGAATTGGGAAGTAGGTGATAAAAATATATTTCTTCCCAGGATCTGTGTGTGTGAGGAAGACAAAACTCCAAACACATCAAGAACATTTCGCGGAAGCTTACGTGGCAATGCGACCCAAAGCCCGTGGTCATCGGATTCCATGTCGCACTCAACCCTTCAGCATAAAGCTTTCATAATAATACTCATACTCAGACTGGAACAAAACATGATACCAAAATAGACAGAGCTGACAGTGACAGGCTTATCATTACCCGAGCATATTCAAGTTATAAATTAACAAGTGCATTAATTACAATCCCAAAAGATAATAGGCCAACACAAGCCTTACAAACCAACAAGCTAAAAACAAATACTACCCAGGTGTGTAACCAATCTCCGGAGTCACGCACGACGTCTACATGACAACACTGACAGTAACAACCTGCAAAACTCGTGGCTCTACAGCCCTCTGCACACGTTCTAGCTCAAGACAAGAACCTGCTACCTAAGGTACCAAACAAACAATGTCAGACATGACGGTCTGGCAGGTGATCAATTTAGGCATTAATTTGAATCAATTAAAGTTTATAAGAAATCATAGACTAAATTTGGAACAGTTTACAAAACTTGAAACAATGTTTGAACGATATACTTGGCAGGAAAACAAAAGTCCATGAACGATATGCGAGACAAAACTGGCACGAATACATATGGTCTAATGCTTAAAACCATTTAATGAATTTAAAACATTACATGAACAAAAGTAAGACAAAGCTAGCATGATTACGAGAAAACATCATGATTCATGAATCCACATTGAGCTTATCCTTTCTCCGTCATACGTGATGACATGAGCAAGCAAAACGAAATAAAACGAAACAAAACGAAACAAAATGAAACGAAAGCCCGAGCCACACAAGGTGGGTGGGAAAACCGGCCCCGGAACCTGACAAAACAAGAATGTGTATAAATACACGACTAATCTGCAGATTGTCCTTATGTTTAAGGACCCCCTAACTAGTGGATCAGACTGAGAGGGCAGTCCAAGCTCAGCGGTATTCTATGATATTCATGTATGTACAAAACACATCGATACTTGTACAAAACTTATCAAAAATGGGGAAAAACACTTATCAAAATAATGCAAAGCGAAACTAAACAAAAGTGGCATAAGTCATAGCGAAATAAGGTTGAAAAGTGCTCCCCAACAAAGTTCTTGAACAATTCAAAACACAGCTGATACTTGTAGATCACAACAAGTGCAAATCAATACCCGAAACAAAACTAATACTTGCAAGTCAAAACAAGTGCAAAACGATACTCGAACAAAACCAAATGCTTGAAAGTCAAAACAAGTGCAAGGTGATGTTCTTCATATCAAGACTAAGTTTTTCAAAACAGACCTTCAAGTATATGCTAAGACCCTTCGTTTGATCATCGTGCACTTGAAGCCCAAATATCGGTGTTTAAAGATAGCTTGATGCTCAGATGTTATTAGGTATTTCAAGTTTTAAGTGTACAATACCAAGATATAAGTCTCTCAACATATTCTGGTTTTCATTTCCCTAGAAAATCACATAAAATAAGTCCATCTTGAAATTCGGTCAGCTCTCAGTCACCTGTCGGCTAGCCGAGGTGGTGTCTGTTGGCTAGCCGCCAGCTAACCGACGTCTGACCGACTGGTCCCTGCCAGGAGATTCACCATTCTGGAAAAGGAACCAAACTGAAGCTCGGTTGGCTGTCGGTCGACCGAGGTTGTGCATGTCGGTTGGCCGACAGCTGAACGGCGATTCCCTGTCACCAAACACGCTTCTGGAAGTAGAACTGAACTGAATTCGGTTGGCTGTCGACTGACCGAAGTGGACATGTCGGATAGCCGCTAGCTGACCGCCAGCTGATCAACTGTGTACAACAGCCCAGTTCAAGTCAGAATTCCCTCTCTTTCTTCCTCTATTCTCTTCCCATTCCATTTCCTATCCTTCTTTGTCAAATCCCTGTACATCCCCTAAGCCTCCATGTTCTCCAAGGGGCCATTTTCACACAATTTTAACCACCATCACCACCTATTCCTCATTCTTTCATCCATTAATAACCACCAATCAAGCTAACAAAAACAAGAAAATTGTGAATCCAAAACAGAATTCAACTTGACTAATTGAGAGCTTTTCAAAATCGAAATGGACATATGCATGCAAGCTTACAAATGTGTTTCAGATATACCGAGCATATAAATATCACATTAGTGTAAAATTAACATTGAAAATCTAGCATTTGAATCCAAAGTAGTTTCTACACTTAACATGCATTAGGAAATACTAAAGAGATCACTTGCCTTTGACCCAAATGTCAATCCAAAACCTTCCTCAAGACCACTCTCAAGAGCTGAACCAAAATCTATAAAAAGCCCAAAAAATAAACCTCAAAATCCAACAAAATTTGAAAAACAAGAACCCATTTCGAAATGGGGTTTGAATGTTTGAAAATCACAATCCTTATGGGCTCAAAAGACTCCATTAAAAGAGAGAAAAAGAAGCCTAATCTGGAACTTGCTGAACAAGAAGCAAGGACGAATATGAAGGGGATATCCAGATGGGATCTTCAAGAAAATGGTAGCAATGGAGAGTTTGGGTTGAGAGGAAGAAAATGGTATGCTCATATTTCAATTTGGAGCTCCCAAGCCTTGGCATGCAAGGAGAGAAATGAAGAAGAAGAAAAAGTTCCACTCAGCTAGGTTGAAGAAAAGAGTTGCAGGAGACAAAGGAGAATTCTCAACGTGGGTAGTGAAGGAGATGACTTAAGTGGGAAAGTGGAAAATGTGGGGCCCAATACAGCTGAAACTTAAGATGGCTAAATCATGGTCTTGCAGGCCCCGGACGAGATCGACAAAGAAGGATAAAATGATCCTCGAAAAATCTAGTTTCCAAAAAGTGTAAATTTGGCTTAGTTTTGAAATTTTGAAATTTGGGTCCAGATTTGATGTGAAAAGACTATTTTGCCCCTCGGGTTGAAAAACTGATTTTCTGAGTTTCGAATGGGGTAGGTTTAAACACAAAAGTTGCTGGGGTTAATTTGACCTATCAAAAGAAAGCAAAAATTGGAATTTTTCAAAAATCAAGAACAATTCCCCCCACGCTGATACGTACAACCCAAGGCACCCCCAGGCTATTAGATCGAGTCCAACCGCTCTCAAAATTCCCCAAGTCTATGGAAAACCATTATAAGCCACAAACTAACTCGGTTACACTCAAATCTCACTTAGGGAACTAAACCACGGCTAGAAACACACTAATCACGAAAATTAGGGGTCGAGGTCTTACATCCATACCACCAGATGATCTCACATCCTCTCAATCAATGCTTCGTTGTGAGAGAGAAAATCAATGAGATGTGGAAAAATGGAGTCATCACATTTGATAAAAACTACGGGTCTGCGTCCATCAACATGGTGTCATGTGGACAAACACCAAAGTCACCAAAGGAGAAGATCACTACTTCCTTCAAGGTGGTAAAAAGAATTCAAACGTCCCAAGAGCTGGTCCCTTACCCAACACCAGACGGACAACCCATATGGGTACATCTCAATCTCCTCAAAGATGAAAACTGGGAGGTTGTCAAAACAAAGCCGACAGTTCAACAGCAAAGGCAAGCCAGGAGACATCTCCGCAAGCTCAAACAGCAAGAGAAGGCTTAGCTAAAACAAGAAATCCATGAAAAGGTAGAGAACTCCTCTACCGCTTCACTGGGGCAACAAAAAAGTCCCTTCCCAAGGCTTCAAAGGCATTAAGAAGATTCACTCTCGGTGATTTCATGCCACTACAGCTCAGAAATGAAACTATGCAGGGGGCATTATACTCTTGCAATTTAGTGATCGGATTTTCCATGAATGGATACGAATCCAGTGACATTGACGAGTGGGAAGAATCCCTTGAAACAGGAGAGTACCTCTCTGATAAAGAATGAGTTCCTGAATCTCACCTTATATCAGTAATCTAGTATAATCCATTACAGCCACAAGGTTCTTGGTCTGACGATGAAGAAGGGTTGCTATTGGCCTAGCACCCGTCATTGCTCAAGGGGAATCCAATCAGGATGAACCACAAGGGACAGACGAAGAAGAAGATTTGGCTCCGATGCCTTATCCCATAGGAAATGCGAGGATCTTATAGCATCTTGCCATATAACAAGAGCAAGATCACATTAATGAGCTTCTTCGCAATCAAAATCCAAAACCGGAAGTCCTTTAAAATCTACAGGTACCTCTTCCAGTAACTCCTGAAACTGAAGAAAGCTGCTGGACTGATGATCCTCTTACATCTGAAGATGAGTCTGACTCCCAACAGTCCATTCTGGGAATGTCTCTTATCAGAGCGACCAACAATGTGATAGTTCGGGATGATAGTTCCTCTGAAGCCTCATCTGCCAAGGCCACATACTCTCAGACCACATCTGGTAGTATATCTTATGGGGCGACATCTTCTCAAATGACTTCCACTGAGATATCACCTTCTCAAGCCTCATTTCCTGAAACTGTGACATCGGAACTCATGCCTCTTCCAACTGATCATCTTGAAGAAGCTACGGCTGATGAAGTCTTCTACAATGAAAAACCGGTCAACTGGTCCCAGATACCCAACCTTGTAGGTGATGTTTGGACTGATAAATTATTCAACAAAGAAGAAAAGTTACTGGATGTTGTTCAAGACTTGTTCATGGAAAATGCTCCGGGCAACGCAATCACTGAAGATGGCAATGTTGACGCAGAAACATCTTTAGATAATGAGAAGGATCAACTTCTTGATCGTGAGGGTGATATTCCAAATGAAGTCCCTTCTCCAGAAGCTCTTGAAGTTGGTAGAGGTACCCATTCGGGCCGAGATTACCATAAAAATTACAACCAACTTTCTTTTTATACTTATGTAAATCCTTCAGGAAAACAAGTTGTAAACGCCCCAAGTGGCAACAATAATGGAAATGTAGGCCCCAAGGAGGCTTTCAAGTATGACTTAATTAAGCACTTCAAACACATACATGCACGACTGCACATCTTTGACTTATTACGAATGTCTCCACACACTCGTAATAACCTCATTTCAGAACTGCGAATGCTGAACACGGATGTCGACAAATATGCCCCACAAGTCCTACAAATTGAAATGGACTAGAAGGTCAAAAAATCAAATACTTCCTCAAAGGGAGAAAAGAAGAAAACTGAGGGATCTTGCATTGAATGCCTCTCGGTTTAAAATGCGGCAAGTGCAACCATTGCCTTCGATAGGGAAAACCTCCTGCTAGGCAAGATAAAGCACAACCGACCCTTATACTTCATAGGGTATGTCAAAGAGAAGCCAATACACAGGGTCCTAATCGACCCAAGTTTTGCACTCAACCTCATCTCTACTTCGGCATTCAAAGAGCTGGGTGGGCTGAGTCACACATCTGTATCCATCTTTGGATACGATGGAAGCACTTAAAGGCCTATCGACAAAATCAGGTTTAAGTTGCAAATCGGTGATCTTATTTATGAAGTCATTGTATATGCAATAAGAACCCCTTCAAGCTACACCATCATTCTTAGACGCCCCTGGATACATGAGAATGGTGTCGTCCCTTCAACTTTACATCAGTGCATTAAGTTTGTTGGCAACAATAGTTTGATACATCAAGTGTTTGTAGATAGAAAGCCTTTCAAAGGTGAAAAAGTTCATTTGGTAGATTCTCAGATGTACAGGGATGACAAAGAGGAATAAATAGCATCCTTTGTCAAAAATCTACAGAAAAATAAAGGCAAGGCTCTCAGCAATCGCTGGAAAAAAACAAACCTTTCGGCAAGTCTGAAGAGAGCAGTCAATCTCCCTTCGTTATCTCCCTCAAATCTTCAAAGCCTTTGGTAATCACAACCAAAGCAAAGAAGACGAAACAAAAGGCTGGGGGCAAGTTGGCTGTCTCCTTCATGTATATCATGCAAGATATGGATTC
Source organism: Persea americana (assembly GCA_029852735.1). Lineage (NCBI taxonomy): Eukaryota > Viridiplantae > Streptophyta > Magnoliopsida > Laurales > Lauraceae > Persea > Persea americana. The sequence goes on along the minus strand of CM056820.1, from coordinate 9,357,576 downwards.
AGATTTAGAGCCAGAAGACAACACATCGTCAAGCCAAGCTGATAGTTAGCAAGTTCAAACCGTTGTCACTCCAATGGAGACACCTGCTGACGTAGAAGATCCTGCGTCTGTTTCCTTCATTGTTATGGCAGCTTCGGCAGAAGGAAGGCCAATCTTCTTCCATAGATCGGAAGCTTCTTCATCAAATTCTTTGCTTGAGCCTTTCCAAAATGAAGGTATGCCTCAACTATCTCTATATAGTCCGATGGCACAAGCTATCATGAAGAAAATGGGCTATGATGCTCAGAATCCAATTGATTTGGGAGGTGCCCGTGGTATTCTCACGTTGTTAGAACCCACCTTGACCAAAAGCCAAGTGGAGAATTGGAAACTTCACCATCATATAGACAAGTCTTCACATGGGTTGGGGTATGATCCCAACACTCCCTCGAGACAGTTGACACAAAGGCTGCTAAGTCATTTTGCCGACCTAGCCTCGACATCTCGTGTCCATGAAGACATCGGTCTCTCTAGATATCTCTTTGAAAAGTCACCCGCAAAGGATCCAGGAAGCTCATCCAATTGGTACGATTTCTCTGATGAAGAAGAGGAATTGCTCGATGACACAGACATACGGTTTTCTGATCCAGAAGAACCATCGTCTCCAAAAGAAGTAACGTACTTCGGCCCAATTTCAGCAGACGATTGGGACCATCTCATAGCAAGTCATAAAAAGATTATCGATCAAGAAGACCCATGAACAGAAGCAGAGCCTTGGTCTGAAAATGCCCTTAGAACTCCAGAAGGTCTTGTAGAGTTTGAAGCTTCCGAAAATACTGTTGAGGAACCACCTTCAAACCTTCCAATAGAAGATTCTGTTCAAAAGATAGACTTGGGAACATCTGATAACCCACGTTTTGTATTCATAAGTAAGACTATAAAGGATGATGAGTTACCTGAGTATATCACTTTTCTTCTTGAGTTCGTTGATTGTTTTGCATGGTCTGACGCTGAAATGCCTGGCTTAGACCCCAAAATAGCAGTCCACAAACTTAATCTGCAAAAAGATATCAAGCCTGTCAAACAAGACCAAAGAAGATTCCGTCTTGATGTGATGGACAAAATTAAACAAGAAGTTCAAAAACACAAAAGCATTGGCTTCATCCGCGAGGAACAACATCCTGAATGCTTGGCCAATATTGCCCCCGTGACAAAGAAAAATGGGCAAATAAGGGACTGTATTGACTATAGAGACCTGAATAGTGCATGCCCTAAAGATGAATTTCCGCTCCCCCATACCGGAGGTGATGATTAACAACACATGCGAATTTGAGCGAATGGCATTCATGGATGGCTTCTCTTGCAACAATCAGATAAAGATGTATCCTGGAGATGAAACGCACACATCATTCTGGACCCCGTTTGGTATGTATTGTTACTCTGTCACACCATTTGGTCGGACAATGCGGTGCAACATATCAGAGGGCTATGGTGAAGATATTCAAGATATGCAGCACAAGACGGTTGAATGTTATGTTGATGACCTCGCCGTCAACTACCAAAGTAAAGAAGACCATCTCAAAGATCTTTGAGAAGTCTTCCTTTGACTTCGCAAACACAAACTGCGGATGAATCCCCTAAAATGCTTCTTCGGTGTCTAATCGGGTAAGTTCTTCGAATTTATAGTTCGGAAAGCCGGAATAAAACTTGACCCTGCCAAAGTCAAGGCTATCCTAGAAATGCCATCTCTAAGAACCCTAAGAGAACTAAAAGGACTTCAAAGGAGATTGTCATACATCTAACGGTTCATCTCCAATCTATCAGGGAAGTGTCGTCCATTCTCTCGCTTGATGAAGAAAGGTGTGGACTTTGTTTAGGATGTTGAATGTGAAGCCGCATTTTAGGATATCAAGTCATACCTGACCAAACCTCCAGTGTTGGCTGCCCCAACAACTGGAAAACCATTCATCTTGTACATAAGAGCTCTCGACCATTCTTTGGGCACTCTACTCGCATAAGAAAATGAAGAGGGAAAAGAAGTTGTTCTATATTACATCAACCGCATGTTGGTAGGTGCAGAGCATCGCTGCTTTCCAGTCGAAAAAGAATGCCTTGCAGTGATGTTCGCCGTACAAAAGCTATGTCACTATTTGTTCTCCAACACAGTTTACCTGAGTTCGATGATCAATCTCTTAAAGGTCCTTGTCACAAAAGCAGGTTCCCTCAATGCCCGACTGGCAAAATGGTAATCTTTTTGTCACAGTTTGATATTAGGAATGTACCACAAAAAGCAATCAAAGGCCAAATTCTAGTAAACTTTCTCGCAGAGCACCTATTGCCTAAAGATTCTCCACTCATGGATGATCTCCCAAACTAACCTGTCTACAATGTGGAGACTTTCTCATCAAATGCTTCCTGGGACATGTACTTCGATGGAGCAACTAGGATAAATGAAAACGGAAAGCTGATATCAGGAGTTGGCATCCTCTTTTTTAGCCCTAACAAATACATGATTCCACACACTTTCTTGCTACTGGAACCATGCTTAAACAATGCAGCTGAATACCAAGCTCTGATCGTAGGATTAGAACTCGCCATCGAATCCGGCATCACCATGCGGAAGCCTTTGGTGACTCTCAACTGATCGTCAACCAGATGAATAAAAAATATGAAGACAAGAAGCCTAATCTTTTGCCTTACTACAACAAGGCATAATCGCTTTGACAAAGATTTGACATCTGTCTCATCACCCACATCCTCAGAGGTGAAAACATCCGTGTAGATGCCCTACTGAACTCGCTACGTCTATGGCAATCCAAGAAGGGGAAAACATTCAAATTATAGTGTATGAAAGAAGGATCCTCCCTCCTCTTAACACACACCAAGCAGTTGCTGAATGCCACCGAGTGGTTGGAAGTCGAATCTCTATCCTTAAACCTCCAATCGGCGACTGGAGGGATCCGTTCATTGATTACATTATGTTTGGAATCCTACCTGAAGATCCAAAAGAGTGGGTAAGCATTCAAAGAAAAGCCCCAATCTTTCATTTGGATATTCCTTCGAAAATGCTTTACAGAAAATCCTCCAACAGAGTACTTCTACGCTGCTTGTCACAACAAGAGGTCAAAGAAACACTCAAAGAAGTTCATGCTGGTCTTTGTGGATCCCATCAGGCCGGTCTTAAGCTCTACGATCAGATAAAAATGTTAGGTTATTTTGGCCTACCATGGTAGCTAATGCGATGTAATACGCTAAGCGCTGCCAACAATGCCAAGTTCATGGAGATTATGTCCACATGCCTCGAAAGTGGCTACATCCTGCAACAATCTCATGGCCTTTCGAAGCCTGGGGTATGGACATCATAGGTCCTATCTCTCCCCCATCGAGCAAAGGCCATCGCTTTATCTTCGTCGCTACAGATTATTTCTCCAAGTGGTCAGAAGCATTTGCACTCAATGAGATGAAGACCTCATCAGTGTTTCAATTCTTGCGCACCAACATTATTTGTCGCTTCGGCATACCTAAAAGATTTGTCCATGATAACGGACCACAATTCTGGGATCACAGATTCTGTAGGTTCTGCGACAAATACAAAATCCAAAGTTGTCATTCGACTCCATATGATCTGGCAGCAAACGGACTAGCAGAAGCCTTCAACAAGACACTCTGCAAAATCTTCAAGAAAATGGGCTCTAGTCACAAACGAGACTAGGGCGACAAACTACTTGAAGCTTTGTGGGCCTATCGATCCACTGTTCGAGGACCAACCCATAGCACACCATTCTCGTTGGTCTATGGATGTGAAGTTGTTGTCCCTTTGGATGTATAAATTCATTCCTTAAGGGTATCTCTGCAAAATGATATGACACAAGAAAGCAATGTTAAATTGAAACTCCAAGAGCTGGATAATTTCGATATGAAAGAGAGCTCGAAGCTCTACAAAGCATTGAGCTTTATGAAGCACGTATGGCAAGATCTTTCGACAATAAGGTTAGGCAACGCACCCACAAAAAAGGTGACTTGGTTCTTGTAGGAAAAACCGATGGTCTTTGTCGCGACCCCGGACTGAGATAGAGATCCGGGCCCGCAACGAATGCGTGTGAGTTCCCACAGGTTTCCGCGGTGAGGATCCCCAAAACAGAACACGGGACAAACTTACACGATCAATGGTTGTAGAAGCATGTAGCAATCACATCAAGACATACCAAACATATTGTATAATATCAAACTTGCATAAGTTAAATCATCAAGACATATATTCAGAGGGGGAAATATAAACATGGCATTTCCTAATATTGTTCAAGTTCGGGGTTAGCAGAAGTGTATTAGTTAAGTTTACATCCCAAAATATGAGGCCAACAAAGGCCAATACATTCCCAAAAGAAACCAAAATAAGAACCCTTAGCACAGTGCATCGCCTCTCAAGATCCCACCCGATATCTAGATGACGTCGTCGGACTGCCACTTGCGAGCTGGGTTGGCTCAACAGCCTCCTTCTGGCGCTCCTCCTCAAATGTATCTGTGCTTACACCTAAGTACCAAAACAAATTGATCAGACATGACGGTCAGGCAAGTGTTCAATTTAGATATGAATATAAATCGTTTTGAAATTTGGATTAATCAATGCATAAAACCATTTAATAAATCCAAAACAGTGCTTGAACAATATATAAAATGAAACTAGCAAGAATATAAATAGTATCATGATTAATAAATCCACATTGAGCTCATCCTTTCTCCGTCATACTTGATGATAAGAGCAAGCAAAGATAAAGCAAAGCGAGACAGAACAAAGCAAAAGCCCGAGCCACACTAATCTGCAGATAGTCCATATGCTTAAGGACCCCCAAACTAGTGGATCAGACTGAAAAGGCAGTCCAAGCTCAGTGGTATTCGACCGAAATCATGAATGCACAAAACACATTAATACTTATACGAGGCTGATAAAAAATAGGGGGAAAATCACTTACCAAGATAAAGCAAGGCAAAACTAGACAAGAATAGCATACGCTATGCAAGACAAAGCTGAAGAAGTGATCCCCATTATAAGTTCTTGAAACAATTTCCAAACAAAGCCAATACTTGCAAAACAAAACAAGGGCTACACGATATTCATCGTGTCGAAAATCGTGATCTCAAAACAGACTAGACAAGTATATGTTAAGACCTTTTACTTGATCTTTGTGTATTTGAGACCTAAATGTCGAAATTTAAAACGAATTGGTGCCCCGGAAGTTAAAAGACATTTCAAAGTTCAAACACGCAATCTCAAGCTAAAAGCTCCTAGACATATTCTAGTTTTCATTTCCCAAGAAAATCCCACAAAACAGGTCCAACATGAAATTCGGTCAGCTCTCGGTCACCTGTCAGCCAGCCGAGGTGATGCCCGTCGGATAGCCACCAGCTGACCACCTGGTCCCAGCCAGGAAAACACCTCATTCTGGAAATGGAACCAAACTGGATTTGGTTGGCTGTTGGCTAACCGAAGTGGTGCTTGTCAGCTAACCGACAACTCGCCTGACGTGATGCAAGCTTCTAGAATTGGAACCGAACTGGTTCAGTCACCTGTTGGCTATCTGACAGCTAACCGCCAGCTAACCGATGCCCTACAGACAGCTGCAGTTTAGGTCATTTTTCTTCCTTTCTCTTCCCATTTCACTTCCTTTCATTCCTTGTTAAAACCCCCTGCAATTCCAGAGCCTAGATACTCTCCCAACTCCACCATTTCACACCATTCCATCACAACTCCTACATACATCACCACATCTTCATATTTCATCAAAATCATTCAAATTATAAACAATACATAGAGTTCCCATTCTAAGTAGAAGTTCAGAGTTTTGGAGAATAATTATCACCAATTGCATGTAAGGAAATGGAAACCAAATCAAGCTTAGTTAACAAACAAATGATTGGAAAACTTAACATGCAAAACAATGCATTTTATAAACACAATACACTAATTGGATTGCATGCATAATGAAACTAAAAAGATCACTTGCCTTTGCCCCAAATGTCAATCCAAAATGCAAAACAAAGCCTCCTCAAGGATCCTACCCACGAGCTGAGCCAAGAGTCTACAAGAACCGCAAGAAAACCAACCTTAAAACCACAAAATTTTGAAAATCCAACACCCATTTCGAAAATGGGTTTGCATGATAGAAGAATGGATTCCTTAGGAGCTTAAAAGATTCCATTAGAGAGATGAACAAGAGGTCTTACCTGAAGCTATATAAACAAGAAGCAAGGAAGAAAATGAAGGGGCTATCCAGTTAGAAATTCCAAGAAAATGGTAGCAATGGAAAGCTTGAGAAGAGAGGAAAAAGAAAATGAGCTCGGATTTCCATTTGGAGTTCTCTAGCCATGGCATGCAAGATGAAGAAGATGAAGAGAAATGGCTCTTTTCTCAGCTTTCTCACTTGAAAATGGTTGCAGGAAACACAATAGGTTTTGAAATGTGAGGGAGGGAGATAACTAATATGAGTGGATTGTGGGCCCCATTAGCTCTAATTATTGACATGGTTAAAACATCATCTTGTGGGCCCCGGATGACATCGACGAAGAGGCACAAAATGATCCTCGAAAAATCTATTTTCTAAAAGTATACTTTTGACATGGTTTTGAGATTTCGAAAATTGTATCCATATTTGGGTGTGAAAAGTCAATTTTACCCTTTTGGGCTAAAACATAGTTTTCTGGGCTTCGAACAAGGACGGACTGAACACGAAAGTTATAAAAAATAATAAAACCATTCAAAAGAAATCAAAATCACAATCTTAAATCAGAAATTTAGGATCTTTCTCCCATGCTTACACTTGCACTCAGGGCATACCTAAGCCTGTCTGACTAAAATCAAATGCTCTCGAACTTCCCAAAGCTATGTTCAAGACTAAATCTAACCACATTCTAACCCAACGATCACTAAACCCTATTAAGACTAAACACGCACTTAATTAATACTAATCGAGCTAATCTGGGTTGGGGCCCGATAGTCTTCGCCTACAAATCCAAAGGCAAATTTGAACAAAAATGGGAGGGACCCTACATCATCGAGAAAGTCTTCTCCAACGGCGCATACGCTCTCCTAAACATGGAGGGTGAGAGATATATGTTGCCCATCGACGGCAAGTTCTTGAGGCGGTACTACCCTTGAAGACTTCCTCCACCGGGTCAGAAAGATGCCTGTATGGCTAAAGCCTATTCCTAGGTACTTGTTCGTCAAACCCACTTCTTTTGGAGTTTTCATCCTTACGTCGAAATTTCTAAAAACTCAAAACAATTCTTACTTTCATTGTTTCTAAAAACTCAAAACAATTCTTACTTTCATTGTTTCATTGTTAAAAAACAATCAAATTAAAAAACCCAAGTTTAGGAGCCTCTTCCCTAACTTGACCAAAACTTTCGATCCTTGAACCCAAAATTCATGGTTTGAAACAAAAATCAGGACTCAGGGATTTCCACGTTAGTCCGCCCTAACTTTTTCCACCAAAAATAGTTTTAGGTCAAAATTTACGAACCTCGTGTCTTTAAACAAAAATAACGGTTTTTTCAAAAAACCGCAGGGAAGCGACATTCAGTCGATACTCGCAAAACTCAAAAATCGGAAGGATGCGAACCACATTGGATACTTCCAAAATCTAAAAATCGCAAGGAAGCGACACCTCGTCGATACTTGCAAATTTTCAAAAATCATAGAGACGCAACATTCCAATTGATATCCACAACCCAAAATTCAAAAAACCTTAAATTTCAAAAATCGTGGGGAAGTGACATTCAGTCGATACCCGTAAAACAAAGTTTTTGAAAAATCAAGAAGGCGACTCTTAGTCTATACTTGCACCCAGACCGCGAGGAAGCTACATTCCATCAATACTCGCAACCGAATGAGCAAGAAAGCAACATTCCATCGATACTTGCAAAACCATTTAGTAGGGAGGCGACGCTCAGTCGATACTTGCACCCAAATTCACGAGGAGGCGACATTTCATCAATACTCGCAACCGAATGAGCAAGGAGGCGACATTCCATCGATACTTTCAATACCATTCAGCAGGGAGGCGTCTTTTAGTCGATACTTGCATTTTTGAAAACCAAAAACCTGGCTTTCATGCTAAAAATAAAAAATCTGACTTTCACGCCAACAAAACAAAACTTAGTTTTCAAAAAATCTGGCTTTCATGCCAAAAACCCGGCTTTCATGCCAAAAATCAAACAATCCGGCTTTCATGCTAACAAAATAGAACTTGGTTTTAAAAAAACCTGGCTTTCACGCCAACAAACAAAACAAGCTTGTATGCCGCAAAATTTCGGCTCTCATGCCAAAAATAAACCCAGCTTCCATGTCACAAGATTTCTGCTCTCATGCCACACATAAAATTTCGGCTCTCATGCCACAAACAAAATTTTGGCTGCCATGCCACAAAACCTGGCTTTCATGCAAAAAAAATTTTTTTGGCTCTCATGCCATAAACCCAAATTTGGCTTCTATGCCATCTCAAAATTTGGTTTTCAATCCATAAAAAAACCAGGCTCTTTTTTCACAAAATCTAGCTTTCATGCTAAAATAATCCTTTGACAAAAGATTCTCACAAAATGACAACCTTTTGATCAAATTTCCAAACAAACATTCCCATTCAACTCTTGCTTAAATTTGTTTTCATCAAAAAATGTTTTAAGTGAAAGGAGGGAATACAAAAAATGTTTATACATAGAGGTACGAAAGAAGGAAAAATAGAGTTTGTTACAAAAACAACTAGGAGCTTAGTCTAACATGGCATTCAGCCAAAGATTCAACTCCTCAAGCAACCTCTTGGCCTTGGCTTTCAAAGTTTCTAGGCCATGCTCATTCAAAAGTTTGCCATAAAATGTGGTAGAATGCTGCGACCCATCATCAGCAAGGGAAAGCTCAGATAGAGAATTCGCCATCACTCATATTCCTGAGTCTTCCTCAGGAGATTGCTGTCGACTTCTTTAACCTGGTGAATAAGAGTCCCCTCTCTAGCGCGAGCCTCCACTATGGCAATACACTTGGCAGCAGCTTATGCCTCTAATTGCTCAAGACACTGCCTGACCTCGACGACCTCCCTATTAAGGCGATGAAGGTCTTGTGTCAACTCAATGATAGCCAACTCAGTGACGTTCCTCTCCCGAAAAAATTGCTTCCTAGTCCGCGAGATCTCATCTAGTTCAGATTTGACCTCGCTGGAAGGCTTAAAAAACATCTCCCTGAAGAAGTCACCATTCGGAAAGCTCTCAGTCTAAGACCACTTGTAGCCCAGTGTGATGATCTCATCAACAAAAGCCCTGCCACCTGTGATGTCTAAGCTAACCTTTTCACTCTCGGCAAGTATCTCCTGCACATGCTTGATCATACCGAACCTAGCTTCCAAATGACCAAAAGAGAGAGTCTTGATCCAGGAACTTAAGATGCTCTTCAACACTCTCTTCACATATTGAAGGGACGGCTCAGATGAAGTCTCACCCCGCTCCATCGGCCGACTACCCGTGTCATGCCCTATTAGAGGAGTAATCAACAAGCTCTTTCCAATCGAAGACGCTGGCAAAGGAATCTCATAACGAGGTTTCATCTCGCCGCACCAAAACTGGTAAAAGAAGTCCCTATGTCTGGATCAGCTGCTGGCATCCCCTACTCTGGCCCTGAAGAAGACAAAGGAACTTCTCCTGTTGCCTCATAACCTGCTGATAAAATACAAAAAGATATGAATATGATCCTCTTGAAAAGTCATTATCATCTGCGACGCCCGGCGGAATACTCTCTACCCCCATAAACTCATCCGAAGCATCATCAAAAGTTGCATCCTTGGATGGTTCAAAGTCGTCGGAACTTTGTGGCAAGTCAGCTGGTAAGAAAACAAAAAAATATTCAGTAAATGGCGGCATAGAAAGAAAAAACAAAAAAAAAAAGGGAAAAGCAAAAGAAATCATACCAAGTGAAGGTTTTGGAACCACTCCAGAGTCCCTCGGTTCTTCTTCAGATGCCGCAATCGGATCCGTCACCACCTCATTGGCTGGAACCTCGAGCATCACCAAGTCATCATCTTCTGCTAAAGGAAAGAAAACAGCGGATCAAAACAAAAATATCTCATGTAAGAAAAGAAACGAAAAGAGAAAATGGAAGAATCATACTATCACCAGTGGTCTCCTCTTCTCAGCTCCTCTTTTCCGGAGGTTCGTCATGATCTTCATCAGTATTATTGTCAGACAGAGACTTACCCATGAACGCCACAAACTTGCCATTCACATTTTCTGAAGAATCAACCTCAGTACCTTTTTCTTCTTCTGATGATGACTCTTCATCCCAAGTTGTGTTGAGAGCCTTTTTCTTTGTATTTTTTTTTTGTTAGCACACTCATTAGCATAGTGTCCATAGCTTTGGCACTCAAAACACTTGGTTCATTTTGCAGAATCATTCTTTTCAAATTTGGAACTCTTCCACTTGGCTTGTTTTGACTTCATGTACTTCTTGAAGCAATTAAACATTTTAGCTATATCATCTTTAGCCTCAGAGTCAGAATCAGGTTCAATTTTCTTTTTAGGTTTCTTTCTTGATTCTGAGATGGCTTTCAAAGCAATATCTTTCTCTTTTGATTTTCCTTTATCCAGACGGTTTGCTTCAAATGTATGAAGATTTCCAACTAACTGGTTTACCTTGAGGGTATCAAGATTCTTATTTTCTTCTATAACATCAACATTAGAATCGAACCTTAAAGGTAGAGACCTTAGAATTTTCTTGACAATCTTGTTTTCTGGAATTTCCTCACCTGGAATAAAAACAGAATTGACAATATCATTCAGCTTAGCATATAATTGATTAAAGGTCTCATCTTCTTCCATCACGATGGTTTCAAATTCTTTGGTTAGCCTTTGAAATTTTGATTGTTTCACAGTGTCTGTACCCTCATACACTATCTGTAAGACTTCTCATACTTCTTTTGCAGTTTTACAAGTGGAAATCCTATAGAACTCTTCAGCAAATACTTCATTGTATATTCCATTCATAGCCTTTTTATTACAATTGGAGTCATGCTTCTCATCCTTAGTCCATTGGGCTTGAGGTTTAGGAACAGTTTGTCCATTAGCCAAAATTGTTGGTCTGGAGTAGCCCTCCTAAACAATATCTCAAACATCATCCTCAATGGACTTAAGGAACCTAATCATCCTTTGCTTCCAATAGGTATAATTAGAACCATCTAGCAAAGGGGGCTTAGAAGTTGATGTCCATTCTCGATTGAGTACCATTCTAGAACTCTCTTATGATCAAACACAGTAATTTAGTGCAACCTGCTCTGATACCAATTGAAAGTTTTCAGTTCGCAAGATCTCTAGATTGGTTCACTCAATTAATTAGCCCAAAAGTGTGCAACAATAATAAATATGCAGCAGAAATAAAATCACAAGCACACACCACAAGGACACTAGATTTTTACGTGGAAAACCCTAACCGGGTGAAAAATCATGGATCCAAACTGGATCTAATCAAGTACTATGAATCTCGCAATTACAAGAAACTCAAATTTCTTCCTTAGATATCCCCTACTTAAGGACTGAAGTTACCATGTGTCGCTTCATGCTTCAACGACTTCACACCGCTGATTGTAACAAACTCAATCTAGTGCTTGACTCCTCAAATCTTCTCGCAAGAAGATAACCTTCTACAAAAAATGCAGAAGATGCTGGTTCTAGAGAACTTGGGAGCACAACTTCTTAATAAATCTCTAAAGAAGAATTCTCTCAATTAAATCTCTAACTCAGAACTTTGAGAGGTGAGGTGTGTCTTTAGAATAGCCTTGAGTCCTTTAAATAGCCTTGGATTCATGCCTCAAGTGTTATAATACGATTAGAAATCAGTAACACAAACTTGAGACAAACCAGGAGAGAAAACTGAGAGAAAACTGGGCAAGTTTCTAATTTTGCGCTCAGGTTCGCTCGAGCGACCTGGGAATTCGCTCGAGCGGACAAGCCACTATATTTGAATTTCAGACCATGGCACGAGCGATCACAAAAGGTGGGTTGAGAGAAACAACTTCTGTCTGGGGTTCGCTCGAGCGAATTCACTGGTTGCGCGAGCGAACCGTATTTTGTAGATTCGAACTTTCAGCAAATTTTCTCCCAGCTTTCTTCTTCTAATTCATCCAGTCTTCTATCTTCAGAGTCCTTTTCTAAATATGAAATACAACTGAATGGACCCCTAGAGTTTTGTCCAACCCATGAATTTAGCCAACACACAAAATCCTAACACAAGCCAACAATCCCAATTGAATACAAAAATACTTTTCCCATCAAAAGACATCTAATCCCATAAAGACCCAATCTAAAATAACCCTAAAACTCCTAAAACCCTTACGAACCAACGAACAACCACCTAGGCACCACCCCTGTGGCGCTTAGCCTACACTTTGACCCTAATCCACCACTACAACTACAAACGAATAACTAAACAACTTATCACTTAAATTAATTAAGACCAAAACCTAAAATAATCCTGGGACCCAAAGACCAATAATAAAGTCCCATCCGGAATACTTGAAAATCACAGCCAGTCCACCTGGGTGCGGCCCCCTTGCTGCCTATCCTTTTATTTGCACTAAAACGCGAATTCTTGATTTTTCTTTCAAAATCCGTATCCAAATCACTTTGACATTTGAACATCAGAGACTTGAAACAATTTGAAACATTAAAATCCACCCATCTAGGCCCATCGAAATTCGGAATATAAGTGAATTATCTCGGAAATCACGAAAACCATAAACTGTCAAGATAGGCACCACCCCTTGGTCACCTACCCTACCTTTAAAACACTGAATTGAGACTTTCAATTATGTTTCGAATTTCGCACCGAATTGAGACTTTCAATTACGTTTCGAATTTCGATTTAAAATTGACTTTAACAAAATACCCCGGAACCTTAAAACATTCCCCCATACCAAAACGTAGTCCTTAAAACTCCCGGAATTCCGAAAATAACGATGATACCTTCACCACTAGCCAAACCACTAAGAACCAGTCACTTAGGCACCACTGTCTGCATGCCCAAGTCACAAGAGTGACCTAGGCGCCATCCCCTGGGTGCCCAAGTCCTCTGTCAACTCCGTTTCGCCAATTTCAACATTATTTCACCTTTTAAATTAAAACGCTAAATTCTAGAACCTTAAAATATTTAAAAACACATTAAGCAGAACCCTAAAACATCCTTAAAGCACTCTCAACCAAAACCACGACTTGAGACCAATCGAATCAACTAAAACCTTATCGAACTAACAAAAGTCATACCCAACCATCTTCTTAGGCGCAAGAACCATCAAACTTAGGCTATCCACACCTTAGGAATAGATTGGATTGCCCTGTTAGGTAGCTTAGAGCATTTGGCTCCGCCCCATCACTCTTCTTGTTCCGTTAGGGGATTGGGAAAGCTGATATGGGTGGTTTAGGACCTTAGGTTAAGGTTAATCCGATGATCAGTAATAAAGCATTAATTACGTAAATCCAAGTAAATCCCTTAGTTAGGCCCTTCTAGCCCTGATATAAAAAATCCACAAAAACTACAAAACCAACAAAATAAACCAAAAAAAAAAAGATTTTCTTATCTTTTACTCCACCTCCAGTGCCAGATATTTAATTGAAGTTAATGATAAAAGGGACTAAAGAACTTATTTCTAAAATTGAATAAATGAGATTACTAAGATAAGATGAGTGATCTCGCACACACTTTAAAACATTCATGGCCCATTGGCCACCCTAAAACAAACACTGGCCCATCGGTCAACTCCAATCAATTACGGCTCATTGGCCCTTCACCTTTATCACTCATGTATCGCATATGAAAAACACAAAAGCCACAAGTCAAAGTCTCATTTGCATCATCATTTTGGTTTGAAAAATCAGCCTTTAAACCCTATTTTGCCAAGGGATTTGAAGGGGGTACCTGGGAACGGGCCGATCCTCTTCTTAAATATTTGGCACCTCCCCCCTTTCATTTTCTTTATTTTAGTTACTTTATTTTACTTGGATATACTATGATTATGTATGTGAGGATTAACCTTTATTTGGACTTTAACTATGACCTTAAATTGGCCCAACGCCAAAGAGACCCAAATCATTGTGACAGGACAACCGTCGTATGTTGCCGGCAGCACATTAGACGAGAGGAAAAGGCCACCTGATTATTTTTCTCCCCATATTTCTTTGGTTTTCATCGAAGAACAGTGTTATGGCCATACCGTAGCTGGCGATCGTGATCGGTCGATTTTGAGGGTAGTTGGAATCCTCATTTTCAATGTAAAATTTAAATAGCATATATAGATGAATGGAGATTTCCCGAGCGATGCCTTTCTTTGGGGGTCAAAATTCACATCCGACAATAGGGTGTAATAATTATTGTATTTCATCTTTGTTTTTAAAATCTATTTTTATAGTAAAAAGTTGATATGTTTATAACCATTCTATTGTAATCTGATTTATTTTAAAGATCCATATCATGGGAACAAAAGGAGAGGAGAAATAAAAGGATTGCTTAATATCCTAAATATTCTTGGTAAACAAAAAATATTGCTGAAACCTTGGATTTGGCAAACCAACAGTTGGATCAGACCCTAAAATTTTCTTGGTTATTTCCATTGATATGTGCAAACTTTCTAATAGTTTGGATGTTTGAAATAATTAGAAATCAATGGTTTAAATTAAACTTCTAGTTGTTGTTTCAATCATGGTTTTAGGTGTTGGATCATTGGGACCCTTTTGGGTTAACCAATTAGACTCTATGTGACCCATTGGTGCACCGATTGTTAATCTCAGATTAAATAACAATTTTAGTATAAATATAATTAAATCGCAACAAACTTAATGTTCTGTTTTAATGGTGTTAAGGTGCTGGAGTGGTGGATTTAAATCTAATTGAGTCTTGGTTTAATGGGCTATGTCCAAAACCTACCCCTAGTGCACCAACTGATCACATACAGACTATTTAAATGAATTAAGAAGTGTGGTCACACCTTTGGCTAAGTTAGAAGCCATTTTGACTAGACTAGTTGACTAGTCTAGCTGGTTATGCTATGCCTATGTGTTATGGTGGCTAAAATGGGGCCATAACCAGTAGCTAGTTGATTTATTTTTGCCACTGGTTAGTAGGTTAAACCCCTTTATTAGTTGAGATTAAAAGGTCCGAACAAATATTTAAAAGGGCCATAGCTATCAAACCTAGACTAGGTGTAATTGGCTAATTGGTTGGTAAGTCTAGGTGTGATTTAGTAGATGATGTGTTATACTTAATTCCTCATTATGGTATTGTTAGGTGTTGTTATGGACCTTAGGAAACTTTAGAAATCATGTGGACCCCACCTTAGATCATAGGATTTAATAATTAATAAGGTTAGAATGTTAAATGGCTGGACTAGGTTCCCTAGTGGACCTTGGTGGGTTAGTCTTCACTTGGATGATCAATTGGTTAAGAGACTGGATTCAATTGATTCTGAAATATGGTTAAGAATTAAAATTTAAAAATAATTAGTGTTTAATAATTATAATTTATTTCTGCAGCATAATTCACATTTTAACACCCTTTTTCTCAAGTGGTTAGTAATGCTCATAAAAGGCAAGTTTAAATTACTTTCTAAATATTTATATACATAATGGGTTATGCTGTAATAATGTTATCGACGTTATGATGTATTACATAGCATTCTATTTGTGGTACAACATTCTATTTATAGTAAGTTTTATATGACATGTTATTTATGGCAAGTTTTGCTTGATATGCTATTTATGAAAAGTTTTACGTGACATTCTATTGACATTGAAAAATTAATAATGAGACTCTCATGTGTTGATGATGAGTGATTGTAACACCCACTTCATAATATATTAATAAATAAGATTGATCGAAAGGGATGAATCATAGGAGTGCATATGGAAGCCAAATGGTATGTGACGCTTGAAGAGAAGCATGCATAAAATATGCTTTGTCCCAATTATGTCTAAACTAATCAAAATAAGATGAAATGTTAGAGACTTAACGAAAGTAGAGACCCCAGTTTTGCAATCCCACTATGTTGTATAACCCCCACTGGAGGACGTCTTACTATGTGGTGGTCCAGTACAATGTAGTGTAGTAATTAGTGATCGGTTACATATGGTGGGTATTCCGATAATGATCCTTATCTTGGAGGGGTTAAATTATAAGACCTCCTTTAATTTCTGGTTGGGAGTACTCTCCAGGCTTCACAGATGGGTACACTGTTGCACTGGTAAGTGACACAAAGACCCAACTTAGTGTAGGGATTGATGTTTTGTAATGGTCCTTAAGTGAGTGATTGATCAATATGGAAGGGAGGGTCTCAAAGTGTTAAAATGGCTAAGTAGCAAGTAAATAATGCCTAGTGTAGTGTATTGGCACATTGTTTCTAATGGACGATTTAAGTGTAGTGCTAGGACCCCAGATTCCATATTGGGAAACGACTTCTGTCATATATGGCATTTCAAGAAATGCTAGTGTCCCAAATGTTTATTTTATGTAAAATTGTCATTATAATAGTGTCAAGTCATTTATTGCAGATCATGTGTGCATTATCATTATTATCTTATTCCTTTTATAATATATGTTTTTAATTTGGTTAGTAATTGTTATTTTGTAGAGTACCGTTGTACTCATTATATTCCACCACCACAAAAGATGTACATGAGAGTGAGGATGTACAGGATGCAAGGATTGAGGGTGATGAGGAGTACGAGCCTGTGCCATAGTATGGTTGTGATGATGCCATTCTGGATGGTCATATTGAATATTTCTAATCTATAAAGCTTTAAGAAATTAAGTTTATTTACAATTTAAGACTTTATTAGTTTATGTTGGGATTGATGTAATTAATAAATTTCGTACTTAGAATATTTTTAGTGACATAATAATCGATGGATTGCTATTTATGGTTATGTACTTGGCTTACCTGATATATGAATGGTCGATGTGATTTATACATAAACGTTTTTAAAAAAAATGGCCTACTATTTGAATAATTGAATAGCCTTAGATGACTAGGACATCTGGCATTACGTCAGATCCATGTTATCGGGTCTTAGGGCGTGACACCTTAGTTGGTCGGTGCATAAAAAGGGGCCCAATATATTCTCACATATAGAAAATATGCCTTTTCATCACTTTTTTTTTTTTTTTTTTGCTTTTTTTTTTCCCTCTTGGCCCGAGCTTCGATATCGACACCCAATTAGTTTTATTCTTAGTTGAGCATCGATATTGACGCTCAATAAATGTTTCTGCCTCAGTCGACGCTCGTTTCTTCTTCTTCCACTTTCCCTCCTCTTTATTATCTCCCAAATTTGTTTCTTACCAAAGTCACCATCATCAACACCTCTATCATCCTCTTCTTTCTTCCTATTCTCCAATTTGATCCCTGCAATTCGCTTCAGATGCTCTTGAAGAGCCGCTTCGAATCATTCTCTTTGATCTTCTTTCTCACCATTCATTTCTTTTTCTTTGATTAGATCTTCGATCTCTCCCTGTAAAGAGGAGAGTGAAGAAGAATAATCTAGAGGCAGGTATGACAAAAGGAGAAAAAGAGAGGGATATAGTGGGGGGGGGGGGGGGGGGTGGTGTTGTTTAGAAGGTAGAGAGGGATTAGTTGAGGCGGTAGTGTACATGATGTGTGAGCGATGATCGGGAGTTGACCATTGTGGATTGGGCAAGAAATGGAGTGGGGAGATGGAGAAAGAGGAGGGAGAAGAGGAAGGAAGAAGAAAAAAGGACGACAAGAGTGTCAGTTGAGCATTAAACCTATGTAGAGTGTCGATATTGACGTTCAATTTAGAATAATACTGTAATGATCATCGATATCGACGCTCATCTAGGGATCTATTGGGGCCTTTTTTGTCCACCAACCATCTAAAAGGCTTTTTTTTTTATAAATAAATTGCTCATGCCTGTTGTGTGTGCGCGCGCGCGCATGGGAGATGCTCTTGTGGATGTAACTCTATAGTACTGTGAGAGTAAGGGGTGGGGACTCTCGCATTTAGGCTGTTAGCATTTGATATGGATGTGAGGGCCCTCACCCTTACTCTCATAGTAACGTGAGAGTCAGTCTCACAAGAGCATCTCCTTTTATATATATATATATATATATATTTATATAAAACCACCCCATCTCAAAATGGGTAGAATCGCCCCTTCATATTGTCCAATAAAATAATAACACCGCACCCTATTAAAGTAAAGGTAAATGACGTAATAACAAGTTTTCAACCCTAGTATTGAATGAGCCAGTATGCATCTACTATGCCTATTTCTACGAGAATCTGTTGGTAAAATAGGAGAAGTAAAGTGACCAGCCTACCTTTGTTCATATACACTCTTTTTAACTTTATTTATTTTTTCTATAATGGGTGCATACATTTAGATAAGTGGGCCCAATTTGGAATTGCCTACCTTAGAAAAGTGGGACCAACTTGAAACCCAAGCCCTATACACTCACATATTGTTTTAAGTTTGCTTTAAGTTTGTTTTAAGTTTAACACCAATAATGAATTGAGATTGTTTTAAGTTTAACACCAATTTCTTTATGAGGCTTTAGTAAACTTCACTTTTAAAATTAGGCCCACATTTGGATTAATCATTATAAATAAAAACTTGAGATTTCTAGAACATAACGATGGCCCAACTCTATTTGAGTGAGATTTGATGAGTGTCCCATAAAAGATGGGTCCATTAATTTCAATCATTTGATTTTCTCATAAGTTGTCCCCACTTAAGTATTTTTAGTGAGCATTTGATGGTAGGCCCAACTCCAAACAAGTGAAATCTGGTGATGGCTATATGATATGGGGTAGATTTTATTCTTAATAAATGGGCCACATTGAGGACTAATTATCGAGTTCAGACGAATGGGAACCAATTTTTCTTCCCTAAGATTGATTTAGGAATGAGTGTATATTTTGAGATAAAAAAACATTCTTCTGAAGTAGGTGAAAAAATAGGCAAGGAGATCTAAGTCATTCAATGAGTGAAAAAAAGAAGGAAACAAATGTCATTAGGATAACTCCACTTCGACAACCACTTTCAACGATTCTTTGAATATATGGGCCTTTTGTAGCAATCCTCACACGCACTAGCGGTAAGGCCTGTGCAATGCACGGTTTAACCCGATGTAAGGCTGATTTAATCATTTAAACTCTAAAGTAGAATTAACTTATTAAAAACCAATCAAAAGCAATTGGTTGACAACCCCACATGTCACCCATCTACCGAGGGATTGACTTTGTGGGCTTTATCTTCCCTCTCGCGTAAGTATATACTATTGGTTAAAAACATGTAAATGAACAGGAGGAACTGGTGAAGATGCACAGGGCCCGTTTACGACCCCTTGAAACATCATGAGATCTAAAAAAACCCCTCCTTATTTTATTATGCATGTTGGAAGTAAAATCTACATGATAAATAATTTAGCAATCAATACATGTGACATGACATCTTTCCACATTCTTTTCATGACATTTAATGATATTTTTACTTTTATCTTCATATATATTTTAGATTTTTGATAAGTTTCAAGAAAAAGAAATTAAGAGTATGCTTCAAACTTTAATCTCTCGAGTTACATTATGTTTTTCAGTATGTTTGGGCAGTTAGAATATTATCCAAAAGCTAATACATTAAGTTTGAAAATATAATTTTGTACATCCATATTATTAAAAAAAAATTCCCTTATTTTACACATGTTCGGACAAGCCCCTTTTCTAAAATAAATATTAGATTTGTTTTAGTTAACTGGTTGGCCTAATAAGGTGCAATGGTCTTCAAGAATATCATTAATTTCTCTAGCTTCCTTTACTGACGCATTAGATACAAGGAGCATTTTTACTAACTTTAACTCCATAAATCGTGCTCTCACTATCGGCTTTGATAAGGAGTTTGGGTAAAACCTCTACCCACAAGATAAATAAATAAGGAGAAAATGGATCCCCTTGCCTAAGGCCCCTAGATGGAATTAATTTGCCAGAAGGAGAACCATTAAGGAGAATGGAATAAGACTCTAATGAAATACATTCTTTTATTATTCTAATAAATCTCCTATGAAATCCAAAAGCTTCTAGGGTAGCTTCAATGAAGTCCCATTTCATACGGTCATAAGTTTTAGTCATATTTATTTTCTAACCCATAACTTTAGTCTTCTTCTTTTTCTTAAATGAATGTAGCACTTCATGTGCTATCATATAATTATCAGATATCATCCTTCAGTTCCTTTGATGAAGGCACTTCAAAAAGGTTCAACAATAGAAATAAGGACTCCTTTAAGTCTATTGGCCACTACTTTGGAAATAATTCTATACACAACATTACATAGGCTTATGGGTCTGAACTCTGAAGTCATTGACATAGTGCGCTTGGCTTTTTTTTTGGAATGAGAACGACAAAGTTATTATTAATCCTGGGCCTGTTTGGTAACTTCACTAATAAAGTGAAGTGAAGTAAAGCCTACATTTAAAAGGCATGAAAAGATGAGGGCAAATATCAAAAGTACAAAAATTTTAAATTCTACATATGAGTAGTGGAAGTGTCTTTCAACCCACACCAACATTCTCCTTCCAAATTTCCATTGACTGTCAGTGGTTTACACCATTATCTCCCACAAGACAAGATAGTTTTGAATAGCCCTTACTTGATTCATATGCAGTGTAAAAAATGGAGGGCAGATGCATGAGGTAACTTCAGTGAAATCTGTCTATCCTTATATGCTTTGGCTAGAAGACCTTTATTCTCCACACAGCCCGACAAGTCACAGATAAATCGCAAACAACACTTAAGACAAGATTTTGAATACATCTTCATATATCTATTAGGGAAGTGGCATAGCGGAACTAGCAACCTTGATGTCGACAATCAATCACGGACGCACAAATCACACAGTAACAAGCAATCAATCCACAAAGTAGATGAAACATAATGATTTATATGGTTCGGCAAAACTGTCTATGTTCACGAAGAAAGATCACTTCAGTTCCTTTCTCACCCTTGTTGTGCTCCACAACTTTGCTTGGGGTTCAAGGTAGATGAAACATAATGATTTATATGGTTCGGCAAAACTGTCTATGTTCACGAAGAAAGATCACTTCAGTTCCTTTCTCACCCTTGTTGTGCTCCACAACTTTGCTTGGGGTTCAAGGTTATAGATTACATGAATATATAATCCTTTTTTCTTGGCCTCAAACAAAGTCTCTATTAAACCCCCCATCCCAAGAAAAAACCAGTACAATTATTGAAATACCCTTGAAACCAGTTACACCCAAATTAACCCCAATTGACTAATCCAGCTAATTCGAATAAAAGAAAAAACCCAACAATATCCACCAAGGTCTGAAGTAGGGAAGGTGATGCCCCTTATAGAACTCCATTTTCCTATGAGTTGATTTTGCCTTAATTGATGCGGTTACAACATTTTATCCAGGAATATACCTGTTAATCAAGGAAGCGACTAGTAATTGATGACTTTCCAGCTTGATTCGATATCACACGTGCTCTCTCTAATTAGTGTGGGAGAATTGAATTATTTGTTTGATATCGCCGTGTCTGTGGCCTTTGAAATTGTAATGCCCCATCCTTTAATCTTATATTAATTATAATTAATTGCGTAATTAGTAAGTAAGCGTGTTTAGAGCCTTAGCGAGTCTGGTTTGGCGTATGGATCACGCGTGCGGAGTCTCGCGCTAGTCTGAGTTCGTTTGGGTATAATAGGGGGGTCGTTTGCAATTTTGGGAAGTTTTCAGGGGTTTTTATGAGATTTTGAGTTTTGTGAGTTTGGGTGCATTGGGTAGGTCTCAGCATTTCACGAACTTTAGTCTTCTATCGCGTTTTGATCCGACGCGTCGAAGAGGCCCAAAAATCATCATTAGTGAACCGAAGGACTTAACTGTAATTAAGCCATAAACCTAACCTAGTATAACCCTCCCTCACCCATCTCATCTCTTCTCTTTCATTTCACTGTTCCAAGTCCAGAAACTCAGCCCCCTCACTGCCGACGACCCCCGGAGCTCTGTCAAAACCGGTGAAACTTCCCATCTCCTTCCCCAAGTCTCCAAGAGTTCACCCATCTCATTTTCTAAGGTTTTTATCCACAACCCACTTCTTAAAAAGCTTCTAAAGCTTGTAGACTTCTTCTTCTTCTTCTTCTTTGGTTAGAAATGGATTAGGGAGACTCATTTCCACCCTTGGCATGCATTTGTAGGTTTTATTTGGGATTGAGAGTCATTTCTCCAAGTTGGAGCTCTAAGAGGATTTTCCCCCATTTTCTTCTTGGATTTTTTGTTCATGCTCTTCATCTAATGCAAGTAGATAAATATATTTATGCATGATATGTTTGTCTTCCATGATTTGTATAGAAATATATTGATTTAGAGGTCATTTGCTCATTTGATGGTTTTATAGATTGAAAACATGATAATCGGGTTTATTTACCTAATGAAATGGATTAGAATGTTAATGACCTGATTAAATAGATTTGTGGAATGAGATTGGTCTGTTTTCATACTTGATATTGTTGCTTATCAGGTTCAGGAAGGAAGGAATGGTTTTTGGACCCATTTAACTGCAGAAACATAACCTAGGTTCTATTTCCGCAGTGTATGCGGTTGACCGGCTGGGGTGCCCGGTCGACTAGCGACACTGAGTCAGGTTCCCTGGAACCTGACGAGATTACTGTTTTGCATTTCCAGTTACAACTGCCGGTCGACCGGCCAAGGGCTCGGTTGACCGGGCACACAGGAGGATGTTGACCTGCTCCCTTCAGGTTGATAGGGTCTGCTGTGTAGGCGGTTGACCGGTAGCCTGTGTATGCGGTCGACCGGCCAAGGGCCAGGTCGACCGGGCCAACTGTGAAAACCCTTTTTTAGGGATTCTATTCGCCAACTTTTAGATGACTTTAGGTGGAACTTTGGCTACCATTTTTGGACTCATTTGACTATATGTGAGGATGTTTTGAGCCGACATTCTTCACGGTTATTCCGGTTGTATTGGGATCCAACCTAGCTCAATCTTGAACAATACGGGACAACGGGATACCCTCCTTTATATCTATGCACGAAGACTGTTTGTTCGGGTATCGCGGACCTTATTCCTTTCGTTAACTGAGCAGGTTGTACAATACTTCGAGTTTAACATTTGACTTAGGTTTTGATTGTTTATCGCTTCTGATTCTGAATCGTACCGTCTGGTACTTTCTACATGTAATGTTCATGTTCTTTAGCTTCGTTTACTTTGCTTTGTATTGGGATCACATGAAGAACTTAGATGATGGACTTAGGATCCCTTTGATGTTCCATTTATTTTGAAGTCTGTTTGAAATGTTGAGACTAGGCGACTTTGATTGTAAGGCTTGAAGAGAACTACTATTGAAGTCTGAAATCTGTTGACAATCTGATTTGATTGGAGGAAAGTAGTTTCTCTATTGTTTATTGAATATTGTTTGCACAAGAAAAGCCTAGTCCTTCATTGAGGTCTGTTTAGGATTCTGTTTGTCAGGCACCACTCAGCTGTTAACTTCCAACATAGCTAGGGCACCACTTGTGTGAGGGCTTTGAATTCCGAACCGTCTGCAGATCGGGTTGGTGTAATGGACACCAAGGTGTAATGGACACCGCTTGATGCCAACGGGGTATCGTTCTGAACATTCTGATTGAAGGGGTATGATCCCAAGCTATTTATATATCTCTACCACAGCTCAATGGGAGTAGGGAGGGTAATGACACTATCCCATGGTAAATTAGCACATGTGGACCGCCTATTTTGTTAGTTGGTTATTGATTCAAATGCTATGCATTTTCGGTGACTCTGATTACTCGTTTATTCTAATTCATTCTACATATCTATTGATGTTTTATATTTATATCTTCCTACCGACCGTCGTGTCTGATGCTGCACTTGGGGCATAGGTACCGGGTACATTTACCTTTGGGAAAGTGGAGGCGCCGCTTTAGGCAGTTTGGCCTGATCGTGAGTACGAGTTGTGTGTCGACGGTATTGTCGTTGTGACCAACACACGAGTGCCTTCATACTTTGGTTAGTTCGTATTTATTCTCTTTTGGCTTAGGTTTGATAGAAGCCATTAATTAATATACTTTTGTTATCTTTTGCTAAACTTAAACTATAGAAAATGAAGATGTGCATACTCTGAAATGTTATATTGTACCATTTGTTTATTATGATGCTTCACTGTATTTTACCGAGGAAATATTTATACCTCACCGCGGACTTCGACAAAGTTGGTATCAGAGCGGGCACGTTTTTAGAAATAAAATCTACTAGAAATAAGAGGACGCGTGTGAGAAATTCGATTCGGTAGTTGGCATCTATGCGTTGTATGTATGGAGCCTATAGTATTGTTTGTTAGTACAATAGGTGTTTAGTAATTTCTCTTATAGAAATGCATTTGGGGACCAAATTCCTTGTTAGTGGGGAGAGAATTTAATGTCTCATTACCCACTGTTCGTGGTTTCAGTACCGCAGTTGTGCTAGATTATGAGTTTCTCAGATTTAGTTAGTTTCTTTCTTAGGTTTGTTCAAGTAGTTGCAACCGTCTTGAGACTTTCCCAGTTCGCTGAAGAGGGCTTTGTAGCATATCATGTTGAAGTTTAGAGTTGTTCTCAATGTTCAGTCCCATGTCAGTGTCAAAGATTCAGAGTTTTCTCAGGTTAGCAGGCTACAGTAGATGTTTTGTTTCTGGTTTTTCTTCTAGTGCAGATTCGTTGACAGAGTTGATAAGGTAAGTTGTATGTTCATGTGGTTAGACAAGTGTGAGATTAGTTTTGAGAAAGAGATTGACTTCAGATATTACAGGCAGGAAATGACAGTTTTGTGATGTTTTGGAGTTAGATTAAGATTCGTATAGTCGCAGGTGACCGATGTTCAGTTTGTGGGACGAAAAAAGCCTATGTATCGGAGTCATCTCAATTTTGAGGGCAGACAGGCTGATTCAGAGTGGATGTGAGGGCTATGTGGCATTTATCATGGAGGATAAATTGTCCAAAGCGGTGGAGGATATTCCAGTTGTTTGTGAGTTCCCGAATGTCTTTCCGGAGGAGATACTTGGATTACCATCAGTTCGAGAGATTGACTTCACGATTGAGCTTGTACCAGGGACAGCACCGATATCAAAAGCACCTTACCGTAGGGCTCCAGCAGAGCTAAAGGAGCTGAAAGTTCAGTTACAGGACCTCTTGGATAAAGTATTTATTTGACCGACTGTATCACCATGGGGTGCACCGGTTTTGTTCATGAAAAAGAAGGATGGTTCGATGCGTATGTGCATAGACTACAGGCAGCTGAATCAGGTTACGATCAAGAATAAGTATCCACTGCCCAGGACAGACGAGTTGTTTGATCAGCTGCAGGGAGCACAACATTTCTCCAAGATAGATTTGAGATCAGGGTATCATCAGATACGAGTTAGAGATCAGGATGTGCAGAAGACAGCCTTCAGGACCA
Source organism: Persea americana (assembly GCA_029852735.1). Classification (NCBI taxonomy): domain Eukaryota; kingdom Viridiplantae; phylum Streptophyta; class Magnoliopsida; order Laurales; family Lauraceae; genus Persea; species Persea americana. Next base: position 9,332,105 of record CM056820.1, on the reverse strand, counting down.
GATACGGACATTATGAGTTCTTGGTAATGCCATTTGGGTTGACCAATACACCCGGAGTATTTATAGCTTTGATGAATATGATCTTTGCACCATGCTTAGACCAGTTCACAGTCGTATTCATAGACGATGTTTTCGTTTATTCGAGGTACAAAGATGAACATGCAGAGCATTTGAGGAGTTCATTGCAGATTCTAAGAGATAATCAGCTTTATGCCAAGCTTAGTAAGTGCGAGTTTTAGCTTGAGCAAGTGTCTTTTCTTGGACACATCATCTCTAAGGAAGGTTTATCAGTGGATCCAGTGAAGATTGAGGCGGTAGACAATTGGCAGAGCCCGAAGTCAGTGTCAGAAATCAGGAGTTTTCTCGGTTTGGCAGGGTATTACAGAAGATTTGTGAAGGGATTCTCTAGTATAGCAGCTCCATTGACCAAATTGACAAGTAAGGATGTTCCTTTTGTATGGACAGAGCAGTGTGAAACAAACGTTCGAGAGTTGAAAACCAGATTAACCACAGCTTCTATCTTACATTACCTACAGGGAATGGAGAGTTTGTGATATTTACAAATGCTTCAGGTGTAGGATTGGGATGCGTACTCATGCAGGAGGGAAAAGTAGTGGCCTATGGGACCAGACAGTTGAAAGAACATGAAAAGAGATACGCTACTCATGATTTGGAGCTTGCAGCAATGGTTATGGCACTGAAAATGTTGAGACACTACATGTATGGTGAGAAATTTGAGGTTCATTGGGATCACAGGAGTCTCCAGTATTCGTTCGGGCAGAAGGATTTGAATATGAGACAAACTAGATGGATAAAATACATCAAAGACTACGACTTTCCGATAAAGTATCATCCTGGGAAAGCAAATGTGGTTACAGATGCATTGAGCAGAAAGACAGCGAATACCGGATGTTTACAGACAGAGTGGTCTGACAGAGTTATTCAGAGATTTAGCCATTGAGTTTCAGCCTCAGAGTGAGAGAGTCATGGTTGCTAGCATGCATACTTGGGAACCAGAGATTCTTAGCAGAATCAAGAGCAGTCAGACAGAAGATCCAGAGTTAGTCATACTGATTGATAACGTTGTAGACAGGCCAGAATTCAGACTCGTCGATGGAATATTGTATTGCCAGGACAAATTATGTGTTCCAGATGTTCATGGTTTAAGGAACGAGATAATGATTGAGGCACACCATTCTCGTTATGCTATTCATCTGAGGAGCACTAAGATGTACCAGAACTTAAGGAGTTTTTACTGGTGGAACAACATAAAGAAAGACATTGCCGGATTTGTTTCCAGATGTTTAGTGTGTCAACAAGTGAAGGTTGAGCATCAGAAACCTTCAGGATTACTCCAACCGTTGGAAACACTGGAATGGAAGTGGGAGCACATCACCATGGACTTCGTTGCGGGATTGCCACTACGAAGGATAATGACAGTATTTGGGTGATTGTCGACAGACTCACCAAGTCAGCGCACTTCATTCCGATGAAGATGAGAGGATCCATGGATATTTTGGCACACAAGTACATTGACAACGTGGTCAAATTGCATGGAATTCAAGATTCCATTGTTTCGGACAGAGACATGAGATTTATAGGTCGATTTTGGGTTAGTTTGCAAGCAGCCTTGGGTACTACTCTAAGTTTCAGCACTGTGTTTCACCCTCAGACCGATGGACAGACTGAGAGAACCAACCAAACTATGGAGGATATGTTGCGGGCATGTGTTCTTGATTTTGGGAAAGACTGGGAGAAAAGTATTCATTTATGCGAGTTTGCCTACAACAACAGTTTTCACTCCAGTATCGGGATGGCTCCGTTCGAGGCATTATACGGACGGAAGTGCAAGACTCCGATTTGTTGGGAAGAGATTGGTGTTCGAGGTTTTCATGGGCCTTTGATCATCAGCGATACCAATGAGAAGGTGAAACAGATAGTTGAGAGGCTGAATATTGCAAAAGACTGTCAGAAGAGCTACACAGATCCCAAGAGGAGAGATCTATAGTTTAAGGTTCGAAACAAAGTTTTTCTCAAGGTCTCACGGACTAGGGGAACTATGAGATTAAGTCAGAAAAGGAAATTGGCACGGAGATATATTGGGCCGTTCGAGATTGACATGATCATGGGTGAAGTGGTGTACCGGTTGATACTACCAGCAGAGTTAGCAGGAGTTCACAAGGTTTTTCACATTTCCATACTGAGGAAGTACATTCCAAACCCTTCACACGTACTACACCATGAGCCTTTAGATGTTCAGCCAGATGTTCTCTTTGAGAAGAGACCGAAGAAGATCATTGATACAAATGAGCAGGTTTTGAGGACAAGGACCATTCATTAGGTCAAAGTACAGTGGGAACATCACAGTCCAAGAAAAGCTACATGGGAACTCAGAGATCAGGTTAAGGAGAAGTATCCAGAGTTATTGCCAGAGGTGTGTTAGAGATTTGGAGGACCAAATATCCTAACGAGGGGAGGATGTAATGCTCCGTCCTTTAATCTTCTATTAATTATAATTAATTACATGATTAGTAAGTAAGCGTGTTTAGAGTCTTAGCGAGCCGGGTTTGGCAAATGGATCACGCGTGCGGAGTCTCGCGCAAGTCCGAGTTTGTTTCGGTACATTAGGGGGTGGTTTGCAATTTTGAAAAGTTTTCAGGGGTTTTTATGAGATTATGAGTTTTGTGAGTTTGGGTGATTGGGTAGGTCTCGGCATTTCACGAACTTTAGTCTTCTATCGCATTTCAATTTGACACGTCGAAGAAGCCCAAAAATCATCATTAGTGAACCGAAGGACTTAATTGTAATTAAGCCATAAACCTAACCTAATATAACCCTCCCTCACCCATCTCATCTCTTCTCTTTCATTTCACTGTTCCAAGTCCAGAAACTCAGTCCCCTCACTGCCTCCTCGCTGCCGACAACCCCGGAGCTCCGTCAACGCCGGTGAAGTTTCCCATCTCCTTCCCCAGTCTCCAAAAGTTCACCCATCTCATTTTCTAAGGTTTTTATCCACAACCCACTTCTTAAAAAGCTTCTAAAGCTTGTAGACTTCTTCTTCTTCTTCCTCTTTGGTTAAAAATGGATTAGGGAGACTCATTTCCACCCTTGGCATGCATTTATAAGTGTTATTTGAGATTGAGAGTCATTTCTCCAAGTTGGAGCTCTAAGAGGATTTTCCCCCATTTTCTTCTTGGATTTTTGGTTTAAGCTCTTCATCTAAGGCAAGTAGATAAATATATTTATGCATGATATGTTTGTCTTCCTTGATTTGTATAGAAATATGTTGATTTAGAGGTCATTTGCTCATTTGATGGTTTTATAGATTGAAAACATGATAATCGGGTTTATTTGCCTAATGAAATGGACTAGAATGTTAATAACCTGATTAAATAGATTTGTGGAATGAGATTGGTCTATTTTCATACTTGATATTGTTGCTTATCAGGTTTAGGAAGGAAGGAATGGTTTTTGGACCCATTTCACTGCACAAATAGAACCTGGGTTTTGTTTCCGCAGTGTATGTGGTCGACCGGCTGGGGTGCTCGGTCGACCGGCAACACTGAGTCAGGTTCCCTAAAACCGGATGAGATTACTATTTTGCATTTCCAGTTACAACTGTCGGTCAACCGGCCAAGCGCTCGGGCCGGTCGACCAGGCACACTCCCTTCAGGATGATAGGGTCTGCTGTGTAAGCGGTCGACCGGCCAAGGGCCTAGTTGACAGAGTAGCCTGTGTATGCAGTCGACCGGCCAAGGGCCAGGTCGACCAGGCCAATTGTGAAAACCCTTTTTCAGGGGTTCTTTTCACCATGTTTTAGATGAATTTAGGTGAAACTTTGGCTACCCTTTTTGGACTCATTTGACTATATGTGAGGATGTTTTGAGCCGACGTTCTTCACGGTTATTCCGGTTGTATTGAGATCCAACCTAGCTCAATCTTGAACGGTACGGGACAACGGGATACCCTCCTTTATATCTATGTACGATGACTGTTTGTTCAGTTATCGCGAACGTTATTCCTTTCGTTAACTGAGCAGGTTGTACAATACTTCGAGTTTAACATTTGACTTAGGTTTTGATTGTTTATCGCTTCTGATTCTGAATCGTACCGTCTGGTACTATTTACATGTAATGTTCATGTTCTTTAGCTTCGTTTACTTTGCTTTGTATTGGGATCACATGAAGAACTTAGATGATGGACTTAGGATCCCTTTGATGTTCCGTTTATTCTGAAATCTGTTTGAAGTGTTGAGACTAGGCGACTTTGATTGTAAGGCTTGAAGAGAACTACTATTGAAGTCTGAAATCTGTTGACAGTCTGATTTGATTGGAGGAAAGTAGTTTCTCTATTGTTTATTGAATATTGTTTGCACAAGAAAAGCCTAGTCCTTCATTGAGGTTTGTTTAGGATTCTGTTTGTCAGGCACCACTCAGCTGTTAACTTCCAACACATCTAGGGCACCACTTGTGTGAGGGCTTTGGATTCCGGACCGTCTGCAGATCGGGTTGGTGTAATGGACACCAAGGTGTAATGGACACCGCTTGATGCCAACGGGGTATCGTTCTGAACATTCTGATTGAAGTGGTATGATCCCAAGCTATTTATATATCTCTACCACAGCTCAATGGGAGTAGGGAGGGAAATGACACTATCCCGTGGTAAATTAGCACATGTGGACCGCCTATTTTGTTAGTTGGTTATTGATTCGAATGATATGCATTTCCGGTAACTGTAATTACTCGTTTACTCTATTTTGGTTCTGCATATCTATGATGTTTTATATATCTATCCGCTTGCCGACCGTTGTGTCTGATGATCCTACTCTTGGTGCATAAGTACGGAGCGCTTCTACCTCGAGGAGGAAGCGACGGAGAAAGTTTAGGCAAATCAGCCTGAGAACTCCTTAAACTACAGTACGGACGACATTGTATAGCCGTATCAACCCCGTACACAAGTGCCGTCACGTTATACCGGATTAGCTTCATCTTTTGTTCTTTTGTTCTCCATTTTGGTTAGGCCCACTTTTTGTGTGACCTTCATTTTGTAACTAATACTTTTGATAACTGTCTTCAACTTGAATCTTATTTAATATTTCAGTCTTGCTCTTAACTATACATGTTTAACATACCTCTTGTTATTATGAAGCTTCCGCTAATTATCATTATATTCAAGGGAATATTTATCCCTCACAGCGGTCTTCGGTCGAGGTGGGACATGATTGGGGCCAAGTTGTAATTGATTAATGTTGAGAAAATTTTTAATTGGCCATAATCTCATGCATAACCCTAGTTTCACTTTTGGGGGCGTGACAAAAATACTATGAGAAGTAAGTTGAAATCACACACATATATAAGTAAATTGAGAAATCATTGTTATTAATTACAAATTCACTATAGAATCACATTATGGTAGTTGATACACTTACGCATAAGCCCACCTCCCTAAACCCTAAATCACATCTGGGTATTCCAACGTGCCAAGGTTCCTGCTAGATGCAAAAGTCAACCACATCAAAAGAACCTCGACAGAAAACTTCCACGCTCATATCTAAGTTATTTCCATGCTGCCGTTTTTATGTTCCATTTCAGAAGTCATGCAGGCAGAATAATTAGATCCGCACAACAAAACTTGACTATTCTTGCAGGCCTTCTTTAATCTTACGTGGAAAGGTAGGACGGCAAGGGCAAAAGGCACATCCATCGACACCTTCATATCCTTGCATGTAGCTGTTGGCTGATGGATGTTAGTTGTTTGGTGATATATCAATCATGTGCAACTCAAATATCCAGCAAGTAATGGAGCTTTCACTAGTACATACGAATGAAAAGTCATACACAGAACTTTTTTTTTTTTTTTTTTGTAACAGTCTGCCTTCCATTCATTCATTAATGCTTTTTTTTTACGTGTACACAGAGCATTAACTACTCCTAACACTTGTCCCATGTAGACCTGACTAAAGGAGAAAAAGTTGCTAGCATTCTCAACTTACACAGCGTGTACACACACGTACACAAGTTGTCGCATGACTTATTCAATAGAGAACAAACTAAAAACTCATTCAAACAACTAAAGAACTCATTCAAAGCACCGTTACAGCAAAACCCGTTTGAATTGTTTTTTAACATTTCCCCTTAATTTAAATGCATACAACACCAAGCATATCATGCAGCTTGTAGAAACGATTTCTTGGAAGCACTTTTGTAAAAATGTCTGCAATTTGATCTTCAGTGTTGTAGTATTCTACATTGATTTCTCCGCGAGCCACATGTTCTCTGATGAAATGTTGATGAATCTCTATATGTTTCGTCCTTCCAGGGAAAATTGGATTTTGTGTCATTGCAATGGTGGCTTTGTTGTCACAATACATGATTGTACCTTCATCTTACCTCTCCATTGAATCAGAAAAAATCCTCCTAAGCGACACAGTTTGACAAGCAACACTTGTGGCAGCCATATATTATGCTTCCGAACTAGAAAGCGCAACTGATTGTTGCTTCTATGTAGACCAAGATATCAATCCATATCCAAGTTTGTGTGTAAAGCCTGAAGTACTTTTTCTCTCATCTGCACAACCTTCCCACCTTCCCAATCATTATCAATATAAGAAATAAGTTTACAATTATCCATTTTCCCACACCTTATTCCAAAATTCAATTTTCTAAGAATGTATTGCAGAACTCTTCTCTCGCAGCTCTCATGTGATGTCTACTTAGACCATGCATGAATCTAGATATCAAACTCAAGGTGAACATTATTTCAGGCCTTGAATGAGTGAGATAAATCAACCCACCAACAATACTTCTAAACTTCTTTTCATCTGCCTTCTCAACACCATCATCTTATATCAGCATCTCATTTGTATTCATTGGTGTCATTGTTGTGTTACAGTTAAACATGTGAAACCGCTTAAGCAAATCACGAGCATACTTCTCTTGACATAAGAAAATGCCATTTGTATCTTGAAAGATTTCCATTCCCAAAAAATAGTGTAGAAGGCCTAAGTCAGTCAGTTCGAATTTTGACATCATGTTTTCCTTGAACTCATTTATCAATTTCAAAGAATTACCCGTATATATATCATCCACATAAAGGCACACAACCAATATTTCACCATTTTCTTTAGCTTTCACATTAAGAGCTGGTTCACTTTCACTTCTTCGAAAACCATTGTCAAGAAAGTATTTGTCAATCTTGTTGTACCAAGCTCTTGGAGCTTTGTTTGAGACCGTACAATGCTTTTTCTTGCTTATACACTTTTTTTTCCAACCCTTTAATTTCAAACCCATGAGGTTGTTCAACATATGCTTCCTTTTGTAATTCCACATTTAAAAAGAAAATTTGACATCAAAATGAAAGACTTTCCAATTCATTTGGGCAGCCACAACCAAAACAATTCTAATTGTGTCAATTCTTGCAATAGGGGAAGACGCTTCAAAGACTTCAATTCCTTGGATCTGGGCATACCCTTTCACAACCAATCGGTCTTTGTGCTTTTGCAAAGACCCATCGAAGTTAAATCTGGATTTATAAATCCATTTAAGTCCAATGGCCCAGGTGGCAAAATCAACCAATTCCCATGTTTGGTTTTTTTAAAATTGCATTCATTTCCGCTTCCATGGTTTCATGCCATTCTTCCATTTTAGATGCTTCTTCAAAACAAGTAGGATCTGAAGCAAACAATGCAAAATCACAAGATCGATAAATGTCCGCCAAACTTCTCACCTTCCTAGGTGTTAAATCAGGGGACCCAATCGGGCTTGATGGGATGTCATGTGATGATTCAAATGATGATATTTCATCTTCTTCAACAAGGAAATTTTCTACACCATTTTCCCACTTCTATGCATCATTCTCATTAAAAATAACATCACGGCTGATAATTAAGCACTTAGTTGTAGGATTATACAGTCTATACCCTTTTGTTTCATCACTATAGCCCACAAAAATACATTTAATGCTCTTGTCATCTATTTTATGTCGTTTCTCAAAAGGAATATGAGCATAAGCTATGGAACCAAATACTTTTAAAGGACTTACATTGGGGTTTCTTCCAGACCAAGCTTCATAAGGGGTTTTTCCATTCACTACCTTCGTAGGAGAACGGTTAAGCAAGTAAATCAAAGTAGACACAGCTTGAGCCCAAAAGAATTTTGGTAGTCCTTTTTCCTTCAACATGCATCTTGTATATTCGACAATACTCATATTTTTCCTCTCTACAATGCCATTTTGTGCGGTGTAAAACTTACTGTGAGTTCTCTACGTATCCCTTCATCTTTACATAGCATGAAAAACTCTGTCGAGGTGAATTCACCACCCCGATTAGTGCGTAATGTTTTAATTGAATACGCACTTTGTTTTTCAACATAAGCCCGAAAATGTAGAAATGATGAAAATGCTTTAGATTTTTTTTTAAGAAAGTAGACCAAACTCATTCTAGTGAAATCATCCACAAAGATAAAGAAATATTTATTTTCACTAATTGAAGGAGTATGCATGGGCCCACATATATCTGCATGCACAAGCATTAATGGCTCATTTGCCCTCCAAGACTTTCCTACTTGAAAAGGAGCCCTATCTTGTTTTCCAAAAACACATAATTCACAAATTTCTCCAATCTTATGCACTATAGGCAAGCCGACAACCATTGTATGTTTATGCAGTAAATTCAAGATACCAAAATTAAGATGCCCATAATGTCTATTCTAACGCAACGAAACATCACAAGCTTCAACAATGAATGAATTCATAGCATGCTTAAAGAATTTAATAGAAACATTTTGTTTGGTGTCATTTTTACCGTCATCAACATTTCCTTATTTTTCTTATTAAATCTTTTTCATTTATCTTCTTAAAAGATGGCATAATATCCCTTTTCCACCAACTGCCCCAAACTCATTAAATTCTGAGCTAAACTAGCTACATACATAACATTGGGTATGAATTTGTTACATGTCTTACTGAAACAATTCCCTTGCCTTGCACTTCAGTATGATTGTCATTTCCCATCTTGACTTGTGACATGACATTTTCATCTAATTCAACAAACATGGTTTTATCACCTGTCGTATGATTGCTGCAGCCAATATCCAAATACAACATTTTCAACAAAACCATCAGTGGCTAACGGACATGAAATAAACAGATTTTCTTCGGTTTCATCATTTTTCTTTTCTTCATGAAAGTTTCCTTGATCTTTTGTCTTATACCATCAATCTTTTTCAACATGGCCAAATTTCTTACAATTTGAGCATTGAGGTACATTAGAATCTTTATTTTTGTACCAATAATCTCTTTCAATATGACCTTTCCTTTTGCAATGATAACATTGAGGGGGATCCTGGTTACCTTTGTTGAAATCTCTTGGACTTCCACCGTTGTCATTCCTTCCTCTTCCTCGAAAGCCTTGCTTACCACATCTTGGACCATGTTATTTTTACCTTGACTGAGCCTTTTCACCGTCACTTGACCCTTTCTTAAAATCAAGTGTTGATCGAAATACTTGCTCAACTGGTTTTTCTGCAGATCTGTTCAACCTCTCCTCATGTGTTTGGAGAGACCCCATTAATTGATTCAAAGACAAAGTGGTTAAATCCTTTGATTCTTCAATTGTAGCAACAACATGATCAAATTTGGGAGTGAGCCTTCATAACACTTTTTCAATAATTTTTTTATCACTTAGGTCCTCACCAAGAGACCTAATTTGATTCACAATGGTTGTAACCCTTGTGAAAAAATCCTGAATGGATTCAGAGTTCTTCATCAATAGTCTCAAAACTCACATTGGAGTGTTTGTAATTTCAAGGTAACTACTTTAGTTGACCCTTGAAATTCATCTTTAAGCAAATCCCATGCTTCCTTCGATGATGCAACACCCATAATTCTTGGAAATATACTTACATCCAGAGCTTGCTGGATATAAAACAAGGCCTTGGTATCTTTTTTCCTACATTCTTTCATTTCATTCTTCTATGCTGCAGTTAATTTTTCCACATCACATATAGTGATGTCATTCTCAACTAAATCCCATAAATCATTAGACAGAAATAAAGTTTTCATTTTGGTACTCCAAAAATGGTAGTTTTCACCTTTGAAAATCGGAACAATTTGCTGAGTCATACTTACAGCATTGCTGATAGCAGCCATCTTTTTCTGTTGTTGCAGACTTGATGATGAATCTGCGGATGAACCGTTCCTTGAACCGTACGGCTCTGATACCACTAGATGTTGGTTGATGGGTGTTAGTTGTTTGGTGGTTGGGTGCTATGTCATGTGCAGCTCAAATATCCAGCAAGTAATGGAGCTTTTCACTCGTACATACGAATGAAATGTCACACAGAGAACTCTATTTTGTAACAGTATGCCTTCCATTCATTCATTAATTCTTTATTTAGACTTTTTACATGTGCACAGAGCATTAACTACCCTTGACACTTGTCCCATGTAGACCTGGACTAAAGGAGAAAAGGTTGCTAGCATTCTCAACTTACACAACGTGTACACGCACATACACATGTTGTTACATGACTCATTCAATAGACAACAAACTAATGACTCATTCAAACAACTAAAGGACCCATTCAAAGCACCGTTACAGCAGAACCCATTTGAATTATTTTTAACAGTAGCACCTCTGATCAGCCACTTTTTCTCCACACAAGGAGTTGATAGATAGGGCTGAACATCTACAAATAATTCATTTCCATATCTCACTACCATTTGCAACCAGTTCATGGAATGAACTTTGGAAATTCAGACCCTATTTATGTTGATGAGTGGGATCCACATGAAGGAGAGTATTAAAAAATATTTATGCTACCTCTATTAACGCCTCAAGGACTTGGTACGAATGGTTAACTGAAGAAATTTAATAATTTACAACAACTCCCATCTCTAGAAAGTCCATTTTGTTCGATGAATAATATACCTTCAGGCCACCAGAATCCCATGGCAACATCTCTTGGGAAAATCGCGCAAGGATAATATGGTGGAAGTGCATAGGGCCATAGGTGCTCTCTTTTCCATTCCACAGTAGAAAAGATTGAAGTACTTGTACGATATGAACAACTTTGATGAGATTTTCTTCCAAGGGCCACACGAATCCTAATTGGCTTATAGAAAAATCACACAAAATATGAACGACATCTTATGGCTGACATGGTGGTAGTGCATAGGTGCTATCTATTCAGTTCCATAGTATAAAAAGGATTGAATTAACTCTTCGATATCATAGTACTATAGTGACACGTCAGTCAAGGCCCAAAGGGCACAAAAATCGTGGTAGGCTGAGTCTCTTGGTACGGTGACATGGTGGCAGTGAAGAACCATCGGCAATCACAATCACTTGTGTTGACTTCTTGATGTCTAACTTTCTTGTCAAAAAAAGCTGTCATTTGTGCTTTTATATATAAGAAAATATTTAAGTGCATCTATCATTTACTATAGGGTGAGGGGCACTCTCCTTTTTGGAAAGTTTCAAGTACAAAAGTGAATTTTCAAATATATAGAAATACTCCCTATGTACTTATTGAAACTTCCTAAAATGGAAGAGTCTCTCTCCCTATTGTGAGGGATAGATGCATTTGAATACTCCCCTTATATATATACTCAATACTTTATCTTGCAGCAAGCCAGTTATCGTCAAGATTTTCCAATTCTTGAAGTCTCAAACTTAGCATTGTGTTCTTGCACCATAGAGTGACATGCAGTGATGGTATTTGAGATTTGATATGGTACCATCCTTCATAGCAATACATTAAGGAAAATGGTGAGCTATAGATTGAGACTCAAACATTAGTCCAATATGCCCATAAGGCTTCATGCAACTTATCACTCGAGTCTCTTTTGTAACTAGAGGCCATTTCTTTTAGGCTTTCGTATATAGTTTTGATGAACATTATTCTAATCAATTAGATGTAGGATTGTATGGAGTTGATGGACAACTTTGAATCTTATATTTTCCGTAGAATCTATAAAATCAAAGACTTTGGAACTCATGCCCATTGTCATGAATGAGAAAAGTAGGATGCAGAAGCGACAGATAATATTGACAAAGGAAATTTAGGATTGAAGCAATATCATCACTCTAAGAACAAATGCCTTCGACCATTTAGAAAAACTAATTACTAGTGGCAAAGATGAACAGGTGTGCCAAATGATAGGGTGATTTGACTAATGATGTCCATACGCTAGGCTTCCAAAGGCCAAGATATAGTTGCATGATGCAACAATTACAAAGGTTAATGAATGCAATCCCCATCAACTTAGTATCTCTTGTAGCATTTTGCACATTCTATGGCATTAGTAATCATGGTAGGCCAATAATAGTTCAATCTTTGGATTTGGTCATAGTGCTTAGGGTAGATTGATCTTCTGCTTCCAAACGACTTAAGCTTTTGGGTTGCATTGGCTAGTCAGACTTAACATAGTATCAAAGCGAGCCATGTCTTGAGTTTGAACTCCAAAAGGTCTTATTGGTGGAGCCAAGAACCTCTCTCTTTCTTTCTCTGGGGTGGGGGCAATGATTGTTGATCAATAATGTCATATTAACATATAAGAGATTTGAGAAAAGATTTGAAAAATTAACATATTAATGTAATATTATAAAAAAAGTTTGAAATCATGTATTCAACTCGGTTTTACCCATAAACTAGTTATTAAATTATATCCAAAAATGATGAAGTCTTGTTGCTCTTGACACCTTGACAACGTTCAGTAACGGGTCCAAAAGTAAGGAGGAGAATTATAAATTGTAATTTAAGCATATTTACTTGTGAGCACATAATTATGGGTAAAAAAACAATCATTCTTTCGGAAGTCACAATATTTGTTGGTGTTAAAAAAGAAAAAAAAGTCTTTATCTTTGGTGCATTAGTTGTCTTGAGTTCGAGTCTTCTATTTAAAATCACATGAGATTTCTTACTTAAAACTTTTAGATTATACCTAATTTAACTTAGACTTTGATTAACATTTCATAAGCTCTAAATTTGACCACAACTTAAGCGGACAAGAACTGTTCAAAATATACTGATTATGACTGCTAAAATTGAAAAGATCTGTATTATAAACTCAAAAAAGTGTGTAGAAAAGAAAAAGGAAAAGGAAAAAAAGGAAGGAGAAGCAAACACATTGCGGATGAGCTTGTCATTGGTCAAGAAGAAATAAAGATCATTTAATGAGTCATCTTTTGGACAAAAGAAAACGATAGAATTGCCCTCCAAAAGACCAAACTTGCCTTAATGTGTTTTGGAAAATCTAGTCTTAAGCCAATCCACCAATAGCTCAGTTGGTGAGGCACCTTCTTTCCACAAAGATAATCATGGATAGTTGTAGCACTGATAATGAGGTGTTGTGTCTCTGGGTGTATGAGTACTCATGTTATAAGATTAAAAAAATCTAGCCCTTATACAACAGGAAAAAGAAAGTTAATAATGTGCAAACAAGAAAGAAAGAAAGTTAAAAGAGGGAAGGGGCAAAGAGATGAGATCAAAATGGCCATGAAAAGTTTTATATTTCCTTCTCTTAGTAGTAAGGAAATAAAAACTTTGACGCACATCTCTGTATGGCGCTGTCCTTAAGAGGTGTTATACCCCTAGATCACGTGAGCAGACACTTCGCGTGGGTAGGCACACATGGGTTATGAACTCGAACGTCATCTGTCTGTAGGGGGGTGGTGGGGCTGCCTAAGTAGATTTGTCTTATGCCTTCCTAAGAACTTAAGGTTTTGAATTGTCAGGGAGTTTTAAGTAGATTTGTCATATGCTTCCGAAGAGCTTAAGCTTTTGAATTGTATTGGTTAGTCGGACTTGACATGGTATCAGAGCCCCGCTAGGTCTCAAGTTCGAACCATGGGGAAGGCGGTGGTCCCCTAGGTCGCTTGGGTAGGCATATATCGGATGGGTAGGCATGCGTGGGTTGCGAATTCAAACCATGTCCTGTTCAGGGTGGGTGTTAATTATGTTTGTCTTCTACTTTCTCTTTAGATTTTGGGTTGATTTGCTAGTCGGACTTCACAAGGGCTAGGTTGATGTGCTCCACAAAGACTAGAACAAACCTCTTTGATGGCTTCCTTTTGCTTCTTGGGGCGACAATCGTTGCAATAAACCTCGATTAAATGACTTATTGTACAGAGTTTTAGAGGGGACATCCAAATGTGAATTAGGTGCTCGTCCATGATATAATCAATGGGCGGATCCCACCAATCCCTAAAGGAAGCCTTGAGAACCAAAATTCGGCTCCCGATAACATAATAGCATTTGGCCACGACTTGATCCCTGATGAGGGGCAAACGATTTTCCTTCATAGACCACCACCTGTATGATATCATCTTCCCTGAACTGCCATATATGCATTCAGTCTAGCTAGACATTTGCTCGAGTGTTTTCACCTTTTGAAATGTGAGTGACTTGACACATACCAAATTGCCAAGGAAGTTGTTACACTGGTGAGAAAGAGTTTTTTTTTTTGGGTTGATAGCATCTCAAGAAAAAGAGTTAGGCTTAAAAAGACATGCATGAAAATAGCAAGGAAAAGATAAATTTCAATAAGTGCAACCTATTTAATTACAATTTGGCTCATAAAGGAGAAATAAAAATTTTGTAGCTTACCAACATAGTTGGAATAAGGCTTTGATTATTATTATTATATAATCAATAATCAATAATCAATATTATTTAGACATCAAACTCAATCTAAAAAAATGGACACTGATTATTAAGTCAGGTCCATAATGAAAGAATGCCTAAAAACGGGCCCACTCATTTTGTGAAATTTCTAGCTAATTTTAGGGACTGCAAAGTTGGACAACTAGTGGAGGTTCACATTATCCACTCACAAAGTCAGAAAATTCAAAAATAAGTCACAAATGAAAAGATGCATGTAGGTCCAACACAATTGCCCTAAACAAGCTGAGTTTAGGATCAGGTTCGATACATTTGAGTTTCAATTGGGTCGAGTTTAGGATCACGTTTACACATGAAAACATATCCGGACCTATACATGATTGTGTCATGTGTACCCAGACCTGAGCAAAGGGACCTGAAATGGGTCCAATGCATGGGACCTGCTGAAACTCTAATGTATCCAACCGGACTGGGTCCACACAGGTATTTATTATTACAGTATGGTTGCAGTTGGGACTAGAAGTGGACCACTCATATACAGTCCATTCTCATATTCTTCAGGTCGGGTCCTTATGACAATTTGGGCCTAAAAAATAAGACCCCATCAGATAATTCGGGCCCAAAAGTTGTCATTGGGAAGTACTCGGACAGTTGGATTGAATCAAACAAGAAAGTAGCCGTTGAGGTCGTTATTTCTATTTCTATTTCTATTAGAACTTGTTTGGCAAGCCTTAACTGTTTGAATTAGAATCAAACTACAACTATTGTATTTGAAACAAAATTAGAAACCCAAACTTGTAATAAAAATAGGAGCTGGTACTTGTCTGTTTTGTTTTTCACATCACATCGGTTCTTCAGTGCTTGCTTCTATTCTACTGCAAAACAACAAGAAGATTTATGGTTCGGTTTCTTTGTGATCGATCTATGGGAAGAAGAGAACAAAAGATGGGTCCTAAGGAGATGGAATCCCTAATCTTGTACACCTGCAAGGAGAAAAGAACTGAGAGAGATCCGTGGGAAAGATTCCTGATATTGGTCGATACTGCATGTTCAGAGGCAGAGGCAGAACCATTTCCTCTACCTCATCCAACACCAACCAACCAACAAGGAGAGACCAAGAAGGAGGAAGAAGAAAAGAGCATGGCCAAGAAGAAGGGGGACGACGAACAAGACATGGGTCACATCAAGAAAGGGAAGAAAGAGAAGGGGAAGGAGATTATGGACATCAACCCATCCAAGACAATGCCAATGATAATGGAGAAGAAGATGAATGACCCAGAGCTTGCTCCACTCAGCTGCGGCGGCCTCGTGGATCTCCACCGCATGATGGTTTTCAAGAAAGACACTCGCCTCTTTCACGTTTGTGAAAAGCGCCTTCGGAAGACCGATGTCGACAGGCATCAAAATCGTTTGTTGTTGCCCACTGAAGATGCCAGAGGTAGGCTCGTTCCTGCATTCGGCCTCTCGCTCGAAGACGAAATGGGCATTCTCCAAACGCCTGGAATTAAAGCTGTGGGGTTGGATCCTATGAGAAGAGAATGGAAGTTGAATTGGAAGTATTGGACTAAATATCATGTTTTGGATGGGGAGTGGAAGAATTTGGTGGAGTTCAATGGACTGCAGGCTGGTCTTCATACTGTTCTCGTGTCTGCATTTTGCTATAGGGAAGGCAATGAAAAACAAATCTGCTTCGTGATAGATACTCGATCTTGCTCAGGTTATGCTACTTCTTCCTCTCAAGAAGACCACGCAATTCGAGTTAACAACAATAATAAGAACAAGAAGAAGAAGAAGACAAGCTGAATTAAAGACAACCGGAGTTGTTTTTTCTTTATTACCGTCACAAGAGGCTTCATTTCAATTCTTTCATTAATGTAAATTCATACATTACAATTCAAATGCAATACAATTTATCCTCGTTGTTTGTTCTTTGATCTTTCCATTAAGATGCAATTGTCACTTTCTATACGCTTCCAATGAGAATGAACTGAACGTTTAAAATGGCTGGCTATTACTGGGTGTGAGTCTGCCTGTCGCTTGTTTATTCTTTGTTACTAGAAGATTTAATGTCATTGGATTTTTCGACTGATGTAATTCAATGAACTACAATGCACATTTCACTCATTGTTCTGTATCTTGTAAGGACAGAGTGATATCACTGTTGTTTGAAATTTGATTCTATCCATGGATAGAGTAAAATTACTGTTACACCTCGACCCAATTTCACCGTGTTTATTCCTAATTAATTATGTTTAATATAAATTAAATGTGCTTAGATACTAATTAAGTAATTTTAGTGTAATTAGTCTTATTCTAGCTTAGGGTTAGACCTTGAGTCTTGGGTAGGTAGTTTGATCAAAGATTAGCTCTTTTAGTTAGAGACGGGGATTTTTTTTTCATAAATATAGATTTTCTTATTTTGCATCAATTGCATATCATCTTGACATTATCGCGTGTATCTCATCGAGCATGACATCTTTCATATTGGAGACTTCCTCATTAGACCTTAAACTATCCATGTAGGCTTTCATTTGTTTCAAAGTGTAAATATATAAAAGAAGCCGGACTTTCTTATAAAGACTAGAATCAACTCTTTTTAGCTAGCTGAACCCAGTTCATTCGATCTTTCAATTTGGCTGGTAGAGAACTGTCATCTTCACTCCTCTGATTCCCATCTTCCTTCTCAATTTCTAGAGTAGAGCTTTGCATGTGTGATTGACAACAAGATTTGGGTTTCTCATCACGTCCTTGACCTTTTTATTTCCATAACCTTAGAAGAACTTCCTCTTTATCACTTCAAATTGCCAAAATAGGTGAGGAATCTATTCTTTCTTCAATTTTAGTTGATAACTGATGCCAAGGGATTCATTTATCTTTCATGCATGCATTTTAATAGTTTATTTTGGCATTGCATTTTTAGCAGGGTTTGATATAGGGGTTTTTTCATTATTTGGACTCAAGAGGAAGTTAGAGTGTGAGAAAGCTTGGATCTAAAGCAAGTATAAGCAATTTTTGTCAATGCATGTTGTGTTATATTGATTCAAAAATGAAGAATTCAGTCCAATGTTGTTCTTAGCCTCTTTAACCCAATATGAAGTATATTTGCAAACGGCTTTCTTTTAATTGTGTTTCTTTGAAATAGATATGGTTGAAAGGTTCACATATATGTAAATGGGAGCAAAAGAGGTTTAATTATGCAATTTTTAGAAGTGGAGAAGTTCTGGAATGGAATGAGAATGTTTGAGCTCCCCAAAAGTGTCAAAATAGGCTCATTCTAGAATTCTAATTGCAGTTTGGGAGGTCACAAGGGGGCTAGCCGCCCATAAGGCGGTCAGAATTTCAGAATGTGGGAAAAATGACAGTCAAACCACGGTCACTAGGTGGTCACTTGTCGGTTAGCCGACCAGCAACTGCCAGGTGACCGACAGCCCAGAAATCCCTAAATTCTAGGAAATTTTTAGAAGACCTTGTAGGACTTTCCAAATGGTACCTTTCTGACATATTTGACCACTGGAAACCTTTTTGACATGGAAGAGCCTTTCGAGGCGAGGATCTTTGCATGTTTAATTCATTCTTTTCATTTCTACACCATGATTATTAAGTTATGGTAATTCACTGTACATTTAATATATAATGTGGAACCAAATAAAGAATAACAGTACATTGAACGCTATAAATTTATAATGTATTGCATGGTAAGAAGAGACGAATGTTAGATTAGTTTGGCTTGTAAAAGTCCTTGACTTCCTAAATCTCAATGCATGTACATCTTGTTTTAACATATTCATGACTTCATACACTAAATTAGTGTTCACATACATTGGATGTATTTCTCTTGTACTTCTATTTAACTGTCATTCTATAGTTATTATACTTTATTCATACTGTTAATTTGAGAAGTCTTGAGTAGATTAGTGAATGTACATGAATGAATTGAATTGTATCATATGAAATGATTAGTGTGGTCTACTCAAGTTCAGTTTGATAATTGATTCAAATAAGTTGGTACTACTTAGCTTCAACCAGACGATACCCGATGGGGTTGACCATTGGTTTAGATTTGCTAATGTCGCTGCACAGTAGACAGTCTGAAGCACCGGAACTCCATAACCGGGTAGCCAGTTGAACCCTTGGCCGGGTCACTGGTGACCTCCCAAAATGCATGCCCTTTGTGAGGGGTTTTAGCTTATGTGGTTACCAACTAGATCGTACAATTTTAAATTTTATTGATTCCTGAAGCATGAATTTAATTCGACTGCATAATTGCCTAGTCTACTTTTATATGATCTCTTTCAATCTATTGTCATAAATTCTGAATTTGGTACAGCATGTCTAGATTGATTATTGTTTATACTCAGCTGACTCGTTGTATTCATTAGTTATTCTTTGGTGTTACAAACACAGGTCCCACCCCCGGTCTTGAGGAGACCGTGGAGGGAGAGGAGGAGGTCAAGAGGAGTGGACGGCTGAGGGAGCCGTCTAGCTCATGTCTTCTGAGAGCGCCATATTTCCTTTTTTTGCAAATAGAAAACCTTTTGTGTAGTTGAACTTTTTAAGTGTGATTGATCAAACTAGATGTTACTTTTGGTATTGTTGTATATAAATACTTTTGTAATATTGAGGTAGAGTAAGTTTTAAATCTCTACTTCTTATTGATAATGAAATCATCTTTTGTATATGAACTTAAAATCTTTGGACAGCTCATGGTATGAAACCTATTATTAGAATGTTTTGATGCTTCCGCTTTTAAATGTACAGAGACAGGCGTTAGTAAGCATGTCTCACGAGTGGAATTTGGAGTTTTATCCTTCGTGACTCACACTTGACCCGAGACAGGTGCGAAGCACACGGGAGTACGCGTGTTATACCTCGAGGATTACCCTTGGCAAGGTAATCTCAGGACTGGGTTGTGACAATTACCTTAATCCAGTTAATAATTCAAGGTCTGGAAAATTCCCATCTCTGGGATTTAGACTAAAAACTGAATTTAACCAAATTTATGTTTTCACCATAAATGGGACCTCTACAGTTGTAATTTTAAGCCCTCATTGTAAATAATTTCTAGTAGTTTTCAACTTTTTTATTTAAGTTTCACATGCAAATTGTCTTGAAAATATTTTTTTTAATTGACATGTTCTGTAATTCTTTTAGTTTGTGAAAGGCATTATTAGCTCTTAATTATATCTAATGGACTACACTAGAAAAGTTTGTCTTGGCCTAAGTGCATATAACGATCCAAGATTAAGATTTCTGTAAGACCCCATTAACATCTAATTAACCTTAATTATGTCTAATATATGTTTTGGATGATCTTTGTGATGGGTTTGGTAGATTAGTTGAATTTTGAGTCAACTTAGGTATACGTATAACCTTTTGATAAGTTGGACTATGTATGTGTTGATTAAGTCTAATGGTTTAGATGCATTTCACTAGGCATGTCATGAACAATAATCCTCATGTTTTGGCCCAACCCATCCTGACCCATTTCAAAGCCCAAAACAACCCTAAGCCCTTTTACCAAATTTCCCATAAGACCTTAGACTTGCATGCAAAACCTTGGAAAAGTTCCCACATTTAAACCATCAACCCACCGTCCCTCACTTTGTTTCTCCATTTTCACTAACAGAGAGGAATCCTCTTTCTCTTCTTCTCTTCTCTTCATCTTCCTCTACCCATTCTTCTTTTCCTTCTTCCTCAATAGGTTACTCTTACAAGTTGGAGTTAGGGATTGCAACTTCATCTTCTTCTTTACCTCCCATTTCCTGTAAGCTTTCTTCTCCCTCAATCCATCTTTATTGACAAGTTTTCCAACCAATTAAGGAGCCGTGCATGGCGAGTTTGAGGAGTTGGGGAGCATTAACCATCTCCAAGTTCACCATCTTCCTCACCCTCAAGCTTTCCACATCACCATCTTCTTTCTCCTTGCTCTATTGGTAAGAATCCAAATTCAAAATGACCTCCAAGCTTGGAATAGTAGAAACCTAATTTAATTGCTGTAAGACCCCGACCCGAGCTACCGCAATTAGCACTAATTAAGTCGTGTGTTAGCTCTAAGTGAGATTGGTAGATTTTGTTTAAGTTTGGGATTATAATAGCTTTTATATGGCTTTGGGGAGTTCGGAGAGCCTTTTTGATTTAATGAGATTCTTTGAGGGTCTCTTTGCGTCCTTGCATAAGTATGGGGGGTTATCTGCGATTTCAAAAAATTCGTGTTTTAACTCTGATTGATTGATCTTGTTAGCCCCTACAACTTTTGTTTTACTCCGTCCCTGTTTGAGACCTCAAAATTCGTCTTTTTTAACTTCAATGGCAAAATAGTCTTTTTACACAAAAAATCTGGACACAAATTTTGATATCTCCAAAACCCTTGACATATATACTTTTCATAAACTAGATTTTATGATGACACTTTTCTCTTCTTCGTCAAACTCACCCGAGGCCCGGAAGCTTATGTTTTTAACCCGACAAGTCTTATTAGTTGTGGAACCCACCTCCGCTTTCTATATAAGGAGAGCTCACTTTCACTTTCCCTGTTTCCTAGCTCAAGTTTGTTAAAGGAGAGTGCTCCAACCCATTCTAGGGTTTTCCTTTTCTTTTTATTGCTTCTTCATCTCCAACCCACTCCAAATCTTGCCCAAATGGAGAAAAGGATCCCATCCTCTTCTTCCCCACCATGAGAGCTTTCTATTGATGCCATTTGTAGAGAAATCCACCCATTCTAGGGTTCCCTTTGAGCAAGCTCTTGTCATTTGAAAAACTTCCAAGTTGGCTATCTCTTCCATCTTCTAGATTTGGGTTTTGCTAACCCTAGGGAGGCTTCTTCTCTCTTATTTAAGCTCTCTCTTTCTTTCTCATTGTGTTGACCATTTAGGGTTCTTAATGGGTTTGTATTTTGGGGGTTTTTGTGTAGCTTGGAGATTTTGAGC
Organism: Persea americana; assembly: GCA_029852735.1. NCBI lineage: Eukaryota > Viridiplantae > Streptophyta > Magnoliopsida > Laurales > Lauraceae > Persea > Persea americana. Next base: position 9,310,558 of record CM056820.1, on the reverse strand, counting down.
TTAGGAGTAGTTGTGGGAGCTTGTTTAGCTATTTTGGAGGCCAATGCAAGTGGATGAATAGATGGTTGTGAATGTTAGCACGTTTATGAGAATATATGGATTTTCATTATTTGTTCTTGGTGATTTCATATTTGTTTTTCATATATGCTTCTTGCTACAATGTCTCTTGGTTTATAAATGTATATTGATGAGTCCTTCTCATTGGTTTAGCCTCTTGGAAATGTATGCATTTTATTTGGTTAAATATTGTTTTTATGTGTTACATATGGATTCCATATATGATGGGCTGTCTTGAGATTAATGTGATAGATTTGATGTATTTTTGTGGAGTCATTGATGGTGGAATAAGGGTGGTTGTGAGAAGGCAAGGAGACCCTTATTTTTGTGACAAAGTGGTGGCTCAAAGGGGCTTGCAAAAAATAGAAGAAAGGAGCCCGAACTGCACTACAATGCAGTTTCTGAAGGAGTTCGCTTAAGCAAACCCACGTGTGCTCAAGCGAACCCCTAACAGAGGCCAGCTAGCTCGAGCCAACCTGCCCAGGAACAGTTTGTTCAAGCGAACCCAAGTTTGCCCGAGCAAACCACTCCCAGAGAGCTGTTGGCTCAAGCCAACCTCTGTCTGCTTGAGCCAACTCCACTGCAGGCCTGGGTCTACCTTGGAAACATGAAAAAGGGTGTTTTAATGTTCAGGGAGGTTTGTTTGGAGCTCTAATGCAATGGTGAGACCTAGGAGGTGATGTATGGAGTTTGATTGAGAAAGAAACCCCATCATGGAAATTTATTGAGGACTCTTTACTTGCCAGTGTGTATAGGGTGCTTGGAATGTCCACGATCTTCTGGAGTACCAAGCCAAAAACAAAACCGACATACGGAACCCTTATACACATTAATTAAATCTTGAAGCCTCAATTTATGGTCCGGAATTATAAGGAAATCCATTTGTGCTTTATTTTACTCGAATTACATATGTACTCTTCCGTTTTCATGTGTCATTACTAGTTTTGTCTTAAAACTACCGAAATATGCAATTTGAGTATTCTGTGATATATGTGCTTGTGAGCATCCTGTTTAGCTTGTTTGGGTGTTATACACCTGTCACGCCCCCCAGGCCGAGGTCTTAACAACCAAGTCCTTAATCCAAGGCCGCGGCGCGGTGAGCTAGAAAATTTCGCCCACACGTGCTAGTTAATTTCCCATAGGTTTCCACGGTGAGGATTCCTAAACGATCCATCACAACCTAACTATCAACTTCACAATGAATAGCAATGGGCGGTAGCATGTATCAAAACATAATTAAATGGAACACAGGATAGGCATATAAGTCTTGCATCAGAAGGAGAAATATATCCATAAGCAAAACCCAAAGTTAGAGTTAAAGTTGTACAATCACCAAAAGTAAGTTAAAGTTATACATCCCATAAAAAGACAATAAAGGCTAGTAACAAAGCTCCCCAAAAAGAATTATCAACCCCAAAATGTTATCCACAACTCATGCCCCAACCTGGTGTCTAAATGACATCATTGGGCTGCCACTCCCTTTCCATTAGAGATTCTACCGCCTCCTTCGCCCGCTCCGCCTCAACGGCAACGGATTCAATGTCTTGCACCAAATAGAAAAGTATCAAATACGACAATCTGACAAGCAAATAAAACAGATAGTGTATGATTAGAATTTATAACTAATTTATTAGGAAGTTGCCTTTGGAAGTTCAACAGAAACATAATGAATCGGAATGAACCAGGTGCTGGGATTCAATTATTAATATAAAAAACAATTTAAAGAATATAAGGAATCGAATAAAACAATGGCAATCTACATTTAGCTATAGTCTCCTATTACCGAGGTAACAAGAGCACTCAATTAATAACCATTGCCATATAGAATGGCAGGAACAATAAATCACCGTCGCCATATAGAATGGCTAGAACAATCAATAATAGTCGTCTTGGCTGGAGCAAACAATCAATGGGGTCCAAACTACAGCTGGCAAAATATTTGAAGATCCTACGTCAGGTGATCAGTCCGATAAAGTAACCCAAGCTTAGTGGTGCCAATCAAAAATCCAAATCGTTACAATTCAAATCACTGAACACATTTCAAATATATACAAGGACTGCTATGAACAAGTACAAATGGATAATTTCAAAACGATTCAAATGAGTAGCCTTTCTAGTATTTTTCAAACGTGGCGAACCACTCAATCTATTTCAAATCAATTTATAAGAAAACGTTTAAATTTTCTACCTTGAAATGAGATAATTAATCGTGTTAGGATGGCTTTCTCAGGGCCATCTCGTTGCACACTTAGTGCCTCTATGTCGGTCTGTGAGTGGAGAATTTGGTGCCTCTGAAGATCTCCGACATCTGAGGACACAAGGTGTATATCGAGGCTTGTAGAAAAACCCCCGGTAATTCAAATACCAAACATTCTTTCTACTTCTCCCTTAATTTCCATCATACGAAGTGTTTCGAATTCGAAATCCCAATTCCCAACCATCCCTGAGTCGTTAGGAAGTCTACATACCCCCAACAAGGGCCCACTATGTGCAGGGAACAACCCTGGGCCAAAACCCAGGTTCGCTCAAGAGGCCCAAGGCCTGCTCCCAGAGGCCTGCTCGCTCGAGCGGGCCTAAGCTCGCTCTAGCGGGTAGGGCCTCTACCTTGCCCTTGTCAGGCCGTGGCCTGTCCGCTCGAGCGGACCAGGCTACTACCTAAGCCCTTCCAATGCAATTTTCCTGCTCCTTCTTGCATTTTTCTAATCCCCTTTCATTCTTCTCCACCATCCTTCTACACTATATGGGCCTCCTATAACTTCACAAAAACTCCATTCAATCACTAACAAGATAACTCATTCCATGCACAATTTAATGGATAATCATATATTAACATAAAGATTGACAAAAATCCATAATTTCACTTCCAACTTTATAAACAACCAAAGACAAGCATTCTCCATACTATTATGAACAAAATCCTGCAGAAAGCTGAGAATGACAAGACCGTATAACACTTTTGAAATCACACCTTACCTAACCAAGGAAAATCAATTGAATGAAATAGAAATTTCAAATCAGAATTTTCAAGAAAACAAGATTCAGATTTGCATGCATTCAAAAAATTGATTCCTCACTTGCCTTGGCTGAGATTAGGTCCTAAATCACTTCAAGAATTCTCCTCCTCAACACTACCTCCAATCTACATCAAAAACCCCCATGAAAACATCTCAAAAACTCTATATTTTTTAAAAGAAAGGATTTCTCAAAAAACCTCCTTGCATGCATGATAAAAACCTTCTTAAGGGTCAAAAGAACCCTTGGTTGCAAGAGGATAGCCATTGCTTACCTCTAAAGGGTCCACACAAGAAGAGGAGTTTGAAGAAGATGATGATTTTAGCTGAAAGCTCTTGAAAATGGTATCAATGGCAAGCTTGAAGATTGGGGAAGAGAAGGGTGTAATTAGATTTCCATTTGAGCACCAAAAAGGGAGACATGCAAAGGCAAGGAGGAGAGAAAAGGCTCTCCCTTGGTTCAACTATATCAGGAAAATGAAGAAGAAGAAGCCAACGGTGGTTTTGCTTTTGAATGGGTTAAGTGAGTTGTGGGCCCTAAAGGCCCCAAAGTTTCAAATGGCCGGTACTATCATTTGTGGGTCCGGGATGAGATTGACGAAGAAGACTAAAATGATTGTCGAAAAATCTAGTTTCCAAATGGTATATTTTCCTCATGATTTGCAAATATTGAAATTCATGCACAAATTCAGTGTGAAAAGTCATTTTTTCCCTTTTTCTCGAAAAACGGGATTCCTGGGGTTCTAACGCAGATGGAGAGAACATAAAAGTTGTTGAGACCAATACAAAAAAATCAAACAGATCGAAATCAAAATTTTTCGAAATAATAGATAAATTCCCACGCGGACACGCATCACACGGGCCACCCCGGGCCCGGTCAAACCAGACTCAATGGCTCTCAAAATTCCTCAAAGCTATTCAAAATTCTAGTTTAGCTAAAACCCAAGCTAATCGTCCTCTAATCCCACTTAGAGACTGAACATGGCTAAAACAATCATTAAATATACTAAACCTAGGTCGAGGTCTAACATCCTCCACCCCTTAGGGCATTTGGTCCTCCAAATGAGCACTAACCTCTGGCAATAAGTGAGGGTACTTTTTCTAAACTTGATCACGCAATTCCTAAGTAGCTTCCTCCGGTTCGTGGTTCTCCCAATGCACTTTTACCTAGTGATTTATTTGATTCCTCAATTCTTGCTCTTTCGTGTCAATAATCCTGACCAATTTCTCAACATAGGTGACATCTTCTCGAATCTCTAGTGGCTCATGTCGTAACACATGTGATGGGTCCGAAACATACTTTTTCAACATGGAAATATGAAATACATTATGCACACCCAAAAGTTCTAGCGGTAAGTCAAGTCTGTAAGCCACGTCACCAATGGGACTCAAATTCTCATATGGTCCAATGAATCTCCTTGATAATTTACCCTTCTGAAGAAACCTCAATGTTCCTCTGATCGGTGACACTTTCAAAAACACTTTATCTCCTTCTTAAAACTGTAGGTCTTTCCTTCAAACATCGGCATAGCTTTTCTATCGGCTTCTTGCAACTTTCAAACGTTCATGAATGAGCTTAGTCTTTTCACTTGTCTCACCAATCAATGTCAGTCCATAAAAGCTGCGTTCTTCGACCTCTTCCCAACACACTGGAGTTCTGCATCTCCTACCATATAATGCTTCAGCAAGTGCCATCCCTATGCCCGAGTGCTAGCTATTGTTATAAACAAATTCACAAAGAGGTAAACTTTCATCCCACTGAGTCTTGAAATCGAGCACACATGCCCTAAGTATGTCCTCCAGTGTCTGAATGGTCCTTTCTGACTGGCCATCTGTCTGTGGGTGATACGTTGTGTTGAACTAAAGCTTCGGACCCATGGACGCATGTAAAGTCTTCCAAAATCTCAAGACGAATCTGCTATCTCTGTCCGAAGTGATGGAGATTGGTTGGCCATGATGACTGACAATCTCATTAACAAATGTTTGTGTAAGTGATAGCATATGCATCTTTTTCTTTGTCTTCAACGGAATGAAATGTGCAGATTTTGTCAAACGGTCAACTATAACCTAGATGGCATTGTTCCCTCTGCTAGTGGTTGGTAGCCCTACGATGAAATCCATAGTGAGATGTTCCCATTTCCACTGCGAAATCTCCAACGGTTGCAAAACACCTGGTGGTTTCTGATGTTCTACCTTTACCAATTGACAAGTCATGCATCGCGACATGAAAGCTGCAACTTCCCTCTTCATGTTGTTCCACCAAAATCTGCTCCTCAAATTATGATACATTTTTGTACTCCCCGGGTGCATGAAACACTTTGTACTATGACCCTCAACCATAATTTCGTTCCTCAAGTCATCAATATTTGGAACATATAGTCGATCGCAGAAACATAACGCTCCATCCACGACTCCAAAATCTGGACATTCTAAGATGTGCTCTGCATTTTTTGCCAAGTCTAGATCTTGCAAATGAGTCTCCTTAATTTTCTAAATGAAAGTAGGCCCAGACACTGACATATTTGCTAACATAACACATTGTCTCAATGGTTGAAATTCAACTCTCAAATCTTTGAACTACTGAAAATTGAAAAATCCTTGCAAATTGGCCACGCTAACTGACTTTCTGCTCAATGCATCTACAACTACATTCACTTTCGCCGGATGATAAATTATTGGAAAGTCATAATCTTTGATATATTCCATCAACCTTCTGTGTCTCATGTTCAACTCCTTCTGAGAAAATAGGTATTGGAGACTGTGGTGGTCTGAATGAACTTCAAAATTCTCCCCATAGAGGTAGTGTCTCCGCATCTTTAATGTGAAGACGACAACTGCCAATTCTAAGTCATGCATAGCATAATTTTTCTTGTGGTCCTTCAATTGTCTTGAGCCATACGCAATGACCTTGCCATTCTGCATCAATACACACCCAAGTCCCACATTCAAAGCATCGGTGTAAATCACAAAAGCACCACTGCCCGAAGGTAAAGTGAGAATTGGTGCTGTGGTTAACCTCTTTTTCAACTCTTCAAACCTAGCTTTACACTGTTCTAACCACTCGAAAGGCACATTTTTCCTGGTTAGTTTGGTCAAAAGTGCTGCAATAAATGAAAATCCTTGCACAAACCTTCTGTAGTAGCTTACTAAACCCAAAAAACTTCTGATTTATGTCACATTTTTCGGCCTTTCCCACTTAATAACCGCCTCAATCTTTGCCGGATCAACTATTAACCAAAATTAGCACTTTCCAAACTTTGCATATAACTGGTTGTATCTCAAAAGCTATAGTGACATCCTTAGATGCTGCTCACGGTCTTCTCTAGACTTGGAATACACCAAAATATATCAGTAAATACGACTGTAAACTGTAAACTGATCTAGACAGGGTGTAAAGATTTTGTTTATTGAAGTCATGAATACCACTGGTGCATTCGTCAGTCCAAAGGGCATTACAAAAAATTTATAGTGCCCATATCTTGTCCGGAAAGCTGTTTTTGCTACATCCTCTTCTCTAACTCTCAACTGGTGGTATTCGGATCTCAAGTCAATCTTCGAAAAGTATTCTGCTCCTTGTAATTTGTCAAACAACTCGTCTATCATAGGCAATGGATATTTATTTTTTATGGTCACTTGATTCAATCTTTTGTAGTCTATACACATTTTCAGGCTTCCATCATTCTTCTTGACAAACAACACAGGAGCTCCCCAGGGTGAGATACTTGGTCTAACAAAATATTTCTTCAACAATTCTTGCAATTGTAACTTTAGTTTACCCAACTCTGCTGGAGCCATTCTATATGGTGCGATGGAGATCGGAGCTGTCCTTGACATAAGCTCTATTGTGAATTCAATTTCCCTGACTGGTGGCAAACCTGGAATTTCTTCCAGAAAAACATCTGAAAATTCACACACAACGGGGATCTCCTCCACCCCTTGGGATTGTTTATCCTCCGTGATAAACGCAATATATCGCTCACATCCATTTTTCAAAAGTTTAACTACTGATAAGGCTGAAATGAGGCTAACTTGTGATATCCTTTTGTCTCCCTGAAATTCCACTCCCATAGGTATTCCATCCAATTTGAAACAGATAGTCTTGTTAAAACAGTCCATGGTGGCATGGTGTCCTTCTAACCAATCCATTCCTAATATAACATCGAAGTCATGCATGTCCAAAAGAATAAGGTCTGCCGGGAATGTAACCCCACCTATCTTAATTGTGCAACTAGAATGGTAAGTGGTACAAACAACTTGTTTCCCTACTAGTATGGTGACAATCAAAATAAATTCAAGTTCACTAACAGGCACATCAATCAATTTAGCAAATATGGGAGATAAGAAAGAATGGGTGAATCTAGGATATCCAAGGTAACTTTTAAATTATTATATTATTTATATCTTTTTACCCGCCAGCTAGACCATCGTGTCTGACCTACTATTTTGGTACTCTGGTCTAGATTTCCTCATCCCCTAGGAATGATTAACTAACTCACCTTTTGTATAAACATTAACTTTACACTTTGGGAATGCTGGATGATCATTGCTTACTCTAACATCATATTACATATATTTGTGTTATCAATCTTATGCTATGGAATGAATTTACAAAATTGCTTTACTGCACGCTTCTGCACTCTGATTGTGAATGACTTGTGTGTGTAATATCCTCACCGCGGAAACCTGTGGGAAATCACGTGCATGGATGTTATGTTCTTCCTTAATCCTTGTTCGTAGCAAAAGAAATTAAATACATATCTTTGTAATCATCATATCGTACCCGGATTAGGAGCGCCCTTTGTACGCTAACCCGGTCCAAGGTCACGACAGTTGCATGCATGCTGCTTAATTTTATTATTACATTTCATCATTCTAGGGATTTCTACATGAGCTGTACATTTAGGGGTTTTGCTTCAATTGAGTCAAGAAGAGAGAATTAGAGTGAAAAACACCAAAAAGAGGCAAGTACAGAGAAATTTAGATTATGCATGTCACTGATTAATTGATTGAATAATGATATTCTCTTTGAATGCCCACTCAGCCTTTCAAATGAAATTGGAATCATAATGTAAAATGGCTTTTCATTTGATGTGTTAATGGAAGTTGAATTGGATGTGAAATGATGAAATAGATTGCATATGGTACATTGGAGGCTTAAACCATGTTTAAATGGTCTTTGAAACAACTTGGAAATGAGTAAAGAAGGTTGGAAAGATGGGGACTGAGAGACAATACAAAAACATAATAGTTACAGTTTTTTCCAACACTTTTTGCGAGAATTCAGCCAGCTGAATTCTGACAGATTGTTGACTGGATTTCGGCAGGAAGCTAGAAATCGAGTTCGGTTAACCGAATTCTGACCGAAATTAGGCAGTAAGCAGTCTTCATACACAAATTAAATGGAACTTGAACCATTTAATTGATGGCAATTGAGAGATGACCGAACCCTCCTTGGGTTCTTTTTTAACCATTAAATGAGGTCTTATTTACTAGATTTAGGTATGTAATTGCCTTGGCCAACCTTGAGGATTACCAAGATGCATGCATCAAACCAATTGGTTCTTAGGGAAGAAAAGACTGGCTTTGTAGGTCCCTAGACATGGAACTATAATCGATTATCATAGTTCGATGGAAATCATAACATGTGAAAAATCTTGGGATGAGATCATCTCATGTGCTTACCCGTCTTGTCTAGAACTTCGCCATGGGTGTTGACTTAGAGGAATCTGATGTACCTCACACATACACAACGTGACACGAAGAAAATGTAGCATGTGCATCGAGTTACCTAAAATTACATCGAAATGGACAGTTAGAGACGATGGGTAATTAGATTAGGTTTGGTTAGTAAATCTCCTTGATTCTATTAATCAAATTGCATTTGCATATTGCTATTTATTTTATTGTTGCCCCTCAAAGTTCTTAAGAATTGTTTTAATGCATCTATTTGTATTACTTCTCCATTCTTATTGCTATTGTCATACAAATGTATCATACCTTGATGTGAAAAGCCGATTGAGTAAGTATGTATTTAGATTGATTGGAAATTATTCGAATGAATTGAAATGAATAGAATGGAATCGCATGGATTCGAAATGAATTGAATGTAATAGTCCTACTTAAGTCCTATTGATTAAATCGAATGATTCGGCACTACTTAGCTTCGAATGGGCAATACTTGACGAGGTTGAATCTTGGTTTAGAATTATTAATGCCGTTGCGTAGTAGGTAGTGTGGAGAGCCTGAACTCCAAAATCAAGTAGCCAAGAGAACCTTTGGCCGGGTCACTGGTGGCATCTCAAAACAAATGCTCTCTATTAAGGGAGAATTGAGCAAAGGTAGTAGCCAACTAGAATGTAAGTGTTGATTTATGATTCGATAAAGCATGATTTATTCTTAATACACAATGTGCCTAGTTCCCAATCATTTGACATCTTTTAATCTTCTGTCAATAATTCAAATTTGAAATAACATGTGTTAAATATTAATTACTCATACATTGTTGAATCGTCGTATTCATGATGCTACACTTGGTGTCACAGGAATCCAGGTTACCGAAGAAGATAATTAATAGTTCTCTAGATTAGAGATTTGATCGGTAAGGTAATGGTTAGCTTTGACTATCGGAGTACGTACAAGAGTGGTAATTATGACTTGAGAATAGATAGTTAATCTTGCACTTAGTTAAGTATTGCGTTTAAGAGGTTTAAATTATTAACTTTGTTAAAGAATAATTGTAGTACAATGGATTGTTTAATGGGCTGCTCACGGCTTTGATATTGATATTGTATATGCTTCCGCAAATAAACGTTCATTGATAAATGTCAGTAATCCCTACAAGTGAAAAATTGAATTTTCTCCTTAAAAAATTCAGACTTAATTCGGAATAAGTGTGAGTTCACGGGAGTACGCGTGTTACACCTCGAGAACCACCCTAATCGGGGAACCCTCGAGTCTCCGGGATCTGAACCTTAGAGGGGGTGAATAGGCTGAGCTTGACTTAGTGACCAATTATGCCAAATTTTAACTTTTTTTGAATTAATTAGTCACGAGTGATGGTTATGAAACTAAGGTGCAGAAGCTAACAAAAACAATCACCACAAAACATACACCAAACACAAAGTTTTAAAGTGGTTCAAGCTCAATGCCTATATCCACTACCGGCTTGTGATCCTACAGCCCATCGGATTTCCACTATCTATGCTTTTCATTAGGCCGAGCAATAACCTTTACAATATGCTTTCCAAGGCTTAGTAATAACCTCTACAATATGCTTTTCAATAGGCTAAACAATAACCTTACAATATGCTTTTCTAGGTTAAACAATAACCTTTACAACTTGAAGGTTTTTCTCTCTAAAGAGTGTCTAACATACACAAGAAGATATACAATTTTAGCACAATACAATGCATCTAAATAGGCGGATATAAAAGTGAAAATCTAACTCAACACATGCACTATATGAATGCAAAGATGAATGCTAATGTGTATGCATGATGTCCTCAATCAATTTGAAAATGAAAGCTTATAAAAAGTATTTATGATTGAGGTAAAAGTGCTAATCACATGTTAAAAACAACTTGTAAAAGATATACATATCCAGTCCAAACAAGTTGTGAGATTTTAAAAACAAAACATGTGATGCATAAGGAGTTCAATAAATTTAAAAATGAAGCTCAATGAATGTATGCTAAAAGCATTTAAAAGTTTAAAAGAAAAAAATAAATTTGATTAAAGTGAAAGGACAAATCTCATGTAATATAAAAATCAACTTGAAAAAAGATATACCTATCAATGCTAAGCAAGTTGTGAAATTTTAAAAAACGAATTCACTCCCAAATGTCTTTTAGGAGTGAGGAATGTAAGGATTCGTCCCTAGAAATGACTAGTGGGACCTAATTTGACCAAGTCAGCCCTAGGTTATCTTATTTAATAGGTGATTAGCATGAGTAGTTAGTAATTCCCCACTACTTAAGCCTAATTTATAGGATTAGAACCCTTATGAGATTGAAAGTTCTATTAGGAGTTTAATTGGATTTCTTAAAAGTAATTAGCTAATTAGAAGCCTTAGTTGTAAATCCTAACTATAGAAGGGTTTTCCCTTAGAGAATTGTGCAACTACCTTAGAATGTCCTAATTACCCATGGCCTTACCCATTAGCCTATTAACCATAGGAGGTTATTCTAGTCATTCCACCCAAACTATTTCCCTCCAAATTGGAAACTCAAATCCCTTAAATAACCTTGGCCTCCTTCATTATCAACCAAGCAAACATGGCACTATAGTCATTACAATCAACCTACCTTTATTACCCTTTGGTCCTTGCATTTACAACCACTCAATTAAGGGTACCTTAGTAATTAAACGTAGATACCTAAACTACCCTAGTTCTTATCTTCAATTTCAATTAACTAGCCAAGGACTTCCTAGTCATTTTACCTAACCTACCTAGAATACCCCCTTTCCTATCCATTACTCCCATTTAATAAGGAGGGCATTTTAGACTATGACCCAACCAAATTTATATTAAAGGAACACACCTCCCAAGCCCTTCAACTTTTCCTACACTACACTCTCCCCCTCTTATTACACTACATTTCCCTCCCATCTCTCTCTATTCTCTCTCTCTAAAGCTATAAGAGAATTAGGGTTTCTACCCTTAGATATAAGGCCTCCTATTACAAGTTTCATCAAGGTTTAGCCATCTCTAAGTCAAGGAACTCACCCCACCTCCTGGATCTCTCTCCCCTCTCCAATCGAAGGTAATTTCCATTCCCCATTTCCAATTCCTTGTGGAATAGCTCCTTCTCTTAAGCATACCATTTCTAATGCACTTCTCTTTTTGGGAAGGGGTGTAGAGATTGTAGATCTGTCCATTGGAACAATTTTAGAAGATTGGAATGAAGCTCAAGGTATTTGAGGAGTTTCTTCCTAATTCGGCAAGTAGACATTCTTAGATTTCTTAATTTGATTGATTGATATGCTTAGTTGGTTAGTTACTATCTTTTATGGTTGGTTGGTCTGATTTCTGTAACTGGATAGCTTATTGGGTGATATGATGTATGAGATTGTTGTTCTAAGACTTTTTTATTTGCCTTTGGCCATTGATGGATAGGAATCCCCCATTTGGAAGATTAATAGCCCATTTATGATGGAATCATGATGTGAGAAGGGTACTTAATGTATAGAGATTATTGGTGTAGATCTGGATCGGATTTGATGGAGTTTTGATGAGAAATGAAAGAGGACAGAATCCTAAAAATCAGGAATTTGTGTATAGCCGATCGACCTGGCCATCCAAGATGTCCACCGGGCACACTATAGACTTCCCCACAATTGGGAATAAAAAATGTACGCAGTGTTCAGAACCCAGTGTACCCGGTCAACCGGCACACTGCAGATTCCCTAACTGCCGAGTTTTCAATGAAATGCCCCTAGTGTATTGGGTCGACCGGAGAACCCTCCAGGTCAATCGGGAACACTATGGACTGTGAATTATGCTTCCCAATTCTGTCCCCTTTCGCAATGCATCAGGTTGACCCGAGGACCTATGATGTCAACCCGAGGACACTGGAGACAACAACTTCTCGCATTTGGTTTCTTTTATGATTTGACCATACGTGGGCCCCGTTGACCTTCCATTTGGCCTGTTTGGGATACGCTAAACAAAAGCCGAGGGTCGAGGTTAACCTTGACCCATGTAGCCACCTAAGTAGCATCTTAGGTTGTAAAATGAAACCCAATTCAGTGGTAATGGACGTCCTTTGATGCTATACACCTACAGGAGCACCAAGGATACTTATTAAGCATCTAGGACTCTGCGATCACCGTCTTAGGTGAAGTGGGACCATGGACCTGAAGAGAGGGGCAGTGACTGTAGTGTGTTGAGACATATGGTACTAATGTTGTTGACAACGGACACTAAGGCTAGCCAGTGGGTCCAAACCTTGGATGTAGACCTCGAGAGGTATTATAAATCAGGGCATTGCACTTAGATTTTGATCTATAACCACAGTCCGCATGGGATGATAAGTCAGGGCATTGCACTTGAAGTCCTTACCTACAATATTGGGAACTTAACGGTGGATATTGATGGACAAACTATATAACGGGATAATATTAATTAAGCGTATAAAGAAGCGGAGTATACAATGGTATGCATTATTAACTATTGGGAATCATGAGGATGGATTACCTATACCCAAACTCCGTGACTCATACCCTTGACTAATATCATCTCATATTAAGGACAATAAGGCAATCGAGTTCGGAGTACCCCCACTTAGTGATCTATAGGATTGTTGATGTACGGTGGGACGGCCGACGGATTCTTGTATCAGCATGTATATTATTATTGAGATGTAGTTGAGTACAGTAGGTACCTTCAGGGTACCGAGACAATTGGTACTCAGGCCGGGTATGTTGTGGATGGATATTGATGGTTGAGATAGCACGTAAGACCAATGACTGGGACTTGGCTGTGGCTATGGATATGGATATTAATTGTTGATATAGCACGTAAGACCAATGGCTGAGACTTGGCCATAGCTATGGATATGGATACTGATGGTTTAAATGGACTCATGTGTACGCTCTTATTCGATGAGATAACAACGATGGGTGTCCATGACCCCCATGGTTAATGTCAATCGACAATTTTTGGGACGATGACGATGGGCTGGCTCTGGCCCTCCACATCCCTTATACTTTAACTATGGATGTACCTTTATGTACTCATATGGATGGATGTGTATGGGATGTACGACTTTTTTGTATTATGGATGTTGTTGCTTAGTGGCTTTAACTATCGACGTTGATACGGTTGGGCATGGACATGGACATGGCGGACTACTTCCTCATGTTATCTCTGTTGCGGGTGACACTTACGTGGTCATATGATTTAGAGATATATTGATGATGGTGGCTTCTCTTATGTACCTGATAGGCTATATCAAACATCTGTGATATTCCCACCTCTACTATCGTTCATACACTACACTCCACACCATTATGTTGTACTCTGATATTCTATATTTATTATCAATGTACTAATCATGCAAGTATAGCTGGGGCCAGGTATGGTCTTCTATCCTATCTGTTAATATAATATAATACCATCTAAACATGCCTATTTGTCTAACTCATTGAGCCTGACACAATCCTTGGTGCCTTTAGATATCTCTCCTCCTTACTATGCTTGGTGGTTTGCTTAGCGGTTGATTTGTTGCCACAGGGTTCGGAAAGTGATGCAGTTGGTACATTGAGAGATATCTATCACATAAATTTGTTATCCTTCCCTTTATTTGTAGTTGACCGTATTCACCTAGTATTGTAATTAGTTTAATTTCGGAAAGTACCCTGTAATCCTTAAAGTGAAATAAAATTATAAGGCATTGCCCATTTACTTGCTCATATGAGATTCATACTTGTACTTCTTATTGGATTTTCTGATTCTCTCGGGCACTTTCTCTTAACGTCCAAAGATTCGAGGCGCCCAAATTTTGGGCCATCATGATGAGGTATGATTAGATGGCCAGCAAACTCTGGTAGTATATGTTTCATTCACAACCAGCAGACTACGGTAATGGGATATACGGGTATATATATATATATATATATTTGCGGCCGGCAGACTCTGGTAATGCATATATACTTCTTAGGGATTTATTTTATTTTGGCCGGGCTTATCATCCCTTGCATTGCATAATTCTCCCTACCACAACTGGTTATCAGTATGGGAGGGTTGTGGCGTGATATCCCGTGGTGGCCAGCTCATGTGAATGTGCTATATTGATAGATTGTGAGTTAGATCCTTATACTTTCATGTTGATCGTTATTGTTATACTTTGCGTGATTGCTTAGCATTGCAACTTCTCACTCTTACGATCTTTTTATCAGCTATATTATCTTTGATACATACATCCTATGTTACTTGTATATTGTGCCTGCTAGATCCTTGGATCTAACCCATCATTTGGTGCTTAAGTATTGCTACCAACCCCGATCCCGAGGGTGACGTGCTCCTAGAAGCGTCCGTAGCCAACGATTATGGGTGGGGACCGGCAGATCCGGACTCGGAGCCGGAGGATGGAGTGCCTTTACCCGGGGCTTGAGTGAGGTTTTGAGTATCATTTGTGTGAGCAAGGTGGATTCATATTTAGTTTTGTAAAAACTATTATTCTATACTTTGAGATTAGCTTCGACTCATGCCCTGCTAGACTTGCTTTATGGATTGGTACCTTTACTTCTTCTGCATTTATATGATCATGCTTCTGCTATTTTCTATATGCTTCTATACTTAACTGTTGTGCTCATATGTTGGTAAAAAGTTTTAAATTAGACCCCACTACGAACCTACAATCTTCGAAGTTCCTTGGATTCTTCGAGAAGTAGCACGCCAAATTCAAGTACCTTTGCGGTAAACTCGGTCTTCGGAATTGAGAAGTTGCACTCTTTCTCTCTACTTAAAAAGGGTGTGCAAATAGAGATTGGGGTGTGGGGGGGGGGGGGGGGGGGGGGGGGGGGGGGGTTGCATTTAGAAGCTCAAGCTCCCTAAAGTAATCTAACTTAATATAATGGATTGAGATTTAATTGTGATTTAAATTAATCTAACATAATTTAATAGGTTAAGGAATTCCATAGAGTTATTGATAAACCATTGAAACAATTGTGGACCTAAAACTAATCTTGAGTTTAATGTATAAAAGAGGCAAAGAATCAAGATGACATGCGTTTGTTTTGCAAAATAAACAATGAATCAATTAAAGGACTTAGCTCTTAAATATTTGGGGATATGCCTCCAATAGTAGAAATGAGAAAGATATTATTCAAGTTAACCAAAATGCCATATCCATATCTATGTCATATAAAGGACCATTTTCCACCTCACAGAACTCAAAATTAATGGTTTTGATCATCAATCAGTGAGGCTTACTTTTTAGGAAACATCATATATCAAATATAAGATACTAATTTTGTAAAATGCAAGATAAAGAAAGAAATACCTGATGCAAACGGGTTACAGAGTTCTTCCTCATTGGCAAATGGGCTAATGGTAATTGCATTAGGGATTTTTTTTTGGTAGAAAAGCCTTTGAGATGAGAATAGGCAAAATGGTGGAAGGTTACTTACTGTGTAAAATGGGGCAATGAGTTGTCCACTTTGGATTGCTTCTTTTTCTGAGAGGAAAATACATCACTATACATAGGCTTTTCGCTTATTATATACTTTTTTAGTCTTAAAAGTTGAGGAAGAAAAGGTGAATAAAAATAACAAATGCCCATAGAAAACTGAAAATACCCACCATATCCCTCAAATTTTCAAAAGGTTGAGTGGGGGCAATTGACCCCACTCGCCCTCCCCTAACTCTGACTTACATGAAAGCCTACTTAGTTGTTCATGAGTTCCTCACGAATGCCCTTTGATTTCAAGAAAAAATCAAGAGGAAACATTTTAGTAGAATCTATTTTAAGGTTCTAACTACTGCTACATTAGAACAGAATTCTTGACATGGAAACATGTAAGATCATTCCTCTTAAGACCTAAAGTATTGAAATGATAAGACCCATTATAGGCAAGACTGAAGTACAAACATGTACATCCTTGATTGTTTTTAGGCTATGTTTTTTTATTCAACATTTTACATTCAGTGAAGACATGAAAGAAGTTAGTAATCTTCCAATACAAGAAACTGCCATCATATTCAAACTTAGATAATAACGCAGGATGTGAGATCATTAGAACAGAATTCTTGACCTGGAAAAATGTAAGATCATTCCTCTTAAGACCTAAAGTATTGAAATGATAAGACCAATTATAGGCAAGATTGAAGTATAATCATGTACATCCTTGACTGTTTTTAGGCTATGTTTTTTTATTGAACCTTTTACATTCAGCTAAGACATGAAAGAAGTTAGTAATCTTCCAATACAAGAAACTGCCATAATATTTAAACTTAGATAATCACGCAGGATGTGCATCGCAGACATGTGTCCTGTTAAACGGTTTCAGGATCTAGCCCCAACTCGTGCGCGTGCATAGGGCTTGTGGTAAAAGAGTCCAAAGCAACTTAAAGTGTATAGAAATGAAAATAGTTATAAAGTCTTTTAAAAAGTTGGACTTGAGCAATGTAGGATCCCACGTATTCCATATATCCTACACTACCCACAAAGTGAGGAAAAAGACAAAATTTTTGAATTTTTGAAACAACCACAACCCAACAGCCATGAGATTTTACAAGTTTAACCCAAAAGGCAAGCACTTGTGGATGTTGGTATGAAAACAATAAAATTTGGTACAAAACCATGAATTTACAGATTTTGCTTTAAACCACATTTTTTGTATACATAAGCTATGGGCACAAGAATTATGTCTTACAACCATGTCTTTGGTATGCTTAGGCCAAAAAGACCACGAGCATATGAATATTAGCTTAAAATCATATTTTTGGTATGCTTGGGTCATAAAGAGCATGAACATATGAATTTTGGTTTGAAACAATGTGTTACAGAAGCACAAGCTAAGGAGCCATGGGCAAGTGACATTTGGTATGAAAACCTAGACTACACAAGCGTAGGCTAACTAGCCACAAGTAAGTGAGTTTTGGCTTAGAAAAACTCTGCAGAAGCACAAGATCACTAGCCATAAGCAAGTTATGGATTCAAAACATGGATAGCATAAGCATAGGCTAAGTAGCCATAAGCATGTAAGATTTAACATGAATGTTATGAGATTCACAAGGTTTACACAAAAGTCTATAAGCAACTGCCAACACACTCATAGTGGAGTGGTATTGACAACTTAGTATCACACACTTACCAAGGATCGATCAATGGGTCTTCCAGTTGAAAGTATCACTCCTAACTAGCTGCTCAACTTTGCCAAAAAAAAAAAAAGCCATAAACAACTCAACTTTTGTTTGAAAACAATGAGATGCACAAGCTTAAGGCCAAACGAACATAAAGCAAATGAAATCTGAGTCTCGACGTGAATGCATGTAATTCAAAAATTTTAGACCAAAAGCCATGACCCATGAGCAATTGGATTTTGGGTTCAAAAATATGGAATGCATAAGCTTAGGCTAGAAGGCCATAAGCAAGTACATTTTAGCCTAGATGCTTATATTTATGTTAAATAGACCCCAAAGGATGTTCCAAAAGTCCACTAAGGATGGTCAAAGATGGGAGAGAAACGGCCCAAACACAAGCCCTCTGGGACTGTATGTGTAGTTACATTCAGATATGGACCTACCAGGGCCATGTCTGACCAGCATTGTGATCGGACATGGCCCTGACAAGCCCATGTCCAACCAGCCTGGAGCCCCATGTCCTGCCATACAAGTCTGGACACTTGTGGGGCCCAGTTTAAGGAATGTTTGAGCCATTTTCCTCCACTCCTTCGCAAGATGTTTCTTGAAATTGCGCACTATAATTTGGGTCAATGATTGCCCGGTCTAATTGACCAATTAGAGGACCATAAAACCTACATTATTTGGGCTGCAACCTTGAACCTTAGGACTTAGAAATTGGACATGCAACCGAGTTTCACACTAGAAATGGACTTGGATTATGGAGAGGTGATTTTTGAGTTGACATCCACCTTTGCAGTTGTCTGAAGACATGTACAATGCAACATTAAGTTGTGGGTGTGTAAACTTAGGGTTTTTTAATGTCTAATACCATTGGAGCACCAAGAGACATGTAATCCCTAACATTTGGACCCTAGGGGTACATAAAAGCAAACAATGTTTCTAAGCGTGTTAATGGCAATCTATAACTAAGGATGGTAATTTGTAATGATTCATTGAATGCTTAGTTAGTTGGATTTTCGTTTATACCATTACTTATAGATTCGCGTGCATGGTGCATTCATCCTTAATTGTCAATTTATTGTGATTGGCTTTACCCTATAGCTTGTTTGACCTTAGTTTAGCTAGTTAACACACAAGTCATGCTTTATGATATTGCTAGCCTTCGATGCCCATACCTTCTTTCAGATGATAGGGTCCATGGCTGTGGTCTACTTAGTCGATGAGCATGGCCTAAATGCATGCTGCCTTTCGAGTGACCCAGATCAGACTTAGCCACCAATTTGGGAACCAACCATTTTGTACCGAAATGTTGCCCAAATCAAGTTAGACTTCAATGTAAAGAAGTTAGTGTATTAAACTAAGTCCAATATATTACATTTGTTCTAATTTGTCTGACTTTGATCATTTTAGTATTGTTGGAATGTAGTTATCTGTTTATATTTCCCGTAAGCTTTTGCCTTTATCGGTTTGCCTAAGTCAGTTTTGAGACTTTTGAAGGGTTGCCATTTTTGGAAGTTTGTGTGCAGGATTTGTTTGGCATTTGGGCAGTCCCTTTTTTTCGGACCATGTTATCCTTGTAATCCGAGTCTGCACCACTCAGCTTCAATCCCTCAAGGCTAATATAAGCTGAGTGTGGATTTAGTTACAACTCACTGTAGTAAAGTATTTTGTTTGGAGGTATTCCGGAGCTCCCCACAATACTAGTGTATCGTTTTATAATTTGTCTCTTGCCACAGTCACGTTGGAGTCACATGTAGTCAAGAGGATTTAGCAACGTGGTTTGCCAGTTTGCCATTTTATTATAAGTACTTTGTGTAACTTTGTCTGAGATGACTCTTTATAACTATTGCAACTCACACATAATCATGCTTAGTTCAATCTTATTTGCATTGTTTTGATATTCTGCCATTGTATTCGATTTTGATGCAACTTGATGATGCCATTTACATTGATCTCTTGCTTAGCCTATTCGTTGTCAAATAATACACTTGGTGTTATAAGTGACGACACCACTCCCATTGACCTGGAAAATTGAGGCGGTCCAAGAGAAACCGTAGGGATATGTAGAATAGAGCGTAGACGGTGTCTAATGAGCCATTGGACTGGCGTGAGAATGAACATCATACTTTTTGGAGTTTTTATTATCCCTTTCGGATAGTTCTCGCCTTTTGTATTTCTGATGTTAAGGCTGTTGTTTTTGTTGCCCTTTTTGGAAGTGCAATTAATACATTTGTAAATGCTTGACTTTAATGATTCAATGTTTACCTTGAAAATGCTATGTTGTTTTTTTAATATTTTTGTCATTTTATTATATTTATATTTATTGAAATGTTTGTACAAGCTTCTGCTATTAGTTTTGCCAGTTCCTCAAAACCCAACAAAATCTCACATCGCAAAATTCTATGGGAAACACTAACACATGGCTACGGAGAAATTATAAAATTGTTCACATTTTCCCCAACCATCACACCTCGAGACGTGGTTATCGCAGTAACCCATTCCAAGGGCATGACAAGTAGAGAAAGCTTAATATGTAATCAGCGAATTTGGTAGTACAAAGATCATGAGGATAAAAAGGTGTACAAACTATTTTACATAAGAACTTCACAAAACTATATGTGAAATTATTTTGTTACTGTAGGCGGTGAAAGCACGACACCCACTTAGATTGAGATGAACTTCTTAGATCAGGGAATACCGAACGCCAAGAACCTGAAAGGGAAGGAAAAAGGCTTGGGTCAGAGCCCTTGGCTGCCGTGAGCCAAAGGCACTCCGATGCCTGAGTTAGTTCTGAGAAAACTAAGCAGGAGGAGAAAGAGGAGAATGAGAGATAGTATATTGTGTATTGCGTGTTGCGTACCTCCATGGGGCTGATCCCATGTGTATATATAGATATTCCTCGTTCATTCTCTCTCTCTCTGTGAGTGGGGGTAGGTGGGGTAAGGTCCCATCGGACTTTACCTTGACATTCGGCGGTAGGTAAAAAGGGCATATCCCATCAGAACTTTCAATGCTTTTGGTCAGTTGATGTTAAGGGATGATAAAGCCAACTTCTTATCGCCATAAATGAGCAATCCTATCGTCATAAATGAGCGATCCTATCGCCATAAATGAGCGCCCCTATTTGACAGGGCGCGCCCATGCTCCTCAGAGAAGGATGATGGTCCACTGCCTTCAGCGCTTTTACCGGGACCAAGAACGGGCTGGATGTGCTGGCACCGTGCTGAGCTGACACTCACGCCGAGTGACCGAGCCGTCGTGCTGCCGAGCTGGATTGTTGAGCCGGCACTCCTAGCCGAGCTGCCGAGCTGAATCGTTGAGCTGGCACTCCTAGGTGAGCTGCCGAGCTGCAGGGTGGAAGCCTCTTGAGCCGGCGTTCCTCGTCGAGCCGCCGAACTGCCGGGCTATGCTTACCAAGATCGGGATGAATAGCTAGTGCTCTTTACCGTGATCCTCTCTTAATCTTTTCATTACGGTGTTTTACCCACACAATTGCCCCCTAGCTTTTGACCTCTGAAAGTTCAACTTGAGGAAATCGGAAGCTAAGTGGTTCTGTCTAGCCAGCACCGCTACCGAGCTTAAGAGAAGGTTACCAGAGTGTGGGGAAGGGTTATCGAGATGGTGGAGTCTCGGTTCAAAAAGGGTCCCTTCTTATCCTTGTGACCGTTGCTGACTTGCGGTCTTTATCGAGATGTCTCTTCGCCTGTCCGAGGCATTTAATAGCCCTCAAGAAGTGCTCCGCTGGTGGCACGTGTCGCTTCTTCAACAGTCACGCAATCGTTTCGATAGGACGTTAGGGCTGCTTGAGGCGACGCCTCATTAAAGGCGCTCCTCGAAATCCGAAATGGAGCCTCTAACCCTTATAAATTAGGGCGTCTCCTTCGTCCTGACTTTCTCCTTCGCTCTACTGGAATTTCCGCTGCAAATCGCTGAAGAACGCTGTCGCCTGCAAGTTGCAAGCACCCTTGTCTGCGCAGTCCCCTTTGTAGGGTTTTTTTCCCCAACTCTCTCTTTCTTTCTTCTAGGTAGATTTTTGTCAGGGTAGGAAATGGGGATTTACAGGCACCTGCTAGAAGACCCAGTTTCCATAGTTCCATTTAGGGAGATGTACAAGATCCCCATCAATGTAGAGGTCAGACCAGACGGCCCTAATGATGGCCTTACCTACAGTGACAGCTGGATGCCGTTTTGGCTGGTCTCCGTCGTGGAGGGAGGGGTCCGGTTCCCCCTTCATCCGCTCCTTAGGGACTGCCTCCTGGAGTGGGAGTTATGCCCCTGCCAACTACTACCCAATGGATACAAAATCATCATGGGAGTAGTGCGGCTGAACGAGATCCTGGGGATCAACCTCGATGTCTCGGACATCGAGGAGACATACGACCTCTGCAAATCCGCAGAAGGGAACACCCACTATCTCCGGCTGAGGGTTCGTCGGGCTGGCTTCGTTACCGCGTTGGAAGACTCGAACAAGTACGCGGGAGAAGATCGAGTGTTCGTCAGGAGAGGATGGGAGTTTGGCGAAGCAGAGGCGAGCACCACAGTCCGAATTCCTCGGAGAATAGGAATTCCTCCAAGTAAAGGCCGAAGTCCTTTCGGTTTGCAGTTTCGCTACTTTTTATCTGACTAACACAACTTTTTGTATATGCGGATTTTCGCCAGAGAAGGGAGGTAGCCAGGAAAAATCGCTGGAGGGTGAACACCGACTGGCATGAGAAGGTGAGGAGTTACTGCGGTCAAAACTGCCGAGCTGCGTGGTCACTCCTGGGGTATACGCCCCACTACAAGTCCTTCAACACTTCGAAAAGGGTGACCGGGATAGACTCCGTGCTGCAAAGAGAAGGCATCAGCTTGGAGCCAGTGACGGCCGCAGTCCCCAGCTCGGAAGCAGTAACAGTCGCGATCCCCACCGGGCGTCTGGTAGAGTTGGGTGACCAGGCTGCAAACCCAGAACCTGCGGGAGCCAAGGCCGGGCCTTCGCGGCGAAGGGAGAGACTCGTAGCATCTTCTAGCACATCCGCAAGCTCGGCATCTTCTGGCTCGGGGTCTTCCAGCTCGGGAGAAGAGGAAGAGGAAGAGATGTTGCGCCACCGACGCCAACGCTTCGTAGCGGAGCACCTGTCAGCCGCGGTTTTCGGGGACCTCAGGGGTGAGGCTCTAGATGCCCTCCAGCCTGCTGGCGTCACCCCGGCTTCGCCGGCCCCTGCCACTGCCGCAGCTGCAGAGACCCCTCCTGCCGCCGTGGCCGCGATTGGCCCTTTTGCTCCTCACCTTGCCGCCACTGTAACCGAGGTCCCTCCTATCGTCGTGGCCGAGGTCGGCACCGCTGCCCCCGTCGCCGTCGAGATAGAGGACTCGCCCATAGGCTCCCCTCCAAGAGTACGTCGGGAGTAGTCTGCCGAGACCGTGGAGGAGCGCCGGTCAGGGAAGAGGCCGAGGTTCGAGGCTCCGCCCGGCCCTTCCGCTAAGGAGACTCTCCCGTCCCCTCCGCTGATCCCATGGATTCCAGATATTGAGGGCGCACTGGGGAGGCTGCTAGCCGTCACGGACCGTGCTGGCGGCAGCCCCTACGTGGTGGCCGCGCTAGGGCGAGCCTGCGCCCTCCCACTGGACATGGCGAAGTAGGTGTCCATGGACAACGAGTCGCTGCTTCTCTCGTCCATGCGATCGTTGGTGCAGGTAATGCTTCTGATATTTCTTTTATGTTTTTACTTTGATGTTTCTTTTCTGATTCTGATTTTTTTTCTACGGCTGATGCAAAAATGCCAAATTGGCATGGAAAGGATGGAGGCAGCCGAAGCCAGGGCGGCTGGCTGGGTGGCTGAGAGGGAGGACCTGCTGGCTGAGAGGGAAAGACTGCAAAAGGCTCTAGAAGCCAAGGACGAGCTGCTGAGGGAGGAGGCGAGCAAGAACGCCGGTCTTGCTGTCGACCTCGAGCTGACTCGAGCCGAGGTGGCGTGTTTGAAGGAGGAAGCGGCCGAGGAGGCGGCCCAAAACGCCCATCTTTCAGCTGACCTCGACGGCGCCCGGGCCGCGCTGGTGCGGATGGAGAAGGATCTGCTGTCAAGTCGAGGGCTAAGGCAACGGCTACTCGTCAAGAGGAATGAGGCTAGGGGCCAACTGGAGGTTGCCCTGACGGAGAAGGCGGCCGAGCTCGAGTCTGCACTGGCAACGCAGAAAACCGAGCTCAAGGAGAAGCATGCGGCCGAGCTTAAAGCCATCACGGAGGAGGAGGCGCAGCAGCTGGCCGTGAACTTCAGGGCGCAGCTGCCAGGGATCCGGGACCGAGGCTGGGAGCTCGGATGGAAGGCGGCCTTGAGGAAGGCCGGGGTTTCTGGGGATAACCCTTTGTTCCGGAATCCACCCAAGTTTCCCAACTCAGATTCCGATCTCCGTGCCATCATTTCCTCGCCTCCAGTCCCTGGTCAATCTCCCCAAGCTCCTCCAGTGGCGAGCGCCGAAGCCCGCTCTGTCGTGCCTCCTGACCCTCTTCCAACGGTGGTGGCAGCGCCTCAAGCCCTCCAGGCCCCTCCCGAAGCCACTCCTGAGGCCCCCGTTCCCGAAGCCGCTCCTGAGGCCCCCGTTCCCGAAGCCAGCGCGGTCGTCTCTGAAGTCACCTCGGCCGCTTCCGAAGCCATTGCGGTCGTGATCGAGGCTCCTCCTGAGATTGACTGCAACGTGGAAGCTGCAGCCCTCTAAGTCTCCTTTGTATTTTTGTTTTTTTTTTCTTTTATTGTATCTGCTTGTAATTAAGATCTTCACTAATAGAACAACAACTTTTTTTTTATTCTCCGGCTTCTCTCACTTTCTTTTTCCTGTTTGTGATGGAATGGGTGCATGGATGATGTTTTACTTCGTTATGCTTTCTTCGCTAAGTAGTTGGTCTCGGCAACCGAACTCCTCGTAAGCATTAAAATTGGACATCTACCCTTATCCGAGCTTGGTTCATGAACCGTGATCCCAATCTATACCCACAACCATTGAGAGCGGAGACTGCCAGTTTTAACTTGAAGGAATCCTCCTTGGTCTAACAATCCGAGGTGTCCCTAAGCGCCGAGGTTAGTGCCTTCAATACTTTAGGCTTTGCCGCTGTAGCTGGTGCTGGCACCGAGCTAGGGGCGGTTGGCACTCTGACTAAGCTGCCGAGCCGGGGCGGGGACTGTCACCGGGCCCCCAATGCTTTTGGCTTTACCGCCATAGCTGGTGCTGGCACCGAGCTAGGGGCGGTTGGCACTCTGACTGAGCTGCCGAGCCGGGGCGGGAACTGTCACCGGGCCCCCAATGCTTTTGGCTTTACCGCCATAGCTGATGCTGGCACCAAGCTAGGGGCGGTTGGCACTCTGACTGAGCTGCCGAGCCGGGGCGGGGACTGTCACCGGGCCCCCAATGCTTTTGGCTTTACCGCCATAGCTGGTGCTGGCACCGAGCTAGGGGCGGTTGGCACTCTGACTGAGCTGCCGAGCCGAGGCGGGGACTGTCACCGGGCCCCTAATGAAGCTGGCATTGCTGCCGAGCTGGGGTTTGAAGCAATTTAGAGAGATCCATTCCAAAAAAATGCCTTTTATTGATGTTGGAATCCTTGAATACATTTTCAGAAGTAGAACTTTTTTAGGTGCATCGCATTCCATGGTCGTGGCAACTCCCTTCCTTCCATGTCTTCGAGTCGGTACACAGATCTCCCTGCTGTTGAAAGTACTTTGAACGGTCCCTGCCAGTTAGGCACCAGCTTGCCTTCGTTCAAATCTCGGTCGCCAGGAAGTGTTTTCTTCAGGGCTAGCTCTCCCACCGCGAACTTTCTTTCTTTGAACTTCAGGTTGTATCCCCTGGCCAACTGCTGCTGATAGGCGGCCAGGCGGATAGCTGCCGCCTCTCTTCATTCCTCAGCGAAGTCCAGCTCTCAGGCCACGTTCAAGTCATTGAGCCCCTGGTCACAGAGTTCCGACCTCAAGGTCAGGAGGCCGACCTCAAGGGGAATAACTGCTTCCATGCCCTAGGCAAGGGAGAACGGTGTAGCCGAGGTGGAACGCCTTGGAGTCGTCCTGTAAGCCCATAGAACACTTGGAAGCTCTTCTGCCCACCTCCCCTTGGCTCGATCGAGTCTCTTCTTGATTCCGTCAAGAGTACTTTGTTTGAGATCTCAGCCAGACCATTGCTTTGTGGATATGCCGGCGTGGAATAGACATTTCGGATGCCGTACTCCTGGCAGAAGCTTTTGAAGAAGTTGGAATCGAACTGTGTTCCATTGTCGGAGATGAGAGTTCGGGGGATTCCAAATCTCGTGATGATGTTCTTCCATACAAAGTTCTTCGTGTCTAGCTCGGTGATGGAGGACAGAGGCTCCGCTTCGACCCACGTTGTGAAGTAGTCTGTGGCTACTATCATCCACATTTTGTTCCCTGGAGTTCGGTGGAGCGGTCCTATGATGTCCAAGCCCCACTGGCGAAAAGCCACGGACTGGAGAGAGGGCTTAGGTCCTGGGCTAGCTGGTGGAGAGAGTGCGAGAACTTCTGGCACTTCTCGCATCTTCTGGCGTAAAGCTGGGCGTTTTTCTGCATGTACGGTCACCAGTAACCTTGGCTAATAGCTCGGTAGGCTAGTGACCGACCTCCAATATAACTGCCACAGATCCCTTCGTGAATTTCATAAAGGAAATCGTCGACTTTGCTTGGGTGAACGCACTGGAGGTAGGGCCCGGTGAATGACTTCCTGTAGAGCCTGCCATCTGGGGAGAGCCAGAACTAGGTCGCCTTCATCCTGATCTTACGAGCTTCGGTCTTATCTTCGGGCAGCTGGTTGTCCTTCAGGTATGCAATGATTGGGTCCATCCAGCTCGGACCAAGATCGAGGTGCATGAGCTGCTGAGGTCACTGGAGTTCGATGCTGGGCTCTTGTAGCGTCTCCACTTCAACAGTCCTTTTATTACCGGCTTCAACAGCCGAGGCGAGGCTGGGAAGGGCGTCAGCATGGGAATTGGACTCCCTGCCGATCTGCCGGACGTTGGGCCTTTCGAAATGGGAGAGAAGTTCCTTGGCGTGAGCTAGGTAGGCCGCCATCCTATCGTCCCGAGCTTGGTAATCTCCACTAAGCTGGCTCGTCACCAACTGAGAATCACTGAAAACCACTACGCGTCGAGCTTCCATGATTTTGGCACTGTTCAGTCCGGCGATGAGCGCTTCATACTCGGCCTCGTTATTAGATGCCTTGAAGCCGAGTGTTAGAGCTTGCTCGATGACAAAGCCCTCCGAAGACTGGAGGACTATGCCAGCGCCAACCCTCTTGGATGTTAAGGATCCGTCAATGAAGACCTTCCAGGCCGAGTCCAGAAACTTCTTCCAGGATTGTTCTTGCTCCGTCTCGGTGACTGCCTCTGTATCCTTATTGCCCCCCAGTTCGGTGTCGAGCAGGGTCGGCGCCGAACTCTGAGAAGTGAATTCCGCAATGAAGTCTGCTAGAACTTGGGCTTTGATGGCTGTTATGGGCTAATACTTGATATCATATTGCCCCAGTTCGACAGCCCATTTGGAGATCCGACCGGAGAAGTCTGCCTTCCGGATGAGAGCCTTCAGTGGGTGCTCGGTCACGACCACTATTGTGAAGGTTTGGAAGTAATGGGAGAGCTTTCGCGAGGCGCTGACGAGCGCCAGGGCGAGCTTTTCGAGATGCAAGTACCTGGTCTCGGCGTCGAGTAGGATCTTGCTCGTGTAATAGATAGGCCTCTGCTGGCCGTCTTCCTCTCTAATGAGCACCGAGCTCACTGCATGGTCCGAGACCGCTAGGTACAAGTACAGCACTTCGCCATTAGTTGGAGTCGACAGCAGCGGTGGTGAAGAAAGGTAGCGTTTAAGCTGCTGCAGCGCCTGATCACAGTCCGGCGTCCATTGGAACTTGGAGCCCTTTCGCAGGAGCTGGAAGAAAGGCCTGCATTTGTCGGAAGCTGTGCTAATAAATCGGTTGAGGGCGGCAGCCATGCCGGTCAGCCGCTGGACTTGTTTTGCTGAGG
Organism: Persea americana; assembly: GCA_029852735.1. NCBI lineage: Eukaryota > Viridiplantae > Streptophyta > Magnoliopsida > Laurales > Lauraceae > Persea > Persea americana. Next base: position 9,282,684 of record CM056820.1, on the reverse strand, counting down.
TCGGACTCTGGAGCACCTGGATTGCCGTGATCTGGTTAGGGTTTGCTTCAATCCACCTTCTCGTGACCAGGCTCCCCAAGAACTTGCCGGAACCGACACTGAATGCGCACTTGGATGCGTTCAGCTTCAACTGGAACTGGCGGAGGATGCCGAAAATTTGGCGAAGGTCGGCCAAGTGGTCCTGCGACCTTTTAGATTTGATGACCATATCGTCGATGTAGACCTCCACTGTCTTGCCGAGCTGCGCCTGGAACATCTTCGTCACCAGCCGCTGGTATGTCTCTCCCGCATTCTTTAACCCGAAGGGCATCACCTTGTAGCAATAGGTGCCCCTGGGGGTGATGAAAGTTGTCTTCTCCTGATCCGCCGCGTACAAGGGGATCTGGTGGTATCCCCGGTAGGCGTCCAGGAAGCTCATGCGGTCGTGTCCGGCAGTGGCGTCAATGAGCTGGTCTATCTTCGGAAGAGGGAAGCTATCTTTGGGACAGGCCTTATTGAGGTCGGTAAAGTCCAAGCAAACCCTCCATTTCCCCGTCTTCTTTTTTACCACCACTGTTTTGGCCAGCCACTGCGGATAATAGACCTCTTTTATTGCGTCTGCCTCGAGGAGCTTCTGGACTTCCTCAATCATGGCCTCAGTCTGTGGGACCCCAGTTTAGCGTGATTTTTGAAGCACGGGCTTATGGTTGGGATCCACATTCAGCTTGTGGCATATGACTGATGGATCGATGCCGGAAATCTCATACGGTGTCCAAGCAAAGACCTATTTATTCTCCACGAGGAGGTTGAGCAGCTCTGCCTTCTCGGGGTCGGGGAGCTAACTTCCAATCAGGAAGAATCTGTCTGGGTCGGCGGGGTCGATCTTGACCTCGGTGAGGTCCTCGATGCTCTTCTGCGCCGGAGCCCTGCCAACATCCCCGAGCTCGGCCTCTCTGTCCAGCTCGGCCACATAGACTTGGGATGATTCGGCTTCACCAGGTAGTACGGCCATTAAGCATTGCCTGGCCATGTGCTGGTCACCTCTGACAGTGATCACATCCGTCCAGCCAGATTGGTTCTCCAGAGGGAATTTGAGCTTTTGATGATGGGTGAAGGGCACTGTCAAACCCCGACCCAGGATTAACGCGATTAGTGTTAACTAAGTGCGTGTTTAGTTGTAATGTGAGTTTAGTGTGCGTGAGATTAGAAATTGGTCCGATTTAGTCTAGAATTAGCTTTGGGGAATTTTGGAGAGCGTGTTGTGCTATTTTGTCACACTTCAGGGTGCCTTGAGAGTACGTGTAAGCTTGGGAGGAAATTCTAGTTTTCTGATTTTTAATCGTGATTTTGATCTCTTCTGAATGGTTTTATTTTATTGATAAACTTTTGTGTTCAGCTTGTTTGTGTTTTAGGCTCAGAAACCCAAGTTTTGGCCCAAAGGGGTAAATCAGTCTTTTCACACCAAATCTGGACTCAAATTTCGAAATCTCAAAACTATGCCAAATTTATACTTTTTGGAAACTAGATTTTTCGGCGATCATTTTAGTCTTCTTCGTCGTTTTCATCCGGGGCCCACAAGTCAGTGTTTTAAACATTGCAAGTTTTGAGCAATGGGGCCCACAAAAACCCACTTGAAGCAAATCTCCTTCTCCCTCATTTTTCTTCACTCACGAGTCAAGCTCTCCCTGCAACTTCTGAACCCAGCTGAAGACTCTTCTTCTTCCCTTCCTTTCTTCTCATTGCATGCCTAAGCTAGAGAGCTTCAAAGCACAAACCAACCCTACCATCTTCTTCCTCTCAACTTTAGGAATCCATTGCTACCATTTTCTTGGAGATCCCAGCTGTGTTTTCACTCCATTTTCTTCTCCTCTTCTTGTTTAGCAAGCTTCAGGTAATGGATCTCTTCCTCCTCTTCAATGTAGTCTTTTGAGTTCCTTAGGAACCCATTTTTCAAGCATGCAACACCCATTTCGAAATGGGTCATTGTCTTCTCTTTTTGGTGGATTTTTGAAGTTCTTTTCATGGGTTTCTTGTAGATTTCGTGGAGTACTTTTGGTAGGCCTTGTTCTGAGATTGTTGGGCTAGGACTTTGGTAAAGGCAAGTGAACAACTTAGACTCATGATGCATGCAATGTTTGATTTCTTTAGCTTTTATGATTTGATTTCTCTTCCATGATAATTTGGGCATGTATGTTTCCAAAGGTGTTATAGTTTGAAATTTTGTTTTAATTGAAATGCATATACTAATGGTTTGTGTTAATGGTTTTTCATTCATTTGAAGTTGCTTTTATCTTGCCAATGTGTTTTATAAATGGATGAGAGAATGGAGGCAATGTTGTGAGGTGATTTGGAAGTGTGGATTGTATAAATTGACTGGAAATTGCCCTTGGAGAGCATGAGGCTCAGGGAATATGCAGGGATTTGACAAAGGAAAGAAATGGTGAAAAGGGAGTGTGAATTCTGAATTCAGCTGAAGCTGCCGCAGACAGGCGGTTAGCAGTCGGCCAGCAGTCGGCTAGCCGACTGTTGACCCACGGCTAACCGACCCTGTGTCGGTTAGAATTACAGTAACTCAATTTCTGCACAGGGCGTGGTCGGCCCGCGGGCGGTCAGCAGGCGGCTAGCCGACCTGCGCAAGAAATCTGAAAGTAGTATTTCTCCTGATCAGTCGGTCAGCGGTCGGTCGGTTGGTCGGTCAGCCGACCAGCACCCGGCGGCCAGCCGCCAGGTAGCCGCGAGGTGACCGAGTGCACAGAAGTAGAATTTTGAAGGGGTTTAGATGGAAAAGAAAAAAACTAGAATATGTTAAGGGATCTTTGGCTTGATGTTGTGCAATTGAAACATGGAATGTTGTCTAGCTTCGGGGACACCAATTCATTATAAACTCCAACATTTGGGTTTCAACTTCACAAGAATCAAATAAAGAGTCTTAGCATATACTTGTCATAATTGTTTCGAAATCTTGAATTTTGGCACGAAGAATACCGTTTTGTTCCTGTTTTGATTTACAAGCATGTGTTTAACTTTAGATTTGTTTCATGAACTATAATGGGGACACTTTTCCAGCCTTGCTTGTTATAGCTTATGCTATTCTCGTTTAGTCCCGTCTTGCATTGTTTTGACAAGTGTTTTTCCCCATTTTTCACTAAGTTTTGTACGAGCATTGATATGTTTTATGCATACATGGATATCATAGAATACCACTGAGCTTGGACTGCCCTTTCAGTCTGATCCACTAGTTCGGGGGTCCTTAAACATAAGGGCAATCTGCAGATTAGCCGTGTATTTATACACATCTTTGTTCTGTCCGGTTCCGCGGCCGGTTTTCCGCCCACCTTGTGTGGCTCGGACTTCTGTTTTGTTTTGTCTCGTTCTGTTTCGTTTTGCTTGCTCTTGTCATTGCGTATGACAGAGAAAGGATGAGCTCAATGTGAATTCGTGAATCATGTTATTTTATTGAAAAGCATATTAGTTTTGAATTACACTTTAAACATGTTTTGTTCAGAACTCATGCCATGTTTTAAGTGCTGATTACTTTCATATTAACTGACTTGTATTATGTCTAAACTGTTCACCTACCAGACCGTCGTGTCTGACCCCTTTGTTTTGGTGTTTAGATGCAGGCGCCGTTGCCATTGCGGAGGAGCGCCCGGAGGAGGCTTCTGAGCCACCCCCAGCCCGTGAATGGCAACCCGACGACGTCCTCTAGACGTCGGGCGGAGTCTTGAGCACGATGCACATAGATGGGTTTATTTTGCTATTTTGGGAATGTATGGCCTTTGTTGGCCTTTTTCACTTTTGGGGTTATGTAACTTAACACTTTGTTATTTTGAAACTTGAATTGAATTTGGTAATGCTATGCTTACATTTTCTCCTCTGATTATTGTCTTAATGATGACTTAACTTATGCAATTCGGAATCACAAGGTTTATGTGATTAAGTTGTGATGAGATTACTTGCACGCTTCCGCCAATCATTGCTCGAGTGAGATTGTTACATCTTCGTCTTTGGAAATCCTCACCGCGGAAACCTGTGGGTTAATCATAGTTGGATGGACCTAACCGTCGCGGGGCCCGGACTTGGGGGAACCTCGGTCCGGGGTCGCAACAGGACTGGTATCAGAGCGGACATGTTTCAGGCAATTAAAAGAAACTAGAAACTCTTAGGGACGTGGCGAGGATCCGTGAGCACGTTAGATCAGTAGTGTGGACTTAGAAACCAAACCCCAATCTGCTAATATGTACTGACAATTTGTTTTACAGCATCATGCCTCCAAGAAGAACTCCGAATCAGAATGCTTCAGGGAGCAATGCCAATAATGATAACAGTGAAACACTTCATGAACAGCCACCTACAATGACTCAGTTTCAGGCACTCATGCAAGCCATGTTAGAACAACAGAGGCAAGCTAATGAAAGTCAGACAAGAATGCAGAGGGAAGCTAATGAAGTCCATGCTAGGCTACAAAGAGAGGCCAATGAGAACCAAGCTCGGTTCCAAGAACAGCTAGCTAAGAAGGATGAGGAAATGGCACAAGTTCAACGACGGCTTTTGGAAGTTTTACAAACTAGGCCTCTACCCCCGCCTAGGCAACCTGGGGGACCGAATATCATCATCAACAATCGAGAACAAGACCCTAACATTTTTTTCGAGAGGTTCAGGAAGAGAGGACCCAAGGAGTTCTCAGGTCAAGAAGACCCGTTGGCTGCAGATGACTGGCTAGTTAATGTAGAGAAGATCTTTGATGTATTCACTTGTACAGGCATACAGAGGGTTAACCTCACAGCTTCTCTATTTTTTGGATTAGCGGACACTTGGTGGCAAACGGTTAAGGAACCGTATCAGATTATGCCAGATGGGGCTACATGGGAGACTTTTAAGACTCAGTTCACTGATAAGTATGTCCCTTCTCATGTCAAGAGGCAGAAAGCTATAGAGTTTCAGCAGCTCAAGCAGGGTAACATGACAGTTTTGGAGTATGTGACAAAGTTTGAAAGACTTGCTAGATATGCCCGAGAGTTGATAGACACCGAACAGAAGAAGATCACTAACTTCTTAGAAGGGCTGAACCCCATCATCATGAGGGATGCTACAGGAGTAGTTCCACCCGCCACCTTCGATGAAGCGGTCAAGAGAGCATACAAGTTCGAGGACATCAACAATCAGATCATCAGGGATAGAAAGCAACAGTACCACCAACAAAACCAAAGGTCACAGAACAAGAAGCCAAGACAAGAACAAAACCCTCCTAGGCAAGGCGTGTGTGCACATTGTGGCAAAAATCATGAGACTGCACAATGTCGTAAAGCCACGGGAGCTTGTTTTAGATGTGGGGCTATGGATCATGCCATTCGAGATTGCCCACAAGTACAAAATCAGGCCAACAGGAACCAGCCACAAAGGCAAGCGGCACCACAGGCTCCAGCCCAGAACCAGGCAAGACCACCTCAGCAGCAGCAAGGCAGGCAACAAGTTCAAAATCGAATGCTCGTCCACCTCAGCAGCAGCAGCAGAACAGAAATGCACAAGGAAGGCAGAATAGACCACGGCAGCAAGGGCGGGCATACAATCTTAATCGTGTCGATGCCGATGCTGCGGGCGATGTAGTGGAAGGTAAACTTTTCATCTGTGGAGTAGAAGCTCAAATTTTATTTGATCCTGGAAGCACTCATTCCTTTTTATCCCCTGTGTTTGTGAAGCTGATTGATATGCCATTTAGAATTCTTGATTATATCTTGACTGTCACTACACCAGTAGGTAAGCAGGCCGTTTGTAGACTCTATTACCCAAATTGTTCAGTTCTATTAGGAGAAGTCAACCTTCCAGCAGATCTTATTATTTTAGACATGCATGATTTCGATGTCATTTTAGGCATGGATTGGTTAGAGAAGTACCATGCAACCATGGATTGCTTTAGTAAAACTATTACTTTTAAGTTGAAAGGAGAACAGGCAGATTTGATTGTTCAGGGAAACAGGAAGAAAGGCCAAGTGGGGATTATTTCAGCACTAAAGGCAAGCAGAATGGTGTCTAGTGGTTGTGAGGCTTTTATAGCGTTTATCACGGAGGATAAACGGTCCCAAGGGGTGGAGGAAATCCCCGTTGTATGTGAGTTTCCAGATGTTTTTCCGGAAGAAATCCCAGGATTACCACCAATTCGGGAGGTTGAGTTCACGATTGAGCTCCTTCCAGGGACAGCTCCAATTTCTATTGCACCTTACAGGATGGCTCCAGCAGAATTAGGCGAACTAAAACTTCAATTGCAAGAACTATTGAGTAAAGGTTTCATTAGACCAAGCGTTTCACCTTGGGGAGCACCAGTGTTGTTTGTGAAAAAGAAGGATGGAAGCTGGAGAATGTGCATAGACTATAGAAGACTAAACCACATGACTGTCAAGAACAAGTATCCGTTGCCGAGAATAGATGAATTGTTTGATCAATTGCAAGGAGCAGCGTATTTTTCCAAGATAGATTTGAGGTCTGGGTATTATCAGCTGCGAGTTAGAGAGACAGACGTGCCTAAAACAGCTTTTCGAACAAGATACGGGCACTATGAGTTTCTGGTGATGCCATTTGGGTTGACTAATGAACCCGCGGTATTTATGGCTCTCATGAACAAAGTCTTTGCGGAGTACTTGGATCACTTTACAGTGGTATTTATTGATGACGTTCTCGTGTATTCCAAGAGTAAGGAAGAGCATGAAGAGCACTTGAGGACATCATTACAGCTTTTGAAGGACAACCAGCTCTATGCAAAGCTAAGTAAATGTGAATTTTGGTTAGGGCAAGTGGCTTTTCTAGGCCACGTTATTTCGAAAAAAGGCTTAGCAGTGGATCAGTCCAAAGTTGAAGCAGTTGTCAGTTGGAAAAGGCCAAGCAGTGTGACGGAAATCAGAAGCTTTTTGGGACTAGCAGGTTACTACAGGAGGTTTGTCCAGGGATTTTCATCTATTGCAGCACCATTGACAAAGTTAACTAGGAAAAATGTGCCTTTTATATGAACAGACCATTGTGAAGAAAGTTTTCAAGAGCTGAAGAAAAGATTGACTACAGCTCCGATCCTCACTTTACCGTCGGGAAGTGGAGGATTTGTTATCTATACAGATGCTTCAAATGTAGGATTGGGTTGTGTGTTGATGCAGAATGACAAAGTGGTTGCTTATGGTTCAAGGCAGTTGAAAGAGCATGAAAAGAATTACGCAACTCATGATTTGGAACTAGCAGCGGTTGTATTTGCTTTGAAAATGTGGAGACATTACCTATATGGAGAGAAATTTGAAGTACATTCAGATCACCGGAGTCTACAGTATCTATTTTCGCAGAAAGAGTAGAACATGAGGCAGAGACGATGGATGGAGTACATCAAAGACTATGACTTTCCAATTAAGTATCATCCGGGTAAGGTGAATGTAGTAGCTGATGCATTGAGCAGAAAATCAGTGGTTATGGCTAGCTTGAGAGGAGTCAGTGTTTTGTATCAATTTGAAGAACTGGGAGTAGAAGTGCATCCGTTAAGGCAGGGCGTGATGTTGGCAAGTATGATAGCGTCTGAACCTATTTTCATCCAGAAAATCAAAGACAGTCAATTGCAAGACCCGGACTTGGCCAAGATTGTGGAACACATTTCCGAACATCCAGACTTCAGGATTGTAGATGGAGTGTTGTACTTCCGTGACCGTTTGTGTGTGCCTAACCTCGAGGACTTGAAGAATGAAATTATGACTGAAGCTCATAACACGAGATACTCCATGCATCCTGGAAGTACAAAGATGTACCAAAATTTGAGGAACCGATTCTGGTGGAATAACATGAAGCGCGAGATTGCAGCTTTTGTATCTCGGTGCCTCACGTGTCAGCAGATTAAGGCAGAACACCAAAAACCTCCAGGGTTGTTGCAACCATTGGACATTCCGGAGTGGAAATGGGAACACATCACTATGGATTTTGTCTCCGGTTTGCCTACTACCAAGAAAGGGAACAATGCTATATGGGTTATGGTAGATCGCCTTACGAAGTCTGCTCACTTCATTCCTATGAAGACAGGGAGTAAGATGCATATGGCACCACTTGCAGATTTATTTGTGACTGAGATAGTCAGCAGACATGGACAGCCCGTCTCCATCACTTCCGACAGAGATAGCAGATTTGTTTCGAGGTTTTGGAAGACCCTATTCGAATCTATGGGCACTAAGTTGCAATTCAGCACTGCATACCATCCTCAGACTGATGGCCAGTCAGAGCGAACTATACAGACTTTAGAGGACATGCTACGGGCTTGTGTGCTAGATTTCAAGGTTCAATGGGATGAGTACTTACCTCTGTGTGAGTTTGCATATAACAACAGCTACCATTCCAGTATTGGGATGGCACCGTTCGAAGCACTCTATGGTAGGAGATGCAGAACTCCTGTTTGCTGGGAAGAAGTCGGTGTTCGTAGCTTTCACGGACCGACAATAGTGGGAGAGACAAGTGATAAGATCAAGTTGATTCAAGAACGGTTAAAAGTTGCTCGAAGTAGACAAAAGAGTTATGCTGATACTCGCAGAAGAGATTTGCAGTTTAAAGAAGGGGACAAGGTATTTTTGAAAGTATCTCCGGCTAGAGGAACTCTAAGATTTGGACAGAAAGGCAAGCTTGCAAGAAGGTACATCGGACCGTATGAGATTTTGAGCAAGATAGGAGATGTTGCCTATAGACTTGCGTTACCGTCGGAACTCTCCGGGGTACACAATGTTTTTCACGTCTCTATGTTGAAGAAATACGTCCCAAATCCTTCACATGTTCTACGGCATGAACCATTGGAAATTCAAGAAGATGCGTCGTACGTGGCGAAGCCGGTTAGAATTGTGGACACCAAAGAACAAGAATTAAGAAATCCGACAATTCACTGGGTCAAAGTACAGTGGAAAAATCATGAGCCAGAAGAAGCGACATGGGAACTAAGAGAGCAAGTCCAGAGAAAGTATCCTGAACTATTACCAGAGGTATACTTATTTTTTTATTTGGAGGACCAAATAACCTAAGGGGTGGAGGATGTCAAACCCCGACCCAGGATTAACGCGATTAGTGTTAACTAAGTGCGTGTTTAGTTGTAATGTGAGTTTAGTGTGCGTGAGATTAGAAATTGGTCCGATTTAGTCTAGAATTAGCTTTGGGGAATTTTGGAGAGCGTGTTGTGCTATTTTGTCACACTTCAGGGTGCCTTGAGAGTACGTGTAAGCTTGGGAGGAAATTCTAGTTTTCTGATTTTTAATCGTGATTTTGATCTCTTCTGAATGGTTTTATTTTATTGATAAACTTTTGTGTTCAGCTTGTTTGTGTTTTAGGCTCAGAAACCCAAGTTTTGGCCCAAAGGGGTAAATCAGTCTTTTCACACCAAATCTGGACTCAAATTTCGAAATCTCAAAACTATGCCAAATTTATACTTTTTGGAAACTAGATTTTTCGGCGATCATTTTAGTCTTCTTCGTCGTTTTCATCCGGGGCCCACAAGTCAGTGTTTTAAACATTGCAAGTTTTGAGCAATGGGGCCCACAAAAACCCACTTGAAGCAAATCTCCTTCTCCCTCATTTTTCTTCACTCACGAGTCAAGCTCTCCCTGCAACTTCTGAACCCAGCTGAAGACTCTTCTTCTTCCCTTCCTTTCTTCTCATTGCATGCCTAAGCTAGAGAGCTTCAAAGCACAAACCAACCCTACCATCTTCTTCCTCTCAACTTTAGGAATCCATTGCTACCATTTTCTTGGAGATCCCAGCTGTGTTTTCACTCCATTTTCTTCTCCTCTTCTTGTTTAGCAAGCTTCAGGTAATGGATCTCTTCCTCCTCTTCAATGTAGTCTTTTGAGTTCCTTAGGAACCCATTTTTCAAGCATGCAACACCCATTTCGAAATGGGTCATTGTCTTCTCTTTTTGGTGGATTTTTGAAGTTCTTTTCATGGGTTTCTTGTAGATTTCGTGGAGTACTTTTGGTAGGCCTTGTTCTGAGATTGTTGGGCTAGGACTTTGGTAAAGGCAAGTGAACAACTTAGACTCATGATGCATGCAATGTTTGATTTCTTTAGCTTTTATGATTTGATTTCTCTTCCATGATAATTTGGGCATGTATGTTTCCAAAGGTGTTATAGTTTGAAATTTTGTTTTAATTGAAATGCATATACTAATGTTTTGTGTTAATGGTTTTTCATTCATTTGAAGTTGCTTTTATCTTGCCAATGTGTTTTATAAATGGATGAAAGAATGGAGGCAATGTTGTGAGGTGATTTGGAAGTGTGGATTGTATAAATTGACTGGAAATTGCCCTTGGAGAGCATGAGGCTCAGGGAATATGCAGGGATTTGACAAAGGAAAGAAATGGTGAAAAGGGAGTGTGAATTCTGAATTCAGCTGAAGCTGCCGCAGACAGGCGGTTAGCAGTCGGCCAGCAGTCGGCTAGCCGACTGTTGACCCACGGCTAACCGACCCTGTGTCGGTTAGAATTACAATAACTCAATTTCTGCACAGGGCGTGGTCGGCCCGCGGGCGGTCAGCAGGCGGCTAGCCGACCTGCGCAAGAAATCTGAAAGTAGTATTTCTCCTGATCAGTCGGTCAGCGGTCGGTCGGTTGGTCGGTCAGCCGACCAGCACCCGGCGGCCAGCCGCCAGGTAGCCGCGAGGTGACCGAGTGCACAGAAGTAGAATTTTGAAGGGGTTTAGATGGAAAAGAAAAAAACTAGAATATGTTAAGGGATCTTTGGCTTGATGTTGTGCAATTGAAACATGGAATGTTGTCTAGCTTCGGGGACACCAATTCATTATAAACTCCAACATTTGGGTTTCAACTTCACAAGAATCAAATAAAGAGTCTTAGCATATACTTGTCATAATTGTTTCGAAATCTTGAATTTTGGCACGAAGAATACCGTTTTGTTCCTGTTTTGATTTACAAGCATGTGTTTAACTTTAGATTTGTTTCATGAACTATAATGGGGACACTTTTCCAGCCTTGCTTGTTATAGCTTATGCTATTCTCGTTTAGTCTCGTCTTGCATTGTTTTGACAAGTGTTTTTCCCCATTTTTCGCTAAGTTTTGTACGAGCATTGATATGTTTTATGCATACATGGATATCATAGAATACCACTGAGCTTGGACTGCCCTTTCAGTCTGATCCACTAGTTCGGGGGTCCTTAAACATAAGGGCAATCTGCAGATTAGCCGTGTATTTATACACATCTTTGTTCTGTCCGGTTCCGCGGCCGGTTTTCCGCCCACCTCGTGTGGCTCGGACTTCTGTTTTGTTTTGTCTCGTTCTGTTTCGTTTTGCTTGCTCTTGTTATTGCGTATGACGGAGAAAGGATGAGCTCAATGTGGATCCGTGAATCATGTTATTTTATTGAAAAGCATATTAGTTTTGAATTACACCTCAAACATGTTTTGTTCAGAACTCATGCCATGTTTTAAGTGCTGATTACTTTCATATTAACTGACTTGTATTATGTCTAAACTATTCACCTGCCAGACCGTCGTGTCTGACCCCTTTGTTTTGGTGTTTAGATGCAGGCGCCGTTGCCATTACGGAGGAGCGCCCGGAGGAGGCTTTTGAGCCACCCCCAGCCCGTGAGTGGCAACCCGACGACGTCCTCTAGACGTCGGGCGGAGTCTTGAGCACGATGCACATAGATGGGATTATTTTGCTATTTTGGGAATGTATGGCCTTTGTTGGCCTTTTTCACTTTTGGGGTTATGTAACTTAACACTTTGTTATTTTGAAACTTGAACTGAATTTGGTAATGCTATGCTTACATTTTCTCCTCTGATTATTGTCTTAATGATGACTTAACTTATGCAATTCGGAATCACAAGGTTTATGTGATTAAGTTGTGATGAGATTACTTGCACGCTTCCGCCAATCATTGCTCGAGTGAGATTGTTACATCTTCGTCTTTGGAAATCCTCACCGCGGAAACCTGTGGGTTAATCATAGTTGGATGGACATAACCGTCGCAGGGCCCGGACCTGGGGGAACCTCGGTCCGGGGTCGCAACAGCGGAGGAGCGAGGTGGATGACATTGATGATGCCCTCCAGTTTGCTGTCCTGGCTGTCAGTATCCCAGCGTGGAGGTCGGCTGTTGTCTCGGCCTTCCTCCTTGATGTAGTCCCTCAGGTGCCCCTCCCTCACAAGGCTTTCCATGTGGGACTTGAAGCTCTTACACTCATCGGTTCTGTGCCCACTCTGCTTGTGATACGCACAGAACTTGCTCTGGTCCCGAGAGGAGGGGTCACTTGTCATTGGATGCGGCCACTTGAAGAAGGGCTGCGCCTTTATTTTGTTGAGGAGCTTATAGATCGGCTCCTTGAAGATCATATTCACCGCCTTGAAGGAGGTCGCCTCGTGCCTTGACCTCCTGTCGCTCCCCGAGGCTGCTGCCGAGGTGGAGGGGGGCCGGCGACGATCTGAGGACCGGGCCCTGTGCTGATCCGGGGACGGGTCTCTGCAATGGTCCTCCCTCCTAGAGGACCTGTTGTCTCCCTTGGATGGTCGATCCTTCTGGGTGAGGCCGAAGTTCTCCCGACCTCGGACCTTGTCTTCTTCTGCCCAGATGAACCGATTTGCTTGGGTCATCAGCTCTTTCATGGTGGTCACGGGGTACATGACCAACTGTGCCCGAAGCTGGATGCCCGGTCAGAGAGCCAGCTGAAAGGATTTCACCGCCATCTCCTCAGAAGCGCACTCGATTTGGCTGTAGATAGTCCAGAACCGATGGGCGAACTGGGTGACGTTCTCGTCTTCTCGCATTCGGAGGGCCATCAGATCAGCATCGGTCTTTGGGATGACGCGATGAGCCTGGAACTTCTCCAGGAAGGAGGTCCGGAGCTGCCGCCAGCTGGAGATGGAGCCTTCAGGGAGTGAACAAAACCATCGCAGGGGGAGATCTTCCAAACTGGAGGAGAAGACTCGACAGTTCAAAAAGTCGTCATCCCCCAGACCGACATCCTCTGAATGTAATGTCGGAGGTGAGCCACAGGGTCCGAGGTTCCGTCATACAGGGTGAACCTTGGGATGTTGAACTTCTCGAGGAGGGAGTATTTTCTGATCTCCTTAAAGAAAGGAGATGCGCCTATGTCCTCAGCTTCAAAGGCGTTGTACTGGTCTAGGGTGATACCAGCAGTCTCTATATTCTGGCAGATAGTCTGCTTGACTTGCCGGTCGATCCACTGCTTCAGCTCCTCGTCTTCTGGTATCTGGCGCTGCTTCTTCGGTTCTTCATGCACGTGGCTGCTGCTGGAGTCTTCTTCTTTGTGGACCCGATCACGCCTCTTATTATTGAGGACGTGCCTCAGGTCTCGCTCATGGACCGGAAGAGCCTGGCTGTGCCTGGGTAGGGGACCTGAGGGCATGGCTGCTCACGGGAGATGGACTCCGAGCCCTTCTCTCCTCGAGCTGCTGCTTGAGCCGCTGGATAAGCTCGTTCTGCTTCTGGACGAGGCAGTTCTGAGCCCTGATATCATTCAGGTGGGGACTTCATCTTCGTCAGGGCTGGCTTGATGGTGGGACTGAGATCCAGCCCGCGCTGACTTTTCACGCAGCTTGGTGACTGACTTGTCACCTTGCCTGGCGTGCTCATAGGTATGGCGGGGCTGCTCCGAAGGCGGAACATCGTGAAGGGAAGGCATTGTCAGCCCCCTAGATTGCGATACTGACTAGACCGTGAGAGACCTTTCCCCTATCCTCCTTTGTCGAGGGGGTGGTCGGCTTTCGACCAATACAGGTTGTATGGACAAGCCCTTGCTTTTAGACGGACCTTCACCATTTCTGGTTTTTGGAGCCATGGTGTTTGTAAGCTTTTTGTTCAGTTTCCCCACAGACGGCGCCAAACTATAGGCGGTGAAAACACGACACCCACTTAGATTGAGATAAACTTCTTAGATCAGGGAATACCGAACTCCAAGAACCTGAACGGGAAGGAAAAAGGCTTGGGTCAGAGCCATTGGCTGCCGTGAGCCGAAGGCACTCCGATGCCTGAGTTAGTTCTGAGAAAACTAAGCAGGAGGAGGAAGAGGAGAATGAGAGATAGTATATTGTGTATTGCGTGTTGCGTACCTCCATGGGGCTGATCCCATGTGTATATATAGATATTCCTCGTTCATTCTCTCTCTCTCTCTGTGAGTGGGGGTAGGTGGGGTAAGGTCCCATCGGACTTTACCCTGACATTCGGCGGTAGGTAAAAAGGGCATATCCCATCAGAACTTTCAATGCTTTTGGTCAGTTGATGTTTAAGGGATGATAAAGTCAACTTCTTATCGCCATAAATGAGCAATCCTATCGTCATAAATGAGCGATCCTATCGCCATAAATGAGCGCCCCTATCTGACAGGGCGCGCCCGTGCTCCTCAGAGAAGGATGATGGTCCATTGCCTTCAGCGCTTTTACCGGGACCAAGAACGGTCTGGATGTGCTGGCACCGTGCTGAGCTGACACTCACGCCGAGTGACCGAGCTGTCGTGCTGCCGAGCTGGATTGTTGAGCTGGCACTCCTAGCCGAGCTGCCGAGCTGAATCGTTGAGCTGGCACTCCTAGCCGAGCTGCTAAGCTGCAGGGTGGAAGCCTCTTGAGCCGGCGTTCCTCATTGAGCTGCCGAACTGCCAGGCTGTGCTTACCAAGATCGGGATGAATAGCTAGTGCTCTTTACCGTGATCCTCCCTTAATCTAGTCATTACAGTGTTTTACCCACACAGTTACCCAACATAGTGGCATCTTTTTTTAGATAAAAGCAGTGGGAGTAGTTATATAATTGTCAATGGATGACATGTTGACTATTCGGTACCGACACCAATCTAGACCAGCAACTCCAAAAATTCCCACAACACAATACACTAATTCATAAGCTGCGTTACCAATTAAAAAAAAATCAGTTGCTACCTGTTTCATCATCCAAATGAGTTTCATCTAAATCTCAGTTTGGATTGAAGGGTGGATCCCTTCTTAAATAAGGATTTGAATCTCCATTAAAGGTGTGGCCATATTGCATTGTACATTTGAGTTTGGTGGAGGGTGGAAACCTTCTTGAAAAAGGATCTGAAACTCCATTTTTTGAAAAAATAAAGAGAGGAGAAGTGGGGAAGATGAAGTGGAGAATATGAGGTCTCTCGGTGGCTAATTGTCACCGATTATGATAATTATTTTGACATCTTTGCTTACTGCAAAGTTAGAACGTAAAATTAATTTATGATACATAAAAGGCTAACATAAGTGCCACACGTATGCATAGATTTATTAATCTATATATATCTTGTTCAAAGGGAAGAATTCAATTTGAGTTCAAGGTTTGGTGGTTGTCTCGTCTTAATTCAAGAAAGCTTTTTAAGTTGTTGATCGGTCTCTCGTTTTTGAGATACTATTCTTCTCTTTTTCCAATGAAGCTTCTATTGTGTTTCATAGGAACGTTGAGTGTGAACAAAAATGACTCAATTTGCTAGCTAGTCTGTAGCCCGGGCCTTCTCTGTCGGAATCATTACTATGAATTCATGTGTCAAGTATAAACAATAAATCTACCATATATTTTGAAATATCCATTTATCATCACCAACGATGCCCTGTGTACGGAGAACTGCTCCTTACCATAGTGGTAAAGGGTCATAGTTCTCTTTGGGAGGTCCTGGGTTCAAACGTTGCCTCCTCCATCTTGTATATGTGAGTTTTTATTACCTCACATGCGTGAGTTGAGTTTATTATCCCCGCATGTTTGAGTTTCCATCACCTCGCACATGTGAGTTATGTCTATGTATCATCGTATGTGCAAATTCCTATCCTCCTCGCATGTGTGAGTCGTGTATGTCTCTCCTCTAATGTGTGAGTTTCCATAACTTAACATTTTATGAATTGTGTCATGAGTCCTAGGGTCCCAGCCCCTTTACTAGCTTACCAAAAACAACGCCGTGTGTACTAAGGTAGCGCATGTGCATTTTCCTATAGGGGACATTTGTTTGTACTCATTTATGCAAGTAAATGTTGCACATGTATCATTTAAGGAAGATCACGTTTGTTTGCACTCATTTCATGTTGCATCACATGTTTTATAAGCCGGGAAAATTGTGTGTGAATGATGTCATTTTCATTTAAAAGAGAATGCACTAGTATGTCTACCTTGAGTGTCAAATCCTTTCACTGCCTTTTATTTTTTGCAATAATGTGGGCCTCAAACCTTTAAGGTTTTTTATAACCCAGTAGCCCCCAAAACATATAATTTCCTAGCTTAGGCATCCATAGATTTTGAGATATATGAAGATTTACATTTGACCCGTTCAAACACTCGCTCACATAAAAATTAAAAATAAATCTAGGATATGATACTAGCAAGTTGTCAATTTTGAAATACCCATTTATCAACACCAACAGTGCCGTGTGTACTGAGACAGCGCATGTGCATTTTCTTTTAGTGGTCTTTTTTTGCACTCATTTATACAAGTAAATGTTGCACATGTAACATTTACTGAAGATCACATTTGTTTGCACTCATTTGCAGTTGCATGTTTAATGAGGTGTGAAAATTTACAAATCACATGCGTTATGAGGTGTGAAAATTGTGTATAAATGAGGTCCTCTCATATAGAGAAGAATGCACTAGTACCTCTGCCTTGAGTGTCAAGTCCTTTCACTACCTTTTATTTATTGCGAATCCTATGGGCCTCAAATTTTTAATCAAAACCTTTTGAGGTTATTTATAACCCAATAACTCCCAAAACATTTAATTTCATATCTCAGGCATCCATAGATTTTTGAGATATATGAAGATTTACATTCAACCCATTAAAACATTCTCGCATGAAAATGATGCTTCCAAACAACCATAATACCTTGTTACATAAGCGTATATTTTACACATGTAAATCACATTTTCATAATCCATTTGTAAATGACAAATCGTTAGAAAGAGGTGTCAACACTGTGAAAGAGAGAGATGAGCTTAGTAGGTTTTTGGAAACAAGGTTTAAAAAGACAAAATTGGACTCAACCTGAGCTTAGTAGGTTTTTGAGACAACTAGGCCGAGCACGTTGATTGCCTTACATAGGGGTGTGTGTGCAAGAGAGAGATTTCTGGGTTAGGATTTGAGAGGGGTCATTGGATTATGATTTCAAAGAGGGTCTAAAAGAGGGTTTGGAGGGCTTGTTAGGTCAGGGATTGAGAGAGGGCTTGTTAGGTTAAGGTTTGTAGAGAAAAAGACTAAAGAGTTTGGAGATTTGTTGAGATAAAGGGTTTGTTGAAATTTGAGAATAAGAAGGGCTTCAGGATGGGATTTATTGAAAAGAAGAAATAAAGGTTTGGGAGAGGGTTAGTTGGCATTTAAGAAAGAGGGAAAATTAGCCAGAGGTCCCTTGATTTTGTCGTTTAAGGCCTCTAATCCACAGCATTTTTCGTTAAGGCATCTAGTCATGCGCTTGGACTTATTTCCAGCGAAGGTCCCTAAGTATACCCGGTCATATATTTCCATGACTGGTTTGCCCTTCTAACCGTATGAAATTATGTCACGCATTTTATTCCTAGTTTTAAGCTCCATGACATGATCTTTAATAACTAATTTGCCCCTGTAAACGCCAAAAGCTATGTCACAAATTTTATTTCGTAGTTGTAGATCAAGTTTCGAAATTCAAATTGGAGGGAATGACGATTGATAGATTTCTACCTATAAATTCTCCTTTCTAAAACAAGTCTTTTGTATTCGTTCTAGTCGTGCGTGAGTTTCTGTGATCTCCTGCGCTTTTCTTCCTCACGTGGCTACTATATCTCTTTCCTTTCATTGTATTATCATCGTTTCTTGTTCAGAGTATTCTCCAATCTTCGAATCAAATTTATTTGACATTCTTTTCGAAAACCAGATAAATATGTAAGTTTCTTCAAAAAGATCTATAAATTTATCTGCATTTTTTCAAAAATACAGATAAATTTAACTAATTTTGTTTCAAAACTCAGATAAATTTATCTGAATTTCTGGCAAAACCCATAAATTTATCTGAATTTCTTAAAGAACTCTGATAAATTTATCTGTATTTCTTTCAAAACTAAGATAAATTTATATAACTTTCTTTCAAAACTCAGAAAAATTTATCCGTTTTTTGAAAAAAAAATCAAATAAACCGAAAATGTTGTGTACTAGAGGACGAGGTTAAAGGACCCCTGGTTAACTTATCCGTATTTATTTGTCATTATTTTTCTCTCCTTCCTCTCCTTGTTCTCCAGATCTCATCGCTCTCTCTTTCCTTTGATTAAATCCGAAATATATATATATATATATATATAGAGAGAGAGAGATGGCAGATGTTCAAGAGAACGAAAATGATAATGGAAGAAAAGCAAAATACAAGAGAATGGGTACATAGATCGAAGAAGAAGATGCCCAGTCCCACGTGCAGATTTTCTGAATGATTTCTCCTTTGAATTGGTTTTCCAGCTTTTCTCTCCTCTTTCGTAATCCTTGTTTTTTTTGGAGTCCAAGCATCTTCACAAAATTGATGGGTTTAACGGAAGCATTTTTGTATACCGCACAATGTGTATTGCTAAGGAGCAATTTTTACTTAGTAAGTGTTCAAATTTTGAAAAAAAAGACCTTTGCCTCTACAAAAAAAAAATGTGTACCTTCTGCAATAAAATGAATTGTTAAGAAACCTACGGCGGCCAAAAGCCCCTAAGAAAAATGGAGTTGCGATACGTACTGGGCCCAGTTGGGCATTGATTTATAATACCCAGCATGGAAAACATACAGCACTCACCCATTGAAGATGTTTGATGTCTTGACTACAGTGTTAAATCCCATTTCATGACCCTCCAACAGTAAGGATCAGTAATTTGATTTAATAGTCATTCAGCAATACGGTTATAATAGCTTAAGACCAAAGGTGTAGAACAATCCCATTGTTGTATAAATGATGAATAAAGGCTAAATCCTGCTACAATAAATCATCATGACCGACATAAGAGCCAGCAGAACAAAAACCATCATACACTGCATTTATTAGATGAGAATATAATTCTAGGATTTTGGGTCCGTGCTCTCAGGTCTTAGTCATGATGGAGATTTTGCAAATAGAATTAAACTCACTAAGATGACAAAGTTTCATGGCTCTGATTAAAAAAGTAAAAGCAAACAACAAAGTTTCATGATTGTGAATACCTGCATATGTTTCTTTGTAATCAAATAGGAAATTTGAATATCAGTAACATTCTTCTAGAACAAGTTCAAAGGTCAAGTTGATGGGTGAGGAATAAGCAGAAGAAAATATATAGCATTTCCTTAATTTCTAATTAGAGAATAGTAAAATGGAATTTGATCCCTCAATTTTTTGGAGCAAAGAAAAACCCATGAGCATAAGATAAAAACTAATGGGCGTAACCAAACATACTGGAACTAATTTCACCAAACATTGTTCATCTCCTCCCAGAGTATCATCTGTCCGTACAAGTGTTCATTAAATGCATGTCCGGTGCTGAGTTTGACCAAACCATGACATTTAGTGCACATTTGTGTGCACGCTTTTCTACAGGAATGGAAGGCGGGTTTCCACAGCTGTACAAAAATGTGCCCTTAAAAAGAACAGTGGATGCATCAAATATTCTGGAATTGAGAAGCATCTAGTCCTATCTCACTGCCCCAAACAAGGTATTTTATACTTCAGTAGAGCTCTAATGTAATATCAAATTCATTTTACATATTTAAAAAATAAATATAACCCATCTCCAGTTTGTCGTCGCTAGCATAACAAGGCAATGATTGGCAGTCGCATCTAAGGGATGCATGCAAACCTGAAAATAATCCTCCATCTCAACAAGGACCAAAAACTATCCTGAAATTTGGAATCTTGTGTCCAGAGGGTTTCCTATTTTCCAAGAAAAATTGCACTCCTATGACAGAATAAGCACACAGGAAAGTAGGAAAAATTACACTGCACAACACAAGATGACATGGGTAAATAACAAGAAGGTAATCACCTTGACTTTGTTGTTGTCTTACTATGCCTGAGCAATCTATAGGCAGCTATGTTTTTTCTTACATTGAAGCGAAGCAAACCAAACAAGAGAATGCGATAACCAATCCCCATTAGAAAAAGCACCAATAAATTCTCCCACTTGGCATTTCTACTAGAAGAGACATCATAAGAAGCATGGAGAGCCTGGACGCCAGCTATCGTCCTGACCTGCCCAACTGCAAAGTTGGTTCCAATGTACTCATTTTCAAGGAGTCCCTGCAATAGAAGCATAGATCACAGATAAGGATATAGAGACTGACTTAGATTTTTTGTGCCGAATCTGAAATAAAATGAATGCTTAACTTGTGCTTGGGTGTATTAGCATGTTTATATACATATCTGTGCTGCATGAGAATATTTCAATAAAATAACGGGAATAATGAGAAAACAGCTTGCCTGGATTGAGTATGTGTGGAAAGCAATATATGACATGGGATACTTCCACACAGGTACAGGCAAAGCATTTCGCATTCTTAAATAGCCTGCAACAAGCATCATTATCACCTGAAAAACATAAATGTAAGTTAGATTGAGAATTGTATTCTACTCAAGTTGCCATTCAAAATAAGGAAAAAGTGTATTCCACTCAAGTTGGAAACACGATGCATCATTAACACTGCAACAAGCATATTTCATTCAATCAAATTCAGGTGGTATTTTGCTTGTTCTGATACTCCATGAGCCAATACGATCAAAATAGAATTTGAAAGCAAAAGAGGCACTTACATGTAACGACAACATTGTCAAAATGCTCTGAAAAGGTTCTAGCCAGATAGAAGCAACAACCATCATAAGTCCTTCATTCACCAATAGACACATGAAGAAATTTAAGACAAAATACATCAATAAGCTAAACTCGTCCCTCATTCCAACTAAGAAGTAGAAAACCAGGCTCGAGGAAATGGATATGAGGAACAGGAACGGGATGCTGGAGAAAAGGTGTCCAAGTAGGAAAACCAGTGATCCTGAATGATGATTTGATTCTTCATGGATGTATATCTGCACAGCAGAGGGTAAAATTAAATTACCATAAAAGTAAAACATAAACCAACATTGCAACTGTTGAACATAAGGAAGAAATCCAATGACCAACCACCAGTTTCTAAAAACTCATACTACCAAATAAGTAGGGAAAAGCTACGCAGTATATGAAGATTTTCCCGGACTATTGGGTTAAAGAGAATGTTTAGGTGTATTTTGGTTGTTACATTTTAGTTAACTGGGAGGACTCGCCAAGTCATTAGTATTTTTAGATCTATTTTGAAAGTTCTTGAGAATCCACATGAGAATTATGAGGTTTTGATTGGGCAAGATGAGGTTTGTAATGATCATCAGGATAGCATTGAAGACCAGATGGTGAAGATTGAAAATTGCAATCAGTTATTGTTGGAAATAAAGAAGATGATCTGGTGCTTTTTGTCAGAGGATTTTTTGGATAAAGCATGATGGAAAATATCCAAAACAGAGAGATCAGCAAAGGCTAAGGCAAAGGCAAAGCATGAATCATATCATCTTAGTCGTCGGATAACTAAATCGTCCTATGGATATTAAGGAGAAAGGTTTTGTTCTAGTCTCTTAATCAGTATAAATCACAGCAGTTTTTTTGTGATTTTTCAAAAGCTTAGAAATTAATATATAAAGCTGGTCGCCCCACCCTATGGATCACGATCATACGCTCTTCCCTCCCAGTTCTCTCTTTCCTTACTTTTTCTCTCTTTTTCACTATAGGATTTTCTCTGACCACCCTGGAAAAAAACCCTCGATATCTTTACATCAAACATTCCAACTGATTGAGGGCATAGAGACGAAGGTTCCAGCTGGCCTATGATCATCCAGACCAGTTGGGTCATGGACCAATTCGCTCAGTCTGCTGTCATGAATCAGGTCCAGTCCCGCCTCATCCACTCTGTCAAGAGAACCTTCCCATAAACATGCATGTGACAGAAATATACATCCCATTTAGTCATTTGGCAATCCAAATTTCCTAGCAGATGAGCTATCTTAAATGAATAAGTGATGGTTTTGGTATCACTCTAGACATAGCATCCAAATTCAAAAATTCCCACGGATTCCAACTAGCCTCCTTATTACTTCCAATCAAGGGACGAAACCTATCTTCCTGATTGGAAGAGCCTTCTCCAGCCGAACAAGCAGTTTCCTTCATCACCGCTCTTGTTTCCATATTTAGACTACACAGAAGCAACTGTAGCTTCTGCGATTGGTTCGAATTTGACCGATGATAGCTTCTATTTGGCCACATCAGTCCCATCACGCCATGACTGCAAACTTCCCCATCGGCTGACACCCTGGATTTTCCCACCCTCACTCCTGTCACACAAATGATGAAGCATTCTCCATCAACCTCCAACAAGATGAGATACATACTCTTGGGGATCATAGCTTCATAGGTCTTTCACATCAACAGATTCTTGGTCTATTTCGACCACTGCAGCGAAGGTAGCCACTATCAGAAGTATCCTCCATCCTTGCAACCCATGGGATTCCCAGATCTATGATCCAGGTGGCCTTGCTCTCTGGACCCCTATAGCTTGATACATGGGGTGACTAATCTAGCTGGACGTCCCACCCATACCCACATACCCACACTGTTCCGCCAATATCAAGACCAACTCCCTATCACCAAACTTCCAAATTTTCTGATGGTCATCTTCCTTGCTTCATTTGGAAATCTTGTTGGAACTAACCCCTCTATGATTTGACCATAAGAAAAATAAATAAAGGCACTAAGGCCAATATAGTTAAAATTAATAAATGAAATAGAATGCATGTGATTTCTAATTCCACGGTTAATCGGCATCATTGAAATCTAATTCCAGAGTTCACTAGAGCTATATCTAGAAAGGGATTTTCCAACTGGAGCTTTAAGGCACCATAAGAAAAATAAAGGAAAGAAAATAGAAGTGTGAATGACAGTTGGAAGTAGAAGATAATGATGTCATAATTCTTGAGATAGACATCTGAATTGTGCAATGACATTTGCAGTATTACCATTGGATACAAGCTATCTCTTAAAGAAAATACTTCACTTAGGGGTAGTTTTCCTTTTACACATGCAAATGTTACATACTGTATGTGAAACACATTACTATGTTTGGAAAAATCATCATTTTCAAATGAGTATATCCAACAGTTTTAGATTTATTTGGTTTTTTTTTTTTTTTTTTATCACAAACCCCTTACCTTGATTTCTTTTATATGAGCAGGTAATCCAGCAATGCTCAGAAGTGAAGCAAATGATACAAAGGCAAATACTGCTGCAACTCTGACCTGCAACAAAAATGAGACAGAATAAGTGATTCACTCCATGTATTCTACTGCACAATGAGGTAGCTATGAATTAAATCCTGCATATATGCATGTGCCAGCCCTCAGGAAAAGTTTTTTCAGCACTGACGCTCTACCCGGACTACAATACTAACCAAGCATTTCAATTTGTTCTCATCTGACAAGACTAGTAACAACAGGAGTTAGTGTTCCTTAGAAAACAGAAAGACGGTGTTATAAGACCCACTCTGATGATACTACAGTCACATGCATCAACCCACCTCAGTAGAACACCTTACGAAAAGGATCTGACCCAAAAATTCAGGTATGTACCCATTTTCGTGTCTGTTTAATAATTGGATCTGACTTTATTGGATAAGATTTTTGCAAATTATTTGATAAGGACCTCACATATCAGTGTGGACCCATATCATGATCTGCAGAGTAGAATGTTAACAAAAGCTTTCTGAGTACATGTGTGGCAACTAAATGGTTGTTATATGCAACATGATGTTTGACAACTTGAAAATGAACTCATGCATGAAGCATGGTGGATAACATGAAAACCAGTCATTAGGATCATGACTTTACCAACGACCCCACGATCACATGATTTCACGTTTTCAACAAGTATTGAAGAAGTTGCAGCCTACTTTCATATAAGCTATAGATAGTGGTCGTTGCTGACATCTTCGAATGTTCTGCATTAGCCAAGCAGCATCTAAATTTATGATGCGAGGGGGGAAAACAGCTAAGCGGGTAGATTATTTCCCAAGATTGAGTGGTCCTGAGCTATTAAAGAAGATATGGCCCATTTATTGCTAGGGCTTTCCCCTATGCAACAAGCCACTAGAAAGCCCAATCATATTGTCAATTGGGCAAGAGATACAAATTAAAGGAGTCCCACACCAAGGAATACAGGCACAGATTCCAAAAGATAAATTAAAATCTACAATTGACCTCATGGAACATAGAGACTTCAATAGGAATGAAACTTGGACTTGACAGATACATGAAAAAGAGGAGGCTAAACATAGATATCCATAAGAGACTTGGGGCCTCTTTCTTTGGTAGAATTTCTTATAGGAATTCCAGCTGTTTGGGAATTTCGGAATTCACCAGAAATTCTTTATTCCTTTACTAGAAATTCCGGCATTCATAAATTCCAGAATTTCTAAATGCCTAAAAGAAAGGATTTTCAAATACTAACACCCATTTGAGGTTTTCAAAATTTTAGAATTCCAGCAACCTTCCAGTGAGACTCCAATGACCTCAATTTCTAAACGTGGGTCCACATAATTCCTAAAGGTGGACCCCAAGTTGTAACTGCTAAAAGGTTTGCCCCTTGGACTGTAATTTCTAGGCGGGTCCCATATACCACAATTTTAAAGGTGGGCCACACGTTGTAATTGCTAGAAGGTGGGCCCACATTCCACAATTTCTAAATGTGGATCCCACGTACTACAATTCTAGAGATGGGCCCCACGTACCACAATTTCGAAGAGTGGGTCCCACATAATTTATAAAAGTGGCCCCACATACTAATTTCTAAGATGGGCTCCACATACCACAATTTCTAAAGATGGGCCCCACACACATACAATTTCTTAAGGTGGCTGTTGACGCCTCGTAATTTCTAAAACAGTTTCTAAAAGTGGCCCCACATAATTTCTAAATGTAGGCCTCACATACGACAATTCCTAAGGCGGCCCCTACATATCACAATGCATTCAAATCCATTATTCCAATCGGGAATTCTAGTACCAATGAAACATGGAATTCTAGAAATTCAGGTCAGGTTGTATGAAATTCTCAGGCAGGAACTCCAACATGAATGAAACAAGAATTTAAAAATGACAGCATTTAGCATTATTTCAGAACTCTAGCTTTCGGAATTCCCAGACATCCACCAGAAATGAATTCCAGAAAATTCCGATAAAGAAACAAGCTCTAAAGTGAAGGGAAAGGAAGCTAATGACTTCGGTACCATAACATAAACAAAACTCATAAACGTTGGTTCCAATAAAGAAACAAGCTCTAAAGTGAAGGGAAAGGAAGCTAATGACCTTGGTACCATAACATAAACAAAACTCCTAAACGTTAGAAGTTCATGCGCCCAAAACGGGATTAAGAGAAAGGGATATAAATAGCTTAACTTGATGGATAAATTAACAAAGATAGGAAAGTAGCATAGTAAGATGAGACGTCAATGGTCATGCACGGAAGAAAGGAAAAGGCTGTTATAGAATACAGAAAAGTAGGGTTCGGACAAAAAAAAAAATTATATGAGAGAAGCTTAGGGTGTTCATTGATCACATTGGGCCAAGGCAAGCATGTCCAAGCCCAACACATTTAGTAATCAAGCATAATACCCAGGCTCAGATCCAACCCATACGCCAAAAGGTCAAGCTCAATTCTATCCAGTTTGCAAAACACATACACCCCTTGGTATTAAATATGCTGGGCTGGGGATTTAGCCATACAAGTACAGGTCTTATCATCTAAAAATTTGGGATAGAATGCTAGGCCCGGGTAAAGCCCATGGGGCTAAATGTAAAAACCAAGTCCAGTCCAATGAAAGATAGGCTTGAGTAGGGCGACCTATCCCATGAGTTGATTGAGAATATTCTATGCAAGGCTGGATATGTTACGAGATGAGTTAGGATTAAATGAAAATGTTCTATGAGCAACTAGAACTGCAGTTCAGCATTGTGGGGCCCACTTAGGGCCACCTTTCATGAATGCAACCTCTTTGATACTCTTTTTCATCCCATGATCTAGCATTAGGCCCAATTTTACAACCACTGAACATTCACACACCGTTGGATTAAATTCAAGAAAATCTACTTTTCAAATGCTATTAACTTTTACATTGTTAAATCAAGGGCTAGGATAATCTAGCGGGCTGATATTTTGGATCCCCTTGTCCATGAGCAGACTTTTCCATCTGCCCTCCTCCCACTGATAAACTTGCATCTAAGTGGGCCCCATGAGCTGGACATGTAGTCTACTCGTAGGAGAACATTGCCCTGGATTAGATTGGATTTAGTTTATTTTAGATTTATGATGTGATCACTGATCAGGTTATTTTAATATTTATGACATGACTGGGATTATATTAGGTTAGAGTTCTGATATGATTAGATTTCCTAGTTTAGCTTAATAATCTTTATTTTATTCTATGAATAGTCATTGGTTATTTACAATAATAATAATTTAAAAAATAAAAGCAACGTAGAGGATTAACCAAGACGTAGTCCTTAAGTTTCTTCATAGCACCAGAGCCATGGTTTTGATCAAACCAGCCATGGTCCTGCATTCTTCCACTTCTCCACATTCTTACAAAGCCTATTTTCACCGTTTTCCATCTTGCTCCAAACCCCAAACCTATATCTCCTTGGCTAACATGATCCCTCCGAAATTTGATCCTTCAATTTGGCTATGATAGCTCGAGGGCGCAAAGCGTGGATCACAATGCGAATCGTGCCAGATCGTGATTCATGGCAGTAATCTGAGTTGTGCTTCTTCCAATCACCATAGATCCAACCTGCAGCGCTACTGCAAAGCCTCTCTTCACCTCCACCAACTTCTTCTTTGGCATGATGAAGGGCCATAGCGACATGGTCACGTTGTCCCGCTACAAGTCAGAATGGTCGTAGCCCTTTCTCACCCTTCTCTCTTTAGTCTCCACACAACAAAAGTTGCACCCACCAAAAAGTTGTTTCCTTACGCTTATGAAGATAGAAAAAGGTGGTTGTTTACCCTTTTTTCTTCTTCTTCATTTTTTTTTTCTTTTTTGGAATTTTACCCATTGGACATGAAAGGAAGTTCAAATATAATCTAGTGAGAGGAAGCTGCTGACATCAATGTGACTGAGACAACATTTAGGCCATTCAAGCAAGTCAGTCCAACAGGTGGACTCACCCATTTTCCTACCCATTTAAAGCGCATTCACTCTTTTTAAATTTTTGGACTTGTCCATTCCAATCATCAATCCGTTTTCGCCTATTGTGAAGATGAGATCTATGCATGAAAAGAACAATCAACAGTTCAAAAGTTTTTCTTTGCAATCATTCACATATTCATCCAAGCTCACAATCAAGTCCTTTTGTCAAGCTGCATGATCCATATGCTTATGGGAGAAATCATGATAGATCTGATCTAGTGGGCCACCAGCTTCAACAGACTAAAAAAGAGCAACATTTGACGGTGATGGACTTTGCATATGGACAATGATCACCTAGCAAAGCACGATAGTCATTTTGGAGAGGATGCAAAAAGATTTAAGGGATTACATTCACTGTGACCAATTACACAATCCTTTTTTTAAAGGACCATGCGACTGAGGGATGACAGCAAATATTCTATGAAAGGTTGGTTATGTTATGAGATACGAGTAGATTTAGATTACTTCAGATTTATCATGGGAGTAGGTTATCTAAATATTTATGACATGATTAGGATTATATAGGTTAGAGCTATGATGTGATTAGGTTTCCTCGTTTAGGTTAATTTTTTTTATTGTGTTCCATAAATAGCCATTATTTTCAATAAAAAAACAACATACAGGATTTATTAATGAGCAACCCTATGGGTACTATTCTTGATTTCTTTGATCATGCAATAGCCAACACTTTGAAAAGAGGGAAGAACACATGGTGACAATTAGGATTTGTTAGAAATTAGAATAGGTCACGAAATAGATTACTTCTTAACTTTATCAAACGTAGCATCCAAAAGAGATTAGATTTGAATTTTTCTCCCCTTTGTATTGGAGATTCTCTCCCATTATATAGAATACAGATGCCTTATCTAAGGCTACAAATCAGCTACAAATCAGCTCTACAAATCTCTACAGATTATCCAATCTAATTACAATCTACTATTAAGGAAAGAGTAACTAATTACAATCTAATTAAAGAAAGAAGAAGTTGTGCACAGATTGGACCAAATCCAGCGAGATTGGATATCATCATATTGGGCCCAGGTGGGCCTGAGCCAACTTGAGTTTGACACCCCCCCCCCCTCAAATTGACGCTGGGGAATCCACAAGCATCAATTTGGTAACCAAGAACTGATGGCGAGGTCGCGGAAGTCCCTTGGTGAGGATATCGGCATTTTGAAGATCGGAAGATATGTGAGGAAGGCTAATCACATCACGCTTGTATTCGTCGCGTATAAAATGGCAATCAATCTCGATGTGTTTAGTGCGTTCGTGAAAAACTGGATTGGCAGTAATACGGATTGCACTAGTGTTGTCTGCATAGAGTGGTGTGGCACTATCAGCAGGAAATCCGAGATCGGAAAGCAACCCGCGAAGCCAGAGAATTTCTGAACAAGCAGCAGACATAGCACGATACTCAGCTTCAGTGGAAGATTTGGAGACCTTATCTTGTTTCTTACATTTCCATGAAATCAAGCTATCTCCCAGATACATACACCATCCGGTGGTAGAGCGACGGGTGTCAGGACAACCAGCCCAATCAGCATCGGAGTATGCCTTAAGAGTCAGGGAGTTGTTGGCAGGATAAAATAATCCACGGGTTGGTGTCCGAAGTAGATATTTAATGATACGTCGAACCGCAGCCAAATGAAGATGTCGAGGATCAGTCATGAATTGACTGACTAAATTGACTGCATAAGAGATATCAAGACGAGTTATCGTCAAGTAGATCAGACTGCCAACAAGGCGACGATAGAGAGTAGGATCAGAGAGAGGATCCCCACTGTCTTGCTGAAGTTGAACATTGACTTCGACTGGAGTATCGACAGGAGCAGAACCTTGAAGTCCAGCCATTTCAATTAAGTCAAGAGCATATTTATGTTGATGGAGGACTATGCCTTTGGCAGATTGATGAACCTCAAGACCTAAAAAATAGTGTAGAGGACCAAGGTCTTTCATGTGGAAAGATTCATAAAGAGAGGCCTGAAGTTGGTGAATCATAGCTGCATCGGTGCCTGTAATGATGATGTCATCCACATAAACAAGAAGAATAGTAATCCCTGTAGAAGCATGATGAATGAACATGGATGGATCATATGAGCTAGGATGGAACTCCAAGTGGCGAAGCGCATGTTGGAATTTTTCAAACCATGCCCGGGGGGCTTGTTTAAGGCCATAGAGAGAACGCCGTAGTTGGGCAACAGCACCCGTGATGATAGAGGAAACCCCCTGAGGAAGGCGCATATACACATCTTCTTTGAGATCACCATGAAGAAATGCATTCTTGATGTCCATCTGGTAGAGAGGC
The DNA here is from genome assembly GCA_029852735.1 of Persea americana. Taxonomy (NCBI): domain Eukaryota; kingdom Viridiplantae; phylum Streptophyta; class Magnoliopsida; order Laurales; family Lauraceae; genus Persea; species Persea americana. Next base: position 9,253,171 of record CM056820.1, on the reverse strand, counting down.
CATGATTGGGATGCAGCAATGGCAAGAAGAGTCCTAACAGTAGTCATTTTTGCGACAGGGGCAAACGTCTCGTCATAATCAATACCATATTCCTGCCGATTACCCAGAGCAACAAGACGCGCCTTATACCGAGCCAAAGTCCCATTAGAGTTAAGCTTGATAGAATAGATCCACTTGCAACCGATTGGCTTAACGAAAGGAGGACATGGAACCACATCCCATGTATGATTTTGCGAGAGAGCATCCAATTCATCCTGCATAGCTTTATTCCAACACTCATGCTGCACAGCCTGGGAATAGGAGTTTGGTATAGAAGTAGAAGACATGGTGGCCATTAAGGAAGTATGGGTAAATCCATAACGATGTGGAGGTACTGAAATCCGAGATGAGCGGCGTAAAGGAGGATCTCCAGTTGGACCAGATGCAGTTGGGGGATCATTAGGGGGACTATGTGTAGTCGCAGTTTTACTCCGCCTCTGATAAACGAAATTAGGATCAAATTTCACAAATGGTGTTTCATTCGAAAAACCAGGGAAGGAAACCACAGGTGAAGACTCTACAGAATCAAGATGTTGTTGGAAAAAATATTGATTTTCGAAAAAGACAACATTACGAGAGGTACGAATGCGCCGTGTGTGAGGATCATAACACAGAAACCCCTTTTGATGACTGGCATATCCTAGAAAAGCGCATTGAACAGATTGGGCAGTAAGTTTGTTACGCTCAGAATGAGGTAAATGTACAAAACACAGCGATCCAAAAACATGTAGATCATCATAAGAGGGTGTAGATTTGTATAATCGATAAAACGGACTCTCATTTTCTAAAGAGAAAGAGGGTAATCGATTGATAAGGTGGGCAGCAGTGCTAAGAGCCTCCGTCCAAAAACGTGTTGGAACAGAGGATTCAATGAGAAGAGATCGAGTAATATCAAGAAGATGTCTATTTTTCCTTTCAGCAACCCCATTTTGCTGAAGGGTATAAGGACAAGATTTTTGAGAAATTATCCCTTTTTGTTGTAAAAACGTTTGAAACTTGGTAGACATATATTCACCTCCCGAATCAGAACGTAAAATTTTAATACAAGTGGAAAACTGATTCTCAACATATGCTAAAAACATCTGGAAAACATTAAAGACATCAGCTTTAGAATGCAAAAAATAGACCCATGTAAATCTACTATAATCATCAATAAATGTCACAAAATATTTATAATGAGCATGAGACAAATGAGGAGCAATACCCCAGACATCACTATGAACTAAATCAAAGCACTGAATGCTATTAGAAGAAGAGACAGAAAAAGGAAGAGTCTTGCTTTTGCCCAACTTACATGTAGCACAATCAAAAGAAACAAACTTAGAAAAACCTACTGAGTTTAACAATCCAGAATTAACCATGTGAGACATGGTTTTAAAATTAGGATGTCCAAGCCTACTATGCCACAATTGACAAGTATTTTGAGCAGAAAAACAAAAAGCATTTGCGGAATTATTCCTAAGTGGAGTAGAGAGATCCAGAGAAAATAAGCGTCCAATTTTAGGCCCCCTCGCGATCTCCCTCCCTGACATCTGGTCCTGCACAACACAACCAGAGGAAGAGAAAGAAACATTACAGTTGTTTTCAACTAGTTGTCCAACTGAAAGAAGGTTAGAAACTAAATGGGGACAGTGATAAACATTCTTTAAGGGCAAGATACTGGAAATATCTCCAAATGCAATGATAGGAAGATGGCCGCCATCGGCGGTTTGAACATGAGTATTGCCAGTATATTTTGTCAAGCTAGAGAGTTGTGCACTGGAATGAGTCAGGTGATTTGATGCTCCGGAATCAAGATACCAAATGGAAGAAGGGGATTTAGTTTTACCTGTGATGCCAAGTGCAGAAAAAGCATTGACGATCATTTGTTGAACTAATTCGGGGGTGAGAGCAGAGGAAGAAGAACCAGACTGTGAAGGCACAGAGGTGGACGCAGCATCAACAGTAGAATAGTCTATCTTGGCAGTATAGGCATTGGGATTCCGAGTTTGTGGACGGCGGCGACATTCAGAAATGATGTGTCCCTTCTTCTTGCAGTAATTACAGAATTTCTGGTTGCATTGTGTTGCAAGATGTCCATACTTTTTGCAAGAGTAGCACTGGACATTGCTCATATCCCGAGTCTGAGGAGTCGGAGAAGACTGAGAGGTCTGAGGAGACTGAGTGTTCCCTTTAGCATAGTATGCAACAGGATAAGTCGCAGTGTGCTGGTGTTTCAGATGGGCTTTTGTGCGAATACGTTGCTCTTCACGCAGAAGTTCATTCAAACAAACATCCAAAGATGGTAATGGGCTCCGGCTCAGTAGAGATGATGTAACAGTCTCATATTCAGGACGTAATTTCATCAAAAACTTGTCCCTGTGACTTGAGGCTTGAAGGTCTTGTATAGTTTTAAGGACATTGGTTGGAATGGAAGCATATTTAATCCAATCGTATTCACTCCACAAATTGCGGAAACCAGAATAATAGTCCTGAATGGATAAGGTGCCTTGACTATATTCTGCAATTTCACACTCAAGTTGAAACTGACGTGCAGAATTATCTTGACGATAAACGGTCTGCAAGTATCCCCACATTTCCTTGGAGGTCGTGTAGGGCTTGAGGTTCAGAATCAGATGAGGTTCCACAGCCCCGAGAATCCATGTTTTTATTTTCGCATCTTTTGTATTCCAAGTACAAATCTTTTTATCGTCCTCTGTAGGCCTCGGATCAGAACCAGAAACTAATCCCCATAATTCCTTGGCTTCCAAATATAATTGAAATTGAAAAGCCCATGCTGGATAGTTTTTACCATTAAATTGAATCAATTTAACATCTGACTTTTCCATTGTAAAACAGCAATAGATCAGATTGCAACAAATAAGAAGGTGAAAAGCCCAACAGTGTAGCACGAGACAGAAAAGGTAGTGCAAAAGATCAAACACAGGCTAAGTGTAGATGCCAAAGAGAGCAGGATGACAGAAAAGCTCTGTGACCAAATTTACAAAAAAAAAAAGAGCCCAGGCGTCCCAGATTTGGACTGTTGGTTCCCTGCGTGGGGCCCACTGCTTGATCTGAGTGAGGATCAGATCCACTAGATGCAGGCAAGATCAATTTATCTTTCCAGTGGTACAAGATTTATTGAAATCCATTCATAATCCAAGGTTTTGTACGGCTGAGATCAAAACAATCTTAAAAAACTGGAACATCACAAGATGGTTCAAATGGCCTACCTCTGATCTTGAAAAAATGCTGAAAAAATCTTCACAATTACCAGGAGGGTTGGTCGACCATTGCTGTACAGATTGCTGAGGATTCCATGATGATCGCAGGTGGGCCACTATTGATCATATCGCGACAGAATATTGTTCTGTTTCCAACGAACACAGATCCCTGATCTGGTTGTTGTCAAGATTACAGATCTTTGATCTGTATGTATCTGAGACACAAGTTTGTGTTTTCCAAGAGTAGTCGATCTGATCACATGTGGGCCACAGTGATCAGATGTCAAGATGTTGACGACGATCTCTGTGAAACATGAACGAACAGCTACTGAGATTCAAAAAGAGATTGATTGCTTGAAGACAGAAGATAGAAGACTCCAGGAAGAAGGCTCTGATACCATATCAAACGTAGCATCCAAAAGAGATTAGATTTGAATTTTTCTCCCCTTTGTATTGGAGATTCTCTCCCATTATATAGAATACAGATGCCTTATCTAAGGCTACAAATCAGCTACAAATCAGCTCTACAAATCTCTACAGATTATCCAATCTAATTACAATCTACTATTAAGGAAAGAGTAACTAATTACAATCTAATTAAAGAAAGAAGAAGTTGTGCACAGATTGGACCAAATCCAACGAGATTGGATATCATCATATTGGGCCCAGGTGGGCCTGAGCCAACTTGAGTTTGACAAACTTGACGTATAGAATGGGTCAATCAGCAAAGAATTTTAAATCATCTCAGAAACAAAGGCTATTGTTTTTGGATATAGTTAAAAGTAACATGACAAAAAAGTAAATGAAGAATTGGTGATGGAATTTTCAAGGGGAAATATTAACATTCAGAGAATGAGTTATGAGACAAGGGAATCGGAACTAGGATTTGAATTTTCAATGGTGTATGGGATTAAATGAAAGCTACATTGAACAAGGTTGCAAAAAAGGTACGTCAAGAAGGAAAGAAGAGTTTCACAAAAAGAAAAAATGGTGGTGGAAACCAGAAGCCCAAAAGGTTGCTGCTGAAAAGTCAACACTAAAGACTGAAGACCTCAAACTGCACAAACTAGTTCATAACGCAACAAAGACAACTGTTAGTAAAGTCAAGTATGAAGCTTGGGACAAACTCTACATATAGTTGGGAACTAAGTGGGGAAGGATGTTTATAAGCTTACTAACACCCAAGGGAAAACTAGGAATCTTAATCATAATAGGTGCAGACTGTGCAATAAAGATGAAAATGGAAGGATCTTAATACAGGAGATGCACTCAAAGAAAGATGAGGACATATGTAAAGGCATATTAAAAACAGAGTGTGAGTGAATTTATTCAAGAGTAAACAAAATCAAGGTATCCATGCAAAAACTAGAATAGAAGTGAAGATGGCCTTAAGAAGGATAAAGAAAAATAGAGCATTATGACCAGATGATATACCTATAAAGTAAAATAGTGAATCATGAAGTTAGGAATTGCCATTAAAAAAATGATGTTAGGAATTGGCCGAATATAAGGTGATGGAATTGACGAGAGCTCATGGCAGAGCGGGAGGTGCTCGCTATTGCAACCTTGAGGTTGTGGGATCGAGTCATGTAATGATGCAGCGAGGGTAGGGAAGAATAGTCTTACCAATCAAAAAATAAAGGATGATGGAATTTAAAAAGAGGAAAAACAACTGCATTCAAAGAATGAGTTATAAAGCAAGGACATGGGAACTGGCATTTGAAGCTAATGAATTGTGGAATCAAATGGAGATTTGTATTAAACAAGTTGATTGAAGTCAAGTGTGGCATCAAATGAAGAGCTGTATTAAACATGTTGCAGAAAGGGTACTTTGAGAGACCAAGGGAAAGAGAAGTTACACACAAAAGGAAAATTGGAGGTGAAATCTAAGTCCAAAAAGTTATCACTGGTAAAGAAAGCAATATGTAGCGAAGACTAAAAATGCAGCAAAGAAAACACTCCTTTCGGTTTTTGAGTTCCAAAATGGGCCCCACACACAGTGGTTTTTTTTTTTTTTTTCACTGCACGGCATTTTATAATTGAACTCATAAACTAATTGGGAACAGCATAAACACTTCTAAATAGTATTTAGAAAATAAAAAACAAGATTAAGCCATGTGATTGCAAAGAAATATAAGTTAAATTCAAAAAATATATAAAAGAAATAAAGTTAATTCAAGAAATGTATATATATATATGTGTGTGTGTGTGTGTATAAAGAGAGCGAGGTGAGAGTTGAAGACTAATATCAAGCAACAAGCCTCTTCAAATTAAAGAAACTCACCCCAACAGATGATAAGGAATGACCAAGATTGGAAAATATTGTTCCAAGACACAGTGTGAAGAGCATATAAAGAACAAGCCGAAGCCAGAAGTATTTCCATTCTCTTGACATTATCAATAATGACCTCCACGTTAAAACCGCAATTCTTGTGGCATCACTGGCCTTGCCCCTGCTTTTAAGAAGTGGGCCTTCCTGCAGCATTAAAATAAATCGTGAATGAATCAAAGTAGACCATCATTCAAATAGCATCCAATCCTGTTTTCCATGAAAAAACAAAGCATATTGAAGTGAATTGTTATTATACATTCAGCAAGCATTTTGAAAACAAAATCATCACTCTACCTCATGTTACTATCGATCTTCAAGTTGTTGACATCTTCACGAACGCACTCCCTTGGGTTACATAGATTCTTTGTTGACAAATCGATGTTGGTTGATTCACCACCAGCAATTTGATGGGGGTATTAGCGAATGGGCTTATGGGGTTCTCACTTGGGCCCAGATCTTCTCTTATGGGTTCTCTCTTAGAAAGTTAACTTTATATGGATCCGTATCTTAAGAATGTATATTACACTGCAGTAACTACCCGAAATCAAAGGGGAATCAATGATCGTACATCCCATAATTGCACAGTGATAGTATGACGGGGACCTCCAAAGGAGTCGATGCCCAATTTTCTCCCATTATACTATATTAAGCTAAAGGCTTTTAGATTTAATTTTGACTAGCAGTTTTAATTTTGACTGACAATTATGCTTCCACATTCTCTCTCCACTACTCATGCAACTAACCACTCATTTTTTTCATCAAACCACTCATGTTTCAGTTGTTCCTTTATGTAACTATTCCCTTTCTGCTCCAATTTCTCTATTTCTATTTTATGCAACTTGCCTTATGGAAAGAGGTAACTGTTTTTAATATATGATTATTTATTTTATGGTGGAGATACCATGCTGAGCATGGGTTATTGGGCTAGTCTCTCTCCACTACCCATGCAACTACCCACTCATTTTTTTCATCAAACCACTCATGTTTCAGTTGTTCCTTTATGTAACTATTCCCTTTCTGCTCCAATTTCTCTATTTATGTTTTATGCAACTTGCCCTACTCTATTTTTGTTTTATGCAACTTGCTCTATGGAAAGAGGTAACTGTTTTTAATATATGATTATTTATTTTACAGTGGTGATACCATGCGTTATTGGGCTAGTCTCTCTCCACTACTCATGCAACTACCCACTCTTTTTTTTTCATCAAACCATTCATGTTTCAGTTGTTCCTTTATGTAACTATTCCCTTTCTGCTTCAATTTCTCTATTTCTGTTTTATGCAACTTGCCCTATGGAAAGAGGTCACTGTTTTTAATATATGATTATTTATTTACAGTGGAGATACCGTGCTAAGCACGGGGTATTGGGCTAGTCTCTCTTATTTTCCTTTAATTTCCTTTAGTGTTATTTGTGGTGTTAAGTCATACATAATGACATATATATATAGAGAGAGAGAGATGTTTGTCCATCATAACTGCTCAAATATGCTGATTGCCTGATCCAATGTACTTATATTTCCGTTTCTAACAAATCAAAGATCAAAAGTCATAGTGTTTAACATCTCACTACAATTGCATGGATATTAAAGTAGAAAGGCGTAATGACTTCACAACTATTAGAAGTAATAAACAAAACAAACAAAATTAATAATTCAACCTTTTCTATGAGGGACTGTATTGTTGATTCAACTGCAGTAGCAGCACTTGACGATTTATATGTAGCCTCAAGGGTACGGATTGCAACAGCGGTATCCATATTAGCAGATGAGAAGTCCCCAGTGTCATCCTGTTAAAATTGCCCTCCCTCATCACACATATTCAAGAAAAACTTATAATACTAGAAATCTAACTGTACAAGTTCCTATATGACAAATCAAAAAACCATTTAGTAACACTTACCTGCCAATTCTTGCACATGGCTATTATCCTGTCAAAATCTGTATTTATTGCACGTAGAAAGTGATCTGAAGGACTTTGCATGATTGGACAAGGAAACCCAGCAGTTGAGAAGTGCTAGAACATCAAAGGACACTCGGTGCTCAGTTATCAAATAAAAGGAAAAGGAAAAAACATAGAATTTTTGCATCCTTCATTAGTAGATTGTATAAGAATTAAGAAATAGTTTGCAATATAAAATCCAAGAGGGGTTGGCATGGTCCACGTCAAACCCACTTTCAACTGATTTGGGCTGCATTTTGTAGCCATTGGCAGGCTTGGCCTGATCTTCTCCCAATTACAAAATGAAACCAACTTGTCCTATCTATCCTTACAGCCCGACCATATAGTGTAACCAAGCCCAACATATTTAACACAATATCAATACATATTTTGGAAATGGGACAGGCCCAGGCTCACTTGCTGGATGTAAGCCTAAATCTTAGGCCCAATAACTAAACAAGCCGGTTTGGACAAACTTTGGCCTAGTCTATAATGACCAGTGTGCACAAATCTAGATTGTTGAGTGCAAATTCCATATTGGGTTTTCCACAAATACAAAACATGAGAAGTCTTATGATAAATAACACAAGAACGATGTGTACAATTCTGTTACAGCAACAGACATTGACCAATGTGAGGGCAAAAAGCCAACTACCCCACTATATCATCAAGGCTCAAAAGAGATTAGAAAGCATAAAAGGAAAATCCACACAAGATTATTAGAAATATCCACCTGCAGGCAAGCCAATGTTTCACCAAAGAATAAAGTATTTCCATTTGAAAGCAGACAGATCCTGTCAAAGAGACCAAATACTTCTGTGCTACTCTGGTACATGGTAAAGATAAGAGTGCATCCTGTGCTAGCTAGTTTCTTCAATGTCACCATCATCAGAAGTGCAGACACACTGCATAAGAAACATATCATTAAAACAGGACAAAACTAGCAGTAAAGTCAGTAAGCAACTTGGCTACCAGAAAGTGTTGTTTAGAGACACAAACTGATGTTGCCAGATATTCCTTAAAAAGTTTAAAGAAACCTGTCAAGATGATAAAGAGGTTCATCTATAAACAAGATGTGTGGCCTCATCACAAGCTCCCTAGCGATGCTGACACGCCTCCTCTCACCACGACGAAGACCGTTCATATAACAGTGGCCACCAATGAGTTTGTCTGCATAATCACCCAAAGACATAGCCAAGATGGCATCCTCCACGAAACCCTTCTTTTGAGAGAAGAAACCCGGAAGTTGTAAAAGTGCTGAGTAATACAGCATCTCACGAACAGTGAGAGACCCAATCAATGTATCTTCCCTGTCAACATATCCCTACAAGTGAAAACAATAAATTAATGTCGCATTTTAATTCAGAACTAGGACCATGACTACCACCATCAACATTATCATTAAAGGCTTACATTATCCATCAAGCAAGCAGGCCCGGCATCATCTCAAAGCCTTATAATTCTATAAAATGACCACATTAAACAAAATACACCATGACACAGCAATGATCTGAGCTAGAGGTCTGAAAAGTTTTAGCAACGAGATGCCACACATATCCTTCTATCCTGTGAAGGGTACTGTGAAGGGTACCAACACACCAAGACAATAAGCACAAAGAAAATGGGAGCTGCACATCACTAAAATATTGATAATATGCTGGGAAAATGATTAAAAAACAGAAGGAAAATGTAACACACACAAAAGCTAACCATGTATATGATAGTACGCCAAACTATATATATATATATATAAAGCACTGAGAGCAGAAGAAACTGCTGTGCCGTAAATATATGACACTATTCCCTAAGTCTAGTACAGAACTACAAATGAGTCATCATCAAAGCCTTATCCCATATGTTCAGGGCCCGTCTTCACAAGTTCTAATTCTTCACTTATCCCTTCTTAGGCTTAGTTCATTATCACCCCTCAACCTAAAATGTTGCTTCTAACTACTTCTAAGTCTCTGTTTGCCCTTTACCAAAAAAAAAAAGTCTCTGTTTGCCTCCACCTCCCCTGGCCACCTTGTACTCACGACAACTTCATTTCTTCACACAAGGGTTGTTTTCAGTCTTACAAGCACATTCATGGACCATCTTGACATTCGTTAAATTTTTCTTTTCTCTGATGAGTCTGACCTACTTGTAGATATCCTATCCTAATCCTCTTTGGTCTTGTTCTCAACAGATCCATCTTAGCAAAAGTATCTCAGCCAGATATACCTTCCCTTGCTATTTCTTTGATGGCCAACATTCAACCCCATACAATAAAGGAAGTCCAACGATCATATTCCAAATGTTCGTTATCAAAGTGGCACTCAACAATCACATAATACTTTGATCGCTATTCCTAGTTTGGTCACCCTTCAATAATCCCACCCTCCACTTTGTCTTATTGTTGCTTCCAAGCTATGATCCTTGGATAATCGTATATCTCAGCATAAGCATACACAAAGGATATAACCTTGGTACTACTAGTACATGGATACTTGTAATGTATAGCTTTAGTGATGCAAGCCCCTAGGGTTGGGGCTTGGTGGAAAGTGTTGAAGCATAATGAAAGTGCCGAAACACGTGTCCGCAGGCACTACACCTCTCCTCAAAGACCATAAATGAGGATGCACATCAAAGGGAAAACACAGTTTCATTAATCAACTCTCTGAATTCTAATCTTTACAATGTGCATATAAATAGGAAAAGAAAACTTAGGACCTAAGTTACCTAATTAAACTAGGAAACTAATGAAACTGGAAACCTAATCATAATTACAACCCATTAAATAAAATTAGGAAACCAATGACATAATTAGTAAATAAGAAAATCCTAAATTTACTTGGGCCCTACTCATGTGGCTTGAGGTTTCATCCTGCATCATTCACCCCGACTTGGAAAGAACCCAACCTCGAGTTCGGTAATCCACATGGATTGAAGATCCATCGGACAAACTTCCGTTCCATTGGATAATCTTCAGCTTCTGTGTAAAACTTGGAAACTACAATTGATCTGTTTCTCCAACTTGACGTAGGTTTGACATGCCGCTTCCTTTGACATCCAAGTTTTCTTTGGGTGCGCAATCAAGCCTTGGCACTTTTTGTGTAGAATTTGCCGAAGCTGAATGCAATCTTCAAGTTTCCATTGCTAATCCCCAAAAACAAAGTCAATGTGAGCGATTATAACAAATGGATACTCTTTTACCTCTTTTGTTGCTCAGTATCTTCGATAGAAGGAAGTTCATGAGCAACTATTGTCATGGAATCTTCTGTCTGGTTCTAGTTTCTCAATGTCAATATGGATATCCTCTTTCAAAGTTTCCACAACATGGACTGTAGTTATTGGCGGTGGTTTTCCTTCTTAAGGCGTATCTTGTTGCAAACGAGTTTGTTTAAGCATGTGCTCAGCATGAATTGCTTCCCAATATGCCTCATAAATAGGAAATATGCCTCATAAATATTCCTATTCATTTTCTGGAATATATCCAATCTTAATCCTCTGAGAAAAGTAGTTAAATCATGTTCTTCATCATCTTCTAATCCACAAACATCTTGCAGCCTTGAAAATTGGTCAAAGTATTCAATAACTGACAACTCTCCTCGTGTCAAATTAAGAAATTGCTGAAAATTTTCTTCATTCTCAGAATACCATTTTCCATATTTAATTGCATATTTCACTCTTTGAAGTTCATTGTAGAGTTTATTGATATGCAATTTCATATTGACTTGGATGAAATAATGGACCAACCTTTTTCGTAGATCTACTCTTGGGTCAACCCTGTATTAACCCAAAGCTGATCCAACTAATTCAATTGTTGGGTTCCTCAACTTGTTAATTCAAATTGTTTCTTCTTTCTCGATCTCCTTCCTTTTTTTAACTTGACAAACAAGGAGGTGGGAGGGCTTTTTTCCATTCAGGATCTTGGATCACAAATGTAAAGGGCTTTGGTTTGAAGGGGCGATGGGGCTGGTGCTGGTTTCTGGGAATGGGGATGGGGTTCGGCTCAGGGGGGTTAGGTGTTCTCGATGATTTCGGTTGGTGTAATGAGATGTTAAAAGGAGATTTGAAGGTTGGATATCGGGTTAGTCGTGGGATGTAGGTTGAACGACTAGGGATCGAAAGGGAGAAAGGTTTCGGGATTTCGGGAAACTTGTGGAATCCTAGAATTTTGGGATTTTGGCTGATGGGTTTCGTAGGGGTGAATGTTGTCGGCAGGCGGGGATCGGCAGTGGTGATGGCAAGGAAGGATGATCTCGGTGGGATATTGGAAGATGAGTTCAAGGATGGGAGCAATGGTGATGGGGCTACGGGAAGGAGATGTTATGGGGATAGTAATTGGTGAGAATCCGAATGTTTTAGCGATGGGTATTCGACTCTAATACCAAACCGATGCATGCCCTAGGGTTAGGGCTTGTGGTGCAGCCCAGCCACAATCAATGAAAGATCATCACCTCCGCCGATGCGATCAAGCCTTCAGACTCAAACTCTAAGAGCATGTTTGGTAATAGGCAAAGAGTCCATAGATCTGATGATTCTTCACTACCACTGGAACAAGGATTCTTCGCTGGGGATTTGTATAGTAGAGGATTTCACAATGATATTGGTATGTATCGATGCATATAGCCGAGCAAAATAGGGTTCGGTGTGCAAATCCACTTAAGTGAGGATCTTCAAATCTTATGGGGGTGGTCGGATATGAAAATGCTAACAAATGAGATTTCCATTCGTCCAAATTCTCAGAAATTTACAATTGACGAACATGGATTTACCACAAGTTTAGGGAAACCAAAAATCTTTTCTCTAAAGATTTGGTTGCCAAACGTGACCTAAGGCAATTGGGAATGGAAAATGACACACGACAGAATTCCCTCTTCCATATTATCAAATAGCCTGTGTTACATCCAGAACTCCCCTCTGTAAATAATAGAGGAACAATCTAAGGAAACCAAATTATTCACTGATTGCTAAAATCACTCCTCAAATTATTACATCAAATCACTAAAATCTCTCTTAAATTTAAATCAAATCAAATCACTAAAATGAATTTGAATTGACAGCTTGATAACAAGGGGGAGAATCCTGCCACAAGTTACAAAAATGTCCACCTTGGTCGAAAATCAAACGCACAAACGTCTGCCTTTTCTTTTGATCTGCATGGCATGGCTTGGGAGTTTGACACAATCTGTTATGCCATCTAAAAGTAGATCAGAAGTGTCACTTCTTGTGATGTTTGTATTTAGCGCGAACGGACACTTTTTCCATGAGAGACTGCAACTGTAAAATTTGCCAAATCTGAGTGCAATCGTCAAGCTTCCATTGTTGATCCCTGAAGATGAAGTCAATGTAAGGGACATCAACAACTTGATCTTCTTGGGAAACCTTTGAAATAATTGATTTGATTTCTGATGACCCAATTGGATTTGCTGGAAGTCACATGACAACCAAATCAATTGGATGTTCACTCTGTTTGCTAGCCTGGTCAGAATCTTCAACATACTCTAGTCCATGTTCTTGCTCAGCCCTTTGCAACTCTTGATTGGCATGGCCTTGATCAATAGTGGTTGTACCCACGAAATCATCTTTGCCATGAACTTGCCCTTCGATGTCATCCTTGAGGTCGTCTGTCTTCACTTGTGGTGCCATCATGACTTCCCATTCAACTTTTTGCTCTTTTTGTGGTTCTTTTGTTGAAGGTGATGATGTAGATGAAGACAGAGCCATCGACTTCATTGGAATAAGTCTACTCCATTTTCCAATTTGGTGCGGCCCAACCACGATCAATGAAAGATCGTCACCTCCAACGGTGCGATCCAGCTTTCAAACTCAAACTCTAAGGCAATTGGGAATGGAAAATGACACGACAGAATTCTTCTTCTTTATTATCAAATAGCATGTGTTAAATCCAAAACGTCCCTCTATAAATAATAGAGGAACAATCTAAGGAAACCAAATTATTCAGTGACAGCTAAAATCACTCCCTAAAATCTTTTTTTATTACATCAAATACTAAAATCTCTCTTAAATTTAAATCAAATCACTAAAATTACTAATCTATTTAAGGAAAGCAAATCAACGGAAGGTTCCTTGGTGGGGCCCATGAGTGGGCCCTCTTCTTCTTGGACAGCACTGCATCAACTTGAGTGGAAAGTGTCGAAGCACAATGGAAGTGCCGAAACACATGTCCACAAACACTACAAGTCTCCGTAGAGACCATAAACAAGGACACACCTCAAAGAGAAAACCTGATTCTATTAATCAACTCTCTTAATTCTAATCTTTACAATGTGCATATAAATAGGAAAAGAAAACTTAGGGCCTAAGTTACGTAATTAAACAATGAAACTAATGAAACTGGAAACCTAATCCTAATTACAACCCATTAAATAAAATTAGAAAACTAGTAACATAATTAGTGAATAAGAGAATCCTAAATTTACTTGGGCCCTACACATGTGGCCTAAGGTCTATCCTGCATCATTTAGTCATTTTTGAAGTCAAAAGGTGATCCAATTAGCCCCTCTTTTTTTAACAAATCCACAAAAATCTGAAAATAAATCAATAAAAAATGTAAGCTAAGAGCCATGAACCTTTAGAATGATCTATAAAACACACATGTTTGTCTACAACTTAGAAATAAAGGAGAGGTGATTTTAATTGGCTCATTTAAAAATTATTTCTATTTTTAAAATCCAGCAAATAATTACTTGAAATTATAAAAAAAAAATAAGACCCTTAAATATTTGGAAATGATCTGTCTGACACATAGATCTACAACAAACAAATAAAGAAGAGGAGATTTGGTCAGCCCATTTTTTGAAATTTTAATTATTTTTTAAAATCTCCAAATGTCCGAAAATAATTACATGAAAATAAATAAAAGAATAACTCAAAAGCCTCAATTCTTTGGGAATGATCTATGGAACATATAGATTTAAAACTAAGATTTTTTTTTTTTAGTGTTCGATTTACAACTAAGAAATAAATCAGAGTAGATTTTTTCTTTTTCTTTTTCTTTTTCTTTTCTCCCCTTTTTTTGGCTCTAGTACAAGTGTACAACTCACAGACTCTACCCAACTCCCTCTCCCTGACCATCAACACTATGGTCGTTTCTATGGAGAGAGAGGTGCCTCATCATTGAGCTAACAAGGGATTGGCAAAAAACTAGATAGATTAAAAACACAATTTTCAAAACATACAAAAAATCCAAAAATGATTGCATAAAAAATAAAAATTAACTCAAGAGCCTTGAATATTTGACAATTACCAATACAACACAACCACATGCAACTTAGAAATAAAACCAAGGTAATATGATTGATCCAGTTATGAAAAAAAAAAAAAAAAAGATTTTTTTTTCTAAAAAGTCACAGTTTCTGAAACTAACTGCATAAAAATAAATAAATTAACTCAAGTGTTAGAAATAAAGGATTGGCAATTTGGTTGGCGAAATTGGAAAATAATAAGTTTTAAAATACCCTAAATATCTGAAATAATAACATAAAAATAAAAAAATCACCATAAGAGCCATTAGAAATGATATATGAAACACAAACTACAACTTAGAAATAACGCGAGGTGAGTTGATTGGCCCACTTTTGAAAATAAAAAAATAAATAATTTCTTGAGAAATCACGAATATTCTGAGAATAATTACATAAAACTCAAAAAGATAAAACGAAAAAAGAGTTCAAACAATGCATGCTGGAGGAAATCTATGCTCAAAACATGCATATAAATTATTTAACATCATTCCTTACAAAACAAGTGAAAAAAGAAACAAAAAAAAAAAATTTTAATATGTTTATACCTTAGAGAAAGCTATCCAGCGTATTGTTAAGTATTGGCTTCAATCCAATGATTTGGATAGGTTTTTGGCGGTTTTCTCCTCTAAAAAGGTCTCCTCAGTTGAAAACAACATGCAATAAAGTGTTTCTAAGCTTCAAAAGTCATTGACAGCGATCTTTCGAGATGAGACAGGTGCAATTGGCCAATATGCCGAAAATTTTACTGATAAAAGCCGCATCTGATGTGAGTAGCACTAATTTCTTGATATCTTCATGGACTTTGCCAATATGGCCGATACGATCGACCAATATTTTGAACATTGGCAGGGAGGGAGGGAGGGAGGGAGGGAGAGAGAGAGAGAGAGAGAGAGAGAGAGAGAGAGAGAGAGAGAGAGAGAGAGATTCTTACAAGTTGTTGAGAGACAAACTGAGAAAGGACTCTAAGACCAGAAGCGCAAGGAGATAAAGAAAAACAAACAGTTACAGAATTTTGAAAATCCATGGAAATTATCATATTCATGTATTTTGTAAATATCCGCATTCAATGAAGTAAATTAAACATTAACATTAATAGAAAGGATGAAGAAAAAGAAGCGGTAAAATGCAAAACACAAATTCCTATGACCTGCATCAGTAAATTTAGTAATACACATAGATTAGTTGCACCACTGGTATGTTGCTTTTCAAGTTAAGATATATATTCCAATTAATATGCGTCAATTATAGAAGATGTTGCATAGATATACAGCTCTGCAGATACAAATACTATGGACCTGCTCTACCCGAATTCCATGCAGTGACCTACACAGACCTGAGTTGAAAGCAGCTCCTTTTAAGAACCAATACTCCTATTTGGACCCATTTTCATCACTATACTCCAAATTTTTAATTATATTAGTTTAAAATAATAAAAACAACAGAATTGATGCAGGCCACCTAAGGTCAGCCAGCTCATAGGCCCAAGAGTTTCAATAGGAGGCTCAAGCCCACTGAAACCCATTAAAGAGATTAAAATCTCAGGATCATGCAAGCATAGGATTCTTTCTTGTTGTTTCAGTTTATTTAATGAGTAGCTAAAATTTAGGGATATAGATTTGATTTTATTGGAAAGTTCATAATAGATTTAGAATCTGATTTTAATTGGAATTATTTCCAGAATAGAATCAGGATAGTAGTGGCTATATATACAAAGGACTGTAATCCCTCCTCAAGGAGAAGTTGATTGATTAATAAAAGTTATCCTAGAGTTTTTTCTCTCGGTGGCTGTCCATGGTGTGAGAAAAAGATGTTTGGATCCCATGGATCCCTATCCTTAAGCTTCCTTCAGCTTGGAGAGTAGTCCGTTGGCTACTCTACCCCTACCTGCTCTGCATCAAGAATCCCAAATAGAATTACAAGGTAAATCAAACAAGACATACCAAATACAGTCTTTTCAAATGCTGTTACCAGGTTGGCCCAAAAAGGACACAATAACATCATTCATATTCTTAGGGGGTTAACTAAGAATTACAAGCTCTTAATTTGAACAAAGCAATCAGAATTACAAGCTCTTAATTTGAACTAAGAAATCTGTCCAAATGATAAAAACAGCCCAATTTTCAATATCTCCTCATTAAATTAATAGAATGGTAGCAAAACTGCATCTCATTCACTATAATTTCCACATGTCACAACCCAGATGGCCCGGATGTCTATCTATGCCTATTGAATGATCCAAAAGGTCAGAGATTTCATGCATGTAGACCTAATGTGAACCAAAACTTTAAACAACCCTGACAAGAGCTCATGGAACAGTGGAAGGTGCTCACTATTGCAACCTTGAGGTCATGGGTTCAAGTCACATTACCAATCAAAAGAAGGAAAAAAATTAAGCAACCCTCTTAAGATGAACACAGTAAATAATCAACTAAAATAAAGCAAGGAAATATAGTAACAACATGTAACATGAATGATCTCTTACATATGATCCATATGGCAAGCAGGATTTTGCACCATTTACAAACACTTCACCGTACATTCTAGCGTTAGATGGCAATCTGCCTGAAATAAGCACAAAACAAACACAATCATGTTTTTTTTTTTTTTTTTTGCTTCAACTAAAAATGGGAAACATAAAACAGGTGACAAATCACAAAATGCAAACCTGCAATTGCCCTTAACAGTGTAGATTTCCCTGATTTGGCAGGGCCCATGATAACAGTCAGCGCCCCCGGCAAAGCATAACCATTTGAACTCTTCACAACCTTATCGGAGTACTTCCTCTTCCCATTAATGGTAACCGTCATGTCCTTCCACACAAGAGAAGCCCCTGCTATTTTTCTGGCACTAGCAGGAGCCTCAGGCAACAGCGGGGATGGCAGCGAGCCACTGTTGATCTTAGAGAGGGACGGGGAGGCCGTCACTGTTGCAGCATTGATTGATTCGACTCCTTCATCTACCCGCACGTCAATTTCTGTGTCCTCCCACTCTGGCGAGTCCTCGAATGAGATGGGTTGGCGTAAAGATCCCGGTTTCCGCACATAGAAGAAGGAACTCGATGGCACTCTACTTGTTGGACTACTGGCAGACGAAGAAGATGACCTATAGTTATCTGAATAAGACTGTATCTCTTCCATCACTTCTTTCCCACAGATCCCAGTCTTACTCAATCAGAAACACCACCTTCATTATCCAAAGCTTGGTAACAGCTAACTACCCATTTACTGAAAAAAGAGAAGAAAAAAAAATCTCTTTCCATCTCATCATACAATCCTTCCCAGCACAAAACCCAACTCACAGTAGATAGGAATTAAGCGTCCAAAACCCCAAAAGCATGCAGACCATAAAATAAAATTTTAAAAATAAATTTAGAAATCCACCAAAACCCTGATACCCAAAACCCCAATTCTCCTCAAAAATCCATGTGCAGAACTTCAACAACATGACAATTTCAAACTCCCTTGCATCCTACAGCATAGAAACCCTAAACAACCTGTAGCGGTTAGGAAAGGAGTGAGAAGAAAGAGATATCAGCATTTCTCACAATCCAACCAACCACCATTGAAGGCTAAGAAGAAAAGGAGGCACCAAGCAGGTAAATGGAAATCCCACCTAACACAGAAAAGAAAGATAATATTATTAACAACAGCCATGAAACAAATAAAAAATAAAAATAGAAATCCAGCAAAACCCCAGATCAATAAAACCCTTGTTCTCCCCAGAAAACCCCAAAAAACTAGAAATCCACCCAAACCCAGACCTCAATAACACTCATTCTCATCAAAATCCCACAAAAAAATTAGAAACCCGTCAAACCCCAGATCACCAAACCCCCCATTCTCCTCAAAAAGTTCATGTTCAGAACTTCAACAACAAGACATCCAAGCTCCCCAGTTCATACAGCAAGGAAACCCTAACCAACTGCAACCCAACTAATAGCATTAAAGATCCAGAAGAAGAAAAAAGGACTAAGCTGGAGATCTCACCTAACTTAGATAAGAAAAAAATAACACCAACAACGTAAGAAAAAAAATAACACCAACAACATTAATAACATTTTGTCTATACCTTTTGGAGAGAAAAGTTTGTAATGCTATCATATCCAGAAGCTTTTTCTTTAAGAAAGCTGACAAATGGAGAGAGAAAGAAGAGATGCTGGAAGGAAAGAGTGTCTGTAGCTGGAAAAAGTTGGGAGTGTGAATAAGAGTGAGTGCAGTGACTTGGGTAAGGGGAGGGAGAGGACGATACGAAAATAGTACGGTGATGTGATCCCTGTTTTGGATTTTTTGACTGGTGCTTTTGTTGCATTTGAGGTTGGAGTGGTGGAAGTTGAAGTCCCACCAAGCACCAGCAGTTCGTCAGGATAGATCCTATCCCACTTTTATTTCCACCAAACACAGGGTTGCCCAGTTCAGATATATGACCCACTTCAGTGGTCGGTGTAGAACCAAGACTAGAGGACACATATGCATCCTATATGCACTGAAGTGGGCCATTTGTAAAGCTGCAGATCAGGGACCAGTGATGAAGATGGGCAGTGAGAAGATCTTCTTTTTCACAAAGAGGAAAAAGAAAAAAAAACAAAAAGAAAAAGAGAAAAGCACTCTCTCATGTTTCAACCAACCGTATGGTTGACTCACCTGGATGAGAGATATTTGAATCAGGGCATACCAACTCAGTGATGACTGTACATTGATCAGTGGAACCATCTTTGAAATTCAAACCACTTAAATCAGGGACAATGTTCTCACATGAGCATCGTGTAAACTGTTAAAATGAGATCCTACCCACGGGGTTCACTTAGATATATATCCATCAAGGAAGGAGGGTAAATGAAAATATCTTAGTCTTTGATTTAATAGCCTCAAAGTTAAAATATCATCTTAAATGTAAAAAAATTTTATACTAAACCCAATGGTGAGTGGAGATTCAATTAATTTAAGATTGACCACATGCCAGATCAAGGAATGATCAGGTCCATGAGAGCATCAAAGGGGCGGCATTGATTAAGGTGAGCTCAGGTAGACCCATAACGCTGCACCGCACATGTAGGCTGTGAGCAGAACATTCTCCTAAATTATTGTCTCACATTGTTTTATGCACAAGGGAATAAAAATTATCCTTATCCTGATCCTGACTGTCATATCAATTACTCCTGACAGAGATATGATTAAAAAAAGGAAAGCAGCAAAATTTTCTTTAACTACAGAGCATGGATAGCAGTCTTGAGCAGTTTGAAATTTCGAGCTGACCTAAACAGACGCATTTGGAGCAATGGGATAAGACAAGCTCCTAATCTCACCCTTCATAAACCCCACTCACCAACAAACATTGTGGGACAGACTGCATTATTTGAAATTCATACTTGCAAATGATGATGTTTTACTCTTTATGAGAGATAACTGGCATGGCACATCCAAAGGGACTTCCATGGGTTACTGATATGATGGTTGGGAAAAATGTAAGTAATGTGGCATTTGTTTCCAAAGGTGATATGTTCTCGGGAACCACGATAATGATAGTCTTAATATTCTAGAGTAGTAGGACGTTGATGGACCCCTTTTACTCGGTTACCCAGGCCCCAAAATTTTTAGATATGAACTCACATTTGAACCTGATTACAAATCAGGTTTATATTTTTATTGTTTTTTAGTATATTCGAGTATATTGAAAAAAAAATCAGGTCTATATTCAAGTATTATCAAGGTGGGTTTGGTTATCTCTTACCGACTTTAGACTGTTTGCCAACTACTTTTACTGTGCCCATTTGGAATGGAGTTAAGACAATAACTCTATGTTTCACACGGTCAACAACACTACCATATTTCAAAGAGACTTTTTGCACTTAAGGGGATGGACCCAATGCCCAAACAGTAAAATTCACGGTAACCCAGGGCAGTCCTTTTTATGATTTTATTTTTTTTATTTATGGTCCCCTAAATCAAGATCTGATTCATTGAATAGATTCAGAGGGGGCAAACATGGCTACATAACGAAATTCCAACCATTGGATGATCTTATATTTTTAAATATTTTCAAAAAACCCCGTATAGTTTGATCCACATTTTTTTAATTTGTGGGACCCAAACGAAAGATCAAAATAGATAGTCCTCTTTGGAGAGATAAACACCGCTATGAAGTCAATTTGTAGTGCCTGATTCAATGTAGGTCTCGAAAAATCGAAGAAAGACTATGGACGGTTAATGCACCAACCACTACTTGGCTGGGTTTTGGATTTGTATCACACGGTCCGATTTTTCTCTTTTTTTTTTTCTAATGGTGGGGCCCTAAACTATAATCTGAATCTTACAAGTTTTTAGGATGACTAAGAACAACTACCGTATCAAATATCAACCATTAATCATTCACCAATCTTGAGATATTTGCAAAAGAAAAAAAAAAAAAGAAGTAATCAATTGAAGTTAATTTTTGGACTTTATGGGCCCCTTTATCAAGATCTGAACCATTGGTCCTATTAGGAATACTACAAATAGCCATGCGGTCAATTATTAGCCACTGATTCTCTGTGTATGTCAATAAATTTATAAAATAATATCAATTATTGATTTAAAAGAATTTGTTTTAATCGATTTTAAAGTGTTACCAAACAGCGTAATTCTACACTATCTATTTCAAGTAGGGCCATTTGAAACAAATATGTTTTTATATAAATTTGTTTCATATAGATAAGAGTCGCCAAACAAGCCCCAAGTCTATAAATCCTTACCTAGCTATGGAATGTTGTATAAAAACATTATATACTATGTTTTAGTATATGCAAGTTTTGTGATAGATACAGATGTCGCGTCCCTACATTGGTTTACTTTAATGGTCCCAATTATCAAACGTAACTAGTGGGGGGTTACCATTTATTTTGACTCAAATGAAATTTCACACTGCACCATATGGACAGGATATCACGTAAGAAAATAATAAAGCATATTATACCATAAATAGAAATTTTCCAATGAAAGCATAATGAACAGTACATATAATCAAGTCTCAGAAGCAAGAGTCTATGCAGTCTTGGAATATGTAAAACTCAAAAGTCTTTAAGTTACAACATTAAAAAAAAAAAAGAAGGGTGCCTTATTTACAATCCCAAAATAAAACTCTCCCAAGTAATGATCTATAAAGATCAGAGTGGCCACAACTGAAACTCTCGCATCTAGATGACTATACAATATCATCGAGAGTCCACTCACTTAGCCCCTGTGCAGTCTCTTCGACCACCTCAAACTCCTGAGAAGTGGTCTAGCCGTGTAGGTACTACCTCCCATGGTGCCAAAGGTTCACATCAGAAATTGAGCAAGTAAGCATGTATAATAAATTTAAACATGATGTATTAAATCTAAATAAATAAAAATCATAAATCAAATAAACAACTAAATATCATGCATGATTGTATGAGACATTGGAGAATCAAGTAAAGACGCATCTAAAAGGAATCCTAACAAATTGGCATTTGTCCATAGCAGCTAAATTCTCTCAAAACAGTTATAACTTTGAAGAGAGCCTGAACCATAGTAAACATATCATGGATACCCAGCATATCTCATAATGTGGTAATCTTACATGTTGCAAGGGTACTTGGAGTATAATTATTCCCACAGGAACTATGTTGTAGTTAGCCATTATATATAAATACAGTCTACCTTCACCTTGTCGAATTACACAAAGACCGAAGCTAAGTATGACCAACTTAGGAATAACATACAGAAAATATTGAATACACTTCTAATGAAGACAAACTCAATTTCTGAAAACAGGTTTAGCTTAACGTAACAAATATACATAAAACATATTATCTTAATCTTGACAAACCATGTGAAATAAACAAGATACAGAATACAAATAAACATGGCATAAGAGTAAGTGAACAAATCATAGGAATACTGAGGCTAGAAATGATGATGCATGACTATGAAAAGTATTGTAAAGGTCATTCCTATAGTTTGAATTGTCCAAGCACATTAATCAATACTGTGTAGCTTTAAGGTCTTTATCATTGGTGTTACTGTCGTTAATTTGATATAAAGTGTTGGCATCTGTGATGGGGCTCACTTGTGCTTACATGTGGGCGGACTACTCCAATCACAAAGAGATGCCCCTCATAAGGAGTCTCGATGGTGATAGATAGGGATAAGATTTGTTTTGAGTTTAATCCAATTCTTTATCCTTATCATCTCTCCATTCAAATTCAAATTCAAAACACCTCGAGGGGGGGGGGGGCGGGGGGGGGCAAGGAAAACTCTATAGGACCAAGTCTGTAATGGTGCATAACTCCCACATAAAAAACAAGCTAGTCGTGATCTTGGAAATATATGTGTGACCTGACCTTAACTCCACTCGGAGCCTTTTAAAATCGTGCGGCAAGATTGGGTTGAAATCCTATGGGCTAAAGCAGACAATATCTTGTGGACAGCGGACTCGGGTCCTTACAAACATTGAGGAAGCTTTTACCTCCATTTCATTTCAAGAAGCTAGTCAAAGTGGGCCCCGGCATCTGAGGCCCCACCCCTTGTAGGCCCTCAATTTGTTTTGAATTATTACTAATATGATATTACCTACTTTAATATGCTAATTAATAGGCTTAATAAAATAGTTATTAATACTCTTAAGTCCTAGAATTTAGCTTTTCTATAATTCTTTATAGATATTAGGTGCTTATTGTAAATTTAGTAGGTTTTGATTAGATTAGGACTTAGCTAATATTAGAATTAATAGGATGGATATTATGAGTTAAGAACATTCTAGAATTCCTATCTAACGACCTATTTACCTATGGCCCTATCTATTCCCCATTTACAACTAAACTACCATTTTGGTAATTGTCCTAAACCTTAATCTATATAAACCCAACTATTGCAAACATAGCCTAAAACCATAATTCACTCTCATCTTCCCTACGTCACCCTAAGAAACCCTAATTCTACAAATTCCAACACAAAAAGAAGCTAGAGATCACCCCAATTACACTATCAACACTCTTAGGAGCTTAGAAATCTCATCTCTTTCTCAACTCTAATTGCAATTTCGAATTGAGGCAAGTACCCTATGCTAATTTCACATGATGCATGCTTTTCTTCTCTTGATTCTACAATTTCAATTCAATTAGATAGATATGCATGTTTAGATCTTTCCTTTTGAGCTTTGTTTATGGATGATGGCCATTTGATGGATGGGTTCTCCCATTTGGAAGATCAATGGCCCAGTTGGATGATGGTTGGAGAATATAGAAGTGTTTTGTTGTTTGTTTGTGTTTATGTGATGAATGGAAGAGATTGGGGATGAATTGGATGAAAAATGGGTTGAAGAAGGAAATCCCGGAATTCTGTAAATTTCACCTCAATGCGTATACTCGGTCGACCGACTCCCAGCTCAGTCGACCGGGCACACTGAAAAGGGAGAAAACCAAGTCCCAATTAGCACTCTATAAATCTTATAGTGTAGTGTACCCGGTCGACCGGACCCTGTACCCGGTCGACTGGATACACATGGGTCTACAGAAAATAACTGAGAGTTG
This sequence comes from Persea americana, assembly GCA_029852735.1. Lineage (NCBI taxonomy): Eukaryota > Viridiplantae > Streptophyta > Magnoliopsida > Laurales > Lauraceae > Persea > Persea americana. The sequence continues at coordinate 9,228,883 of CM056820.1, read as the reverse complement.
GATTTCTCATGCAGGTCAGAACCCTGTGTACTCGGTCGACATCCAAGCCATGATGTTGACCGGATACACAACAAAACCTGAGGAACCCCCCAGCTATTTGGCTCCAGGTCCCAGCGGACCCGGTCAACATCATGGCCACGATGTCGACCAGGGACACTACAGGATGTCGACCTGGGGGTCAACATCCAGTGTACCCGGTCGACATCCCAGGGGATAATGTCGACAGGGCAAACTGTGTACAGTGAGTTTTCCTGATTTCAGTTTCATTAATGATTGATCAAATGTGGGGTCCATTGACAATCCAAATAGGCTTCCATCAAGTATGCCAAGCACGAATTAATGGCGTGGCTCAACCTTGACTCGTGGGGTCTACCAATTAGGTTTTTGGGATTTGCATTGTCAATGATTCGATCCTTAAATGTAGTCAATGATATCCATAACTTCAGGAGCACCAGATTTATTATCTTTTTTACATCTAGACTACAGTTAGGGATCCAATTACATGACGAGGCCCTGAACTAAGAGTGGACCATTACTTAGGATTGGACATTTGTATATTTCACTTAATTCCATGATTTGGAGGATTTCATGTATTATTCTTCTCTCCTATCTTTATTATTGTTAGAAACCTGTTAATTAATGGGAATTGGAGGACCTGAACCTAGGATTACTTAGTGGTGACCCAATGATATAATTGGAGATGAATAACCCGTGTCTGTGGCTAGGCGGGCCCTCATACAACCTAAGATTGGGTATGTGTAACCCTAGAATGGAGAGGTTAGTCTTTAATGGATTGTTGGCTCATTGTGTATGAGCATGGGATGAAATATTTGTGGAATGAACATGGCATTGTACTTGTATTGCCTCAGGCCATAGTTGTGGGCTTCGGAGTAGATCCAATGATGTTGGACTGGATATTGGACTGTGTTCCATGATATCGTACTTTAACCTCTTAGAGACTTGATTAGGACCTTGCTCATGCAAGATAAGCCTAGACAGACAAAGACATGTACTTGTTCCCTAGGTCGGCACTAAACATTCACTTAGTTGATCTAAGCTCAGCCAGTTGACTGATCATTGCTGGTAGGAGCTATTTTGGTTACGATTAGAGCTATCATGATGAGCTGTGATTAGACAGACGGTATGATACCGGGTCCGATCTGATCTGCTAAAGGGGTGTGATCGGTGTGATAAAGGGGTGTGATCAATGTTATATATATATACATTGTTATTAGCAGGGTCGTTATCCCTTGCATGGTTATCTTACCCTTTCCCCACCGCAACTGTTTACAGTATGGGATGTTTATAGTATGGAAGGGCCGCGGCATAATATCCCGCGGTATATTCAGCTTGTGTAAATGTGTCATTTGTTATCTGATTAGATTAGATTACTTTACATTTCTGATTCTAAACTATTATTTACTGCTCAATTGCCTAGATCATGAACCTTTGTTACTCTTATGATTACATACACGTTTCTATTCTCTTTTGTTGCATACATCCTGCGTTATTTACATATGGTGCCTTGCCAGATCCTTGGATCTGACCCATCTTTGGTGCTTCGGTTCCGACCATGACCTCGTGGACGATGCGTACTATGAGGCGCCTGTAGTAGGTGACTACAGGTGGGAGTCGGCTGATCAGGTGGTCGAACCGGATGATGGAGCTCCTGCACAGGGGGATTGAGTGAGTTTCTTTTGGATTTGAGAGGATTTATGTACTGAGTGGGTAGATAGACAGTTTTGTATAAACTTTGATAATTACACTTTGAGATTTTATTAGACTTCTGCTATCTTTTCTTATGCTTCCGCAATATAACTGTCGATATTATTATTGTTCAAAAAGTTTTAAAAGTTTGACCTCATTGCGGAGTACGATCTTGGAAGTTCTCGGATTTTCCGAGAAGTAGAGCGCCACATTCGGGTACCTTAGCGGTAACTTCGGTATTCGGAATTGGGGCGTTACAATTTTTGGCATCAAAGCAGGCAAGTCTCTAGGAAATAAAATACACTAGAAACTTTAGGACGTAGTGAGGATTTTAGCATTGGGATATGTGTGAGGACGATGGATTGGGTAGAATTGGTGTAAGTCCTAAGTGTTATACTCAAACTAATACAATTACATTTTCTTGAAAGATGTCGGGAGAATAGGCGCCACCGATGGCACCAGCGGCCAGAGATCCACCTGATTTTAAGGCGAGATTCCAGCAGTTTCTTTAGGCTTCCCTTGTCTCGCAGGAGACACAGGCGATAGCACACCAGCAGCAGACCGAGGATTTCGCACAGTTTCAGGCGCAAGTCCTAGATGTCGTTGTTGACACAAAAAATGTCGCGTAGCCTCCTCAACATCAAAAGCTATATGGAGCCGCATCCTATTACAAACAGGCAGAGCCGCTTCAAACATCAAATCTTGTCATAATCAAACAAAAACTGCAAGATCTCTCAAAACAGCCAAAAAAGGGGTACACATGAAGTTTCGGGCCATTTCAACATCGTTTGGCCTAACTTCAATCCTCCAACGATTGAGCAAAAGCTCCTGGCGACGAGAACCTCCAATGCCGCCACTCATCAAACAAAGCACATGAGTAGCTTCTACATTCTTCCAAAAGGTTGCACGTCAAATTTCAGGTCATTCCGACGACGTTTGACCCGGCTTTGATGCTCTGAAGCAAGATCAAGCCTACCGGCGGCGGAGCTCCCCGGGACCATGGTACCCAAATCGAAGCTAATGGATCATCTCAAAATGACTTCAATAGGCTCTCTGTCAAATTTCAGGTCAATCGGACATCGGATGACCGTACATCAAAGCTCAACATCTTCTACACGATGAAATCAAGTCTAACATCGACGGGACCCCAAACGGCTTCAAAACTCAAATAAAAGCCCATGGTTGGTCTTATCTAATGCTCAGGAAGCTTCACTTCAAATTTCAAGTCATTCCGACATCGTTTGACCTAGTTTCAACTCTTGGCGGAAAATCGGCTACAAAGGCTTCGGCTTTTCCAAAAATAGGAAACTTTGTGCCTTGATTTGCACGACTTCTCGACAGGGTTTCTTCGGTGGAATCAAGCCAATAAATGAGGAGAAATGTCAAGAAAAATACAGGAGAAAAAAGAGGCAGAAAAGCCAGAAAAACGGCCGAGAAACGGCGACCGGAAAAGGGGCAAAAGCCCCATGGTCGCCGGCAACCATGGGTGCATGGTCGCCAACGACCCTGGAAGTCCGGGTCGCCAGATTTCCCCCGGAACAACCGTTTTCCCGATTCTTTCCGCGTTTCGCGATGTTTGGCCTCTGTGATTTTCTCAAATTCTGATTTTTGAGGCATGATATCCGTCGATCTTCGTCAACATCGCGGATCTGCCGTCGAAATCATTCGATCATCATTGGACACTCCGAAACCGCCAACCAGCTCACCAAGAAAGTACACGTTCTGCCCGATCGATCGTGAAATTGACTGGACAGATGTTGCCGGCCCATTGGTGTCAACCAATGTCCGAATTTGCATTGTTATCCAACATCAAATAACTTGCGGATCCATCGATGATCATTGCAAGAAGAATTCCAAAAGACGTGGTGCGGCCCGCGACTCTTCAAGCGACTCGGCGGCCAATTAATGAAGTTAAATGAATTTTTTATGACAACTTATTACGGTCATTAACTCATTATTCTGGACGGCCCAATCAGAAGCAAGCAAATGGGAGTTATAAGTCCAATTAATCAGGACAATTAACCATGTAACTCCTATCATTATGGAGATTAATCATGGTAATTAATCATGAAACTCCTATCATCATGGAGATTAAATGCCCGTTATTCTCCATCGGCCAATCAGAATCCAAGAAAAAGGAGTTACAAAATTATGAAATTAATACTTGTAACTCCTCCCATCATGGAGCATTAATGCAATCAATGCCCATAAACCCTCCTAAATGGCCATCAAAAGCCTATAAATAGGCGGTCATTCCAAAGGGAAAGGGTCCGAAAAAATCATTCGAAGAGTTCTGAAGAATTCTCTGCACAAAGAAGCTCTCTTGCCCTGAAGAAACTCTACTGCAAACACTTCAAGGTGATTGAAGTCCCTTAAGGGGCCACCCCACCAAGGTTTCCCCTTTTTTTCTATCCAACATGGCCTAGATGTGGCTTTTCAGCCAGTCTACCCAGATTTTTATTGGATATAGAACCTTCCCTTGGTCTTTGTCTTCTAAAAATCTAAGGTCCAAGCCAAGCCAAGTGAACTAACGCATCAAGTGTTCTCATCTGAAGGACGATGGCGGAGTCCATACATGACTCGCGACCGTCGATCTGAACGAGTCCCCACTATCTCTTGAGAAGTCAGATCCCTCTTTCTTCCTTTTTTATTGTATTTTGTTTCTTTTTTTTAAAGAGACAAAAAATCACAATTCTTGTCTTTCATTATTGATAAGATTTGTAAATCGCCTTTCATGGCAAAATTGCCTTCTACGGCATAAAACCGCCTTTCACGACAAACTAAAGAAAATCGCCTCTCACGGCATTCTAAATCTGTCTCTTTTCTTTAAAATATATATACAATGAAAAGTTAGAAAAAAAGTTTGATTTCCTTTCTACTTGTGAAGGTGAATATCCGGATCACCATTTCAAATTCCAAGTAGAATATAAAATCTGGCATACCCATACGAAATGTTGATGCTCGCTTTTTTTTTTCGCCTTGCCGCACCCCGGCGGACGCGGGACGGAGGAAGGCAAGGAAAAAGCTGGGACCATCAAGTTGGCACACCCAGTGGGACACCTTTCAATTGAGAACATGATGCTTAGACTCCTTGGCTCCTTTCTAGTTGGTGGCCTATGTTGGATTTTGCCTCTAAAAAAATATATGAGATGGAATTCTCTGGAAATTTCTGTCTTTGAGTTTATTTCCATTATTTCTCTTCTAAAAAAAAACTCATAAAAAAAGAAACAAAAAAAAGATTTTTTTTATCATTGGGTTCAGATTTGAGAAATTCTGGTTTCTTCCCTTTTGGATTTAGCGCTCGCGGAAATCGCTAAGCCTTTGTTCGGATTGAAATACCATTTCTTCTCTTTTGTGAATCCAATCTTGACTTTAAAAAAATGAAAAAAGAAGATTCAAATTTCTCTCTTTTGGATTCAAATTAGAGAAACTTTGGTTCTTTCCTTTTCGTACAATGGCTCGCGGAAATCGCTGAGCCAGATTTCAGATTGGAAGGGGCCATTTCCCTCTATTTGATGGGTCCATTGGTGATCTTTCAAAAATAAAAAATAAAAAAAAATTTCTTTTGGATTCAAATTGGAGAAATTTTGGTCTTTTCCCTTTTCGTATAATGGCTCGTGAAAATCGCTAAGCTAGCGTTCGGATTGGGAGGGGCCATTTTCCTTTCTTTGATGAGTCCATTAGTGATCATTAAAAAAAAATCTTAAAAAAAAAAAAAACACATTAAGATTGCACCAATTGCTTTCTTCAACCAAAGTGAATCTAAGAAAAGCCTTTTCAGAGTATAGAGGCAACTAGATTGTTCGAGGAAAGGTTCCTTCAAACGGGTTCATTAAGTAATCCTACCCTTACATGGGGGCCGATATATCCACTAAGGTTTCATAAGACCAAATTGGAAGACCTATGTGCACTCTTCAAAAAAAAATCTTGAAAAAAAAAAAAAACTCCTGTCACTATTGTGTTCAGATTCGAGAAATTTTGGTTCCTTTCTTTTCGGATTTAGTGCTCGCAGAAATGTTTGAGCCTGTATTCGGATTGGAATACCATTTGCTCTCTTTTATGAATTCAATCTTGACTTTTCAAATAAAAAAACACTTCTGTCATTATTGGATTCAAATTTGAAAAATCCTGGTTCCTTCCTCTTCGGACTTAGTGCTCGCGGAAATCGCTGAACCTTTGTTCGGATTGGAATACCATTTGCTCTCTTTTGCGAATTCAATCTCGACCTTTCAAAAAAAAATCCCATCTCGTGTCATTTCAAGGATGCGATTTACAACATTTGTGCCTAGCAGTGCTAGTACGCCCTTTCGGGTCTACTGTATTCGCGACCGACACATTTGTATCTCCAACCTTATATCATTTTACCTCGAGTGAGCTTCGCTTCTCGGTAACTTGAATTAAGGTTTACAATTGCTTCTAGCAGTCACTGAGATGCTTATTTCGAGCCAACCATACTTGCGTTCAGAATAATTATACCCTCTATGGCTTTTTGCCTTCTTCATTACGCTTAGAATGGGCCATGCCCCCTGAGCGATTTAAAAAGACAAAGCCATAGTATTTTCCATTTATGATCACCATATTCTTGTTATTACTAATGGATGTGGTATTGTTTCAAGAAGTTTTCCAAACTAACAATGGCAGCTTCATTGACCATCACCTTTGACGAGAACAAGTACCAGCTTATGCTTCAAGAGAAGCAAAGCAAGCGCACTTACAAGCACCCTACCAGCTGCCGAAGCGTCACCTCCCTCGGCAACTCCCAAAACACCGGGTCGACTTCCACTCCCTGGACCATCGTCTTCGGGTCACTGGGACCATTCCCACTACCCATAGAAGAGACGGCGACTTCCACTCCCCTGAACGTGTCGCTACCCCGACACCAAAGGCGGTCACCAAGAAACCCTAGGCTCATAGCAATCCTGCGAAGCCTCAACTTGCAAAAAACCAGGTCTGCCCCAAGACTTGATTCCCGCGATCTTCACCAAAACAAAGAAGGTCCCGGACATCTGCAAAGCCAGCATGCCCGGCTCATCTCAAGGAGAACCGGTTCTATCCTCTCGTTTACATCAAAGGGAAGAAACCTACCCTCCACCGAACTACAAAACCAACCTAGCACGAGTCGGCTTGTTCATACATGCCCAAAATCAAGTCGTGCATCACAAGGCCTCGATAAGAACCTGCCAGGGCCTACCCTCCTGCAACTCGACCCTTCATCTCAACAGGGGCCAAGTTTGCAAAATTTAAAGCTTCACTGCAACAGGCTAAGGACCGCGTCCAGATGCTATCCATGCCAGTCTTCAACGAAGACAAGCTCGGTTGCTGCCCACGAGGGACCACGTCCTTCATTGCCAGAGCACAGCCCGAGCTAAACGAAGCTCAAATTGCTTGTCGTATACGTCACCGCGCGGCATATCAACAAAAGAGATTAGAGAAGCAAAGAACCCAGCATTCTGAGCTTCAAATCTCCCAAAAATGGGTTGAAAAAGAAAGACCCGACCAAATTGTTGCAGTCCACATGGTTGGCAAAACCAAAAGACGCCAGAAGTCAGCAACGAAAATACATGTCAGACTGCCGGTGACTCGAAGCGTCTCCCGAACACAAAGACATCAGGAAGGCTCTCCCATTCTTTCAAGCCAAGGATATCGGAGTGACCATTCCTCGGGCTCTTCATCTAGAAGAATGAGCTCCAGCTCAGTCAATAAGACAATATCCTCATTCGATTCTCGAAGGATGAATGTCTTGGTCACAAACTCTGAGCGGCCTCCACTGGATGATAACATGGCTCTACGCATTCAGCAGTTAGAGCAAGGACAGCAGAGAATAGAGGTTCTGATGGAAAACCTCCTTCTCACTGTCCAGTGTCCACCAAACAATAATGAAGTTCCTCCACACGATGAGGCAAACGGTGGAGAAGATGAGTCACGCGCCCTTACTAAAAAGGATGTTGACGATATCCTCGCCAAAGCAAAAGAAGAGGATACACTGAAGGAGCATGGGATCAAGCCACCATATCCCTTATGGATGGACTCGGTTCCGTTCCCTCCAAAGTTCAAACAACCTCTTCTCCAAACATATACGGGGAAAGGTTCAGCTAGACAGCACATCATCCACTTCAAGATCCTGACAGGAGCTATTGCGGATCAAGATGCTCTCAAGATCTGCCTCTTTGCAAGTACCCTAAAAGGTACGGCCTTTGATTGGTACTCCACTTTACCAGAGGATTCCATTCAAAACTGGACCATGCAAGAGACACGCTTCTTGACCCACTTCAAAGGTGAAGATCATCCTGTTACTATGGCTCAGCTTTGCAGCCTGAAACAGGGAGAGAATGAATCGCATATGACTTCATTCACAAGTGGAAAGCAATGGCGTACAAATGCTCAGATGTGCTGCTACAAGCGTCGCTGGTCGACATCTGCCGAAACAACATGAGAGCAAGGATCCGCTCCATGATCATTGGCAACAAATCAAAGAATCTGGGAGAACTCCTAGAAGCGTCTATGGAGGCTGAAACGGTTATCAAAGACCTTAACAGTCAGAAATCATCAAAGAAAGAGCCGACCGCCATTCCAACCTCCAAGCCAAAGAAAAATGAGGTTCTTAATGTGCAAATCAAGTCAACTCCTCAGCCACCAAAGAAAGCTAAAAACAAAGCTGCAGGTAAGAGACCTGAACTCTCTGATGCCTTCAAAGAACGAGTAGAGAAGAAATTCCCGTTCGATGAAAATGTTGAAGAAATATTTGGGGCTCTCTTGGTAAATGGCAAACTTACCTTGCCTGACCCCAAAAGACCGGGAGATGTTGGCAAGACCAGCGATCCCCGATATTGTCCATACCACCAAATGGTCTCACATCCTCTCAACCAATGTTTCGTTGTGAGAGAGAAGATCAACGAGATGTGGAAAAACGGAGTCATCACCTTTGACAAAAACTATGGGTCTTCCTCCGTTAATATGGTGACATATGGACAAACATCAAAGTCACCAAAGGAAAAACATCAAAGTCACCAAAGGAAAAAATCATCACTTCCTTCAAGGTGATAAAAATGACCCCAACGTCCTAAGAGCTGGTGCCTTACCCAACACCAGATGGACAACCCATATGGGTGCATCCCGATCTCCTAGAAAATGAAAATTGGGAGATCGTCAAAACAAAGCCGACCGCTCAACAGAGAAGGCAAGCCAAGAGACAACTCCGCAAGCTCAAACAGCAGGAGAAAGCTCAAACCAAGCAAAAGGTCCCTGAAAAGGCATAAACCTCCTCTACCGCTTCATTGGGGGCAATAGAGGAGTCTCTTCCCAAGGCTTCAAGAGTGGTAAAAAATTTCACCCTCAGTGATTTCATGCCACCACAGCTCAGAGATGAGACTACGCAAGGGGCATTATACTCTTGCAACTCAGTAGTTGGATTCTCCATGGATGGATACGAGTCCAGTGACATTGCCAGTGACACAGATGAATGGGAGGAATCCCTTGAAACCGGAGAATATCTCTCCGATGAAGAATGGATCCCAGAATCTCACCTTATGCCGGTGATCTGGTATAACCCCTTCCACCCACAAGGACCCTGGTCTGATGATGATGAAGACCAAGAGGCTGTTCAACAAAGTGTTGTTGACCTATCGCAAACGAATGCTCTAGTGGATCCCAACGAGGTTGAACCACAAGGAGCAAATGAAGAAGAAGATTTAGCTCCTATGCTCGATCTCAAAGAATATGCAAGGGTCTTGCAGCGCCTTGCCATAGAGCAAGAGCAGGATTGCATCAATCAGCTTCATCAAAATCCAGAACTGGAAGTCCTGGAGAATCTACAAGCATCTTCTCCAGTAACTCCGAAAAATGAAGAAAATTGCTGGGTTGATGATCCTCTTACATAAGAGGATGAGTCTGATTCCTAACAGTCCATTATGGAGGCATCTTCTATCAAAGTTGCCTGTAATGTGATAGTTCAGGATGATTGTGCCTCTGAAGCTTCATCTGCTGAGGCCACAAACTCTTAAAATGCATCCAGTAACATATCTTCTGGAGCTACATCTTCTCGGGTGACTTCTACTGAGATAGCATTCTCTCAGCCTTTGTCTCCTGAAATTGTGACATCAGAATTCAAGCCTCTTCTGACTGATCACCATGAAGAGGCTCTGGCTAATGAAATCTTCAAAGAAAACTCAGTCAATTGGTCTCAGATACCCAACCTCATAGGAGATGTCTGGACCGATGAAATCCTGGACAAAGAAGAAAAGTTGCTGGAAGCTGTTCAAGACTTGCTCCCGGAAAATGCTCCATGCAACGCAATCACTGAAGACGGAAACGTTGCTGCAGAAGCATTTTCAGCAAATGGGGAGGATCTGCCCCTTGAGCCCAAAGAGGGTCTTCCAAAAGAAGAGACACCTTTAGAAGCTTTTGAAGTTGGGAAAGGTACCCGCTCTGGCCGAGATTACCACAAAAACTATAACCAACCTTCTTCTTCTTCTTATGTAAATCCTTCGGGAAAGCAAATTGTAAATGCCCCAAGCAGCAACAATAATGAAAATGCAGGCCCCAAAGAGGCTTTCAAGCATGACTTGATTGAGTACTTCAAACACATACCTGCACGACTGCACATCCTAGACTTATTACGAATGTCACCACAAACTCGTGATAGTCTCATTTCAGAACTGCAAAGGCTGAATGTGGATGTTAACAAACATGACCCACAAGTCCTCCAAATTGAAATGGACTATAGGGTCAAAAAGTAAAAAACCTCCTCAAAGGGAGAAAAGAAATAAGCTAGAGGACCTTGCACTGAATGCCTCTCGGTCCAAAAAGCCGCAAGTATTACCATCACCTTCAATAAGAAGACGTCCTGCTAGGCGAGATAAAGCACAATCGACCCTTGTACTTCACAGAGTACATCAAAGAGATACCGATATACAGAGTCTACATCGACTCAAGTTCTTCACTTAACCTCATTTCTACTACGACACTCGAAGAGCTGCGTATCCCACCTAGCAAACTGAGCCACACATCTGTGTCCATCTTTAGATACAATGGGAGTGCTCAAAGGCCCATTGGCAAAATCAGGTTCAGGTTGCAAATCAGTGATCTTATCTCTGAGGTCACTGTGTATGCAATAAAAACCCCTTCATGCTACAACATCCTTCTCGGACGCCCTTGGATACACGAGAACGGTGTCGCCCTTCAACTCTACATCAGTGCATCAAGTTTGTTGGCGACGACGGCTTGATACATCGAGTGTTTGCAGACAAAAAGCCCTTTAAAGGCAAAGAAGTCCATTTTGCAGACTCTCAGATGTACAAGGATGAGAAAGAGAAGGAGGAGGAGAAAATAACATCCTTTGCTGGCAATCTCCAAAAAGATAAAGGCAAGGCTCCTCAGCAATCATCGAAAGAAAACAAACCTTCCGGCAAATCCGAAGAGAGCAATCCGTCTCCCTTCATTGTCTCCTTCAAATCTTCCAAACCTTTGGTAATCACTACTAAAACAAAGAAGACGAAACAAAAGACTAGGGGCAAGTTTGTTGTCTCCTTCGTGTCTATCATACAAGACATGGATTCGGATTCAGAGCCCGAAGACGATACATCGTCAAGCCAAGCTGATACTCAGCAAGTTCAGCCTGCCCTCACTCCATTGGAGACACCTGCTGACGTAGAAGATCCCACGTCTGATACCTTCACCGTTTCGGCAACAACGGCAGAAGAGAAACCAATCTTCTTCCATAGATCCGACGCTTCTTCATCAAATTCCTTGCTTGAGCCTTTCCAAAATGAAGGTATGCCTCAACTATCCTTGTATAGTACAATGACACAAGCTATCATGAAGAAAATGGGCTATGACGCTAAAAATCCAATTAGTTTGGGAGGTGGCTGTGGTATTCTTATACCATTGGAATCCACCCTAACCAAAAGTCAATTGGAAGATTGGAAACTCCACCATTGCATAGACAAGTCTTCATACGGGTTGGGGTATGATCTTGACACTCCAATGAGACAATTGACACAAAGGTTGCAAAGTTTTCTTGCCGACCAGACCTCAACATCTCGTGTCGATGAAGACATCGATCTCCCTAGATATCTCTTTGAAGAGTTACCCGACAAGGACCTAGGAAGCTCATCAAAGTTGTACGATTTCTCTGATGATGAAGAGGAATTGTCCTATGACACAGACGCATAGTTCTCTTATTTAGAAGAGCCCTCGTCTCCAAAAGAAGTGCCTTACTTCGACCCAGCTTCAGCAGGTGATTAGGATCATCTCATAGAAAGTCTTGAGAAGAGTACCGATCAAGAAGATTTATGGACAGAAGCGGATCCATGATCTGAAAATGCACTTGGAAATCCAGAAGGTCTTGTTGAGTTGGAAGCCTCCGAAAATATTGTGGAGGAACCACCTTCAAACCTTTCAACAGAAGATTCTATTCAAAAGATAGACTTCGGAACACCAAATAACCCACGTCCTGTATTCATAAGTAAGAATATAAAGGATGATGAGTTACCCGAGTATGTCTCTTTTCTTCGTGAGTTCATTGATTGTTTTGCATGGTCTTACGCTGAAATGCGTGGCTTAGATCCCAAAATAGCAGTTCACAAACTCAACCTGCAAGAAAATATCAAGCCTATCAAACAAGGCCAAAGAAGATTCTGTCATGATGTGATAGATAAAATTGAACAAGAAGTTCAGAAACTCAAAAATGTTGGCTTTATACGCAAGGAACAACATCCTGAATGGTTGGCCAACATTGTCCCCGTGACAAAGAAAAATGGGCAAATCAGAGTCTGTATTGACTATAGAGACCTGAATAATGCATGCCCCAAAGATGAATTCCTGCTCCCTATACCGGAGGTAATGATTGACAACACCTGCGGGTTTGAGCGAATGACTTTCATGGATGACTTCTTTGGCTACAACCAGCTAAAAATGCATCCCGAAGATGAAAGGCATACATAATTTCGGACCCCATTTGGTGTGTATTGCTATACTGTCATGCCATTTGGCCTGAAAAATGCCGGTGCAACATATCAAAGGGCTATGATGAAGATATTCCAAGATATGCAGCACAAGATGGTCGAATGTTATATTGATGACCTCGCCGTCAAAAGCAAAAGAAAAGAAGATCATCTCAAAGATCTTCGAGAAGTCTTCCTCCGGCTTCGCAAACACAAACTGCGAATGAATCCCCTCAAATGCTTCTTCGGTGTCTCATCGGGTAAGTTCCTCGGATTCATAGTTCAGAAAGCTGGAATAGAACTTGACCCCATCAAAGTCAAGGCCATCCTAGAAATTCCATCTCCAAGAACCCTGAGAGAACTAAAAGGGCTTCAAGGAAGATTGGCAAACATCCGACGGTTTATTTCTAACCTATCAAGAAAACGCCGTCCTTTTTCTCGCCTAATGATGGAGGAAAAGAAGCTGCTCTATACTATCTCAGTCGCATGTTGGTAGGTGCAGAGCATCGCTACTCTCCAGTTGAAAAAGAATGCCTGGCAGTGATGTTCGCCGTACAAAAGCTATGTCACTATTTGATGTCAAACACAGTATACCTGATTTCGAGGATCAATTTCTTAAAGGTCCTTGTCACAAAAGCAGGTTCTCTGAATGCTCGACTGGCAAAATGGTCCATCCTTCTATCACAATTTGATGTTAGGTATGTACCACAGAAAGCAATCAAGGGCCAAGCTCTAGCTGACTTTCTTGCAGAGCATCCACTGCCTAAGGATTCTCCGCTCAGGGATGATCTCCCAGACGAACCTGTCTACAACGTGGAGACTTCCTCACCAAATGCCTCTTGGAACATGTACTTCGATGGTGTAACCAGTACAAATGAAAAAGGAAAGCTGATATCGGGAATTGACATTCTCTTTGTTAGCCTCGACAAATACATGATTCCATACGCATTTTCGCTATTGGAACCATGTTCAAACAATGCAGTTGAGTACCAAGCCCTGATCGTAGGATTGGAACTCACCCTCGAATCCGGTATCACCTTGCTGGAAGCATTTGGAGACTCCTAACTGATCGTCAACCAGATGAATCAGAAATATGAAATCAGGAAGCCTGATCTGTTGCCTTACTACAACAAGGCGCAATCGCTTCGTCAAAGGTTTGACATCTGTCACATCACCCAAATCCGCAGAGGTGAAAACATTCATGCAGATGCCCTGGCTGGACTTGCTGCATCTATGGCAATCCAAGAAGGGGAAAACATGAAAGTTACAGTGTGTTAAAGAAGGACTCTCCCTCCTTTCAACACACACCAAGCTGTCGTTGAATGCCACCGAGTGGTCGGAAGTCGGATTTCCATCCTTAAACCTCCGATCGGCGACTGGAGGGATCCGTTCATCGACTACATTATGTTCGGAATCCTACCAGAAGACCCAAAAGAGCGGGTAAGCATTCAAAGACGAGCCCCAAATTTTCATTTGGGTATTCCCTCCAAAATGCTTTACAGAAAATCCTCTAATGGAGTACTTCTACGCTGCTTGTCACAACAAGAGGCGGAAGAAACTCTAAAAGAAGTTCATGTTGGTCTTTGTGGAGCCCATCAGGCTGGTCCTAAGCTCTACGATTAGATAAAAAGGTTGGGTTACTACTGGCCTACCATGGTGGCTGACGCAATGCAATTTGCTAAACGTTGCCAACAATGCCAAGTTCATGGAGATTATGTGCACATGCCTCTAGAATGGCTACATCCTACATCGATCTCATGACCCTTCGAAGCCTGGGGTATGGACGTCATAGGTCCTATCTCTCCCCCATAAAGCAAAGGTCGTCGCTTCATCTTCGCCGCTACGGATTATTTCTCCAAGTGGTCAGAAGCATTTGCGTTCAGTGAAATGAAGACCTCATCAGTCCTTCAATTCTTGCGAACCAACATCATTTGTCGCTTCGGCATACCTAAAAGATTCGTCCATGATAACGGACCACAATTTCGGGATCACAGATTCTATAGGTTCTGTGACAAATACAAAATCCAAAGTTGTCATTCGACTCCGTATAATCCGGCAGCGAATGGACTAGTAGAAGCCTTCAACAAGACATTCTGCAAAATTCTCAAGAAAATGGTCTCTAGTCACAAAAGAGACTGGAGCGACAAACTGCCTGAAGCTTTATGGGCCTACCGGACTACCGTTCGAGGACCAACCCATAGCACACCATTCTCCTTGGTCTATGGATGTGAAGCAGTTGTTCCTCTAGAGGTACAAATTCCTTCCTTAAGGGTATATCTACAAAATGAAATGACGCAAGAAAGCAACGTCAAGTTGAGACTCCAAGAACTGGATAATCTCGATGAAAGATGGCTCGAAGCTCTACAAAGCGTTGAGCTTTACCAAGCACGCATGGTAGGATCTTTAGACAAGAAGGTCAGGCAACGCACCCATAAAAAGGGTGACTTGGTTCTTGCGGTGAAAAGGCCAATGGTTTTTGCCCACAAATCCAAAGGCAAATTCGAACCAAATGAGAGGGACCCTTCGTCATTGACAAAGTCTTTTCCAACGGCGCATATGCTCTTCTAAACATGGAGGGCGACAGATGTATGCTACCCATCAATGGCAAGTTCTTGAAGCGGTACTACCCTTGAAGACTTCCTACATCGGGTCAGAGTGATGCCTGCATGGCCAAAGCCTATTCATAGGTACTTGCTCGTCAAACCCACCACTTTTAGAGTTTTCATCCCTATGTTGAAATTTCTAAAGACCCATAACAATGTTTACTTTCAATGTTTCATTGTTCAAAAAGAAAGTCAAACCCAAAATCCAAGTTTAGGAGCCTTTTCCCTAACTTGACCAAAACTTTCGATCCTTGAACCCAAAAATTCATGGTTTGAAACAAAAATCAGGACTCAGGGATTTCCACCCTAGTCCACCCTGACTTTTACCGCCAAATGGTTTTGAGTCAAAATTTATGACCATCGTGTCTTTAAACAAAAATGGTTCTTCAAAAAAAAAAAAAAAAAAAAAAAAAAAACTGTGAAGAAGCGACGTTTAGTCGATACTCACACAAAACCCAAAAATTGGAAGGATGCGAACCCCATTCGATACTTCCAAAACCTCAAAATCGCAAGAAAGCGACACCTCGTCGATACTTGCAAAATTTCAAAAAATCGTGGAGACATGACGTCTCAGTTGATATCCACAACCCAAATTTCAAAACAAAAACAAAGGTTCGAAAAAACCTCAAATCTCAAAAATCGTGGGGAGGCAACATTCCATCACAAACTTTTTGAAAGAAAAAAAAAGAGCAGGGAAGCGACATTCAGTCGATACTTGCACCAAAATCCGTGAGGAGGCGATCCATCGATACTCGCAACCGAATGAGCAAGGAAGCGATTTTCCATCGATACTTGCAATATCATTCAGCAAGGAGGCGACTCTTAGTCGATACTTGCACTTTGAAAACAAAAAAACCCGGCTTTTATGCCAAAAACCTAGCTTTCATGCCAAAAACCAAAAATCTGGCTTCCATGCCAACAAAACAAAATCTGGCTTTCATGCCAAAAATAAAAAATCTGGCTTCCATGCCGACAAAACAAAACTTGGTTTTAAAAAAAACTCGGCTTCCGTGCCACAAAATCTGGCTTTCACGCCAAACAAACAAAAAATCGGCTTCTATGCCACAAAATTTGGCTCTCATGCTACAAACAAAATTTGGCTCCCATGCCACAAATAAAATTTTGGCTCCCACGCCACAAAATCTGGCTTTCATGCCAAAAAACAAAATTTTTGGCTCTCATGCCACAAAACCAAAACTTGGCTTTCACGCCACAAAAATCGGCTCTCATGCAAAAAACCGGCTTCCTTGCCACAAACAAAATTTTGGCTCCTATGCCACCAAAATCCGGCTTTCATGCCATCCAAAATTCAGCTTTCAAGCCACCGAATAACCAGGCTCTTTGCCACAAAATCTGGCTTTCATGCCCAAAATAACCCTTTGGCAAAAGATTTTTATAAAATGACAACATTTTGATCAAATTTTCAAACAAACATTCCCATCCAACTTTTACTTATTTTCATAAAAAAAAAAGAATTTAAGTGAAACGATGGAATACAAAAAAAGGTGCAAAAGAATGTTTATACATGGAGGTACCAGAAGAAAAGAAAAAAAGTTTGTTACAGAGTTAGGAGACTAGTCCGACATGGTCTTCAGCCAAAGACTTAACTCCTCAAGCAAACTCTTGGCCTTAGCCTCCAAAGCTTCCAGGCTGCGTTTCTTCAGGATTTTCCCATAAAATGCAGTAGGCCGTCGTGACCCATCTTCAGCACGAGGAAGCTCTTCCCAGAGAATTTGCCATTGTTCATATTCTTGAGTCTTCCTCTGGAGATTGCTTTTAACCTCCTCAACTTGGCGAATGAGAGTCCTCTCTCTGTCATGAGCTTTTAAAATAGCAGCCCACTTGGCAGCGACTTGTTCTTCCAATAACTCAAGGTGTTGTCTGGCCTCAGTGACCTCCCTGTCAAGACGGTGTTGGTCTTGTGTCAACTCAATAATAGCCAACTCGGTAACGTTCCTATCCCGAACGAGCTGGTTCCGAGTCCGCCAGATCTTATCCAGTTCATATTTGACCTCGCTAGAAGGCTTCAAAAACATCTCGTTGAATAAGTCACCATTTGGAAAGCTCTTGGTCTCATTCCACTTGTTGCCTAGAGAGATGACTTCATCAACAAAAGCTTTGGCATTCGTAATGTCCAGACCAACCTCTTCGCTATCGGCAATAATGTCATGTACATGCTGAATCATGCCAAAGCCAGCCTCCAAATGGCCAGAAGAAAGAGTCTCGACCCATGAGTTCAAGACTCTCTTCAACACCTTCCTCACAAACTGACGGGATGGCTCAGATGAAGACTCGCCATGTTCCATTGGTCGACTGCCCATGTTATGCACCGTTGGAAGAGTAATTAAGAAGCTCTTTCCAATCGGAGCCGCTTGAGAAGGAATATTAGCCTGTGGACTCTCCTCTGCCTCATCGAAACTGGTAGAAGAAGCCCCTGCTCCTGGATCAACCACCGGCACCTCCTGCTCTAACTCTGAGAAGGATAAAGGAACTTCTCCTGTCGCCTCACAACCTGCCAATGGAAGATGAAAAAGGTATGACTATGATCTTGTCAAAAATCAAAAAATCAAGATTATCACTACAAAATACCTTCTTCGACGACCGGCGGAATGCTTTCTGCCTCCATGAACTCATCCGAAGCAACGTCAAAAGTTGCGTCCATAGATGGTTCAAAGTCGTTAGAATCCTCTGGCAAGTCAGCTGGCAAGAAACAAAAGAATATGTCAGCAAGTGGCGATAAAAAAAAATAAAGAGAAAAAAAAAAGAGAAAAAAAGAAAAAAAATCATACCAGGTGGAGATTCTGGGTCTAATTCAGAATCTCTAGGTTCTTCCTCAGATGCCATGACCGGATCCGTCACCGCCTCATCGGCCGGAACCTCAGGGCATCATCAAATCATCATCTTCTGCAAAAAGAAAAGCAGTAGATAAAAAACAAAAGCCTCATAGAAAGAAAGAAGCGGAAAAAGAGAGAAGAAGGGTCATACCATCACTACTGATCGTTTCTCCCCGGCTTCTCTTCTCTGGAGGCTCATGATCATCCCCTGATGCCTCCTCAGCAATGGTGGAAGGAATTTCCAGATCAGGAGAGTTTCCGTGCTGTCTCTTACTTTGGCGCTGTCATCTTCTCCTCTTGCTCCTACGAGACGAATTGCTGGAAGTACCCGCCCCACCATCGAAATCTGGCCTCTTGATAGAGTCCTCACCAGAAAGTCTATTATTGCCGGTAGACTCCATGGAAGCCTTTGCTCGCTTGGCTTGTATCCAAGTGGCGACTTCAGCCTCCTCCTTTGCGAGCTGTTCCAAGACCTCACCAGGTATCTCTTGTGCAGCTCCCGATCTAATGACGTCCTGGTCCTCGAGAAAGCCTGTTCTGTGCTTTTCTCCAGAAAGGAAAGCCAGAACTTCTTCTCGACGGACGCCATCTGACTTCCTAAGACCCTTCCCGGAAGACTGCTTTACATCGAGCTCCTTCTTGGAAAGTCCCCGGTACACTGAAAAGCTCTCCACGAACCTCTTCGTGAACCCTATAGTCCGGAAAGTGGGCAACTCAGGATAAGAAATCATGGCGGTAGTGTCTTCCACACTATAAAAGGCCCATGCATTTCTCCCGTCCTACAAACCTCCAAAACGCTTCACCTTACTTGAAGGCGCTCCAACAACGCCTTGGGAGAAGCCCAACTGCATGGCAAAACGCGAGGGAACATACGACTAGATGTCGACGAAAATATGTCTACGGTACACCATCGTGCCGACACGTATGTTGAAAAGCCAAGCTTTCTCTGCGTTTGTTAATAAATAGTGTCTCCCCGACCCTGCCCTGGTGGAATCTCAGGAGGCACCAAAATCAAAAGCCTTCTTCCACAAGCCCGGAGAAAGCTTCACTAAAGACTGCCCCATCTCGACGTCCCATAATTGTCGGATCCTCAAACAGACAAATAAGAGAGATTTGAAAACAGGTTTCCCTCTAGCCAACTTAATCATAAAAGGATCATCGTCTTTAGCAGCACCAAATCGGTGGAAACTGGGACAGTGGTATACATACCACGAATAGAAAATATGGGCTAAAAATACCCTGTTCATGGGAAGCACAAGCCGAACCAGGAAAGTAGCAGCTTGCAGTTCGGTGCATAAATAGGAGTAAAGAGTAGGCACCAAAGCAAGCCACTCTCTAAACGCCATCTGATAAGCCGGAAAAATGCAGTGCTGCTTGATGTGCGTGCTATCTCCTCCAGCAAAAATAGCCTCACCCAGCCAATAAGTGAGGTAAATAGCAAGATCCCTCCACAGCGCAATGTCAGAATGAATGGCGTCTGTGCTTACAAAGAGCTCCTTCAAATTTTCTCGCATGGCGGAGATCTTCTTCGAATCCGGGTTCTTAGCCATTGCTTCCTAGGTCGTATTCTTAGAAGACTCCCCGCTGTCAAGAAGTTGGAAGACAAAAAGCTACCACTCTTCCACCTGCTACACCGGGCTTTCGAGCCCTCCTTCTCCTTCAAAAAGTTGTAGAAGGCGACGAGCTGAAAGTACAAAAGCCTGAACTCCTCAAACTGCTCCTCAAGGAAGCTGTCAATAGGAATGAACTCCTCATAGAGATTGCCAAGGATAGGCAGCCCAGTTATGGCGCTCAGTTCCTTTAAAGAAAAACCAATTTCACCATTCGTGACAACGAAGGTGTTGGTTTGTGGAAGGAACGACTCCAGCATGGCTATGAAGGCCTCATCGAAGAAAACCATGGTTTGCCGAAAAGTACGAACCGCGTCAAAAATCTCGGCCTCCTTTAGAATGGCACCGCCAACCTGCAGGATGTGATCAGTCCACGACTCCCAGCTCGAGTCAGCACTGAAATGGCCGCGAAGTCGAAATGGCTTCACCCAATTGCTACCATCGCCCTTGAAAATGCCAAGGCCCACCGGTCTCAAATCGACCGAAGGATGGTCTGAACCTTGGTAGCCGCTGGCCGGCATCAAAATGTCCATACGAGCAGGTAACTTCTCTGCAAAACCCGAAGTGCTGCCAACAAAAACTCCGGTCTTGATCACGTTTGTCCTCTTCACCTAGCTTGGAGGATGTTCCCTCTTTGAGCATGTGGAGGAAAGGCTCATGATCAAGATAGTCCGATCGAAGGTCGACCGGGTAGAAACAGTTCTCTTCTCACCATCAATTGTGTAAGAAAACTGAAAACACCTCCTTTGGCATGTTGAATCATTAGGGACTGCATCACCAAAGAAGAAGGTAGGCTTGGGCACAATGCTCTGATCGTCCGTGACCCAGGGACGGTTGCTTACGATAATTCTATAAAACTCCTCATCCTTGAGGGTGATTAAACGTTGCCTCATCTCATCTCGGTTGAGCGAGTCACACTCTTCCAAGTTTCTTTCAACATACTGGACCTCTTCCCAGGCCTGTTGTACGGCTACATTAGAAGATCTAGTAGAACGGTGAAGCGCATCAGTGACAGGCTCCTTACCCTTGTTTGTTCTGGAGGAATTACCTGCAAAGGATGGAAAGAGAGAAAATCAATCATCAAAATGACATAATTTTGCTAAAATAAATTTCAGCGAAATTTTGGCATGGTTCCGGGGAAATTCCGAAGAAAAAGGAAACATCCAGAAAGAAATAGGAGCTTGAAGATGGGCTCAACATCGCTGCAAGCTCATAATCAATGAAAAAATCTCGAAGAAGGCTTGAACTCAAACATTGCTGCGAGATCAAACCAATGCTTCTCAAATATCCGCAAGATTGGAAAAGGGCTAAATATTGCTGCGAGCTCCAGAATCCAAAACTTGCAAAGCTCCTCAAAAATCCCCGCAAGACCAAGAAAGGGCTTAACATTACTGCGAGCTCCAAATCCCAAGACTTGCAAAAGATTTCCAGGTGTGCACTGTCATACTTCCAATTCTATTTTCTATAAAAAAAAAAGTGCATAGAAGGAAAGTTGTCATGCATGCGCGTCTCAAAATCCGGGAAAGAAAGAAGAAAAAAGAAGAAAAAGGGGGACAGGCCACGTGGCCGTACGCCCATGACCGTACGGTCTTGTCCGTACGGCCACACAAAAAAAAGAGAGACAAATGAAAAAAAGAAAAGAAAAAAAAAGAGAGAAAAAAAACACGGTAAAAAAAAACAGAGAGAAACCGTGAAAGAAAAAGAAAAAGAGAAAGAGAAGAAAAAAAAAGAGAAAGAAAGAAAAAGGAAAGAAAAAAAAAAGAAAAAAAAAACGTGTGAAAAAGAAAAAGAAAAAGAATGCACGTGAAAAAGAAAAAAAAAAGAGAGAAAGAAAAAGAAAAGAAAAGGAAAGAAAGAAAGCACTTTTCTATTTCTATATAAGGCTTCTTAAGGAAAAAGAAGAAACTTACTTGAAGCCATTGATGGAGAAGAAGAAGAAAAAGCTTGAAGATCCTTAAAGAAGAAGAAGAATTCTTGATCTTGGAGCACTGTTGAAGATCTTTGCAAAAAGAGAGCAATAGCAACAAGAGATCCAACCTCCTTACTTTTATAGAAGAAAGCAAACCAAAAGAGGAAAGAAGGAGAAAAGAAATGAGGTAAGTGCTAAAAATTAGCAAACTTCCTAAAAAGATGAGAAATTTGAGATATTATCTCCTAAAGAGAAGATTCTTTGAGATATTCTCTCCAAAAAGAGAGGGAATGTGAGAAAGTTTCTCCCAAAGAAAGATATTTTGAGAAAATCTCTCCCAAAATCAAAGAAACTTGAGAGATTCTCTCCAAGTAAGAATATTTTTAGATATTATCTACCATAAGAGATATTTTAGATATTCTTTACAAAAATGACACCACATGATATCTAAGCTATCTTAAAAGCTTAAGGTCCCATGGGCTAGCCCACATGAGCCAGGTTTGACCACCTATTCACTAAAAGTGGCTTTTAGTCAAAATCCCTCTTACCAAGAGCATACAAAGATGGTTCCATGCCTCCTTTGAGTTGATTGAACCATACAAAAAAAAAAAAAAAAAAGCTCTAAGCCTCATGAGTTTCCAAAAATCCAAACCATTCAACCTCATGAACCAAATTAAGTTAAAAACTTGAAATTGACATTCCACAAAAACCCAAACTACTCCAATGGACCCAAAATTGTCCCAAGGAGTGACAAAAAACCAAACCATGGTCCCCTGACTTGCCACATACAGCTTGTTAGGTCACAAGGCCAAAACCAAAAACAAAATCCCGGTCTCCTAACTTGCCACACACAGCTTGTTAGTTTACAAGACCAAAATCAAAATCCAAAACCCGACCCCCTAACCTGCCACATACAACTTGTTAGGTCATAAGGTCAAAAACCAAAAACTTTCTTGACCGCCTGATGTGCCACATAAAGCCTTTAGATTCACAAGGTCAAAAAGAAAAATCCAAAACCCAAAAACCCAATCCAAATGTCATTTTCAAAATTTTGCCTTGAGATGGTACGTGATCTCTCTCACTGCCATAAAATCCCCTTGGAAACTCAAAATGCTACTCTATCAAAAGAAAAGTGCTTAGAGACTCTTGGTCAAGTCACAAGCTCTCTTTCCAAGTTTTCTTCGAGGCACATCGACTGCAAAAGCTATACAATCCGTCGCTGTACCTCAAGGGGGCATTTGTTGACACCAAAAATGTCGCTTAGCCTCCTCAACATCAAAAGCTACATGGAACCACATCCTACTACAAACAGGCAAAGCCGCTTCAAGCATCAGATCTTGTCAAAATCAAATAAAAATTGCAAGATCCCTCAAAACAGCCAAAAAAGGGGTACATATGAAGTTTCGGGCTATTTCAACATCTTTTTGCCTAACTTCAATCCTCCAACGGCTGAGCAGGAGCTCCCGGCGGCGAGAACCTCCAATGCCGCCACTCATTAAACAAAGCACATGAGTAGCTTCTACATGCTTCCAAAGGGTTGCACGTCAAATTTCAGGTCATTCCGACGACGTTTGACCCAGCTTTGACGCTTCGAAACAAAATCATGCCTACAGGCGGCGGAGCTCCCCGGGACCATGGTACCCAAATCGGAGCTAATGGATCATCTCAAAATGACTCCAATAGGCTCCCTGTCAAATTTCAGGTCAACCGGACATCGAATGACAGTACATCAAAGCTCGACATCTTCCGCACGGTGAAATCAAGTCTAGCATCGACGGGATCCCAGACGGCTTTAAAACTCAAATGAAAGCCCATGGTTGGTCCTATCTAATGCTCAGGAAGCTTCACCTCAGATTTCAGGTCATTCCGACATCGTTTGACCTAGTTTCAGCTCTTGGCGGAAAATCGGCTACAAAGTCTTCGGCTTTTCAAAAAATAGGAAACTTTGTTCCCTGATTTGCATGACTTCTTGATAGGTTTTCTTTAGTGGAATCAAGCCAATAAATGAGGAGAAATGTCAAGAAAAATACAGGAGAAAAAAGAAGCAAAAAAGCCCGAAAAACCTATCGAGAAAAGGGGCAAAAGCCCCATGGTCGCTGGGTGTATGGCCGCCGGCGACCCTGGAACTCCGGGTCGCCGGATTTCCGCTGGAACGACAGTTTTTCTGATTCTTTTCGCGTTTCGCGATGTTTGGCCCCTGTGATTTTCTCAAATTTTGATTTTTGAGGCATGATATCCGTTGATCTTCGTCAACATCACAGATCTGCCATCAAAATCATTCGATCATCATTGGACACTCCAAAACCGCAAATCGGCCGACCAAGAAAGTACACGTTCTGCCCAACTGATTGTGAAATCGACTAGACAAATGTTGCCGGCCCATTGGTGTTAACCAATGTCTGAATTTGCATCGTCATCCGACATCAAATAACATGCGGATCCATCGATGATCATTGCAAGAAGAATTCCAAAAGACGCGGCCCGGCCTGCGACTCTTCAAGTGACTCGTCGACCAATTAATGAAGTTAAATGACCTTTTTATGACAACTTATTACGGTCATTAACTCATTATTATGGACGACCCAATCAGAAGCAAGCAAATGGGAGTTACAAGTCCAATTAATCATGACAAGTAACCATGTAACTCCTATCATTATGGAGATTAATCATGGTAATTAATCATAAAACTCCTATCATCATGGAGATTAAATGCCCGTTATTCTCCATCGGCCAATCAAAATCCAAGAAAAATGAGTTACAAAATTATGAAATTAATACTTATAACTCCTCCCATCATGGAGCATTAATGCAATCAATGCTCATAAACCCTCTTAAATGGCCACCAAAAGCCTATAAATAGGCGGTCATTCCAAAGGGAAAGGGTCCGAAAAATCATTCGAAGAGTTCTGAAGAATTCTGTGCACAAAGAAGCTCTCTTACCCTGAAGAAACTCTACTGCAAACACTTCAAGGTGATTTAAGTCCCTTAGGGGACCACCCCCCCAAGGTTTCCCCTCTTCTTCTATCCAACGTGGCATAGATGTGGCTTTTCAGCCCTTCTACCCAGATTTTTATTGGATATAGGACATTCCCTTGGTCTTTGTCCTCTAAAAATCTGAGGTCCAAGCCAAGCCAAGTGAACTAAAGCATCAAGTGTTCTCATCTGAAGGACGATGGCGGAGTCCATACATGACTCGCGACCGTCGCTCTGAACTAGTCCCCACTATCTCTTGAGAAGTCAGATCCCTCTTTCTTCCTCTTTTATTGTATTTTGTTTCTTTTTTTTAAAGAGACAAAAAATCAAAATTCTTGTCTTTCATTATTGATAAGATTTGTAAATCGCCTTTCATGGCAAAATTGCTTTCTACGGCATAAAACCGCCTTTCACGACAAACTAAAGAAAATCGCCTCTCACGGCATTCTAAATCTGTCTCTTTTCTTTAAAATATATATACAATGAAAAGTTAGAAAAAAAGTTTGATTTCCTTTCTACTTGTGAAGGTGAATCTCCGATCACCATTTCAAATTCCTGTGAAGGTGAATCTCCGATCACCATTTCAAATTCCAAGTATAATAGAAAATCTGGCGTACCCGTATAAAATGTTGATGCTCGCTTTTTTTTTTTTTCACCCCACCGCATCCCGACAGACCCGGGACGGAGGAAGGCAAGGAAAAAGCCGGGACCATCAATCGTCAAGAGAGTAGCTTGTCCAGAGCAGGCAGTTGTTCCTGTTCGGGAGGTGGACCCGAACGTTATCTTTGAGAAGTTCCTCAATAGGGGACCGCTAGAGTTCACGGGCACCGAGGACCCTTTGGTCGCTGACGACTGGTTAGTACGGATGGAGAAGATCTTCAGGGTCTTCGAGTGTACTGGACGACAGAGGGTGCAGCTGGTAGCCTACATGTTCCGGAGTGTAGCAGAGGACTGGTGGAGGACCGTGCAGCGCCCTTATGAGTTGATTGGAGACGAGATAGCATGGACCGCCTTCAGGACAGACTTCCTCCCGAAGTTCATCCCAGTCCACATCAGAGACCAGAAGCTCAGAGAATTCCAGGACCTCATTCAGTGTGATATGATTGTCTACCAGTATGAGCTTCATTTCACTCAGCTTTCCAGCTTTGTAGAGGCCCTTATCACACCAAAGTCTCAGAGGGTTCGACGATTCGTCGAGGGGTTGAGAGCTGACATCCAGTTGCACATGGCTTGTATCGACCAGGTTACCTATGAGGATGCTGTACGGAGGGCCTATTGGGCCGAGGAGCATTTACAGAGGGTTGAGGCCATGCACCAGCAGAAGCGGGTCAGGACCGCTCCACTTCGATAGCAGCCCACAATGCAGCAGCAACGGCAGTTCTTGAGGCATAGGCTAGCGGGCCAGACGGCACTGTATCCACATCGACAGTAGCACCGCCCGCACGGCGCATTATGATTGTGGCGATCCCGAACATATTTCCAGGCATTGTTTTGCTTGCATTGGGATCTAGATGACCTTTGTTTGTTCTGAAATCTTGAGTTACGTTCCTGGAAATTATTTTTGACCCTTAATAAATGTCTCCTCTTCATTTGTCCTGTGGAAAATGGTCAAGTTTAATCACAGCATGCCATGTCTGGCCAACTCTACAATGAGCTAATTTTGTAGTATTTTGTCTAAATTCGGATCTAATTGGTCTTCACTTGTTATGAAACTTTGAAGCATAAGTCTGGAACTTGTGCTTGACCTTCTGAAGTAGTTTCATTAGCTTTTGACCTTAGGAAGTTGATTGGATGCAGAATCCTAGCCCATGTTTGGGCGTGTGAGGTTTGGAGTGTTTGACAGAATTTCTATCCATAATATCTTGAATTTCTCTGAAACTTTGGAGAAAACTTTGAATATGTGTTTCTTGACTTTGGATGAGCATTACCTTGTTTTGCCTTTGAAATTAGGCTGGATGCAGTCAGTGGGGGTCCATATCTGGGTATTTACGAACTTCCCAGACATGGGGTGATTTTCGTTGTTTTAGCTTCCTTTACACTTCTTATGGTGTTGGAAGCTTCTTAAAGTCCTCTTTGACTATGGATAATATCCTTTGACCCTCAATTTGATGAAATTGAAGAATACGGCTTCATGTTTTCCCCTATGCTCATCTTGGATGTTTCTTGCCTTGTTAGGAGGATTTGTCATTTTTTGTATGCAAACAATATGGTTTTGGAAAAATCTAACCGATGTACATTAATGGTTAGTTTATTCCTAATTACAGTTAACCATGAGGTTACAAGTCTGAGATCCAACATACAGGTTCGATTTACGATGTTTGCAAGGTTAGTAGTACAATGCTTTATGGTTAGGTTCACGGTGAGCCTAAGTTTTTCATAGAGAGAAATTGTCCAAATCTCAGTTCTTTCTTTGTAACTGTAGTACAACTTATGTTGGGCTTTATAAGACCCCGACCCCTAACTTTCGTGATTAGTGTGTTTTTAGTTGTGGGTTAGTTCTCTAAGTGAGTTTTGAGCCTAATTGAGTTAGATTGTGGTTTAGAATAGTTTCCAATAACTTTGGGGAATTTTGAGAGCGATTGGACCCGGTCTGGCAGCCCGGGAATGCCTTGGGTTGTACGTGTCATCGTAAGGGATTGTTCTTGATTTAGAAAAAAATTCAATTTTGGTTTCTTTTGATAGGTCAAATTAGCCCCAACAACTTTTGTGTTTAGACCAATCCTATTCGAAGCCCAGAAAAATCGTGTTTTGGCCCAAAAGGGTAAAATTGACTTTTCACACCCAAATCTGGATACAATTTTCGAAATCTCAAAACCATGTCAAAATTATACTTTTTGGAAACCAGATTTTATGAGGATAATTTTAGTCTTCTTCGTCGATCTCGTCCGGGACCCACAAGAGGATGTTTTAGCCATTTGAAGTATTAGTCTTGGTGGGGCCCACAATCATCTCAACTCTTATACCCCTCTCCCTCACTCTCGTTTAAACCCCATTCTCAGCTCAGAAAAAATTCAGAGAAAAACATCAAGGAGCTCATCTCCTTTCTTCTCCATCTTCTTCCTCTTGCATGCCATGGCTATTGGGCTTAGATTGGAGTTTTGATTACACCACCTTCTTCCTCTCCTCCTTAGCTCTCCGTTGCCATAATTTTCTTGGAGTCTTCAGCTGAGCAACCACCATTTCTTCTTCCTTGTTTCTTGTTGGAATAGCTCCAAGTAAGGGTTCTTCTTCTTCTCTCCAATGGAGTCCTTTTAGCTCCCAAGGATCTTGTTTTATTAGCATGCAAACCCATTTTCGAAATGGGTCCTTGTTTTCAAAAATTAATTGATTTTGAGAGGTTCTTTCATGGGGTTTTTGTAGATTTCGTGGCTCGGCTTGGGTAGGACCTTTGAGGAGGTTTGATTTGCATTTTGTTGGTTGAGGCAAGTGATCTCTTTAGCTCTTCTAGTGTATGAATTGTTCGGTATTCTTTTTAGCCATAAATGGTTTGTTTTCTAATCTTAGTTTTGGAATGCATTGACATCAACATGATGGAATGGTTTGAAAAACTATTTCAGCCTGAGATGCATGTGTTATTTGTTTATCTTGAAAATTTTCCATTCATTAAGTTTATCTTGATTTTTACTCAAATGTCTATGGATGGATGAAAGATTGGAGGAGCTTTGAAATGGAGATTGTTTGAATGGGTTTAATTGGTGTAATGGAATGTAGGTGGAGTATAAGAAGGTTGGATATCTCCTTATGGGGATTCTTGCAAGTTTAAGAAGAGATTGGAGGAGAAATGAGATAAAAAATTGCAAAGAAGTTTCTGGGTTGAACGAGCTTAGCCAGTAGGCTGTCCGCTCAAGTGAACCTTGGAATCACTTGAGCAAACAGGCTACTGCCTGGTGAGGAGCATACTAGAAGACTGCTCGCTTGAGCGAGCTGAGGAGTGAGCTCGAGCGAGCTAGTTTCTGGAACAGCTCCGCTTGAGCGGACTTCGGGTCGCTCAAGCGGACCTGATACTGCATGATAAGGAGCAAGGCAAAACACTCGTCGCTCGAGTGGAGTTTGGGGTTAGCTCAAGCGAGGGAGTTTCTGGAACGGTCCGCTCGAACAAACTTTGGGTTGCTCGAGTGAACTTGTTTACAGTTCTGGAATTTGACTAAAAGAATGGAGAGAAAAGGTGTTTTTGTTTGAAGGATTTTGATGAGAACAAAGACTAGAATATGTTGAGGGACTTTGGACTTGGTATTGTGCACTTGGAACTTGAAATATCTAATAACTTCGGGGCACCAAACTATCTCTATACACCGATATTTGGGTTTTAAGTACACAAGAATCAAATAAAGGGTCTTAGCATATACTTGAGGGTCTTTTTTGAAAAACTTAGTTTTGACATGAAGAATATCATTTTTCACTTGTTTTAACTTACAAGTATCAGTTTTGTTTCGAATTGTTTCAAGAACAAAAAAGGGGATCAATTCTTGTGCTTCGATATGCTTATAGCTTATGCTATCTCATCTTGTCTTGTATGCACCGTCCACCTCGTGTGGTCGATGAGGGAAATGTGAGAACTTGGTCCAGGTGGCACCCTTAACCACAGGGCGTAGCGTGTCAACCACGGGCTTCAAACGGCGAGTCTCCACTAGCCCTCCTCGGAAACGTTCATGTTGCTTGCTCTGTCCACCTCGTGTGGCGGATGATATCTTGTCTTGTCTTGTCTTGACAAGTAGTGGCCCTTTTTGTGTGATTGGTCTCGTAAATATATTTTTGTTTTGTGCATTCATGAATTTCGTTGAATACCACTGAGCTTGGATTGCCCTTTGAGTCTGATCCACTAGTTAGGGGGTCCTTAAACATATGGATTATCTGCAGATTAGTCGTGTATTTATACACATCTTTCCTTTGTTCCGGTTCCACGGCTGGCCTTCCTACCCACCCTGTGTGGCTCGGGCCTTTGCTTTGCTTCGTTTTGTCTTTGCTTGCTCTTGTCATCATGTCTGACAGAGAAAGGATGAGCTCAATGTGGATTTATGAATCATGATGTTTTCTTGTAATCATGCTAGCTTTGTCTTGCCTTTTGTTCATGTACTGTTTCAAATTCACTAAATGGTTCTAAGCACTGGATCATATGTACTCACGCTAGTTTTGTCTCATATATCGTTCATGGACTTTTGTTTTTTTTCTAAGCATATCATTCAAGCATTGTTTTAAGTTCTGTAACCTGTTTTAGATTCAGTATATGGTTTTAAACATTGTTTCTTTTAAACTTTAAATGATTTATACTTATACCTAAATTGATCACCTGCCAAACCATCCTATCTGCGCTTTGGTGCCTTAGGTAGCAAGTTCTCGTCCTGGGGCTAGTGCGTGTGCAGATGGTTGTAGAGCCTCGAGTTTTGCAGGATTGTTGTTGTCAGTGATGTCATATAGACGTTGTGCTTGACTCCGGAGATTCGTTACACACCTGGGTAGTATTTGTTCTTAGCTTGTTATTTTGTAAGGCTTTTGTTAGCATTTTCTCTTGGGATTGTAATTAATGCACTTGTTAAATTATAACTTGAATATGCTTGGGTAATGATCATCCTGTTATTGTCAGCTCTGTATATTTTGATATCATGTTTTGTTCCAGTCTGGGTATGAGTATTGCTATGACAGCTTTATGCTGATAGGTTGATTGCGACACAGAATTCGATGGCCATGGGCTCCGAGTCGCAACACCACGTAAGCTTTCGCGAAATGTTCTTGATGTGTTTGGAAATTTTTCCTTCCTCACACACGCGGATCTTGGGGAGAAATATTAATTATAACGTACTTCCCAATTCACTACCCCAAGGTCGGACCGCTGCAGGGATCCTGGTTTGGGGGTGTAACAGACTTACGATTAACTGTAAAGCTTTAGAAACCTACAACTCAATCTCGAAATGCTCTATTTTTAGATTGAAAGCTACATATACCGAAGATTACCCGTAGTGATTAGTCCGGCCCATAGGGCCAGGAAACCTTCGTTATAAAAAAAAATTATCACTTCAATGGAAAAACTCTTTAGTTATCATATATATGATGAATCAGAATTTAAGCTAAAAATAGGTATATAACATGATGATGATGAAATTGATATAATTCATAAAATAACAAATATGAGAAATGCAATTTTACTCATTCACTTACCTCGTTTGAACTCTAATTGATTTCTCTCAAAGCTCATCCACAAACCCAATTTGAAGCTCTAAGCTTCCAACTTTAAAAAAAAATAGGGAGATGAGAAAGATGAAGGAGATGATGAACTTGTGAAAAAGATGATTATGGTGATGAAATCCTTGATCACTATGGCTAGAGAGGATGAAATGAAGAGGGAAAGAGAGATCCAGAGAAAGTTGGAATTCAGTTGGAACGGTGGAGAAGGAGAAGGAAAAATGAGAAAAAGGGAAGATAAAACTAAAACTTTAAAAGAATTAGTTGAACTTTCTACAGTTGCAAACTAGTCAACATGATAGATGTAAGGCCCTGGGCCTTAATTATATGTATTACGGCTAATTAATAGTGATTAATTGGCTTGATCATTTTATTACTATTTTAATGATGTACTAACTTAGTTTGAGAGTTAGAATGTGTTTTAAATAGCTTCGGGAAGTTTTAAGAGCATTTTGGCCAAGTCCGATGACTTTAGGGGCCTAAGTATAGAATTTGGGAAAGTTCAGGTGTTATTTGTAATTTCTAAAAAATTATATTTTGGCTCCATTTGATAGATTAAACTATCCCCTGTAACTTTCATATTTTGTCCAAACCCATCTGAGATCTAGGAACCCCTCATTTCGTGATATTTCAGTTGACATGGGAGTATTGTTGTCATTCCAGAAAATCTGCCTAAATTTCTAACTTCCTCAAAATATGTCATATTTTGGCTCATTGGAAAGAGGATTCAATTTCATAAACTATTGTCTTTTGCGTCGTGTCCATCCGAGCTCTCGGTCTCAAGTTATTCAGCCACAAAAATCTATTAATAGTGGGCCCCACATCTTTGGTATATAAAGCCATTACCCTCGTGTCTCTCTTATCTCTCACCCTCCCTCACTCCAGCACAAAGGCCACCTGTATCCGTCCTTCACCTCCTCTCTTTTCCACTCTCCTTCTCTTCCAAACTCATCCGGATCTCTACCAAATCGAAATTGATGCCCGCCATCATCTTCCCCATGAGCTCCTCTATCCATAGACCTATTTTTGTAAAATTCCAGACAAGGCAACCCCTACATCGAGCCATTGCTTCGTCGTTTGTCATCATAGAGGTAAGGAGCCTCTTCCTTCTTCTAGTATGTACTAGGGGTCCTATAATCCCACATGCATGACTTGATTCTAGAGATGTCAAATGGGTCGTGCCGTGCTAGTAGTCAACGTGCCCAGGCACGGCACGCAGACACAGGTTGTGCTGGGCCTAAGTCCCTTGCCCGTTGGTACGACTGAGGCACGACCCATTTAAGGCATGGCACAGTACGACAAACTCTGCAAATCTGTCATATTTTATGAATCTTGATCGTTTTAGCCCTCTAATGTAACCTTTTACCTTTTAATTTGTTTTTATTATGTACAAAAATTGTAAAGATCTCGAAAAGATCTAAATGATTCTCTTGTAACTAAAGTAGGTCGAGTTTGACTAAACCAGTCAAATCTGTGTGTCATACTCTTCGTTGTGTGTATCTTTTAAAAATTTTAAGCCTAAAATCCTAAAAACGGAAGCACGACACATTAGAAGCCCGACACGAAGGTTTGGCACGAATGGCATGGCCCAGGCATGCCAGCGGGCCATGTTGGGCCAAGCTGTGTGTTAGGCGTGCTGGCACAGTATGACATGGCGCTACACGTTTGACATCTCTACTTGATTCCACTGCCTTCATGGTTTTCCAAATTCTAGGGTTCTAAGGTTAGAAATTTGGGGGTTTTGTGTATAGGTGAGTTCTTTGGATTTGGCTTGATTAGAGGCTTGCTTGGGATCCTAAAAAACCAAAGCAATTGATTAATTTCAAGATTTTGATAGATTTGTTTGTCTCTCATTGATGGCATGTTCTATTTCACTAATTTCTTCGTTTTATACACATTTTTTAGCTCAAAAATCTATTATTTAGTGGTAGTGATTAATGGCTTAATTTAGTGTTAAATTGATGCCCAATTGATCCTCTAAATGTGGTGTAAAAACCTCAAAAAGTTGGCCAAGAGAAGGGGATGAAAGGATGGGAAAATATGCTCAGCCCGACCATGTTTGAAGGAATTTGGACATGGGCACTACTAGCCATAGATGGCTCACGACTAGCTGTGGGCCATGTCCAACTAGGCATATTGCCAAGTACAATAGTGGTCGAACACAACACTTTTTGGACTGTTGCTCCACCATCTCATTTCCATTTTATCGGTTGGTTCTTAGCACCTGTGCATCTCCATTTAGGGTCATTGTTGCCCCCTCTAATGGACAAATTAAAGGAATTTAATTTCAATTCCTCATGATGGAGTTCGCTACCTTAGACTTGGAATTTTGGGACTATTACCTGGACTCACTCGGACTACGCGTTTGAGTAGCTTGAGATCTATAACCCCTCTTGGATTGTCCAGAGGCATGTTTAAGACATTATTGAACCGAATGTATGCCTAAGGATGCCCGTTACCATCAGAAGCACCAAATGCACAACATCCAGACATCTGAACCTTAACTGCACATAAATGCGTTTCGTGGTGTCTTAGCATGTCAAAGGTAGTCATGGACCTGAATTGGATGTTTAGGAGGTATTCCTCACTTATTTGGTCAATTAATCTGTTTCTTTGTATCGTTATGTACATGTTACTTGCATACGCAACGTATGCCTATCATTCGCGTACACATTAGTCACCCACTACTGCCATTTATGTACCCGGACTTAGAATGGATGGTTAGGTCTGGAAAGTCATGCTTGGGGGCAAATGTGCATTCACTACCATTTCTAATCCCTAGGTGTAGACATCTCCTTTGGCCCCTATGATAGCCTTAAACACCTATCATATATAGCGGTGCCCCCATTTCACCCATAATTGAACGATTAATGGCATAATTCAGATTAATTAATGACGATGAAGATGCTTGTTGATAGTTTTAGACTTAGTTCGACAATTTCTAGAAATTCGTGAGAGAAAAGCCAAATCGCGTCGAGATCTCGAGTTAAACTCACTATTCACACAAAGAGTAGATCGCAACACTATTCAAACCTTTTCCAGCCCACTTAGAACACATTTGAGCTGATCTTAGAGAAGTTACAATTAGCTTGCCTAAGTATCATATGATTAGCACGAATTAGGAGGTTAGAATCATTGATACAAAAACCCCTTCCTTTTCTCGACATCTGATCATTATTATATATGGACCAACAAATTCTACGTAGCTTTCCAACCATATGTAGAACTTCAAAATCCGATCAACAGGTCAAAAGTTATGGACTTTCAAAGTTTGTCACAAGAAAGAGGTGAAAATCCATCGATGCACCACCTCATAGGCGCCCAAGTTGCTAAACTCCACCTAGGCAACACCTCATGGGAGCACAGGTTGCTGAATTCTAGCTTAGGGCGCCCACATTGTCCACGACCACCTCGGCACCACCTCATGTGCGCCCACCCTCCAAATCCACTAGTTTAGCCTAAAAATATTATGGGGCCACTCAACGTAGGGACCCAACTCCAAAGAGATGAAACCCCACCTAGGCGCCATCCCTGTGGCGCCCTTCCTATCCAATTCCACTTGGGCACCAGCCCTATGGCGCCCACATTGTCCACGACCACCTAGGCACCCCAAGTTGGACACCCACCCTCCAATTCACTAATTTGGCCTAAAAATAGTTCGAGACCACTCAACGTAGGGACCCAACCCCAAAGAGATGAAACCCCACCTAGGCACCATCCTTGTGCCGCCCATCTTGTCCAATTTCACTTGGGCATCAGCCCTGTGGCGCCCACCTTGTCCAATTCCGCCTAGGGACCACCCTTATGGCGCCCAGCCAATTAAGCGCCTATTTAGGTCCCCCGCAGCTGAACATATATATCCATTCAATCCCAACTCCAAATGGGACCAAGTTCTAAAAGTGAACCGAACCCATCTAGGTGCCACCCAGTGGGCGCCCAGACTATGCAGTTCCACCTAGGCTCCACCCTATGGGCGCCTATCCTGTCTGCAAACCCTAATTCGCCCTAGAACAACTTAAGCCACCTTAGGGTGCATGGGAACCTTCTAGAAGCACGAGATAATGAAACCCAAGCCCCCCTAACTCGTCCCAAAACCTCTATATAAGGATCTCTTAACCCCATTTGCAAGGGACCTACCAAAAGAGAGAAAATAAGAAGAAGAAAGGTAGCCACCATAAGAGAGAACCTTAGATCTAGAGAAGAAGACGAAATAGAGGAGGAGGCTTCCATATCTTCAACTGGGCTATAGATCTCCATGAAAGCTTCGATCTAGGAACTTGAAGAGTGCTATTCGAACCTGTATTTCTAGATTTCCTCCGTTTCATTGCATTTTATCATCATCATTGATTAGAAACA
Organism: Persea americana; assembly: GCA_029852735.1. Classification (NCBI taxonomy): domain Eukaryota; kingdom Viridiplantae; phylum Streptophyta; class Magnoliopsida; order Laurales; family Lauraceae; genus Persea; species Persea americana. The sequence continues at coordinate 9,193,774 of CM056820.1, read as the reverse complement.
TGCTTAGGATCATGCATATGTCATAGATCTACATGAGCATTGTCGTCTTCTTAGTAGATTTGATATTAATTCATTATCATGTTAGGAACATGCTTAGGTTCATATTAGTATTGTAGATCTGCATTAAATTCGCAGTTCTGATTGCATAACTGGATAGATTTCGCATCTGTATCATCATTATCATTTTTTAAATTAAGTAGATCACAAAAACCCTCGACAGAAAGGCTAGGTGCTTACACTCTTCCGAACAGGCTGGGCACCACTCTCTCGGCGCCTACCCTTCCGAGACATGGGTTTGGGCATTAGATCTCTATTATGTGCGTCATATTCTCGTAGATTTGTTGATTGCATCATTAATAGTTTGCATTAGGACATTTGCATCAGTCACTGAATATCGGGAATTGTGCTGAAAATCCTAAGAATATCGTGCATTCATCGCGATTCGTTGAAAACCCTGACTGAGCAAAGTAAGCACCACAAGTGTGGCGCCCAAGTGAAATTCTCCACTTTTGTGCGCAATTTCCGATCTTCCCCGTTTAATTCATTTAGGAGTTGCATAACAATAATGTGTTTGGTTGTTTGATATGTTCTGAACTTCAAATTATCATTTCTATCACACCTCATATCGTAGGATCATTTGAATCATAAAGTCATAAAAAATCCAAAAAAAATTATAAAGCATAAAATTACTTCTTCTCTTTCCTTACTCTATAGTAAATTAGAGGAGAAACAAAAAATAAATCAAAAGACACCAAAAAAACTCAAAAATTATCGGTAGACAGTCTAGGTTATCGAATTTCGCGCCAAAGCAGGTTAAACCTTAAGATTAACTAAGAATTAATTAAAACATTATAATTAATTAACCTAAAATCACTAAATCATTAAAAAAAAACTATAACATAATATCTTAATTAATTTGGGCTAGAATTGGATGAAGGAATCATCAAAATTAATTGAAAAATCCAAACTGTCAGGATAGGCTCTGCCCCCTTAAAGCCTAGCTTATTTGTGCCTTAAGAATCTTCAATTAAGAACTAAGCTTGATTAATTAAGACCCTAATCCAATCCTGAATAACATGATGAGACACATTTAATTCAAAAGATCTAAAACCATAATTAATTCGGACTGAGAATCAACCAAGAATCCTTAAAAACACAAAACCCCTAAAATCTGTCAACCTGAGCACCACCCCTGGTCGCCTAGCCTGTCAGGTCCACCTAGGCGCCACCCCTTGGGCGCCCAGCCTACTTATCCTCGGAAAACCCTTAATAAAAAATCAAACCCAATTAATTGAGATCGGACTCAATCCCTAAGATTAATAAAAAATTAATTAAGATAAGAACCATCAAATCATTAAGAACCCTAAAACAGAGAATCTTAATTAATTTGAGCTAAAATAGATTAAGGAATCACTAAAATTAATTAGGGAACCCAAACTGTTAGGATAGGCTCCTCCCTCTTCGAGCCAGCTTGCTCATTCACTAAAAGCCCCTAATTAAGGATTAAATCTAATTAATTAATACTCTAATCTCACACCAATTAATACAATAAACACCTTTAATTCAAAAGACCTTAAAACCTTCATTATTTCGAATTAAAAATAACCTAACTCATAAAAACCCTAAAACACATAGTTTGGGCACCACCCCCTGGGTGCCCATCCTGCCAAGTCCACCTTGGCGCCACCCCCTGGGCGCCCAGCTTGCTCACTCCCTAGGAAACTTCAATTAAAATTTATTCCAATTAATTAAGACCTTAATCTAGTCCCAATTAACACATTAAAACATTGTTAACTTAAAAGACTTGAAACCTTGATCAATTTGGACTTGAATTAACCTAAGAAAACACAAAGTCCTAAAAAACCCCAAAGCAAATTCACCTGGGCACCACCCCTTGGCTGCCCAGCCTGTCAAGTCCACCTGAGCACCACGCTCTAGGCGCCCAACCTATCCAATCACTAAGAAATCCCAATTGAAATTAATCAAGACCCTAATTTAATTCTAATCAACACATTAAAACACTTTTGACTTAAAAGCCTGAAACTATATAAATATAACCTCAAATTAACTTAAAAAACACAAAACCTACCCGAACGTCAAGACAGTCAGCCTGGGCACCACCCCTTGAGCGCCCGGCCCGTGAATTTCAATTAGGCACCATTCCTTGGGCATCTAGACTACCAATTCCCTTAGAAACCTCAATTGAGGATTAAGCTCAATTCAGTAAAATCTAATTCCATCCCAATTGAACACGAATAAACATTCCACATCCAAGTACATCAAGTCGTATAAAAACAATCGATCTTGAATTGACCTAAAAGCTACCAAACCGAACAAAAAACCACAAAACCTTAAGACGGTCCCTTAGCACCACCCCCTGGGTGCCCAGACTACCAAATTCACCTAGGCACCACTCCCTAGGCGCCCAGACTACCTATTCTAGAAGAACCCTAATTGACAACTTAGTCTAATCAATTGACACTCAGACCAATCCCAATTAAGTACGAAAAGACATTTCTCATCAAAATACATCCAATCCCAATAAAGATTCGACCTAAAAAAACCCTAAAATGCCCAAAACCCTTTAGAGCCACAAACAGCCACGTAGGTTCCACCCCAATGGCGCCTACCCTAAGCTTTGACCCTAATTCACCAATTAAAGTAAAAATCAATAATTAAATGCCTTACAACTTAAAATTAACTAAGACCAGAACCTAAAACAATCCCTGGACTCAAAGACCAACAATTAAGTCCCATATGGAATACTTGAAAATCACAGACAATTCACCTGGGCGCCACCCCCTTGGTGCCTATCCCTTCATTTGCACTAAAACGCGAATTCCCGACTTTGTTTCAAAATCCGAATTCGAATCACTTTGAGATCAGAGACTTAAAACAATCTGAAACATTACAATTCACCAATTGAAGCTCGCTGGAATTTAGAATATAAGTGAATTATCTCGGAAGTCATAAAAAACACAAGCAGTCAGGATAGGCTCCACCCCCTGGGCGCCTACCTTGCTTTAAACACCGAATCGTGATTTTCAATTATGTTTCGAATTCCAATTTAAAACTGACTTTAACAAAATATCCCAGAACCTTAAAACATTTCCCGAGACCAAAACATATTCCTCAAGACTGCCAGAATTCCGAAAAGAGATTGAAGAGGTTGGAAAATACGAACTATTAGGATAGGCTCCACCCCCTAGGCGCCTATCCATACCTGATACACAAAATTATGACTTTCGATCTAGTTTCGAATCCCGGATTAAAATTAACATTAACAAAACCTTCCAGATCATTAAACCATATTGAAAACTTAACTACCTTGACTTAAACCCCCCTGGAATTCTGAATAGAGCTCAAGAAATCTAGAAAGCACAAAACTGTCAAGATAGGCTCCTCTCCTGTGGCGCCTACCCTGGTTTAGTCTTAACTTGAGAATTTCATCCACATCTAAAATTTCAGATTGGGCACATTAAAACTAGAATTGCCCAGAACTTAAAACTGGCCTGAAATAATAACACAATTCAACAAAAGCGAGTCGGGACTCCGAATTATGGTTGAATTGTTAACAAGTGCTAAAAACATTACAACAGTCAGGATAGGCTCCACCACCCAGGCGCCTATCCCTGTCTTGACGTCGAAGTACAACTTTTGACTATGTTCTGGAATTTCGATTCAAATTAAAAATAACAAAACCTTAAAATATTTAAAAACACATTAATCAGAACCCTAAAACATCCCTAAACCATTCTCAACCAAAACCACAACTTAAAAGCAATCGAATCAACTAAAACCTTACCCAACAAATTGCTTAGGCACATGAACTATGAAACTTAGGCTATTTGCACCCTAGGAATAAGTTGGATTACTTTGTTAGGTAGCTTAGAGCATTAGGCTTCACCCCATTACTCTTCCTAATCCGTTAGAGGATTGGGAGAGTTGATGTGGGCGGTCTAGGACCTTAGGTTAGGGTTAATCTGATGATCAGTAATAAAGCATTAATTTCGTAAATCCAAGGAAAATCCCATAGTTAGGCCTTTCTAGCCCCATATCAACAATCCATAAAAACTATAAAATCAACAAAATAAATCCAAAAAGATTTTTCCTTTATTTCTTCATCCACCTCAGGTGCTAGATATTTAATCGAACTTAATGATAAACGGGAATAAAAAACTGATTTCTAAATTTGAATAAATGAGAATAACAAGATGAGATGAGTGACTTCATACACACTTTTAAATAATTGCGGCCCATCGGCCACCCTAAAACAAACATTGGCCCATTGGCCATCTTCAAACAATTACGGCCTATCGGCCTTTCACTTTTATCACTCGTGTATCGCACACGAAAAACACAGAAATCACGAATCAAAATCTCATTTACATCATCATTTTGGTTCAAAAAATCAGCCTTTAAACCCTATTTTGGCAAGGGATTAGGAGGGGGTACCCGGGAATTGGGCCGATCCTCTTCTTAAATATTTTGCACCTCTCCCTCTTTTATTTTCTTTATTTTAGTTATTACTTTATCTTTACTTGGATACACTATGATTAAGCTGTGTGAGGATTAACCCTTATTTGGACTGTAACTCATGACCCTGAATTGACCTAATATCATAGAGACCCAAAGAGATATGACAAGATAACCGTCGTGTTGCCGGCAGTACATTAGACCGGAGGAAGAACCCACCCACTTATTTTCTCCAATTTTTCTTCGACTTTCGTTGAAGAACGGTATTTTGGCCGTTACTGTAGCTGGCAATTGTGATCCATCGATCTTGAGGGTAGTCGAAATCCTCATTTTTGATGTAAAATTTCAATAACATATATAGATGAATGGATATTTCCCAAGCCATGTCGCTCTCCTTAGGCGGCCAAAATTCACATCCGACACTAGGGTGAAAGGATCCTAGGTTTAGGGTGTCATAAGCTTGGCAGAGGTGCAATTACGCGTTGCGTCCATCCTCGGGCATCGGATATGAAATCATCTATTTCTATCTCTTTGGGACACCCCATTCTCTGTTGAAATGTTGTCCGACGAGCTCCTGACCCAATGCCTGATTTTAAAACTGTTTTGAACTTGACTAAACTGTTTTTCTTGTTTTTGCCCGAAAATACCCGATTTGCTAGATTTGGCCTTTTTAACCCTTGTTTAGCCATTTTGGACTCCCGATGGACTATTCAATCTGTTTAGCCTGATTTGATGTATTTATTGTGTATGAGAGTAGTTTCCCCACCCTAGCTACCGCTTCTAAGGTAGTGTTCGTTTAGCATTTTTGTCCTTGACTCTTATGTCAGCTCAACTAGGCTTCGACCCTTACTTGGTTAAGACAATCTAAGTCAGGATTTGGATTATATTTGTTATTATGCCGTTGCAGTTGGTTTCTCTATTGACTCTCTAGTTACGCCGCACGTAACCATGAGTTAGCCACCACCCCGGCCAAGCCGCACCTAGCTGAGGGTGTTCCTTGTTTGTTTGGTTTGCGCTTTGCTCTATCACAGTCACGCCACCGCAACCTTGACAGAGATCATAGGACATGTGGTTGCCATTTTGTTTAGATTATGATGGATAGTATACATGTTTATTACTTGACCCTTTTATGCTTTTCAGTATCTATATATGCATAATTTGTTTAGTTGTACTATCCTTTACACTGCTAATTATCAGCCTGTTTATACTCATAATTGCTGCAAACATATTATGATTTTGTGATTAATCACATGCTAGATTGTCGTATCTGACCCTGTATGTTTCGTGCTCAGGTAAAGATGCCTTTTCCCTTAAGAAGGAGGGCTGGGAGGCGGTTGAGTTGTAAACCATAGTTGAATGGGGTGCAAATGATGTCACATAGGCATCAGGGACTGTTATGAGTTGAACGATAACATGAGAGTAGTGATATTTTTTATTTTGGGTATTTTGGATTGTATCGGTCTCTGTTGAGTGTTTTATTTTATTTATGTAACTAAAACTCTTTTTTGTGGAAATATTGAATGTTAATGCTATGCAAATGCCTTATTAGATTATGTTGCTCTTTGATACTCATTATATTGCTACATGCTTCCGCATAACTAGGCTTTTGAGGTCAATTGGTCCGATCATCATAGCGGAAACCTGTGGGAAATCATGCGTATGGGAGCAAGTGCGCCATCGCACCCACAGGCACCACCACGTCCCAAGGGGAACGGGCCAATATTTGTTAATCTGTTCTAAAGGCGCAACAATAGAAATGCATCATTTATGATCAAATTAAGCATTGAATCATCAAGGTCTAATGATTAAAGTGGCTCAGAATAACGTCTTCTAACCAACAAACTTAAAAACATGAAAAATCTAATATTCACGAATAACTCCCTAACCTTCACTCAAATTACAAATAGTTCCTTCTTAAGTTTAAAACCCCACCAAATCTATCCTATTATTAAGCTAACACATAAAACTAATTAATTAGCTGGCAATCAAGATTATTTAGATAATAAACACAATATCAAAATCAAGAATCTCATACTGGATCCATTATATTAGGACCCTTATGAGGCCTATAATTTTCTAAATAGGTTTCGGTCTATCATGAGCTCGTCTCAAATCCAACCAATTTAGACTATGAAAGACCATAGAATGCCATGAACGATAGGATTAGATTTCCCATTATAGTTTTCGTCATTAATAGTTCCATTTATTCATCATCTCCCTTCATCATCGTGCTCAGATAGCTAGCCATTCATTATCGCATCATTTTTTTTTCTCTTCATCCTCTCCTTTAATGTAGATATTTAGGACATAGGATGGCAATAATAAATGAGATAACTATTTCGTATGGTTAGTTCGTCTATGCACAACAAAACCTATGAGATAAAAACCTGTTAAAATTCAAGCATATACCAGTAGTTAGGCCCTTTTAACCCCTATTTAAAAAAAATAGAAAACATAAGATCTCAAAAAATAAAAAGATTTCATTTTTCCCTCTTGCATCCAACCTCCGCCAATTTTATCATCATAGTTCATATTAATAGGGTGGATGATTTATTTGCATTTGTCCGTACATTTTAAATTGCCCATTACTTCAATCTCATCACTCTTTATAAGGGCCCAAATGACCTTTGGTTTTAAGATACGTTCCTGACGTAGCCCTCCCTTTTAATGCCTTTCCCCCACGAGCGAAATAGCTCTCCTCAGCCCCATTGATGGGTGACTTGGCAACATGTCCCTCTTATCATCATCAGTGTCGGCGTCGTCGTCATCATTAAATCTTTGCTCCAACTATGTTGGGGTCGGCTATATGAATTCTATTTCTCCATCCCAATCTATCTTAAGACAAATCCTCGGATAAGTTATACTTCTTTCGATCTATTTTTACTACCTTCAACCACATTCTCTTTGGCCCACCACTTCCCGTCTATAGGCCCATTAGCCTTCATAGCCAAACTTTTCCTTACCGGCACCGTTGCCGGCCTACGTTGGACATGCTCAAACTATCTCAAATGGGTTTCTCTAATTTTATCCACTATTGCTGCCACCCTAAATGCTCTCAAAAGTGCTCATTATTATATCCTTCTTATATTTGATCCAATTTAGGATTTGGACACTTTAGCTTCCATATTCATGCTTTCATGCCATATATGTTTGTTAATGGATTTAAGAGTCATTACATGCATCATTTCGTCAGAGTAAAAGAGTGAGGGATCGACCCTTTTCCCAATGTATGGGTTCAAACTCTTTTCCTTTTATCTCTACAATATCAAATGAATTGACCACTAATGACCCAAAATGATTAGGACAAGGTCATCATGCACCGACGGTGGCTTAGTGATGAGTGGTAGCTCATAATTTCCCTCACTGGAGGTGATAATTCAATGTCATGCTTGTATTCCATGACTACGTCTTCACTTTTTACTATTTCATGGGTTAGTCAAAGATCTTTAAAATTGATCGATATTTTAAGATATTACTTTATTTAAAGCAATGTTTCTCCCATGTGGGTCTGGAAATCATATCCGACACCCATGTCAGAAAACCTTTGCAGTTTGTTTGGTAAGCATCCACTGAGAGGATTCCTCTCCACTTTTCCTTGTAATTGAGGAAAACCCATGTTTGGGTAATTTTCTTTGCAGAGGATTTTTGACACTGCAGATTTTCAAAGTCAATTGGATCATGGAATCTTCCGATTTGACCTCCACACATAGGAATGAATATATCATCAATAGAAAAGGAGGAGGTATAAAAGTATGTTTCTTCACATGGTATTTTCTCTGTGAGAACGTTCCTCTCCTTTTCTCTCGATTTCTTGCCCTGGGCGTTCCTCTCATGCCCTTTCTCCTAGCTAGCCACAACTTGGAAGCATAAGAAAAGTCTCGCTCCGGCCGGCTACTCTCTCCCTCTCTCTTCTTTGACTGGCAAACCCAAATCATCACTTCTCTCTCTATATTTCACTACAAAATAGTAACTTCTCTCTATCTCTCTCTCTCGGCCTTAGGATTTATCCAAATTGGTGGATTCTGCTTTTCCCCAAATTGCAACAAGATATGATACTTGGCCTTAGCATTTACCCAGATTGTGTTTAGCGATTTTTTTTCCATGCATTTACTGATTTTTCTCCAAATTACATCCAGATAGTACCCGTTTTACAATTATGAGCTGGCCACTCTTTAATGCATTTGAGTCAGTGGGGTAGGATAATGGGTCCTGCAAAAAATAAGACCTAAAAAATTTTCCTAGCCCTTTATTTAAGGGCTTTAAAGTTTAATGGACTTTTAATCATGCATTCTTTATATATTCAAATTCAATCCAACAATAAGTAAAGGTTTAGTAGGCATAATGTCAATTCATGAGAGGATATGTGTGTAAAAGGAGTTACACTAATCAAATTAATGGACCATTAATATGCAGCCTGAAATCAATTGAGAAGATGGTTGGTGAATGCATACTAATGAAAACAAAGCATAATATCATCCCACTTGACACCTTTATAAGTTACAGACATCAAAACAAAGATGTATGGAGGTTAAAATGCTTACCTTTGTTCTGCCTGGAGGTCTACCCGTACAGATGAGGAGGCTGATATCATTGAATGATTAACATGACCAAAGATTCGGACTAGCTTCAACAGCATTTCTAAAGAGACGCCTAGATATCTGCATTTCAAAGCATATAGTTAAAGTTCATTACTCTATCATGTTCTCGGCGCCCATTACCCTATTGCCTTAGCCCTATTTATGTATATTATTATGCAATTTCTTTGTCCATAGTGCAACCCAAAAATGATAGCCGCAAGTGATTTTTTTTATATCATGTCTTCTTGTTTCTCCTCTTACTTGTTGGGTTTTTTCATATTAATGTGAGATGCATGGTTTGGTTATATTTATTATGATGGAATGAGAATGTTAATGTGAAGTTGATTATGATAGAATGTTGGTTAAAGGGATTGTACCACGTTTGTGATGATAATCTAAGATTGAATGTTTTTTTTTCTTATTCTAACATAGAATGTTGTAAAGGGGCCAGTAGTTGTTTTTCCTAATCATAAATAATTTTTAACTAGTCAAGTATCCTTCCACTATTGTTTTGGATTTCTTACTTCATTGTTCAGGGGCCATTCATGAAATTGGTTTAGTGGAGATGGGTGTATTGAAGCTGTTATTGTTGCTTGATTGATATCTTTTCTTATATGCTTTGTTGGTTGTTAACACTATATGTAAAATAGTAAAGTATCCTTCAACTATAGATTTGGACTACTTGCTTCATTGTTTAGGGGTCATTCATGAAATGGGTTTAGTGGAGATGAGTGTGAGTTATTATTGCCTGGTTGATATTTTTTCTTTTGTTCTTCCTTGGTTGTTAACTCTATGTAAAATGTAGAATGTCTGAACCAAGTAGCACTCAAGCTACAAACAGGGCAACATAAAAAAAAAAAAAACATGAAGTGGACAGATGCACATGATGAAGTGCCTCTCCTCATCATGCCTAACATGCAAAATGAAGGAAAATTCATCCCTAGAGGTTTTACATCAAAGGGATGTGGGGTCTTATTACAAAACAAATGCTTAAAGTACATGGGCCCGAATTCTCTAAAGACAAGTTGAAGAATAGGTTCAAGAGCTACAAAAAATGGTATATTGCTATGAAATCCTTTGCTAAATCTAAGTGGGCTTGGATGGGATAAAGAAAGGTAAAAGGTTACGGCTAAAAAGGGGGTTTGGGATGATTATATTGTGGTGAGATTTTTATTTGTCTTTTGTGTTTCTTGAATGATATACAAGAATGGATTGTGAGTTAATATGCATGGAATGCATGGACATCCTAGACATAGTATGTATAGGATTAGGTGCAAGCCCGACTGCATCTCATATGAGAAATATTTGGCGACTCAGTTGCTGATAGTCGAGAGGAATTTGTTACTAATGACGGTCCCCAATCACCACTGTAAGACCCTGACGCCTAATTTCCGTGATTAGTGCTTATTAAGTTGTGGATTAATTTTCTAAGCGGGGTTAGTGGTTGTTTGATTGAGTTTGTGAGTTAGAATGACTTTTCATTAGCTTTGGGGCGTTTTGAGAGCCAATGAACATAGTTTGTGACCATAGGGTCCTATGTGTTTTGCGTGGTCAGCGTGGGGAGGTTCTTCGTGATTTCCAAAAGTTTCCATTTTGGCTTTCTTTGACTAGTCTTGTCATTCCCTACAACTTTCGTGTTCACTCCGAAAACTAGTTTTTCCAGCCCTGGGGGTAAATCGGTCTTTTCACATTGAATCTAGATCCAAATTTTAAGATCTCAGAACCATGCCAAAATTATACCTTTTAAAAACTAGATTTTATGAGAAACATTTTTCCATTATTCATCAATCGCATCCAGGGCCCAGAAATCGATGTTTTATCATCGGCAAGTTTTAAGTGTGCTAGGGCCCACACCCACCCATTATAAAAAGCACCACCCTCCCCTCTTCTCCCTCATTCGTTCCAACCAAGGACAAAGGGAGAGCTCTGCAGTTGAGCTCTCTCCTCCCTTTTCTCCTTGCTTTCTTCTCCCGTTCATGGAGGAACTCTTGCCAAATGGAGATTGGAGCTCACCATCTTCTTCTCCTCATCTCAAGCTCTCTTTAGACACTATTTTTGTACAAAACCAAGATGGGCAGCCCCTTCTCCAAGCTTCTTCTTGTCAAGTGATGGTCTTAGAGTTTAGAGCATTCCCATCTTCTATTTTGTGTAATGGTAGCCCCTTAGGTCCCATTTCCTAGTTTTGTGTATCCCCATTCCTTGTCTTTCATGATTTGTCATTTTTAGGGTTCTAAGTTGGGTGTTTTTGGGGGTTTCTTCTGTTAGGTGTGCTAAGGTCTAATTCGATGGATTAGAGGCTGATTGGGGAACATTGGAGACTAAGGCAAGTGACTGAAATGTGATTTATTTTAAGCATGCTAATTTTCATGAATATCCTAATTTTCATTGCTATACTTTTTATGGATTTCATGGCTTCATTTATTTTCAAATTCTTGCTATGGTTTCAATTAATTTTGTAAATGCATGCTTAGTGGGTTCCTTGATTAATTGAACATTCACTAAGCTTCAAGTTTATGTTTCATGCATAAGCATGTTTTGGTTGCAAATGGGCATTTTTATGGTTGGACTTGGTGATGGATTTACATGGGCGAATGGTTGAAATAGTGGAGGATGAATGGGGATTTTGATGAGGCATTGGAGGCCTATTTTTATGCAGGGAACGATAGCAAAATGGGCTTGAAGAGGGTGAAGTGAGAAGCCCCAAAAGCTTGGAAAAATGGAGCCTGGGAGAGTTGGCTCGAGCTAACCCAAAGTTTGCTCGAGCCAACCAAGAACCTAGTTGGCTCAAGCCAACCCTGGTTTGCTCAAGCCAACCCCTCCCATAAGTGAGTTCGCTCGAGCCAACCCTGGGTTCGCTCGAGCCAACCCTGGGTTAGCTTGAGCCAACCCCATTTTTGGCTTGGGTCTTGTGTGGTGCCTGGAATTAGTTTGAAATCATGGGGAGGTGGATTGTTTTGGGATCCTAACCTCATCTGGACCATTTAAGATTGTATGGAGGAAGAAAGGGGAAAAATGATGCGCCCGCGCGGGAATCCAACCCGGAAACATGTTAAGACTCCGTTAAATTGGATAACGTGCAATAAAAACTTGGAATGCCGCCAAACCTGGGGAGCATCGAATGATATAAAACCCAGCATTCGATGGTCTCACGTTATACCAAATTATACGGTCTCAACTTGTCTATTGGATGCGCGTATGTCCAAATTGATCGTTGAGCTTGGATTCACCTGAAAATATGATTTTATTTATATTATTCAGTTGTGCTTGCCTGAAAACTTCGTTTTTAAGTGTAAGACCCCGCCCCGAGAGACTACAATCAGTACTAATTAAGTTGTGTGTTAGCTCTAAGTTATAGTAGTATATTTTGTTTAAGTTTGGGATAAGAATAGCTTTTACATAACTTTGGGGAATTTTGAGAGCATTTTTAATTAGTGTGACCCTTTGGGGGTTCCTTTGTAGTGTCTTTGCATGAGCATGGGGAATTATCCGATATTCCAAAAAGTTTATATTTTAGCTCCATTTGATTTATCTCGTTATACCCTACAACTTTTGTGTTTACTCCATCCCCATTCGAGACCTCGAAACCCTACTTTTCTAGTGTTAGGGGCAAAATAGTCTTTTTACACCAAATATGGACACAATTTTTTATTTCTCCGAAACCTGCGAAAGTATACTTTTTGGAAACTAGATTTTTCGATGAACGTTTCTTCTTTCTTCGTCGAACTCATCCAAGGCCCGAAAATCCAGGTTCTAGGCCCAACAAGCTTCTTTAGTTGTGGGGTCCATCTTCACTTCATATAAACAGAGAGAGAGCTTTTTACTTTCCCCTTTCTTGCTCTTGTTGTTGTGGAATGAAGCTCCAGCCATTCTAGGGTTCTTCTTTCTTTTTCTTGCTCCTTCCTCTCTAATCCACCATCAATCTTGCCCAAATGGAGGATGAGGCTTCAACATATTCTTCTCCATCTTGAAAGCTCTCCAATGATGCCATTTGTAGAGAAATCTAGCCACCTTGAGGCTTCCCTTGGGCTAGTCTTGTTCATTTGAGGAATTTCCAAGTAAGCAAACCTTCCAATCTTCTAGATTTGTGCTTTCCTAACCCATGAGAGTCTTCTCCTCTCCTATTGGGAGCCCTCCCTTTCTATTTCTTGGTTTTGACTATTTAGGGTTTGTAATGGGTGTATTTTGAGGGTTTTGTGTAGACTGAAGATTGTTGGCTTGAGAGTGAGTTTAGAAGTTGCTTAGCTAGCTTGGAAACCAAGGCAAGTGGATGAATGGAGTGTTTGAATGGTTTCATGTTTTAATGAGAAATTATGGATTTTCACTATTTATCTTCACCTATGCTCTTATGGTTTATATTGATTTTTGAAATGTGCATATTGTTAAGCTATTCTTTCCCATTTGATCTCTTGGAAAATGTATGCATTATATGTTGTTAAAGCTTGTTTTTGTCAAATGTGGATTTCCATGAATTGTGTGGGCAATGTATAACCTTGTTTTTTTATTATTATGTGCTAACACCTTGTTTTATAGTGATATGCCACTTCGAAAGAGACCCGTAAACGGCAATCTCGCTGCAAGTAATAGTGAACATATAGGGCCACTTGACGACAATATTCCCGATTCGACCATGCAGAACCAATTCCAACAGATGATGCAGGCTATGATTGATCAACAACGTCAAGCAAATGAGAATCATACAAGGCTACAAGCACTGGCAAATGAAAATCAAGCTAGACTGCAAGAACAAATGGCCAAAAAGGATGAGGACTGCCAGGGAAATGGCACAGATGCAAAGGCAATTGTTGGAAGTGTTAGAAAGAAGGCCAGAACCAACACCAACTCAACCACCGGGCACTCAGATTGTTATCAACAATAGGGTGAATGATCCCAATGCCTTGTTTGAACGTTTTAGGAAGAGAGGACCAAAAGAATTCACAGGACACGAGGATCCACTAGCTGCAAATGATTGGCTAGAGCATACGGAGAATATTTTTGAAGTATTCCGATGAACGGGAAGGCAACAAGTAGCACTTGTAGCATCCATGTTCACCGGCCTAGCTGACATTTGGTGGAAGACAGTCAAAGCAGAATACAGGGCTGTGGCAGATACAAAAGCATGGGGTAACTTCAAGAAGCAGTTTGGAGACAAGTATGTACCTGCACATGTCAAGAGACAGAAAGCAATCGAGTTCCAGCAACTTGTGCAAGGTAACATGACAGTTCTTAAGTACCTCACCAAGTTTGAGAGGTTGTCTAGGTATGCTCCGGACTTAATCAACACTATAGAGAAGAAGATAGCCAAGTTCCTTGAGGGACTTAACCCCATCATAGAGAGGGAACCACGAGGGTTGTGCCACCTGCAACCTTTGAGGAGGCTGTCAAAAGGGCATATAAGTTTGAAAATTTAAACAACAAGATATTCTTCAAATCCAAAGAAAGGCACAATCTCACCAATAGAGGAACCCACAGAACAAGAGACCGATGCAAGATCAGTATGTTCAGAACCCACTGGTTTGCATTCACTATGGCAAGAATCATGAGAGTGCTCAATGCTGTACCATAACGGGAGCATGCTTCAGATGTGGTTCCATGACTCATTAGTTCAAGGATTGTCCAAGGCTCAGTGGGCAAGGTAACAGGCAAAATCAGTTACCACATGGAGCACAACGTCCAGCACCACCTCAGAATGCATCAGTTGTTCAGAACCAAGCAATGCCACCTTAGCAACAAGCACCACAGCAGCAGTATAGACCCCAACAGCAACAACAGCAGGCCTGTTAACAAGGGCAGAATCGGAATCAACGTCCTCCACAATAGAACAGGGATGCACCACAAGGAAGGCAACAGCAAGCTCAAGATAGGCCACAGCAGCAAGGACAAGTCTATGCTGTCAATTGGGCTGATGCAGAGGCTGCAAGCAACGTGGTAGAAGGTACACTCCTTGTTTGTGGAATTAAAGCCAGGATTTTGTTTGACCCTGGCTCTACGCATTCATTTCTATCTCCTAAATTTTCTAAGTTGATTGATGTGCCTGCTAGAGAACTTGAGTTTATTTTGACTGTGACCACTTCAGTAGGTAAACAAATTGTTTGTAATACTTTCTACCCTAGTTGTGCAATTAAATTAGGAGAAGTGGTGTTACCAGCGAATCTCATTTTATTGGAGATGTGTGACTTTGATATCATCCTAGGGATGGATTGGTTAGTAAGGTACCATGCAACGATGGATTGTTTCCATAAGACCATCACATTTAAATTAGGGGAGACACCAGCAAGAGTGATGTTCCAAGGAGAGAGGAGGAATCCTCATGCAAGGCTCATTTCAGCGTTGAAGGCTGATTGGCTTTTGAAGAGTGGATTGAAGCTTATTTGGCGTTTATCACGGAAGATAAACGGTCCCAAGGGGTGGAGGAGATCCCCATTGTTTGTGAATTCCTGGATATTTTCTAAGAAGAGATTCCAGGATTGTCACCTGTTAGAGAAATTGACTTCACTATTAAGCTATTACTAGAGACCGCTCCGATTTCTATTGCACCATATAGAATGGCTCCGACGGAATTGGGGGAATTGAAATTACAGTTGTAAGAATTATTGGACAAAGGTTTTGTTAAACCTAGCATTTCACCCTGGAGAGCTCCAGTTCTGTTTGTCAAAAAGAAAGATGGTGCGATGAGGATGTGCATTGATTACCGGAGATTGAACCAAGTGACCATCAAGAACAAATATCCATTGCCAAGGATAGATGAACTGTTTGATCGGTTACAAGGTGCTGCTTATTTTTTGAAGATTGATTTGAGGTTCGGTTATCATCAGCTGAGAGTTAGAGAGTCAGATGTAGCGAATACAGCTTTCCAGACAAGATACAGACACTACGAGTTCCTAGTAATGCCATTTGGACTGACTAATGCACCTGCAGTATTCATGGCCTTGATGATCAAAATATTTGCACAGTTCATTGACGATATTTTGGTGTACTCCAAGTCTAGAAAAGAACATGAGGAGCATTTGAAGACGTCATTGCAACTTCTAAGAGACAATTAGCTGTATGCAAAGCTCAGTAAGTGCGAATTCTGACCCAAATAAGTAGCATTCTTAGGGCACATCATCTTCAAAGAAGGGTTGTTAGTGGATCCGGCCAAGATTGAGGCAGTGGTGAATTTGGAAAGACTGAAGAATGCATCAGAAATAAGAAGTTTTTTGGATTGGCAGGTTATTACCAGAGATTTGTGTAATAATTCTCGTCGATTGCGGCACCATTGACGAAGTTGACTAGGAAAAATGCACTATATGTATGGACAGATCAGTGTGATACTAGTTTCCAAAGCTGAAAAAGAGGTTGACTATAGCACCGATCCTTACTGTACCATCTGGAAGTGGTGGTTTCACTATTTTTATCGATGCTTCGAATGTAGGACTCGGTTCTGTGTTGATGCAAGTTCGAAAAGTCGTTGCTTATGGATCCCGGCAGTTGAGAGATCATGAGAAGAACTATACAAAGCATGACCTTGAGTTGGCAGCGGTTGTTTTCGCGTTGTAAATGTGGAGACACTGTCTTTATGGAGAGAAGTTCGAAGTCCACTTCAGCCACCGCAGCTTACAATATTAGTTCTCTCAGAAGGAGTTGAACATAAGGCAAAGAAGATGGATGGAATACATCAATGATTATGATTTTCCAATCAAGTATCACCCGGGGAAGGTGAATGTAGTCGCTGATGCATTGAGTAGGAAATCAGCAAGCTTGGCAAGTCTACGGGGTACTTGTATCTTTGAATAGTTGGAAGAGTTGGGTGTAGACCTACAGCCACTAAGAGAGGGTGTGATGTTAGCCAACATATCAGTATTTGAGCCCTTTTTCATTCAGAAGATTAAGGATAGTCAATTGCAAGATCCAGAGTTGGCAAGGATTTCAGAGCATATAACAGAACATCCAAACTTTGGTATCGTAGATGGAGTCTTGTACTACCGTGATCGCCTATTCGTGCCTAACATTGAAGATTTGAGGAATGACATCATGATAGAGGCTCACAATACGAAGTATTTAATGCATCAGGGCAGCACAAAGATGTATCAGAATTTGAAGGGCAGATTTTGGTGGAACAACATGAAGCAATAAGTTACAGCATTTGTCTCTTGATGTATGACCAGTCAGTTGGTAAAAGCAGAGCACCAGAAGGCTCCAGGGTTGTTGTGACCGTTAGAGATCCCGGAATGGAAGTGGGAACATATTATCATGGATTTTATTTCGGGACTATCAAGAACCAGCAGAGGTAATAATGCAAGATGGGTCATTGTAGACCATCTCACCAAGTCAGCTCATTTCATCCCGACAAGGATAGGAAAGAAAATGCACATGCTACCTCTTGCAAAGTTGTTTGTTAATGAGATTGTTAGTCGTCATGGACAGCCAATCTACATCACTTCTAACAGAGACAGCAGATTCGTCTCTAGATTTTGGAAGACGTTGCATGAGTTTATTGGTACAAAGCTACAATTCAACACAACTTATCACCCCACAAACAGATGGTCAGTCATAGAGGACAATTCAGACTCTTGAAGATATGCTTCGGGCTTGTGTGTTAGACTTCAAGACTCAATGGGATGAGACCTTACCACTTTGTGAGTTCGCCTACAATAACAGTTATCACTTGAGCATTGAAATGGAGCCTTTTGAGGTATTGTATGGCAGAAGATGTAGAACTCCGATTTGTTAGGAGGAAGTAGGTGTTCGCAGTTTTCATGGACCGGCTATAGTAAGTGAAACTAGTGACAATATCAAGTTGATTCAAGAACGTCTGAAAGTAGCCCAGAGTAGACAGAATAGCTATGTAGACTCTCACAGAAGGGACTTACAGCTCAAGGAAGGGGATAAAGTTTTCTTGAATGTGTCACCGACTAGGGGAACGTTGAGATTTGGGTAGAAGGGTAAGCTATCCAGGAGATACATTGGACCTTATGATATTGTGAGTAAGGTGGGTGACGTGGCATACAGATTAGCCTTACCGAACTCTCGAGCGTACACAACACCTTCCATGTGTCGATGTTGAAAAAGTACATCCCCGATCCATTGCATGTACTCCGTCATGAACCGTTGGAAATCATAGAAGATGCCACTTATGTAGAGAAGCATGTTCAGATCATTGACACTAAGGAATGAGAGTTGAGGACACAAACAATTCACTAGGTGAAAGTGCTTTCGGAAAATCATGGACCCGAGGAAGAAACCTGGGAATTACGGGATCAAGTCTAAAAGAAGTATCCACATTTACTACCTGACGTTAGTGTTATTTTCCATTTGCAGGAACAAATGCCCTAAGGGGTGGAGGATGTAAGACCCCGCCCCGAGAGACTGCAATCAGTACTAATTAAGTTGTGTGTTAGCTCTAAGTTATAGTAGTATATTTTGTTTAAGTTTGGGATAAGAATAGCTTTTACATAACTTTGGGGAATTTTGAGAGCATTTTTAATTAGTGTGACCCTTTGGGGGTTCCTTTGTAGTGTCTTTGCATGAGCATGGGGAATTATCCGATATTCCAAAAAGTTTATATTTTAGCTCCATTTGATTTATCTCGTTATACCCTACAACTTTTGTGTTTACTCCATCCCCATTCGAGACCTCGAAACCCTACTTTTCTAGTGTTAGGGGCAAAATAGTCTTTTTACACCAAATATGGACACAATTTTTTATTTCTCCGAAACCTGCGAAAGTATACTTTTTGGAAACTAGATTTTTCGATGAACGTTTCTTCTTTCTTCGTCGAACTCATCCAAGGCCAGAAAATCCAGGTTCTAGGCCCAACAAGCTTCTTTAGTTGTGGGGTCCATCTTCACTTCATATAAACAGAGAGAGAGCTTTTTACTTTCCCCTTTCTTGCTCTTGTTGTTGTGGAATGAAGCTCCAGCCATTCTAGGGTTCTTCTTTCTTTTTCTTGCTCCTTCCTCTCTAATCCACCATCAATCTTGCCCAAATGGAGGATGAGGCTTCAACATATTCTTCTCCATCTTGAAAGCTCTCCAATGATGCCATTTGTAGAGAAATCTAGCCACCTTGAGGCTTCCCTTGGGCTAGTCTTGTTCAGTTGAGGAATTTCCAAGTAAGCAAACCTTCCAATCTTCTAGATTTGTGCTTTCCTAACCCATGAGAGTCTTCTCCTCTCCTATTGGGAGCCCTCCCTTTCTATTTCTTGGTTTTGACTATTCAGGGTTTGTAATGGGTGTATTTTGAGGGTTTTGTGTAGACTGAAGATTGTTGGCTTGAGAGTGAGTTTAGAAGTTGCTTAGCTAGCTTGGAAACCAAGGCAAGTGGATGAATGGAGTGTTTGAATGGTTTCATGTTTTAATGAGAAATTATGGATTTTCACTATTTATCTTCACCTATGCTCTTATGGTTTATATTGATTTTTGAAATGTGCATATTGTTAAGCTATTCTTTCCCATTTGATCTCTTGGAAAATGTATGCATTATATGTTGTTAAAGCTTGTTTTTGTCAAATGTGGATTTTCATGAATGGTGGGTGTTCTGGTATTGAATGGGGTTGGAAATGAATGGGATTTGATGGTTTTGATAGAGTGGTGGTTGGAGGATTAATTGTGGCTTGAGAATGTTGAAGCACCACTAATTTTTGTGTCCAAAAGGTGGCTTAAAAGGGGGTTGAGAAGAGAAGAGAAGAAAGGGCCAAAATGCACAAAACGGGCTGCTTCTGAAGCTGTCTGCTTAAGTGGACCCATGTTCGCTCGAGCAGACCCTTCCAGAAGCTCACTGGCTTTAGCCAACCTTCAAGTTCGCTTAAACCAGCATGACTCGGACCAGCCCGCTAGAGCGACCCTAGGTCCGCTCGAGCGGATCCCATCCAAAGGCCAGTTGGCTTGAGCCAACCATTGATCCGCTCAAGCCAACCTGACCCGTGCCAGTCCGCTCGAGCGAACCTATTTCTGCTCGAACGGACCCTCCCAGAAGCTTGTCGGCTCGAGCACATACCAGGCCTTGGACTACGTTGGGGACTTGAAAGTGATGTTTTATGGTTGGGAAATGTCTGTTTGAGGCCCTTATGTGATGGTGAGACCCGGGAGGTGATAAATAGAGCCCAATTGAGAAAGAAACCAGTCACGGAGATATATTGAGGCCCCTTTTTACTCACCAAAGTGTATTGAACACTTGGAACGCCTTGATCTTTAGGAGTGCCAAGCCAATAACATTGTTTGACATATGAGTGTCCTATACACCTTGATTTAGACTGTTATGCCTCAATGTATGGTCCGGAATTTAAAGAAATCCATTGTGTTCTCTCCCACTCAAATTTCACATGTTTGCCTATTTCACGTGATATTGCTAGTTTGCTTTAAAGTTATTGATACATACACTGAATGTGTCCTAGTAACCAGTACTTGCATGACTAGCTATTAATGTGATATATATGCTTATGAGCACCTTGTCCTGCCTGCCTGGGTGTTATCCACCAACATAGATATGTAATGTCCTGCTCATTTCTTGTGACCTATGTGTAGGCACCACTAAGCTTGGATATCCTTGTCGGTTTGATCCACCGATTTTGGGGTCCCCCTCTTGCTCCTGCTAGTTGCAGTCTGGGTCCTGTCCTGCCTCGTTATCCGGTTCTGCGGCCGTGGTCTTGTCTAGCTATATGTGTATATATATTTCGTTGGCTCTATCACTTCACGCGTCTGAGACCAATGCCCTGAATGTGCTCTCATCACATTGGTGATGGAGGATTTAGCTTTGTGTGGTTGTTCATTGATACCTTACATGTTTTATATTGCACATGTGTTTTAAATAATGATGCATCTTATTTTATGGAAATCATTGCTTTGATAGGTTTTAAATATTTTCCTAATATACTCTTTGAATTACTACACTGTTATCTATTCACCCACCTGCCAGACCGTTGTGTCTAACCCACTCTTTTAGTACTCAGGTCCAGATTTTCCCCTTCCCGAGGAGGTGCCAGAGGAGGAGGCTAGAGAGCCGCAACGCATAGGCGAATGGTAGGCTGACGATGTCGTCTAGGCATTTGGTCAAGCCTTGAGATACAAAACATTTTGGGGATAGATATTAACACATTTTGGGAAATTCTTTTGGTTGTATTGGGCTTTGTTGGCCTCTAATTTTGGGAAAATGATTAATTGAATTCATCTTTTGTACAAACACTAACTTTATATTTTGGGAATGTCATTGATCACTGCTTACTCTGACATCATATTGTTTATGCTTGAGTTATCAGTCTTGAATTTTGATGAAAGGTTACAAAACTTAGTTTGCTACACGCTTCCACATCCTGAATGAGAATGAATTGTATGTATGTGATATCCTCACCACGAAAACCTATGGGAAATTAAATGTATGTATCTTTGAAATCTATCTTATCCTATCATTAACTCACCGATCCCAGATTAGGAGCACCCTCCGTGTGATAACCCGGTCCGGGGTCACGACATTAAGCTTGTTGGATTTATGGTTTCTCAGTCTTGCTCATTTGGGCTAATTATCACCGGATTTTACTCGTTTTGGCAAAAACATTCAGATTTAGTTAGTTTTGCCCGTCTTGGACTAAAAATGATCAGCTTTGGACTATTTAGACCGTTTTGACTAAAAATAAATAATTTCGGTATTCGTTCGTGTAGCAAAAAACAATCAGTTTTGACAATTCGTATGAACCCGTGGGGTTTTATGTGAACCTTGGGAGGATTACTCTTGACATTAGTGTGTGTGCTTTGACTTCACTAGTTTGAGTAGTTCCTCACCATATTTTGTGTGTTTGTTCGCTTTTGATATGTGAGTCGGCACCACTCAACTTGGGCCACCTCGTCGGCTTGATCCACCGGCTTCGGGTCCTAATTAATCTCTTAGCTAACTGCAGTTTGGGTTTTCTTAGCATGTTATTTGCCCAATTTCGCGGCCGGTGCCTAACGTGAAGGCCAATTATACTCGTCCCTAGAGTGCTCATGTCACCTCGTGTGCTGGAGACTATGTATTTTGCTTAGAGTGCTCATGTCACCTCGTGTGCCAGAAACTATGTATATATATATATAGGCTTAGCATGCAAAGTCACTTCGGTGATGGAGAGTTTAGCATGTGTAGTTGCCAATCTGTCAATGTGCTTTGATTTCCACTGGACTTCGTTTCTAGCCTGTTTTATTACCCAGCTATGGGGTGTCGCGCAGTGATGATGATGATGGATGGTAATGACATGGATGTTGATGATGATGCCACCCCCCAAAATGAGGAGGCTGGAGATGAGCACATCTCTACTGTAGGGGGAGTAGCACAACCCTTGGAGGATCCTCCTGTCAAATAAAAAGACGCCAAAGCATGGGGGGATGCGATGGCAGCAATTGTAGTGCGTATGGCTGATGTTGTAGATCCAATTTCAAGGAATACAATCTCGACTAAAAGCCTTCGGAATGAGGTTTGGGAAGCATTACTGCCAATTGATCTAGAAATGAGCATCAAGATGAAAGTGTTTAAACAACTTTGGGATAAAATGAAAGCCTTAGTTTTTGGCCTTAGATAACGATACTGGCAAGATTTATGTTCTTGGCAGTGTTGACCTTTTTTCAATTTGTTCCTTTGGGTTGTTATCTTAGAATTATATTTTGTGCTTTTCATGATGGTAGTTATATTGGACTCATTTACGCTATTCTTTTTTATTTTGAAATGTCATCTTTTGAAATGTTATGGATATTATCATTACTTTGTGGGATGTTTGGACAAGGAATTGTCGGATGTGAATTTCGCCCCCCCCCCCCCCCCCCCCCCACGGACATGGCTTGAGAAATCACTATTCATCTATATGTGCTATTTAAATTTTACATCGAAAATGAGGATTCCGACTACCCTCAAAATCGACGGATTATGATTGCCGGCTATGGTAATGAGTGTAACACACGACGGTTATCCTGTCACATTGATTTGGGTCTCTTTGATATAAAATCAATTCAGGGTCATGAGTTAAAGTCTAAATAGGGGTTAATCCTCACACAATAGAATTATAGTAAATCCAAGCATTTTAATAAGAAAAGTAAAGAAAATAAAAAGGGGGGAGGTGCCAAATATTTAAGAAGATGATTGGCCCCGTTCTCAAGTAACCCCTTCACATCCCTTGGCAAAATAGGGTTTAAATGCTGATTCTTCAAAGCAAAATGATGATGCAAATGAGATTTTGATTTGTGATTTATGTGTTTTTGTGTGCGATGCACAAGTGATAAAAAATGAAAGGCCGATGCGCCGAAATTGATTTGAAGGGTGGCCGAAGGGCCAAGATTGATTGGTGGTCAATAGGCCATGGTTATTTAAAAGTGTAGGTGAAATCACTCATCTCATCTCATCCATCCAATTTTAGAAATCAGTTCTTCATTCCCTTTTATCATTAAGTTCAATTAAATATTTGGCACTTGAGGTGGAGGAAGAAATAAAAGGAAAATATTTTTAGTTTTGGTTTTGTTGTTTTTATAGTTTTTATGAATTTTTGATAATGTGGCTAGAAGGGCCTAACTAGGGGTTTTACTTGGATTTACGTGATTAATGTATTATTACTGATCATCGGATTAACCCTAACCTAAGATCCTAGATCGCCCACATCAGCTTTCGCGGTCCCTTAACGGATCAAGAAAAATGATGGGATGTAACCTAATGCTCTATCCTACCTAATGAGGAAATTCGATCTAATCCTTGGGTGTAAATGACCTAAATTTGACGGTTTCAGTAGATTCG